>HG992007.1:22742000-24113000 GCA_905220435.1 Amphipyra tragopoginis
TCTGCTTATAAGTACTGCATGTGTTTGTAAATAATGATTTATAATTTAATACTTGCGTAAATAAAGTGTTAAATACGGTTATTTATAAATATTATTTTATGCCAAATAGTAAGCTTATATTGCATGCATTCCTTTTAATGTTTGTGTAAAAACAATAAAGGAATGTACCTATGTATGTACTCGTCAAACACTATAGGATGGTTTAATTCAACATCGACTACAAGGCGCGAAAGGAGAATGGACACACATATCGTCGCCTTAGTGAAAACCTCGGGAATGCACTTAGTCATTGCACGGTGGGCTTTCAGGCGGACGAAGTCGCGGGCAAAAGCTTATTTATTTATTTATTTATTTATACTTTTATGCACTATGGTGGTACATAAGGCGGACTTAATGCCATAAGGCATTCTCTACCAGTCAACCTTTGGGTTAAAAATAAAAGCATCGAAATAGGTACAGCAAAAAAATAAATAAAAAAGAGTTGAAAATTTTGAACTGAATACTTATAATACGAATTCCTAAGATAAATATAAATTACATAAAATACATATATTATATATAATTAATAAAATATATAGATATAATATATATCAAATACAAAATGTTATGGAAATCTAAATGTAATTATGACGAAGACTAATTAGATAATTAGGAGTGTGCTTATGTGTCAGTTGTGAAGATTAGTGTCAGTGAATATGACTTATAAGTTAGTGGTGATGACTTGTGTCAGTGGTGATGACTTATGAGTTGGTGGTGATGACTTAAGTGCCACTAGTGATGTCTTAGTTGCCAGTGGTGAAGACTTCTTTCAGTGACGATTAGGGTTTTAACGTTCCCGGCCTTTTTTAGTTCCCGAAAATCGCCTTTTTTGTAATACCCGGATCTTTTTTTAGTAAAATATGGGTTTTCTAGTTTTTCAAAATTAAACTTGCTTTTGGGTAATCAACATGTCAAACAACTTCAGTAGCGTTGTTGATAGCTTCCTTTAACTTCACCTCGAAGGAGGTACCAGTAAGTTCCTGAAGCGTGAGATTATCATCATCGCTTGATATATCACTATTGTATGATCGGATGAAAAGACGGTTTAGCATAACATCGGCATATGTTACTGTTGAAGATTTTGAGGTGCTTGGCATGTTACTTGATTTAAGCCTGTATTGGTTTATGTGATTTTTTTTTATTTGATTTGATTTTATTAGGCTTTCTGGGTTATGTAAATATTTCATCATCAATATTATTTCAATAATCGTATTTTTTTTCGCTCAGAAATTCTTTTTTCTAATGCTGAGTAAAACTCTTCAACCAAGGGACTTCGGAATCGTCGGATTGTACTTAGAAGAACTAAGACAATAGCATCGCAAGTAAGAAATGTGACGTCTTTTCGGTTCAAAGCCTCAGCTGCTAATTTAACAGAATTCAATGTTTCTACCAAATTCTCCAGCACTGTCTCATTTGCTTTGATCCAGTCACTATTCATGTCAGCAAAAGCATTTTTGATGCTGTTTTTTTAATGTAAGGAATTATCCTAGCATCACCACTAAACAGTTCCATCGAGTTCTGGTATCCAACAGCAATTGCATTTCTTGTCCGATATCATTTTTCATATAATCTTGCAGGATACTTTTTTTCAGCGGGTTTTTCCGCAAAAGTCTTACAACTATTCGAACCTCATTTATTACATGAATTAAATCTGGACAAACAGCAGTGACCTTGAGCTCGCGGTCGGCGTCACTGTCAAATTAAAGTACATCTTCTTCCTCATCTTCTGGTTCATCCCTTGCATCCAGTAAAAAAGCGTCTTCCTGGTCGTTGTTTTCTCTCTGCTTATAGATGACGTCTGCTACGGCAATATGTATTGCATGATTCATACAATGAATGAACCTCATTTATTACGTGAATTGAATCTGGCCAAATAGCAGTGACCTCAAGCTCGTGGTCGGTATCACTGTCAGATGAAAATACATCTTCTCCGTCATCTTCTGCTTCATCCCTTGCATCCAGTAAAAAAGCGTCCTCCTGGTCGTTGCTTTCTCTCTGCTCGTAGATGATGTCTGCAGCAGCAATAATTATGTATTGCATGATTCATGCACAGCACTATTTCATATGGAGTTTGTCCCAATTTTTTTTCATGACGGATGCCTCATCTGATGTTTTTGCCACAACATGACGTTCAAAATTTAGACCAATCTCAAGCAAATGATTTGTGACCATGTTATTTGATTTCTGCTGCACCATATTTATCACGAATAAAAACAAGCCCTAAGTTAAATGCTCTTCTATCAGCAGAGTGCAGGTTGATATTTAAGTAGCGTCGGTTTTTTAAACTGGTCTATTCATCCTAGGTTATACTGAGCCTTTGATCAGATTCTACCAATGATAGCAGCTGTTTTATCATTTTAGATTTCCTTTCCTCATAATATTCTAGAAATAAGTCCATCACTTTGACTTCGCTTTTCGACGGATTCAACTATTTTCGTTTAAAACTGTCGCGAATAGAATCGCTGAATGTAATGCCCCGAATTGAAATACCGTTTTTAGCAACCAACCGAGCTAGAGTTTCGGAAAGTTTGAAAGGGGACCGAAAAAATCCACAAAAATTCTCCAGCTGCTGGTTGGTCCTGGGTCGTATCGATGGCAACGTTTTCTCGGTATCTTCCAGTTGACTGTCAATATCATAGCGATGTTTGGAGCGGATGAAGTTGAAGGAATCACAAGCTGATTTTCGGGTTCCCCTTTTAAAATCTTATGTACTTTTCCTAGGTGCTTCACTAAACCACTAGCGGACGAGCCTTTACACGTGTAACACTCCGAATGGAAAAGGGCAAAAATCAAACAGGAAACACTTTTACAAGTAGTTTATTACGGCTAGATATCACAATAATCAAAATCAATTACTTACGTAGTCGCTCGCTTAACGATGGATGCTCGACTGACTGATATTTTCCCGTGACGTCTCATTGATGTCTCTCGGATCTCCGTCCAATATCGATAAATGAATCGAAAGTTTGAATGTCTAATAATCGATATAGTTATTATGAATATGTTTAAAATAGGTAGTGATGTGTATTGTAGTATTTTAATTTAACAGCTAGTGATGTGTGTTACACACGAAAGGATTTTTGGACAAAGCATTATGCTGAATTTTATACGTTTGTCTTTTTGAAAGCATTAACTCATTAACTCGAAAAGTCACGCGAGATGAAAAGCGGGCACAAACCCAATTTTCTGCCTGGCCTTTTCACCATTATGTTGGGGTCAACTTCCAGTCTAACCAGATGCGGCTGAATACCAGTATTTTACACGGAGCGACTGCCATCAGACCTCCGCAACGCAGTTACTGGGCAATGCCGATATCCTAAGATTAGATCAGTTGTCAAACTTTTGGGCTCTGACTACCCTTAACGACTGTCATAGGTATTCGTATGACACCCGTGAACGACGGTGTAACGTGCTTTCCGAGGCACGGAGGGGTTTCGATGTGTAATGAATGGTCACCCATCCACAGACTGACCGCGGCAAGCGCAGCTTAACCTTGCAAATCATTATTATCCGCACGGTTACTAATTAGCCACGAGCCCATCAGCGGGGGCAAACCCAATAATAAAAGTAAATACAGGCTGTAATGGTAAACACCGTTATCCTTGAAACCAGTGGTTTGGTTTCATTTATAGAACGTAAAATCAATGAAAAATGACATACTTTTTTTATTATTAAATTTTCATTTTCCCTCAAAAGCATTTCACCCTATGCGCGGGGGCAACAAGCTACGGAAAGGGGCGCGGGGAACTCGCCGCGTGGCCCGACTTACGGCCCCGCACAGTTTGCTACCCCAGTCAGTCAGCTGTCTCGCTAGCAAGTGCGTGTACGCCGCGTCGTAGCGCCGCCCCGCGCCGCTCATTTCTCGCGCGCATATTTTTTTATTTATTTTTTACTCGTTCCTATATTTTTATGTTTAAGTCAAATACCCATGGTTTAAGTGATAACGGTGTTTACTCTTACATGCTGTATACTCCGTGGGCCCGAAGTACACGAAAGATTTAAACCTTCGATTTAGATGCCTAATTGGAGAAGAAAAGCTAGGATATAGTTTGTTGAATAAAGCTTAATTTTCGACATATTCATTATTTATGGAAATTCAAAAATCGAAAAATATCTATGGTAACAAGTCCTATGAACGCGGCGTTGCGACTTTTATCATACCATACCCCTCTCGCCGTATGTCTTATTTGTCGGGGAGGGTTGTGAAGAGAGAAGTTTCTTATCCACTCACACAATAATGTATAAATGTTGCCAGTTCAGCCTAAGGTATTGTTTACAAGGAAGTACTAAAGTTAATTAATTTATTGTTATCGGTAGCGGGTAGCACTGGGCAAAGTTGACAAAAGAAGGTAGTCGTCAATGTGGATCAACGCACCCGAGGTTATGAAGGCGGTGGTCATTCGACGAAGCGGGAGCATTCCGTGTTGATCAGCTGAAGAAGTCTGACCTTTTATATCTGATTAGCTTGTCCTTATTTTATGATCTTGTAATAATTGTGTAAAGTAATATATTGTGATCTAGTTTATGTTACTAATACTAACCCAAATACAAGTACTTTCAGTGGTGGAGAGTATAAGTTGGTTTTATTTACTATGTTTATCTTGCTCGCAATCCTGACATACCGATATTAGCTATAACTGTAATGATAGAATCACCCCTGAACGATTATGTTGTTGTGTTATTTACATTATTGAGGAAAGAAAAAACAAAGAAAATGCCTGATATCGCCTTTGTTGACATAACATTTGACTCATAATACCATCAGAAAAGCGTGGTTAAAATTTTTCGGTTACCTCGGGCCCACGATGTAGATCCAATCTGAATTTGACGTCATAACTACCTCATCAACCAGTCTCCATCCAGGTCATCATAACATTTCAGTCTACATTTCAGCGATACCTTCTAGTAAACCACTGACACAATTCGCGCCACCCTTTATATTCAGATCACGTTTGCTACAGGGTGCGTGCACTTACCCTCATCCCCCCCACATTAACCCCTTCACTGGATACATTGTCAAGTAATAAATTAAGTTTTCCTTATGCGCTGTTGTTGAAATGTATTCTTTTTTATTTTATTTTATGTGTAATTGTTTTTTTTTGTGTCGCTACACGATATTTCTCTGACCGCCTTTTTTTAGTATAGGGCTCGCAAGCTCTGCTGGCAATCTTGAGGATCTAGGTTTGATCCCGGATTTCATGCCAAGTAAGCCAATGTGGGTTTGAGTTTAATCAAGTGTATGAATTGTTTTTTTTTTATGAATAATTTTTATTTATTGGTATAAAAGGTTATACACCCTTATTGAGGCCCTGACTCCCACTTAGGTATATCACCAGTATCTTCTCCCAATTATATGAGCTTAGTTTTATGCAATAAGAGTCCAATTATAGGCACTTGTCCCACCGCAAACGATGAGCGAGAAGCGAGTAGAGCTAGAAACTAGAAACGAGTTAGGCAGTTGTCCCACCGCCGGCGAGGAAGCGACTAACAATCGGCTATTTTCTCGCTCAAGAAACGTACAATAGATGTACATTCCGTGTAAAAAAAGAGATGCATATATATTAATAGCTGATCGCTGACTGTTCACACTGCCGGCGAGGACTCGCTCCACTAGTTTGTCGCTGAGCGACAAGAGCTATCAAAGGTAATACACGCTTAGCGATACTTGCTCAGCGATGCTCGTTTGGCGGTCAGAACTCATGCCAAGAGACCAACCAGCGGTCATTTGCGAGTGGTGCGAGTAATCGCCCGTCGCACTCGCACACTCGCTTATAGCCCAGCGAAAAAACTATCGGAACTACACACTCGCTACTACTACTCGCTACTCGCTCATCGTTCGCGGTGGGACAAGTGCCTTAGCGAGAAGCGAATGTGTCGTTCCGATAGTTTTGTCGCTGGGCTATAAACGAGTGTACGAGGGTGACGGGCGATTACTCGCACCACTCGCTCAGGGCGGTAGTGACAGACTTGCTGGTATGCGTATACAGCAAGTAATTCTCTCAGCGAGTGTTCTGCCCGCCAAGCGAGCATCGCTGAGCGAGTATTATTTGTGATAGCTCTTGTCGCTCAGCGACAAACTAGTGGAGCGAGTCCCCACCCGCAGTGTAAACAGTCAGCGATCAACTATTAATATATGCATCTCTATTGTTTACACGGAATGTATATCTATTGTACGTTTCTTGAGCGAGAAAATAGCCGATAGTTAGTCGCTTCCTCGCCGGCGGTGGGACAACTGACGTTTTATTTTATTTGTTTGGGACAAAAAAAAGAGAAGAAGACATAATCAAAAACTAAGAAATTAAATTAAAATTTTACATTATTAATATTTTTATGATATTAGTTATAATGTATGACTGTGATAGAGTATAAGTTTGTGACTATGTGTGGTGGATCACGTTTTGTAGATGTATGACCTGCAGAGCAATTGCGTAACGTAACCAACATCAACCATGACAGTTGATGTGTAAAAAATATTATTCATTGCGTGGTACATAGTTGTGGAGAAGTCAGATTGTTAATACAAACCTAGCAATGGAAATTGATGACCTACCAAAATCGTAGCCAAAGCGATTATGAGTGTGTTGCGCAATTAGGAACTGCCGCTCACGTGAGAAATAACATCCCCACGTAGACTTTTGAAGATCACAACGATTTTTTTATTTAGCGATATGCTCGCGTTTGACCACTTCCTCGCCTGAAGGTAAGCAATGATGTGGTCGACGGTGAAGCACGCTTGCCTAGAAGTAACCTTGACTTAAAGACCCCAAGGTTGTAACTATCAGGAAACACAGACTCCGGCAGGGAATTCCACTCCTTAGCTGTGCGAACAATGAATGTGTTCGCAAAACGCTTTGTACGTATGGGTGGGATGTCCACCATGTACCGATGGCGCATTGCCGTACGTCTGGTAGTCCGATGATGGAAAGGGCCAGGCAGAATCAAATTGTGCAGTTCCATCGCACATTCCCCGAAGCGTAACCGATAAAAAACCGACAAGCTGGTAACTCGACGTCGATGTTCAAGGCTCTGGAGCTTTGAGTTGACCAGTGCATCGTTGCTGATAAGCCTCTTGGCCCGTTTGTAGATCGACTCAAGTGCATAGAGTTGGTGTTTGGCAGATCCGTCCCAGAGGTGAGAGCAGTACTCCATGCATGACCAAACTTGCGCTTTATACAAGTTGAGCAGCTGGTACGATGTAAGGAAACTGTAATTTTAATTCCAAAACAAATAAATCTTTGAAAAATACCTACCATTTAGGCTCAAAGCAACCGTTTAAGGCGCAGCGTCCATAAAGCAAAGGGTACATACATCACGCTATTTCGTGGCGCAGTCGGTAAGCAGTAAATCAAAAACGCCCACCTGGACGATGACAAACATTTCCGAGCTAAACAAGAGCCATTAATCCAGAAACGTTTTCGAGAGCGCAGTCGGGAACGGGCCTTAAAATGACGCTTTGCAAAGCAACAATTTGAGGCAGCTTTGATTTATAGGTGATATTTGATCTATAGTGTTCATAGTTCATTGGCTGTTCGCAGTGCTTCATCCATAAGACTACTCTGCCCGCGGCTTTGTTTGGGTTTAAATCGTTTGTAAATGTATCGTAACCTAAACTAAAAATCATTTTGGCTGGAGACCCTTCAGGTCTCGCCAATAACTGTCTGGTTACATAGAAACGGTCTGCAAGGACGATCTACAAGCAGCCAAATAGAAAAAAAAAGAAACAAAAATGAACACTTTGCAAGTTTTATGACAGAGTGTCAAATAGTTTTTGCGTTGTGCGATATAAAACAGAAATACTCTTGAACTCTTTTGTTATCTGTAAGGATATGATTTTTATTGCCCATTCACCCGATACAACATTGAAGATACTCGTATGATTATTTTTAATTTTATAACTTTGGAATTTAAAAACTAAAGACCAGACTGAATTCCAACCATTTGAAGTCAGTAGCAGTTGCAACGCAATACGGTAGATATAGGTATTGGAAAATTATTTTAACAATGCAGATATATACAGTGTTGTTTTTTTTAACAAGGATACTCTCTTGATTCCTGAAATAATATTTTTAGCAAAGGATATAGTGTTTTTTTTAAAGTATATCATGCATTTTTTTTAATCTGTATTCATAATTACATGCATATTTTGCTATGGAAATAATAATTTGAGTTTCCTCGCCACATTTTACCACTTATACATCCAAAAAAGAACATTACCTACTGTCTCATCCTAAGACTAATCTAGACGCATATTTAAAAAAAAGCAGTTCGGATAAAAGCAACATCTTAGCCGCCTAATATTTCACTTGTCACGGCTGGGGGCACCTAAAACGCCACTCAGTTTTCAACAGCCAAAGACACTCGGCCAGGTATACTTCAAAAGATTCCTTTTGGCACAAGTGCAATGGACAATCATTAATGTCGGGGTTTTTCGGGGATTTTTCGCCGGTAATGGCTTTTATATTTGACGTTTGACCTCCAAATGGAGCGGTAAACGGTTCCGAGATTGAGTGGAACGGTGTTTGGTCGCTCGTTTACGTCAATTCGTTTTAACTTTGATTTTAGTCGGAGTTTGTGACGATGATTGGCGTTTGACGAGCGTCAATCGTTGGGTGAATGCTTGAGGCAGTATTCATACATGTGTAAACTTTATATGAAGGGCGAATTTTACTAAATAAATGTTGCCAAATGGCAAACGAACCGCAACTTAACTAGCCTTCTAATTGCGTAAAACACTCGTAATCGCTATGGCTTTGATTTTGACAGGTTGACCATTTTTAGGGTTCCGTACCCAAAGGGTAAAACGGGACCCGGACCGGGTTTTTACCCTTAAAAACGCACTCCCATCTACTTCCCGACCTCAGATCGCCCGTAAATTATTGTTCCTTCCATTTTTGTTATATTCTCTTCCTTTTCCAATGGGTTTCATCCTACTATAATTTTTTTTGGTTTCAAAAATTATCGACATTGGTCTAATACGCGCCCGTTACATTGAATTCATTGACATCGATTACGTTTTTTTCAACGCGGGACATTTAGGCGCTTTTGGGGACAGTGGGACACATAGCTCAAAAGCGGGACTGTCCCGCTCAAAGCGGGACGTATGGTCACGTTAGCTATGTAGCTCGCACTACAATAAATAGAAAATATTCAATCCGTTCATTATAACTAAACTTTCCGTATTCAGTCGCGTGACTAAACCAAATCATGTTACTAATTTATTGAAGAGTTAGACTTCAGGTTTAGCAGGAAACAGATAGGCACTGCTATAAATTAGACAAGTAATGATATTTAGGTGAAAAGAGCGAAGCAGAGGTTTAACATTTTATTTATAACACTACCTAGAAACCTAGTTGGAAACTAAGTTACATACAAAAAAAAATACAAGCAGTTGACAAAAAACAATGTTTTATACTACGTCAGTCGCAAAGGCGGTACTAATCCGAGGTATCACTGATGACGGTGTTTAAAAGCAAGTGTTAAAATGTAATTAATTAAAAATCTTTAAATAAAAGTAAAAACCGACTTCAAAAAAAAACTAAAAAAGAGTGAAATAATTAGCATGATATAAAATTAACAGTTTCAGAAGTCGGCGGCTTTTATTTGTTTTAGTGTAGAATTGCACCGACTTCTGAAACTGTTAATTTTATATCATGCCAATTATTTCACTCTTTTTTTTAGTTTTTTATAAGTCTGTTTTTACTTTTATTTAAAGTTTTTCATTAAATACGTTTTAGTGCCATAAATTACACGGTTTAAGACTACAAATTTAAATGACACGGTTGCGTAATCTTTCCAGCAACTAGGTAGATTTCTTTTAGAATAGTTATTAATGTATAATTATCATGACGGCTCCTTACAAATACATACAATTTTCTTTGTTCTTGGCTAATGTTTCTGTGATGACAGTTAAAACAGAGACTGAAAGTCCTCATCAAAACATTTACTGGAAGGAACAAACCAAAACGTCATCTAATTATATGTTTTTTTTTTTTTTGTTGATTTTTTCAAAAAGCTCTGAATCAATTTCGATAAAATGTATGTGTGACCATCTCTAAAGTACGGCCTACCAAACAAGAAAAGAATCATCAAAATCCATTCATAATTGGCGGAGATACCGCGTAACAAACACTCAAAAAAAAACAGACGAATTGAATACCTCCTTCTTTTTGAAGTCGGTTAAAAATTCGATAATTTTTATTTCCGTGTATGAAGATTTTTATTTTAATTCTTTCAAACATTCTTCATTCCTGTAGTGTCATTCTGTAAGAAACCCACATCAATATCGACGATTAGCTCGATATCCATAATGTCACAGTATGGATAATATAAGCAAATAACACACAGATAATCGACAGTAGGTATAATCAATAACGCGTAGTTTTGTTATCCACGCTGTGTCACGACAAGTATCTAATTGACAGTCGCGATCGAGGTGAGATTCTTACAGAATCATCAGTGATATTTTAAGTGGCCCGCAGATTAGTATCCCCTTTCCGACTAACCTTGTATATTTGAAATCTCTTAAACTATTGACTTTTGGGGAAAGTTGTAGAACAAAAGTTATTCATTATTATAGGTACTTAACAGCCTTTCGGATTAATACCCCCTTTCCGACTAACCTTCTATTATTGTGTCGCTAAAGGGCTAAAGTTCAAGGGACACGACCCCAGATGGTCAACACCGCCTATACAAAATAATATGTACGTAATAAGACTAGGATGTTCTTTTCGTTTTGTGGCAGACATAAGAAGATAACATTATAAGTGATATTAAATTATATGGCTTGCCTGGAACTAAAAGTAGTCTATAGGTCATGGCACATTATACCGGCACCGCAACTGCACAGCTGCAGCACGGCGTCGCCTCGAATTTAGGCTACGGCTAGCCGCCAGCGCGTTCACTACGTGTCTTCCGCGAGGTGAGAGCTCGCAGTCCGCGCGCCAGCCGCGAGGTGCAAGCTTGCTGTCACCGCGAACACAGTAGTTATATGGCATTTGTGATTGAACGCCTACACTTACACACGCCTAGGACTTGAACGTGTTCATAACATCGTTGTTTCGCTGGCGACTCGGAGTCGGCGCGCAGTAAGCACGCGGTCCACATTTGATTTAGGATATCGGCATTGCCCAGTAACTGGGTAGCGGAAATCTGATGGCAGTTGCTCCGTGTATAACACTGGTACTCAGCCGCATCTGGTTAGACTAGAAGCTGACCCCAACATAGTTGGGAAAAAGCTACGCAGAACAACCGAGGATACCTCGGTTCCATGGTCCTCGCTACCAAAATTATAACTTCACGCCTTATTCCCCGAAGGGTTGGCAGAGGTGTATAAGTACATCCACGTTTCGCCGTTATGTTTTAAGTCCCATGTAATAGGGCGAGCCTATTGCCATCAACCGGGCACAAATCCAGACTCCGAGCTGCTACTGTGAAATTCCACACGGTAAAACCCAATAAGTACCTAACACTTTGCCCGACCTGGGGATCGAACCCAAGACCTCACGCTCAGCAGTCGCGCTTGCAACCACTAGACCAACGAGGCAGTCCAAAATTGTGGAGGTACCAAAATTCTGCATTTTTAACCGACTTCAAAAAAAGAGGAGGTTCTCAATTCGTCGGAATCTTTTTTTTATGTATGTTCCCCAATTACTCAAAGACACCTGAACCGATTATGAAAATTCTTTTATTGTTTGAAAGGGTATACTTTCCAGGTGGTCCTATGGTCATCAGGTCAGGATCTGATGATGAGATCCTGGAGAAATCGAGGGAACTCCAAATTTTGTAGGCACTCTTGAAGCGATTTTATGTTTGAAAGAATATTATCCCAAGAATAGAATAGAATAGAATATACTTTATTGTACACCAAAATTGTAACATAGCTCATAAACAATATAATTTAGTGAAGGGTACAATGGCGGTCTTATCGCTGATAACGATATCTACCAGACAACCTTTGGATGAACAGGAAAACAATGAATAAGATAGGGGGATAGTCCGTGGTGTACTGCTGGTACCCACCCAAGGTGATACCATTTAAATTTGGTGAAGATCTGATGAAGACCATCGGAGATTGACAATGGAACTCTTCAATGGATAACAGCAAATTACCCGCGATTGCTGTAATTGCATGTTTATGTATTGTTTATGCCACTTAAAATAAAATTACTTTAAAAGTAAAAGAAAACCCGACTCCAAAAAAACTAAAAAGGTTGAGTATTTACCATACTATCTTTTGCCCGCAGCTTCGCTTGCGTGAAATTTTGAACCCGTTAAGTGACGATTTTCCATACAAACTTTCATCCCCTATTTAACTCCCTTAGGGGTTGAATTTCGAAAAATCCTTCCTTATTCCTTGTCCACATTATAAAACAGGTTCCACTCTGTGCAAAATTTCAGCTTTCTAAGTCCAAGGGTTTGGGCTGAGCGTTGATAAGTCAGTCAATCAGTCAGTCAGGACCTTTATTTTTATTTATATTATTTACCATATTACAAAATTAACAGTTTCAGAAGTAAGTGCATTCAAATTTTGAAAATGAAAACATTATTTACTCCAAAATCATCTAAGAATTTTCTAGAAAACAAACCATGCACATAACTCCTTTTCCTTTTAATTGCCGCGACAAGTTTCAGAGAGCATAGTAGTAAATATTTGTCCAAGTTATTACCGACCACTTATACTTAGGGGCTAAGCCTCTGTCGAGCTATTAATCCTCGGTTGAACCGACTCTGAACCCAAGTGTTTGTTTGGTACTATTTAGATACAAGCGGCTTATTGTTGGAGTTAGCTCGTGATAAATGTGCTAAAAATAGATCTGGGTTTTGTTGTGCAGTCTTCAGGGTTATTCTGTGGGGATTTGAGGAGTCAATAGTTATTGTGACTGTTGAGTAGCACGAAATGATTTTTATTTCTGTAAATAAATCTGTTCCAGACACTTTTTAGGGTTCCGTACCCAAAGGGTAAAACGGAACCCTAATATTAAGACTCCGCTGTCCGTCCGTCTGTCACCATGCTGTATCTCATGAACCGTGATAGTTAGACAGTTGAAATTTTCACAGATTATGTATTTCTGTTGCCGCTATAACAACAAATACTAAAAAACCCAATAAAATAAATATTTAAGGGGACTCCCATACAGCAAACGTGATTTTTTTGCTCGATATTGATAACGACAACCGGTAGACGCTTGAAATATTCACGGAATATTTAGTTATGTATTCACTTTAAAAATAAATAATTAAATTAAAATAAAACAAATATTTAAGTGGGGCTCCCATGCAATAGACATGATTTTATTGCCGTTTTTATAGATAATGATACGGAACCCTTTGTGCGCGAGTCCGACTCGCACTTGGCCGGTTTTATTTAGACTAGAAGACGGCATTTCCTATCTGACTTTCTCTGAGAAGAAACGCCGAAACAAATTCGGAGATCAAGGTCTCTTTCAAAATCCAGACATTGTGGTATAAAAACTATGCGAGTGTAAAAATGTAGGGCAACATCTCGCAACGCCTAAATGGCAAATTTGAGTTGACCTGCCCTAACTGACGGCACGCATGCATTAACCATCGTGTAGGGATCTCAACGACCTGTCATTCTTAACGATACTCATTTACGCTAGCTGTACACATGTTTGCATGTAACCTATGCATAATAATAAGCAGTCGTTCTATTTTATTATCCGCTTGCACTTTTCTTGCGTGATTTGTACTGAAAAGTTGTTCAAGTAGCATTGCAGTAGTGATGCACGATCCGATCCGATACTTTACAGTATCGATACAACATGATACGATACTTCGATATTTTGGATCGATACAAACGAATACGATACGTTCTTGGATCGATATAAAAGTAACTGTATCGTAATGAATGGATCGATCATATTGTGTTAATTGTGATCGGTCAATGTAATATATTATTGTTGTTTATTAAATAAACAGCCGAAACACCCCCCGCAACCCCCGCCAGCGCTCAGTAAAATGGCCCTGCTCGCGTAGCAGTATTAGGTAATTATGATACGATACGATTCGATATTTTGCATCTACATACAGAGTAGTTGCTTACAGAGCCATAACTTGGTTTGTAACTTACATTTAATATACATATAATTAGTAACAATGTATACTTAGTTATAGGTTTGTGCAAAATCACGAGAACGTACTGCCGACAAACTGCTCTGCAGTTTGGCAGATGTAATATTAAGAAAACGCTGTAACAATATAAAAATAAAAACCAGCCAAGTGCGAGTCGGACTCGCGCACGTAGGGTTCCGTACCATTATCTATAAAAAACGGCAAAAAAATCACGTTTGTTGTATGGGAGCCCCCTTAAATATTTATTTTATTATTTTTTAGTATTTGTTGTTATAGCGGCAACAGAAATACATCATCTGTGATGACAGACGGACAGACGGACGGACAGCGGAGTCTTAGTAATTAAAAACCCGTTTTACCCTTTGGGTACGGAACCCTAAAAAAGAAAATAATAAAAAAACGAGAATCCGATCGAAACCATTCGATACGATCCTAGAATCGTATCGCCTAGTTGCGATCCGGATTGATCCACAGTATCGATACAAACGCAAGTATCGTGCATCCCTACATTGCAGCATCAGCCCATTACTGTCCTACTACTAGGCAAGGGTTTCTGCTCAGAATGAGAATGACAGAAAGAGTTTAGCCCATAGTCCACCACGCTAGTGCGGTGCGAGTTGGCGGACTACACACCATCGAGAACTATAGGAGTCCAAGTTACATCAATTTTTCCTTCACCGTTTTCACACCCAGAGCATGTGAAAACGGTGAAGGAAAAATTGTAATCGTCACGTACCTCATTTATCATCTGCCGATCAAAATAAGTGTCATACAACATTTGAAACAACATTATCTTCTGCTTCTGCGTTTTTGCTGACCCCTGCTATCGGGCTGTCTGCTGTCTGATTTAGTAATTGCTTATCACATCTGCACCATTGCATAGGCAGGCAGAGAAGGACCAACCCTAGCGTCAAATGTGTAGTGACTATTCATGCGTGAATCCCTTGACTCATGCATGTCACTATGGACTAAATGATAATAATAGATTATTCTCTGCCAACAAAACACGTTCATTATTAATGACACCACCAAATGATACCCCCAGGGCAAGGGTGTGGTTGCCAAAAAGGATTTGTTAAAGAAACCACTAAAGAATAGTGTTGTTGGAGTATGTGTAAACTAAGTCTCATATTATATTATTACTAATTGTGGCATCCCAACATTACGGTGGTGTCATTAACAAATCCTTTTTGGCAACCATACTCCTGGGTGTATCATTTGGTGGTGTCATTAACAATGAACGACAGAACACCAATATAACCCGTGTGGGGATGGGCTAGAATATGAAACTTGCTCGCCGCACGCTGGGAATTAACGCGTTTTGTAAGATTGAATAAAACCCAGCACGCTTGGTGGTGGGATCTATACGGTCCGCCTGGCTAGCTATTACCTGAACATTAAAGTCCGGCGCCGAACATTTTACTGTGTTCCGTCGTGTGTACGTGAGAGACAGAGGGATATAAGGGGAATCCCTATCTATATCTGTTACTTAGATTCGTATGCTCCATCTTAGCATATAATTGAGACAGACTAACACATCCTAACTTTCCTAACTAATATTATAAATGCGAAAGTAAGTTTGTTTGTTTGTTACATTTTCACGCCTTAACCACTGAACCGATCATCCTGAAATTTTGCATATACGTTGTCAGGTGTACAGAAACGGACATAGGGTACCTTTCGTCTCCAAAAAAAAGTACTGTTCCCGAGGAAAACAACAATTATGATAATAGATGGCGCCACGAAATAAAAATAAAACGTCTTATTATACAAGCTTTAGTAGTTTGTTAAGAGCTTTTTTTTTAAATACAATTTAACGCAAGCGAAGCCGCGGGCAAAAGCTATTCTCATATAAATATCTAAATAGATTCGGAGCACGTCCCTAATACTTGCAAATAGGTAACTATATACCTCAATATACAAGTGCTACTCTTAAACATAATCGTATGAGATCCATTAAAGGTATTGGTATCTTCAAAAAAGTAGATAAAATAGTGTTATTTATAATGCTTAATGTATTATATGGTGACAAATTATTCGTCTGCGGTTCGGGCCGTGTTGTAGATAACAGCTGACAGAATATGCATCATGTAATCTCTAGGGAGTACGTTTTATGTCAATTATGGGACTAACCAGACTTGTTAGCTACTAATCCGAAGCCCACTTATAGTATCGGTGATGACTGTTTGAAAACAAGTGTTAAAATTTCAAAATTCGATATTTTTTTTCCAAATAAATTGATTTTTATTTTAGTTTTTTCAAAAATTCTTCATCCCTGCTTTAGTTACCAATTCAGAAAATGGTGCTTCTAATTCATGACCCCAAATATGACCTAAAATGTGAACACAGCTGATCATAACTGGGGATAGATAGATTTTAGAGATTTTTTTTTGAGATTTTTGAACAACTGTTTCTCTTAAACTATTGAGTTTTGGGAAAAATTGTAGAACAAATGTTATTCATTATTATGTTTACTTTAACACCCTTTCGGATTAGTAGGGGGTACTCTGACTAACCTTGTATACCCAATAAAGGCTAGTTACAATGCCTACAAACTAATTTCACATAGAGCGGCTCTCTTATAAGATATAGTCCCCATAGGTCGTGATTAAATAAAAATGACCAAATTGCATTCCTGAGGTTTTCACTCCCGATCGATGAAATGTGCAAAACATGGACTTATTAGATGCCTAGCTGTAGAGGGTGGCAATTTGAATTGGGGCAGGAAGGGATGCTGCCGTAACAATTATTATTGTAGGTAGTATCTGTGAATGCAGTTCGAAATGTTTTCAAAAACTAGACAGTCTCTTAAGAACATTTTCTTGTGGCCACAATAATTAAGTTAACTTCCCTTATTAGCATCCCATCTTAACACATTCGAGTCCACCACACTTTTTATAGAGCTCGTACGCCATGCCGCCATACATATGGTTAGTGGATCTTCCAGGAGGATCCTCGGTATTACGTTTGCGTTAAGAGTGAACCCTCGAGGAGGATTCCTGACATTAGGTTAAAAACCGTGAAAAATACGCTAATACGTCGTAAAATAGGTGTTTGCTTGTTTCATGACAGTGTAGTTTCCAAGAAAAACCTACACTTAAAATGAGCTCTCCACGAGCCCTCCACGAGGGCTAAGCGTTGCTAGTGTAGCAAAAAGTTCTTAGTGTTTTTTTTAAACCGATAAGTGAAACAAAAATAAAATTGTTAAAATTTTTATTAAAATTCTTGCCAATTAAAGGATGATTTCAATTATTAATTTTAAATTTATTCATAGCTACAAATATGTATGATTCAACTAACTACCCAATATTTATTGCTTTTTTGTTAATGCACGTATAAGAATTTAAAAATGAATTAAAGTAAGACCTACCGTTCCTATACTCGTTCCATTAGAATAATTACTTAAGAACCTAGTGTTTCTCATTTTAAGTGAATTGTATTCTATATTGAGAAATAAATGTCTTATACCATAACTCAAATAGACTATTTAGTCAAAACACATTGCGAAACCTTGCATACCTTTTGCAACATCTACATTATGCACCACGCAATTCAACTCTTCTGGAATCGGTGCCATTCTTGAAAACAATCGGATGACCTTGCTTTCCGGGTAAATGATCATCATGTAATCATTTGAAACAATCTTCGCAACCATTCGAAAGTATATTTCGCAGTCGTACATTGCCCAATTTTCTTTCTCTCCCATGAAGATAATGTTCGAAAAGAATGTTAGTTTAGCGTCCGACCAGTTAAAAGGTTCTTTGCTATTCGCGCATTTAGCTTCTTTTGCTTTAATAACATCTGGGGAAACAGCTGTGAATTGACTAACTTCGCAGTGCTTCGTGGGAATAGTCTGTTTTTCCTGGATTGAATTTCCCATTGGATCGTGCCAATAGTACACGTACGTCCAGTTACCAATGAGGTCTTCAAGATTATTGGTCTCTTCCGTCACCATTTCCACTCCATTTTTGCAAGGCGCACTCGAAAAGGCGACGTGGATCAGTAAAGCGAAGATGTATACAGGAACCATTTTGATGATTCGTTGGTTCTTTGGAGAAAAACGTTAAGTCCTTAGGTATAACTGTCAGTACTTAGTATGGATGATACAACCTCGCTGAAAACTTTGTTGGTCATGCCTCAGTCTGTTGAATACACGACATTTTATGCTTAAGCTTATCTTATTACATGTTCATTAATGGATTTTTAATTAATTCTTGTGGAGTGATAACTTACGTCACTAATGACTTAAATCATCTGTTTCTAATGGTTCCCTATCCATTTGCATACAATTTTAAGACCTAATATAACTTAGCATAATTTTGTTTGGCATAATTATATTTTCGAATAATATAATTACGCATAACAGCTTACGCATAATTTTTTTAAGCATAATTTCTCTAACCATAATAATGATTAAGCATAAAGTTCTAAAGCATAACTTTTTTAAGCATAATATCCTAAAGCATAAATTTATTTACGCATAATGATATTAAAACATATTTTTATAGGTACCTATACGGTAGACGATTATTCGTCACCTACTTTCATTTTCACAATAAAAACTTAAGGGGATGTTTGTAAGGTTGAGGCTCCAAAGCAGAGTCGACGGAGCCCCGCTGAGCGGGGCTCCTATTTGGGATCCCTTTTTTTCGCATAATGTTCTTTGTCCTAATATACTTCGGCATAACGATTTTGGCACAATTTGTTTTGGCATAATAATACTTCGGCATAATTTTTTTAGGCATACATTTTATGTTGGCATAATCATCTTAAAGACTAATTTGTTTTGGCATAAATTTGATTCGCATAACGTTAGTAGGCCTAATGACTATTAGCATAACGTTAGTTATGATAATCAGAAATGTTTTTACCATTGTCTAATAATCTAGTCGCAGGCGCACCCCGACACGGATAGGTTAGGTTCGAAGGGGATGATGGGGGCTAGAGTGAGCGAGCGAAGCGAGCGAACGAAGCCCCCGTCATCCCCTTCGTGTTAGGTTACTTTAAACCCTGCAGACAGAAATAGGAGCCCCGCGCAGCGGGGCTCCGTCGACTCTGCTTTGGAGCCTCAACCTTACAAACATCCCCTTAAGTTTTTATTGTGAAAATGAAAGTAGGTAACGAATAATTGTCTACCGTATAGGTACCTATAAAAATATGTTTTAATATCATTATGCGTAAATAAATTTATGCTTTAGGATATTATGCTTAAAAAAGTTATGCTTTAGAACTTTATGCTTAATCATTATTATGGTTAGAGAAATTATGCTTAAAAAAATGATGCATAAGCTGTTATGCGTAATTATACTATTCGAAAATATAATTATGCCAAACAAAATTATGCTAAGTTATATTAGGTCTTAAAATTTTATGCAAATGGATAGGGAACCTCCTATTTCTGTCTGCAGGGTTTAAAGTAACCTAACACGAAGGGGATGACGGGGGCTTCGTTCGCTCGCTTCGCTCGCTCACTTTAGCCCCCATCATCCCCTTCGAACCTAACCTATCCGTGTCGGGGTGCGCCTGCGACTAGATTATTAGACAATGGTAAAAACATTTCTGATTATCATAACTAACGTTATGCTAATAGTCATTAGGCCTACTAACGTTATGCGAATCAAATTTATGCCAAAACAAATTAGTCTTTAAGATGATTATGCCAACATGAAATGTATGCCTAAAAAAATTATGCCGAAGTATTATTATGCCAAAACAAATTGTGCCAAAATCGTTATGCCGAAGTATATTAGGACAAAGAACATTATGCGAAAAAAAGGGATCCCGTTTCTAATGTGTTTTATACTATTTTGTCGTTTTAGACTCGCTTTGTCGCCCCTTCGCTTCGCTCGCACACTCGACCAGCGCTACGCTCGGGAGGTCGCCGACTCGCTTCGTTCGCCACCTCCCCCCACTCGCTGCGCTTCGGCCTCGTGCACTCGTTTCACTCAGGACCTTCTCCTTCGCGAGCTTCTGGCTCCACGCTTTTAAATAACACTCTAGGGGTAGGACAGAGTCTGACCACATGTAGTCGGGGTGCGCTGAGTCGGATTGACATTACATTCCGTTGTGTAAAAATAGTTTTGTGCGAATACTTATTTGGCAAATTAAACGATAGCCAAATAAGTATACGACTAAAACAAAATTTCTGAATGATTGTTTGGCCAAATAATTATGGTGGCTAGTAATCATTCGGCGAAATCAAATTGGGGTAAAAATTGCTTTCGCAAAGATTACGTTGGCGAATCGTTGTCGGCGTAATGAAATTCGATATAAAATACTTCGGCAAAAACACGGGCACCGAGTTTAACTTCTCAATCACCGTAATTATACACACAATATAAATACTTGTCGTTTCTTACAGAAGCTTAGTTATGAGGAGACAGAACAACTATTGGAAAAAATATATTAATATAGATAACACACACACACGCGTGCACACACACACACATATACACACACGCACAAACACACACACACATTACACTTTACAATTGTAAATAATAATTATGTAAAATATTATTACCTACCTGATATAATAAAGGATAGAACAAACCAACACACCTTGTACTTGGAGATGACTACCTACTACTTTAAATAATTTCTGGGGAAAGGCGCTGATAGCCGAAATACAGGCTCTGCCTAGTTCGGATACAGATGCTAATCTCATTTTGTCATTATAATATTGTTGCCAAGTTGTTATGTAACTTAGTACTAAGTTGTTTGCAAATAAAAATTATTATTATTACAATAGATAAACTATAGCGGTGTCGTCCTGGGATGACACGCGGGACGCAACCGGTCACGGACATACCCGGGTCTATATTTGTTAGATATTTAAATAGGTAGCCTTAATCTATGTTCAAAGGTACTTTCCATACAAATCAAAAAATAATTTCATTTCATTGCCGATACCGAGTAGCCCCACAAAATTCTTAGAGTTAATATTTGAAAATAAGTGGGAAAAAAATGGATTTGCGAAGTTAAAAAAGGATTATTTTATTTATTGGTTTTTTTATTTGTTCATCGCTACAATAAATATGTTTGATTTTACTAACTCAGATACAATATTTAGTCATCATAACACGTTCCAAAACCCGCCATGCCTTTTCCAACATCTACATTATGCACCACACAATTCAACTCTTCTGGAATCGGTGCCTTTCTTGAAAACAATTTCATGTCCTTGCTTTCTGGGTACATGATCACCATATAATCATTTGAAACAATCTTCGCAACTATTCGAAAGTATAATTCGCAGTCGTACATTGCCCAATTTTTTTTCTCTCCCACGAAGATAATGTTAGAAAAGAATGTTAGTTTAGCGTCCGACCAGTTAAAGGGTTCTTTGCTATTCGCGCATTTAGCTTTTTTTGCTCTAACAACATCTGGGGAAACAGCTGCGAATGGGCTAACTTCGCAGTGCTTCGAGGGGATAGTCTCTTCTGCGTCGATTGAATTTCCCATCGGATCGTACCAATAGTACACGTACTTCCAGTTACCAATGAGCTCTTCAAGATTCTTGATCTCCTTCGTCACCATTTCCACTCCATTTTTGCAAGGCGCACTCGACAAGGCGGTCTGAATCAGTAAAGCGGAGATGTATAGAGAAACCATTTTGATGATGCGTTGGTTCATTGGAGAAGAACGTAAGTCCTTAGGTATGACTGTCAGTACTTAGTATAGATGATACAACCTCGCTAAAAACTTTGTTGGTCATGCCTCAGTCTGTTGAATACACGACATTTTATGCTTAAACTTATCTTATACAGGATGTAAACCAATTCTTGTAATTCCTTCGAACCGCGTGATCTACTAGTGACACTGATGGACCCTGCATAGGTTTTTTATCAGAATCATCAAAAAAAAAGTTTTCAAAAAATGAACCTTTTTTTTCTGTTTAACTGCTGTAGGTCGTCCTAGGGGACGGTTTCTACGTAACCGGGCAGTTTATTGGCGAGGCAAGGCATTGGCGATTCTTTCTTTCTTTCTTTTTCTTCTTTCTTTCAACAACAGCACTAAGGGCGACCCCTAGTGGGACGAGCACCTCGGCTTAGGGCGTAGCTGGCGTGGACATGGGGGGAGACAGGTTGATGAGGGCTGAATTATCGGTGTGACTGCGGAGTCTGAAGAGATGTACTAAAATGAACCATGGTATTTATTCTGTATCTGAGTAATTTTAGCGTCCCACGTTAACTGACTGCGTGGAGCTATATCGCGCTAGTCGTGCCCGTCAGCTGTGTCGCCGTGCCTTTATTCATTTATTGCATGGCATCGAAATTTACATCCCGTAAAAAAAATATTTGGAAAATAAAAGTTATTTTTTTATTTTTAATCAGTCGAAATCCCGTGCAGGGTTAATCTATACTATTAATAGATCATGTGGTTTGAAGGAATAATACGAATTCATTTACATCCTGTATAATACATGTTCATTAATGGATTTTTAATTAGTTCTTGTGGAGTGATAACGTAAGTAACTAATGACTTCAATTATCTCTTTCTTATCTATTTTATATTATGTTGTCAGTCGACAAATTACTGTTTAGCTTCCTTTTATCTTTTGTAAATGTGAGAACTTTGTGGACTTGCAAGAGACCTATATAATTTGTAAATTACTATCACTACATAGTATAAAACAAAGTCGCTTCCCGCTGTCTGTCCCTATGTATTCTTAGATCTTTAAACTACGCAACGGATTTTGATGCGGTTTTTTTAATAGATAGACTGATTCAAGAGGAAGGTTTATATGTATAATACATTGCACCCGTGCGAAGCCGGAGCGGGTCGCTAGTTATTTATATTGTGTTTATTTGTTAATTTTTGTACTCAAGACTTGGTACTACATTACTCACTGGTCTGTGGTCAGGACTACATTGTTCTCTCATAACTATCCTAAATTATACAGCATGTACGGATAAACACCGTTATCACTCAAACCATGGGTAGTTGACTTAAACATAGAAATATAGGACAAGAGTACAAAAAAATAAAAAAACACGCACTCGAGAAATGAGTGGCGCGGCGGCGCTACGACGCGGCATACATACACTCGCTAGCGAGACAGCTGACTGACTGGGGTAGCGAGCTATGCGGGGCCGTGTGTCGGGCCACGCGGCGAGTCCCCCGCGCCCCCTCCCGTAGCCTGTTACCCCCGCGCGTAGGGTGAAATGCTTGACGTATTCCATATTGGGCACCCGCTTTTACGGCACCCAAGTTAATGGCACCTGAGGTATTCCATATTCGGCACCTATCGGTATTTTTCGCAGGTGCCATTAGTGGAACAGTTTATTATTTAAAATTTTATTCCACTTTCGGCACCTACGAACCAGTAGGTACTAGTGATGGGACGTTTACTTTTTATAGGACGTTAAAATTAAAAATTCGATTAAAATCAGTAGAGTTTAATAACATGATAAAAATATAACATCTTTATGTATTTTAATATCACAATCGGTTTCCTTAATCACATATATTGCAAAATCAGCCTTGAGTTACAATAGTTTTTTTTTTTTAATGTTTTGAGGCTTTTTATCAAACATGATCATGCCAGCCTCATCGTACACAATAGAATTTAAAAACAATTACTTTTTAGGTTTACATACAATTATTTCTCTTCTTGATTAACTTTGTAATTAAAATTCAACTGTCTTTATTTATTAAAACTACCAGGAAAGCAGAAATGAACTGGAACTAGGTGCTTAAGCGACTTAACATACATAACTCAATAATGGTAAAAATACAGGTTTTGAAATTGAATCATTTGTTGTTTTGAAAAGTACCAGGGCGACAGAAATGAACAGAAAATAGGCGCTTAAACGATATCACTAAGAGACAGTTATAGGTAAGATATAGGACAGTTTTAAGACTTCTATCGATATAGTGAATAATAAGGAATACTTTATATTCCTTTTTGTGTTTAATCATCGGTGCACATCTTAGTGATATCGTTTAGGCTGTCACCCTGGTACTTTTCAAAACAATAATTGATTCAATTTCAAAATTTACAATTTTAGCATTATTAAGCTAAGTAGTAAAGTCGCTTAAGCACTTAGTTCCAGATCATTTCTGCTTTCCTGGTAGTTTTAATAAATAAAGACAGTTGAATTTTAATTACAAAGTTAATCAAGAAGAGATATATAATTGTATGTAAACCTAAAAGTAATTGTTTTTAAATTCTATTGTGTACGATGAGGCTGGCATGATCATGTTTGATAAAAAGCCTCAAAACATTAAAAAAAAAACTAATGTAACTCAAGGCTGATATTGCAATATATGTGATTAAGGAAACCGATTGTGATATTAAAATATCATAAAAAAGGTATACTTTTATCATGTTATTAAACTCTACTGATTTTAATCGAATTTTTAATTTTAACGTCCTATAAAAAGTAAACGTCCCATCACTAGTACCTACTGGTTCGTAGGTGCCGAAAGTGGAATAAAATTTTAAATAATAAACTGTTCCACTAATGGCACCTGCGAAAAATACCGATAGGTGCCGAATAAGGAATACCTCAGGTGCCATTAACTTGGGTGCCGTAAAAGCGGGTGCCCAATGTGGAATACGTCCTAATTCCGAGTTTTCGCAAAATGCTTGAAAAACCGCGGGGCAGCCCGCGCTCGCGCATTATAAAGGACTGTGCTAGCAATTCCCGCCACCTGCACACTAAGCGTGCGCATGTTTTCAGTAGTCTAATAAATTTTCTACTTAAGTAAATATTCTTCTAAAATATTGCGTTACGCCGGCGGCGCCGCGCCGGCCACGTGATTCACCACGACGCCGCCGGCAATTTTTAACTCGGCGTACCCTTCTAATATAGATATGTGTACTGGAGCCTAATTCTCCTAAAATAAATCTTGATAAATCACAACCGAACCAAAGCCGAACCGTTCATACAGACAGTTCTCAATTTCAAAAGCTATCATATTGTTTGACACAAAAAATAAAATCAATCATTTTGAAAGTTTTCGAAAACAAAAACTGACTGACTGGTTGTGGTTCGATTGCGTTTGGCAACAATTTATTTTAGGAGAATTGGGCCCCAGATAACTATGGTCCATACTTGAACCAGTCCAGATCATTTTTAACAGATATAAAATACATTAGAAAGTGAACACATATAAATCCCTGCAAATATTATTCGCAAAAATATCAATAAATAATTTGAGTTATTAAAAACGATTATTATCAAAAAAAAAATGGGGTAAGTAAAAATGCCACACAATTTGCGATTTCTGAATTTTCTAGTACTCCAAACCTCAGTTGGTCAGGAAAAGTCTTTTGATCCTTATGGGAAATAGGATCGATTGGCATAATAAAAAAGTTTTGTGAAAACACCCCTTTTTCTCAGTGACTACTTTTTTTCAAAATCTGTGAATGCCGATTGAAATTATCTCAAAAGTTAGGGGTGGTCTTCTAAGAACGTTTTTCTGTAGCTACAATGGTTAAGGTAGCTGCCCTTCATGCCCCATCTCAAATTACCACCCTGTATATAAGTACAGAAAACTATCCCTACATAAACACGTCCTGATAACTTTTAAACAGATATAAAACACATTAGATAGTAATACTTCAAATCGTTACCGTCATTTTGTCAGTCAAACGCGAGTTACCGCGAGAATCAATAAAAAAATCAATTAAAAACCCATCAAAGTATTACAAGATAATGTTAGATAAAACTATTATATAAAATGTAGAGTTTTTGAAGAAATAAAGCATTACAAACTCAACGAGTTTATATTACACCAACGTTTTAAATAAATATTATATTTAAAAGCAAGAGTGCTAGTCCTCGAAAGGACAAAAAATAAAACAACATAATGGTTCCCTTATACATCTTTGCTTTGCTGATCCACACAGCATTTTCAAGTACTCCCTGCCAAGATGGAGTAGAAATCTTGACGAAGGACACCAAGAATCCATTAGATATTATTGGAAACTGGACCTACGTATACCATTGGGATACACCCAAATTTTTCCCAGAATTCGTCCACGATGTATCGAAGCAATGCCCAATATTACAGATTACAGCAGCTACCCCAGAATTTGTTAAAGCCAAGGAGGCTGAATGTGCAAAATCCAAAGTACCTTTCAACTGGGCTGACGTTAAACTTAAAGTGGATGATCCCGCAATGCATATGAAAGGTGGCATCATCACCCTTGGAGAGAATGAAAACTGGATGACAGGAGACTGTACCACGATGGTTAGAGTTGTGATAAAGAAGGTCTCTGATGTTTACATGGTGTTGACCAACCCTGACGAGGCTAATGACTCCGGATTGATTTCCAGAGAGATCCCGATGTTGGAAGAGGTAAAATGTATTGCTCATAATGTAGACGTTGGCAAAGGTTTGGGAGGTTTTGGACTTTGTTTTAATAATTAAAATATGTTGGACTCAATTTTTTGAATAAAATATTTTATTGAAAGTTGTATGATTTGATTTTTGCAATTAGTTCTGAAAATAGTAGGGAGCGAGAAGCGAAGAGCCTTATAAAATTTGGAGTGATTGTTAACTTCTTCTTCTTCTTAGCGTGTCGATGACAATCTACACCGTGTCGGCCCAGAATTCAGCAATGAGTTTAGCACTATCCGTAGCGTCCATTAGTTATTGTGGCGTACAGGTAACAGGGCAGGCGGGGCATGATGTTAAGTGCACCATAGTTTGCGGAACGGCACCACATTTACACTCCATGTTTGAGTTATCCGCAAATTTCCACCTGAGCAGGTTTTCCTTGCTTCGACCAACCTGAGTCCGAAGTCTATTTAGAGACTTCCAGGTTAGCCAAGGCAACTCATGCCCAGGTGGGAGATCTTCGGAAGGGGCAACAAACGGAGTGGGTAGAGAAGCCTTATCTCGCCACAACTAGACTCTTGCCTGTGAACGTTCGCCAGTGAGTGGGAGGACACGGTGCAAAGCTGTTACGGCTCTTAAGTCTTTGCCGAACGGGGATGTTGTAGTGCAGAGGGTGACGCGTTATTAACTTGAAGCCAGTTAAATATAAAAAAATACCTTTACATCACAGGAATCTTCTGTCTTAGTCTTCTGTGATTTTCACCGTGCAATTCTGGACACCATCATCATGATAACAACCTGTTTTCAGTTCCGTTCGGAGACCTCCGGTCACAATGGAATATCAATATTTATACTGAACGACTGCCATCTGAACTTCGTAACTCAACTATTTGTTTTCACACACAGCTAATCGACAAAATAATATAAAACACATTAGAAAGTGATCATTGAAGTAATTACTAGCATTTTTCCGTTGAACGTAAGTTAAATATCACTTCACAAGAATCAATTAAAAAACAATAAACATGTATTATAAGATAATCATAAGCATAAAATGTCGCGTATTCATCAAACTAAGGCATGACCAACAAAGTCTTCAGCGAGATTGCATCGTGAGTACTTAGTTTGGAGTTAGGACTTTACCTCATTCTCCAAAGAACCAACGAATCATCAAAATGGTTCCTCTGTACATTTTCGCTTTATTGATCCACACCGCCTTTTCGAACACGCCTTGCAAAAATGGAGTGGAAATCGTGACAAAGGAGACCCACAATCCTGAAGACCTCATTGGTGACTGGACCTACGTGTACCAATGGTACAAACCAAGGGAAAACTATCCAATCAAGGTTGTAAAGACTACACCAAAGCAGAACTTATTATTTCAAAAAATCACAGTGGTTTCTCCTGATCTTGTTAAAGCAAAAGAAGCTAAATGCGCGAATAGCAAAGAACCTTTTAACTGGTCGGACGCTAAACTAACATTCTTTTCTAACATTGTCTTCATGGGAGAGAAAGAAAACTGGGTAATGTACGACTGCGAAATATACTTTCGAATGGTTCCGAAGATTGTTTCAGATGATTACATGGTTATCATTTACCCGGAGAAAGAGGTCATCCAATTGTTTTCAAGAAAGGCACCGATTTCAGAAGAGTTGAATTGTTTGGTTGATAATGTAGATGTCGGAAAGGGTATGGCAGGACCAGGATTTTATACTGAGTAAATGTTATATTAAAGTTTGTTAAAGTTTTGTTTGTTGTTTCCCCATTATTCTATTTCTCCAAAGAACCAACGATCATCAAAATAGTACACATACCGCCATTCCGGGCACACCTTGTAAAAATAAAAAAACAATGGCGTCGAAGGAGACCCACAATTATAAGGATCTTACTGGAGTCTGGAACACAGTGTACCAATGGTACATACCGGAAGAAACTAAACATTCAATATTGAAAACAATATTCCCATAAAGAACTGCCCCCTTCACGTGATAGAAGTGGTTTACACAGACCTTCAAGGGTTAAAAAGAGTCTCAATGCGCGAATGTCAAAGTAGCCCTGAAGTAATCGGACGCTCAACTAACAATGTATTCAAATACCGTGTTCATGGGACGGATAGAAACCTTCATATTGACCGACTGCAAAACAAATGACTGCCGCCGTCGCCTCATGGTTTTCACGAAAAGATCCAACTGCAAAGGAGAGAGAAGCTGTGTGGTTTCGAGTGTAAATATCGAAAAATCCACGGCGGGATAACCGTTATCTGTAGATAATTTAAATACGGTATATTAAAGTATTATTATAATTCACAATTTTAATTATAAATTTCACAATTTATTACTCAAGCGTAACGATACAAGAAAAACAAATACCTTATTGTGATACTGCAAGATTTTTAAGTAACTTCGAAATTACAATTTGTTCCAGATTTATTGAGAACTAAATTAAAACAACATAGTTGTGGGTAGACTCTACTCATTATATACCGACCTAGAAAATCAATTAACAAAATACAAGAACCATTAGAAAGTGATAATAATTAACATTGTAAATATCTTTATAATTACTAAGTTTTTTATTGTATTTTACCATTTAATTTTTAAGTAAATATTATTATACCTGTATCTCTTCTGAATCACGGCTCATCTTCCGTACAGAAGATGTCCGGTCCTTTGGAAGGCATACACGGGGACACAGGTCCAACGCGCAGAGGCCCCTTTGAGAACTTTAATCTAAAATGGGGTGAGGCACCAACCGGGGACTATCCACGGCTGCACTATTGGAGTACAGTCATGGACCGTCCCAAGTGGGTGCAAGACTATTGTAAAATATGGTAAAAAATATCTGGTCTATGGGAAGGGGTGTTAAGTGGATTGGGTAACTTCTATGGCCGGAAGAAAACGGCGTCTGCCTTTCAAATTTAAAATTGAATTGTTTGGCAGACGGTGGCTCGCCTTATTATTATTGAAATAGTTACTGACATTTAACACGTTAAACTTGAGTAGTCTATTATGCCAAAATCAATCTTGACCTAACGTTAATTTGGTTGCTTGAAACCAATTAAAATCCCATAAACATATTATAAAAAAAAACGTATAAAGTGTCGCGTATTTGACAAGCGATGTCATTACCAACAAAGTTTCCGACAAGGTTATAACACGTTGAAAGTGCACATATTTTTCAAAAGAGTGTCTACTTCTCGAAAAGACAAACGAAACGTCACAATGTTTCCTCTATACATATTCGCTTTATTGATCCACGCCGCCTATTCAAGCACGCCTTGCACGGACGGAGTAGAAATCGTGTCGCAGGAGACCACGAATCCTGCAGATCTCATCGGAAATTGGACCTACGTGTACCACTGGGACAACCTGAACAAATTCAAGCGGGAATTCATTAATGACAAGGCCGACCACACCTTGCAGTGCCCAGAAATCTCGATTGCAGCAATTACCCCAGAATATGCTAAAGCAGAAGAGGCTGAATGTGCAAATTTCAAAGCACCCTTCAACTGGGCCGACGCTAAATTGCGATTGGATGCTCCTCTAATGAAGATGAAGGGAGGCATACTCGTCATTGGAGAGAAGGAAAATTGGTTAATGTTAGAGTGCGGAAAGATGGTGCGGGTGGTGCTGAAGATGGTAGCTGATGATTACATGGTGATGATTAACCCGGAGGTGGCTCATATCTCCGAAATGATAGCGCGGAAGATCCCGACGTTGGAGGAGTTGAAATGTGTAGCTCATAATGTAGATGTCGGCAAAGGTATGTCGGGATTCGGACTTTGTTATTGATTTAAACTTAACTTAGACTGATTTCTTTAATAAAGTGTGTTGAATATAATACTTTAGTATTATTGACAATTTATATTGAGAGTTTAATTAAATTGTAGCTAGTTTTTTCTTAGACATTGGTGCCGATTCTCTTGTGCACAAACTAAACTTAATTTAGGCTATTGCCATCTCTTTCACTCTCATCGAGTAAGAAAGAGATGGACGTAAATAAGAGCTGTCAAATTTAGTTGAACTAAAAGGACAATGGATAAAATGGTATGCGCCCTGTACTCAAAAAAAATATTGACTGTAGCATAATGAATGCCCGCGACTTCGCTCGTGTTAAAAAAACTCTTAACACACTACTAAACTTTGTCTAATAATATTATTCAATCATAATTCGAAAGACACGTGGTGCCATCATGAAAACGCACTGGTGTAGGCATAGCTTATAACAGGCATAGCTACAGTCTCTTGCCTAACAAGTATCTCGATCTACTATTAGTTTTTCATGTTATAAATTACCCATTAATAAACACACCATCGCGGCATCGTGAACTGTTTGGAGCCCTCTCGGATATGCAGATTTCCTCACGATGATTTCTTTACCGTTAACGCAAGTGATCATCAAATTTTGATTCCTACATGAATTCTAAAAGTCAGAGGAGCGACCTGGGAGCAAACTGAGACCCTACTGCATAGAAGGTTGGCGTTCAACCGATAGGCAATCAATCACACATACTAAATGTAGGCATAGGCGTTTTAGTTGAAAGGGTACAAATTGCAAACGATACAAGCAGTTTTATCAAAAAAGTTCGCATCCTACTTAGCCATCCTACAAGGCAGTCATGAAACGCGACGAACCTGGAGGCCTACTCCCTAAGTCCGTCAACGAAGTTAGTCCCCCGTCCGAAAGTAGCCCGAAACGTAGGAGTAAACAAAACAAGTGTCAAGTTCAACTTTTTGGACGGGCAAAAACACATCGGTAGTAGGGACAACTGTCAAATCGTGTTGTCATTCATTCTTAGTTCGGGCCCCGAAATAATCGCATGTTCATAGATGATAGGGAGCAGGAAATGCTCGTAACTAAGGCCGAAACCACGGACTTCGTGTTTAGAAAGTAGACTCCCTAGCACGGTAATTGGGCCCAGAAAATAGCAGTAGGCTCGCCACCTATTACATGAGACATGATACCAGAGGCGAAACGTGGAGGAACAGACTCCTGTAATATTAGAACACCTTTGCTTACCCCTTTGGGGATTACAGGCGTGAGTATGTATGTAATAATAACAGTCCTACTTCCTGAGCGTCCTACCGATTGTGTCTCATCCAGCGGCGTAACATGCCGGATGATGACGCACTTGAATGCACCTAGTGACACAGCGTGTGCACATTGAAGCTGCATCTACAGAAAAACTTGTGCACGACCACGAAAAAATCAGAGAATACTTAACCTTGCCGGTGAGAACGAGAATGTACAGGTTAGGGTCTCTGACCAGAATTGAGCAATTGAGCAGGACTTTTGTAGCCTTTGAACAGCTGTCTCGCCGGCACGATGACACTAAAACTCAACGCAATTATGCAGTCATCATTTTGGATAGGTAGTTAATCAACAGAATAATATAAAACACATTGGGTGACAATTGAAACAGTAGTCGACGAAAATATCCAATTAAACGTAAAATCAATTAAAAGCCCATCATCATGTTATAAGATAAAAAACATCATATAAAACGTCGCGTTTAAAACAGACTACGGCATGCCTTCAGTGAGGTTATAATATTACCCATAGGTACTGTGAACTAAGTTATAATTAACCAACCTCGTTCTTCAAAGAACCAAATTACCATCAAAATGGTTCCTTTGTACATATTCGCTTTATTGGTCCACGCAGCCTTCTCGAGCGCGCCTTGTAAAGACGGAGTAGAAATAATGTCTAAAGAGACCACGAATCCTGCAGATCTCATCGGAAACTGGACCGACGTGTACCACTGGAATAACGTGGATAAATTTATTCATGACAAAGTCGACACGTCCTTCCATTACCCAAAAATCTCTATTGCAGCGATTACCTCAGATTATCAAATCAAACTTCCAGGATCTTTTTTGCATAGGTATACAAGGTTACTCGGAGGTACTAATCCGAAAGAGTGTTAAAGTACCCATAATAATGAATAACTTTTGTTCTATAACATTCCCCAAAAGTCAATAGTTGAAGAGAAATAGCTGTTCAAAGATATAAAAAAAATATGCTAACATCTATCTATCCTCGGCTATGATGTGTTTACATTTTAGGTCATATTTGGTGTCACGGATTAGAAGCTCCAGTTTTTGAATTCGTATCTATAGTAGAGATGAAGAATTTTTTAAAAAGACTATTACTAGGTTAATCCGAAGGCCACATATAGTATCACTGATGACTATTTTATAGCATGTGTTAAAATTTCAAAATTCGATCATTTTTCCATGGAAAATGAATTTTATTTTAGTTTGATCAAAAATTATTGATCCCTGCTTTATTTAGGAATTCAGAAAATGGAGCTTCTAATCTATGATCCTAGATATGACCTAAAATGTAAACACAGCTGATCATATCTGAGGATAGATAGATTTTAGCAGTTTTTTTTGAGATTTTTGAGCAGCTATTTCTCTTAAACTACTGACTTTTGGGGAAAGCGGTAGAACAAAAGTTACTCTTTATTATGGGTATTATAACACACTTTCGGATTAGTACCCCCTTTCTGACCAACCTTGTATAAATATCGTTATTATGGAAATAAAAATTATCGAACTTTGACCCTTGTATTAAAATAGTCATCAGTGATACTTTAAGAGATCCGCGGATTAGTAGGTACCCCCATTCCGACTAACCTTGTATAAAATGTACGCGATGTTTGCAATGTAATGCAAACACCTGTGATACCGACCACGAGAGCATTAGAGGATAACTTTGCCTATGTGGTCAATCGGACTGCACTAGCGGGTGCGGGGGCGGGCGCGGGCGGTCGGGTCTTGGCGTCTACGTGTTCACAGTAGTGCCGAAGGAGCTATTGTACGACGCTTGGACGGGTGAATCAAAAACCACACGCGCAGTCACTAACAAACGCTATATCACTGTGAATGATACGGGCGGACTGAGCCATTAGAAACACCCGCACCACCGCGCCCGCGCCTGTCTCATGCAGGCGCGCGACTCGCGGGCACACTGTGAATGCAACTGGCGTCTACATACATTTGATTTACACGCGCCCGCGCTAACACCCGCGCCCGCCTCCTCTCTGAAATTCGGCTATGAGGATGACTGTGTTGGGATTGGGATCTTTGACGAAGATTAAGAGCAAGAATGCAGGGGCTTCAATGATGCAATTGTAGCCACTCGCCAGCTATCTCGCCACCACGATAACATTAAAAATTAACGCACCTACAGTCTACATAGCTAATCAACATCATCTGCCTAGCCTTTTCCCAACTATGTTGGGATCGGCTTCCAGTCGAACCGGATGCAGCTGAATATCAGTATTTTACATGGAGCGACTGCCTATCAGACCTCCACAACCCAGTAACTGGGTAATACGATACTCTTGGTAAAACTGGTTGTCAGACTTTCTGGCTTCTGACCAACAGTAACGACTGTCAAAGATCTACAAATGACAGCCGGGACCAACGGCTTTACGTGCTTTCCGAGGCACGGAGGAAACTCGCTATGGTAAATGGTCACCCATCCACAGACCAACCTCGGCAAGCGTGGCTTAACCCGGAAGATCGGTCTATGCGGCTGTAATTATTTAGCCACGAGCTCCTCCTCTCCGATAGATAGCTAATCAACAGAATAATATAAAACACATTAGAAGGTTATCGTTGACGTCATTAGTGAACTAAAATATCCGGTTAAACGTAAACTATCACTCGGCAAAATCAATTAAAAGCCCATTAACATGTGTTATCATGAAATAACAAAATATGATATATAAAACGTCGCGTTTTAAACAGACTAAGGCATGACCAACAGCCTTCAGTGAGGTCTCACCTATACAAAGTACTAAAAGTAATAATTAAGGAGTCTACCTCGTTCTCCAAAGAACCAACGAATCATCAAAATGGTTCGTCTCTACATCTTCGTCTTACTGATCCACGCCGCCTTTTCGAGCGCACCTTGCAAAAATGGAGTAAAACTTCTGTCGAAGGAGACCCACAATTCTAAGGATCTCAGTGGAAAATGGTACGCCGTTTACCATTGGTACACACCGAGGAAAGGCTCTCCAATCCGGGCGGGAAAAATTTCCGTGAAAAACTGTCCAGTTCACGAGATCCCAGCGGTTACCCCAGAACTTTTACGCGCAAAAAAGAGTAATTGTGGGAAAGCTAAATTACCCTTTAAGTGGTCGAATGCTAAACTATCATTATTTTCGAAAATCATATTCTTTGGAAAAAAACAAACCTGGATGATGGAAGATTGCCACAATTACTACCAAATTGTGCCGAAGATTGTATCTCATGATAACATGTTGATCATTCACCAGAAACAACCAAAAGTCGCCACATTGTATACAAGGAAACCACCGAAGTCAGAGGAGCTGAATTGCGTGGTTCATAATCTAGATTTCGGAAAAGGTATGTCGGGATACGGATTATGTGACATTTATGATTAAGTTTTACGATACCTAAAAAACACACTATTATTATATAAACCAAGCTTTTATGATACGGCCAGATTTTTAAGTAAATTATTTATGAGAACCCAATAAAAACAATATACTGAGTGTTACCCACCAGGGTGGGTCAACGTGGACCCCGGACATGAGTCCAATAGAATATGACTTGGCCTTGAAGGAAAATAGGGTTAGAGAAAAAAAACCAGCCACCCAGAAACATTAGAGGATTAAAATGTGTTTCGTGCGAGTATGGGGACAAATAAATTGCATGGAAAAATATGTCATAATACCGATAAGGGCCCAGTATAGAAACGGTGATAAAACAAACAAAAAAGTAAAATAAATAGCAAATTAATTGATTCAAAAAATATGCGCCGAAAGTTACAAAATGGATATTTTAGCAAATTAAAGATTTAAATTGCCTAGTTCAATTAAATGATTATTGATTATTTGTCCTTTTAATGCATTTAACCCTAATTATAAAACATTTAAACAAAAACATTAAGAAACAATACAAAATTAAGGAAAAAACACGGTTTTTTGTTGCGTCCCGCTTATTATGCTGGTGTGTGTAGTTGTGTGTATACCGGACTACAAACATATACAAACCTAGAAAATCAATTAACAAAATACAGAAAATAATAAAAATTTCTGTTGTTTTGAACTTAAATTATCACTTAGTAAAAATCAATCAAGACACCAGTTAAATGGCCATAATCATTGTAATAATATTATAATCACATAATATTACAGTCGTATAAAATGTGACGCATTTGACAAGCCAACAAAATTATACCACGAGTAAATTTAAAATGCACATACACACTTCTCAAAAGGACAAACAAAACGTCAAAATGTTTCTTCTAAACATATTCGCTTTATCGGTCCACATCGTCTTCTCAATCAAGCCTTGTAAAGACGGAGTAGAAATCCTGTAGAAGGAGACCAAGAATCCTGCAGATCTCATCGGTAACTGGACCAACGTGTACCACTGGGATTACGTGAACAATTTCACGGGGTACTTTATTGATGACAATTACGGCCACCCCTTACAGTGCCCAGAAATGTCAATTACATCGATTACCTCAGATTATGCTAAAGCGAAAGAGGCTGAATGTGCAAGTTTCACAGCACCCTTCAACTGGGCCGACGCTAAATTGAAAATAGATGCTGCACTAAAGAATACTGACAGGGCTTATCGTCCTAGGAGAGAATGAAAATTGGTTAATGTTAAAATGAAAAAGAATGATGCGGATTGTGCTGAAGAAGGTATCTGAGGATTACGTTGTGATAGTTTATCCAATCACCAAATCACCTCGGCTCAAATCACCGAACTGTATGCCAGAAGGACACCGACTTTGGGGAAGTTAAAATGAGTTACTCATAATTTAGATATCGGCAAAGGTATGTCGGGATTCGGACCCTATTATTGATGGTTTAATAAAGTATGTTGAAATAAAGTATTATTGGCAGTTATATTGAGAGTTAATTACATTGCAGATATATATAGCATAGCTGAATTGCGTGGTTCATAATGTAGATTTCGGAGAAGGCGTGGTGGTCTAAGAAAATCAATTAACAAAATACAGGAAACATTAGAAAGCGATGATTGATCGTTTGTAACTTAAACTTAAATTGCCACTTTATAAAAATCAATCAAGCAACCAATTAAATGTCCATTAACATTATATTATTATTACAATCGTATAAAATGACACGTATTTGACAAACCAATAACATTATACCACGGGTAACTTTAAAGTGCACACCATACACTTTTCGAAAGGACACACGATACGTCAAAATGTTTCCTCTATACATATTCGCTTTATTGGTTCACGCCGTCTTCTCGAGCACGCCTTGTGAAGACGGAGTAGAAGTCGTATCGAAGGAGACCACGAATCCTGCAGATCTCATCGGAAACTGGTTCTTCGTGTACCATTGGGATAAAGTTAACAAATTCAAGGATAGGACGGAATTCGTTGATGCCAAAACCGACCACCCCTTGCAGTGCCCAGAAATTACGATTACAGCGATTACCTCAGATTATGCTAAAACGAAAGAGGCTGAATGTGCAAATTTAACAGCACCCTTCATCAACTGGGTCGACGTTAAATTGAGAATGGATGATTCTCTGACGGGTACTTCGCTAATCGTCCTAGGAGAGACTGCAAACTGGGAAATATTAGAATGCGGAATTATGCAGCAGATTTTTCTGAAGAAGGTATCTGAAGATTACATGGTCTTAATTTACCCGGGTATGCTCCGAATCACCCATTTGTATACCAGAAGGGTCCCGATTTTGGAGGAGTTAAAATGCGTAGCTCATAATTTAGATGTCGGCAAAGGTATGTCGGGATTCGAACCTTGTCATTGATTTAAACCTTAATTCTTTCATTAAATTATTTTTGAATGAGAGTATAATTACATTGAAGGCAGTCATTCTTTTGTAAGAATAGACTTCTAAATCCGTTCAATCCGGTTTTCGTCCTGGCCATTGTATTTGTTTATATAATTTATTATTTACGTACAACAACTTATTAAAAATATGTAGAATTATGACACTTATGTAAAAAGGTACCTACTGCTAATTTCAGAATAAAATTTCTGCCAGCAGAACTGCATCAGGATAGAGTGAATACAAAAACAAGGATACTGTGAATAGTGTTATTAAAAAAAACTAAAAAGAAAATAAGACTTAAAACCAAATACAACAATATAATAATTATACTAATATAGATCTGTCATCACCGGTAGGACTATTGTTGCCAATAAGACTGACATAGTGGTGATAGATCGATTAGGACGCCGTACAATGATTGTTGATAACACTGTTCCTCATGACGAGAGTCTTGTGAAAGCCGAAAATCATAAAAAACAAATATCTCGATTTGGCACACGAGGTTGCCGACATGTGGGATGTTGACACAGAAGTAATTGTATCGATAGTCGTTACAGCCAATGTCTATATAGCTAAGAGCCTCGACAAAAATCTGTCGAGGCTCTCGTTAGGCTGCTGGATGGGCTTGATACGGAAAGCGGTACTGCTGGACACAGCGCATATTGTTAGGAGGTTCCTTTCTCTGAGGCCCTGACTGCCGGCAGCTTGGACCCTGTTCCCGATGGCGGTGGGCTACTGTTTTTTATATTTTATTTATGTATTGTTTTAATTTTAATTCTATATTTAAAAACGATATTATAATTTTGTATATACGAGGAATAAAAGAGAATACTAACATCTGTATTACTGTCACAGCCCTGGTTAATATAACGGATTGCATCAAGCTTGGCATGGAAAATAGCAAGTTAACGGTACTGCCATTGCTGGATTTTAGAAAATCAATTAACAAAATACAGGAAACATTAGAAATTAATGTTGTTTTGAACTTAAATTATCACTCTACAAAAATCAATCAAGAAACAGTTAAATGCCCATAATCATTAAATTATTACACAATACAATCGTATAAAATGTCACGTATTTGACAAATCAACAAGATTATACCACGAGTAACTTCGAAGTGCACACCACACAGTTCTCCAAAAAGACAACCAAAACGTCAAAATGTTTCCTCTATACATATTCGCTTTATTGGTCCACGCCGCCTTCTCGAGCACGTCTTGTAAAGACGGTGTAGAAATCATGTCGAAGGGGACCAGGAATCCTGCAGATCTCATCGGAAATTGGACCAACGTGTACCACTGGGATAACGTGAACCATTTCACGGGGGAATTCTTTGTTTACAAAGCCGACCACCCCTTGCAGTGCGCATAAATCTCAATTGCAGCGATTACCTCAGATTATGCTAAAGCGAAAGAAGCTGAATGTGCAGGTTTCGCGGCAGCTTTCAACTGAGCAACGCTAAATTGAGAATGGATGGCCCTCTACTGATTATGAAGGGGCTACTCATCCTGGGAGAGAATAAAAACTGGTTAATGTTAGAATGTGGAAGAACGCTGTGGGTTGTGCTGAAGAAGGTATCTGAGGATTACATGGTGATAATTTACCGGGATATGGAAAGGCCCCGACTTTGGGGGAGTTTAAATGCGTAGCTGATAATTTAGATGTCGGCAAAGGTATGTCGGGATTCGGACCCTGTTATTGATGGTTTAATAAAGTTTGTTGAAATAAAGTATTATTGGTAGTTACCCATCCAAAATTTCAGTGCTGGGCACTTGTCGGTGATGTAATATCTATCTTTCTCTATCCAGAGCCAAAATTCATTCATTTCTCTTTATGTTGTCACTTCTGTATTTTCCTTCAATTGGCCTGTGTACTTTCTTCTTGGTCTACCTGGTTTTCTCTTTGCTTGTAATTTGCCTTCTATGATATTAGTTATAAAGCCATCGTGTCGCAGTAAGTGACCAATCATTTTCCCTCTTCTTCTTTCTATATGTAGAAAGAAGAAGGGTAGTTATATTGAGAGTTAATTACATTGCAGAAAGTTATTCTTTTATAAGAATAGACTTCTAAATCAATTCCAATCCGGTTTTCATCCTGGCCATAGTACTATCACAGCCCTAGTTAATATTACGGATGACATCAAACTAGGCATGGAATATGGGAAGTTAGGGATATTGCAATTGCTGGACTTTTTTGGACTGAAAATACTAGTTACACGAAGGGTTGTCTTGTTCACGAGATCTCAGCGGCTACCCCTAAACTTCTAAATCCAAAAAAGGCTAATTGCGCAGAAGCTAAATCACCCTTTAACTAATCGAATGCTAAACTGTCATTATTTTCCAACATTATATTCTTTGGAAAGAAAAAAGCTAGGTAATGGATGGTTGATGATACAATAATTCCTATAGGATTGTGCCGAAGATGATAACATGGTGATCATTCACCAGAAACAATCACAAGTCGTCAAATTGTATACACGGAAACCACCAAAGTCAGAAGAGCTGAATTGCGTGGTTCGTAATGTGCCACGCCTTTTCCGAAATCTTATCTTATCCCGATACGAAAATCAATTAACAAAATACAGGAAACATTAGAAAGCGATGATTGATCGTTTATAACTTAAATTGTCACTTTATTAAAATCAATCAAGCAACCAATTAAATGCCCATAAACATTATATTATTATCGCGCAATATGGCCATGACAGATGAAGGGTTATTACAATCGTATAAAATGTCACATATTTGATAAACAAATAACATTACACCACGAGTAACTTTAAAGTGCACACCACACACTTTTCGAAAAGACACACGAAACGACAAAATGTTTCTTCTATACGTATTCACTTTAATGGTGCACACCGTCTTCTCGAGCACGCCTTGTAAAGATGGAGTAGAAGTCGTATCGAAGGAGACCACGAATCCTGCAGATCTCATCGGAAACTGGTCCTTCGTGTACTATTGGGATGACGTGGGCGCATTTAAGGATAGGAGGGAATTCGTTGATGACAAAGCCAACCACATCGTGCAGTGCCCAGAAATGTTCATTACAGCAATTACCTCAGATTATGCAAAAGCGAAAGAGGCTGAATGTGCAAATTTCACAGCATCTTTCATCAACTGGGCCGACGTTAAATTGAGAATGGATGTTCCTCTATGGGGTATGACGGGGTTAATCTACCTGGGAGAGATTGCAACCTGGTTAATATTCGAATGCGGACGAATGATGCCGATTTTCCTGAAGAAAATATCTGAAAATTACATGGTGTTAATTTACCCGCATATGGTCCGTATGACCCAATTGTATGCCAGAAGGACCCCGACTTTGGAGGAGTTAAAATGCGTAGCTCATAATTTAGACATCGACAACGGTATGTTGGGATTCGAACCTTGTCATTGATTTAAACCTTAACTTACATTGAATGTTAATAAAGTTTGTTAATTAAAGTATTATTGGCTGTTGTATTGAGAGTTTAATTACATTGTAGATAGTTATTCCTTTGTAAGAATAGACTTCTAAATCACTTCCAATCAGGTTTTCGTTCTGGGCAGACTGTCACAGCCCTGGTTGATATTATGGATTACATCAGGCTTGGCATGGAAAATGGCAAGTTAACAGTACTGCCATTGCTGGATTTTAGCAATGCTTTCAATACTGTTGACTTTGACGTAATGTCGAAGTCAACAGAGTGGAACGAGCGGAACAAATCTTACGGACTATGAGTCAATCCCACAAAGACACAAGTCTTTGTTTTGGGGGACTTTCAGATGGTTCCGAGAATCGACTGGATGCAATTTCCACAGGTCTCCTTTTACGGTATTCAGGTACCTTTCAGCGAACTAGTCGCAGCAGTCGGTGGTGACCTCTCGCTTCCGGCCGTGGTTCTGTCCATGTTCGGGAGCGAAAGTGCGTGGGAAGCCGTCGCCTCCTTTTGCGAGGTGGTGATGGCGACCAAGGAGAGAGCGGAGAAGGAGAGAGAGGCGACGGCCACTCGCCCTTCCCGCGCCAGACGCACCGGGCGCCACCAGAGGGCGCGCGACGATCTCCGGCCACCCTACTGTGTGGCCTGCGGGCGACGGGTTAGGGGACCCGTCGCCCGACCAGTAACAAGCCCGAGAAGGCGGCGCGCATGTGTTCCGTGTGCGCCTCTCAGGAGCACGTAGGGCAAGGCCCCACAGAAGGAGAGGTCCACCAGGGGCTGGCGGACCGAGGCCTGTCGGGGTTGCGGTGCATGCAGCTGTGAATCCTTCGACCCCAGCCAAGGATCAGGAGAAGGAACACCGTGGGTTTTTAGCCGGTAAGAGTCCGGCATAACTCTTCGCCTTCCCCAGGCGAAGAGTATACATGAGGATTATCCCAAGATAAAAAAAAATGGTACCTACGAGTAAGCGAAAAATTTAAAAAATTGGCGATCTTTATGGACAATAATTTTTCATGAAATCGACAGCTGCAAGAGTCCAGCCGCAGGAAGTTTTGCGCCAGCCAGATCCTTGACAAGACTTTTTAATTTTCTACCCACTGCCACTAAGACTGCGCTTGCACAATCTCTTCTTCTTTCCATCCTTGACTACGCCGATGCCAGCTATCTCGATCTCACCGAGGACTAGCTTAATAAACATGGGTGACTTAAAAATTGTTGTATTAGTTTCATATTTAGTTTACGCAAATGTGATCATGTGTCAGAATTTCGTACTAAACTCAAGTGGCTTCCAATACATCTTCTTTGGAATGCTCATATTCTTCCCCTTTTCTGCCTAGCCTTTTCCTGAACTTACTGTGATCAGCTTCCAGTCTAACCAGATGCAACTGAATACCAGTATTTTACACGGAGCGGCTGCCATCAGACCTCCACAACCCAGTTATTTGGCGATGCCGATATCCTTTTTTTTCGCTGTGGAAATCCTCATGGATGTCCTCCACCCTGAGGTGGGCGGAGGGGTCTGTCAGACTCTTACTGACTAAAACTACCCCAGTGTTCCATCTCACACACGCGCCGGGAGTTGCGGGAACTTACGATACTTCCGCAACCCCCGGCTGGTGCCGGCCCGCCACCGCGGGCCTCCTCAGGTTAGCGGGGAGAGTGAGGTGTTAGACTCCCCCCGCGCCGTCTAAGAGGGGCGCGCTTGGAACACTTCGCGCCGCCGCTTCGGGTCCTGATGTGTGGGGGGCGACAGACTTCCCCAAGTCCGTCGCCCCTGGACCTATATCGGGGGGGCTGGAAGAGGGCGTTGTCCGCCCTCCGCCGACGCCCTGTGCGTCTGCTGCGGGCCGGGTGAGTGGAGGTCATCTCCCTCTCCCTTTCCGCATCCTCCTTCTGCGACATAACCGTGTCGCAGAAAGACACCATCGCGTCACAGGAAACGGCTTAAAAGTATTAGCTAACAGAAACAGTCTGTTAGCTTGTTTGGTAATTTTCACTAAAGTCCTCTTTTTAAAGTTTTGACCGATAGTCTGAACTACTAACCGGTCAAAACTACTTTTGACTGCAGGCTTTAGTAAAAAGTAGTTTTGACCGATATTTCAGACAAAAGTAGTTTTGACCGATATTTCAGACAAAAGTAGTTTTGACTGTTTTTTTAGAGAAAAGTACTTTTGACCGGATAAGAGTTTTGAATGTAAGATATACAAACCTAGAAAATCAATTAACAAAACACAGGAAACATTAGAAATTACTGTCGTTTTGTACGCTAAACTTAAATTGCCGCTTAATAGAAATCAATCAAGAAACCAATTAAATGCCCATAAACATTAATATGAGGGGACACGGTAGTGCCCCCACCAAAGTCGAGCAGGCACGGCCGTACAGCCTTTTCTCGAGGCAACTCAAGGCACTTTTAAGCCAGTCACACCGGTAATTCAGGCCTCATCAAGCTATCTCCCCCCCAAGCTCCCGCCAGCAACGCCCTAAGCCGAGGTCTGAGTCCCATTAGGGGTCGCCCTTAGTGCTGTTGTTGCAGGTAGTCATGATGTTAGTGTAGTACAAGTAGTTAGATTAGGTTAAGTATTTAACTTTCCCCTCCATTGGCTAGAGACCTTTCAGGTATCGCCAATAACTGCCCGGTTACGTAGAAGGGGTCCGCAAGGACGATCTACAGCAGTGCAATAGAAAAAAAAACGCACTTTTAAGCTTTGTAAGATGTGGGGCATCTTTGTAACAGATGAGATCAAAAGCCTGAAAATTATGTTACAGAGTATGGATGTCTTTTTTAACGTCTGAAAAAAAATGGGTATAGGTAATAGGTGAACGGAGTAGAACCCCTTGGCATAGTTTTTTTTTAGGGTTTCGTACCCCAAGGGTGACACGGGACCCTATTACTACTAAGACTATACTAAGACTCCGCTGTCGGTCCGTCTGTCTGTCTGTTACCATGCTGTATCTCATGAACCGTGATGGTTAGACAGTTGAAATTTTCACAGATGATGTATTTCTGTTGCCGCTATAACAACAAATACTAAAAACACAGAATAAAATAAATATTTAAGGGAGCTCCCATACAACAAACGTGATTTTTTTGCCGTTTTAAAGATAATGGTACGGAACCCTTCGTGCGCGAGTCCGACTGGCACTTAGCCGGTTTTTTTCAATTGCTTGTTTTCAAATTTATCAATCAATAAATACTACTAATTTAAAGTAAATCATACCTACTAAATCAGCAAAAACAGCAATTTGGAAGCAAATAAATCGATTAAATAATTTTCTAAATTCAAACCACACACACCTGCTTATGATTTGAGTTTCTATAGTTCTATAGGTATCTATAGGTATAGCCCAGTCGCCAGGTAGTTTTCACTTTTCAATGACAGACGGACAGACTTACAGATTTACAGATATAGGTTTCAAACTTCTTAGAAAGAAAACATCCTTCTTTTTGTGTCTTGGGTTAATAACATAAATTTAAAATTTAAAAAGCCCCCAACACGAATAACAAAACAGCTGATGACCCTGAAATGTCTCAACCGATTTTGATAAAATACGTCTAAAAACCACCGCTAGAAAACCAGCTTTTAAATAAAAAAAACCGCACCTAAATCGGTTTACCCGTTTAAGAGCTATGGTGCCACAGACAGACACACAGACAGACAGACACACAGCCAGACACACACACAGCCAGACACACACACAGCCAGACACACATGGTGGTCAAACTTATAACACCCCTCTTTTTGCGTCGTGGGTTAAAAATAGGCTTTAAACGAATAACATCTCTCTTTTCGAGTCGGTAACGAAAAATGAAAATTGCTTAAAAATGGTGTTTTTACTAACTTTAGAGCGCAATATGTCGTAAACTATTAGCTATAGATAAAAATATTTGAAGTAGGAATTGTAGGGAGTTAAATTTCCTACAAAATTGGTCCGATTTATTTTAGGCGTAATACCCATAGAAGAGGAGTTATTTAATGAAAACTAATTTTTGGGGTCTTTAATCCAAGATGGTGGAGCGCGCCGAGGTCACTCAAGGTCGAAAACTTGATATTTTCATAAGAACACCTACACATAACACATATCCAAAATTCAGGACTGACGGACCTTTTGCAAGTGAAACCCCTTTTTTACAACCTGTCGACTAGGCTAATAAATCAATTTCTTAATAAGTACCCAAATTTTTTCCCGATGGTAAAAAAAAACATCCAGTATATTGTCAAGTCCGATCCGAGTCCGAAATATCTTTAGAAATGAAATACCCGACTTGGCTTTACATTAGATCTTAAGGTGTATTCAAACCTGGTGAATGCGCCTCTAATGCGCCGCTCGCAAGCCGCTTGCGAACTGCGCGCGTGCATTTCATGTTCGTAAGCAGCCCCTGCACCGACCGCGCGCCGCTTACGCGCAATCTACGCGCCGTACTCGAGCGGCGCAAGAGGTGCGTGCGTGCCGCCCGCGGTGCAGCTCCCTCACCCTGCCCGCGTCTCAGTAATCTCGTTGTCAGTAATAAAATAGCCGATGCTGCAGCAATTATGCTAACGGCAGTCGTATGGTCCGACATCTTCGGAAGCACATTCACAACTGAGGCTCATAGTTCAAACGCGAAAGAAGTTATGTGCGCACGAGCGGCGCACGAGCTGCACGCGCGCCCCTCTCGAGCCTCGCCGGAGCTGCACTAGAGCAGCGCACAAAACATAGGCTGTAACTGCACGCGAGCAACACGCGCGCAGTTCGCAAGCGGCTCGCGAGCGGCGCATTCGCGGCGCGTTTGCCAGATCGGGACGCACCATTAGAACTTTTCACTGCAAAAGAGTCGCGAGACTTGGCTTTTCTTACATGAATCTTTTTGATCGGATTAATCTTACGTCACAGATTTGACAAACCAACAAGATTACACCACGACTAACTTTAAACTGCACAACACACACTTCTCAAAACGACAAACAAAACATCAAAATGATTACTCTATACATATTCGCTTTATTGGTTCACGCAGTCTTCTCGCTAACACCTTGTACAGACGGAGTAGAAATCAAGTCGAAGGACATCACGAATCCTGAAGAACTCATTGGGAACTGGAGCAACGTGTACCACTGGGATAAAGTGAACGACTTCAAAGATAGAAAAGAATTCGCTGAATACAATGCCAACCACACCTTGATGTGTCCAGAAATGTTTATTACACCCATTACCTTAGATTATGCTCGAGAACGGGAGTATGAATGTGCAGCTTTCAATGCACCTTTCGATTGGGCCGATGCTAAATTGAGATTGGATGCACCCTTGACGAATATGAAAGCGCTAATCATCCTTGGGGAGACTGTTAACTGGGTAATGTTTGCATGTGGAGGAGAAGCGCAGGTTGTGTTGAAGAAAGTTTCTGAAGATTACATAGTGATAATGTATCCGGAAGCGAATCGTATCACTGAATTGCTTGTCAAAGGGTCTCCGAGTTTGGACGAGTTAAAATGCGTGGCTCATAATGTTGATGTCGGCAAAGGTATGTCGGGATTCGGACCTTGTAATAACTTTAACATTTAATTTAAAATAAATAGTTTTACAAAGACAATATTTACACGATCGATACTTTTTTTAAATGTTTCTTCTCATAATTCTCCGAGATTTGTTGACCGATTTGAGTAAATCTTATTTTATTTGGTAAGGAATACTCTTAAATTAATCTCATATAAATTTCATAAAGTTTGGTTGAGTAGTTTTTTGATACAATATTATTAGTGGTATAAAAAGAAATTACCTATACATACAAGGTGTTAAAAAATCAACTCTAATAATTTAGTGGGGTTACTCGGTATCAAAAATTGAACAAATTTGTTCTACAACTTTTCAAAATTCGCCATTTTTTATGCCTGTCCATACAAATCAATTAAAATATTTTTTGATATGTATGGAAAGTTATAAAAAACTTCCCAACAAAAAATTTTATGTGATAGAAAACGTCGATGCCATGCATAAATAAATTAAGGCACGGCGACCCAGCTGACAGACACGACTAGTGCTATATCGCTCCACGCAGTCGGTTAACTCGGGACGCTAAAATTACTGAGATACATAACATAACGTGTTTCATATTTTGAAAACATTTTTTGTTGATTTACAAAAAGCCTATGTAGTGTAGTGTCACCAGCAGATCGCGCCGTTTGAAGGAATTACACTAATTCTTTTACATCCTGTATACCGCATTCAAACATTTTCATAAACTTTCTTGCCAGAACCAAAACCAAAGAGGAGGATTCTAACCAACACGTACGTGACAATGTGATGATGAAAATGGGGCACCTGTTATACTTGTCAATTCCTAAACCCTCTTTTTCAATGAAACACAGTAATATAAACCCAAGAAAAGTATTAAAAGTTAAAAGTTACCACTGTTTGTTGCTCAAAAAAATTATTAAACTTCAACAATGTTGTTCTACAGTTCAAACATCCGTTATTGTCGCGGTCATAATGTGACTTCATAATCTACGATACTGCTTTGTTTACATCTCCTTTTTAGCCACAAATCTTATAAATTAAATTATTTCTTGGGCTTTATTCAAGCAGAAATCGCACTTACTAACTTACCTCAGTGAGAAATCAAACAGTTTGCTAAGAAAAGATTATTTAAAGATTTATTCACATGGATTTTGATGACACTGCCGGCATTTTCGAAGACGACGCGTTTCGATATTGCGTTCCGTTCCACAAAAATAAACGTAACATAAAATAATTAATTGTAAAATAAGTAATGCGTTAAAAATTTATAAAAAATGTTTCTTGACTCCTGTACAATGTATATTTAAATAATGAAAGAGTTTTGAATAACATGCATATTTCCTATTGCCTCAAAACTTAAAGCAAAGTCAGCGGCCGCTTTGCTGTAAGGCCAAAAAAGAAAAAAAACAACGTTACAAAAAAATGTACTTAGTTAAAATCACGTGAGAACACAAACTAAACGTAGGTATAGGCATTTTAGTTGAACGGGTACACGCCGCAGACGATAAACGCAGTTATATTAAGAAAGTTCGCCCCGTACTTAGCGATAGTTTAAAATCTCGATATTCTCAACTAAAGTAGGAACTTAAAACTTTATCTGCGAAGATTCCGGGCAATATGAAAAGCGTGTAGTGACTGCTTGTTTGCATCTTATTACAGACTTGGATTTTGTTAGAAAATAAAAGAAAGAATGGGGGGAATTCGTACTTTATGGGTGTACGTCTACGGTTTTTAATAGGCTGGCGGGAAAGTAGAATACTTATCCGATAAACTATTACACAGTATCAAAATCAAAAGTTTTTATTTCACATAAACCATTACAAGTGCTTAAGAAAAGTCGAATTTAGGTGCACGGTTCCAATTAGTCGTTTCCTATGGAGAAGAGCCGGCAAGAAACTCCATGGTTACTCTTTTAAAATCCATATCTTTAATAATTTGAGTGGGTACAGTTATGTCTTAGAATAGTTATGACAAAGCAATGTAAACTACAGTGCAGGAACCACACAAAAAAAATATTTTGAAAAATATGGTCAAAAATTAAATAGGTATCCAGGCATCTAGCAAGTCTGCAAAGCTCTCACATTTACAGAAGTTAAAAGGACGCTAAACTATATAAAACAACTGACATGGTTCAAAACACATTACAAAGAAAATCACTGTATAATAAGATAAAGATATCTTGAGAGTAACGATAGTAATAAAAAATATCCTATCCTAATATTAGTATTAGCACACATTTTTTCAAATTTTGACGATCGGTTGGCTCGTTATTTAGTCACAACTCAAACACACATTTTGAAGCCTTACAAAATTGCTTGATTAAGGAGGTATATCACCAACATATCAATAAGTATTCCGCAACTATTGACCAGATAGGCTAAATGTGACCTACAAATATAACATTAATGTCGTCGTATCCTACGAATAGTGCCCTAACGAACATAGGGGCTTCCTTTTTTATTGCATAATTCAATTCTGCTCATCATACCACATATAACCAGTTCAACAAAACAATTAAAAACGGTAGAGGTTATCAAATAATTAGGTTTTCGGTCGAGGTCGCGCCCTCTTTCTTCGCGAGTAGTGGGGGTGCGCGGGCGCCGGAAAGCGTGCTAGAGTGCGCGCAAGATAACTCTGCGCGTGACTGAGGGCGTGCTAAACGTTTCCATGATCGCAAAAGTTCAAATTACCGCTTTTTAAGCTTAACTTTTTTATCACTAAACATAATTTTCCCGTTAAATATACAATCAGGTAGTTCTACTATCAAAATTGATAAAACGGCACACACTTTGGTGGACCATGATTATTAGTTCCGATTACGGCCGCGCGCAGACTTATCTTGCGCGCACTCTAGCGCCGTTCGGCCATTATTCGGCGGAAAAGAACAAATAGATTAATAAAATTCAGATTTTGTTTGGAATAAAATATTGTAATTCTATAATTACTTGCTTTTACTACATTCACATGTTCCCAGTAATGGTAAAATAGTTATTATACACAAATTCCTATGACATATAAATATAAACAGAATAATATATAAAATGACATTAAGGCGATTGTGGCCTCGACATTTCCGCAGTTAAAAGGCATAATGTAACTTATTGCTCAAGTCCAGCCCAACTTCGCATTAACACAACGGAGAATAAGGATTTATGGGACAAAATGCGTATAAAATATAAAGATAATTTACTGAAAATAATCCTAGCCGAACCTTAAGATACAAATGCACGTTATATGAAATCACCAATACATATTCGTTCATATTTAATTTAATTAAACACAAAAAAGTGTCTCCTGAAAAGTAGCTACTATGCAGTTACGCCCCTATTCGTAGGATACGACGATGTGTTCAATAATCTTGTTATTATTGAACACATCTTAATATTTATTTATTTTTTATTTATTTTTATTAGGAAAACCAACAGCTACAAAATATTGAATGAGTAATTAACATTAGTGACATAAAGCCAATTACAGGTTTTCACGAATAGCAACAGATATTAAAACAGAAACTTAGGGAACACTTGATAGCTTATTGATAGCAAAACAATTACGATTCAGTAGTATAGTCTCAACATAAAACTAACACGTCACAATTAATTGAAAAACTTAAGGTTAAGCGCCCTTCTTGCCGTGCTACTATTAGTAACAAAAGGGTCAAATAATATGATGGTGAAATGTAAATGTTAGCTACTGAAAAGTTTAGACACCGAATTAGCTTAACAGCCGGATCCACACCAGACGATCCAAAGCGTTCTGATCGCGTGCGGCAGGAGCGCGCTCCACAATAGCGTTTGGTGTGGACGTGCCTCGCGCGATCCAAACTGCGCGGCAGGAGCGCACGATCTTGCCGCGAGCGATCCTGTCGGTTTTTGGATTAAGCACAAAAGTGCCTCAGTCTCTTGGCGCGCGTGTTGTGGTCGGTTGTATGTGGAGTGCGCGATCGAATGCGTTGTCGAACGCATGGTCTGTGATCAAACGTTAAAGAATCCAATTAAGGATCGGCTGGAGCGTGTTGGAGCGACGCGGCAGGATCCCAAGAAAATTCAAGCCGTCAGACGAGTAGAATCCACGATCCATGCTTCACGCTCCCGGACCACGGATCGCAGGATCGGCAATCCATAATTGGATCATCTGGTGTGGATCTGGCTATTGAACAGTTAATGATATTTTCGTCAAATACCCCCTTAGTAAATCTTATTTTAAAAAGAATATTAAAACCGTACACATTATTTTCTCTTGCTTTTGTAAAATAAATAATTTAATTAGGTTTAACATTATAATGATTTTACTTATTTTTTTGATGGTCTATCACCCTCAAAGCTCGGAACACTACGATTCATGTCCTTACATACATCCGTACAACCCTTCCTATAATTGGCATAACAATACCTATGGGCAAAAACAAACATGTATAATATATGATACGATATCTTGAAAACACTCGAACTATTGGCACAACAATATACTGGAGGACTGAAAGTACTCACTCAAGTACATAAGTCGTCGAGTAAGGAGTTGCAAATTGTTATTAGCTTTGTTATTACTTAGGATACGGTATCTTGCGTAGTTCCGTGTTTTTGCTGATATGCATCACTTGATGTCATCGATGTTGCAAGTTTTGGTGCTTACCTTGTTTTTATGTTGGAATATGATGGTGAACTTTTTTGTTCTTAAGATTAAGTATACAGCTTTTTTTCTGATCGTTTGCATAATTATAAAGATTCAGTGGTGGTGGACTTTGGAGGAGCTCGTGGCTAAATAATTACAGCCGCATAGACCAATCTTCCGGGTTAAGCCACGCTTGCCGAGGTTGGTCTGTGGATGGGTGACCATTTACCATAGCGAGTTTCCTCCGTGCCTCGGAAAGCACGTAAAGCCGTTGGTCCCGGCTGTCATTTGTAGATCTTTGACAGTCGTTACTGTTGGTCAGAAGCCAGAAAGTCTGACAACCAGTCTTACCAAGAGTATCGTATTTACCCAGTTACTGGGTTGTGGAGGTCTGATAGGCAGTCGCTCCATGTAAAATACTGATATTCAGCTGCATCTGGTTCGACTGGAAGCCGACCCCAACATGGTTGGGAAAAGGCTAGGCAGATGATGAGTGGTGGTGGACTTTGATGGATATTAAATAATAAATGTTGCTTAGCAAAATTTATGGAACACCTGATTTTTTTTCACGAATTCAGTATTCCCATAGTAAAAGTTGTAAGAATGATGAGCACAGTACAAGGTTTTTGGATGTAAAGTGACTAACCAGTCATGCTGAGTAAATAAAGGATGATTGGTGAAGCTGTATCTAATACAATTTGTAAAAATCATAAATCAAAATCAAATCAAATCAAAATCAATAATTTTTATTTCACATAAACCAATACAGGCGCTTATGAAAAGTCGAATTTAGGTGCACGGTTCCAATTAGTCGTTTCGTGTGGAAAAGAGCCGGCAAGAAACTCCATGGTTACTCTTTTAAAAAAAGGATATCTTTAACAACTTCAGTAGTAGATACAGTACTATGATTTAGGATAGGTATGAGAGAACAATGTAGTCTCGACCACGTGTAAACGTGATACACTGAATTATAATACTAATAGAGGTCGCTCGCGGCTCCGCCCGCGTGGATGTCGTTTATCGCGTATTCCGTATTTTTCGGGATAAACGTCACCTTTGTCCTTCTCCAGGTTCCAGACTATCTCTGTACCAAGTTTCATCAAAATCGGTAAAGCGGTTTAGGCGTGAAAGCGTCACAGACAGAGTCACTTTCGCATAAAATTTATAATATTAGTAGGGATTAAATAATTATGCATCATCATCATCATCTGCCTAGCCTTTCCCCAACTATGTTGAGGTCGGCTTCCAGTCGAACCGGATGCAGCTGAATATCAGTATTTTACATGGAGCGACTGCCTATCAGACCTCCACAACCCAGTAACTGGGTAATACGATACTCTTGGTAAGACTGGTTGTCAGACTTTCTGGCTTCTGACCAACAGTAACGACTGTCAAAGATCTACAAATGACAGCCGGGACCAACGGCTTTACGTGCTTTCCGAGGCACGGAGGAAACTCGCTATGGTAAATGGTCACCCATCCACAGACCAACCTCGGCAAGCGTGGCTTAACCCGGAAGATCGGTCTATGCGGCTGTAATTATTTAGCCACGAGCTCCTCGATATAATTATGGAGCCACGAGATAATTATGCAACATAAAAAACACAAAACATTTTTTTTTCATTTTTTTCATTATTTTGTTTTTTTTTTTACAATGCCCCAGAATTTTGAGGACGACCAAATCAAACAAAACACGCATTTAATATTACTTATTTCACAATTCTTTTTTTCTAAAAAATCCGTACCGTCAGCATACGCGTGATTCTCGTCACGGCCGCGTGACACGGGTCGGGTACGGTCAGCACAATTTGTCTCTTGACCGCAATACATCCATCAATTACACGTTGCAGATATCTGGATGCGGGAGCGAAAAATGTGGACGGACCCTTACTGATTTTCGGTGATGTATTTGTGAAGCAATTTTGTTTGACGGCCGAGCCTGTGCGCTCTGGTTTCGGAGCGGAGCGAAATATGTGTATTTGCCCTTAATAATTTTGGTTGTACTACTGGCATCTATATCAGCTAGTTTCTATAGTGATATTGACATGGAATAATAATGCGAACTTGCTTTAAAAGGACGTTGTACAAATGCTTTGTACAAGGTTATTTTAAATGTATGTACATATGCTAGACCAGCTATACTCAACCTGCGGTCCGTCGGGCCTCTGTGGTTGACCCACTTGGAGCTACAAAACTGTACACCATTTTAAATTGACGACACGTTTGGTGCAGTGGCTAAGCGATTGGCTTCTGCGCTACGGGTCGTGGGTTCGATTCCCACACGGAACAAAAATTTGTATGGCCTACAAATGGTTGTTTCGGGTCTGGGCGTTTGTTTGTGAGATTTGTGTCTGTAAACGCACCCACGATACAAGAGAAATCTTAGCGTGGGGGAACGTTTAAAAAAAAAAAAAAAAATTGGCGCCTACGACTATACTGGGTTATAGACATTTTTTTTTAGATTTGTTTAAAGTTAAGTGCCGTTATTGGATACTTCTTCACCAAAAAATTGTTTGGCTAATAGCCTTCTTGCTGTGCTTGCATTAGTGCAGAATAGGTCAATATTAAGCTCACGCGAAATCTTGTTAAAGCAATTCGAACTTCTTAGAAATAATGCATTTCGCCTATATTAATAGTTGCAAAAGGAACACGCAGAAGCGGTCGTTGCCTAAAGCCAATTTGATTGGTGCGCAATACCAAATATTTATTCGCAGAAACGTCCTAATTAGTGTAATAGTATTGAATAACTAATTAATAAACGGGACTCCAAATCCTGTAGGCACGGTCAACACAAACGTAAAAGCAAATTGTTTATAGTTTCTAAATAATTACTTTTCTTTTCGTTTCTAAATAATACGTCGACGACGTCTGTGGTCTAGTGGTTCGAGTATCGGACTGCTGATCACGAGGTCGTGGGTTCGATTCCCACAGAACACAAATATTTATGTGATGAACATAAGTGTTTGTGTTGGTCTGGGTGTTTCTTATGTATTATAAGTATGTATTTACAAAAAAAAAAGTATATAAGTATTGGATCCATTGTCTAGTACCCATAGTACAAGCTCTGCTTAGTTTGGGACTAGATGGTGCTGCGTAGAAAGAGTTCCAAAAAAAAAAATTTTGTAAAGTCGCAGGAATCCGCTGGATGCGAGAAGCACATGAATGATGAAGTTCAAAAAACATTCGTAAAAGTGGAGATGAAACGGTTTTTTCCTCCCTCATCCAAACAGAATGCTTACTTTACACACAGCAAATGAGTTTAAGGTCAATTTGCACTTAACCGGCTTTTTCTCACTGTTGTAGTTCGACGCTCAAATATTCCAAGCCCGTAACGAAAGCGTAACACTTGTTTATAGCCGTTTAAAAACTTTTAACGGAACACTAAAACTGCATTTAAATATCCCCTGCAATCTAAACCCTATACAAAACAGATTAAGCTTCAAAATTCCTTGTTTTTCCTATTTCGAAAGGATTAACTCGTCTTGTTTGAGTACCAAAATGAAAAACCTCTTCCCGCACTAGGAACGCATTTGGGATATTATTAAAAATGTATACTACTTATGTGAACCTACTTTTAGTTGGAAATAATTATTTTCTAGCGTAAAATTTTAACACCCTCTTCTTGATATTTAAGTGAAAACTCCAAACTTCTTCCAAGTAATTTTATTAACAGTACCAGCTTCTATATGGTTGCGGCGAATAAAATAGCGAAACCTGCAATCCTAGCTATAGGTCCTCGGAAGAGCACCGCAGGTTTACCACGTATTTTTATATACAGGGCATAAACCAATTCATGTAATTCCTTCAAACCGCGTGATCTACTGGTGACATAGATTAACCCTAAATGGGTATTTCTGAAATAAAACAGCAAAAAAAACTTGCTTTTCTATTTCTGAGTCATTTTAGAGCCTCGGGTTACCTGACTGCAAAGAGCGATTTTGCGTTAGTCGTACCCGCCAGCCGTGTCGCCGTGCTTTCATTATTTATGCGTGGCATCGAAATGTTCAGACAAATAAAAAATATTTTTTGCGAAAAAAAAAACTTTTTTTTTTACTGATTCATTACTAGGTGGTTTAGTTATGATCAATTACCGGAACCGCATGAAAAAAAAAGATTTTTAATCAAGCCAAATCCCGTGCGGGGCCAATCTACAGCAGTAGTAGGTAGATCATGTGGTTTTAAGGAATTACACGAATTCGTTTACACCCTGTATAGGTAATTTATACAATAAAAATACAGGTATTTTTCTTATATTGACTTGTTGACCCTAGTCATTTATTTACTTAAATTAAAACTGTGTAGGACCAATATCTTCTCAACCAATAGACTAACTCAGACCCCTCCAGCAGTGTGCCTAGAGGGTTCAAGGCTAGGCAAAACCACAGCGGGCTCAGACTGTCGCCCTGGAATATTGGCTCAATTCTGATTGGTTCTCCTATCCCTTGAATTTGCCGACATCCTGGATAACGAGGCCCGTCCTCCATTGCTCCATACATGACGTCTGGAAGGCGCATAGAGTTGTATTTACTTTATACAACTCCAGCACCCTCATGAGCCATGTATGTGGCACCGAGTCGTAGGCCTTCTTATAATCTATCCAACATGTCGACAGATCCTTTCAGGATCGACGAACCTGTTGGCTGATCCAAAGCACACAATAATAACTATAAAGGTTAATAGTTACATGCAAAAATGTCTACATACTCCTAGAGCTCTGTGCTACAAAAATAACCTCGTCAGACAGTCCCAACATAGTCAGTGCCAGTATTGCACGCTCCATACTCGTTACACACGTTAATCTCACAATCCTGGCCCCTCAAAAAAACAATAATATCATGACGAACCTCGAAAAGTGCTGAGCAAAAACCGACCGAATCCTGACCGAAAAAAAACTTCAATATTGTGTTACATTCAGCATTGAATGACAGACACAATCGAGGCGGCCTCGGTAATTTTCCTGCAGTTTTATCTGGGAACAGAACAATAGAACTCATTTTTCGGCAACAATGAATTCCATTTTGGTGGCTGAAATACATCGCCATTAAAGTCCTTCCGTTTTTTTGGAGGAAACAGGGTATCCCAGGTATCCTGGGTATTTGTAACGAGCAATTAACATCGTAAGGTTCATTGGGTAGGACATGCATAAGATTGCGCATTAATGAAAACAATATTTGGAATTTATCGAACTATCTAAAAGTTACAATATTCGGTTTGAAACTTATTTTTCTTTTGAGTAGGTTTGAGAAGGCTCTTGATTAATCAGAGAGCTATTTTAATTAATACTGTACCTACTTGCTTGTTTTTACTTGTTTCCTATTGTAATTAAATCTTACACTAGACAGTGATGCCAATTTCGACATTTTCTAGAATCAAGAAAGGAACATATAGTATATCTACACCAGTGCGCTTTCACGTTCATCTTGCGCTTTCATCTGACGCATGTTTGAAGCGCCATAGCGCATGCAATAGCGCATGCCTTAATACTAGTTCGAGTCTTATGGCAATCAATATTGCATGCGCTTGACGCAAGAGGAATTGAAAGTTGAAAGCGCAAGATGAACATGAAAGCGCGCTGGTGTAGACATACCAATACAATGTCATTATTATGTCATCCCAACTTTGTATGGGGATAAATATGTATAAATGAACTTTAAAAATAATAGTTCTCATTTGGCTTAACTTTAAAATTAATAATTTGCACTATAATTTTAATGCTTCAAATTCCCTTCAAATTCTCCCGCAATAAGGAATAAAATGGAAAACAAATAGCTGAAAAGTAGGTTAGCATTCTAGGCTAGGCTTTGATTTTGATATGTCAACAATTTCCATAGCAACCTATGTACTAATAATCCGTCTTCTCTACAACTACGTACCACGCAATGAATATTGGTTTTGATACATCAACTGTCATGATTGATGTTGGTTACGTTTACGTAGTACATATTACTTCTATGGTTACGTTACACAATTGCCCTGTAGGTTATTTTAGAACTGTGACCGCTGTGACCAGAAACGATTCGCTCCGCCGATCACTTTCCACAATTCGATTAATCGGTGCGTTCGGAAACAAATAGTTTTTGATTGATTATTTATATAGCATGTAAGGGTAAACACCGTTATTTATCACTCAAACCATGGATAGTTGACTTAAACATAAAAATATAGGACAGAGTAAAAAAAAATATATATAGGTATGCGCAAGAAATGAGCGGCACGGCGGCGCTACGACGCGGCGGCGCTACGACGCGGCGTACACACACTCGCTAGCGAGACAGCTGACTGACTGGGGTAGCAAACTGTGCGGGGCCGTGCGTTGGGCCACGCGGCGAGTTCCCCGCACCCCCTCTCGTAGCTTGTTGCCCCCGCGCATAGGTTGAAATGCTTTTGAGGAAAAATGATTTTTTTTAAAAAAAAAGTTCGTTATTTTTCATTGATTTTACGTTCTATAAATGAAACCAAACCACTGGTTTCAAGGATAACGGTGTTTACCCTTACTGCCTGTATAGCGAATTTTGTAGTAAAAGCATTATTTTTGTAGTGTGGAGGGCACCCTGTAGTCGCATTCGCCATGCCGGGTGGCATCGTGGAGGGCTCATTTTAAATGTAGGTTTTTTTGGAAAATACACCGTCATGAAACAAGCGAACACCTATTTTCCGACGTTGTAGCGTATTTTTCACGGTTTTTAACCTAATGCCAAAACACTCCTCGAGGGTTCACTTTTAGCGCAAACGTAATGCCGAGGACCATCCTGGAAGGTCCACTGAAATGAAATGAAATAATTTATTCTGCAAATCGGATATTTAAAAATCACTTTTTTATGTCGGTTTGTTTTTTTTAAAGGTAGATGACGTCGGCGTTTCCTATCTGACTACCTCTGAGAAGAAAGGCCGAAACAAACTCAGGAGTCAAAGTCTCTTTTAAAGTCCATACATATTTTCAGTAGCAAATATTTGTGTGAGGACAATGCAGTGCAATGCCTGGACACTCTGGACAGGCCTTTTGAGGAAAGTTCCAAAGCAGTTTGAGAGGACCTGCCCCAACAGATGGCACGCATGCACCAGCCATCGTGTAGCTCAACCCTATCTTAGGGCGCTCAACGACCCGACGCACAACATTACTACCAGCCAGGACTATGAAAGTAGGCCATACAATACTCAAATCGCCAGACAGTTACGAACATACTGAAAGTATTGAACGTGTATAATACTCACAGTTTTAGGCATTATTACAATATTAAGAATGTCACAATAGTATTATCAGAAATTAGTACTAGTAATCTGTATGGCGTATGAGCTCTATAAAAAGTGTGGTGGACTCGAATGTGTTAAACATTCTTTGCGTTTCATCATCATCAGCCCATTACTGTACCACTGCTGAGCACGAACCTCTTCTCAGAAGGAGAAGGATTTAGGCCGTAATCCTCCACGCTGGCCTTGTGCGTGCTGGCGAACTACACACTCCATTGAGAACTAATTGGAGCCCTCTCAGGGGTGCAGGTTTCTGCCGGGGTTGCGGTGCATGCAGCTGCGAATCCCGCGACCCCGGCCATAGGTCAGGAGAAGGAACACCGTGGGTTTTTTGCCGGTAAGAGCGATTACGCACTGCATCCGATCCGAATCCGTGACAATACGTTCCGAAGTAGCCATAGAACTATTTGTAGGGTAGTTTACGCACTACATCCGGCATCCGTCATCCGTGAGTCTCCAATTCGGAAGAAATATTGACGGACTCAACACTACCTCGGATTCCAATCGGACGCCAAATGGATATGACGAAGATGGCCCCTGAATTTGGATCAGAGATCGGAATAGTGCGTAAGCAACATCCGAATTCGGTCCGAGATTTTTACTCTAGATCGGTATTTTCACGGATTCGGGTCGGATGCAGTGCGTAAAGCAATATCCGAATTCGGTCCGAGTGTTTATATCCGTATTTTCACGGATTCGGATCGGATGCAGTGCGTAATCGCTCTAAGAGTCCGGCATAACCCTTCGCCTTCCCCGGGCGGAAGGTATCCATGAGGATACTCCCACGAAAAAAAAAAGAAAAGGAGTACAGGTTTTCTCACGATGTTTTCCTTCGCCGTTAACGCAAATGATAATCAAATTATCATTTCCCGGATCGAGCTCAGACCTTCCTGCATAAAAGGCAAGCGTTCAACCGCTGGCCTCTTTATGTTTATTTTAATTAATTAAAAAGTCCTTTTAAATACATCTCCTTATAATGTTCTTCTTACTAAGTCAACTTCAAAAAATAACGCAAGAGAATTCCATCTTGACTGTGTTTTCCGCTACTCCATCAACAATGATGTATAGACACATTTTTGTGCCCACCAGATACTGCGAAAAAGGTCATTCCGGCTGAAGGGACAACCCACATCACAATATCTAGACCGGAAACGAACTTGTCCCGACCGGGGATTGAACCCGGAAGCCTTCGATTACGTACAGTATGGGTTGTCTAGACGATAAACTGCTTTATTTTTTGTAAAGTGGCTTTGTTTGGTGAAGAAGTATTTGGAGAAGAAAATATTGTTATATTGCCTTTAAACTGTCAGGCAGCATAACTGGGCACGCGTCTTCTCAGTATGAGATTTTTTTAATCCACCGCGCCTCTTGCGGCCTGGTTAGAGTATTACACACACTATCGAAAACTTTAATTTTTTTTTGAGGCCCTCCATTCTCACATTTCTTCACGATGTTTCCCTTCACTGTTAACGTAAAGGCCCGTATTCATTGTAAACATTTGTTTATAAACATGGTTGCATAAACATGTTGCTGAGTTGCTGTCAACATGTTGCAGTCAACATTTGTGTTGCGGAGTTGATCACGCCATGTTGAAGAGTTGCCGCTCGGCGAGCGTCAACATCAGTTTAGCAATTAATGTTGACGGGTGTGGACGAGTTTGTAAATAAGTTTTAAACATGGCAGTAGTGTGGAGCAATGAATATGATGATGATTATTATTTTTTAGAAAGATACAATATTAAATAAGCAGAACACAACAGCACTACTTCCTCGGGCAACATTTTGACGCAAACGATCGTGTGGACGGGAAGTATGGCTGTAAACATTGTTGCCAGAAACTTTGATGTTGAGAAACTTTGGTGTTGAGCAACTATTGTGCAACAAATGTTGACAATGAATACGGGGCTTAAATGATAATTAAATTCAGATCCACTAGCAGAAATATTATATGCTTTGTAGTTTTATGTAGCTGCCATATTGTTAAATATTTAGGCCAAATATTCGGTGGACAGCAAGACGATGGCGGAAACGCATTGCAACGCATACATGTGAATACCATGTAGCCATTTACAAAACTAAAACTTTACTTGGTGTCTGGCGGTTAGAGCATGTCATGCTCACTCAAATGTCCCGCTGATGGTGGCGTGTGTGTTGGATCATGCGGTTCCCTACAAAATGGTTGAGCTCAGCGATGCTGATATGTCATTGTTAGGGACCTATCTAAGGACCTTTAAAGGAAACAGTGGACTGTAAATACTGTGTTATATTAATATAAAATAGGTACAATATTGAGTGAATATGTGAATGCGCGCGCGTGTTGTCGATGGAGATCGGTAGCGAAGTGGTGGGCTCAATGGCCCCACGTCCCGCGCGCCCGCGCCTTTCGCCGCCTCCCGCCGATGCCTCGCCGCCAGCCGAAGATCCTCGAAGGCGCCCGAACAGTCATGTTCGTAAACGGGCGCCGTCAGTTGGGACTGGTCATCTCTAATCTGCCATGGCAAATGAATTGTAGGTACTCTTATTAACATAGCATATATTACATTGTTCTCACATTTATTTTCTTATTCACAATGTAACCAAATTTTTGTAAATATCTGATGAAAAAGAGTAACCATGGAGTTTATTTCCCGTTCTTCTCCATAGGAATCTACACTTTGGAACGCGGCAATAACTTGTTTTTTTTTTTGTCAACAATTTTAAAGTGCCTGTAAATGGTCTTATTGAAATAAATGCTTTGACTTTGACGCGGCAGCGACATGCTCAAACCACCATTATGTGGCTTAAACACTATGTTCTGAATTCAATGTTTTTATTGATGAATGATTAACTACAGCTCGCGGGCCGCTGCGTATTCCGCTCAGCTCTCCCTTCTCGGGTCCTATCGAATATTGAGAATGTTTAAATACTGCTGTATGCATGCTTGCTGCGTATTTCGCTCCGGTCTCCCACCTCTCTGCCCAGCGAATATGAAGCCTTAGTAGTATTGTTTCAAAACGACAAGCAATAAGTTCCTTTTGTGCGACTATGGTAACAAATTGCTATTATCAATCCACGTCGACGCTGGATTGCAGCTTCCACAGAGCTGGATGCTTGCACTACGTGCAGACATGACGTGTAGAAGCTGCCACCCAGCGCTGACGTGCATCCCTGATGCCCATCATACACGGGAGGTAGGTAAGGTGGTAGGTGCATAAAACCCACAACCCCACACTTTGTTGAGCTCCCTAAAATAAGGTTGAGCTACACGATGGCTGATGCATACGTGCCGTCAGTTGGAACAGGTCAACTCAAACATGCTATGGCTCTTTCCTCAAAATACCATTCCCGACGTTGTCCTACATCTTGCACTCACATAGTTTTTATACCACAATGTCTGGACTTTAAGAGAACTTGACCTCTGAGTTTATTTCGACTTTTCTTCTCAGTGCTAGTCAGATAGGAAATGCCGGCGCCATCTAGTCTTCAAAAAAACATTACACTGACTTGTAAAAGTACCTATCTTTAACAGATTTATTTACAGAAACAAAAATCGTTTGTCAAGGAAAGGTTAAAGCTGGGTCCGCTGCGCCATGTTTTCGTGTTTGCAAACAGGATAACATTGTTTGCTAACCGAATAGGGGCGTGGCCTAACAGTTTTGTTAGCAAAATTGGCGCTGCGGACCCGGCTTAACATTGTTTGCTAACCGAATAGGAGCGTGGCCTAACAGTTTTGTTAGCAAAATTGGCGCTGCGGACCCGGCTTAACATTGTTTGCTAACCGAATAGGGGCGTGGCCTAACAGTTTTGTTAGCAAAATTGGCGCTGCGGACCCGGCTTAACATTGTTTGCTAACCGAATAGGGGCGTGGCCTAACAGTTTTGTTAGCAAAATTGGCGCTGCGGACCCGGCTTAACATTGTTTGCTAACCGAATAGGGGCGTGGCCTTACAGTTTTGTTAGCAAAATTGGCTCTGCGGACCCGGCTTAACATTGTTTGCTAACCGAATAGGGGCGTGGCCTAACAGTTTTGTTAACAAAATTGGCTCTGCGGACCCGGCTAACCGAATAGGAGCATAGCCTAATAGTTTTGTTCACAAAAACATAATAACATGTAACAAAATTGGTACTGCGGACCCGGTTTTATATGACGGAGTAAACACAACAATTTTATCTGCAGTAAATGTGAAGACAAGTTAAAAATAACAATAAATAAATCCATCACATTTAAACCAAAACATAATTTCACCCTTTCATTCAACCCTTCCAGAATCCATAAACCACACCCCATAGAAAATAAAACAGCACACCATAAAATACTCCATTCAAATAAACCATTCTAAATTCAACATTAACTGCTAGACTATTAGTTGAGGCATTTCTCACCGCGTTCCTATTCCAACCACGTAGCAATTAGGAGCCGTTAGTATAATCCGGTCGAAACCGGTCCGGTCCAGTTACAACCAGTTCTAGCGGGTTTCCATCGAACATTCGTCGGATTTGTTGCCTGTAGATTGTTTTTGTTGGCACCCAACGTGAGACGAATCTTAAGAGGCTCTAAATAGCTAAGTCGATATTGTGGATATTTGTGTAAAACATGTAACTGTTTTGGATTTTGTTTATAGGGGATGTGTTTATGGATATTAGGAGGTTGGAGGAGGATTATCCGGTAAATAAATAATGTATCAGCTCGCAGTTGCTTATTTACAGACAAGACTGACGGAATATCTATGTTTGAGACCTTTTTTCTCGATATCTACGAGAGAGAAAGTTCAAAAAAAAATGTATGTTGTTTCTTCATTATTTTTCTAGTGAAAACGTTGATTAGTTTATATTTAAATCAGTAAATGCTGCTGTACAAAAATATATTGCAAGCACCGTTTTAAAGTATTTAAGTACTTAAATTCTCTCAAGCTAATTTAATAAGATTTCAACGAATATTTCTTTTTTTCAAATGATAGATTTTAGTATGATTTAGTGAATTGGTTAATAATATATTGTTTAACAATAATAATTTAAAAAATTGGCAGCAAAAACTAAGATCACTCGCACATCCCGGGTGTCATACGAATACCTATGACAGTCGTTACGGGTAGTCAGAAGCCCAAAAGTATGACTTCTGGTCTCACCTTAGGATATCGGCATTTCCCAGTAACTGGGTTGCAGAAGTCTGATGGCAATCGCTCCGTGTAAAATACTGGTATTCAGCCGCATCTAGTTAGACTAGAAGCTGACCCCATCATAGTTGGGATAAGGCTAGATAGAAGGTCGTCCTTAAGTTGAGATACAAAAGTATCTCAACTCAGGGATTATGGTATCCTCTCGCTTCCGGCCTTGGTTCTGTCCATGGTCGGGAGCCAGAGTGCATGGGAAGCCGTCGCCTCCCTCTGCGAGGAGGTGATGTCGACCAAGAAGGGAGCGGAGAGGGAGAGAGAGGCAGCTGCCATTCTCCCTTCCCGCGCCAGATGCACCGGGCGCCGGAGAGCGCGCGACTGTCTCCGGCCACCGTAGTGTGTGGCCTGCGGGCGGCGGGTTAGGGGACCCGTCGCCCGACCAGTAACAGGCCCGAGAAGGCGGCGCGCTGTGTTCCGTGCGTGCCTCTCAGCAGGACGTGGGGTAAAAAGCCCCACAGAAGAAGAGGTCTACCAGGGGCTGGCGGACCGAGGCCTGCCGGGGTCACGGTGCATGCAGCTGCGAGTCCCGCGACCCCGGCCAAGGGTCAGAAGAAAGAATAGCGTGGGTTTTTAGCCGGTAGGAGTCCGGCATACCCCTTCGCCTTCCCCGGGCGAAGGGCACCCATGAGGAATATACCACGAAAAAAAAATAAACAAAAAAAGGTATCATGGTATAGACGTCCGTCAACGAACCAGGATTATAATATCAAAGTATTTATTTTAGAGTATAAGCTACTTGTGGTTGTTAATGTTTGTTTCGTCCTATTAGCAGTATCCGGTTTATTAATGAACAAGTGGTGGTCTAATTAGTGAACGCAGGGTACCGTAGAACGGGGTCACTTTGATCAATTTTTTGAGCTTCATCTGTTTGTATCTGATCTGATTATGTATAGTCGCGGACTTGAAATGTTTACCACCGTAAGGTCTAGAATTGCTTGCACATTACGTTTTCATAAGGACGCTCGGTCGCTCGCAAAAAATTGACAGGGCGTACCTTTTTTTTTCTTAATTGACATTAAAATGTTGATTTAACCGGTTGCGTACCGCTCATCGTCCCAGGACGACACTTAATTGTCTTATCTATTGTGTCTATAATTACGGTGATTGAGAGTTTAAGAGGATATATACTATGTAGCACAGAAAAAGACAAATTCAATCAAATTCGCTCTACCATATCGATCAACTTTTAACTAGACACATCCAAAAAGGAGTTCATTACATCGAAAAGTTGTTTTGCCTTTTTGCTATAATTGCCGCTTTACAATTTAAAGTAATACCAATGTAAGTTGATATGACATCTTAAACCTTATGCACACAGTGTGAGAAGGAATCGAATTTGAAATCTGATAAACACTTGGAGTCCGCGGCTGTATGTTATGTTCATGAGATTCTTGTGGTTGTCATTGTGTTCCTTGCTTCGTCATAATAACAGAATCCGGTTTATTAATGAACAAGTGGTGTTCTAATTAGTGAACGAAGGATGAATATTTATTAAAATTCATTTATGATGAGCTTTACGCACAATGTTTGACTAGGGTTTGTCTTCTGTAATTTCTACCTCCTAATTTTCCACTTCCTTTTTAGGCTTTTTCAACAATGACATTATTAGACTTACAACAAAATTCTCAAATCAAAGGTTTGTTTACCTTTTATACAATACTAGCTGACCTGGCGAACTTCGTACCGCCATTTTTATTTTCGTGAATATTTTCGAAAATCCTGTTTGTCAATATATTGAAGATTTATTTACCCCCATTACGAGGTATACTCAAAACGTTTGGAGAGCGTTCAGAGACGATTTCTCTACCACCTAAGCTATGGTGATCACTTGGCAAGGCAAGTCACAAGTTACAAAGACAGACTGATACATTACAATATAAAAACGCTAAGCAGTCGTAGAGAGATGCTAGATTCCGTTTTCCTCCATAAATTAATTAACGGATCCATAGACTGCTGCGAACTTTTGAGCACTATTCAAATTAAGATTCCAACTCGTATCCCGAAGAAAAATATTTATAACCTATTTAATATTCCACTTTCAAAAACGAACCTCGGACATTACGCCGCTGTGCCAAGACTCTGTAGGCAATACAATACCTTGTCGAAAGTCCATGATATTGACATCTGCGAGTCTTTATCAAAATATAAAAAGATATTAAAACAACATTTGTAAAACTACTTCTCAACTTCTAAATTGTTTTTAACTGTTTAACTCACATTTTTTTATTTATTAAATATTGTTGTAATTTAGCTTAGTCGAAAAAATGGCATGTTGTGGCCTCCTATAATTGAAGGAGTAGGTACTCGGATATAAGGCTCATTCTATTTACCAATATTTGTGATTTTCTGTGTATGTCCTTTGTTGGAGGTCCTTAATAAATAAATAAAGAAAGATCTCTCACAGTCTTCTGTCTCATTCACTCACTCACTGTTCTTATTATGAGATATTTTTTTTAAATTATGGTCGTATTTTTTTAAATTTTCTTTTTTACAAACCTTGTCCTGACAATAACAAACACACAAAAAAAAAGAACTATTCAATTCGGTGCAGTAGTTCGGAAATTATGCGCGTACATACATTTCGACTAGATTTAAAAGGCCGGGCTACACGCACTAACACATCAACAAGTAATTTCCCCACAACTTGCACAAGCACAAAAATTGCAATATCTTTTACCGATCAGAATGCAAAGAAAATAAAAACCGAACATGTAGCTATCATTATCTCGTACTTTTCCTTCAGCCACAATTTTTCTTCGGCCGTAAAACTCTGAACCGTCAGATGTCCGTTAAATCTTTACGGTTTCCGCTTTCCGCCTTGCACCCGGGTTTTATCTGGGTTACCAGATAAAACCCGGCTCTGACAACTGGGTGCACACGATATTCACGATTGTGAAAGGATTGTTGCATTTATATTTTACTGATTTGTCAGTCTGCACCATTTTTAGGATTCCGTAGTTAATTAGTTAATTAACCTTTAGTGTCCAAACACACTATGCCGAAGATATGCGACCGAAATTCCGCGACTGATTTTATGTTCCGACATATTCGGCTGATATGACACACTATAAGTGCCGAACTTACGCGGCAGAAATTCAATTGCATAAACTTGTAGACGGACACGCGGGGCGCGAGCATGCCTGCCTCCTGCTGCTACCCGCCCCGGATCTTCGTCGGCAATCTAACCGAACTTCGTTCGCGTATAATGTGTGCTCTACAGAATACGTTGCCGCCAGATTGTCGCTGAAATTACGCCCGACTGAAATTCGGCTGTACGCTATAACGCGACGTAATTTCGGCATAATGTGTCGTCAGTAATTCAAATAGCTTTGCAGGCGTAATCATGCCGAACTTCGGTTGCGTATCTTCGGCATAGTATGTTTAGATACTTATAGTTTCGCCATGTCCGTCCGTCTGTCCGTCCATCCGCAGCTTAGCTCAGACTCTTAGTACTAGAAACCTATAATTTGGCATGGATATACATATTAATCACGCCGACAAAGTGGTAAAATAAAACCATGAAACATTTTTTTTTGTGTTCCTCCTTTTCTCTTAAAGTGGGGATGTTTTTTTTCTCGTCTACCCGATGGTGTGGGGTGTTGTTAAATAGGTCTTTCAAAAATATTGAGGTTTGTGAATACAATTTTTCGATTAAAGGATCCGTTTCTGAAATACCCTAATAAGCTAACTAGTGCTAATTTTTGTTAGAGTCAAGTGTTGATTATCAAATGACTTCTTCTAATGTATAATGTGCAACGTGTAATAATGAAATAAAACATTTTTGATTTTGATTTTTTCATGCAAACAAGCTAAAGACCTAAGAGGGTTGCTTAGTGTGCTATACTTAATGTATGTATCTATTTCATTAGACAGAGTTACACAGCTTTGTAGGTTGTACAAGTTTAGACCCTATGTTAGGCAAACTTAAACAGTAACATAGCATAACTCTAAATGTTCTAATATGCAAACATGCAAAATCAAAACGCAGTCACAAAGCACAGGTTACAGGTACGACTTGCGTAATGGGTGGAAACATAAGCTGGCATGCAAGCTGCCATTACATTACATTAGGTAATTGAATTGTGGCCTTAACACAGGTGTAATGCAATGCCTGCGTGTATCTATGTTTATAGGTACTCATATACATCATAATTATAGTGATATTTTATAATCCTTGCTTTGGCTATGATCAGCCTCCATCTTAAGGTGTCTTCCCACGGTGCGTGATATTGCGACGCACTCGTTCGCACCGGCGCGGCGCACCATGGCACGACACTGTTCGTGGTAACGCAGACTTGTGCGTAGCAGGGCGTCGTATCCGTCGCGAGTCGGTAACTTCAAAAGTGCGGAGTGAGCTCGGGTCTAGAGCTGCATATGATAAGGTGTGTCCAGATCTGGCGAATGTAGCGCGAATGCGCCTGAATGCGCGGACTGCGCGCGTGTTGCTCGCGTGCGGTTACAGCCTACGTTTGGTGCGCCGCTCTAGTTCAACTCCCACAAGGCTCGAGTGGGGCTCGCATGTAGCTTCTTTCGCGTTTGAACTATGAGCCTCAGTTGTGAATTTGCTTCCGAAGATGTCGGACCATACGACTGTCGTTAGCATAATTGCTGCGGCATCAGCATTTTATTACTGACAGCAAGATTACTGAGATGCGGGCGGGACGAGGGAGGTGCACCGCGGGCGCCACGCGCGCACCTCCTACGCCGCTCGAGTACGGCGCGTAGCTATCGCGCGAGCGGCGCGCGGGCTTCGCAGGGGCTGCATACGAACATGAAATGCACGCGCACAGTTTGCAAGCGGCTCGCGAGCGGCGCATTCGCCAGGTCTGGACACAACTTTACGTTCTCTTTCACTTGTCATTTTGAAATGACGAAATAGCTTCGCTTCGAATCGCGCACCCACACAGACGGACACGCACCGTTGGAAATAGCCTCGGTGCAGTGCGTAGCTGTGCATGGTCATCGGCAGCGCGTGGTGTCATCCGTAAAATAACGCACCGTAGAAGCCACCTTTACACACTACGGATACAGAACCATTTCAATTATACATCCATTCCATTTAGTACTATGCGCTTATCTGTCTAGCAATCTCTATCTTTTGCTATTGATAGCAACTCCTTCACTTCCCTGTGTCTCATAAAATATGGTTCTACATTATTTTGAAGAAACTATACATATTAAAAATTAAACAATAAAACCTCTTTTGTCTGAAATCATTATAAAAAGATGACCTTTAAAAAAAGTTAATTAGCTGTAAAAAAATGACAAACGTCACAAGTTGACCCCAAAGAGTGTACTCTCAGAGCAAGATAAAACCACTACCGTAAAGCTACCGTATAGTAGACGTAGACCCACCTGGACAATGCCTGGGACTCAAACCTATGACACAATGAAATAAAACTTAAACAAAAATGAAATAATAATAGAAATCAGTCATTACAATCACATCATACAATAGATAGAACAGAACTCAAGTGGATATCCAAACCGGTTAGTTCAAAGTTATTAAATGCTGGCCACTGGCTGGCGACACTAGGGTCGTTGTTCTGCCTAGCCTTTCCCAAGTATGTTAGCGTCAGCAGCCAGTGTAATCAAATACGGCTGACTACCAGTATTTTACACGGAGCGACTGCCATAGGACCCCCACAGCCCAGTTATTGGGTAATGCCGATAGCCTAAGATTAGACCGGTCTAGACTTTCCCGCTTCTGGCTTCTAGTAACGACTGTCATAAATATTCGTGTGACACTCGGAACTAACGGTTTAACATGCTTTCCGAGCCGGAGGGGTTTCGATGTGTAACGAACGAAAGCGGTAATGGACGTCAGATTCTAAGTAGGTCAGATTCCATGTACGTCATTTTCCAGCTAGGACATTTTCCAACCAGGTCAGATTTTGAGTTAGTAATGATTTCTGGTACACTTGCAATATATTCATCGCACCATGTTTGCGAGACTTCTTTGGTGGACGATTTACAAGATTATTAGTAAAGCCGTTACTCCCCAAAATGTGTATTCCAGTCCAGAGGCTTGACTGATATTAAAAAAATAATTTAAAATAGTTGAGAAAATTATCAGTTTTATAAATATTTTGAGAGTTATTGGCTTGGAACAATTACAGTCGACGTTTTCTGTTGCGAAAAGAAAACGCGTCGTACTACCAATCACTTGGAGGGATGGCATAACAAAATGAATCGTTAGATTCTCAGGTATTCAGGTATGGGTTTTAAGAACGGACACAAATAAATCAATCATGTACATTCAATAGTTTAGTCACAGAAATTTTCGTACGATTTAATAATTTACATGGCTTAATTTCATGTCGGAAAATTATGATGAAATTATGATCTGACTGTATTGTACATTACCAACTCAAGATCTGACCTAGTTGGAAAATGTCCTAGCTGGAAAATGACGTACATGGAATCTGACCTACTTAGAATCTGACGTCCATTACCGCTTTCGTAACGAACGATCCACGGACTGACAGCGGCATGCGCAGCTTTACCTTGTAAATCATATATTCGCGGGGTTGATAATTAGCCACGAGCCCCTCTTGGTGGAGATAAACATGTCATGTCCAAATTCTCTAACTTTTGTAATTAACACATTCGAGTTCACCACACTTTTCATAGAGCTCATACGCCATGCCGCCATACATATTGCTAGTGGACCTTCCAGGAGGGTCCTCGACATTACGTTTGCGCTAAAAGTGAACCCTCGAGGAGGGTTTCTGGTATTAGGTTCAAAACCGTGAAGAATACGCTACTACGTCGTAAAATAGGTGTTCGCTTGTTCCATGATGGTGAATTTTCCAAGAAAAACCTGCATTTAAAATGAGCCCTCCACGAGGACATGGCGAATGCGACTACAGGGTGCCTTCCAGGAGGGCACCCGCTACTGAACGTGTTAAGTTTTTAGTTTGTGTACACCGAAGACCTTGATTAAAATCATCATCATTCGCTAAAGACGTCCACTGCTTGACATAGGCGGACTCCAAGCATCGCCACATTGACCAATTCTACTAACAAAGTTCTTGCTAAACCGCAAATGAACCACGGTCGTCAATCAGTTTTTAGATACGAAAATTGCCATAATATTTGGTTTTGTTTTTGTTGTCAAACATTTTGACAGTTTTTGTAAACGAAACTAGCTGAATAAACGGTTCGGCTGCGGCTCGGTTGCAATTGATCAACGTTTCTGCTAGTAGAACTAGCCCCCCTGTGCTTCACGCATCCATTCAAGGGGCGACAAAGCGAGTCTTCTGGCGGTGCAAACCCAGAAACGCTTGCATGCTTTCTTGCTTGCATGGTGGGAAAATGAGCCATCTGACAATACTAATATCTTCATCATCATCATCATTCAGCCGAAAGACGTCCACTGCTGGACATAGGCCTCCTCCAAGAAGGGTTTGCCATAATCGCCACGCTTGGCAGGCGGGTTGGCGATAGCAGTGTTAAAGTACTCAGAGAACGCTGCTGCCCATCCTCTAGTGGAATCCCTTAGTCGCCTTTTACGACACCCATGGGAAGAGATGGGGTAATGCTATTGTTTACGTTCGGTACCACACGGAAAACTAATATCTTATTTATGTTTAATCCCACAGAATCCCTAAAAAGCCTATGGATGTATTGTACTTGGCTCCACTGGTAGCGGCAATTGCTATATTTATTTTGGTGGGCACTGTATTTCAGGAGAGGCTATTAGAATGGTATCAACGTCGTAAGTATGTTCAATAATATCAAGATTTTCTTATAGGTATAGGACAGAAAATCTGAGAAAGAAAAAAATGATGAGAAATAACAAAATGTCCACGATACTGACCAATGAATGTAATACCCGTAGTACGAGTTCGCAAATTACGAAAACTTCAACAGTTTTCTTGAGATCGCTAAACTCTGTCTTTTTTACACATCCGCAAAAAAGAGACCAATATATTATCCCTAGTAATTTATAAATGCGAAAGTAACTCTGTCTGTCTGTTACGCTTTCACGCCTATACCTATCGCTGAACCGCTTTTGATGAAACCCGTGTTTTTGCCGAAGTATTTTATATCGAATTTCATTACGCCGATAATGATTCGCCGACGTACTCTTTGCCGAAGCAATTTTTACCCTAATTTGATTTCGCCGAATGATGATTAGCCACCATAATTATTTGGCCAAAAACTCATTCAGAAATCTGGTTTTAGTGGAATACTTATTTGGCTATTGTTTAATTTGCCAAATAAGTATTCGCACAACATTATTTTCACACAGCGGAATGTAATGTTAATCCGACTCAGCGCACCCCGACACGTGGTCAGACTCTGTCCTACCCCTAGAGTGTTATTTAAAATCGTGGAGTCAGAAGCTCGCGAAGGAGGTCCTGAGCGCTGGTCGAGTGTGCGAGCGAAGCGAAGGGGCGACAAAGCGAGTCTTCTGGCGGAGCAAACCCAGAAACACTTGCATGCTTTCTTGATTGCAGTGAGGGAAAATGAGCCATCCAACAAGTGTAAAGTGGCCAATAATACAGTTGACTAATGAAACAGTGGCCAGCAGACTAGTCGGCGTAACAAAAAGCTACAAAACATAATTAGGGACTTTAATCATTCGGCGTTTTAATTATTCGGCGAAATGAAAAGTGGCGAAAGGTTGTCGGCCAGCTAAGAATCGGCTAATAATATTTCAATATTCCAACAGAGAACCCGAATAAGGACATAGGCCACTTTTTCTCGAAAACCGCAAAATATCTGCCTGGGCGAACCTACGGGCGACCTCTAGTTCACATATATAGCTCACGAAAACTATGTATTGCAGTTTTCATAATTTGCGAACTCGTACTAGGGATACTGCATTTATAGGTCAGTACCTACCTTAGACATTTATCTTCACTCTTGGCATTCTATGCGATTTTCTTGCAGGAACTGATGCCTGGCAGAATTTGTAAGCTCGTACTAGATTACTGTAACCCTAGTACGAGTTAGCAAATAACTTCTGTACAGTCATATCGGGACAAACAGACTGTTCAAAATGACCTGAACAACTAAGAAAATGAAACTATAATAATAATATCTCAATGATGTCAATGTCCCAGTACAATGGTCATGTCACATTGTACTGGGGTCGATCTATCATCACCGACAGGACTATTGTTGCCAATAAGCCTGACATAGTGGTGATAGATCGATCAAAGCGTCTCACAATGATTGTTGATATCACTGTTCCGCATGACGAGAACCTTAAGTAAGCCGATGTGACGGTGCAGCGGTGGCGACTAGCGGGGTGCGCCTATAAAAGGGCCGGCACGCTGCACTCCGCCCTCTCTCGCGCCTCAGCAGCCGCCCAGTTAAGTGACTGTCTACCTACACCTGAAGACCCTGGTCTCCTCGTATCGTACTGTGTAAAGAACCACGCCCTGTTAACTAATCTTAATATTATAATCTTGTAACTATTATTAAAATATACTATTGTATGGTTAAAAGTGTTTTCCTTAATATTCTTCTATTCTGATTTTATGTGCACCTGCTCGTTAAGGGTTGACTCCTCAAGCCACCCTTAACCCGCTAAGCGTGACACCGAGAAAGATAAAGAAATTAAATATCAAGAATTGGCACATGAGGTTGTCCCCATGTGGGATGTTGATTCAGCAATAATTGTGCCAATAGTCGTGACGGTCAATGGTTTAAGGGAACTATATTTCTTGTCAGCAAAGTTTATATTTGTCATCAACTTGCATCATCTAATTAATAGATTTATCGCCACGAAATATTTTCATTCTCAGATAAATTAAAGTGTCGCCAGTTATGAATTACCAAATTAATGTCAATATGTATCTAACTTATGAGATGGGTTTTCAATAAAATCGTAGTTCATTCCTTGGATAAAAATTTTGTTCTCAAAATAATAGGTTTATCCCTTAAATAATAGCTTCGTACTCAGAATGGTATATCTGTCGCCAAATAAATCGATGATCATCCCCAGATTGCGACTTGTTTTTATTTGTTATTTTGTCACCAGTGCAGTAGTTACATTTTATTTCGTTCAGTTATCAAAATAATACTATTCGTTACTAATTAAATAGTTCTGTTTATAAATTTAATGAAAAATTTATCAAAGGGTCGGAGCCAAATTGGCGCGCTATGACATTATTATTTTAAGGGAGTGCCTCCGACCTCGGTAATTTGGGACACCCCGACGCGGATAGGTTAGGTTCGAAGGGGATGACGGGGGCTGGAGTGAGCGAGCAAAGCGAGCGAGCGAAGCCCCCGTCATCCCCTTCGTGTTAGGTTACTTTAAACCCTGCAGACAGAAGTAGGAGCCCCGGCTTCGTCGACTCTGCTTTGGTAACCCAAACAACCTTACAAACATCCCCTTAAGTTTTTCATTTGCAAATATGATGCTACTACTTTTGGGACTTTTATGAATTTTTGAAGTGCTATATAAAAAATTTTTAATGATCGTTTTGAATAAATTGATTATACAGTTATCAGGACAAACTTATTATAATAAATCGAAACCTGTTTATTTGATACTTGATAGTATATCCCGATGATTATATGTGATTTATTATAGAATTGTTTTTATATTGTTTGGCAACTACATTTTGGCGACAGATCTACTATTTTGCCGACAAACCCTATTATTTAAGAAATTCAAAACCAATTAAATTGACTACAGCTTAAATCATACCCATGGTTTAATAGCCAAGAGCCTCGACCAACATCTAAAGAGGCTCTCGTTGGGCGGCTGGATCAAGGGTCTGATACAGAAAGCGGTACTTCTGGACACGGCGCATATTGTTAGGAAGTTCCTCTCTCTGAGGCCCTGACCACTGGTATCTTGGACCCTGTTCCCGATGCTGGTGGACTACTATATTTTTAAATGTTTTTGTTTTTTTATATGGAATTATTTAAAAATGTAATTTTATATGTATTTTAATGAATAAAGGCAATATCCCAATGATATAAGGGTGTTACAGAATGAATGCAGTACACGACAACTGTCATTCTGAGAAGAATTTTATCCCATTGAGATTTATAGAATTATAGATAAATATAAAGTCTGTTCGTCCCGATAAATTTAATGCTGACTGTACTAAAGAAAAATGTTAAAAAAAAGTACTTTTACAGGTTTCCGGTCATAAATCTTCAGACATACAAGCCCTCTGCCCCGGAACACCTATCTGTAGGCCATACATATATTTGAGCCGTGCAGGAATCGAACCCTTAGCGCAAAAGCCAATCGCTCAACCACTGCACCAAACGTGTCATTATGGAATCAGGAAGAATCAATAAGTAAGATGTAGATGTTATGTGTAATTTGTCTAGCACAGTAAAGACCGATTTACACGAACATAGTTTCTCGAAGCGAGACTCGTTCTGTCGTTTTCTTTCTCTTCGATGAAAACAGAGATAGCATGAGACTCGCTTCGAGAAACTATCTCCGTGTAAATGAGCCTTTAGAGCGGTTACGCACTGCACCCGATCCGAATCCGTGAAAATACGTTCCGAAGTAGTCATAGAACTATTTGTATGGTAGTTTATGCACTAGATCCGAGTTCCGTCATCCGATTTCATTTGACATCGACATTTTGTATTTACCATAACGCAACTGCAAGAAGCTGCAGCGACACTATTCACACGTAACCACTGCTTGACTCTTTTTGTTGCTGCGATGTGGTATGGTTGTGGTACAGTCAGCATCAGAAGTAGATGAGCAACTCAGGTGTCCAAATAATTAAACACATTCAAGATACCAAAAACATCTATGCAACAAAACTGTTCAAATTGATTTGAGCATCATAAACTCCAAATATATCTGAGCAGTCACATTGTCAAATATTTATTTGCAAACTAAAAGTCTATGGTAAGTAAACAAGCTAAACATTCAAAAGTAACTAAGCAACACGTTATTCAGAAAGTCAGGATAGCAACGTAAAATGAATTGTATTTGATTGTACTTAGAGTCATAAATTAAAAGTTCAAAAACAGATACAATGTGTACTATTGTGTCAATACAGCATTTTTTTCTTTTTCTTCATATAGCTATATCCCTTTCATTTCGTGCGTGACGTCATTGACGTGTCTTTTGTTTATAATATAATCTGATAGTCAAGTTATAGGAAAACATCGTAAGGAAATTGAAACGAGTATTTATTCCGCGCGAAAGCCATTAAATTCGCAACAATTAGTTTGAATGAAACTGAAATTTTTATTTGCTACATTTTCTAGTATATCTCCAGGAATTGAATTGGTATTAAAGAGGTACTTACAAAATACCTCGGTTCATTTTAACTATGTTTCGGATTGATAACCGTGTCCAAAAAAGTACAAAATCTGTTAAGCGTCAATTTAATTACTCGGTTAAAAGATATCTAACGATGTAAAATTAGCCCGACTAAGCACGCACTGAGTGATAATATGATTTTACGCAAGCGGTTTTCAAATGCTTCTTTTTCTATCGTGTCGGCACGAGCTATACAAGAATAGCTCATGCCGTGGTGAAAAGATTAGCCAGTCAGCAAGGATGGTAGCGAGGCTGACTGCCCAGAGTGCGCCGGACGTACCGAAGTATCGAATATAATCACTCGTGGAGGCTCTTTTCGTGCATCCCTTTTTTTTCAAATGCTAAAAGCGGCTTATCTATGAACATGCACTGTAGCCTGATTTTAGTAGTCAGTTATCATCGAATCGCATCGAATATACCTTTAGCCAAAATCTAGCACGATACGTTTTAAAACAGTCACTTTAAAAAGAACCGCTAGTGCGTGCGCTGGTATAGAAAGCCATACGCGTTACATTTAGTGGCTCACCGCCTGCCTTTAATTGCAATGCCTGCCTACATTTTAATCTTAACGTCACAGGACACTGTACACCTTACAGCGATAACACACTGGCATGGCGGTCGAATCCATTTTGCTACAGAGAGACCCACTGGCAGTGCGAACAGTAGCATATACGTGCGTTCGGTTTTTTTGAAGCGCGAAATGTAATGCGCTTGAATGCGCGCATGCAAAAACTGTAAAAAAAAGTAACAACCGACTAAAAAAACATAAAATTAACAGTTTCAAAAGTCAGTGGCTACAATTTTTTTTCAGTGTAGAATTGCACCGTCTTCTGAAACTGTTAATTTTATCTTATGTTAATTATTTTACTCCTTTTAGTTTTTTTTTTGTAGTCGGTTTTTACTGTTTTATAAGTTTATTTTTTATTGAATACGTTTTAGTGCCATAAATTAAACCCTCTCTCCTCCATACTCTCTCTCTTCATAACCCTTATTTTTGACTTTGCCGTAGTCGGGTATAATAAGTCCTTTCATGCTATACCTTACACGATATAATTCAAACATTCCGGAAAATAGGGGGGGGGGGGGTTTACGCACCCCCTCATTTTTTCCAGTAGTCAGTTACCAACAACACGTATAAACAAAGCAATATTAGTTATTTGAAAATTTTGCTTTGATCCGATGAGGAGTTCCGTTCCATATCTCTGAAGTTCATCAACAAAATTTTTAGGGGACTAAACGAAAAGTACCTCTCCAAGAAAAAAAGAATTTTTCAAATCGGTTAATAAATGACGGAGTTCTGAGGTAACAAACATAAAAAAAATACAACCGAATTGAGAACCTTCTCCTTTTTGAAGTCGGTTATAAACGAGCATAAACCAAGGTCTGTAACCGCCCTAAAACGTCTAGGTTTGTAACAGGCCTTAGTATCACTGAGCAATATATTAAAAAATGGTTATTGTTTACATATTTTTGAACACTTTGGTTGCTTAGTTACATTTGACTACCTCAGTTGACAAGATGATTTATTTGCATAGAAATATTTGAATTGCGAGTGTTCAGATGATTTTGATACATTGGATGCTAACAATAATTTGAACGCTATTGTTGTGCAGATGTTAATGTGTTTTTGAGAGTGTAGAATTATCTGAGTACCTGAATTGCTTCTATGTATCTGATGTTGACTGTACGAGTGAATTCTCCCTAAAATTCTTCATACTACATTTCTCATTAAAAAAACCGAAACATTTCCGATTTTTTTCCATGACGAATTAATCCTTTTTTGTATTATGAGGAATTATTAGTAATATGAAATAAATCTTTATTTTAGACCAAAGATCCATAAGAATGAGTAAACAATTTGGCACTTATCTACTAACTTAAACACGTTAAATAAAACTTTTTATATCTTATATCTGAATGACGGTCTGTGTGCCGTCATCCAGTGACAAATTATTTGGCCATCCACCCTGCCGGCTACAGTAGCCACGAGGCTGTTGGAGCTGTCGCGCACCCGACGGGTCAGTGATGCGATTCGCAGACGCAGCAGCGAGCCGAAATCCGAAATGCGTGCGTCCGCGAACATCCCCATCAACAACATCAGTAATAACTGTCGCCAGAAAAAATAAATCAGAAGTGTTTCGATTTTTTTCATGAGAAGTATGTTTCGTACCTAATGTGTAAATTAAATAATAATTCGAAAATTGATTGTCTGTTTAAGCTCTAAACAGAGGCCCGCATAAACCACTCTCATCAAGATGCCAGTGAGCAGAATCCCAACAGAAGCTGTAAAAAAATAACCATAATTAAAATCTTATATTTACATGTAGGGATATTTTTTTTCCAATTTATATTGTTATGTGCTTTTATTATAATCATTTATAAATACAATACTTTAATTAGACCTTGACAATATTATAATAAATACTTATCAATTACGTTGTGTTCATCATTTAACATTCACCTAAGTATTAATAAAATTGTCGTGGTTGCCCGGAGGTTCAAACCCAGGCATGTACTAATGTGACTTTCTCAATTTCATATGTACTTTCTTAGTTAATCTAAGACCCCACTGACATACGGTGAAGGAAAACATCGTGAGGAAACCTGGACTTAATGGTCTGAAATCGCCAACACGCAGTGAGCAAGCGTGGCGATCAATGATCGTTGCTTCTCTGTATGAGAAGAGGCCGTTGCCCAACAGTGGAACAGTTTCTAGCTAATATTTATTTACTAATAAAATTAAATTCTTTTAACATTGATAGTTCAACACATCATATCTATACGAGTGTCACGCACATTATTACGAGAAACTGTGGCGATTTTTTTAATTGTGTTTGTTCGTAGCGTTCCGTCTATAGGCAAACCGCCGTAAGATTGGCCCTCCCGATGGTCAGCGGGACGCGGGAGGGGAACGATTCGATCAATTAGCCAAACCGCTATTATCTATCGCTGCTGTCGACCAACAGGCAATTGGCTACGCGTCCGGGAGAACCAAGCTTACGGCGTTTTACCTGTGGACATGTATAGTTATCTAATAATGGAAAGTCTGTCGCATACATGTATTTACATGGGAAAATAAAAAGGATTTTGAAATATACATAGTCACAGCAACAAAATACTAATGTAGTACGATCGATACGTTTTGATAGTTGTTTAAAATGACTTGGTAAAACTTTTTGTATCTCTATGAGGTAGATACTCGTTGACGCCGAAACGAAAGTTGGAATCGAGACGTTTTTGGTCTGGTATTGAGTCGTCACTGCGTTTTTGTAACTTCAAGTGCGTAATTTGTTAGGAAAAATTTAAAATTTTGATAATGTTTGTTAGGAAGAAAGTTTAGTATTATCACTTAGAATACGTTTTTGGAAAAAACTAAAAAAAAATACTTTGACCTTCAATATCTCCAGAACTAATGATTTCCCAGGTATGGTCTGGAAGAAAAAAATGATCCCAATGATGCGTAGAACACGTGGTTTTCATTATCGTTAAGGGTCTTTTTACACCCGATATACTAAACATTTCAATCATTCATCCATAATTATTTGCGTTGGGCGATTCTTTGTGTACCGATCGTTTGTTATACATAGCAACTCCCATCCATAGAAGTAATAATTGTCCAGTCAACATCAGATACATAGAAGCAATTCAGGTACTCAGATAATTCTACACTCTCAAAAACACATTAACATCTGCACAACAATAGCGTTCAAATTATTGTTAGCATCCAATGTATCAAAATCATCTGAACACTCGCAATTCAAATATTTCTATGCAAACAAATCATCTTGTCAACTGAGGTAGTCAAATGTAACTAAGCAACCAAAGTGTTCAAAAATATGTAAACAATAACCATTTCTCAATATATTGCTCAGTGATACTAAGGCCTGTTACAAACCTAGACGTTTTAGGGCGGTTACAGACCTTGGTTTATGCTCGTTTATAACCAACTTCAAAAAGCAGGAGGTTCTCAATTCGGTTGTATTTTTTTTATGTTTGTTACCTCAGAACTCCGTCATTTATTAACCCATTTTAAAAATTCTTTTTTTCTTGGAGAGGGTATAGGTACTTTTCGTTTAGTCCCCTAAAAATGTTGTTGATGAACTTCAGAGATATGGAACGGAACTCCTCATCGGATCAAAGCAAAATTTTCAAATAACTAATATTGCTTTGTTTATACGTGTTGTTGGTAACTGACTACTGGAAAACATGAGGGAGTGCGTAAACCCCCCCCCCCCCATTTTCCGGAATGTTTGAATTATATCGTGTAAGGTATAGCATGAAAGGACTTATTATACCCGACTACGGCAAAGTCAAAAATAAGGGTTATGAAGAGAGAGTATGGAGGAGAGAGGGTTTAATTTATGGCACTAAAACGTATTCAATAAAAAATAAACTTATAAAAAAGTAAAAACCGACTACAAAAAAAAAAACTAAAAGGAGTAAAATAATTACAGTTTTTGCATGCGCGCATTCAAGCGCATTACATTTCGCGCTTCAAAAAAACCGAACGCACGTATATGCTACTGTTCGCAATGCCAGTGGGTCTCTCTGTAGCAAAATGGATTCGACCGCCATGCCAGTGTGTTATCGCTGTAAGGTGTACAGTGTCCTGTGACGTTATTAAGATTAAAATGTAGGCAGCCATTGCAATTAAAGGCAGGCGGTGAGCCACTAAATGTAACGCGTATGGTTTTCTATACCAGCACACGCACTAGCGGTTCTTTTTAAAGTGACTGTTTTAAAACGTATCGTGCTAGATTTTGGCTAAAGGTATATTCGATGCGATTCGATGATGATAACTGACTACTAAAATCAGGCTACAGTGCATGTTCATAGATAAGCCGCTTTTAGCATTTGAAAAAAAAGGGGTGCACGAAAAGAGCCTCCACGAGTGATTCTATTCGATACTTCGGTACGTCCGGCGCACCCTGGGCAGTCAGCCCCGCTACCATCCTTGCTGACTGGCTAATCTTTTCACCACGGCATGAGCTATTCTTGTATAGCTCGTGCCGACACGATAGAAAAAGAAGCATTTGAAAACCGCTTGCGTAAAATCATATTATCACTCAGTGCGTGCTTAGTCGGGCTGATTTTACATCGTTAGATATCCTTTAACCGAGTAATTAAATTGACGCTTAACAGATTTTGTACTTTTTTGGACACGGTTATATTGATAACCGTGTCCAAATACCTCGCTTCATTTTAACTATGTTTCGGATTGCCGAAACATAATTAAAATGAACCGAGGTATTTTGTAGGTACCTCTTTAATACGAATTGAATTCCTGAAGATATACTAGAAAATGTAGCAAATAAAAATTTCAGTTTCATTTTAGTTTTTTTCATATATTATAAACAAAAAAAAGTCTTTGAACGCTAAATTATAAGTTTACGTTACTTGGGAAGAGACTGGACCCCACGACACAGGGAATCCTAGTGTGGGGCCCAGGGAAATTGTAAAAATTTTAGCGCTTAATGTTCCAGTACTTGTATCACATTTTCAATATTGTACCGTGTTTTTTTTTGAACCGAATAAACATTTTTTTTTTTTTTTTTTTTTTTTTATTCAAACTGATTGTTGCGAATTTAATGGCTTTCGCGCGGAATAAATACACGTTTCAATTTCCTTACGATGTTTTCCTATAACTTGACTATCAGATTATACAGGGTGTTAACGAAATCGTGTAATTCCTTCAAACCTCGTGATCTACTGGTGACACAGATTAACCCTAAATGGGAATTTTCGAAAATCAATGAAAAAAAATTTTTTTTTAAATTTTTGGTTTTCAATTTCTGAGTCTTTTTAGAGCCTTGAGTTATCTGACTGCAAAGAGCGATATCGCGTTAGTCGTGCCTGCCAGCCGTGTCGCCGTGCTTTCATTAATTTATGCGTGGCATCGAAATGTTCACACAAATAAAAATTTTTTTTTGCAAAAAAATAAATTCTTATTTTTTTACTAAATCCTTATTAGGTGGTTTAGATACGATCGGTACCAAAGCCGCATGAAAAAAAAAAAGAATTTTATTTTTTTATTTTTAATCAAGCTAAATCCCGTGCGGGGCCTGTCTACATCAGTAGTAGATCATGTGGTTTTAAGGAATTACACGAATTCGTTAACACCCTGTATTATAAACAAAAGACACGTCAATGACGTCACGCACGAAATGAAAGGGATATAGCTATATGAAGAAAAAGAAAAAATGCTGTATTGACACAATAGTACACATTGTATCTATTTTTGAACTTTTAATTTTTGACTCTAAGTACAATCAAATACAATTCATTTTACGTTGCTATCCTGACTTTCTGAATAACGTGTTGCTTAGTTACCTTTGAATGTTTAGCTTGTTTACTTACCATAGACTTTTAGTTTTTAAATAAATATTTGACAATGTGACTGCTCAGATATATTTGGAGTTTATGATGCTCAAATCAATTTGAACAGTTTTGTTGCATAGATGTTTTTGGTATCTTGAATGTGTTTAATTATTTGGACACCTGAGTTGCTCATCTACTTCTGATGCTGACTGTACTAAAGTCCTTGCTCTATATTTTAAAGAAACCATAGTCAAGATTTAACAAATAATCTCTTTTGTCAGAACTAATTTTCAAAGACGCCTTTTAAAAGTAAATGGGCTGTCAAAAAATGACACAAGTCACAAGTAGACAGCCTAGTACAATGCCCGCGACTCAAAACAAATATAAAAATAAATAAAAATGAAAACCACCCGTTATAATCTCATTTACATCACATAATACAATAGACAATATCAATGACAAACAAAACTCAAGTGGAAATCCAAATCGGTTAGTCCAAAGTTACTTAATATAGAGATTCTTTTCTCGTGTCAGCACGAGCTATACGAAAATAGCTCATGCTGTGGTGAAAAGATTAGCCAGTCAGCAAGGCTGGTAGCGGAGCTGACTGCCCAAGGTGCGCCGGACGTACTTAAGATCTTCACTCGTGGATTAGTGACCACACTGATTTGAAGAATGATTGGAAATACGTTTGTAAGACCCTAACACTGCACTAACCTTGTATTCGGAAAGGGGGAACTAATCCGAAAGGTATTTTTAAAATACCTTTAATAATGAATAATATTTCTTAATTATGATTATTTACGGTTTACTCACGTGCATTTTTCGGGATTGTCCGACTAGTTTTGGACTCAAACGGAGCCCTTAATCATGAGCTGAACACGCAGCGAGGTCGCAAGTCGAACTGACGCTGCATCGGGCCGCGTAGCGGTGCGCCCGCGACGAGAGGGGCAACGCTCGTGCGTCTTCGTCACTTGTCGTGTCCGGGTTGTTGATATATAATATTTCTTTTATAACTTTCCCCAAAGTCAATAGTTTAAGAGAAATAGCTGTACAAAGAGTTCATAAAAAATACGCTAAATTCTATCTATCTTCAGCTATAAATAACTGTGTTTACATTTTATGTCATATTTGGGGTTACGGGTTAGAAGTTCTATTTTCTGAATTCCTAACTAAAGCAGGGATGAAGAATTAAAAAAAAACTAAAATAGAAACAGATTTGCTTGGAAATAAAATGATTGAATTTTGACATTTTAACACTTGCTTTAAAGCAGTCATCAGTGATACTTTGAGTTTGAGTCATCGTTGGCCAGGTTGGCCGCTGTAATACTAACTTGGCCAAATGGGGCATTCTTCACCCATCCCAAACGCAGTGCCAGTGTGGAGCACCATCACAGGACATGCGTCACCTCCTTAAACGAGGCCAATGATAGAGCCGTACAGGTTGCTCAATACTGGTCGGACAAAATTTAGTACGAGTCAGTCGACACGACAAGAAGAAGAAGAAGTGATATTTTAAGTGACCCGCGGATTAGTACCCCCTTTCCAAATAACTATGTAGTTGGAAGTATCGCAATGAACAATCTTCACAAAAGATAAGACATACTACATGTACCTACTAAAACAAAATTACAAGGTCACCCACAATATTAATAAGTAAATTAAATGTTTTCATGATTCATCCCTATAGCAAAGAAGAACAAAAACGAACTTGACTGAATTGGAAGATGAACTATCGCAACATGTTTAAACCATAATACTGAGTGCTGAGTAAAACAAGAGATGAACACACCAAGTATCTCGTCTACACAAAGTGGCGCCGTACTGGTACAGTCAGCGACGAAAGTCGATGTACACGTACAATGTTCCGCAAATCGTTTTACACCTTAAGCCTTTCCCGTGCGGGGACTGCAGAATATAAAACTTCCTCACCGCACGCTGGGAATAGACTCAACAAAACCCAGCACGTACCAGCACGCTTGGTGATAGGATCTTTACGGTCCACCTGGCTAGCTACCACCCTCACATTAAAGTCCGGCGATAAGCAGTTTACTGTGTTCCGTTGTGTGTAAGTGAGAGCCAGAGGAGTATAGGGGAATCCCTCTATATCTCTATTACTTGGAATCGTGCGCTCCATCTTAGACCTTGTTTGCGCTTACCATCAGGTGCAATGAGGACCAAAAGCGACAAAGACAAGTAATTAAAAAAAGACATCTAACGGTGCTGATCAGGGGGCCTACTCCCTAAGTCCATCAACGAAATTAGTCGCCCGTCCGAAAGTAAACCGTAACGTAGGAGTGAACAAAACAAGTGTCAAGTTCAACTTTTCGGACGGACAAAAACACATCGGTAGTAGGGACAACTGTCAAATCGTGTTTTCATTCATTCTTAGTTCGGGCCCCGAAGTAATCGTATGTCCGTAGGTGATAGGGAGTAGGAAACGCTCGTAACTAAGGCCGAAACCACAGACTTCGTGCTTAGGGAATAGACCCCCAGCTCCGGTCACAAAATACGGTGACCACCATAAGGTTACAAATATCTGTGAATGTCATAGAAACATATTTACTGAATCTTCGTAGATATCCGTAGTCATTTCCAGCTGAATTACATTTTTCCTTACTTTAACCTGAAAAACTAGTGATGAATGAAACCCCTAAACTTGTAAGAAGTGCAACAGAATAACCTGAACACGCCAATTCAATAAAAGTCCGTGAACATAAAATATGATAGAATTTACATTTTATGAATGTTCACTGAATTTTGCAGTATGAGCGTGTTCAGTAAATATGTTTCTATTACGTTCAGCGATATTTGTAACCTTATGTTAGTCACTGTATTATGTGGCCGGAGCTGATCACTCTGATCAGCGACTTTTGATGCTTAATGTGTAAACGATTTGATAAATGTAATGTAGGTACATCGACTTTTGTCGGTTAGTGTATTTTTTTTAAGTATTAATGTCATTTAAAATCGTAATGTTAATTTTCTTAAACGTAGAGGCCAGCTGGGTTGAATACAATGAGGCAGAAAGGGCTAATCTTGATCAAATAGGTCCAGTTTCAGATCCTTACAAATTCAAACAGCTACATGCTAACAATTCCCTGGAACGAACTTGTCGTGGTTTGGACATGTCCACTCATGAGCACCAAACATTATCGAAGTAGTTGTAATGGAAATGTTAAATTTTTGTTAACATACTGATATTGAGTTCTCAAATTCTCTTGCAAACAATTTGTTGTGAACACCTAAGACCTTTATTACAATACTAATATCTTATTGTGTGATCCCACAGAAACCCAACAAAGCTTTGGAATGGTGGTACTTCGGTCCAGTAGTATTGGCAGTTGTTATGTTTCTTTTGATGGGCACTCTCTTCGAGCAGAGGATTGAGGAATTCTGGAGACGAATTGGTGAGTGTGTTCAAAAATATTTATTAAATTATTGGGTCCTGCAGAAATTCAAATAAAATGCTTAGGGGTTATTTTACCAACATACCAATATGGTATGTCTACACCAGTGCGCTTTCATGTTCATCTTGCGCTTTCAACTTTCAATTCCCCTTGCGTCAAGCGCATGCAATATTGATTGCCATAAGACGCATGCAGCTTATCGTCTACACCGGTACGCCTCGGTCAGTCGTCATTCGACATACAATATACGGATTAGCGTGCGCTAGGGGCATGCGCTTTTGTCGAACTAGTATTAAGGCATGCGTATGCGCTATGGCGCTTCAGGCATGCTTCAGACGAAGACGCAAGATGAACATGAAAGCGCACTGGTGTAGACATAGCTATAGGTAGTCCGTAACTATTGACTAGATAAGCTAGATGTAACCTACTAATATGACAATATCTGATGAAAAAGAGTAACCATGGAGTTTATTGCCCGTTCTTCTCCATAGGAATCTACACTTTGGAACGTGGCAGTAACTTCTTTTTATTTCTCGACAGTTCAAAAGTGCCTGTATATGGTCTGAATTGAAATGAATGCTTTGACTTTGACATTTATTTGTTTAATAATCTTGTCATTAACACCATTAATATGGTGGTGAAATACAGGGGGTATTTCATCAACCTATAGTGATAAGAAATAACAAAATGACTCAAAATATCCAAGGTGCTGGACCAATGGATACAGAACAATAATTGTCTGGCACGGTAAATTTCTTATAATCCGAAAAATGTTTGTTTGTAAATGTTGCAAACTAAGGCTTGTATTAATAAACCACTTTCATAAGGACGCTTGACGGCAGAATTCCAAAAGAATCTGTCAAAATGTAAACGTGTTTTGAACTTTATATCATAATCAAAATTTTGTTTTCAAATAATTTTATACAAGGTTAGTCAGAAAGGGGGTACTAATCCGAAAGGGTGTTAAAGTACCCATAATAATGAATAACTTTTGATGTACCACTTTCCCCAAAAGTCAATAGTTTAAAAGAAATAGCTGTTCAAAAATTACATAAAAAATATGCTAAAATCTATCTATCCTCAGCAATGATCAGCTGTGTTTACATTTTAGGTCATATTTGGGGTCACGAATTAGAAGCTCCATTTTCTGAATTCGTAACAAAAGTAGTGATGAAGAATATTTGAAAAAACTAAAATAAAAATGATTTTACATGGAACTAAAAATTATCGAATTTTGAATTTTTAACACTTGCTTTAAAACCGTCATCAGTGATACTTTAAGTGGCCTGCGGATTAGTACCCCCTTTCCGACTAACCTTGTATGCAGCATATATAGTTAATTGCTTTACATTCGAAATCCATGAACTCAGCCCATCGTTCTGTACTACCCAGTCGTGCTGTAAACGGGGTCAGAGCGCGTGCAGAGAGACTGTAGTCAAGCGTTCTGCGTCTTACCCTATGACTGTTCATTTAAGGGATCATTGAAAAGCCAGGACATATGTTCAGCAGTGCACGTTCCTAGCCTTAATCCATAATTTAATTGCTACATGGAATGCAGAATGCACATCACTTGACAACGGCGTTCACACCAGTTGTTATAAAATAAAGACATCAATTTTCATCAAACACTTACGTATACTCCAATCTTTTTCCAGTTGAACGCCGTCGAGCTCAACTTTCAGAACAGACTGATAACCAAGAAACGCCAATACCTACACCAACGACTGGACCAACGACTGGACCAACGACTGGACCAATAACAGGAGCAACAACTACGTCGTTGCACACAGTCATGACCCCGTCAGTAAGAAGCCTCGCCAGTGCAAAGGCCGGGAGCACCACATGCGAAACTAATATGCAAAAACAGGAGACAAAGACCTGATATAGACCAGACGTGATGTATATTTTAATGAAACATTATATTCCAAAACTGTTATACTATGTGGACGAATCTCCCAAGCCCACGTTGTATAAATACCGTAGCATATTAACATCAATTATATTTGTTAACAATGCTCGGGTGCATTACGAATGCATTGAAACCATCTTCTTGAAGAAATGTAAAATTATTACCAAGAGATTTCGGATCCTCTGCAGCCAATTGGTTCAAGCTAACGAAGTGATTCTATAATCTTAGAAATAATAGAGCAAGATATTGATATAGATAATAGGCCTGTAAATGCGGCGATAGGACAGAGACTTTTGAAGGCCCTAGGCACGAAACTATGTTAAGTAATGTAGATTTTAATGAATTCAGAGCAAATATTATCAACGGACCGATGTACTTCCATTCCATAGATTGTCGGCGTTTCTTTTAAGCATCACAAGCATCTTAGTAAACATTCTTCTCAAGAGATCAGACTTAAGACAACAAGGCAACGCAAACAAGACTACATATTCTAAAACAAACTTACGAATACCTTAGTATTTATAAGAAATGAATAATAAATTAAATGTAACATGCTTGAAGTCTTGTAGCGAAGAAAATTGTCTTCGTCCGAAAACGAACTCGTCTGAATTGGAGGATGAACTATAGCAATATGTTCATACAAATAACCTGAGTGCTGAGTAAATATAAGAGATAAATACGCCTGTAACTCATCAAGAGAAAGCGTTCTTGATTTAATAATTTAAATTGGGAATATTTATACTCTTAAAACATAGAAACCAAAAAGGGCCAGCTACAAAGAGGAGGAAAAGCTGTCTTATCTTGATCAAATAGGTCCTGTTCTTAAATATTGAGTCAGACCCTTTCAAATCGAACTTCCACTACATCCTTGTGCTCAAAAAAACTCTTTCTATGCTGCAATTCGCTATCTGCGAGCTTCTGATTATTGCAAAATTCGACTCTCTGAAAGTCGTCTGACTTCTGAGTGAGGCAAGGCAATCGTGCTTCGCCTCATTCGGTTAGTCTGACCACTTGTTAATATATTAAATAATATTCCACAGTTTTCTTGAGCTCCTAAGTAATTAAAATTTATCTTAGCATATTCAGTACTTATAAAATGAGTTTTCATGTCCAGACTCTGCATGAGAATTCAGTTTGTGAGAATCGAAGACCTCAATTTCAATACTAATTATTATTTGCGTGATCCCACAGAAATACAAAAATCTATGGAATTGTGAAACTTTGAGCCAGAGTATTGATATAATTATAACGTTTCTTTGATAAGTATTCTCGAACGGAGGATATCAGCGTTCTGGCGACGAGTTAGTGAGTATGTTGAATAATATTAGATTATCTTACAGGAATCAGTTTTGAACAGAAAATATAATTTTATATTACTTAAACATAAATGAAGTATAGGACGCAGATAATGAATGACGACGGCCACTATGCCGAGAGTAGAAGAAATAACAAAACTACACAATTATCTAGCTTACTGATACAACTATTCTTAACAACGGCGTTAGCGTATAAAGCCATATGAAAGAAAAGACGAATTTCCATCATCCTTCTATCCACCGAGCTCTCCCGTCGTAGAACCGGTCGTCTCTTCAGAGTCCGCAGTCACACCGATAATTCAGCCTTCATCGAGCTGTTTCCCTCCCAATCCCCCGCCAGATACCCTAAGCCGAGGTCCAATTCCCACTACGGGTCGCCGTTAGTACTGTTGTTGCTACTAGTCATGATGTTAGTGTAGTATAAGTAAGCTTAGGTTAAGTATTTCACTTATCCCCCCATTGGCTGGAGACTCTTCAGGTCACGTCAATAACTGCCCGATTACTAAGAAACGATCCGAAAGGACCAAATTATAAGCAGTACAATAAAAAATAAATATCCTCATATCTTTATTCGTGGTTGGTGCAGTTTGTCTTTTTCTTCCAGACATCTCTACCAGCCGTCATAGCAGTGTTCACTTTTTCCTACCCATATCCTCTTACACACACTCCATCCTTCATTCTCCATCCTTCTTCTGCCATGATAACTATACTTTCTGTTATGAGCGCTACTTTCAAATTCCATTTCACATACTTATTCCTTATCCAATCTATTCTCGTCACAACGCACGTGAGGGATGTTTACTTTATCATGTCAACTGCGTATAATTGCCTTTCATTCATCAAACACTTATGTACTGCCATATATTTTTCCAGTCGAACGCCGTCAAGGAAAGCTTTGACAGCAGACTAAAAACAAAAGACGCCAATAAGTGGAGCAGCAATTACGTCACTGTCCACAGTCAAGATACCATCGATAAGAACCTGACCAATGCCAAGACCGGCAGCACTAACTACCTACCAGAGAACTGATTATATATCTACCATGTATATATTAATGAAAAAGATTTTACCAAAAATGTTATACTTCGTGAACGAAACTCCCGAACCTGATTTCTATAAATACCAGAGCATGCTAACTAGAATGTTATTTGTTTACAATGCCGTGGAGGTAATAGAAAGGAGCAAGAAACCTCTCGAAAAAATCAAATCAAATCTCGAAATGAGATTTCAAACGGTCGCCGACCATTTGCTTGAAATAAACAATGTAGAAATACTATTTTAGAAATAATAGAGCTAGAAATTCGTTTGGATGGCAGCGCAATGTGACGACAGTGACAGAGGAGGCCTCAGGCCGTTAGTCATCTCAACATTTAAAAGCAGTAGTTTTGAAGAAACATGAATATTCCTTTTGATCTCAATTCCATTAATAACTAAAGCTAAGTAACTGAGCCTTTAATGGGGTCAGTAAAAATAAAAAATAACTTTCAAAGCGAACTGCGTCTTGAAATAGATTTAATAAATATATTGCAAAATTCCTTGGCGTTTTAATATTATGTAAATTTATTGTGTATCACCTTGTCTCACCTTCACCTTGCAGTCTTCTAGAGGCACGTGGATATTAAATAGTTCTACAATTTATGAAATTAATTAATCCTTGGTTCGAAGGACTTTGAATTCTAAAAGCCGTGTACGCACGAACGAACATGAACATCGCGAACACGACTATCGAACATGCACGTTCATAGTGAATCGTGTTCGTGATGTTCGTATTCTTTGTGCGTACACGGTTAAATATAATTATGACTGTTGATTTCATGTTGTTTGGTTATATATTAGTTTAAATTTGACGATACGTTTGGTGCAGTGGCTGAGCGATTAGCTTTAGTGCTACGGGTCGTCGTTTCGATACCTGCACGGAAAAAAATATTGTATGGCTTTCAGATTAATTTTTATTTTATTTTATTTTATTTTATTTGGGTGGCTTACAGCTAGCAACACAGATATAATAGTGGAATAATCGACGACAAGCCATTTACAAGCCTCCACAATTAGAAAAAAGATTGTTACAATGGTTTAAATCTAACAAAACTAGCGAAGGTATGCTTACAACGTATCAGATACAACAAAATCCTTTGAAAGAATGGTATTGATAGATGCCAAACTGCTTGCAAACAGGTCAATTGAGTAGTTTTTATTTTTAATAATTAGGTTGAATGATTTGACCGCGCGAATCATGTATGAATTGCTACGATAAACTGTGCGCGCGAACGGAGCATGGAGAAGATTCCTCAAGCGAGAATGCCGAGGCGGGACATTCAGAGCCAGCTTGGAGAGAAGTTCTGGACATTCGATGCTTGATTGTGCTATTTTCACTAGGAACCGTATATCTGCTATGTTTCTCCTAGTTACAAGTGGTAGTAAGTGGAATCGAGTGCAACGTTCTTTGTAATTTCGATAAGGGATTTTAAATTTGTAACCTAAGTATCTCGTAAATTTCCTTTGAATTCTCTCCAATCTGTCCGAGTGTACCGCATAGTTCGGATTCCAAATTTGACTACCATATTCCAGATGACTGCGGACGTAAGCGCAATACAGAATTTTTAATGTTTTCATTTTGTTAAAAGAACCGGCATTACGTATAATGAATCGTTAATGAAATCGTATAATGAAAAGTTATTCTGGGTCTGGGTGTTTGTGCAATTGAAGTTTTTTTTCTGTAAACGCACCCATGATACAGGAGAAATAAAAGGGGGAGCAAGCTTCCTAAAAAAAATGCACGTGTTATGGGAGATCACCCATATATAACCGGCACCCTGGCGGTTTGAGATAAAAAAATATCAGCGGCCAGGAATGACATATTTTATTTTAAAATATGGTGTAATTATAAGCATTATTTAGGGGTCTTTCCCTGTCCTCCGATCGGAACTCCGATTGGTAGGAGGAGCGGGAATATTTTTTCACATGCCTCTGATTGAATGGGTTTTGTTTTTATCACTTACTTTACTTAACCAAAAGTACAGTCAAGGCCATTATACTGTACTTTTGACCGATTATCCGCGTCGATATTAACGATGTCGATCGTCACTCGTGGAGGCTCTTTCATGCACCCCAAAAAAATATTAACTCAAACTAAAAATCCTTGATTGCCTCGTTGGTCTAGCGGTCGCAAGCGCGACTGCTGAGCGTGGGGGTCCTGGGTTCGATCCCCAGGTCAGGCAAAGTGTCACTGGATTTTTCCGTGTGGAATTTCTCAGTAGCAGCCCGGAGTCTGGATTTGTGCCCGGTCGATGGCAATAGGCTCGCCCTCTATTACAAGGGACGTAAACATAAACGGCGAGATGTGGGTGCACTATACACCTCTGCCAACCCTTCAGTGAATACAGGCGTGAGTTTATGTTAAAAATCCTTCTCAAATCTCTCAGTTACGCCCAACATCTCAGACGCCCCAGAGACACCTCGTCCAGATACCTGGCCTACGTGAGAAATAATTCCACACACGTCTTAGAGGCTTATTTAAAATTAATCCCAAGCCTTTGGAGGGTTATTTGGTTGTAAAACTTGTTGCTGTAGTGATTTGAAGGCTGCTTAAATAGTCTAGTAGAGGATGGGTTAAGGCAGAGGGCTAGTTACGAGGGAAGGTTACCGCGAACAGTTGAGCAGTAGGCTAATTCACGTAATTTCATGACGCGCCGATCAAGTTGCAGTGACGCTGCATTTAAGGCGCTTCCACCAGCGAAAGTGGTGCCACTTCAGAAAAAAAATCATTATTTCTGTCAACACACAACATATTGAAATTTCGTACGTACAACATTTTAGTCAAGTGTTGTAGAAATTTTCGAACACCAAATATCAACACTAGAGCTTCTGGATTCGAAGTTATAGCGATAAGTACCAAAAACGGTCGTTTTTAGCATTATTACTAAAAATTCTAACCTAGGATGTCAAGTGTTGTTTTTTGGTGTTCTTAAATTTCTACATCACTTGACTAAAATGTTGTACGTACGAAATTTCAATATGTTATGTGTTAGCAGAAATTATGCTTTTTTTCTGAAGTGGCGCCACTTTCGCTGAAGCGCCATATGTTTACGCAAGCGTATCTGACAGCGATCGCCTATTATGAGAATACGAAAAGCGTTGTTTTGATCGAAACTTTACTGCAGCTACACTGCAACTGAACTTTTTTAGTTAAGTAGGTAGGTGAATTAGTCTACATTTCGCCAACCGTGTATTTAGACAGATTTCATTAACAAAAACTGTTTCGTAAATGAAAACTGACTGGCGGTTGTAATTCGTTTGCGGTTTGGCTACAACTTTGTTAGTAGAATAAGCCAGCTGCTCGCGAAGGGCATGTTTACTGTACGTACATGTTACGTACGCAAATAGGAACAAGTGATTAAACTTTGCGCCTTTACAACAGAGTGATTCAAAATACATTAAAATACTCTGAGCTGTTATTTACTATCATTAAGACCCGCTTTCACAAGGACTAGCTAATACATTTAGTGCTAAACGTATTTAAATAAAATGTAATACTGTCTCTATCAACTTCAAATAATTGACTAATACAATGAGATGTTATGTTTAACACTATAATTAAGGGTCAAAATACACGTCCGATAGTTGCTTCCGGGAGCCGGATCCGACTATCTGATCGGATTCATGAAATACACGTACATACGATTCTCGTGTCCGATTTTTTCTGGACGACGACAACGCCCGGACGATGCTTACGATTCTGACATTCGATCCGATAGTCTGATCGTACGTGTAATTCATGTTCAAACAAATGTATGACGCGGAGGCCTTCAGATAATCTGATCAGACTATCGGAACCGACTATCGGACGTGTATTTGGGCTCTAACGAGTCGTTATGCTAGCGGGCCCAAAACGTTATCGTAACTTTATCTTTTTGCTAAACGGGGAAATGATTGTTTTTTTCCTCTTTACTGGGATCTACATGAATAATACTGATTCTATATGATTGTCTGAATCGTCAAGCAGGTAATAACATTATAGTTATCCATTTCCAAGACATAGAAAGGGGTTTTGTGCTTACGAACAGCTAAGTAATACATACGTTATTAATCATGGAAAATAACTTTCGACCCATATAACAAAACTCATATTACGAAAAACCGTAAAAATCAATACCTACATTCAATATCCTTTATGAAACCCAATTCCTTTGATAAACAAACCCAAAGTTTAGCAACGGTCCAGAAAAATGTTCTGATTCTCAAAATATTACATTTTAAATGATTGGATTCGGAGAAAACGGGCACGTAACCTTATTACCTACTTAAAATATTCATTTATTTTACAGCTGCAATGAAAATATTTATTTTTGATTTAAAAATACTCATTTAATTCAAAATCAGGTCAACCTCATTATTGGCGTGGCAGGATTTCACTTTGAGCAGGATATTAAACATATAACATAACATCACGCCTGTATTCAAGAAGGGTTGGGCAGAGGTGTATAGCCCATCCTCATTTCTCCGGTATGTTTAAGTCCCATGTAATAGGAGGCGAGCCTATTGCGATCAACCGGGCACAAATCCAGACTCCAGGCTGCTGCTAAGAAATTCGACACGGAAAAACCCAACAACACTTTGCCCGACCTGGGGATCGAACCCAGAACCTCTACCCAGGTCCATTAGACCAAAGATCCAGGATATTTAAATAGATATTTAATTCTGTCAGTTGGGTTAGAAAGATTTTTGACCCCTACGACCCTGAACGTTACTCAGCAATGTTCTATGAAGCGACAAGATATACCAAGGGTAGGCAAAAGGAGTGTACTAAACATTATTATTCAGCCGTTGTTCCCCCGCAAATGTCATTGAAGACTCACGTTTGAACTTCAATCTCAATGCCTTATGTATTATATTTACAACTCCAAATGCACTACGCGGTTCACGCTCGGTTCTATAAGAAGATCTCTGTGTTCAAGTTCCAAAATATCTGGATAGTAAAATGTATTCGCATTGAAAATTAAAACTGTTCAGCAATATTGTTATTGAAAAACACACACGCAGTTGATTGAAAAAGGACTTAAAGTTATTAAACTTTAAAGTAAAGTGAACTAAAAAAAAGCTTATTAAGGTCCTCTTTCAATCAACTGTGTACAAATTATCTGTTACTATCCTTCATCTTTTCTGACAATGTTTAATTTTAATCACTGCTTATAAATTTTATAAAATTTTCTATTTCAGCACTTACAGAATAATATTTAACCATATCACTACTTTTTAACAGAAATTGTTACAATAACTACTAGTGATTATTGTAACAATACGCATTATCACGTGCCGAGACTAGATATGTCACACTATGTCTCGGCACGAGATAAAGCGACGAAAAAATCCTGTCACGCTGCGCATGTTAGGCTTGCTGGACTTCATAAAAGCAACGAAGGTGTTCTCCACTACTACACAATGAACGTACCAATGATATATTTTTTTTCTCTCACATCTACTCAATAAGGCCTACGTTACCGGCGACCTTGCCACGACATGTTACATTGATACCCTGCCTCACGGCGGGTACCTCAGCCGGGGTAATTTCCCTAGCGGCCGCGATTTTGTGAGCGTTTACTATGAAGAGAGCACTAGCGGATAGCACTTACAAGCCTTTATTAATACGGATGAGTAATTGCCGTTTTGTCGTGAGAAAACCATTTTCTTAGAAACATTATGGTCATAATTCTTCTTTTCTTGTGTCGGCACGTCCTATATGAAAATAATTCATACTTTGCTCGAAAGATTAGCTAGGTTGAAAGGTTGGTAGCGAGACTGACTGCCCAGAGTTCGCTGGACGTAATTATGTGTCGTCACTCATGTAGGCTCCTTTAATGCACCCCTATAATAGGAATAGGCCACACTATTTCTTCACGAAAGTCGACAAAAACGAATGCACTATAAATTTTATGTATACTTTGGACTTAATGAAAGCAATCCGCGAGCACTTGGGTTTTTGTAAACAACGACAGTTCCTAATAAGTTTAGTACGTAGTAGAATACGTACAGAGATACTTGTCTATAATATTGGGATAACCGATTTTTAATTTTCAATTCCTTAGCCTTTACTACATTATCATTATGCTTATGATATCTGCATACTTGTACATTCAAATACACATCTTATAGAAACACTAAGGGGCTATCTCCACGAGTGAATCGCGGCGATATTCTCGCCGTGCCGTCAAATTCAGTGTTAACTATCGCCGCGATAACATCGCCGTGTGTAGACACATTGTAATAGAGTGTATAGAAATACGTGGCATGACGATAATACTCGTATTGCCGCGATTCTCTCACTCGTGGAGACGGCCCCTAATAGCGCAAATTGTTGACCCAAAGTGCTCCTGTTATACGGACACATTGGTATTACACCGTTTTCCCTCACAACTGGTACACTAACTTGCCTATATAGGCAAGTACTCATCTGATTCAAACGCTATCTAACACCGCATACCATTTACCTTACAATGCTCCTGTTAAACGGGCAGATTTTATTATTTTAAGCTTGCCTTACAACCCTTTACTGTCCCATTACTTGCCTGTACATTCAAGTACTCGTCTCCTATAAATGCTTGCTAACAGCGCATACTATTACACCACAATGCTCCGGTTAAACGGCCAGATTTAATTATTTTAAGCAAGCCGCACTACCCTTTACTCTCTTATCAAACTCGCCAACTTACTTGCCTGTACATTTAAGTACTCATCTCATACAGACGCTCGCTCAAAGCACAAACTATTACCCCACAATGCTCTAGTTAAACGGACAGATTTAATTATTTGAAGCTAGCCTCACTACCCTTTACTCTCCTATCAGACTGGCCTGTACAGTCAAGTACCCACTTTCGTTCAAACGCTAGCTAAATGCACGTACAATTACCCCACAATGCTCCGGTTAAACGGATGGATTTAATTATTTGAAGCTAGCCTTTACTCTCCTATCGAACACGCCAACTTACTCGACCGTACAGTCAAGTACCTGCTTTGTTCAAACGCTCGCTAACAGCGCATACTATTACCCCACAATGCTCCGGTTAAACGGACAGATTTTATTATTTTAAGCTCGCCCCGTTAGGTACCTGCGCTATTTGTACTGATACAATGTGTGCACGGAATTCATGCAATGTAATTATGTAATGTGATTATGTAAGTTTTTCTCTTATAAGTAGTTTTATTGAAACTTTTTACTATGTTGGTTGATTGATGAAAATTATACTGCCTTTACGGTTTCCTTTCCATAGCATAATTAACCCATTACCATCCCACTGTTGGGCACGGACTTCTTCTCAGAACGCGAAGGGCTAAGACCTCAATCCACCACTCTGCCATGGTGTGGGTTCGCGGACAACACACACCATCGAGAACTTTATGGAGCCCTCTCAGATGTTAATTTTCCTCGTGATGTTGTCCTTCGCCGTTAACGCAACTGATAAAATTAAATTGTGATCCAGACATTAATGCGAAATGTCAGAGGTACTGGCCGTGATCGAACTCAGACCATCATGCATGGAAGGCAAGAATAAACAGTGGTTTATCCTTACCCTACACAATGATGATTTCTTACTATAAAAACCTTGATTTCCAAGAGGTGTAGAACAGCTTACAGAAGTTCAATTAACAATATCAGTACCGCACTATGTCGTAGATTAGCCGAAAATATAATAAACGCGACCACAATACGTATTGTATTTTTTGTATAAATATGTACGCAATTAACTAAACTCTGTACTATCTATCTTGCCTTTTCCTAACGCTGTTAGCGCCTCCAGCCTAACTAACTCTAACCAGATACGGGCTGAATACCAGTTCTTCACACGGAGCGACTGCCATCAGATCTCCACAACCCAGTTAGGTACTGGGCAATGCTGACATCTTAAGGTTGGTCCGTTTGTCAGACTCTCGGACTTCTGACTACCCGTAACGACTGTCATAGGTATTCGTATAACACCCGGGACTGACGGCTTAACGTGCTCTCCGAAGCACGGAGGAGTCTCGATGTCAAACAAACGGTCACCCATCCACGGACCGACCGCGGCAAGTGCAGCTTAACCTTGCCAATCGTATGATCCGCGCGGTTGTTAATTACCCACGAACCCCTCCCATCTAACCTCTGTATGTACCTACAATTTAATTAAAACAATCAAGTATTAGCAAAAGTCGGCGACTTATTGCGAACTTGTACTAGAATTTAAGGGTAACTAACAACTAGTGTTGCCAAATACGCCTTCCAAACTCCGGGACTTAAACAAAAAAAGCGGGATGCAGATTGCCAATCACAGGCCGCAAGTCGCCGTCGGAATAGCGCCTTTAAGGACTGCAAAACTGCAACCGCAGACCGCACCTGCAAGCAATACTGCTGGTTCATACAAACCAATATGACTTGTGGTCAGCGGTTGCAGTTTGCGGTCTGCAGCCCGTCTCGGAGTTGTACTTTAAATCGGGATGTATGAGAAAAGCGTAACAATGTTTAAAATCCTTAAATTCAAATAAGAATCTCTCAATAATCACGTTTGTTGCCCCCTCCGCCTATGCACTGGCGGCTTTTCAGGGGGCCCAGCTAGTGAGCTGCCGAGTCACCATCTGCCAACACATTTCAATTTTAGACTTGAAAGGCAGACGCCCGTTTTCATTCGGCAATAGAAGTTTACCAGTCCACTAAACACCCCTTCCCATTAACCAGATACATTTTTTTACCATATTTTACAATAGTTTTTCACCCACCTGGGACGGTCCATGACTGTACTCCAATAGTGCAGCCGTGGATAGTCCCCGGTTGGTGCCCCATCCCATTTTAGATTAAAGTTCTCAAAGGGGCTTCTGCGCGTTGAACCTGTGTGTCCCGTATGCCTTCCAAAGGACCGGACGTCTTCCGCACGGAAGATGAGCCGTGAACTTAAAAAGATACAAAAATAATTATCAAATAATTAAAATCATTAGTTTTAAATAACGGCGCCAATATTACTTACAATATTTAAACAGGGTGTAAACGAGTTCATGTAATTCCTTCAAATCTAGGTACTAGTGACACAGATTGACCAAGCATTGTTTTTTTTTCAGTTTCAGCAAAAATATTTTTTCATAAAAATAGTCAGATTTTCTGCTTCTGACTTATTTTAGCACCCCAAGTTAACTGACTGCACGGAGCGATAACACGCTAGTCGTGCCTGCTAGTTGTGTCGCCGTGCTTTCATTAATTTATGCGTGGCATCGAAATGTTCAATCACATAAAATTCTTTTTTTGCAAAAAATATGTTTTGCTTGTTTTTTTATTGAATCCTTATTAGGTGGTTTAGATACGATGACTTACACGTACCGCAAGAAAAAAAAGTTTTTATTTTTATTAAATCTAAATCCAGTTCGGGGTTCATCTGTATCATTAATAGATCATGTGGTTTGAAGGAATTACACGAATTCGTTTACACACTGTGTAATAGCGTGATTTAAGGCGTCCCGCTCAGGTTGCTGGCGGGACGCATCCTGAGAGTGCTGAAAAACGGGACATTCCGCCAAAATCGGCACGTCTGGCAACACCGCTAACAGCCCAGCGAAATTAATTTCGCGAGGACTATTTGTGACCTTTGAGTCACCGAACTTTGGTTAAACCTCTGACAAAAAAATAAGTTAGTACTGCAAACAAGTTTACTTAGAATTTATTTTATGTTAGTTCTTTGTATAAAGTTGATTTATAAGAGAAAATATTGGATTTATTCTGAAGTTACATACAGAATGAGGCTTTAGATCACAGGTGGAATGAGCAGAATTAGAGAATGCTGTGTTGAATATAGAACTCGTGACCTTTACAATGAACGAGCATCATCATTGCCGTAGTGACTATGCTTACGATCCCAGCTTTTAGAATTTATATGCGGATCATAATTTGATTATCACTTGCGTTGGTTAAGGAAAATATCGTGAGGAAACCTGCACATCTGAGAGGGCTCCGAAACGTTTTGGCATTGGGCGTCCAGCTTTTTATTTTATCCGTCATGGCAAACAGTTTACTGTGTTCCATCGTGTGTATGTGAGAGCCAGAGGGGTATTGGGGAATCCCTCTATATCTCTGTTACTTGGATTCGTGTGTTCCACCTGAGACCCTGTCTGCGCTTACCATCAGGTGGCTGAATATTCGAATTATCATAACCGGTAACGCCCCGCCGTCGTCCCAGGACGACACCCGCTTCAAGCGACTTTGAACTCTAATTATAACCCGAATTAGAGTTCAAAGTCGCTTGAAGCGGGTGTCGTCCTGGGACGACGGCGGGGCGTTCGGGGCATTACCGGTAATTTTTTTTCTACAAACCATTATTCTCCCTGGTTTTTTAACGTTATAGTAGTTTCTGATTGTTTTCATTCTTATCTTATTGCTTGACGGCAGTGGTATAGTTTAGGTTTTCATTATAACAATTGTAGTTTTAAACATCTGCATTCTTAACTTTGGGATGATGATAATGACGTTCTTAATTTTTGTTAAGGTTTTTCGAGTATTCACCCAGGTACGACTACGGTCAAACGGGAGCAAGTCAAATTATAAAATTTAAAAAAACTATCTTACCAACATGTCAACTCCCTAGTGAGGAACCAATCCCCTGAATTTTCCTCCCCAACAAATCACTGAACCATTATTTATACACCATGTTTAATTAATAACTGAACGTCAAACAAAAGTGAAATAATTCATTTCAATTGAAAACCAGCGTAGTGTGAATCCAATATATTGAATCATCAATCGACTGACATGGCAAATTGCAGCAACGGAGCGGAGCGGAGCGATGGTGACGTTACTAGAGCGAAAATTAACACCTAGGGGCTTCGGGCCTAGAAAAATGGAAATCATATATATTTCTTGACGTTAACGCGAATTTTACGAATAATATCAGCCATTGAAGAGTTTATATTGTTTAACAATAAATACAAAAAGGGGTGAAGTATATTGCGGGTTTTTTCAACAATTGACTCGTAAAGCCGCACAAAAATGATGTGGATGCCATTACCTACGAATCGCATACTGAGACTTGTAACTAATATCTGGAGGCATAATAGGGTATTTGACTGAAAAAATCTAATTAGTCCGTCAGTTAGATTATCAAAAAATATTTGACCCGTATTTTTTCTTATCGTACGTAAACCAAAATTGAAGAAGAGACGACACTTTTAAAATTGGCAAAACGTCACAAGCAAGTACAATTTTTACTTGCTTGTGACGTCACAAGGCCCCACTCTCGGGTTTTGATGCGTTTTATCTTTCTAAATATTCACAGATTAAACAAAAGGTAAAATACGTGTCCATTGTTTTTCAAAACTCTAATTGGCGGACTAATTAGATTTGCAATTATCAATCAATGCTGTCAACATACCTAGTAATATTTGGCCTGACGCAGAAGTCAAATCTGCGTCTGTTAGGACCAGAAGGAGAACGACCAATGATTCGCCACTGCGCCAAGTGGTCTTCAAATTGCATATAATTATATCAGTCACAACCAACAAATCTCAGTTTTTTCCGATTTCATAAAATGTTGTTCACACATTCTAGTCCATCACACTTTTCATATAGCTCATACGCCATCCCGCCATACTTGCTAGTGGACCTTCCAGGGGGGTCCTCGCCATTACGTTTACGCTAAGAGTGAACCCTCGAGGAGGGTTCCTGGCATTAGGTTAAAAACCTTGTAAAATACGGTGTTGTGATTCCTGACCCGACCACGACATGGAACGGAGATTTTACTATGGCACAAAATGGTTATTTTAATTGTGTTTTATTGTGCCACTTATCCCAGGAATTTGTGTCTTGTACTTTTCGAGTAATAAGATACGATTGTGGTCGGGCTGGGGATCATGGTTCCTGGCCCGACCACAACCAGATCTAATAAAATATCAATAGTGGGAAGTTACTGATTATGCCAAAAATATGTGTCAAATTGTGCCTATGGCACACGAAATTCTTTTACTATTCATATCACAGAATATATCTTAATTCGGAAAAAAAATGAATAATCAAGAAATAAAGTGTGTCAATCACACGCTATGCAATTTTACTACGACTTTGCAAGCAGTTTTATTTTGTGAAATTATGCTTTATATAAAGCACTTTATTATTTTATTTTACTGGATGTGTTCACGACTTCGTACGCGTATATATGTATTTATAAAAAAAAATACAACCACTATGTTTTGTAGCATTATATTAGTGTGTTAAGCTTGTATAAAAAACCGGTCAAATGCGAGTCGGGTTCGTATCCTGAGGATTCCGTAACCCACATCATGACGATAAGTTGAAATTTAAACATAAATTATCTCGTTTAAACAGTACCAGTACAAGCTGATCCCTTGCTGCATAGGTACTTTTACTATTAATACAAGAAGTTAATAGTTAAGAATTAACCTTTTAAAATATAAAAACATAGTTTTCAGACTTTTTCCTTTACTTGTGATGTAAGATCTTGCCAAATTTCATGATTCTAGGTCAACGGGAAATACCCTGGTTTTGATTCCCGAGCTATTTCCATAGCTTTTTTTTTAATTGGTTTTATGTAAAAATTCAATAAATATAATAATAAGAAAGCTGACAAAATAAACTCCATCTGGGGGCACGGCAGTGCCCCGCCAAGTCTCGAGCAAAGCGGGCACGGCCGTACCATCTTTTCTCGAAGCCATTCGCGGCCCTTTCACCCCCCCTATATCTTCGCTGTGGACAAAGCTAGCAGTTTGAACTTTCGATAACCAAGAGTAATCATTATAACTAGCTAAACTTCCAAATTACATCATATTTGAACTTATAGTTTACGAGTTATCATCGATCAAAGTTACATCATTTTGTCACTCACTGACTCACTGACTGACCGATCATCAAAATTCTAAGATACTTCTAGCAGGCCTAGAACCTTGAAATTTTGCATCAAGATAGATTATTAGGCACATATAAAGGAAAAATTATAATAACATAAAAAAATAGTTAATTATAGAAAACAATTTTATATTTGCCATTTTGCCAGGAACATGGTGTATGAATTTCGACTGCATTGTTAACTTTGTTCTTTGTTTACGTACAAAAAATATTGAATTGGTGTAGATTATTTATAAATTGTTATTTATTTAGGGCAAAATCTGAGAAATGAGATTCCATACCATCACGCCTGTATTCTCCGAAGGGTAGGACAGAGGTGTATACTAAGTATGTAACTATATGAACCCATTTATTACTGTATCTAGATAACATTCATAAAGGCTAATTTAAATTGTTTAAAGTTTTAATATCTCACAAGTTTTCCCTCCAGAGGGCGGGGGCGGTCAAAATCAAAATCCAAGATGGCGGTTGTGAAATTTTACAAAATATGCGTCATGGGTGTCGTTCCCATGGTTTTTCGGGGTGCTGATGCCAAAAATGAGGTCAAAGTCAAAATCCAAGATGGCGACTGTGAAATTTTACAAAATATGCGTCATGGGTGTCGTGTCCATGGTTTTCGGGGGTGTTGATGACGAAAAAGAGGTCGAAGTCAAAATCCAAGATGGCGCTGTGATATTTTACAAAATATGCGTCATGGGTATCGTGTCCATAGTTTTCGGGGTAGCTGATGACGAAAATGAGGTCAACGTCAAAATCCAAGATGGCGGCTGTGAAATTTTACAAGATATGCGTCATGGGTGTCGTGTCCATGTTTCTCAGGAGGGCTGATGACGAAAATGAGGTCAACGTCAAAATCCAAGATGGCGCCTGTGAAATTTTCAAGATATGCGTCATGGGTGTCGTGTCCATGGTTTTCGGGGGCGCTGATGACGAAAATGAGGTCGAAGTCAAAATCCAAGATGGCGGCTGCGAAATTTTACAAGATATGCATCATGGATGTCGTGTCCATGGTTTTCGGGGGCACTGATGACGAAAATGAGGTCGAAGTCAAAATCCAAAATGGCGGCTGTGAAATTTTACAAGATATGCGTCATTAATGTCGTGTCCGAGGTTTTCGAGGGTGCTGATGATGAAAAGGATGTCGAAGTCAAAATCCAAGATGGCGCTGTGATACTTTACAAAATACGCGTCTTGGGTGTCGTGTCCACATGCGAAATTCGTATGATAGCGCCATCTATCTATGAAAAAAAACACTTAGAAACTAAAAAATTATAATAACGTAAATTTATATTCGGCGAAACGAAGTTTATGGATATCCGAATGAGCTAGTTATTAGTTACTTAAATAGTTAGTTATTAAAAATACTAATTTAATACATAAATAGTTTGTAGTTTAGTTAGTTTGTTAGTTAGTTATAAAAACAAAAGAGATAGAGACAGAGAATAGGCTCTAAGCAAAACAGCAGTTGATTAACAAGACATTATTATGTCACCCAAAAAGAAAAGAAAGAGACCCACCTACAAAAAATTAATGAGATCCCACCAAAAACATTAAATGTAAAAAATGCCAAGTCTCTATATGCAATCTTTCCACTGTAAAAAGTTTTAAGATCTCATAGAAGCCAAGTCCTATTCAATTTATTTTGTAGTTAGTTATCTATCTAGTGACTGTATTAATAGTTTTATTTCTATTATAATTATAGTGACTTGGCAATGAGCACAAGAAGAAACAAATATATTTGGAGGAGGTGAAAGTAACGCATAACGCACGCGTAATGTTTAATATCACAGGATTAGTAAAGTTCTTTTGATTTGACCATTAAACATAGGTACCTATAGATAATAATTGTCATGTTCTTATCAAATAAACTTAGGTTTTCTTAAATATGTATTGACGCACGTAGTCGATGGTGACCATAACTACTCATTGGCCGTAAAATCACGTCTGCATATCATAAATCACACATCAGCATAACAACTAATGTAATCGTAGTACTCATAGATATCAATTCGTCAATAACAGTCGCACATAATTCCACACAGCAAGCAGCTTTTAATTGTGCTCATTGCCAAGTCACTATAATTATAATAGAAATAAAACTATTAATACAGTCACTAGATAGATAACTAACTACAAAATAAATTGAATAGGACTTGGCTTCTATGAGATCTTAAAACTTTTTACAGTGGAAAGATTGCATATAGAGACTTGGCATTTTTTACATTTAATGTTTTTGGTGGGATTTTTATTTCTTACTCTGTAACCCTATATGACCAGTTTTGTTACGACAACAGTTCAGTTAAATCATAACTAACAGAATTCAAATGTTTAATTGCAGACTAAATTATACATAGAGTGTGACTACTTGACTTAATGCGTTGTGTGTGCCATAGGCACAATTTGACACATATTTTTGGCATAATTAGTAACTTCCCACTATTGATATTTTATAAGATCTGGTTGTGGTCGGGTCAGGAACCGTGATCCCCAGCCCGACCACAATCGTACTCTTATTACTCGAAAAGTACAAGGCACAAATTCCTGGGATAAGTGGCACAATAAAACACAATTAAAATAACCATTTTGTGCCATAGTAAAATCTCCGTTCCATGTCGTGGTCGGGTCAGGAATCACAACACAAAATACGCTACTACGTCGTAAAATAGGTGTTTGCTTGTTTCATGACGATGAATTTTCGAAAAAAACCTGCGTTTAAAATGAGCCCTCCACGAGGGCACCCGGCATGGCGAATGCGACTACAGGGGCACTGAACGTGTTAAAAACATTGTCTAAGATCAAGAACAGCTCCATTTACCTGCACACTGATAATAGGATTCCATAATCAGCCTATTACTGTGCCACTTCTAAGCCGTTCATTCTGCCAAGCTTTTTCCCAAATATGTTGGGATCAGCTTTCGGTCTGACCAGACGCTGCTGAATACAAGTATTTTACACGAAGCAATTTCTTCCATCCAATAGTTGTCTGGAAGAAATTGCTTTAAGCGATAAGACCGCCATTTGTACTGTTCTTGATTACGTGTATTCCTTCTGTTTTATTTCTTTTAGTGTACAATAAAGTATATCTATCAGACCTCCGCAACCCAGCTACTGGGCCATGCCGATATCCTAAGGGGCCATCTCGACGAGCAAGAGAATCGCGGCGATATTATCGTCGTGCCACGTATTTCTATACACTCTCTTAGAACGTGTCTCCACACGGCGATGTTATCGCGGCGATAGTTGGTATTGAATTTGATGGCACGGCGAGAATATCGCCGCGATTCAGTCGCTCGTGGAGATGGCGCCTAAGGTTAGACCAATGTGACACTTTCGAACTTCTGAGTACCCGTAATGGCTGCCATAGGTATTCGTATGACATCCAATACTGACGCTGGGTCTAGATGTATAACGAATGATCATATCCACGGACTGACTGCAACAAGCGCAGCTTAACATTGCAAATCATATGATCCGCGTGGCTGTTTAATAGCCACGCGCCCCTCTGCCATTGCAAAGCACGAACCTTTTCTAAGAATGAGAAGAGTTTCTTGCTAGTCCACCACGCTAGCCTGGTTGGCGGACTACTCACCATCGAGAACTTTTAGGAACTCACTCATATATGCAGCGCCTTTTTTTTTTCTTTGCGGTGTGGAAATCCTCATGGATGTCCTCTGCCCTGGGGTGGGCGGAGGGGTCTGTCAGACTCTTACTGACTAAAACCACCCCGGTGTTCCATCTCACACTTAGGCCGGGGGCCGCGGGAGCAGTACATTCGTCCGCAGCCCCCAACTAGTGCCAGCCCGCATTTGCAGACCTCAATCGCGGGGGGGAGTGAGACTCCCCCTGTGTCATCTAGGAGGCGCGCGTGGAACACTACGCGCCACCGCCTCTGGTGCATTTGGATGGGGGAGGCGGACGTCCCCAAGTCCGCCGCCCCTGGACCCGTTTACGGGGGTTGGAAGAGGGCGTTATCCGCCCTCCGCCGACGCCCGGTGCGCCTTCTGCGGGCTGGAAGAGTGATATGTGCAGCGCCTAGGCTTACCTTAAACACAGACAGGATCTAAGAGGAACACGAATCCAAACAACAGCCTACTCCCTAAGTCCGTCAACGAAGTTAGTCGCCCGTCCGAAAGTAGCCCGAAACGTAGGAGTGGACAAAACAAGTGTCAAATTCAACTTTTCGGACGGGCAAAAACACATCGGTAGTAGGGACAACTGTCAAATCGTGTTGTCATTCATTCTTAGTTCGGGCCCCCAAAAAATCGTATGTCCGTCGGTAGGAAACGGTCGTAACTAAGGCCGAAACCACGGACTTCGTTCTTAGGGAGTAGACCCCCAGATTCGGGAGATTCCGCTATACCTAACCCTCTAGCTCTCACATACACGCGCCGGAACACAGGAAACTACTTGGCCGGACTTTTGTGTGAACCCAGTGGTAGCTAGCCAGGCGGACCATATAGATGCTGCCACCGAGCGTGCTGGGTTAGTTGAATCTTACAACACTCGTCTATTCCAAGCGTGCGGTGAGGAAGTTTTATATTCTAGCCCGTTCACTCATAACAAAATGAATCCATTAATTTATTAATATCTCTCTGTAGTCACGGCTCATCTTCCGTGCGGAAGATGTCCGGTCCTTTGGAAGTCATACACAGGGACACAGGTCCCAGGTGGGTGCAAGACTATTGTAAAATATGGTGAAAAATATCTGGTCTATGGGAAAGGGTGTTAGGTGGACTAGATAACTTCTATTGCCAGAAGAAAACGGCGTCTGCCTTTCAACATTTAAAATTGAAGTGTTGGCAGACGGTGACTCGCCATTAATGATATTATTGATATCATTGCCCGTTCACTCATAAGAAAATGAATAGATTAATCTATTGATATTATTGATATCATTGCCCGTTCACTCATAAGAAAATGAATCCATTAATTTATTGATTCGGCACATAAGTAGGCACATTACATAATAACTAAGACCATATCGCCCAGTTTCTCAGAAAACATCGTTTCATATTCTTCTTTTTATTTATAAAAAGTCCAATTTCATGAGAAAAATAATTCGATTCCACATCGATATCTCGATTACACTCGCGTGCCGACCGCGAAATATCGAAAAGTAAATTGGGCCGAGACACACTGTCATACACATTAATGAAATTCATAAATTCATGAGCATGACACACTGGATGTGCTATCAAATATTCAACGCCGGTGCGCTCGTGTGTAATCAGAATATTAAAAATGTTTTCTTTTCATATGTAATGTTATGATTTTTGTTCGCAATGTCTTCGTATTATCGATAAGGTTTATTTTTGGTATTGGTGTAGGCGGGTTCGTATTTGGCCTCATTTTAGGTCCAGAAGTTCTTGTTTTCAACTTTCTTTTGATAAAAGAAAAAAACGACTTGTACTAGAAGATAAGGGTGCGCACACATCTGACAAATCGCCTGTTTGCAAAAGGCTCGCGAGCTGCACGCGTGGATTACGTAGTGCGAGCTGTTCGCGGCTGCTCCAAGGCCGCACGCGCGCAATCTATGCCTGCATGCAACACGCATGCTTGCTCCTTCCCGCCGTCACCAGCACCTCAGGGCTCACCTGCTCAGTTTGTTTATAACTACAACTGAGGGGTATTAAAGAAAGCGAACTGAATTGCACGCTTGCAAATCGCGCGCAGCACGCGCCTTGCGTGAATTGTATAGAAGAAGCGCACCAAACAGTAGCGGTAACTGCACGCCTGCCAAGCGTGTGCAGCGCGCGTGTAGCGGATTTGCGGCGCGTTCGCCAGATCGGTACAGACCCTAATATACTTAGAAAAGCCATGTATGTGTTGAGCAATTCAATCGATTTATGCAGAACCAGGTCTACGTTTGTCTGTAAAATAATTTGAATTCGGAACATCCCCATTTGACCGCTGCGACTAAGTCAAAGGCTAGAGGCCATTTTGAACGTGCCAATAGGCCTATTTGAATATGTCAAAAGGAACTCTGATTGAGAGCATTCCCTTTGATAACTATAGTGGCGAACGACGTTTCCATTAAATACATATGTAAACGAATATAGGCTCATTTTCGCGCTACTCACACATACGCGTCATCCTACGTGAGCGATCTACAAGCGACGCGAAGCAGCGCGGCGCGACGTGATAACAACAAACAGTCGATACCTATTGAAGTGGCCTACGTGACCAAACGCACATGGAGTGCGGTGCGGCGCGGCGCGGCGCGAAGCGAACGCTGTCAGTTGGCTTGATATTTTCACGCGAACTGGATGCGGTGCCGTACAGTGCTACTGAATGACGGCGGCGCGCGGCGAGCGGTCCGCGAGCTCGTAGGACAAAGCCGCCGCTTCGCACCGCATCGCGTGTCACCGCATCGCATCGCTTTGCAATTCGCGTCGCTTTAAACCGCCTACGTAAGACGTCGCATTATTGCATCAGCGTAGTTTTTTTTTTCTGCAGTACTAATAAACAGTCGTGGTCTTGAAGTCGCACTTAGTTCGGAAGTGATCGGTTTTACGAAGTTTGCCGCTGCGTCTTTTTAGTTGTATCGTACTGTATCTCAACTTGGACATCAAATAGTTTCGGAAAAAATCGCCTGTGACAGACGAATAAATACAGAAAACATACTCTAAGTTTTTTGCAATTAAATAGAATTGAAAAGACCAAATATATTTCAAGTTTTAGACCAAGATTAAGTTATTGGGTAAAGTTACTCGGTCAAGTTTAAGGTCTCTTTCTCAATACCATCAAACTATGTATTTCGTATAACAAGGCTGCAACACTTGCAACCTCATAGTCATAGAGCCAGTCGTCTCTTCAGACTCCGCAGTCATACCGATAATTCAGCCCTCACCAAGCTGTCTCTCTCCCAATGTCCCACCAGCAACGCTCTAAGCCAAGGTCCGAGTCCCACTAGAGGTCGTCCTTAGTGCTGTTGTTGCTAGTAATCGTGATGTTAGTGTAGTAAAAGTAGTTAGCTTAGGTTAAGTATTTTACTTCCCCACGTTGGCTGGAGACCCTTCAGATCTCGCCAATAACTGCCCGGTTACGTAGAAACGGTTCGCAAGGACCATCTAGAAAAACCTGAATGAAAAAAAGTGGAAACAAAACTTGCATCCAATAATAGTAAAACTTAAACATGAGTATCGAATAAACACAGCTCACGTAAACAGCTGAAACTAGCCAGAAAGGAAAACAAGAATTCCATTACGTATTCCAAACAACTTTTTTTATTGGCAACATGTTAAATACGACTCAAGGAAGTGGCCTGCGTTTGTATAGGACTAGTCAAATAACCTAGCACAACAAACATATAAATGCAGTCCCGAAACTCATCTCAAAACTATCTTAGTTCGTGCGTCATTTGAAGTAAGGTTCTGTGTTGGGCTGTTTGGAGTTTGGGAGGTGTAAATATAAGTTTGTGAGGTAAGCCAAGACTTGATAGAATTAAAATATAAGTAGCAAATGTTGGCGTATCTATTTGAGACGTGTTTGTTTTATTTATGGATGCTTTCAGTGTGGTATCGACTTTATATGGTGTTGGGTGTCATAATGGCAGTAACTTAACTTTCTTTGAGAATTATGTTAATTTTGAAACAATAGTAGATATTTTTTCTTCGTTATTGGCGTCGTATCGCTTAATAAGTGAGAATTGTGAGCATGCACGAGCTGACAAGTTGATAGAATAAGTGGCTAAATAAAAACCGCACGATTTGGCACATTGTATGAAAACAAGATGTTCTGTCTATTCCCAACTATGGTGGGGTCAGCTTCCAGTCTAAACAGATGCGACTGAATACCAGTACACGGAGCGACTGTAATCAGACCCCCGCAACCCAGTTACTGGACATTGCCGATATCCTAAAGCTATACCGGTTGTCAGACTTTCGGACATATGATGTTACAGGCGTACTGATTCGGGGCTTGTGGAACACAAGTGAAACACATGGAGTCTGATGTAATAACTGATTTAATTAAAGTTTGGTAAAGCTTATATACAACTTAGAATACAATAAAGTGGTTATTTAACGTAACATTTATGTTTTAATAATGAATCAACTGTTACCAAGAACAGAGCGCGGTCAAAGGTTTTTCTAATCAGTGATTTCATTCGTTCACAGTGTAGTACAATGGTAAGTTATTTAAAATATTTTTGTTTTAATAATACATCAAACTGTTACCAAAAGTAGAGAGCGGTCAAGGGGTTTTCTAATCAATGATTCTATTCATTTACAATGTTGTACAGTGCAAGCTATTTAGAATTTTGGTGACACAATGTAATTGATGTTATAAATAAAAAGGTTAAGGGTTTTCTAATCAGTGATTCCATTCATTCACAATATAGTACAATTGATTTAATGTATTTAGAATGATAGTCATAATCATCTCTTGTTGATTTACTATGTGTGAAAAAAAAAGGAGTAATTAGAGTAAGGGTTGGTTACAATGACTACCCGTAACGACTGTCAACCAATGATATTATATACAAAAAGAGGCTGTCAACTGTGTATGACACCCGGGACCGACAGTTTAACGTGTTAGCCGAGGCACGAAGGGGTCTCGATGTGTAACGAGTGGTCACTCATTTACAGACTGACTGCAACTAATGCAGCTTAACCTTGCAAATCATACGATTCGCGCGGTTATTAATTAGCCACGAGCCCCCTTCTCCACGCGGTTCTTAAATTGTATGAAAACAAGAGTGTCACATTTTTTGTTCCTAATACGAACGTAATGAAAGCAATTTACTAGAAAGTAAACATTACGCATGCCTCGTCTTCACAGTAAAAGGTCGCGCAAACGCTGCTTGCAATGATACGCGCTTGCAGAAACGGAAACGGTCGTCAAGAAACTGACTCATCAACGTAACGAGTAGGAGGATTGCTCCTACCGAATTTTGATAGCTGGCAACACTGAGCAACGTTTAGAAGATAAAGAAGGGTAGTCGGCGTCATGAATCAACGCACCCGACGGTATAAAAGCTGTTGTCATTCGACGGAGCTCGCCTTTACTTCGACACTGCCCCCCACCATCCGAAGCGCCTAGTCACCGCAGCGGCCGACTACAGTCCCTCTCTCATAAGTAAAGTTCGCCGTCCCAGGCACACACTTTTAGAGCCCGATGACGAAATTACCCTCCTCCAGGAGGCGAATAAATAGACCAGCACAATACACAGCGTCCGCCGCCGTCGGGCTTACCGTCCTCGCCGACGAGGCCCGTCGCGACGTCCCACCGCCGCCGGTCACGATCCACCGAGCTCTCCCGTAGTAGAGCCGGTCGTCTCTTTAGACTCCGCAGTCACACCATTAATTCAGCCCTCATCAAGCTGTCGCCCCCATATCCCCCGCCAGCAACACCCTAAGCCGAGGTTCGAGTCCCACTAGGGGTCGCCCTTAGTGCTACTGTTGCTAGTAGTAATGATATTAGTGTAGTATAAGTAGTTAGCTTAGGTTAAGTATTTTAACAATAACTGCCCGGTAACGGTCCGCAAGGGCTATCTAAAACAGTGAAAAGGAAAAAAAAACGGAGCTCGCTTTCTGTGTCGATCAGCCGAAGAAGTCTGACTTTTATTATCGGACTAGCTTGTCCTTATTATTTTTTTGTTCTTGTGTAAAATAACCTAGCTCATGTTACTAACCATTAACCCAAATATACAAGGTGTAACATAAATAACGCAAAACCTCTTAAGGAGTCACTGTGCTCATTATTATGAACAACTTTTACTATGGGAGCAAACCTGAAATCGCGATGAGGTTGTGCGTTATTTATGTTACACCTTGTATAGTGACCTAGCTCATGTTACTAACCATCAACCCAAATATAAGTACTCTCTGTTTTATTTTCTATATTTACCATGCCCTCATTGTACCTACCTGGCATACAAATATTAGCTTTAACTCTAATGACAGATTCACTCCTACACGATTCAGTTAACTCTAGATGACACGAATGGACACATAGTTGGTCAACTTGCATTATCTATTTAACTTGATATCTGTGGACAAGTCTCTAAGGCCCGGTGTCCATCAAAGCGAAGAGGAGAGGAGACGAGAGGAGATGTGCTGTTAAACTGGCAGGTTATTTCCACCAAATCGGAGAGGATATGCGTAGCGGAAAGGAGATGTGAGCTGTGCGTAGCGGAGATGTGAGCTGTGGAAGCTCGAAATCAGTCAGTTCAGATGTGTGAGGCGCGGGGAGAAGGCAGCGGGGAAAGGGGCGCGCAAGCGCGGGCTCCGTCCAGCCGCCCGACTGCATGCATCTCCGCTCTGCCGCGCCGCTTGCTCGCTCGCGGCACAAAATTCTAAGTATAGAAAAATGAGACATCTCCTCTCTTCTCCGCTTGATCCATTTCCACCGCAGCTAAGCGGAGAGGAGATGTGGAATTAATGAAATCTGATTGGTTATTCAAAACACATCTCTCGTCTCCTCTCCTGTCCGTTTTAGTGGAAACCGGGCCTTATATTTTGTTATTCTTTCGATTCTTGCTATCGGACTTGACTAAAAGTCAAACGAAAGTCAACAGATAAATAACACATTACATATGAATGAAGGGCGGAACGTTTCATCAAAGGACAGTGTCGATACCGGTCGAAATACAGACAAAATAAATACATACAATGCGCCTACTTCTTATAATTACCCGAGGGAGGAAAATATAGACGATATTGGAACGACAGATATAAATAAATAAGTATTCACATAATAGTACATATGGACACAAATAATACAGGTAAGAAGATATCTCATACAAAAGAATAAATAATGGAATCAGGCGTTACTTTGCGGAAATCCATGACATACAAAAATGCAAATAGCATATCTAGCTTTAATTCCGCTGAACAAGATCGCTAGTTTGGATGCAGTATGCAGCACCACCCTCCCGCCCGCAAGTATATGCACATGCAGAAAGAGTGAAAAAATAATGCAACATGCAACCAAACCAATACACGACACGTGTTTCGCCCCTGCACGGGGCATCCTCAGGATATATTGACTGCATGTGCATAATATACTTGTGGGCGGGAGGGTGGTGCTGCATACTGCATCCAAACTAGCGATCTTGTTCAGCGGAATTAAAGCTAGATATTCTATTTGCATTTTTGTGTACAAAAGAATAGTTAGAAATAGACAGACTGCCTCGTTAGTCCACTGGTATGTCTACACCAGTGCGCTTTCATGTTCATCTTGCGCTTTCAAATTTTAATTCCTCTTGCGTCAAGCGCATGCAATATTGATTGTCATAAAACGCATGCAGCTTATCGTCTACACCGATACGCCTCGGTCAGTCGTCAAGATGGATGCGTGTGAATTTGTAGCTATCTGTGCCGCATATTTAGACGTATTAGCGTGCGCTAGGGGCATGCGCTTTTGTCGAACTAGTATTAAGGCATGCGCTTTTATCGAACTAGTATTAAGGCATGCGCTTTTGTCGAACTAGTATTAAGGCATGCGCTTTTGTCAAACTAGTATTAAGGCATGCGCTATTGCGCTTCACGCATGCTTCAGACAAAGACGCAAGATGAACATGAAAGCGCACTGGTGTAGACATAGCTTACTGATCATAAGCGCTACTGCTAACCGTGAGGTCCTGGTCCTTTCATCCCCAGCTCAGACAAAGTGTTATTGGGTTTTTCCGAGTGGAATTGCTCAGTAGCAGCTCGGAGTCTGGAATTGTGCCAGTTGATAGCAACAGGCTCGCCGTCTATTACATGAGACTTAAACATAACGGCAAAATGAGGGAGAACTATACACCTCTGACCAACTCTTCGGAGAATACAGGCGTGATGTTAAATTATGTTTTATGTTATATCAACAACATTATTCTCGTTCATTCGATCGTAGTACACGTATTAATTAAGATAATTAAAATATTGGCGTACACGAATTGAATTAAAATTAAGTACCTAATACAAGGTTAGTCACAAAAGGGGTACTAATCCGAAAGGGTGTTAAAGTACCCATAATAATGAATACCATCGTGAGGAAACCTGAACTTAATGGTCTGAAATCGCCAACATAAAGTGAGCAAGCGAGGCGATCAACGCTCGTTCCTTCTCTGTTTGAGAAGAGGCCTTTGCCCAACAGTGGGACAGTTACAGGCTAATATTTATTTATTATTTATTTTTTGAGAAGGAATCCTGCTATAGGTTGAAATTGTAAACACTCGACAAACCGAAATGGGAGATTGTACGAGTACCTACTCATCACTATGAACAACTTTTACTATGGGACAAAACCGGAAATCGCGAAAAAAAAATCTGCTGTTCCTTACATTTTGACGATTTATTCGAACATAAATGTAGGGAACATTTGTTTTTTTTTTCGCGATTTCCTGTTTGGTCCCATAATAAAAGTTGTTCATAGTGATGAGTACAATCTCCCATTTCGGTTTGTCGAGGGTTTACAATTTCAACCTGTATACCTTAACTCCGCAGGGGAGGCTGGATTTTGTGAGATTTTTACTCACTAAAACCCATCAGCACATGCAAAGGAGCTTCGAGATCTCCACATCACGGGTAGAGATTGAGTACAGTTTTCTCACGATGTTTTCCTTCACCGTTAACGCGTTAATATATTTTTTTAAACCCCTAATCACGTGGCAAGCCTTCTACAGTTTTTTTTCCAACTCCGACTCAAAGTATTTTCATTACTAAATGTAAATAAGAAGATACAATTATTCATGTATTTCACTGAGAACTTAGCAAGGCAAACAAATCATATCATTTGAAATTGTAATTGTCTGGATACATAATTGGTTGCATCGGCCATAGAGTTGCCAGGTCTCCGGAATTTCGCGAGACATCCCGAACTCGATTCACGATTGAAGTCTCGATTCACGATTGAAGTCACGATTCCTCGAATACTATCACCTATCACCTACCTATTCAAAATACAAAGTATATTTTATCTATATCTACAAGAAGCTGACTGACTGATCTATCAACGCACAGCCTAAACCGCTGGGGTTAGAAACTTGAAATTTTGACAGTATGTTTCTTTTGTAATGTAGTCATCCACTAAGAAGGGATTTTTCGAAATTCAACCCCTAAGGAGGTGAAATAGGGGATTTAAGTTTGTATGTAAGTTCGTCATTTTTTAAGTAAGACACATGAAATTAAATATTAAGGTTTCTGGTTAGAAATAAAGTTACACGTGTTTCAGCGTTTTTGAAAATTCAACACTTAAGAGGGTGAAATAAGTGTTGAAAGTTTGTATGAGAAATCTGTTACTTTTGATGTAAGAAACATGGAATTAAAAATGTAGGCTCTTGGTGAGAAATAAATACACACGTGTTTGAGGGTTTTTGGAAATTCTACCCGTAAGTGGTGAAATAGGGGATGAAAGATTTTTTAGATTTTTAACTGCACCAAGGGGCGTAACGAGGGCTCAAAATTTCACGCAAGCGGAGCTACGGGCAAAAGCTAGTAACAAATATTTTCAGTGTATATTTTTGCCAAGACAACGAAGTGGTACTACCCGTCCGTGTCAAGTTTGCCGACGTCGACCGTTACAACGTCACAGCTATCGGTGCCGTTGACCAATGGTAGCGATGCTATCGGCAACAAGCGTGTATCGCCTGAGGCGCGGTACTGGAAGCGCGGCGGGAGGTAGAGGCAAACTCGAAACAGACGCTTAGTAAGTACAAAAAATCAGACTTTTACTTCACTGTTAATAACCTCACTCTCACGCAGATGTCCTGACCTGACCTGTCGAAAACTGGCCCTATGATCCTAATCCACAGGAATAACATCGCGTAACTATAGGTAAAATACCTTACTTCAACGAGATCCAGTCCAAGCAATGGATTACTATCGACTTTATAGAAAAACAGCTAACTGGTTGATAATGAGTTCTACAGTACTTATTGATACATTTTATAAATTACCTGTACTATAGATATGTAGAATACTGCTTTAGTATCATCAACACAGTTGTTATTCATTATTTAACAATAAAATACTGAGCTATTAAAATGTAATCATTGTAACTTGTATCCTATGAATTACTAAATAATATTGTAAAATGACAAATGTAATTATAGAATTATGAATAAAGAAATATGTTGTACATAGGTAGGTACTGCAAATTAGATACCTACTAATTCTGGTCCTTAGTTCCGAATTTCAACTGCCAATCCTGAAATTCTGTAACCGGGATCTGGTAACACTAATAGGACCTCCCCTGCTCCTCCGCCCACCCCCTTAATGTAGATCGATTACGTATAATAATGTGAGTGGTATGTGTAATATTGACGATTACGTAGGTACTTTATAGGCAAAGACTACTTATACCTCATCATTCCCTTGTAGGAGGTGAACTAGGCAGTAGATGCAGAGATCAATAAATAACAGCGGCAGCTGTGATGAGACGACTGTCAATCTATCAATTAACTCAGCCTCATGTAGTCCATTGCTGGGCATAGGCCGCTCTCAAGTGTTAGCCCAAGATCCATTGCCTTCTTTATGTCTTCAGATTCCATCTGGCAGACAAAGACACTCGTGCCATTTAATTCAAACTTAATTTTCTATAATAAATGGTACTAATTACACCGGTCTGAACCAAAAGGTTAGTATTAGTAATTTTAAAACAGAGCCATCTATACTTACACTTGAGAACTACTTAAACGAAACCTCACAGCTATATGTTTCAACTAAAAGCAATAGAGGGCGGTGTTGACAAACTCTGGTTTGCATCTTCATTATTATTTTAATCAAAGGTAAATAATTGGAGGTCATTGGATTAATGATAAGATAATACTGTAACTATTTTCCTAACGTACAGACGTGACCTGCGTGACGTCATACCTAAGTGCGTGCGTAAAGGAAACGAGGCTCAATTTATAAAGACATTATAACAACTTGCTTGCAAATAATAACGTCTATAGTCCAACGGCTAAGGCGTCAGACTACCGAACGAGACGCTGCGCTGTGAGTTCGAAGCCCACTCGTTGCAGGCAAAAAAGGCAGATGCGTAATTATGGTACGATGTTAAAAAATATTGCCACTAAATAATTATTATGTTTAACGAACTGTACTGACTGACGCTGTGATTTTTGGGTTCTATTGTTTCATTTGCAAATTAAACACTTGCAACTTGTTTTAAAATGTTTAGGGAAACAGCCGCCTGAATGGGAGACGGACAAAATCTGCTGTAAAAAGAATAACACTGACCTGCAAAGGCTGCAAGTGATGACAGTGTCGGCACGCGTCCTCGTGAACCAGCAAATCAGCAGCCTTACGAAATTCGATCAACGCTTCACTGCACTATTTTGAATCTTACATCTAATGTTTATTATGTAAAAGAAACTACAAAAAAAATTTTGCTAATTAATTATGACACACAATAAAATGACTAGCAAATAATGAAAAAACAAAACACAATAACAAAGGTTAATAAGGGTTTAAACACTTTTCACACACTAATCACGAAAATTACCGGAGACCATGCATTTATGCATAGATCTTGTCGCGAACAAAGGAACGAAGCGCTCGCGTCGCACTCAGAATTACCGAAATATCGATAGTTTTGGGTAGAAAGAAAAAAATATTAAAGAATAGCGGGTAGGAATGACAGTTATACGTTTGTACGTTGCATTGTAAGCACAGATAATCAAAATGACGCCAGTTTCATTAAAATTTGAAAATGTAAAAAAAAAACTGACATGAAATTTTTTGTCGTAATATTCGCCAATGTAGACAAAGATCGTTAGACCATACAGCCAAGTCATTTTTCTTTTTTATTCTTTATAATTAACAATGAATGACATATTTCATTGCGTTTTGGAGTTTCTGGCGAGAAATTAATCCAGTTAGCTCACACAGGGAGGTCCTATGAGGTGACCTTAATAGGTACCACTATAAAATTCTCTATGTGGCGTGTGTATGCGATAATACTTCACAAAATTACACGCATATTACTTATGTAAAAATTTCCACTATGGACTATGACTAACTTTTTGGTTTATTAATAAACACAAAAAATAAAAAGATGATTTCCCGCTAATAAAATCTGACAGATAAAAAAGTAGGTACTGTCATGCGTATTTACTTTTTTTTATTTATTTTATGTAGCATTACCTTACAATAGTCCATTCGCCGGTACTTATTCAGTAAGCATAAAAGCTTCCTTGTCACACCCAAAACGAGTAAGTATCGGTAAACAATTAATAATCGAAGTAAAAACGCTTGAAATATACTGTGTGGTCTAAACAATAAAGGCAAGCGTGATCTAATTATAACTATTGTTTTTTTTTTTTACCAAAGAGCTTCTGCGCCGCGCCGGGACCGTCCAAACCGAAAACATAAGCATAACCAGCACATTACTGCCCCACTGCTAGGCATATTAGATCCTTCCACCAAGCTGGCCGACATTATGCCCTCTCTCTCAGGTGTGCAGATTTCCTCACAGACTTTTCCTTCGCCATTAACGCAAGTGATAATCAGAAGGCCAATTCTCGTAATTAAAAATGTTCAAAATGTAGTTTCGATCTAGTCTCAGTCTAGTCTCAATCTCATATATGACAAATGGCATTCTTGTTCGTTAACAAACAACGTCAAACGTGAGATTATATTGAAATGAGATTGAAAGTTGACTGAAGCCAAAAAGGTATTCTGGTTACATTGTGTACTGAACCATTTTGATAAATGGGAATTCTTATTTATTTCTAGAATTTTAGTCTATGATTAAGTTGACGAAACCAAAATTGACGAAGATACGACACTTTTAAAATTGGCAAAACGTCACAATTGCTTGTATTTAACTGAAAAAAAACTAGATAAGTAGTCCGTCAGTTAGATTATCAAAAAATATTTGACCCGTACTTTTTCTTTTCGTACGTAAACCAAAATTGAAGAAGAGACGACTCTTTTAAAATTGGCAAAACGTCACAAGCAAGTACAATTTTACTTGCTTCTGACGTCACAAGCCCCCGCTCTCGAGTTTTGATGCGTTTTATCTTTCCAAATATTCATAGATTTAACAAAAGAAATAATACGTGTCCATTATTTTTCAAAACTCTAACTGGTGGACTAATTAGATTTGCAATTTATAGATGCTGTCAACATGCCTATTGTCCTGATATAATGCTAGTAGTAAATGAGTTTTCAGAGAATCTCTTCTCACTTGCACCACAGCCAATCGATACAGAGAGGTATAATCCTCGAACATATGACGCCTGGGGGCTCGGCAGTGACCATTAACAACTTATCCGAGCTCCCAAATATACCCACACTTCTTTATTGAGGATTCAGATGATTTATTGCTTTGTTGGAGTTCTCTAATTGAATTTTCGTTTGGTGTTTATGTATATTTTTCTAGATGGGCAATCAAATAAAAGGCTGTCCATCAATCTGTCAGTGCCACTTGAATTTATGTGACATCAGCAATAATGTGAGGCGCTCTACGAGCAGTGTCAAAGCTATTATCATTGACGCCCAGAGAAAGGATCAAAGTAAGCATAAATAAAAAAGGCATTTAATGAAGCATTTTGTTAACGACTTTATCTAATATTTGTAGCTCTCAATCTCTAGGTACTGGACATAATAGGGTATTTGACTGAAAAATCTAATTCGTCCGTCAGTTAGATTATCAAAAAATATTTGACACGTATTTTTTCTTTTGTTACGTAAACCAAAATTGACCCTACGACGCTTTTAAAATTGGCAATACGTCACAAGCAAAGTACAATTTTTACTTGCTTCTGCGTTTTGATACGTTTCATCTTTCTAATATTCATAGATTTAACAAAAGAAAAATACGTGTCCATTATTTTTCAAAACTCTAACTGGCGGACTAATTAGGTTTGCAATTTATTGATGCTGTCAACATGCCTATTTATTCGTATTTAAATCAATATCATATTTTAACATATTTTTTTCAATGATCCATATTTATGTATGTATTGAGAGGCGTAATTTGCACCCCCTAGACGCCCTAGGTTCTGCAGGCAGCTGGTCCTAGCTTATGGCCACCCTAGATACGACACTGTCTACGAGTGACAATACTTAAATACGTCCGACGAACCCTGGACAGTCAGCCCCGCTACCAACCTTGCTGACTGGCAATTTTTTTCACATTTTTAAACATTGGTGCCGATTCTCTTGTTCACTAACTAAACTAAAATTAGAGAATTGCTATCTTTTACTAACAGACAGCGCGAAAAAAGGACGGTGATAGACAACAACTAAGTTAGAGATGTCAAATTAGTTTACGTCTTGAACTTCGACGTGTTTTTAGTCAACAAATTCTGACGTGTCGTCTAAATATGTATGGAGATTTTAGTTCAACTAAAGGACAATGGGACAAAACGTCCTCAGTAGTGTAGCACTTTCTTACCTATTGTATATGAAAGACCTAATTAATCTCTTAATTTTATTGTATGACAGCTCATCTGTAAAATGTATAGTTTAATAGTTATTTAGCATGAAAGTAACATAAAAATTACCTTAAAAAATCCTTATTACTTCAATATGAATATAATTATTTTAGTTAGTGATAAGGGGTTATTTGAAGAGCTCCAAAGCTAGTGTAACAATAGTTCAATGTGGGAAAGAGATAACGAGAGGCGCACGCGTCCAGAGGCGAGACGCGGCGCGCAGCCCTAGGCAGCGGTTACCATTTTCAAACGTAATATCACCCGACAGGGTTTACATTAGCTGCGCATCGTAATCAGAATTGCATCCCCGACGAACAGTTCGGTTTTCGAACCAAGCACTGTTGCAGTCGACAATTGCACCGCATAGTCGCTCCCGCTTCATGCGCTCGTACAAAACGGGCATGCTATTCTTCGACGTAGCAAAAGCCTTCGACAAGAACTGGCAAAACGGTTTATTATACAAACTCGTACAGTCTCGTGCTCATCATTCGAGACTTTCTGTCGGATCACTCCTTCCGCTATCGCCTAGAAGGCACCTTCTCGTCTCCTCGCCCTATCCACGCCGGAGTTGTGTAGTAATATCGCCCCTTCTGTTCACGCTGTATACCAGCGACATTCCCAAATGTGGATTCGCCGAGTTGGCTCTCTTCGCCGACGACACAGCCATCTACTTTTCCGGTAGGAGTCTCGACAGTATCACTCGAACCCTTCAAACCGCAGCTAGCGCCGTCGGGGTCTGGTTCCGGAAATGGAGAATAGAGGTGAATCCCGAAAAGAGCGCAGCCGTTCTTTTCGAGAGATACGGTGATTCCCACACCCACATCCGTCCCATCCTCATGTTCGGGCAAATTATAATACTCTTCATTTAGGAGTTTTTGATTCATTGACTTTATAAACCGTTCATTTTGAATATAATAACTCATTCTTTAGGTCAGTATATCATTTATTTTTCAGCCATTAGTTGATTTAAAATGAGGAAATAATAAAAAATTAAATATCATTTTTATTTTATTTCAAACCGATTTCATTCATTCCTTCACTCATTCTCGACTATTCATTCGTTCGTTCATTCATTCAAACTCACTCTATAGTGCTACAAGGGTGGGGACGGGGTCCATACATTTTGTCCCATTGTCCTTTGACAGCTCTTATTTACGTCCGTCTCTTTCTTATTATATTAGAGTGAAAAAGATGGCAATAGCCTAAATTAAGTTCCTTTAGTTTGTGCACAAGAGAATCGGCACCATTGTCCCCTCATAGACCGCTAAAATAAACGACAACTATGCAAACGACAATATGTATAAGTAGGTAAAGTTAGACAATAGTCAGTCATTACCGCACAGTTAGTGTCAATTGGCAAATATTTCATCTTCACTGTAACCTACTTTCACTATTTATTGCAGTTATCCTAACTCACTAAATTATGTAATGTTTTTTAAGCCTTATAACCCTATGTACGCGACTCCGCGACTGGAGGAGCTCGTGGCTAAATAATTACAGCCGCATAGACCGATCTTCCGGGTTAAGCCACGCTTGCCGAGGTTGGTCTGTGGATGGGTGACCATTTACCATAGCGAGTTTCCTCCGTGCCTCGGAAAGCACGTAAAGCCGTTGGTCCCGGCTGTCATTTGTAGATCTTTGACAGTCGTTACTGTTGGTCAGAAGCCAGAAAGTCTGACAACCAGTCTTACCAAGAGTATCGTATTACCCAGTTACTGGGTTGTGGAGGTCTGATAGGCAGTCGCTCCGTGTAAAATACTGATATTCAGCTGCATCCGGTTCGACTGGAAGCCGACCCCAACATAGTTGGGAAAAGGCTAGGCAGATGATGAACCCTATGTACGCGACTCAATTAGCAAAAAATGCCTTAGGTACAGGCAATATAGAGTACCTACTCAAAACATTTTGAGCTATCAATGCTACGTTAATTGTCCCAAAAGTCTGACAACCGGTCTAACATAAGGATACTAACATTGCCCAGTAACTTGGTTGCGGAGGTCTGATGGCAGTCGCTTGGTTTAAAATACTGGTTTAGCCGCATCTGGGGGCATACTCCCTAACGGCCGTTTTCAATAACCTATCTATCAGCGGCTTCGCCTACTAGAGATAGAAATTTGACATAAGCTCCATAGAAGTAATGTCAAATTTCTATCTGTAGTAAGGCAAACCGCCGATAGATTGGATATTGAAAATGGCGCTAAGTCTGTCAACGAAGTTAGTCCCCCGTCCGAAAGTAGCCCGAAATGTAGGAGTGAACAAAACAAGTGTCAAGTTCAACTTTTCGGACGGGCAAAAACACATCGATAGTAGGGACAACTGTCAAATCGTGTTGTCATTGATTCTTAGTTCGGGCGCCGAAATAATCGTATGTCCGTAGGCCGAAACCACGGACTTCGTGCTTAGGGAGTAGACCCCCTGATGGCAGTCACTCCGTGTAAAGTACTGGTATTTAGCTGCATCTGATTAGACTGGAAGCTGACCCGAACATAGTGTAGGATAAGTTTTTCATCATCATCTTCATACGTCACCTTCTTTCTATTTATATTAAACCTTTTTTTTTATCACAGGCCACATCGTTTTTGATTTCGAAATAGGAAAAGCGCTCGAAAAAGAAAAGAAACAAGGTTCTTTGGCAAGTTTGGCAATCATTCGTTTTTTTGTTATATACAAAAGTTTTAATATAAATAGAAAGAAGGTGAAATGACATATTGAAGATGATGATGAAAAAATTGGTACCGCTCTAAGTGAAAAAGTTATCCTACAATAGTTGGGAAAAAGCTGGGCAGAACAACAATAATGCTAAGTTAATCAAGGTTTAATAGGAATAATTTCTAAAAACGGTAACTTACAGTTAATTGAACATAGCTTGATACCAGTCGAAGGCTTAACGTGTTTAAGTATGAATTATATTTGATTTTTTTATTCACAATGTATTGCACTATTAATAAGAGGCTATAACTATGCAAAATGGAAATTATTATTGAGACGTTTGTTCAAGTTGTCGTTTCAACTTATGTCTTCTTACTTTTACGTTGAAGTTACGTTGTCGGTTTAACTTTTTATTTTTTTATTTATTACTAGGCCTTCGTTTGGCCGCCATCTCGCCTGATGTTAAGCGATGATGCGGTCTACGATGGAGCACGCTTGCCCAGAAGAAACCGATTCACTCGTGACTTGAAGACACCCAAATTGTAGCTGTCGGGGAACACCCACTCGGGCAGCGCATTCCACTGTTTGGCGGTTTTCACAATGAAAGTGGAATCAAAGCGCTTCGTTCGGGTTTTTGGTATATCAACCATGAACCGATGGCGCTTTTACGTGCTTCTGGCCGTCCGATAGAAAAAAGGGCAGGGGGGTATTAGATCATGCAGATCTGAAGCACACTCTCCGAAATGTGTCCGATAAAAAACCGATAGACTGGCAACTTTGCGCCGATGCTCAAGACTTTGGAGCTTGGTCTGAACAAGGGAGTCGTTGCTGATGAGCTTCCTGGCTCGCCTCTCAATGGACTCCAACGCCTCAAGCTGGTATTTGGCTGAGCCATCCCAAAGGTGCGAGCAGTACTCCATGCACGAACGAACCTGTGCTTTATACAGTTGAAGCAACTGTTCTGATGTGAAGTACCGCCGCACCTTCGAGAGGACACCCAGCTTTTTAGCAGCCAATTGAGCTTTGGACTCAATATAGGAGCCAAAGTTGAGGGTTGACGTCAGAGTAACGCCCAAGAGCTCAAGATGGTCAGTTATCGGTATAGACACATCTCGAAAAGTAGGAGCCAGCTGGAATGGCCTCCTTTTGGCAGAGAACAGACACGCCTGGGTCTTTGATGCATTGAACTTGACCAGGTTGGCATCGCCCCAATCGGAGACTGCCTTAAGGGACAAATTCAAGCGCTCGACCATGGCCTCTCTCAGAGACTGGATTTGTGGTCCACTGGTTCGTGCATTGGCTACATAGCTCTCTACCACAGTGCTGTCGTCTGCATACCCAAAGGTTCCGGGCTTTAGCAGGTCGTTGATATGCAGCAGGAAAAGCGTCGCAGAGAGCACTGACCCCTGGGGGACACCGGCATTAATAGCCATTCGATCTGATGAGCAGCCATCAATGACCACTCGAATCGAACGATTCCTCAGGAAGTCCGATATCCACGAAACGAAACCGGTAGACAAGCCGAATGAAGAAAGCTTACCAATAAGGCCGTCATGCCAAACCCTGTCGAAAGCCTTCGAGATGTCCAGGGAAACGGCGAGCGTTTCCCCATGTTTCTCGATGGCCTCACTCCATACGTAAGTGGCGTACGCTAGAAGGTCTCCAGTAGACCGGTTTCGGCGGAATCCGTATTGCCGATCACTGAGGAGGTCATTAGCTTCTAGGTACGTTAGGAGCCTACTATTAAGTATACGTTCCATAGTCTTGCAGAGTATGGACGTAACCGAGATGGGCCTATAGTTGGCAGGGTCAGCACGACTACCTTTTTTGGGCACGGGTTGCACATTGGCAAGCTTCCACGATTTCGGCACTTGACCAGTCTCAAGAGAGAGACGAAAGAGGCGCGTCAGCACAGGAGACAGCTCAGGCGCACATGTCCTCAGAACTATGGCTGGAATACCATCTGGGCCACTGGCCTTGTTCACGTCAAGATTGCGTAGCGTTTTGCGAACCTCCTTTTGGCGAATGCGAATTTCCGACATAAATGTCGCGCAGTTATTCGGTGTTGGAGGTATCGCACTACCAGCATCCAGGCGTGAAGACTCCGCAAACAGAGAAGCAAACAAGTTAGCTTTCTCTTCAGCGGTGTGAGCCAGCGTCCCATCAGGTATCAGCAGTGGGGGTAGGGAGGGGCGGCAGAAGTTCGCTTCGACTGATTTAGCTAGGGACCAAAACGCTTTACTACCCGCAGGGTACGAAGCCAATTTGTTCCCTATTCGACTAATGTGGTCAAAGCGAGCCCTCTGAAGAACCTTTTTTAACTGTCAATAAAGCTATTTTTATTAAATGCAGGATATGAAATATCACTTTAAAACTTTAATAATTAGTTTAATTATGTTGTTGATCATGTAAGTAGTGTCATCTTAATGCGCTGCGCATGTGTACCCGGCATAGCGAGATAATGCTAATGCACGTTAGGCTAACTTAACAACAATTGACGACACGTTTGGTGCAGTGGCTAAGCGATTGGCTTCTGCGCTACGGGTCGTGGGTTCGATTCCCACACGGAACAAAAATTTGTATGGCCTACAGATGGTTGTTCCGGGTCTGGGCGTTTGTTTGTGAGATTTGTGTCTGTAAACGCACCCACGATACAAGAGAAATCTTAGTGTGGAGCAAGGTTTAAAAAAAAAAAAAAAATGGAAATGTTGTAACTAGTTTTATTTACATGTTAGCAGCAGTGAGCGGGTTAATGAATATCTATACCTGTAACACATATAGAATTTGCACAATTAATTAAACGTTAATCACTGTAGTAAACTCGATCACTGTCAGAATTATTGCACTCACTTACTTGATGCAGTTATTAGTTGTTTTGAGACACACAGTCTGTCATGGATCTAAATGAACATGGCGAAATATAGAACTAACATGAAATGAACTGGATTTAACAGGTTTTTAACATCTTCCTTCACAAGCAGCGCCGCGATCCACGATTGTTTAGAGCCATGTGCGATTGTAACATTCTGTGATATTGACTAGTAAAAGTCTAATAGTGATTAAGGCTAGTGTTCACTGACATTAATTCACTGGTTAAACAACCGTTTACTCGAAAAATGTTGGTACTAGAATTTTAGGTACCGTAGATCGGGGTTACTTTGATCAATTTTTTGAGCTTCATGTGTTTTTATGTATCTTATTTATTTTCGCTTTTAGCTGCTACAACAAAAGTATTATATTATAGAGACTGAATTAACTGAGATATATAAAATCACATAGACTAGATAAAAAGAAAACTGAAGAGCATAGTTTTCGATGAAAAAAGGAGAAATGTTTCTTATCAAAGTCGGACCGTAGGCTTTTACTTTGATAATTCCTGTTTTATCATTCAGTGTCAAAGTAGCCCCAATTAGGGCTCATTTTCCTGTTCATCCAAAGGTTGTCTGGTAGATATCGCTATCAGCGATAAGACCGCCATTGTACCCTTCACTAAATTATATTGTATAAGAGCTATGTTACAATTTTGGTGTACAATAAAGTATATTCTATTCTATTATATTCTAGGGCTCGAATTTTGTACATAATCAAGGGTGTGATTTAGTACCTATTTTTTGTCTTCGCCACCCAACTTCACAGACACCTCTATACCGTATGGTAAAATAGGAAAACTCAATGTTGCCCATTAAGTTAAAATGCTTAAGTTCCATTTTACAGAGATATATGACCAAATGCAATATTTTGAGTAACTATCAATGTCGCCCCTTGATATCAAAGTAACCCCAATCGCTGGTACACAGTTGATTCACTGGAGAATAAATGTTGGTAAACACTGTCGTTAGACCAAAGAAGAGTAGATTAGCATATTTATACCTAACAGTTAGCATAATCACCCTAATATGCAATTAGCGGTCAGTACGTACGCCAAAGATCTTTCATTGAAAGTTAAGTCGACATTTTTTCCAAATGGTTGACTTTCTAGTCCGTAGACTCCTGGTGCAGCCAAACTTGGGAAAAACTGAGACCATCTTTAAAAACATGTCGCTATTTGTCACCATTTGGTGTCCCCAGTGGCTACAGTGTGCAACAAAAATCGCTGTCGTGTATAGTAGGTATAGCCACACGCAGGGCTAGCGTTGCCAGCACCCGTTTAGTGTATTAGAGGATTTGTTAAAAAAAATAAAGGATCATGAATTAAAAGAAGGGAAATCATGTTGAATTCAATAAAATGCTCTGTTATAGTATCAGAAGCGACATTTATTGATAAAAAGAACTATTTTAACATGCAACGTATCGTAGTCGTTAATTGAAGCCAGTAGTTAGTACTTAGGTTTTTAATAAATGTCCTCTTTTCTTGATTTTAAAAAACAGGACAAGCTCTTGTTTTTGAGCTGGAAATGGGGACGTCCTTTAAACTAAAGGACGTCTGGCAACCCTACGCAGGGCCGTGTTGAACATGCAGGGGCCCTTGTGCACACAGAGATTAGGGCCCTCATCGAAAGCGAAAAAAACGTGAACGGTGCGTTGAACTAGTCGGCATTTCCGGGACCCCATCAGGCCGGGGTCCCTGGGCTCGTGCCCCGTGGTAAAGACAACTGAATACCCGTAATATTAATACTTTTCTTCAATCGCTTATGTGTCGCAGTTCACGTCACTGCTAAGTATAGCCTCAGCTTAATGTGGCAAATAAAAAGTACACCTTTACGAATAATAATAATTATTATATGAACAATATACGTTAAAATAAAAAGTGAAAACATTCTTGGCGCTCAGATATAACAAATTAGGTATAAGTATTATGCGTTATCTTGTCAATACGAACAGTAAGGTGACCAGGCTGTGAGAAATATTTAGACTTTCCTGAGGACCTTTTACTGACAAAATTGTAGCCAAACCACAAAGAAAAGGTCAGTTTTCATTTACGAAAACCGTCAAAATGTTTGGTTTGTTTTTCGTTGTCAAATAATTTGACAGTTTTTGTAAATGAGAACTGTCTGTTTGGTTGCGATTAATTGACGTGTCTGTTAGTGGAATTGGCTCCCTAATCTGATCTATCGTGCATAAATTGTCACTACTGGCAAATTTGATGCGTCGCAACCTAAGCGACAAACCAAATTAGGGGAAAAACTGAAAAAGGGTGCTCAACCTGCCCTGTCTGCGGTCCGTAGCTCATTACCAAAAACGGGCCAAGTTGATGAAGAGGGTTTCACTAAAGTGGAAAAGAAGAAGAAGCCCTCTTCCCGTAACCAGTGCGGTACCGCACCGAGTGGACCCAACATGCTGCTGCGTCCTGCTGTGCCTACGACGCAGCTGTACATTTCGCGTCTGCATCACTCCACGAAGGTTGAAGAAGTCGTGGAGTATTTAAGAGTGAAGACCAACTGGACTCTGAGGGTCGAAAGGTTGGAATCGCGCCACAACACCAACTTTAAGTCGTTCGTGGTTCGGGTACCAACCCTCCAGCTACAGACCTTCTTAAAAGAGGACTTTTGGCCGAAGGGTGTCGTATATCGACGTTTCCGAGGTCGGTTACGCGACACCACGCAGCGAAATACGACGCCGCCGACAACACTACGTGTTTAGTTAATAAGGTTTTTTAATATGTATTAGTTTATTATTATATAAGATTATTGTGTGTATTTTTTCTATGGGCCTCAGTTGCCTGAAAATAAAATGATTATTATTATTATTATTATAAATACGCATTCATTCATAATAAGGAGACCAATTTATCACTGTATTAATACATTTTCTTGAAGAGTTAATCAAAAATGTTTTAGAAACTAAGCTTTAAAAGCAATATTTGTGAAGACTAAAAAGGCTTTATAAATAAGTTATCTTGGCATAGTTTAATTATGTACAATTATACCAAACACTTAATAACACTCATAGAAACCTAAATAATAAGACAATAGATTATAATACAAGCTTAGTTTTAGTATATACTAAACCTTAAACTAGTTTGTTCAGAATCACTAGGAGAATCGATTGAAATATTTTTTAATTTTTACACCACTATTTTTTTTCTCAAATTTAAATTTTGTTTCAGTAGGTTTCTACCCTTAACAGTTGACGGGAATAGACACCTTGAGGCTTGAGACGGTCCGCTCGGTCAGTTTCCGTGTATTAGACAACCCCTGCATAGCACATCTCGGGCTTTTACACTGTACTAGGGAACTTAACGCGACATACCTAAACTACGGTGTAACTTGGAGATTTATTAAAAAAAAACACATATTTAGGCAGTTCTGATGAAAATCTTGTTGGGGTGTCTCGGTTTTTGTATATACTAAAAATAACGTTGTATATTGTTATCATTTTTTGATCACAGAAATCACTATTAAGTTAATAATAGTGATTTCTGCGATATCACTATTATTACCGATATCTGTGTACGATGTTAATACACCCTTCTTTTGAGTTTACCCTTTCTTTGCTCCATTTCATATAACATTAGATAAAAGTGACCCTCCAAGGCACGAATATCTTTTGAATCCCTACTGGAAGCAAACATGTTGCTTGTTTGTATACATTTCCTTTCTAAAATGGGTCTTATTTGTATAATGTTAGATTACAAAAAGGCGATTATTAAGGGCATCCACAAACTGCATAATTATCTGCCGTGAGTTTATCCCACACACAACACAACGCATGGCCACGAAATTGGAGTGTACACAAAGTGTACGTTTTGCAACACGAGAGTGAAAGCTCGAGGCATCTGACCACGCCACTGCTGAGCCGACAACGGGACCTGCCACACGACAACATGGTGAGTTACGTGTATTACTTCATATTTTACTGCGTTGGAAAAAAATGTTGAGAACGTCTGTTTAGGTGTGTTAAACATGAGGGAGTGTGAAGTGGGCGTTGTGTAATTGTTTTTTTTTTTCTTCGTTTTAAAGTGTTCGAATTAAAATCTTTTGTCCCTAAAAACTAAGCTCAATAAAAGAAATTTCCGTCAGAAACTGATGCGTGCGCGAAGACACTTTGTGCATACATTTTGCACTAGACCCGCAGGCTGCCGGATACGGCTTTATGATAGTGTGTGAGGTCCACTACAAAATGTAAGAAAATAGTGCGCGTCAAAAAATTTCTGGCACTTATAATTTGCGGCCGGGCTTAAACTGCGTGCCGTGGTCGCACGTGGTCTACTAAGTTGCCGGAAACACAGTTGATTGGTATCTATTTGTTTGTAGCTGCAGTTACCGTTTGGTGTATGGCCTGCAGCTAAAAACAAATGGCGATTAATTGTGTCTCGAGCAAAGTGGCCCAGTGCAATCAGCTATAGGGCAGCTACAACTTTGTAAAAGCCACCTAAGACCAATTCTACTAACAGAAACGTTGATTAATCGCAAACGAACCGAAGCCAAACCGTTCAATCCGACAGTTTTGTTTACAAAAACTGTCAAATTGTTTGATAACAAAAACAAAATTAAACATTCTGACAAACCTGACCGCAAATTTACGAAAACTGACTGACGGTTGTTGTTCATTTCCGGTTTAGCAACAATTTTGTTAGTAGCATTAGCTCGCTGTTGTATAAAGGTGCCTACAATACCACTAATAGGTACATTAAATTAGTAGTACATAAAAGAACTCTATAGTACTCTAGAAGGAGGTCTATTTTAGTTATCTCTTGCATTACATTTTTGGTAGAATTAAAATAAACCGTTTATGTAATTAATATTAATATCGGCATAATCTATTAGTGAACTTTGGTGTTTAGTAAAATCAGTACCTATTATTATTTAAAGCTACGACTAAAGATTAATTTATTAATGCTCTTTAGATTCAGAATTTAGAAACAAAATATGTAAATGAAGCCTCATCAAAAGAATATTTAGTTTTATAATGACAACACTGACTTAGAATAGTCTCACAATCTTAAAATTAAATAAACAGAATTGTCCTCTTACGATATTTTTGCTCTTCATAAGCGAGTATAAAATTATGGAGAAAATTTAGTTGTAATTATTTAATTGTTTTCTTATGTTACAACATCTCCGTCAAACTAGACATCACCAAAGGACGAGTACGATGTATTTCAAAACACACTTGAGTCATTAGTCTTGTGTATGGTTTCTTAATGTTTTTACATCACTACCACCTGAAAAGACCGCAAAAAGTTACCCACGTGACCCGCCTAAAAATCATTAGGGTCTTACGTATTATATTTGTCGTTTACCAGCATTGAAAATTAGAAACACGACAAATTGTTGGGTCATTTTTATTTTTCTTTATTTCTTCAGAGCATTTGCAAGGGTCGCCGTACAAAATGTGTATTCTTGGTCTTCTCATAATATACAGAATGTTACAAAACTCAATGTCAAGCCGGGAACAAATGAGGAGTGTCTGTTCAAAGGGAGATATTTCCATCATAACAAAAATTTTGATAAATGAAAATAACGTCTAATTAAGTCATCTTAGATTTTTTTTTTATATTTTTTCAGTATAATATTGACGAAAGGTTATTCGCTCGAATGGCGATTTTTTTTTTGAGTTAATGATTTTTTATACCTATTTATTAAAGTTGTAAAACTATGGAATGTGGAAATATCCCTCTTTGAACAGACACTCCTCAAATTAATGAGGGAGTTTTTTAAGTTTTTTTTTTTTTTTTTTATTTCTGTTTTTGGTTATATCGGGTGTAAAAAGACCCTTAACGATAACGAAAACCACGTATTCTACCCATCATTGAGATCATTTTTTTTTTTCGAAACCATACCTGGGAAATCATTGGTTTTGGAGATATTGAAGGTCAAAGTACACTTTTTTTTTAGTTTTTTCCAAAAACGAATTCCGAGTCATAATACTAAACTTTCTTCCATACAAACATTATCAAAAATTTCAATTTTTCCTAACAAATTACGCATTTGAAGTTACAAAAACGCAATGAATATCAAACGCACACGACCGCCTTGGCTCGGCTGTGTAGCCGCTGCACGCAGGCAAACGCGCGGCATCGCCAGAACCATAATTTGCGCGCTACAAAAAAGTTTTTTGTCATGCCAAAAAATAAAAGTCGTTTCCCAGCAATTATTTTTGGTCAATGTAATTTAGTTTGATGTACAGAGTGCGTAGATTTCGGCTATGTGATGTGTCTTTTTACACCCTGTATGTATGAGGTAACATTTTATTCATGGTAACTGGAAAACGAAAACGAACTTTAATTTTCTTTTATAATGTTTTCTGAACTGTCATAAACTGGCCTCATTGTTCCCGGCTTGACGTTGATTTTCCGGACATCCTGTATAAATCCCAGTCGTGGCATCACCTTTTATAAACGTATACTTTAAAAACATGTCCAAACGCTATACCATCACGCCATAAATGTCTCACCATCTCTAACATTCCACCCATCACCAACATTTCCAGGGAGCGTCACAGAGCGACCACGTGGCTAAAGCAGACAAGGCAGACCTGGTGGGCAAGATCAAAGCGCGGCTGGCGTCCGTAGACCCGAACAAGGCCAGGGCGCTGGGAGGCGTGTTCCTCTTCAACATTATCAAAGGAACCAGCGTTTATTCTTGGAGTAAGTGTTCTTAGATTATTGTTTTTATATTTGGCAAATGTGTACCTCGGGGCTCGAGGTTCGGTAGTAAACTGCAGATAGGGTGAGTCTCCTAAGTAGGGTTGCCAACCGTACTATAATATATAGTATTGTACTGTATTTAGGGTCTCCGTACTATATACTGTTGAAGAAATATATAGTACGCGAAAATACTATATTTCAGTAGCACTCAATGTAATACTAAAATTAATATAATAAAAAAAAAACCTGCAATTTTCGAAAGCGTCTTTCGTTCGACAGAATTTATTATTTACTTCTGTAACATCTAGGTATGTAGGACACATGAATGCAATAAAGAATTTGAGTTTGAAAAAAATAATATAACTTATGTCTTTTTTTTATTCTTCCCTACTAAAATACTATATTTTTTTGAAGCGTACTATATTTTTTATGGCTTTTTAAAAAAATACTATATTTAGACAAAAAAATGTTGGCAACCCTACTCCTAAGGGACAATACATAAATTATGGATGGAAGGGGGCCCAAGAAGCTTGGCGTGGTGTAACAAGGAGGGACAGGTGTCACAAGCAAGCAGAGAGCAGCAAGGCAGAGGTGTATAATACACCCTCATTTCGCCGTTCGGGGGTCAGCCTATTGCCATCAACTGGGCACAAATCCAGACTCCGGGCTGCTACTGAGAAATTCTACACGGAAAACCCCAATAACACTTTGCCCGACCTGGGGATCGAACCCAAGACCTCACGCTCAGCAGTAGCGCTGGCGACCGCTAGACCAACGAGGCAGTTTTTTAACTTAAATATTTTAAAATGTACTGAATATGTTTGTAAATGAATGGAGGGATGTTACTAGTTCCTTCTGGAGTTTAAACTTCTCGTTTATTTATCACTACATAGTATAAAACAAAGTCGCTTCCCGCTGTCTGTCCCTATGTATGCTTAGATCTTTAAAACTACGCAACGGATTTTGATGCGGTTTTTTTTAATAGATAGAGTGATTCAAGAGGAAGGTTTATTATGTATAATACATTGCACCCGGGCGAAGCCGGGGCGGGTCGCTAGTTAACCATACAAGTAGATATTAATCCAGTGTCTCTACACTGTAGCTTGATGCGCTAGTAGCTCATGTGTCACTTGACTGGCGCTCCACTTATCGTGTAACACACTCGTGGCTCTCTTTAGATTTATTCTTGCACAATTCATTGCATTATATATTATGAAACGTTTACGATAAATCATATTATGTACGCATTTCTTATTTCCTCATATTTTTAGTTCAGCGTAATGATTAGCACTAAGGCACTATATGTGGTGAATTTCTGTAATATAGAATGGCCCTCAAAAATGAGGTTTCATGAATTTTGTATTTAGTATAAGAAGGGGAGTGCCTCCGCTGCCGGCGCCGGCACCCAAAAATAACGCCATTGGTTACATAGATTGACCCTACATGGGATTATTTTGGAGGCAGCAATTAAAAAATCAGAAAGAACACGTGGTGTTCTTAATGCGGAGCATTTTCTTCTTCTTCCTGCCCTTATCCCATGTTACTTGGGGTCGGCGCAACACGTTTTCTTCTTCCATTCCGTCCTGTCACCCGTCATGATATCAGGACACCCTTCTCTTTCATATCATTCTTCACACCATCTATCCATATTTTCTTTGGCCTCGCTCTTCCTCTCCATCCATCCACATTTATATTCATAACTCTTTTCGTCACATGCGTTTCATCCCTCCTCTTCACATGCCCATACTAAGACAAACGGTTCCCTTTCAACTTTTCTGTCACTGGCGCTACTTTCAAACTTCCTCTAATATACTAATTCCTGACCTTATCCATTCTGGTCACTCCACACATCCATCTCAACATTCTCATCTCCGCTACATGCAATCTTTTTTCATCCGTCTTCTTCAATGCGGAGCATTTTAGCTCCTCGAATTAACTGACTGCGCGAAGCGATAACGCGCTAATCGTGCCCACCAGCTGTCTTGTCGGGCTTCCGTTAATTTATGCGTGGCATTAAAATGTTCCACCACTTAAAACGTTTTTTTTTTTCGATTATTTTATTTTTAATCAAGCGATATACCCTGCCGTATTCATCTTACCAGTAATAGATGTAGTTTTAAGGAATTACAAGAACATGTTTCCAAAATACACCGTATTTTTGTTTGAGGATTTTTAAGCTTTGGTTATTAAAGTTCGCATCTGCAAAATAATATTTATCTTGGTATTAATTCCCTACTATCTCAAATTCCAGCACTAGACCTCAACCAAGTGACAGTCTACGAAGGAGAACCCGAAGAGGATCCAGATACCACATTCACCCTCAACGAGCATTACTTCAAGCAGTTGGTGCAAGGCCGAGAGGATCCGAGGGTCATCATGCAGGCAGGACGCTGTTCAGTCACAGGAGACATAATGAGGGCGATGCAACTTGAACCTTATATTAAGCTAGAATAGGACTTAGATTAGTTTGTTGTGTAAGTTATTGTAGTGATGGCTAGAATCGTTGTGATACGAATCAAGAGATGAGGTAATTTCGTGATGCAATGAGTGCTATGGAAAATGAATCGTGTGTAGATGTGTTAAGGTGTAATTGAGTTCCAATCAATAAAATCATCCTATGGCAGTCTTCTGTTGGACAAAGACCTCTTCCAAGTCACGCCGCAGACACAGCACTCGGTCTTTCCGCATTCAATGCACTCCAGCTAAAGTCCAGCCATTAAAATGTTGCATAAAAGGTAAAGAAACCTTTGATTGCGAAAAACATTCAGTGTTCTTTAAGAATCCATAAAACAAACACATTAACAGAAAACTAAAATGATAGAAGAATAAATATGGTAAGGTTTTTCCTAAAATAAAAAGGAACTTTTGGATATGAATGCGCCTTCCAAACAACGGTATATAAGAAGCTCTTAATGTATGTACAGCGAGTCTGGTTAGCCGCTTTACCTCCGAAAACCGTGGACTCTGCTCATAATTCTGTACAACTTTTACTATTAACCTCAATAATTATATTGTTTCTAGAACAGATTCCATGAAGGACTTGGGTGTCGCATTTGACCATAAGCTAACTTTTCACAATCACATAACATCAGTAGCTAAGGATTCTTTCAGATGCTTGGGCTTCGTGCTGAGAAATTGTCGGGATTTTCGTAGTACCCATGCAATTAAGCTTGTATTTACTGCAATAGTCCGCAGTAAACTTGAGTCAAGTATGTGCGTGTGGGATCCGTTTGAGAAAAAGTATATATTGGTAATCGAAAAAGTTCAAAAAGCATTTCTTAGAAACCTCTACAAACAATTAAATGGCTATTACCCATACTTGTATCCCACGAAATTCCTTTTGGGCTGCTTGGGATTAAATTCTTTAGAGGTGGAACGGGCATATGACCAGATGATCGTCACATGCAAAATTTTAAAAGGGATCATGGATGCCCCAGATCTTCTTATCCAAGTCTGCAAGCTATTTGTCCCTAATAATTACTGTCTTAGGAGGAGACATAAATTATTAGCAGTCCCTTCATGTCGAACTGTTGCACAATCTCAGTCACCCATACCCCGGACACTGACTGCGCTTAATGCTCCCCTGGATTCAAACCTAGACCTTGATTTGTTTGGGGATGCATGGAAGACGATTCTGTCGGAATGTATTAAGTATTGTGAGAGGAAAGTATGAATGTGTTACTTGTTTGTAGTTTGCAATATCTTTAAGTAGTGTAATTGGTTTCGACCGTTCTATTTAAAGTAAAAATAAATAAATAAAATAAAAATAATTTTATGGGACTAACTATGAATTCGTAAAAAAAAACTGCTGTTGCATCCAAAATAATCAATATCACTTTACAAAATGTATTGGACAGCTGATCTTTTTTTCACGAATTCAGAATTTGTCCCATAGTAAAAATCGTAAAAATCATACCATAGAATGACGTGCAGACTTCATGGTTTTTGGATGTAAAACGACTAACCAGTCATGCTGTATAGGCCAGATTATTATAGATTTTTTATTGCTAAGAAGTAGGTATATATAGGGTGACTGGTAATTAGCGACCGATACTTAAACAACTGATTGTATTCATGATAACAAACAACTTTCCGAAAGCAATATATTTTTTTTTTCAATAAAAATTTAATAGTAAACCGTTACGGAATGGACGCGGCTCGTATTTTTTTTCTCGTATTTAAAAGTAAAGTTTCTTTGGGAAAGTTGTTTGTTATCATGAGTACAATCATGTGTTAGACTATCGGTCACTAATTACCAGTCACCCTATATAAGTATTATTGTAGTTTGTAAGCTTTAAATAAATAATTAATACCAAAATTTTACGCTTCCAAGTTTACTTACGTCGCATCGAAAGAAAAATCTTTTATTTTAATCAGTTTTTTATTCATGCAGTCCTGTTTAAGGGGTCATCTCGTTTTTTTCCTGAGTATCATGGAAATATTATACCTATCATTAACATGTATCATTAAGATGTAACCATCAACAGACGTAAATACATAGATGTGGGTTGTATGAAAAGAGCCTCCATGAGTGACGGTACTTAAGTACGTCCGGCGCACCCTGGGCAGTCAGCCCCGCTACCAACCTTGCTGAGTGGCTTGGGCATGAGCTATTAATGTCATATAGTTCGTATCGACGCGACAGAAGAAGATCAACAGATATGAAATAAATAAACTTATACAACTAGTGACTGGCACGTACCACGTAGCCCACCACAGAGTGACTACATGGTAGTTTTTTCTTCTCTCTCGATGAAAGAATTAGCCAGTCAGCAAGGCTGACAACGAGGCTGATTGTCCAAGATGCGCCAGACGTACTTAAAACATTCGAGTCCACCACACTTTTCATAGAGCTCATACGCCATCCGGCCATACATATTGCTAGTGGACCTTCCAGGAGGGTCCTCGGCATTACGTTTACGCTATGAGTGAACCCTCGAGGCGGGTCCCTGGCATTAGGTTAAAAACCTTGAAAAATACGCTACTACATCGTAAAATAGGTGTTTGCTTGTTACATAATAATATAATAATAATAAAGTTTATTTTTGAAAATACAGGTTTTAACAAAAACATTGTAGAGGTCTTCTTTTAAGTATGGAGATACCTGTAGCAGAAGACCTCCCTCTTCCGTAACTATAATATTCAAGCAAACGAAACCTGTTAATACTAATAGAAAATAATTTAAGTTTAACAAAATCTAGATTTAAGTAAGGATGTATTTTTGTAAGTGTATTCAAGTGTGTCAAATGTGTGTGTGTAGGTGTGTGTGTATGTGTGATTGTATGTGTGATTGTGTGTGATTGTGTGTGCGTGTGTGTATGATTGCGTGTGTGTGATTGTGTGTGTGTGCGTGTGTGATTGTGTGTGTCGGCGTGTGTGGCGAGCGGGGGTTGGGGGGGTTTGAGAGCGAGGGTGTTTGTAAAAGAAAAGTTTCATAAGTGTATTTTGTGTTGTAGTTAGTGTAAGTAAGGCGGTATTATATCACTGGATGTAGAAGTGTCTCAGTTTCCTCATAGGTGAGAGTCATCAACCAAACAGTTAGCGTTTTCTTACAGTCATAATGTGTTTTTTGGTAGATTGCTAATTTTTTGTTTATCGCGTTATAAAGAAAAGTAGTCTGAGCGGTATATTGTCGTCTAGCAAATGCAGTGCGAACTCTAACCCCGGTTATACCACCATACTTTCTTCTTTTTGTTAAGCTGCCAGGGTCAAATACTGTTACTTTGTGCATCTTCAAAGTAGAAATTAGAACATATAACTTTCTTACAGTTAGAAGGTCACATAGTTTGTAGAGTTCGTATGTGGGAAAACGATACGGTTTAAAATATATAGTCTTTAGTATGGCGCGCTGTGCCCTTTCTACCTCTAAAAACTTTGTTTTAGAGGCGCCACCCCAAATAGGGATGCAGTAGGTTAAAATGGATTGAGCGAGAGCAACGTAGATTTGTTTGATTAGATTAGAGGAAGCTACATGTCTTAGTTGTTTAAAAATCCACACTAGTTTTTTGGATCGGTCACTAACCAATTCAATTTGATAGTGCCAGGAGAGTCGCTGATCCAGTATAATACCCAGGTATTTCGTTTTCTCTACCTTCTCGATAGTCGGGCATGTGCAGTCGCAGTCCTGGATATTGTCACATTGGTGTATTTTCACACTAAAGTTAGTATCAGGCTGGGTTTTACTACTTATGGAGAAGCACATATAGTTAGTCTTCTGATTATTAAGCGTAAGTAAACTAGTTCTTAACCAGGAAGCAACCCGTGACATTCCTAATTCCGTGTTTCTGCGCACACATTCCCAACTATCGCCAGCAAAGACTATCGCAGTGTCATCAGCATACGAAAAGACCTGGGCACCACTCGTCCGTAATTTACACAGGTCGTTAATATAAACTAGAAACAAGGTCGGCCCGAGCACGCTACCCTGTGGTACTCCGAATGTGATTTTTGAGTCCTTGCTTGTGTGCTGACCTATCTTAACCCTTTGCCTCCGATCAGAAAGATAATTTTTGAATAATTCCAAGGGTGTACCTCTTATTCCTATGCATTCTAGCTTTCGTACAAGAGTGGGGACGGAGACTGTGTCAAAAGCCTTTTTAAGATCTAGGAAAACCGAAAGACATTTTTTACCACGATCAAGGTTTTCAGTAATAAGAGATGTTATGGCTGTTACCGCATCTTCCGTTGATTTGCCTTGTCTAAATCCGTACTGGGAATCTGATAGTATATGATATTTATTTAAGTAGTCTGTTAATCGCTTGTTTAAAAGCTTCTCTAATATTTTTGATATGGAAGGTAATACTGATATTGGCCTGTAGTTACTGACATCGTCTCTGGCCCCACTCTTGTACACTGGTGTAACAATAGATTTCTTCAAGACTTTAGGAAAGATACCTTTATCGAAGCACAAGTTGGCCAGGTGAACAATAATAGGAATAACTTCGTGCTTGGCTAATTTGAGAAAACTTGTCGGAATATTATCGCAGCCAGGAGCACTACTCGACTTTAAATTCATGAGTATAGAATGCACTTCGTCAATGTCTGTATCTAAGAGTACGAGTGATGTTAATTGCTCATTATCTGCTCCATTAGCAATCCTATCATTTGAGCCAGAGCTCGGAAAAATCTTCTCTGCAAGTTGTTTACCTATTCCTACAAAATAATCATTTACAAGATTGACAGCTTCGATTGGTGAAGACATTACTTCTAAAAGCTGAGTGTTATCTGTTTTAGTTTGTTTCATATGCGTTATTTTTTTAATATTTGTCCAAAGCCTTTTACTGTTTTTGGTACAGTTTGCCAATTGTTCTCTCTCATAATTACGTTTTAGTTTTTTAATTAATTGATTGCAATAATTTCGATATCTTTTATAACTAATTTTTAATATTTCATTATGTGGGTCATTTCTTAGTTTTTTTTGCAATTTGTTTCTATTTCTAATACATCTCAAGATGCCGGGGGTTATCCAGGGTTTTATATTCCGCTTACTTTTAGGTATATTAGTCGTATTATTGTTTTCCTGTAAAGCTTCCGATATTTTATTGATTAAAACTTCTGCAACAAGGTCCGGGTCTCTAGAAAATAACAGCTCACTAAGTTTTTTATTTAATAAAGATTTTAGTGCCATATTGAAATCTGTAGTTGTTTTTGTTTTCTGACTTTTATTATTTAACTTGACTTTAGATAAGTTTAGGAATAATAGCGAATGGTCAGTAATAGATGTATTTAAGACAGCAATATGAGCAGAAGACTTTTCCTTATTAAGCTTTATCATAAGATGATCCAGGCAGTTGTTTAGTCTAGTGGGAAAAGTGTGTCCCGGCATCAACCCGTGCATAGTTAACATTGCTGAGTAATTTTGTCTGTTATTTCGCTCCTGGGCTTGTTCAGATAGTGTTGGTGTAAGGTTTATATTTATGTCCCCAGCCAGAGTAATGCAATTATAGGATTTTATCGATTCCAAGTATGAGTTCAGAGAGTTAATAAACATGTCCGCATTGACATTTGAGGGAGATCGATACACACCTTTTTTTTTTTTTTTTTTTTTTATCGTGGGAAAATCCTCATGGATACCCTTCGCCTGGGGAAGGCGAAGGGTTATGCCGGACTCTTACCGGCTAAAAACCCACGGTGTTCCTACTCCTGACCCTTGGCCGGGGTCACGGGATTCGCAGCTGCATGCACCGCAACCCCGGCAGGATCGATACACACCTAGTATTATATTATTGTTCACTTTAATTTCTAAAGCAGAGGCATGATTCAATTTAATTTCCCTGACATTTGCTTCAATGTTATTAGTGACATAAACTACCACACCGTCGTTTTTATTTATATGATTTGTAGTTTGAAACGCTGAGTAATTTAGAATAGTGGGTATAGGTTTAATAGGATTTAGTTGACTTTCAGTCAGTATCAAAATATCTGGATCAAATTTTAGACAGGCCAGAGTCAATTGAAGATCATCAATATTGCTATACACACTTCTTATATTTTGACAAAAAATTTTTAGGTCTTTCTTTTGAACGTGTATATGTTTCGATAAATCGTCAATATCACAATGAAAAGCCTGCGCGATATTTGCATTGTCTATCTCGTTCAATGTGTGTAGTGAACTATCCATTTAATTGAAAATAGGCGAGTCCAGGGGTGACCTTTGAATAGTATTTGTATACAAAGGATATATACAGCCAGCAAAGTAGTATTGGTAAGCAAGTAGTGTAATAATATGTTAGATTTCCTTTTTTTTAAGTGTTTAAGAGTGAGGTGAAGAGGTGTACAGATGTATGTTGAAAGAAGAGTGAATGAGTAAAAGTACGTTCGGGTTGTGGTATGACTGGTGTGGGTGAGAGTGTGTGTATGTATAGAAGTATTTTTATGTGTGACGTTATCAGCTAATGTGAGTATATGTGTAACAATTTTAACAAAACTAGTAATTGATAATAAAAAAATAGAAAAAAGTAGCAAACTGGCCAGAACAGACATAAAGTCATACAAAACAAAATTGGAAACACTAAGTTTTCGTTGCAGTCATATTTCTTGTGCCAGCTGGTGGATTTTTTTTGGTGGCGGCTCGTATTTTTTTTCTCGTATTTAAAAGTAAAGTTTCTTTGGGAAAGTTGTTTGTTATCATGAGTACAATCATGTGTTAGACTATCGGTCACTAATTACCAGTCACCCTATATAAGTATTATTGTAGTTTGTAAGCTTTAAATAAATAATTAATACCAAAATTTTACGCTTCCAAGTTTACTTACGTCGCATCGAAAGAAAAATCTTTTATTTTAATCAGTTTTTTATTCATGCAGTCCTGTTTAAGGGGTCATCTCGTTTTTTTCCTGAGTATCATGGAAATATTATACCTATCATTAACATGTATCATTAAGATGTAACCATCAACAGACGTAAATACATAGATGTGGGTTGTATGAAAAGAGCCTCCATGAGTGACGGTACTTAAGTACGTCCGGCGCACCCTGGGCAGTCAGCCCCGCTACCAACCTTGCTGAGTGGCTTGGGCATGAGCTATTAATGTCATATAGTTCGTATCGACGCGACAGAAGAAGATCAACAGATATGAAATAAATAAACTTATACAACTAGTGACTGGCACGTACCACGTAGCCCACCACAGAGTGACTACATGGTAGTTTTTTCTTCTCTCTCGATGAAAGAATTAGCCAGTCAGCAAGGCTGACAACGAGGCTGATTGTCCAAGATGCGCCAGACGTACTTAAAACATTCGAGTCCACCACACTTTTCATAGAGCTCATACGCCATCCGGCCATACATATTGCTAGTGGACCTTCCAGGAGGGTCCTCGGCATTACGTTTACGCTATGAGTGAACCCTCGAGGCGGGTCCCTGGCATTAGGTTAAAAACCTTGAAAAATACGCTACTACGTCGTAAAATAGGTGTTCGCTTGTTTCATGATGGTGAATTTTCCAAGAAAAACCTGCATTTAAAATGAGCCCTCCGCGAGGGCATCCAGCATGGCGAATACGACTACAGGCACTGAACGTGTTAAGTATCATCACTCGTGGAGGCTTTCTACAGCTAGAAATAGGAATCCCTTTAAATAGGAAGGAGTCTCCAAGCTGCGCGCCGTGCAAGTAAGTTTTCTGATCTTTTGTAGTCCAACTCCAGTTTGGACTCGCGCCCTTATCTTTCTGCTGCCTCTTACCTTGTGGATTCGGGCTATCAAATTACCCTCGGGAGCAAAGAGTCCGTGTTACTAATATAAACCTTAGTATCTCGAAAACTAAGAATGATAGTTTAATGAAATAAAAACTATGCTATGGACTATTTCATACTACTCAAATAAAACTGCTTATATGTATAGTCTGTAAAATTCTTTTTATTTGAATAAGCTAGCGTTCTTAAGGGCACAGCTCATTAGACTCCGACCCGCATCGCCTCGCCTCGTGCGGTTAGTATTCTTTATATGAACTTGTATGGATGTGCGCTCACTACATCAACTCCGTAGCGTCACCGGATCGCCTCGGGCGTATGCCGTCCACGGGCGGACGAGTTGTCCACTCGTTGACAACTCGCTGCTCGCATGCTTGCTTGCGTTGCTGCGCATTGCCAACGCACAAGTCCTGAGTGAACCGCGAGCTGCCATCGAGTGGACTCCTCTGATGACTCCTCTGGTTGACCACGCGACGTTGACTGGTGATAACGAGTGGACGCCGAGCGACGAGGCGATGCGGATCGGGTGGCTCTAATGAGCCACCTTTGACCTTTAGTTTCCGAAAAGGTTTATGTGGGTGACCCGGATCTACAGCTCCTAAGTGTAGATAGATATCTTAGTATCTTACCATCTGTCAGTCGTTAGATCCTCTTCGATAACTGGCACTTGAAGTCTAGAAAGCTAGATCATGGTAAAGCTCTGCAAAAAATATAGAGAAGGTACGAAAAATTTAACTTTTTAAATAACTTACTATAGTAGAACTTTGGATAATAACATTACATAACATCACGCCTGTATCCCCGAAGGGTTGGGCAGGGGTGTTAAGTACATCATCATTTCGCCGTTATGTTTAATTCACATGTAGAGAGCGAGCCTATTGCCATCAGTCGGGCACAAATCTAGACTCCGGCTGCTAGTGAAAAATTCTACACGGAAAAACCCAAAACACTTTGCCCAACCTGGGGATCGAACCCCCGACCTCACGCTCAGCAGTCGCGCTTGCGACCACTAGACCAACGAGACAGTCGAAAAATATACCTTCTAAAGTAACTTTTCTGATAGAACTTTGGATAATCTAATCTATACATATAAAAGGAGAAGCTGACTGACTGATCTATCAACGCACAGCCTAAACCGCTGGGGTTAGAAACTTGAAATTTTGACAGTAGGTTCCTTTTGTAACGTAGGCATCCACTAAGAAGGGATTTTTCGAAATTCAACCCCTAAGGGAGTTAAATAGGGGATGAAAGTTTGTATGGAAAATCGTCACTTAACGGGTTTAAAAAATTCACGCAAGCGAAGCTGCGGGCGAAAGCTAGTTCATTTATATTAATCTGAGCCATCAATACACATTTAAACTTAAAACTGTAGTACATATTACTTCTATGGATAAAACAGTGCCTGACATAAGGCGCGGACTCCACCAAAGCCGAAATGTACGGAGATGTCCGAAGCGGAGACGAGAAGAAATGTTTTTCAGCTAGAGTGTATCCACCGAAACTGTGCGGAGATGCGTACTGGCTAGACTGTATCGGAGATGTGAAATAATAATAATAATAAATCATTTATTTCGGAATAAATCCATATTTGGCTTAAAAAATATTGGGTACGGTCAGCATCAAAAGTAGCTGAACATTTGAGTTTTTAAACTTGGCATTAATTAGAAAACGAATTGTTTTAAAACAAAAAGTTTAATAGATACCTAGAGCTGCTAGATATAGCTCTAATTATGCCTTAAATTTTTTGCTTCCTATCAATTAGTTATCTAAATAATGCAAAGTTTAAAAACTCAAATGTTCAGCTACTTTTGATGCTGACCGTACATAGGTTAGGAACATAGAAATGGTAATCTAAAAATATAATTCCATGTAAACCTATTTCGAGACATTGAAAAGTGGTCTCACATGCATCACTGTCCAATGTCTCAGGATCTGGCTGTCGACCCTCTCTGCCACAGTAGCCAGGAGGCTGTTGGCGCTGCCGCGCACCCGCTGCATCAGGGAAGCCACTCGCTTGCGTATGATACTATGAAAGCCATCTATCTGTGCCTCCGCGAACATTCCTGATGCGCTACAATGCCGCGGCAAACCCATCAGCGCCCTATACGCATTATTATATTGCACTCGTAGGGCGCTATAAGTTTTTTGAGTAAAGTTGATCCATAGGCTGCAGGTGTAAAATGATTGGCAGTATGCCCTAAACAGGGTTTGTTTGACACCTTTGGAACAATTTGCAAACCTACGAATCAACATATTACTCCTCACTGCTAGCGCCCTACGTTCTCTTTCGACGTCCACATTATCTTTCTGCGACGCGGTGACCCAGTGAAATAAAAGTGATTGGATTTAAAAAATGGAATACATAAATACATTTTTCAACTGTTGCGACACAATGTTGTTTTCCGTCTTCCACGCGGACGAAGTCCAAGGCTCAGAAGAATAGAAAAAATCTGCTCAATACACACCTTTTGTAAAGTCGGCCGAAAACAGTAAGTAGGTATGCCTTTCTGACCCATTCCTAATATGGTATTTATAGTGTTTGTACTATTTTTTGTAGCGGTACCGTTAGCAACGGTACATACGTGAGATACATTTATATTAATAACTGACATGACTGACTGATGTAGGGCAAAAAACTACTTTTACAATTAGATGAATCAAACTTGATTAAGATTGCTAGTTAGAGATAGATAATAAAACTAGCTGAGCTCGCGTCTCCGCCTTTATAATTCCGAAATAAAAAGTGCCGACTGGTAGTTTTTCTATTTAGATAATCAGACAGACAAATTTTATTGTAAATCTACCAGTTATTCAAGCTCGACATTTTATACAACTTAAATAATTATATTTATGAATTAGTTACGGTTTACTCACGTGCATTTTTTCGGGATTGCCTGACTCGTTTCGTACCCAAACGGAGCCCTTAATCATGAACTGAACACGCGGCGAGGTCGCAAGTCGAACTTCGAATAAAGATGAATGTGTCTCACAAAAGTTGTAATACAAAAACTTTAATATTTCATAATTAAAACAAAAAAGCTGTCGAGCATGCCCATGTCGAAAGGTTTACCAACTCAGCATTGCTGAGCGTCAGACACCCAGCGCTGATTTTCAGTTGGTACCCTTGGAGTGACTCACGTATCGAACAATCGATAATGTACGGGTACAGCACTTACTAGATAAAGGTATCTTTATTAGAAAACCGCCTCAAAACTACAGTCACACCACACACATAATTCAGCTCTCATTAAGCTGTCTCCCCCAAGCCTTCGCCAGCAACGCCCTAAGTCAATGTCTGAGTTCCACTAGTGGTCGCCCTTAGTGCTGTTGTTGCTAGTAGTCATGATGTTAGTGGGGTGGGGCTAGTTTCTAATTAACAGCCGACGTTACACATCGAGACCCCTCCATGCCTCACTTTAAACCGTCGGTCCCGGGTGTCAAACGAATACCTATGACAGTACCTATTTACGGGTAGGCAGAAGCCCGAAAGTCTGACAACCTGTCCAACCACCTATATCTGGTTAGACTGGAAGCTAACCCCAACATATTTGGGAAAAAGGGTAAGCAGAACAGTCATGATGTTAGTGTAGTATAAGTAGTGAGCTTAGGTTAAGTATTTTACTTCCGTAGGCTGCCCTTCAAGCCCGGTTACGTAGAAACGTTTCGCAAAGACCATCTACTAGCATTCCAATAGAAAAAAAAAACTAGAATGAACATAGCTACAAGTATCTATGTCACACATATTACTTAGCATCAAACTAACAGCCTCACGCGTCATTAATAAACCAATAAAATACACTAAAACAAAGTGGCGATACCTCTACTCGACGGACTGGTTTGCGAACGGTACCCGAGGTTCATCCGTAGGTCATGCACCTCTGCTGTACCCGACTTGGAATAGAGTCGTAATTAATAGGTTAAGGCCGAATTGTGAATTGAAGATGGGTTCTTTATGTTGATTAAATAAGTTAATTTCGAAAAGATTTGTATTTAATATCCAATAGTTACCAATTGATGCTTGGCTTCGATTACTAAAGGAACCAATTCTCTTAAAAAAAATCTTGATAGGTAAATCGCAAATTCGCCTCGAACCAAGACCGAACCGTTCGTTCATACAGTTTTCAATTTCAAAAGCTATCACATTGTTAGACACAAAAAACTTTTTTTTTTTTAATTTGTTCATGGGCCTGCGTTTGGCCGCCATCTCGCCTGATGTTAAGCGATGATGCGGTCTACGATGGAGCACGCTTGTCCGGAAGAAACCGATTCACTCGTGACTTGAAGACACCCAGATTGTAGCTGTCGGGGAACACCCACTCGGGCAGCGCATTCCACTGTTTGGCGGTTTTCACAATGAAAGTGGAATCAAAGCGCTTCGTTCGGGTTTTTAGTATATCAACCATGAACTGATGGCACTTTTTCGTGCTTCTGGCCGTCCGATAGAAAAAAGGGCAGGGAGGTATTAGATCATGTAGATCTGAATTTCAGTTTTCAAAAGTTTTCTACTATACTTTTTTCACTGTTAGTTGATTCCTGACGTTTCGGTAGAACGTTACCATACGAAGAATATCAAATATTTTTTTAAATAAAACACGGGTAATTATTGTTATTTTACGGTTTCTGATGATGTCGTTTACGTTTTTTCGATAGCAGTCTCCTTACGGCTACAATTTACAAAATGACCGAGCTGATAGGACTCATCTTTGGGTGAATAAAGTATAATGACATTGACAAGCTTCTTAACCGACTTCAAAAAAAAGGTCTCGGTTTTTGTTTTATGTGGCGCAGTGGTGGAACGTCCGCCTTCTGTGTAGGTCGTGAATTCGATTCAACCGTATCTATAGACTATACATTGGTCTCGCTACGGCATAAATATTTATCCCACAGACACATGCACCCAGTTGGATGTTTGTTTTTGTAATGATCGACACAGAAAATCCTAGAGAGGTGCTTTTAAGGCACCCGTCCACATGTATGCATCATACGCATCGAACGAATCGCATTAAACGGATTTTAGTATTCTTTCGACAATGCCGCGTGTACCGATGACGTCATTCGGATCAACGAATCACAATGTCAAAAATACGATTACTCGAACGCACTATTTACGTATTCGTTTGTTGAGATCCGTCCGATGCGCATGCTATCGACAGGAAGGCCTTTAGAGCTAGCGCGCACGGGTGACTTTTGTCACTGTGACTATTTCATCACTCATATAAAATCTAAGAGTAATGTAAGTATGGAGATGCACCCAGTTACCATGGCTTTGTCACCGTGAAAATCTTGTCACTCTTTCAAATCGATTGGTATTCTGTTACGTCATGATAACTGGGTGCCTCTCCTACTCTTACATTTTATAAGAATGATGAAATAGTCACGGTGACAAAAGTCACCCGTGCGCGCTAGGTGTTAGGAAGCTTTTCTGAGAATATGAACGCTGCCTGTATCAACAATATGTCTTCGAGAATTCTAAGTAAATGTAGTAAAGACAAAAGTGTCATAGCTCATGGGTGACCAATGACAATCGTAGCATGATTAGAACTCGAAACATCATCGTCATCGTCTCAAGCCTATCACAATTCCATAGTGGAAATAGACGAGTATCATTAAAAGTAAAAAAAATAATAGTGCCAATTAAAATCAAATAAAAAAACTCATAAACAGGCACTTATAAAAAGTCGAATTTAGGTGCACGGTTCCAATTTGTCATTTCTTAAGAAGAAGAGCCGGCAAGCAACTCCCTGGTTACTCTTTTAAAATTAATATCTTTAACAATTTCAGTAAATAATAATTTAATAATATCAGTAAATACAGTAGTATAATTTAGAATAGTTATGAGAGAACAATGTAGCCTTGAGCACAGATTAGTGAGTAAAGTCGACTAAGAACCTCCTTTTTTGAAATCAGTTGCAAAAGGAATAAGGCTTTTATTGCCTACTAGAAGTCGCTCGCGGCTTCGACTATCTCTGTACCAAGTTTCATCTAAATTGGTTCAGCGATTTAGGCGTGATAGCGTCACAGACAGAGTTACTTTCGCATTTATAATATTAGTAGGGACAGTAAACCACATCGCACTAGGTACCTACCTATAGCCCGTAGGCGCCATGACACCATGAACTCGAATATTCAGACTTCTATCGTGCGGAATCCTAATCAATGTTTTTATCATTATAAAACCTGTCGGCTTCGGAATTGCAGATGTCAAGTCCGGTTGTGTACTAGGAGATTATCTTCAAGCTATAACCTTATATAGGGTGGCGAAACTTCATAGGGCTACTAGGTATCATTAATGGAACACAATAAACAATATCGTAGCTAGGCTCATAAGCGTAAGGATAAAATTTTGCGCCTCTAAAAAAACGCTAAATAAAAAAGGCACATAATGAAGGATTTGTTCAAAATTAAGGCAGTAACGATTTTATCTAATATACAGGGTGTTTGGCAGAACGTTGAACATACGAAAATGGTGGATAGGTGGGGTCATCTGCTACTTACTCAGCCCTAATTTATGTGGCCCTGGACACCTTGATATTAAAAAAAAATTTTTTTTGCTTTCTTCTAGTTTCACCACTTTCTTAACTTTTTAATCTTTAATATTGGCAGGATCTTATAAAATTATTGCTTTATTCAGATGTTAGCTAGCAAAAAAGTTATGAGTCCTCAAACTTACAGAAAGATGTAAAAAATACTTAAATCTTAATTTCAACTTGCATTAAAAAAAAAGACCAGGGGGCCAGGGCCAAATAAATTAGGGCTGAGTAAGTAGCAGATGACCCCACCTATCCACCATTTTCGTATGTTCAACGTTCTGCCAAACACCCTGTATGTAGAGCCTGATTTACACAGGGTAAGTAACTGACTCCAAACTCGAGACAAGTCAGTGCTGACCCGATATTTACCTAATGTAATTCGATTTGGAGTCATTACAGCGCTGTCGCGATCAATTTACATTAGGTAAATATCGCGTCAGCACTGATTTGTCTCGAGTTTGGAGTCAGTTACTTGCCCTGTGTAAATCAGGCTTAGCTCTCTACCTCCAGACAATTCATTTGCATTTAAATCCACATCATATTTTAACGCGAGATCTGCTGCGGAATTGAATGTATTGAGCGGTCTAGTGCCCCTGGCAGCCGCCCTTAAGGGCTGGCATAGTGCCAGCCCTTAAATCTGTACTGGACCCGGTGACTCGGGATTTCGGACCCAGTCACTGGGTTCATGAAGACGCACTAGACTCACTTGCGTGGCGTGGCGGCGGAAGCTACTGGGCCCGAACATAGACGAGTAGGTTAATCAACTGGACTGACTTGAAGGCGCGAAGTCAGCACTGGACTGGGTTGAAACTAGTGTCTACACGAGTCCAGTTGCAAGCCAGCGCTGGACTGTCTTACTGTACTGTCACATTATTGGGCTCGTATAAACCTGCCTTAAGATACGACACTGACAATAGATACCTAACTAATAAAGTAACGAAGAGAACTCACGTGGTAGGTATCTTGATAATTAAAGATTATGTTTTTTTCCTATTTCTATTAATAACACCTAGTAAACCCTGTGAAGTTTCCGTCAGTAAGGCCCGGTATCCACCAAAGCGGAGAGGAGAGGAGATGTCTCGATCAACCAATAGGATTGCGTTATTTTCAAATCTCTCCGCTTAGCTTCAACTTATAACGAAATCCTATTGGTTGTTAACGAGACATCTCCTCTCCTCTCCGCTTTGGTGAATACCGGGCCTTAATTCGAATACACGCTGTGTATAAAACATAAGCTTCACTTAGGTATAAAGAACCTAATATGTAGCAAACAATTTTGAATTACAAGTATATAATTATGAGCACTTTTTTCACAGCCTAGGAGGGAAATAAAAATATCCTTTTTATTTGCTGGTCAGACCGCCTTAATTGTTACAGCTGACTGAGAGAAATGTTTCTATTAAAACAAATAAATACAATATAAAAATAAAGTCACAAAATATTTAATAAGTCATTTGGTTTTCCTTTCTCCCAGGGCTAAACTGTAGTACCAAACTCTAGAAAAATCCGAAAATGATCCCTTCAAAAAAATTACTCAAATCGGTCCGTCCACAATTCTTCGAAAAATCGGTGGAAATACATGGAAAAATAACATAATTATGCTTAAAAATAGAACCCCCTCCTTTTTTGAAACGGAGGAGACAGGACACATAAGGTGATGTAGCTTAACATGTTTAGGTACCTACCACAGAACGTACCTACTCATTCATCAGTTGTAAAAAATATTCACTCACCTCAGTATCAAACCACAGCATCAAATATTTATTCAGATAGGTAGGTACTAAAATAAGACCACCTACAATACTAAGTAATATTTTTCCTCGTAATATATCATTACGTTACGCAGGACACCACTCATATCCAGTTCTGCAGATAATTAGTTAAATAATCGATAGAGAACGTTCAGATGTTAAGGACAACTGCACTAACCCTTTGCAAGGCATAAATATGCACTTGATGTACAGGCGAGAGCAAAAGTGTTTGGGCGTGTCAACAGTCCCATCTCTGCCAGAAAATTTATATCTACACAACAAACATACAAAATAAAACATTCAGACGAATTGAGAACCTCCTCATGTTTGAAGTCGGTTAAAAATTATCGGCCGAGTTATGGACACTAAAGGAGAACATAAAGACAAATTAAATAGGTAGATATTCAGCTGCCCATTGATAACGTCATACAGCTTTTGCAGGTTCCCCAAGGTTACTGAGATCAAAGTGCAGTTGCTTTGCACTCATTTCTTTAGCTTGATGCTGAGATTATACCAAGAAGAAGCTGAAACGATGAAGTTCTTTTTTTTCAAATGTTTTTTCTGTGAAATCTTTTAGTTTTCTTTGTGGTCACAAAGCGTGATATTAGAACCTTTTACGCAAATCTTCAAAAGTAACTACTTACTAAAAATTGTCAGTTACTCAGTTAAACGCAAAGACCTTTTTTTACCCGACTACGGCGAAGCCAAAAGGAAGGGTAATGATTTTGGCAGTCTATGTATGTATGTATGTATGTAAGTATGTTTGTATGTATGTTTGTATGTTCCACCGTAGCGCCTAAACTACTGAACCGATTTTAATGAATGAAGTATCAATAGATTCGTAATAATAGCCCGGGTAACATAGGCTATACAAATTTTACCAAAATGTTATACAACGGAATTTAAACCTAAGATTCTAACCTCGAAAAAATTTTGTTGAGATAATCATCACGTGTTTGATATCAAAAGAAAGGTCTTGGCGAGCACATTACAAATATGTATATATATCATATTGTTTAAGTCAAAAAATATGTTTAAAATGCGGTCGTACATTTCGCGCGGTCCAGTCGTTTCAGTTAGAAGCCTTGATTCTGCTCAATAATAAGCTAGTTTCTATTTGTGCCTATTGGTGCCGCGGTCTATACCCTTTCTTAGAATGCGACGTTGTAGATATTATACGGTTAGTGTAGGTATATACCTACATTAACCGTTTCCCTATCGGGAAAAGGAAAAGTATTAAATAAAAAATAAAGTTAAAAAACTATAACCCGACTACGTAAGTAAAAAAGGGGTCTAAAAAGGACGAAACAAGAAGAATAATTCAAATGCAAATCCAGAAATTCATAGGTACAAATATGGTCAAGGTAGAGCCGTGGTCGCACTTACTGTGTGTTTAATGGAGGTGTTCGTGGCACCTAGTAGGTATACATACAGTAAGTGCGACCACGGCTCTACCTTGACCATATTTGTACCTATGAATTTCTGGATTTCCATTTGAATTATTCTTCTTGTTTCGTCCTTTTTAGACCCCTTTTTTACTTACGTAGTCGGGTTATAGTTTTTTAACTTTATTTTACGCAACAGATTCAGTGCGACCAAGTTCTAATATATTTTATCTCCTCACCACTTTCGTGCTCGACTGCACCGGTAAGTCCAGCTTCCTAAGCCAAAGTGGTTTATTTTATTATTTACAAGACACTCTCGAACGGCGACCGTGCCAAACACACGCACAAACAGAAAAGTTTATTATTATTTTATATTATCTGTGAACGCAAGTTGTTTGAAAATGTACAAGAAGATTTTCTTTTTAATTTTTGCGGCGACACTGGCTATGAGCGATGGTGAGCTTTCATTAAATTATTCTTTTTGTGTTCTAAATAATTTATTCGGGTTCGAATTTTTAAATTGATAGTTCTAATTTGGTACTCTAATCGTATTTCTTTTAAATTGATTTATTTTAGATGTAGCACAGGTGTATTCAAGTTACAATAATTAATTCGTTCAAAGTTGTTGAGGGTTAGTTGCAAACTTATAGTTACAGGTGTACTTAGGTGTTACAGATTTTTATTGATGATAGTTTGTAACCTAAGTTTTTAAATACCTAAGTACCTACATTATAGGTACTCTTCTGCGACCTGTGCGATTTCTGCTATCTAAAAAAATATTAAATTCAGTGTAGAACTTTGCGCCAAAGATTTAGGTAAAATTAATGCCGAATTAAAATTACTTGGACCTGTTATAATTGTGTAAAATATAGACTATTTGAAATAATGATAAAATAGCAAGTACAAACAGAAACATACATGGAAAAGACAAGACATTGCTGATAAAAATAAAAAATGGCGTAAATAGACTGTAAAATACCAAAGTAAAATTCTTCACTAAATTAAAAAGTATGTTTAGCTAATTTATAAGCAGTGTGTTAATTTTACTGCTTACCTATATTCAAGAGTTCGCCCTCAATCAATAGGTATTCAGCCCTCGAATTACGAAATAAGCCGAAACCAGCTGGGCGGTAAGTGATCCCACAGTGTTTGTCATTACCATTCACAAACTGGTAAACATTGGTCATTACCGTGGTACTCATGTCATTACCGTTTTCATTACACTTGTCATAAACGCATGTGAATTCAAATTGATGGATTGTTCATCATTATGGTTAATCAAACTGCATGAGTTCATTTATTTCTGTGGTAACTGTCATTATGTGAATGATTTATAATAATGCTATGGTTTATAACAAACAAATTGAACATAAAACAAGTGGAAATTAAATAAAAAAGGGATTGTGGATATTTCTTTAAGCTCCGCGTTTTATAACGAAATCTGTGTGTGTGGGTATGTAACTACGGCGTAATTTCAAAAAGAAATCTAATAAAATTGGTAAGTTTATTGTTCCATCATTATAAAGTACCGGACTCCTCAAGCGAGGGTCCATAAATCTTAGGAAATCACGATATAAACGTCAGTGACCACCTACCATCAGGTGGGCCATCAGCTTGTTTGCCAAACTATTACATAAAAACCGGCCAAGTGCGAGTCGGACTCGCGCACGAAGGGTTCCGTACAATTATCTATAAAAACGGCAAAAAAATCACGTTTGTTGTATGGGAGCCCCCTTAAATATTTATTTTATTCTGTTTTTTAGTATTCGTTGTTATAGCGGCAATAGAAATACATCATCAGTGAAAATTCCTAACTAGCACGGTTCATGAAATACAGCCTGGTGACAGACGGGCGGACGGACAGCGGAGTCTTAGTTATAGGGTCCCGTTTTACCCTTTGGGTACGGAACCCTAAAAAAGGAGTTAGTAATAAATAACAGAGGTAAAAATCAACTTTTCCATTACTAGAATAATATAAAGTGAAGACAATAATTATTATCAGTAGTGGAATGGAAACTATCCTCTATTCCACATGACAGTGCTCACTCTACTCTACCGGCACTCAACCGGTATCTACTTATGTCAAAAGTAGAGCAGAGTAGCGGAGGAGCTCGATATCAGACAACTTATTACGAACTCTACTTTATCGAGAGAACTAGTTCCGTGTAAAGAAAATGTGGAGTGGTTCAGAACAAAACGATACTAATATAAACTGAACCTTATCATCACTACATAGTATAAAACAAAGTCGCTTCCCGCTGTCTGCCCCTATGTATGCTTAGATCTTTAAAACTACGCAACGGATTTTGATGCGGTTTTTTTTAATAGATAGAGTGATTCAAGAGGAAGGTTTTTAAATATAATACATGCATATTATAGTGGAGAAAAACGCGGAAAACGCCATAAACGAAAACCACGCGGGCGAAGCCGCTGGCGACCTCTACCAGCTAGTTTCTTATAACAATAGACAAATAAGACCTATTTTAGCAAGGAAATGTATAGAAACAAACAATATGTTTGCTTCCAGCAGAGATTCAACACAGTATAATGCTTTAATGAACCTTAACGGTTTATCAAGATGAGCTGGGGCCTAATTCTCCTAAAATAAATCTTGATAAATCACAACCGAACCAAGGCCGAACCGTTCATTCAGACAGTTCTCAATTTCAAAAGCTATCAAATTGTTTGACACAAAAAACAAAATCAATCATTTTGAAAGTTTACGAAAACAAAAACTGACTGACAGTTGTGGTTCGTTTGCGTTTGGCAACAATTTATTTTAGGAGAAGTGGGCCCCTGGGAGCCAATTTGACAAAATTGTTGCCAAACGCAAACGAAACGAACAGTTTTTGTTTACGAAAAACTGTCAAAATGATTGACTTTTTTTGTGTTAAACAATTTGACAGATTTTGAAATTGAGAACTTTCTGAACGAACAGTTCGGTTGTGATTTATCAAGATTTCTTTTAGGAGAATTGGGTTCCTGAAACTATAATTGAAGAAATGGTTTAAAAGATATTCGTAGCATGGCGGGCCACTTTCGTTTTAATTTTATATGAAATACTAGAGGTCGCCAGCTGCTTCGCCCGCGTGGATGTCGTTTTGCGCGTATTCCGCGTTTTCCTCTACTATGATATACATGTATTACACATGTAAACATTCCTCTTGAATCACTCTATCTGTTAAAAAAAACTGCATCAAAATCCGTTACGTAGTTTTAAAGATCTAAGCATACTTACATAGGGACAGACAGCGGCAAGCGACTTTGTTTTATACTATGTAGTGATGAATATGAAATGCAGCATTGAAAGGGTAAACTCAAAAGAAGGGAGTGTGAATATCGTGCACAGATATCGTTAATAATAGAGGTCGCAGAAATCTAAATAGTATCTTATTATTATTTAGATTTCTGTGACTGTTATTATGAGTTTGGTTTGTCTAACGTTATATGAAATTAAGTAATATTTGCTATTCTCATTTTTTTAAGATTCTCCTCTAGATTTGATTGTCATGATAATGTCTCACATCCCATACCTTTTGTTAGCAACAAACTAGGAAGGTAATGAAGTATTTAAAACTATTATTCGTTCCACTAAATTAATTTCGTTTCGAGGAAATCTGTGCTTTACCTTATAATCTGAAAATAACTCGGCTACTAATATGGTAAAGTAATTACATGCCGTATACATAAATTAAGTATCTACTTCGTATGTATTTAATACCAATAAAACGATTCCAGTTAAATGTTTTAGGTAAATCTATTGTTCAGCTATTTCAAATAGGTACCATAATTTATTATCATTTATTTTGCTTTATTTAAATTAGTATTCTGCTGCACGTCCTTTCGTCATTCAGCCGTTGTAGTTTCTGAAAATTATCTCTGTACAGTTTAGTGATTGTGTTAGTGATAGTCTAGGGTTTGAACGGTTGTCTTGCATGCAGGAGGGTCTAAGTTCGATCCCGACTCGTACCTCTGACTATTCGAATTCATGAGCGGATTAATATTTGTGACGGAAAAACACCGTGAAGAAAACTGCACACCCCTCACTGCACAGCCCTCTCAGGGCTCGAAAAAGTTCTAGATATTGTGTGTAGTCTACCAACACGCACTATTGCAGCTTGTTAACACTCTGCCTGCCATGAGAACGGCCGGCACCCCCAAAAAATTTTGTTCAGCAGGCCACAGCATGTAGACGCAAGAGAAGTATCACATTTTCCATAACAGCACGCCACGCGCCAGTAGTTGTAAAAACTATTTGAATTTGGGAGTTTGGGAGGTCAGGGCGGATCCCACGGCGTCCTGAAAGTTTTTTTTTGGACCTGCCTGCTGACCTCTTCTAATAATTTTGACTTTTGACTCACGGCGTTTACAAGCAGAAAATTTGGGACTCGCCGGCGACCTCCATGGCCTCCTGAACTTAAAAAGTGATATATATTGTCGGCAGGGAGAGTGTATCATCTCATTCTGAGATGAGGCCCAACAGTAGGATAGTAATGGGCTTCCCACGTTAGGTTTTTTCGGCATAAAGAAAACCACAACAGTAAAGGAACAACAATGCGGTATCTTTTAGCACATCACTGTTTTTTTTTTCATCTTAAAAAACGAACGTGTCATCTTTACACTGAATAGCGTCACGCTAACTAAACGTTAATTAGGTACCTAGACTAATTACCAAAAATAAGGAAACATTGCAAGGTCGACAGTTTTGTACATCTTTGTATGTTAAATAAAGTTAAGTTCTACAATTAGATATCAAGATGCGAAGTAATTAATTTTAAGTACGTTGAAGATGCATATCTGTTTCACATTAAAACAATTCTTATTATATTATTACGGATTCGCTTCCCATATGGTTAAGGGCGATGCTCAAAGTGCATGTTTTTATCAAGGTTCTGTTATATTATTATTGTGCGCATGTTTCGTGTGAATGAACTGTGTTTTGGAGGCTTTTATAACATACATAATATAATTACAAACTGTAAACAAAACGTTTTAAAGATATAGCGGCAGTTTTTGACAGGTGTGCCTTTATTTATAACATACGATATACCTACCGTACAGGTGTAGGTAGATGCCCAAGAAATCTTGAGTATGTTCATTCTACTTTGAACTATCCGATGAGCGTGGCTAACTATCGGCGGATCTCGATAACCAATCTCAATTCAAAATCTCTAGATGGATTTCGATTTTTGACATTACTTCTATTGAATTTCAGTCAAAAACCTACATTAATCTACGGATTTTTGATTGAGATGAGTTATTAGGATCATCCGTCAGTCAAAGGCCGTTTTAAGCCCTCATTTGAGAGATCCCTCTTAAGTGTAGTTTTAAAAGGACAGGAGAATAATTAAAATACAAAAGTTGGCATATGTATGGAATTTTACTTTATGGTATGATTGGTATGGCCAGGGCCATCTCTACCCGAGGGTGCAAAGGGTGTGGGGCACCCGGGTGCAGAGGCATAGGGGGCGCCTCGGCGCTGGGTCCTGAGACTTTGAGGGCCCCGAGACCTGAGAAATTATTTTACTCAGCGCTGATGGGGGGAGCATGCTGGAAAGGCTAGGAGGCGCCTTAGCTACGTTCGCACCCCGGCGCCATATATCCTAGAGACCCCCTGGGTATGGCTGTTGGAAGATTTCTCAATAGGCATATTGACAGCATCAATAAATTGCAAATCTAATCAGTCCGCCAGTTAAAGTTTTGAAAAATAATGGACACATTTTTTCTTTTGTTAAATCTATGAATATTTGGAAACATAAAACTCATCAAAACTCGAGAGTGGGGGCTTGTGACGTCAGAAGCAAGTAAAAATTGTACTTGCTTGTGACGTTTTGCCAATTTTTAAAGTGTCGTATCTTCGTCAATTTTGGTTTACGTAACAAAAGAAAAAATACGGGTCAAATATATTTTGATAATCCAACTGACGGACTAATTAGACTTTTTCAATCAAATACCCTATTGAAAACTGTCTATTAATACTGGCCTAACACCCAATCTAAAAATCATCACATTCGAGCTTTCTTTGGTATCTACAAACCACTTAAAAATTCACAATCAGGCAATCAAATAAACACTTATCAGCCCATTTCCAACATTCTCAATCAACAGAACACATACTTACGGTATTGGGTTCACCAAACTTCACGGGATCCATCCCATAAGGTACAAAACTAACAATCATCATCATCACCATCATCCAACAGGTTTCGGAATAAGAGAAATACTGGACTATTTGATAGGAGGCAACTATGGGAACTACCCATACCCGACGGGGCCTGGGTACTATCCGGGGCAGTACGGGCAGGGGCAGTACGGACCGGGACAGTACGGACCGGGGCAATACGGGCCGGGGCAGTATAGGCCTCCGGGCCCCCCTGGCGCTCACCCTGGATGCCCCCTGTGTGATTCGTCTGTGTACAGCTACTGCTCTCATAAGCAGGCTCATGATTCGTGTTGCTGCAGTTCTGTTTGTGAGTATAAAACCATTTTTTTTATTTTTATTGATCTTTATTTTAAGGGAACTCACAACTTATTGACTGGTAAATATTTTCACCACGATATGAGCTAACCTGATATAGCTCGTGCCCAGGGCCGGATTTAGGGGAGGGCAATAAGGGCTTTAGTCCCCGGGCCTCCACAAGAGAGGCGCCACAATAGGAATTTTTGTTTTTTTAGATAAAATACAATGACACCCATTCTGATAAAGAGAAAAAAGTTCACAATCACGAGGTACTTTTTTAAAAACATATCTACGGTCCTCGACTTCTTAATGGCCCCAGGGCCTCCAAACCTTTAAATCTGGCCCTGCTCGTGTCGACACACAAGAACAATATGCTTTCTTCTTTATTACGGCGTTATCGAATCCGTTTGCCGCAATTAGGCAAGTATATTGCACGTAAGATGCAGACCGACTAAAAGTAATAACGACATTCGTTTGCATCATCATCATCATTCAGCCGAAAGACGTCCACTGCTCCCCCAAGCATCGCCACATCCACCTGCCCTGTGCTCCATTTTGGGGGGGTTTGCCATAATCGCCACGCTTGGCAGGCGGGTTGGCGATCGCAGTATGGTCATTAAAGTGCTCAGAGGACGCTGCTGCCCATATTCTAGTACCTAAATCCCTTAATCGCCTTTTACGACACCCATGGGAAGTGCTCTTTTCGTCCGGCACCACACGGCATATTCGTTTGCATACACGTTGCCATTATATGTATTGAATTTTCAGCTACGACACGCAGACGCGTAACGTCATACCTAGGTACCTGGGGCCCAATTCTCCTAAAATAAATTGTTGCCAAACGCAATCGAACCACAACCGTCAGTCAGTTTTTGTTTTCGAAAACTTTCAAAATGATTGATTTTGTTTTTTGTGTCAAACAATTCGACAGCTTTTGAAATTGAGAACTGTCTGAATGAACGGTTCGGCCTTGGTTCGGTTGCGATTTATCAAGATTTATTTTAGGAGAATTAGGCCCCTGCGTGCAAACTACTTACATAGTGAAAACGCACCTTTTGACAGAAATATTCGTATTTGTAGATTAATGCAATGCACTATGATGCGATGTACGATTAAACTGTCACATTTTAGTGTTCCGTATCAACACGGTAAAAAAGGAACCCATGGTGCGACTTCGTCTGTCTGTCATTCACAGCTGCTTATTTCAGGAACTATTAATGCTATCGATTTGAAATTTGGAATAGTTTGAAGTAATACTTGTCGATCTAGTATATTGCAAGTGATAGAATTGATGAATTTTATTTTCTTTGCAATAGGGACCGAAGTGGGAGGTTGTAAAAAATGGGGTTGCTAGGTCAAGACTCAAGTGTAGTATCATTATGATAGTGCTTCATTTCCACATATTTTTTTTTTCATTAGGCCGCTAAATTTTCGGCTAATGTTGAATTTTTTTAGTAAAAATACCATTCCCCTCTCCCCCCCCCCCCCCATATAATTATCCGCTACTAGCAGTTTTTTTAGAAATCAGACTTAATATTTTTTTAAACGTTTCCGTCCAAGGTACGGGATTTTTGTATATTTATTTGGGTTATTAGGTACCTAGTACTTTCCTTATCCGGGATCCCGTCAATGACTACCTACTGTCCAAGGAACTTTAGTATAAGAGATCTTCCGTAGAATATTATCAATGAACGAAATACTCACTTACCTACTTACCTTTTATTTTGCAGTCAACCCCTACAACTGCGGCAAGACTGACTGCAAGTTCCTGCACGCGAACTCTTGTGAAGAACACCAGCTGATCACCAACTGCTGCTGCGTAGACCTCTACAAGAACAACGTGCCAGACGTACCTGTCGTCGCATAATCAACTCTATCACTATTGCAACAAGACTTAAATTCGTCGGAAAACGGCGAGATTGTTTACCGATTGCATCAAACTGATGAGTGAATGATACGGTGATTTTTTTTTTCGGTTCCTTCTAAAATGTGTATAGATAGTTCAATCCACAAAAACGCGCCCCACTCTTTGTCGAAATCGCTTCAGGGCAAGTGTGCGTTATAAATTGATATTGTGTTAGTTCTATCGTCACACTATAGTTAGATGTGTGCATACGCACCACGCAACTACCTCTCACAAAAAGGAGCACGACTTCGTGGATTAACGCACTATAATTCGCTATTGCAAAACCCTGTTCATACGAGCTATAGGTACTCAAGTATTACCTACCACAAACTTTTGTAGAAAACTCTACGCTGCATTATCACATCACGGCATGGCGTTAGCAGTCATTGGGTTTTTTCCACTGGCCACCCGTGTCCGCCCTACAGCCGGAGGAAGCAAAAATGTATCAAAATATAAGACGCGTTTTTCCACTTGCCGGCGACGACAACATCATAGATTATGCCTGAGAGCCCGGTCCACACGATGCGGTGCGGCGGCGACGCGGCGCCTGAGCGGTGCCGCTGCGGCGTCTGAGCGGTGCGGTTGCGGCGTCCTACATAGAAATATACATGGTATGCCACGTGTGATGCCGGAGTGGCTCCGCTCCAGGACGCCGCGCCGTGCTGTTGGTGGGCTGTCGCTGCGGCGCCGCACTGGCCGTGTGACCGCCAATGCGGCGAAATCTTAGCGATGCGGCGCCGCTCCGCAACGTGTGGACCGGCTCTCAGTCTTTGCAGGACCATTTGGTTGATATCAATGTTTACTTACAAAAAAACTAATCTATGTTAGAGTTAACGCTCGTATGAACAGGCTGTAAAGAAATTCATCGTAAGTTTTGCTATTAGTTAAAATTAGTTCGATGCAACGGGGTTTAGAGTATTTAAGAATAGTTTTTAAGACAAACACATAATTAGTCATTGTATCATTAAAATACACAAATAAATACAATATTGTATGTAACCATGATTATGGTAAATACTTGTTTTTTTTTTTACGTCCTAGTATCGGTAACGTCTCTACATAGTTAGGTACAGTCAGCAAAGGAGTTAGGTATACAGGAAAACAAGGATATCAATGCACTACGCAGGCAATTGTCATTGTAATTTTGTGTCTAATAACTTTTTATACGCTAGTCGCGCAGACAACCGATGGTAAAAGCTTGGCCACTCAGCACACATACCTAACTCTGTCAAAATACCCATGTAATAATTTGCCTGTATACTTATTTTTTTGATTGACTGTACTAGAAAAAATAACAAGTAATTATGTTAGGTACCGCTCTTTGTCTACCACATTAGGCGTACCGCATAAGACATCTGGCTCAAAGATCTAGTTTTATGCCTTACCAGGTAACTAGGTTGCTTTCTACAGTACCTAGTCATATTTTCAATGTTTATATGCGTTTGTCAGCTGTGGCGAAGACTGTTCTAAGACCGAAAGAGGATAAAGTAGGTCTTAAATCTAAGCAAAGCAGGGAAGCTAAACAAAATATGATCGTCAACTCTTCTCAACATCAACGCTAACTGCTGTTTTTGGCTCACGAAACCGAATGAGGTTGAAAAATGCCGCCTCAAAATCCCCAATAAATTACTATAGTCCGAACATGGGCACAATCGCAGACAGAATCTAGATCGAGCACGCTAGTAATAATCTAATCTCGCTAGTAATATCACTAGAGCAGGGCTGTCCAAACCACGGCTCGCGAACGACATGCGGCCCGACACTCGTATTTGCCTGCCAAGCAATTTAATGTTGTATGTTAAGCATATTTTTGTTATTCTATTATACATAGCCCGCCAGTCAATGTGGTAAATTTTATTGATCCTGAAGCCCCAACCTTTAGAAGCGGACTAACAGTCTTGGCCTTCCTAGGCCGTGTAGGACAAACCATTACATACCAGCTCCATTACTAATGAGCTAAGGTTCGATCAAATATTGATTGAAGAAGCTAAGACGTATTTTTCCGGCGATTGGCCCCCCTAGGCCCGGGTCTAGTCGGCTTTACGGAAAGTCTGCCTCTAACTCTCTGAGAGGAATCGCGAGACAATCCACAGCAGTGCAAATTCAACAAGGAAGATAAGGTATATAAATAAAACCACAAATTGCTTATAGGTACTTATTCATGAATGCACCACAAATATTCGTACACCACATACACACAGTCGCTAAACCGTAGAAAATAGCTAACGCCACTGAGTGGCGACATTGGCATCGGTAGTTGATCATCAACCTTAGTCTATTACAATGAAGTGCTCCTCGTACAACTAAAAACACTTTGTTAATGGCAGTTCTAAATATTTAGTCTTCAACAATTCGTATTATGGAAATCAGGCGCAATGTTGAGCAATCTTGGATTTAATATCAAAAATAGAGGCCCCCGCAAGAAATTAAGGCCCCATTTATGCAGATCCGCTGCGTACTGTAATTTCATAGTATTTCTCTCGTGTCAGCACGAGCTATACGACAATAGCACATGCCGTGGTGAAAAGATTACCCAGTCAGCAACGTTGGTAGCGGGGCTGACTGCCCAGGGTGCGCCGGACGTACTTAAGTATCGTCACTCGTCGAGGCTGTATTTTATACAACTAGAATTCAAAACATACCGTAGAAAAATGTGTCTACGTAAACACTCTAATACATGGTCATAATTATGTTCGAATTAAACTCTGCGTCTCAAATCAATCCATCCTGTCAAGTTTCTGCTGCAAAAACCTAGATCTTTCATAAAAATCTTGCTGTTAGCAATGGACCTCTTGCGGGAGCTCACTCTAAGTATTCCCCAAAATATAACTACAAAAATCTGTTTAGAACATTCTCACGTCAATGTCCCACAGACCGAATACGCTCCAAAAACTTCAAAATCGTTGCACACATCAGAAATGTCTGTATAAAAATAATATCAGGTCTGTCATGTGAAACGTATAAGTACAAATATGAACTAGCTAATGGTACACTCACACACATCAATAACATCACCGATCAGTCACGTCAATATAATAATAGTTCTGTAGAAGTAGTAGACGCCAGACACGCCGGTCACTGTCATGGCCGGCGAGTCTCAGTCAACATCTTGTCACTGGCAGATTCAAACGATTATGATCGCGAAAGAAACATGGACACCTATTTATACTCTGTTTAACGAATGCTGAGTCCTGACATAGCGGTCACTTCGTAAATTGCAGCCGTAAGGAGGCTGCTATCAAAAAATGTTAACGAAATCATCAAAAACTTTGAAATTCTTTGTAAGGTACCGTTTTGTAGAGAAACCTCAGGACTCACCTTACGTTGAAAAGGATATAACATACACAATGCCACGCCCCTTAATGTTAACGCGACTGATCAGCGACTTGACGGCGACGTGGAGTGTGTGAGTGTACCTTACGGCACTTGTCCCACCGCGAACGATGAGTGAGCAGCGAGTAGAGCTAGAAACTAGAGGCAAGCAGCGAGTGTGTACTTCCGATAATTTTGTCGCTGGGCTATAAGCGAGTGTGCGAGTGCGACGGGCGATTACTCGCACCACTCGCAAATGAATGCTGGTTGGTCGGCGTGAGTTCTGACCGCCAAGCGAGCATCGCTGAGCAATTATCGCTGAGCGAGTATTATCTTTGATAGCTCTTGTCGCTCAGCGACAAACTAGTGGAGCGAGTCCTCGCCGGAAGTGTAAACAGTCAGTGATCAACTATTAATATAAGCATCCCTTTTGTTTACACGGAATGTATATCTATTGTACGTTTCTTGAGCGAAAAATTAGACGATAGTTTAGTCGCTTCCTCGCCGGCGGTGGGACAACTGCCTAAACATGGTACATCTAAATACACCTACGGTCACTGGGCTCACATCTGGCATACTCGTATAGACACAAACATAGAATAAAGTCATTAAACTATTTTATTAAACGAATAATTCAAAACTGCCATTAACACGTCATATTTAAATACATCTAGTATCATAATACAGTGTGTTTTGAATCACAGATATAGAGTTGGATAGATAACGCAAGTTGACTTACTTTGCGTGGCATTTAGTAGGAGCAATGCTCGTACATGTTACGCGCAGGAGTCGGTTGTCTTTCGACCTCCTTCGTGTCCACAAGCGCGAATGATTGCAGGATGCTAGATTTTTATATTTGACTGCCGAGACATGAAGCTTCTCCAGCCAATTTACAGGATGCGCGTGAGCAATTTTTACCTTTCAGCACTATATTACCCTCATTACGTAGGTATTTAGAACAAAAAACGTAACACGCTTGTTTTGACAAACTTGCGATATGTATTTAACTCAATATCTGTGTTTGAAATTCTATAATAATTCCCATTTTCGGGTTTCGCAGTATCCTTTAGGCGGTCATACAAACGTGAGATACCTAACTTAGTTCACAAACATTGTCAAATGATTCAAATCACTTTATTCGAGCTGTCAATTATATAAACAAAAATACTGAAAGGTAATTAATCGACTATTTATTAGATATTTAGTCGATTTATCGTCGATGTATTCAATTCGTCTTTACTAAATGTGTCGACTATTTTATTTTATTTGTATACTTTTGTGTTGCACCGTTACAAAAGTATATTTTATTGTATAAAAATCAATCATAGTGCCTCACATCATTAGGCTAAACGCGTTCGCCTGACTCAATATTTTATTTAGATCTCGTACCATGTATAAATAAAACATATCCGAAAACAAAATAATCTTTGTATCACACAGGAAAAATAAAGTAATGGAAATAAATCAATTCGAATAAAGTGAGTTGAGACAACTTAATTTTTAATTAATTAAAAATTACACAGCGACCATATTTCTTAATATTCTTGTTATTACAAAATTCGTTTACTAGTTACCAGCCTTCGGACAATATAGTTGCCCCTATGTACAAAGCGACATTAAAAAAAATCTTAAACATTAAAGTTCATTCCGCTGAACAAACATTTTTGAATGTAGATGAATTAAAACACCAATAATGTTGAAATTACTTTTTAAAAGCCTGGCCGTGCCTGTCAGAGTGGCCTAACACAATTAATTGACCATTTTACATCAAAACTGATATTTCGAATAGAAAAAATCTAAATAAATCAATTCCAATCAGGTCAATTTCTTAAAAGAAAATTAAGTTACCAATTTGTAAAACATGCATAAGGAATAAGACTATAGTTAGGCCACTAGTACTGACAAGCTATAGAAATATAAGAATTTCACTGTTAAACGAATGTTACCTCATCAGCAGATTTCAGAACATTGAAAAAAATAGATATAGGTCCGAAATAATAATGTTCGAAAACCAGCGTCACCAAGCACACTCAATTAACATCATAAGGGCTTAAAACGCATCGTTTTATTAATCGAAATTAAACCTTACCATCAACACAGTAAAGTAGATCCAAATATGAACGTTATTAAAAAAACATCTGCTTTACATAATGAAAATTAGTAGTAATTAAAATTACTACCAAACTTACTATGGCAGATGGCCTCGAAACTTCGAGAATAATAAAATTGAATTCAGAACTTTAAGATTTACTACATAAAGTACTCGTTTGAGTTTTGTGGAATTTATTACCGTTTTCTTCATGTTTTATTAGAAATTAAATTAAATGCTTATTACTGATGATACAATCGATTCCTTTACTTATGTTGGCTATCGTTTTACAAGAAAATTCAGACACAGACGCTACGTTAGCCTAAATTCTATATTTTTCAATGTTCTGATCGAAATTAGGCGCTGATCGGGACATTAGGCGCTGATCGGGAAATTAGGCGCTGATCGTGAAATTCTCTCTTAGAGTAACAGCAATACAATGAAGTGTAATATGTCTGTAAGACTTGGGACGAGTGTAAGGGGGCTGTGTCGGTGAAGGCTGGTCCTGCGAAGCCCCACGTGAGCTCACTCAGCGCATCCTATAATGATTCTTCTCCCGAACTTGGCACAGTTCGCCTTTGAAGTCGATCTCGATCTCAAAGTCGAGATCGCGGTTGTTCCGTGCGTTTTGACGCATCGAGAACGTACCGGTGATCTCTTCGAATTTTTTTACCTGCAGTAATATTAAGTTTTGGTAAGTATTTATTTGTCCTAGTGTAAAATGGTATACATCGGAATAAGATAAGAAAATTTATGTTCAGATGAATAAAAAGGAGACTTTCTTTAATATCGAAGGATTGCAACTTCTGTACACATTTATTGTATCCTTTTATGCAAGCGTCAAATCGGACCTATTACGTTGTTCGAACTGTAGTTACGGATACGGAAATTGCACGACACCGCGGACAATTTAAAGTACCAATCACAGGTGACTGTTTTCTAGCTAATGTTACTATTAAAAAAATAAAATCATTTTCATCCTTTTTTTTCCAATTTTGTTATTTATTTCCAAAAATAGCCAACCCAAATAGTTACGTATTCCGAAAATTAAGCTTTTAATACGTAACCCCAAATATGATTTAAAATGTTAACACAGCTGATGAAAGACTTATTATAGCAATTATTTTTTAAAATCTTTGAACAGCTATTTCTCGTAAACTTTTTAAAAAAGTTGTAAAGTAAAAGTAATTTATTATAATTATGTTGTATAACTTTTCCGGCCAACATTGTATTTGCAAATGTTGTATCTGGGGCACATGGTGCGTCCTAAAGATTTTCATATTAACAACAGAACGTCCTAGTTCTAAAATAATTCATATTAATAAGTAGGATGCATTAAATACTTACAGTCATGTAATCATCGAAGTAGAAGACGGTCTGCTTCCAGTGCGTGTAGGGCGCCTCGGGGGCCGTACTAAACCCGAGGCGCTTGTGGGACTTCGTGAACTCCACGTTGAAGAACGTCACCAACGCCTGGATGAAGTCGTTGCGACGCACCTGTGACAATGACGGGGTTTAATTATGCCTGTCTCTGGTAGATAAATGGGTTTAAGCTATACTTTTTTAGCATGGCGTTCTTATCATTAACACAACTTGGTACTCATAAAAATTATATGTATAAGTTAATTGTTAGCCATAGGTGCTACAATTAACTTGTTTTTTTCTAATATTTTTTTTATTTTTAGTTTCGATGTATCAGTGATAAGCGCCCCCAAAAATATGTTTTGCAGCATCTCTGGATAAAAACCTAGTGTGTTGTACCAAATAAAAATGGGATTTTGTAATCATCATCCATTGTATGAGTACAATAAGAACCTAATAGGAATTATAGGAGTCCTTTTTAGTTGGAGGATCACCATATCTCATTCCTCCCAAAACCCAAGGAGAAGGGCTCAGTATCCTATGTCAATATATTTATGGTTAATATCATAAACATGATTTTCTAATGTTTAAATAGTATGCCACAAAGATGGCTCCATTTAGATTGTTGAAACGAATAGAAAATAAAACAAATGTTAAAAAGTTAATAACAAAATTAAATGTGAGTTTTTACCTGAAGGTGGAACTTGGATTCGAAGTTAAGATCTTCTTTCTTAACTGTATATAAATCTATTTCTTTCAATAAACAGGAGTTGGTCACCACCTGAAATAAAACAAATTTCACATTTATATAAATGAGCAAAAAAATTAAACTTTCGTCCGTTTCCAATAAGCAATCTATCGGCGGTTTACTCTATCAGAGATAGAAATTTAACATAAGCCCCGGTAGAAGTTATGTCAAATTCCAATCTCTTGTAAGGCAAACTGGCGACGGGCACACAATGGCCAAATTCTAAGTATACAAAGGAATAACTCTCGAAACGACTAATTCTACGATTGCCGAATTCGATGAATGGGTAATTCTACAAAAGGGCGTAATCGCAGGCGAAAGTTAGTATTTCAGAAAAATTTGCTCTTTGTAAAGTTTGCCATATTGACAATTAAACATTTACTTGTAGAATTGGTCATTAAACATAAAATTCGGCATTTGTAGAATTTGCCATTTTGTGAACAAGGCATTTGTAAAATAAGCCATTTATAAAATTCGGCAGTCTTAGAATTTGACATTTCAAGAATGTATTTATTTGCCAATATGTACATCAACAATTCAACACATTATGATCATTCACATTACAATTCCATTGTATACTCATGTGCCATTCTGAGAATTGGACATTATGCACATAAACCATTTTAACTTTGAAGAGCATCTTACCTGCTTAGCATCAACCACATCAACCAGCGGCTCGGAGATGGCCACCTTCCTGATAGAGGACATGTCAAAACCATACACATCATCCCACCAGTTGATTTTCTCATCCTTGTACTGACGGTCTTCGATACCGCAGATGAATAACGTGCATCTGTTGGTAATGATACACTATATTAGCACCACTAGCTCGACAAGATTGCACCTGGTGGCTAATAAGGCCGCATCTCAGACCAAATAAAAAACCCAGACAGAACGCTGCGAACAATACAGTGAAGCATGCCAAAACTACACCTCCGCTCTTTGCATACACGCACACATTTACAACATTTTTCAATCAACCTACACCTTACTATGTGCACACATGTTTACGAAACCGGCCTCACGTCACTATTGACAGTGCTCTGTCTTGGTTTTTTTATTTGGTCTGAGGGCCGCATTTGATGACACATATTTCGTTTCATGTAATCATAACTGTAAGTTGGCTGCACATCCAACCACAACTGTAAACTATGTAACTACTGAATGCAGTTTGAAAGCAGATAGGATGTAGCCAGTGCAACTGCGTGACAACTGCCGACTATACCATTATTCATTAAAGGCCCGATTCCACTATGCAAGTTACTTGTATGCAAGTTGCAAATTACATATAACTTGAACAAACCTGCATACAAACTACAACTTGTATGAGGTAGTTTGAACTTGTACATTTTTTATTCAAGTGACGTGTGACGTGCAAATTGAACACGCAAACGTTAGTTGCACTTTTCGAATTGCGAACGAGTGATTGACACCCATGATGTCCAACTCAATTGTTGAACATCTCCACTTGTATGCAAGTAAAACCTGCATGCAATTTGCACACTCTCGAAAACATGTTTCCAATGTAAGCAACTTGTACGCAAATGTGACGTCATACTTGCAACTTGCATAAAATATCAACAAACAACTACCCACTTTTCGAATAATTCCTGTGTTAGGAAGTGTCAATTACACAAAATACAATACCGATCATTTTAGAGTGGGTAGTATTTTGTTTACATTTTGTCTCACGCTTCTGTGATTATGGTATAGATGTGCAGCCTAATTGCAGTTATGATTATGAATTTGAAACGAAATATGTTTCACCAAACGCGGCGTTTTAGTCCCACTGCCTTCAGTCGGAATTATTAGCAATGCAAAAGACAAATTGCAAGTATTCCTGTAAAAAACGACCAAGTGTTTGTCGGACCACGCTGTGTAGGGTTCCGAAGTCATTACAATGGTAATAACCCAACCTAACCCGTTATAAGTACTTGTTATAAGGAAGACGACGAACGGATATACAACGATGAATGCATACCACCCCTTTGATATGTAAATGACATTCGTCGAAACGAGTTTCTGGCAGGGTAGGTACTCAATTTTAAGTTGCCGCTAAGTCTCGTGTTGTCACTTTCATTTTAAGGCGGAGTGACAGCGACATCACGAAATTAACGGCAACTTTAAATTGAGTAGCGTTTGATTATTTGGGCAATAGTAGCCCAATGATGAGCCTGTGGCCTTACTGTTGGTTTGGATGGCTGGTAGTTCGTTGCACAATCAAGTTCCGTGTCCAATGTTCATTCATACAAATACCCATAACCGTATTTTCGATATAAGACACGTGCGGCGAACACGTGTTTATCATTGCCCCCTGTCCAGACCTGTCGAGAACAGGTTCGCCAAGCTGCCGCAAGAGGCGCGTGTTACGGTTTTATTTTTAACAGACCACATAATAAGTCCAGAATAACCGATCGCAGGCAGCAGCAAAGGATGATGACTTTTTGGAAACATTGAATTCAATAGTGTATTTGACTGAAAAAATCTAGTTAGTCCGGCAGTTAGATTATCAAAAAATATTTGACCCGTATTTTTTCTTTTGTTACGTAAACCAAAATTGACGAAGATACGACACTTTTAAAATTGGAAAAACGTAACAAGCAAGTACAATTTTTACTTGCTTCTGACGTCACTAGCCCCCACTCGAGTTTTGATGCGTTTTATCTTACAAATATTCATAGATTTAACAAAAGAAAAAATACGTGTCCATTATTTTTCAAAACTCTAACTGGCGGACTAATTAGATTTGCAATTTATTGATGCTGTCAACATGCCTATTATCAGTGAGTGTAATGATGATTTGAAAATTTTAATAATACTAGTATTTAGTGTTGTCTATTCTGTTATTTTGTATACAAAATAATATTACAAAAAACAAGTTCACATTCATAAAACACTTTTGAAACTTTGTACAGTCAACATTTAGTTTTTATGTTAACTGCACGTACCGCGGCAGCTTCTTTACCTATTTGGTTGTTCACGATGCGTTATTAAAACGGAGTAATTTGTAAGGAATGCAGTGAAATTAAACAAAACCTTTAAAAATACCCTAGGAAATCCTTGTATTTATTTGCTGCAGTAGCTGATTAAGAGTACTTGTTCTATGTATAAATAAGGTACCTATTTGACTACTATTAAAAATTTAAAACAATTTATTATTTATAGAAAAACACGGAGATACACGCTTTCGAAGTTTGTTGAGACGGCATTTTCTGTTCTTGTAACGCGAAACCGATATTGTACAGAGTGATGTCAAGTCACCATGAAGTTTTATGTAGGTATGACGTCATAATATGGTAGTTTATAACTTGGGCATTCTATTAAATAGTTCATTCATATGCTTATTTTTTTGTAATAGATTCGAGATTTCTAGTAAAAAAACAGTCAAATACCACATTATGGGGCCATCCATTAATTACGTCACACGAATTTCATGATTCTTGACCCCCCTCCCCCCCCCCCCCCGTCCTTGTCACAGCTGGTCACATTTATGAGACTCCCCCTCCCTAGTGTGACATCACATATTTTGCAATTTTACATCTAGAAATTATTAAATTAAAACAGCATATCCGAATTCATTCTTAGATATATTAGAATTTGAAATGGGACGTCACGAAATCTAGGACCCCTCCCACCCCTTGTCTCACAATGTCAACTTCGTCGAAACAATCCCCCCCCCCCCCTAATTTATGGATGGCCCCTTAACAGTATAAATTAACAGAGTAACTAAAGCATACCTGTCAGGGAAGAGCATGCCATCAGCTTTGAGCCACTTGTCTCGAGCGTAGAGTACCGTGTCCAACATGCTCTCGTAGAACAGGCAGTACCCCATCCACTCTGATATGATGATGTCCACCTTCTCTACTGGCAGCTCCACCTCCTCAACCTGATAAAGAAAAAAAAAACATTGATTTTTTTTTTACCTGAGTGTCAATTTTTACAAGAATAAGTTCTCATACAATAAAAAATAAAAATAAAATAATAAAAAATAAAAATACAGCTGCTTTGAACAACTTTAATTGAGTTTCTTTAATTGAGTTTTTTTATGTAATACGCCGAATTCTAGACTTCAACTGCGTCATTTAGCAACAAAAGTAAAGTAGCTGAACATTTGTGTTTTAAAACTTGACATTAATTGAAAAGCTAATTGATATCAAATAAAAACTTCTAAGATATACTAACCTCCGGTTTCTGAATTCTAGGATAAGCAGTACTTAGTAACATTTGAGTAGAGTTGTCATAAAAATGACAGATTTTAAAGGATTTTTTTGATAACTCCGTACTCAAATACTACTTAAGTATTGCTTATCTTGAATTCTCAATTCAGAAACCAGAGGTCAGAGTTGTATGTAGATTCTTTTACTATTTGAAAATGTTTTTTTTTTTTATTTAGATTTTCATTTAGCGAGATCAATTTGTCTCTATCTACTTGCCTACCAACTTACCTTACTAACTGTACATACAAAAAAATTACAGGTTTTTTAAATAAATCAACGTAATATCTATCTTTTTTTTGTAAAGCCACTAAAGCAAGCTTGCTGAAAGAAATAAAATTAATAAAATCCTTTTTCCCTCACCTTTCCTTTGACAATCTCAATGACATCACTGAGTCTATTAGCCTCTATAATCTTGCGAGCGTAGTCCACAATGTTGGAGCACTCCACTGCAATGACTTTAGTTGCACCGGCCTTCGCCGCAAACATGGACAGGATACCCGTACCACACCCAATGTCTAGCACTGTCTGTTGAAGAGAGGAAGGTACGTTTTAAAAGGATTGTATGTTTTGTTAAGCCTAGTACGGACTAAGCGTTCCAATGTACGCATAGTCGGTTATGCATACTCAGGAACGCTTAGTCCTACCTGCAGCAACGCATAGACAAAGGTGACATGAACGCTCAATTAGCCTGTATGCTTATTCAACATACCTAGATGATGTGTACATTGGAACGCTTAGTACGTACAAAGCTTTACAGTTTCATGTAATCTTATTGGCAGTTGTGAAGTGAGTTGCACACACTGCCACACTGCGAGGCAGCGGGTTGCGGGCGGCTGTTGGGCAGGTGTGCCCCGGCCTGTTAACCCCGAATTTTGCTAGTGCGACGCGACTTGTGTCAACTTCAGAACCGCCAAATAAATTGAATTTTGAGTTAAGCTTGCTTTGTCTATGATGTCTAAATTGTTTTGTTTCATTGTAATTATCTTTTATACAATAAAGAATAAGAAAAATTTAACTATTCAGACTTAGTATAAATATTTAAGAATAAGATAAAATTGACTATTCAGACTTAAAATAATATTTGAGATAATTTTCAAATTGACTAATTTAAAAGAATAATATAATATTTTCAAAAGGATAAATTAAACCTGTTGAAAGTATTACATTCATTCATCCTTTATGGAAAGAAATAAATTTTCTAAAAAAAAAATTCTAATGAGATTGTTAGCGTTTTTTTAAATTATTAAGAAAATGGTTCTCAGTATTATGACCTTTACTTGGCAAGTTTCCATGTGGGAAACTGTGATCAAGGTCAAGTTCATAATGGGATTGATGAAGAGCATTTATTTATTTATCATGTTTACAGCATGTAATGGTTGAATGAAACCGAGTTTAAAATGGCGCCAAAAATTTGACTAGCAACACTTCAGACATTATAAAGCCAAAATGTTTTTAGATTTAAAGCCACAGTAAAACTGAATTCCGACTTTGAAAACAGGTATAAATTGTGGATACAAACAATTTTGGCAATCAAAGTGTAAACAATGTGTGATTATTTTAGGTTATAAAAAAGAATATCTGTAAAACATGAGTTGGTAACAAAGAGATTAGGAACTAACATTTACCTTTACTAGAGACTAACCAAAGGTAAAAAGTAGTAATAAGCAGCATTTTAGTACAGTATACGTTTTTATACTTACTTTACCCTTGAACAGGTGCTTATTGTGGTACATAGCGTTCCTGTATGTGAGTGTTCGGACTTCGTCTTTCAGCATCTCCTCGTGAATACCGAAGTGTGCGTAAGAGTCGAAGTAGTAGTCCCTGGAGGTCATTTCCTCCGCCGTAACATTCTTATCGGGCCCTACACGACAAAAGAACAGAAAAAAAGCATAAAAAACCGAAGCACGTTTCCATCAACCCAAGCGGTCGGCTAAAACAAAACATTTCTCACCATTTTCGCCCGCCGGCGTCGTGGCCGTTGATGTACCTTCTTGAGCTACATCCATGCTCTCCATTACAATGATTTGCAATCAATTAATCAATTAAATCGAACTATTTTTCAATATAACCTGCAACTTCGCAACGCCGAATCGATCTGTCAGTAATTCACTAGCGAACTTATAAGTAATACCACTTTGGTTTGACGTTATTTTTAATAACAGCTAGTTCTTACAACTAAATTATGAGATTAGATGAACAATTATCACAAAATATAACAATAGTTTTTCGTAAAATGCTCGAAATTAGGTATGTGTCGTTCGCGATTGAACGATTCAAAAGAACCAGATCTTCATATCAGCGCAATCGAATGGGTCACTTTGTTGAAAATGATTCGTTCGTTCGACTATAGTGTCATAGCATCGCGAGTCGCGGCGATCTGAGTGAGACTGTGAGAGTGAGAGAATGAGAAACGAACCATAGAATATTATACCGGGAAACGAACGAACCGAGCGCGAGCCGCGATGTGTGACGTTTGTCGAATGTATGACAGAGACACCACACCACAACCGATCTAACAAATTGTTATGAAATATGAATGGCAAAAATGTGTCTTAAAATTAGGGTACTAGAATCTATTATATTTTAGTTTACTCCTACTTCAGCAATTTTAATAAGCTATTTATTCTAACGTAAATAAGGTTCAATATTGGTTCCGGTTAAATTATTGCCAAACTGGTAGGTATGATTTGAATGTTTACACTTAATTTTTTCAATAAATAGGTCTCCATTTTGATATTTTAGTGACCCGTTAAACCTATGACAGGAGATGTTTTGTTTTGAATAATTTGGCGCGTGAGTGTTTAACTACGAAAGTTTTTCTCTATAAGTTTAGAATAATAAAAAAAGTAAATACATTCGATTCAATTTAATTCAATTCACACGTAATTTTTTTAAATGATACCTGTTTCGGTTTTTTTTTCCGCTTTTATGTTATTTTTATTACTATTACTTTTTATAAATAAATAATACGTACAACTTTTTAATTACATTATTTTACCAATCTTATATCGTTATTTATTTAGTTCCAAATCAAACTTCCCTATAATAAATGACAATTACGATTTAAAATACCCAGTTTGTCATAAGACTGCTTAATTTTAATGTCATCCATTAGTACGTAACGTAACCTAAACTAAACGCTTCTATGGTTCGTTTACGCAATTGAACCAATGAATCAATTGAACGGGTCGAACGAACCGGATCATTTTGTCAACGGGTCAGTATTGATTCGGTTCTCTGCGATTGAACGAATGACACATGTCTACTCGAAATCGCTCAATACGATACAACGAGCTTTTTTCACGAAAATTGAAAGACAAATTAAAGTTGCCAGAACATGATTCAAACTTTTTTAAATCTTTTTTGCCGAGCATGTTCGTTATTTATTAGAGCGATAAATTAATTCTCAAAATATATTTTTATGTTTATAATAATTTATTTGGTTACACTAAAGTGTTATCAAATTGAATAAATCAAATAAATTTATTAAATGTTTTTACAAATCATTTTTTCCGCTAGTAACATCCAATGTTTGTTTGGGATTGGGAACATCTAGAGCTGCGTAGCGCTTGCCCTCTTGCTCGGCAATCAAATCGATTAGGAAACCAACTCAACAAAATCGATTGGCTTTGACTCGAAATCAGGTTTTACAAAGGAAAGCCGATTTACTGTGTTGTGCCTGTTATCACTTTTTATTTCTATTAATATTTAACCCTGCGCTGCCCCCTTATTCTATTGTATTTTTTATAATAGTCGCAGGTTTATTTTCGCATTTTGGCCACGATTAGCTAGTTGAGTATTTCAGCACTGTAAGTGGTAATTATTTTTGGCATTGTATTCAACGAAGTTTTGTTTCACAGGATAATAATTGATTGCAATTGATTTCTTGTGTGATTCTTTAATAGTGTAAATGCAGGAAAATGCTTTATTTAATTACATGTTTTACTACGCGAACACGCTCGTTGTAAATACAGATATAACAACGCACGTGAAGTACGTTTACTGCAACATTTTAATTTAATCAGTATGCAATAAAAGGCGGAGGTCGTCAGCCCTCAGTCAGTAATTTTGTATCAGTGTTGAAGCACGTTCATTCGCTTGAATTTTAGGCGGGAAATAAGTTTTGTCGAAAGTGAGAACGAATATAGTTAATTAATAATTTTAAATAGATCAAAGGTAAGTAAATAACTAAAAAATAATCTCGAAAGTTTTGGTTAATCTATTTGGAGCAAGAAAACTGGAATCAGTAAATATTATTGAATTTTAGTCTTTAATTTTAGAATTCACTATGCCCGATAAGGGCGAATTGTTGAAATTGTGTTTGGAGAATGAATGTAAAACAGTGCGGTGTTTTTATGAATGCAGGTTAATAAGGAAATTCGAAATTCCTATAAATGTTATCATTAGTTGTAGGTATTATTCAACGCACCAAATGGGTGGTGATGCAGTGGTCTAGATTGGACCTCCTTTTTAGATATTGTGGGATATATCACAGAATAGAAAATAATCCTTATTAAAACTTGCAGATAAATACTTTTTTTTCGCAGTTTAAATAGGTATTTGTGTTGAGATTTATAAGCTTAACGGCACCCAACAGGGAATCCTAGAGCTCTAAAACTAATGAAATATACATTCATCATTGCGTTAGCCTCGGTGTAACTCAAACATAACTTAGCCCATTCTTACCACGAATCAAATTCAAGTTATTTCATATTTTATTGCAATAAAATATATATTCCATATGTTCCTATAATGGGGGTCAGACTAGTACCTACGACCAGATGATGGGATAGTCTTCAAACTTTGTAGCATACATTTCGCCAGTGCAGGAGAATAAGGTCTGCAGTTTTACTATTAGACTTCCTTTGCTGGGAGAAGTCTTAGCCCATCTACGGCTGTTGATGAAATACTATACAATTTGTACGCAAAGTTTTTCGACAAGCTTGTAACATACGAGATTGTCGAAAAGTTTCCCGTTGTAAGTTCATACTTATACATGGTTTCATGGATTTTTTTAAATCGCAGACGATCTATTTATGAATGATCCAACACATAGTTTTAGGTACATTATGATTTCCACGTGAGAAATCCTCACATGTACAACCCAAATATTTTATCGATGACACGAATGTCCGTGTTGATAAAAAATAATTTTCGATCAAATTAATCTTGTATCAGCAGAATTCATTGATAAGATTCACGAATTGCCGATTCTGACACCAATTCGAGGTGGCCATGATTTTGACAATTTAAGTGGAATATAAAAGTATTTTTGTTGCTGAATAATTTAATTTAAGTGGCACTGTAAATATGCGTTCGTGTAAAATATTGTTTGCGTTTGTAAATCCCAGAAACGTGAGTAACTGAGTTGATAAGAGATTCATGACATTTTCATTATGTAGATCGATAGGTATATTATTGTGATGTTTGTTTTCCTCATCGAAATTAGAAATTAAACTCTTGGATAACCCATTTATATTCGATGGTTTTTCGTTTATTACTCTATTCTACATATCTTTTATTTAAATACAATACAATACAAAGATTCTTTAGTCAGGAATCGGGTATTCAGTTTACAATAATAATTATTTTTATCTGGTGAATGCCCGATCGTCTTGATGACCTTGGTCAATTACCTCCTTTATTGATAAATAATACTTTATACTTATAATAGTACTTAATAATCACACTTTTTCCCATTTCACGAGTGCAAACCTCCTCTAGAATATACAATGTAACGGTAATGATAAATTACACAAATAAATTCACGTGTAACAAATAATACAAATAAAACGAAGCTATTCATTACTGTGAGTGCTTTCCATTTAATCAGTAACGATCAACACGACACGCACACGATACTACATAAGCCTTATCATGTCATTACCTAATTGAATAAAGTTAACACGACCTTTGAATTGATAGACTAATTAGGCCCCTGTAGCTGTAGCCATTTTATGAATTTACAATTCATTTCTAACGATCGGAGTCTATTGTTTTTTTTTTGTTTGTTTTCTTATCACCCTGTATAAGATTATTTCGTCAGGAATACTAGGTCAGACAGTTTGAGAGAAGTGGTGACCAGAGACTGACGTGTTTGTACATTTGTGTAAATAGTGAACATCACCTCGTGATATCGTGAAATTTAAATAAACCTTGGACTAAGGTAATTTGTATTAAAATTTGTATTTCTTAATGCTTGAGAGGCTTTTTTTTCGCACTGAAATGTCTTTCTTATTATAAGTAATTTTTTACTATTCGCTCGTAACGGTGGATTTATAACTTATTTTTATTTACTACTTTTACTGACAGTGCGAAACTTCAACAATTATTAGTGCCTAAATCTCCACGAATATACTAATGCGTTGTTTGAGTAATAACAAAAAGTTCGTTTTAGTGATTGTTAATTTCCAGACTTTTTTTTTTTTTTAAACCCTTTATATTTAATATTATTATATCAAGTGTCGAGATCAGACAACGTCTTAAATATATTTCTCTACATTATAATGAGTCGTACTTACAACGTGCTACATCTGTAATGCAAATGTGCAATGCTCCTTATTTACCTACGCTTCTTTATTTATATTTCTACAAAGCATGTTATTATCATAATAACATACGACCGTCCGTATCAAGCTGTTTCAATCTATTCCGGACTGTCGCTAACCCGTTAATGATAAAAAAATGACAAAATTAAATTATAATTTAGTCATGAAAACAGAATTTATACATTTATATGTACGTATTTATCTAGTATAGTTGCCAAATTATCAGTAATTAATTAGATATTAAATAATAAAGCAATAAGGTAAATGTACAAAAATAAAGTGCTATTCCATTCGTGGGAATGCACGTTTCCTATTTCGTCTAATTTTCTAATAAATAATGATGATTTACGAGTCAAAAATAAACACTACCGTCAATAAATATAATTGTTTGTTTTCAGTCGATCATAAACAAGTAATACGGTACAACTACATAACGAAACCATTACAATGTGCACACAAATGACCATAAACTTATATTAATATAAAAATAAAACATCGTGCTACTAGTTTTCGAAATTCGCCAATTTTTGTTATGCTTGTCCAAACAAATCAATTTTTTTTTTTTTTTTGATTTGTATGGAAAGTTATAAAAAAATACGCGAATTTCGAAAAGTTGTTCAATTTCCGATACCGAGTAACCCCAAAAAAATCTTAGAGTTGATTTTTAACACCTTGTATTAATATAAAACAATACGACTGTGTAATGTAATGATGTTAGCCATAAAACATGACAAACAATAACAAATGAAATAACTTAGAAAATGGTTACGAAGCCTTACATTGGCTGTTGCTCAGTATGACATCGCGTCGGGCGAAGCTAGTGGATGGCGGGATAGAATTCCAACAATAGACAATGTTTGTGTCATAGGACCTCAGACATGCTCAGTTATGTAAATATGACGTTAGCCCGTGACTTAATGGGATGTAATGTAATGTAAACGATCTTTGAACAAATATGGGATAGTTTGGATGGGAATGACACGTTGTTTTAACAGATGGCTACCCGTTACAATTAGTGTAGATCCCGCTTAGGTTTAATAAATAGTTAATAATACAAAACAATACTTATACTTTATTGTACACAAAAAAAAAACAAAAAAAAGACTACTAAAATAGTATTAATTATAGAGATGTATAAATACAATAGCCGGCCTTATCGCACAAGGCGATTTCTGCCAGACAACCATTGGATGGACATGATTTGCAAGATTGCATTATCTTTTTTAATTTTACAAATATATTTGCAATCATCGTTGCCTCTGTAAGTCTCGTTCCAAAAAAATAACGGAGATCTAAACAGAATCTTATTATTCCTGAAAAAAGGCGACAACGGCGTGAAAAAAAATTGAGAGTTAATTCGTTACCATTATCACAAAGGATTTCTTCCGACTATTTTAGGCAGCAGACTACAGCTGATAGGATATAAAACAAACTAACACAAAGCAAATGGCCAAACGGAAGAAATATTTGATCAAATGACAAAACCGTCCGCGCTTGAGTGCAATGTAAACAGTAAACACGAAGTAAGTTAAACATTATAATAACAGCTGAACATGGCCTCCTAAGGACAGACACAGAAGATAGGAGATAGCATTTCACAAAGGTCAGTCGGTCATAGATTTGACAAGTGTGTCATTACCATCGCCATACTTGTCAATCAAATCGATAATCGCAAAATCTACAGCCGGGCTAACACGCGCAGCGCGATATAATGTTGTCAACGCATTATCTCGTGCCGAGACGAGAAAAGCCATACATTATCTCGTCTGGTCAAAAGAAAATTACTGCACATTTACGCTAGATGGAAAATCCAATGAAATTTCGTTTTCCCTTTTGATGCAGGTAAACAGAAAATCAAAACAAATATGTTGATACCGGCCAAGGTTATGCGTAGGTGTGACTCGAAGCGTAGAGTTTATAGACTGCACGTGCATTCGTGCATGGGAAGTAAATATATTGTCATTAAATATTCAAATCTTGTGACAATTCCCTCTCAGAAACGCTACGTGCATTTGTAAGTGCTTTAAGATTATTACAATAGCGGTGCTCATTCATTAATACTTACTGACATACACAGAGTACATTTACAAGGTACAACCTCTGGGATCACTGTACTCATCATTATGAACAACTTTTACTATGGGTCCAAACCTGGAATCGTGAAAAAATCAGCTGGGGTCCAATTCTACTAAAATAGATCTTGATAAATCGCAACCGAACCAAGGCCGAACTGTTCATTCCGACAGTTTTCAATTTCAAGAAATCATTTTGACAGTTTTCGTAAACAAAAACTGACTGACGGTTGTAGTTCGTTTGCGTTTGGCAACAATTTCTTTTAGGAGAATTGGGCTCCTGAGTTATTTATGTTCCACCTTGTATACACACCTGTTATTCCCGAAGGGGTAAGTAGAGATGTTCTCCTATTACAGAAGTCTGTACACCCGCGTTTCGCCTCTATACTAATAAACACATTTCCTCACTGCAGGCCGGGTCATAAATAACATTATGTTATTTGTAAATCATGTTTTGTTTTTGTTTTATTCACGCTCACAAGTTTTATTGCCGCATCTGCAGCGTAGAAATTGTGATTAGTATAGTATTAAGTCCCACGTAATAGTTGGCAGGCCCATAGTATTGCAATTTTTCGGAAATAATTATGGATAGGTACACAGAGTTTTTTTAAATACATTTCATCATCATAAGTAATCGTAATAATTAATATAAAAAGCTTCATCTTCATCATACTTACATAATAATAAAAATATGTTGGTCCTCTACAGCTAAAATATAAGATGTGAATGAGTAATCGCATTCACTTAGGTTTAGCTATAAAAGTCGCAATCACCTTTAAATTACACCAGTGAAGTTAACTATGCAAAACGGTAATGACGTCTAGTATTCTCCGAGGAATGGAATGACCTACCCACGTTGCTTTATACTAAATCACCAAAAGTGACAGATAGAGCTATTCGTCTCAGTAATAAGGCCAATTTACCTACAATCTACAAATACATTGTGAACAAACAGGTTTCCACACAATATTTTCCTCTGGTTCTAAATCTTTAATGACTACCTATACATATGTAATTAATATATATTAATAGTATCTACGCGACTGCTGTGCCGCTGTGCCTAAGGCCCTGGGTTCGATCCCCAGGTAGGGCAAAGTGTTTGGATTTTTCCACGTGGAATTTGTCAGTAGCAGCTCGGAGTCTGAATTTGTGCCTGGTGGATGGCAATGACTCGCCCCCTATTACATTGGACTAAAACATAACGGCGAAATGAGGATTTTACTATACACCTCTGCCCAATCCTTCGGGAAATATATGCGTGATGTTATGTTAATTGTACCTATTTGTACTACATAAAAAATTAAAGATAAGAACAGGAATTATTAATTTCTGCACAGTCAGTTGTTTTGTTTAGGTTAGTTACCTTACGCGACATGTCCAACTATCAACGCGAAGTCGCGATATTATAACCCCTAACGACTGCTATCATCACTAAAAGTTATCGTTCGTATTATCTGTCTAAATTATCAAAATGTTACACACAATTTAGTATCGATTGTGATTTAATATGACTTAGTAACAATGAAACATAAAAAAATTGTTAGTAGATACGTCATAATCATAAGTGTCATAACCCATAATCGTTACTTTTAATCTTATGAGTTCTTTTTTAACTCTGTCTTTGTTCGTAATTATTAGCTGAATAGTTGTATCTCCGGATATTTTATAGTTATTATGTCACACTGGTTATTTTATTGACGTGACTTATTAATAACTCTACGTTTTATAATAATGAACATTAAGTCATGCCTCGTGACTTATCATAATGTGTGAAACTCTGTGTAAAAAGTAATAATACAGGGTTATTGGAAAAACATCAACAACCTCCTTTGGGATCATTGTACTCATCATAATGAAATCGGAAATCTGAAATCGCAAAAAAAAAACAGCTGTTCCCTACATTTTGACGAGTTATGCGAACATAAATGTAGGGAACAGCTGTTTTTTTTCTCGCGATTTCGGCCTTGTTCCTATAGTAAAAGTTGTTCATAATGATGAGTACAATGACCCCTTAAGAGGTTGTTAATGTTTTTCCAATAACCCTGTATTATTACTTTTTACACAGAGTTTCACACATTATGATAAGTCACGAGGCATGACTTAATGTTCATTATTATAAAACGTAGAGTTATTTATAAGTCACGTCAATAAAATATCTAATATCTAATACGGTGAGGTAAGCTAGAATCAAAACAAAAAGTATATAATTATGTTCGATTAGGTATTACGAAAATGTTTGGAAATAATAGATACCTACTACGTACCTAGCGTAATCTACGCACTAAGTACTGTTCTTCATAAAAATACCACTCAGATGAGCAGGCATTACTTTTCTAAGTGAGCCTTTTTTGTGCATTAAAAATACTTTACACATTATCATTCTCGGCTTAGCATAATTAATCTTACAGTGGAAGCCAATTTAAAAAAAAAAAACATTCGTAAAATATGCAACATGCAAGCTTCGTACTAAGAAATAACGTTTGTAATTTTTCTTAGTCTGAAGCTTCGTGTTTCAAATTCGGAGAAGCGCAGTCAGTATCGTAAATCATGCAATTACAACAAAAAAGAGTACCATCGAAGTACCTATCGAAATTAAATTCGGAGAAACTTTGTTTTCTGCCAGCTTGCATACTGTGCAGTGACGGGTTGGATATGTGGAATAACCCGTTTTGAATTTTGTGCACGATGCACCACGCAACATAATTATAATGCTGCGTATGTGTCAGTGCTACAGTCGGGCGCACAGGAAAAGCATGCAAAACAAAGAAAATTCACATTTAAGAATAAAACAACATGCGCGGTGACAATTATTTGATGCTGAATGCAGGATGCAGGCGAGATAACCGAAATACGCTAATTTACGCTATTTACGGCTCGAAAGCATTAAAATGTTGCCGTGTCGTTGCACTTTGGCACGAGGACGGTAATGTTCCAATTTTGTGAAATGACTTTCGTGTTTTCAAGGATACTGATCGGCTACTCAAACTAAAGTATTCCACGTTCTTTGTTTATTGATAACAGTGGCAATTTATGGGAGTGTTGAACATTTGTTCTCCGATACGTTTAAGAATAGATAGTACAATGCGAGTCTGGGCAAAGAAGTACTTACTTGAAGTTTATTTCGCTAGACATCCCACGCAAATTGTAAGACATAATTGAAGGAAACGGCTAATGGGTTAATGGGGCGCTATGTTGGTGAGAAACAACTTCTCACTAAACGCACACTAGTCCAATCCTGTCATTCATCTCCCACTGGATTCTTTGCGTATTTAGTAGGGAGGTAGTTAGTTAGTCATTAATCTAAGTACGCCTATTAGCTAATCTAATGCACATACGTTAATCATAATAAGTTTCAAGACAATTGGCACTATTCCTTATCCTATTGGCAGTATTTGCAGAACTCATTTTTTTTTACAAATAAATTATCACTCTAATATATTGTTGTTATATTTATCGATATAAAAAGTCATAATGTGGAAATAAACTTGAGTTGCACAGCGAGGACAGCCGCTTACTTAGTTTGTTTCAAATGCAACAGCTCGATCTTGTAACAACCTTTATTCATGTGGCGCAAGCGCAGGCGATCAAAATTCTATGACCGGTTCCGTTTTTGATTTCAAATGACAAGTTTATTGGAGTATCGGATGGTTACTTAGAGGACGGTTTCCAGAAAAGTATAAAACAAAGGTTGTTTAACTTCAAATAGTTTTGTTGGCTTATTGTTGCAAATAGCTACAATACTATTAAGCATTGATATATTAGTTTACACTTAAGCCATAATAACAACCAAACAAATCAGTTGACGTGAGATTTGACGTGATAGATTCATTGATCAGTGATTTGACTTAGCTTTAAGAAACAAAAATAAGGGGTATGTCTGTATTTGTATGTACTGAACATGCAATAAAACACAAAAAAAATTTGAGTGAAAAATATAATATATGCAAATAAAATATTTATGAGTAATATGGTCATTACTGTCCGAAGCATAAAAGAAGGTAATGAACTGATGCATTAAATATAAACAATGGTTTCTTATTCCTTTTTGTTATTTTAACTTGAATATAATATGATTTTATAGCTAGGTACAATGACAGATTGCCAACACATAATGCCCTTGAGCACAATAATACCACGTTTCCTTCGGTTTACTTTTTACATTTATTTCTGCACGGGATGAGAAGTTACTGATAAATACTGAATGACTTATCTGTGCCATATTTTTTTAATATTTATTTACCTACATGTCTACAATAGATTAAATGATATAGTATTAAAATAAAACGCAGCAAAGCGATAACAGTATTTACACACTTAATAATTCAGCCAGATACCATGAAGTAGCCTTCAGCTGGCACTGAGCTGTGTTTACAAATCTTAAGAAAAATTAAACAATGACTTTTCTACGTTTCTGCTACATTTCTGCGTACTCAACTAAGTTTAATTTATGTACATTGCGGGCACGTGTTTAGAACAGTTTATTACCGTGATAGATAGAGTACATTTATGTAGCTTTTATGTATCTCATAATATTAACATACCTATAATAACATCTATACTAATATTATAAAGAGATAGAATTTGTTTGTTTGTTTGTTTGTTTGTTTGTTTGTTTGTATGTAGGAGGTAATCTCCGAAATTACTCATCCGATTTCAAAAATTCTTTCACCAATAGGAAGCTACGTTATCCCTGAGTGCTATAGGCTATATTTTGGGATCAAAAAATAGGGATCCGTAAATTAACGGGAGCGAAGCCGCGAGCAAAAGCTAGTAATCAATATTACGGTCTCACTGATGAGCATACCTCTTCTCAGAATGGAAAGGGTTTTAGGTCATAGTTCACCTCTTTGGTCTAGTGTGGGTTGGCGGACTACACTCACAATCGAGAACATTTTTTTTGAAGCCCTTATTGTCCAGTTTTCCTCACGATGACACAAGATACTAAGAGACGACTTCACCGTTGACACAAGATGGTCAAATTCAGATCTGGGGCCTAATTCTCCTAAAATATATCTTGATAAATCACAACCGAACCAAAGCCGAACCGTTCATTCAGACAGTTCTCAATTTCAAAAGCTATCAAATTGTTTGACCCAAAAAACAAAATCAATCATTTTGAAAGTTTTTGAAAACAAAAACTGACTGACGGTTGTGGTTCGATTGCGTTTGGCAACAATTTATTTTAGGAGAATTGGGCCCCTGGGGGCCTACTCCCTAAGTCCGTCAACGAAGTTAGTCGTCCGTCCGAAAGTAGCCCGAAACGTAGGAGTGAACAAAACAAGTGTCAAGTTCAACTTTTTGGACGGGCAAAAACACATCGGTAATAGGGACAACTGTCACATCGTGTTGTCATTCATTCTTAGTTCGGGCCCCGAAATAGGAAGTAGGAAACGCTCGTAACTAAGGCCGAAACCACGGACTTCGTGCTTAGGGAGTAGACCCTAGACCCTCCTGCGTAGAAGGCAAGCGTTCAGCCGCTAGGCTATCACTGTTTTCTACTTAGGTTTAAGAACAACTTTATTTCTCATGAGGAACTGCATACATAATTCACTTACTGAGAAACAATGTTTAAAACTAGGATTCACATTTAGAGCGCACAAAAAATTGCACTACATACATAAAATGAACAAATCAACAAATAAAGTTAAAACCATGTGGAATATAGTAAAAGAACGAACAAACAAAAAAATCAAAAATGACAAACAAAATATAATATTACAAACGACAAACCTAGTAACAGAACCTAAACAAGTAGCTAACATATTTAATAACTACTTCGCATCCGTTGGAGAAAATACCACCCAAACACCTGGCTCCAAACCGACAGAAACATCAGTGATTAACCCCACTGAAAATACCATGTTTCTTAACCCAGTCGAAGGATTCGAAGTAAACAAAATCTTAAAGAACCTAAAAAACAAAAATAGCCACGGCATAGACGAACTCCCACCAACTCTTTTCAGACAGTGCGCTAACGAACTTACCTTACCATTTTATAAATTAATTAATCAATCGTTCCAAGAAGGCATTTTCCCCAATCAACTGAAAAAAGCATTAATAAAACCTATCCATAAAAAGCATTCTAAAACAGACCCAAATAATTATAGACCAATTGCCCTTCTACCTACAGCATCTAAAGTCTTTGAAAAAGCAATGTGTGATCGCGTATATTCTTTTTGTGAAAAATATAAGATATTTGATGACTGCCAAAACGGATTTCGCAAAAATAGATCTACAACGCTAGCTGTTTATAAGTACATCCAAGAGGCTTTAAACATCATAAATAATAAACATTACGCCGTAGGATTATTACTCGATATGACTAAGGCCTATGATAAGGTACAATTTAAAATTTTGTTAAATAAGCTATACGGAGTAGGAATACGCGGGAAAGCCCATGACTGGTTTGCATCATATTTAAAGGATAGAGAGCAATTAGTTGAAATAGAATATTACAATCAAACAACTAAAGAAATTCAACCCATAAGATCAGACGTCAGACCAATACATGCTTCAATTCCCCAGGGAAGTGTTATAGGTTGCCTCCTTTTCCTCATTTACATAAATGACCTCCCCAAAACCATAGACGGGCCATGTGTTCTGTTTGCGGATGATATCTCTCTCCTCACCTCTTGCCAAACAAATACAAATTTAAACGAACAACTTACCACTACTCTTAATAAAACAATAAACTGGATGAGCGAACATAATCTTGAAATTAATTTTACCAAAACCAAATTAATAACTTTTTTTCCTCGGCAAAAAAACAGAATAAATATAAACTTTACATTTAATCAACAAAAATTAGAAGTAGTTAACGATTTCACTCTCCTAGGTTTGACAATAGACACACATATAAACTGGAAAACACACATACAGAAAGTGAAATCTAAAGTTTCAAAATTTTCATATGCCCTCGGCGAAATTAAAAAGACTACCAACCTACAAACCGCACTAGTCACATACTATGCGTATGCCCATGCTTGGTTTAGCTATGGCATCATCTTATGGGGAAATAGCACAGACGCTCCCTCCCTATTCATCCTTCAAAAAAAGCTGATACGAATAATAACCAACATAGAACAAACAGATAGTTGCAAGCCTTACTTCCAGAAACACAAAATTCTCACATTAATTAGTATCTATATCTTGGAATTATGTAAACTAGTCCGCAAATACCCAGATTCTTACACCACACGGGAAGACATACAAACAAAATATTCTTTGCGTCATAAAACCAGACTAAATTTGCCCCCCTCCCGTCTAAAAATGCACTCTTCTAGTCCTTATGCTATGTCTGTAAAAATATATAATAAATTACCGGAAAACATAAAACAAGAAAACAAAACAAATACATTTTTAAATAAATTAAAACAATTCTTAATTGACAAAAGCTATTACACAATAGATGAATATCTATTGGATAAATTCAATAATAAATAATAATAAAAGTAAATGAGCTAAACATATGAACATAATAATTTATAATCTAAATAATAATTAAAATAAATATAAAAACTATTAATTGTAATACATAATTTTATTAATTTATATACCTACTAATTGTAATCCCAAGGAGCACCACAAGCTGTATAAAAGCTGTATTTTAGTTTATTTTTATACCACAGGCTGTATAGTGAGGCTGTACAAGGGCTGTATCAGCGCTTATACAGCCCTTATAAGTAAAAATTGGGCCCATTCTTATACAGCCTAATGCGTTATTATGGCTGTACAGTAGCTGTAGAAGTAAAAAATAGGCTGTAATATAGCTGCAGTGGAGCTGTAGTATGGTGTAAAAAGAAACCACAGGAATATAGTTATCTTCTTATAAATGTCTTTAAAAGATAACGGTTCTTAATCGGTTTTTTAAGAGAATCACAAATGGAAAATTTGTGAAACTTGTCAAATATTTATATTTTAGATACATTAATGGCGATCGATTAATATTTCATGCAAAATTATAAATCAAGTAATGATCTTGGACTTTCTGTGTGGTAATTTGTAGATTCGACGTGCCGATTTAATTTTGTTGTGAAATTGTATATAGTTTTGTGTCAAAATATTCACGCGCCCGCAATATAATCAAGATTAAGTAAAAAATATAACTAAAACGGGTAAATAAGTTTATGGTTTTGAGGTTAGAATAATATAACATGCTTGAAAATACTGCATAATATTAGAGTACACTCATTATTTTAGCTGTAAAATTACGATAGCAGCTGTAGCTATTGTCAAATATCGTTTGATTTGTATTATGTTTTGTTTTTGTTTATTCAAAAATGGCGATAAATATTAAATAGCCTAAAGTATATCTGGAGGGTATTATAGATCCTGTAGCTTTACTACGCAGTTTTTAGATTCCATTGTACAGCTATTGCCTTTAAATAGGCATTATATTAGAATATTTTTAATATTTAGGCTGTATATCAGTTTTCAAAACATAAATTGTACAGCTCATTAGGGATACGTATTCAAAATGAAAAACCATGTATAACGTATCGCTAGCAAAACAATTATTGTTAGATTTAGCCGTTTACATCGCTCGCGGCTTACACAACGTGTTTTTTAAGTGTGTAATATGCCGAAGGCAAATTGAAGCAGTTTGATAGAATCAACAGACGACGCACCTACTGATAGACACATTACTTGTAAAGCGTTATAAACTTTAAAAAAAAGTAAAAACCGACTTCAAAGAAATACTAAAAGGAGTAAAATAATTACCATAATATAAAATTAACAGTTTCAGAAGTCGGTGGCTTCTATTTGCTTCAGTGTAGAGTTGCACCGACTTCTGAAACTGTTAATTTTATATTATGGTAATTATTTTACTCCTTTTAGTATTTCTTTGAAGTCGGTTTTTACTTTTTTTTAAAGTTTATTTTTTATTAAATACGTTTTAGTGTCATAATTTTAACCCCCTCCTTCATAACCCTTCTTTTTGGCTTTGACGTAGTCGGGCATAAAAAGTCCTTTCCAATGATACCTTACACGATATAATGAAAACATTCCAAAGGGGGGGAGGGGAGGACACGCACCCCCTCCTCTTTTCAAGTAGTCAGTTCCCAACAGCAAATATAAACAAAGCAATATTAGTAATTTGAGAATTTTGCTTTGATCCGATGAGGAGTTCCGTTCCATATCTCTGAAGTTCATGGTCTGATCATAACAAAATTTAAATGGGACCAATCGGGAAGTATACCCTTTCGAACAAAAAAAGAATTTTTCAAATCGGTTCATAAATGACGGAGATATGAGGTAACACACATAAAAAATAAAAAAAATAAAAAAAAAAATACAACCGAATTGAGAACCTCCTCCTTTTTGAAGTCGGTTAAAAAAAACGGTAGTTCGTTTTAAAAAAATATTTTACTAAGAACTATGTGCAGTAGTGTTTTTAGTGTGTGGAGTTGTGTGCCTATTTTTTTTTCATATGTTTTTCAATATTTTTCAGGAAAATATGCCGTTCAAAATAATTGAAACAATAGAAAAAGGCCAAAAACGACTGTGCATTATACCTAGTTTTTGGGAGTCTAATGGTATTTTAAGATGGCAAAAAAAGCGATTAGATATCAATAAATTGGTCAAGGACGAATATTCGCAGCCTGTAGATAATTGGTCTTCTTCACATTGCTGTGTCAAAAGACAATTATTATCATCATACGACGAAGCAACACGAGAACTAGATCTCATGCTACAAAATAGCGACACCGAATTTGATAATCAGACAGAAGTAATCAAGAGCTTTTTGAGATATATTTCTTTCTATAGCCCATTCCTTAATTTTACGACGGAACAGTAAATTTTCTGAAAATTCGTCTTCTTTACTTGTACTGCTGCATGAAAATATGTCATTATCAGTTTCCCAAGGTTTTATTAAATTTTCATTTTCAATATCAATCTTTGACGTTTTTGCTGCGGAACCTTCGTAAGACGTCGACTGAAGTGGCGCTTGACTGTAGATTGCTCGATTCATGACTACATTCTTTTCATTCTCTATAAATGACGACTCAGTATCACTAGTTTAATTTGGTTGGTAATTTGTTATATTTTTATATTCTCTTTTAATCTTCCTTTTGACTCCACCGGACCTTTTTCCTTTTTTCCACATATTTATATCCAAAATTACACGTTTATTGACTATTGCAAAGATAGACAACTGACAATAAAACAGACTAAAGCTGTACTATAGGATTAATTTATTATTATAGTGTTTTAACATCATATTTGTCAGAAGTCATAAAACGCTAACACTTACAAGGGTGTATAATTACGCAATAATAATAAGTTTTATAAAGGAGTTTGCATATACCATTATACATAATCAAGTATAGAGTGATACCATATTAACACATAAAGCTGTAGTAAGTAAGTGATCACGTGCTAAATACAGCCTCTGTGCAGCTTGTATAATAAACATTAGCTTAAAGTGTCAAAAAATCTTAAAGTTTTAAAGTAGAGTTTTAATATTCCGTTTTAACACCTTTAGTTTACGCGGATTCTTTTATAAAGATTTAGTACAGCTTGAGCTGTATAATAACTGGTAAATCAACCTTATAAATATAGAATCTTTTCTTGACACCCTTGTACGTCTCCAAAAGAACTCTAAGTTCTATAAGTGCTGCATATTTGATGTCGGTAACGCCTAAGTGCTCCTTGGGATACTAAATGTTTAAGCGAACAATAATTAAACGATGATAATATATAATTTAATATAGCAAATAAATAAATAGATAAACTTGTGAAAAAATATTTATAATAACTAGGTAAATGTACATATCAGAAATAATTTAAATATTTAGTACTTAATAAGAAAAATTATTGAAGCGCTCTTCCTCTCTCCTACTTATTAAAACTTTTGCTGTGCCCGACAGGGTCCATAATTGTTTCCATATTTAATACTTACCATCTGTATGACTGTGTACATTGTGGATTGCATTAAAGAATTGAAATTGACAAAGTACTTACGTAAATAAGAATCAAAGCAAAATATAAAAAAAAGTTACTTAATAATACAAATTGATAACTCATTGTTGATGGGATGACGGGAACAATGTACCTATCAGCCACCGGCTTATCTATAATACAAATTCTAAGAGTCAATTAGAAGGTTACCGGATATCGTTACGCATTTTCCCTTATCGCGAAGAAATTTCTAAACAGTAATCACTGCGGCAATTTTATTGCGACGATAATCGCTAATGTGGTGGATTTAAATGACATTGTTGGCCCATCGTAAACGTGAACCGCGATAAACCGTTTCCTACAGCTGACACTTTGCTCCTCTGCACAATGCCCCATGAATCATTATTAACACACTACAAAGTGTATCGTATCGCTCTATCCATAATTCATACACAAAAGGATCATTTAAGTACTTACTCATCAACCAATCGCTTAACCTGTCCCTACACATATAAAATACAGGGCCCTAATTCTCCTAAAAAAATCTTGATAAATCGCAACCGAACCAAGGCCGAACCGTTCACTCAGACAGTTTTCAATTTCAAAAGCTGTTAAATTGTTTGACACAAAAAACAAAAGTCAAGTCGTTGAGCTCCCGATACTAAGGTTGAGCGATACAATGGCTGATGCATGCGTACTGTCAGTTAGGACAGGTCATCTCAAACCTGCTACGGCTTTTTCCTCAAAAGGCCATTCCAGACGTTGCCCTAAATTGTCACACTCACATAGTTTTGTACTACAATGTCTGGACTATTAAAGAGACCTTGACCTCTGAGTTTGTTTCGGCTTTTCTTCTCAGAGCTAGTCAGATAGGAAATGCTTTATTAATACATCTAGTCTTAAAAAAACATTACATTGACTTGTAAAAGTGTCTGTAACAGATTTATTTACAGAAATAAATATAAAAAAACGACAGTTTGACAGTTTTCGTAAACAAAAACTGACTGACGTGACGGTTGTGGTTCGTTTGCGTTTGTCAACAATTTTGTTAGTCAAATTGGCACCCAGTAACTATTAACGATCATTTTGATAGTAAATGAGTGAGTCCAGCCAAAAAGGCAATGTCCATTCAATCCATAAAGCTTTGATTAAAAAGAGATTACTAATGGTATTAAACAATTGAAAGTCTCAACTATATTCGATTTAGCACGAACCTTTTACTAAAATTAAGTGAAGTTCGGAAGCATGATGTGAAGCTCCTTGAAATAGAAAAACAGATACTGCCGGTCTGACCTACAGGGGGCTTACTATGACCTCTTATGAAAACGTTCAAATTCCGTTCAAAAGCAGGCCTGCTTCTGAATCGCTAAAAATCGTACCATAACAGTACTAAAGGTCAACAACTATTGAAACAAGTTGAACGGTTATGCTTGTTCATGGTACGAAAAGTCTATAAAAAAAAAGGTGAACGGATTTCGTAAACGTCAACGTAGCAGGCCTGATCTAACAATGTCATAGTACAAACAAGCAGGGCAGTTCAACTTCCAGGCAACTTCTGTCCTGCTTTAAGAGGTCATAGTAAGCCCCCAGGTCTTGCAAATTTTATTCGGGTTTGTTTTCGTCACACGAATTTCTTATTTGTGTGTAGCGATAGGCCTCTTTCAATTCCGCAAATTAACGAGACTGACGGTCTGATAGTTCACTGCCTAATTCTCGGAGATGACACACAGAGCTCGTAGGGGTCAAACAAATAAAATTATCGTGTTTGTTGTAATTTTATTAGATAATAAGTTTTTTCAGTTTTTGACAACGAGGCATATCATTATAGATTCACGCAAAATACGCGCTCAGACGTGGAGTTGCGGACACCAGCCCGTTATACGTTATACCTTATCATTGTAGATAAATAGTTTTTTAATTATACTTTTATCGTAATAGACAGTCAAGGACGAATGTTTTATATTAATCGGAGTGGGTTTTTACATTGTTATACATTATTTTTTAACCGACTTCAAAAAGAAAGAGGTTCTCAATTCGGCTGAATGTTTTCTTTTTTGTTTTTTTTTTGTTTGGTAGGCCATACTTCAGAGGTGGTCATGGTTCAGCGTTTTTTGATAAAATCAACAAAAACAAAAAAAAACATATACCTACTTAGATGACGCTTTGGTTTGTTCCCTTCAGCAAAAGTTTTGATGAAGACTTTCAATCTCTGTTTTAACTGTCATCACAGAAACATTAGCCAAGAACAAAGAAGATTGTATGTATTTGTAAGGAGCTGTCATGATAATTATAAATTAATACCTATTCTTAAAGAAAACTACCTACTTAGTTGCTGGAAAGATTACGCAACCGTGTCATTTAAATTTGTAGTCTTAAACCGTGTAATTTATAATATGGCACTTAAACGTATTTAATAAAAAACTTTAAATAAAACTAAAAACCGACTTCAAAAAAAACTAAAAAAGAATGAAATAATTAGCATATTTAATATAAAATTAAGTTTCAGAAGTCGGTGCAATTCTACACTGAAAAAAATAAAAGCCACTGACTTCTGAAACTGTTAATTTTATAATTTGCTAATTATTTCACTCTTTTTTAGGTTTTTACTTTTATTTTTAAGCCGAGTTAATAATATAAATACCTAGGTAATAAACAAAAAACAAATCGTAAATACACACATCAAAAGTGTCTAGGGATCAACATATATTTTTGCAATAACTTTTCTCCTGATTGATATTAATTAAAATTTTCTTTAAGGATTCATCAAATAAAGTGTTTTCGTTTGTCACAGTAACGATAAACCAAGTCACCTTTGCATTAATAAAGAAATTTGCCATTTTCCTAATAAAGGGATTTTTGACATTTGAACCACTAACACAAAAGTTCGAAAAAAAGACTGAAATAACAGTTTTCTTTAAAAATTTATTGGGTAACTGAAACAATTAATAATCCGTGTTTCTACCGCGAACACTAACAACACAAGAACATCGGTTTGGCATACTCAAAATGAGTTCATCCAAATCACGCTGTGGAATGGCCGCCCATGTTCGTTGCAACAACAAAAAAAGGTCTTCTTGCGACTGGATACCCTCCATATTCGGCAGAGCTCTTCTCTGTAGCATATCCCATGCATGCTCAATCGGGTTCAAGTCTGGCGACTGAGCAGGCCAGGGCAGGACATTGATGTTAGCTGCGGCGAGAGTCTGTCTTACAACTCTTGCGGTGTGCGGTCGTGCATTATCATGCATTAACTGAAATAAGGGACCGATTTGCGCTTGTAGAGGAACGATGACGTCTGATACAATCGTCTCAGCATAAATTTGAGCGTTGAGGTTGCCTCTGATCCAAATCAACTCAGTTCTTCCGCCGATCCAAATACCCGCCCATACCATGATGGTTCCACCACTATAAGGATGGACTTCCTGGCAGGATTTTAATCGCTGTTGGCGTCCAGGGGTTCTCCAGTGTCGTATACGTCTTGTATCCGGTCTCATACCAAAACGAGACTCATCAGAAAAGCACACGAAACGCCATTGTTCTTCTGCCCAATTTCTGTGTCCAAGAGCCCATTGATATCGAATCCTACGATTGTGCATTGCTATAGGTGGTACCCGTAGCGGTCTTCGGGAATGAAGGTTCACTTCATGGAAGCGGTTTCTGACTGTTTGGTCGCTAATTAAGTTCCCTGAAGAGTGATGAAGCCTCACGGCTAACATCATGGCGGTTATTGTTGGAGCTCTTCGAGTTAAGATTTGAATGTATCGGTCTTGTCTCCGTGTGGTGCAGCGATACCGTCCTCCATGGCGCTCAGCCACGGTACCAGTGCTTCGGTAACGTGTCCAAAGTCGACTGATAACACTCTGACTTGTATTCAGAGCTAAAGCCACAGTACGTTGCCGGGAACCAGCTTCTATCATTCCCACGGCTCTGAGCATTTCTTCCCTGCTTAAATGACGTCGCCGCTCCATAATAACGTTGGTTTTAATCAGTAGTAGGGAAACAGTAGCACTAATAATGTCTTCAATGCGTTGTATGTTTTTATGTATGACGACGTCTGTGGTCTAGTGGTTCGAGTGTCGGACTGCTGATCACGAGGTCGTGGGTTCGATTCCCACAGGACACAAATATTTATGTGATGAACATAAGTGTTTGTGTTGGTCTGGGTGTTTCTTATGTATTATAAGTATGTATTTACAAAAAAAAAAGTATATAAGTATTATATCCATTGTCTAGTACCCATAGTACAAGCTCTGCTTAGTTTGGGACTAGATGGTGCTGTGTAGAAAAATGTCCCAAAATATTTATTTATTTATTTATTTATTTATTTATAGGGAAAATATTGACAGCTGATTTTCATCTTTTACTCGAATTTGATTCACAGTTCCTGATTCAAATTATGAAATGCACCAAAAAGGATCCATATAAATTTATAAAATCATAAATTTATTACAAAGCCACATCTCAATCTCAAGAAATCCGCATAAAAATGCTTGATCCCTAGACACTTTTGATGTGTGTAGTAACTATTTTCAGTGTTTGCACACGTCACGCATTCGCGGTCGCGTGACAAAAACTAAATTATAATTTAATTACCTATTAGGTGATAGGTATATAAACATGCGAGCGTGTATGACTAATACAATTTTTTATTACTGTTATGTAGCTCTCCGAAAGCACTTAATAAAGTGTGAATGCGTTTCCACTGACGCCTTGCTTCGCTTATCAAACATATTTTCTTTGAACTACCTAAGCATAACTAGTAAAGCGAATCCGCTCAATGAAACATGAAAAACGTGACTTCTCATTTAGACCGGCATCCTTTTACACCTTGCTTGTTAGTTTGCAAAGAACATTATGAATAGTACGCACATCGGTAAATAGTAGTCGTACTAGTTCGTACACTATTTGACTTAGAAATACATAAGTAAATTACTTCTGGAGCAGCTTGTAGTGCCTATTTTACATTATATATGAGAATAACAACGGTTACACGTCTACTCTGAATGAAACCCACTCTCATAGACTGCGAGACTGAGTGACCAGTAGCAATAACAAATTATAACCACGCGTGGCAAGCGGTCTGGTGATAATAGTATCTGATAACAGCATTTGCTTATCCGCTTGATATTAAAATTTGTAGTTGCTAGTAAGTAAAGTAAGTACACTTTCTACACCAGAAGGAGGAGATAATTATGTGAATTCTTTGAATCCCGGAATCCTGCACGCTGTAGAGAATAAACGATATGCGATGAAATAGCTGCTGTAAAAGTCAAAAGCGTCTCTGGTGTATATCTGCTTTCATGCCAAAACTCGTTTTGGCCATAATTACCATACCACTCGAAAAATGTGGGGTGAACCGAAACCAGTAAAATTCATCCCAGGCTGACGGCAATAACGAAAAAACTGAATGCCCTACATCGTAGAGAAAATAAATAAAAAATAATTTATAAATGAGTCTCTTATTAAAACTCAGTTTCATACGTGTGTTCTTTGTTTTGGATACATTACAAATATTAGGTATTAAATAGGGCACATAATGAGTCACAGACTCATAGCTGTTATACGCAGTATACCTTATCGGACAAACTTGAAAATAGAAATAATTGACTTTACACAAACAATGAAGTAAGTAGCTATTCTTCTTCTCTCGTGTCGGCATGAACTATTAATGAAAATAGCTCATACCATGGTGAAAAGATTAGCCAGTCAGCAAGGTTGGTCGCAAGGCCGACTGACCAGGGTGCGCCGGACGTACTTAAATATTCTCACTCGTGAAGGCTCTTTTCATGCATCCCAACCTATTTATGGCCCTTTTTCTTGAGCATACTACTAAACATCATAAAAGTAGCATATCGGAAACTTCATTAAAAATATTAATATGAAACGGAACCTTTTTACTTGGTAGCATTGAATCAAAAGGAGGATGAGATGAATTGCCTACTTTTAAAAGACAAATAGCTATCAAGTTTCAACAGGTTATATAACTATCGTGTAATAGGTCGGGTAGCAGTAGCATTATCATTCTATGTATGTAGGTACCACCTATTAAGTTATTAACATCTGCTTTCTCTAATGCATCATTCAAGCATGATTCATATGACTGCTCCTCTCCACATATTATATGTCTATAATTTTTATACTAGCCTATAACAGTTTGTCATATATTTTTTCGCATGACCGTATCTTGTCCAAAAACTAATAAGTAAATGTGTAATAAACACACGGCTGCACATCAAGCTATACTTTTCCCGTATAATCTGACCTATCGTTGTAAGGAAAGCCTAAACAATTCGAGGTCAGCTCATACTAGAAATGTATACTTTGATATGTAGCCGTGCGTACGATAAGACCGCAATGTTTTGCTATTACCGTTGTAGTTTTTTTTTTATTAATTTTTATCATTCACTTGTTTCAAGCATACTTTATGGCATAACTGTAGTTCAGAGATTAAATTAACAACCGTAAATAACAGTTTAATCTTCTCTATCTCAGAGATTTTTAAATATCATTTACATTACTTACTACTAGAGCAATTAAAATGATTTGACATACTATAAAACTTTTATGACAAGAACTGTAAATAATAATCTGTTACAATTACAATTTAGATTATCGTCATTACCGTTATCAAAAACACAGACGGTAATGACGACATAGATGTAATATTTTATAATAGCACATTTGCCTGCTAAAGAGTAGTAATACGTTGCTGTTTAAAAAATATGGAATAAAGTTAACCTTTAATTGATACCCAATCACTTAACAGCTGCAAGCGGTTAAAATTATAATAAATAGTATATCTATGAGGAAAATGCATGAATGCCAGACACGTACAAAGTTCGTAAGTTCACATTTACACTCAGTTCTGAGCTACATGATTAGTAATTAATAATAACCAATTTCGCTCATTAATCCCTAGATGTAATTAAGATGGGTCTAGATTGTTTCATCGAAAAAAATTTGACAAATTATCACTTCCCAAACAAGTTTCTGCATAATTTCATTTGCCAAATTACTACTTAGCAAATAAAGTCATTTTATGATTCCAAATATTGCATTGGTATAAAAAAGGTTGCTAAAATGCGTTTGGGTGGTGAAATTTTGTCAAAATAATTTTGGCAAAACGGCAGGCTCCCAAATAAGATACTAAACGAGGCTAGTTTCCGATAACATGGAATAATCGATCTTGATAAAATTAAGTGGTATTACGACGGTCTGCATAGTGCAGACGAGTTTCAATTACGAAACGAACAATTCTAGGACCTCGAGAATCACTATAGTATCATCGATAACTCGGTAGATAGAATAGTTCTAAATAAAGGCAATATTGTCTGCAATCAACACTTGACCGTTTGTTATCAGAAAATTGACCAACAATAGTTTCATATCGGGATTAGTTATGTCATATTATATTTGCCAATACAGATAGACTGCGTTATTAATGAAATGACGCGGCAAATATATTTATAAGCTATTTTTGTAACAATGTTGTCTAGTATTTATGTTATGAATTGGTAATTTGCTTGAATAGTTAATTGCGCTATTGCAGCTGTAGTTCCTTCCTTAGATAATTCGGATTTTTTGCAATGATTAATAAAAATAAAAATGATAAAAAAATACCACTGGGGCTGGGGCCCAATTCTCTTAAAAGAAATCTTGATAAATCGCAACCGAGCCGTTCATTCAGACCGTTTTCAATTTCAAAAGCTGTCAAATTGTTTGACACAAAAAAACGAAACCAATCATTTTGATGGTTTTTGTTTACAAAAACTGACTGACGGTTGTGGTTTGTTTGCGTTTGGCAACAATTTTGAAAGTCGAATTGGCCCCTGTGTACGATCAGCAACAAAAGTAGTTGAACATTTGAGTTTTTAAACTTGGCATTAATTAGAAAACGAAATGACTTAAAACTTTAATAGATACCTAGAGCTGCTAGACACAGCAGTATGTCTTAAAGTTTTTGTTTCCAATCAATTAGTTATCTAATTAAAGCAAAGTTTAAAAACTTAAATGTTCAGCTACTTTTGTTGCTGACCGTACCTAGATTATAATCCAAAAAAAACAAGAACATGATTGGTATATAAAATGCCAAATTTCATCTGCTATTACTCTGTAAAGATGAAGCCAATAACTGACATAAATTATCTTGATTGGCATAAGTGGGTTCACCTTCCTCCATTCGGCGATGAGGTCAAAAATATTCTCATGTGACTTCTTAACGAGGTGTACCTAATCCTTTACAATGATCACGTGAGGGCCAAGTTCATTCACCGTTAACTCGATTACATCCTTACGACTACACACAATAGGCCAGGTTCACACGCATTAACATTCATCACTCGATTCGTTTACAAGATGTTTAACAAAGTACTTAGTGAGCCAGCAATGGATGCTTAAAGTGTACACGTTTGTACGGCGAGCCGTTACGCCGGTAGTCGTTTCAATGAAGGGGTTTTATTTATTTCTTCCATACACACAAGTAGCTGGGCCATTGTTAAGAATATCGCTGAGAAGTTTTTGTAGTAGCACTGCTTGTTGTGACCATTGTCCCGCGAATAGCTCTTACGACTTTATTAGGCAATGCTTACAGGCAATCTTTTCTTCAATAGAGTGAAAAATGTGTAATTGAATACAATAGGCATGTTGACAGCATCAATAAATTGCAAATCTTATTAGTCCGCCAGTTAGAGTTTTGAAAAATATTAGACACGTATTTTTTCTTTTGTTAAATCTATAAATATTTGGAACGATAAAACTCATCAAAACTAGAGAGTGGGGGCTTGTGACGTCAGAAGCAAGTAAAAATTGTACTTGCTTGTGACGTTTTGCCAATTTTAAAAGTGTCGTATCTTTGTCAACTTTGGTTTACGCAACAAAAGAAAAAATACGGGTCAAATATTTTTTCATAATCTAACTGACGGACTAATTAGATCTTTTCAGTCAAATACTCTATTAAACGTAAGAAGAGCAATAGACTTAATTTAGAAAACCCAATGAAGCGAAACACGGTCTTTTGGACCCTTGACATACTATACTAACTGGACTAACGAGGTAATCATTTCCTTCTGTGTCGCAAAGAACTAAGTCGTTCTTTATTAACATAATAATAGAGGCATTTAGCGTAATTGTTACGTCTATTTTAAATACGATAGATAGATAGACACGCGTTTTATCTAAGCGGGGCTTCAATTAGCAATCCGATACTTAACCACGGGCGACTCTACACTCCACCCACTTAGTTATAGTCGTTATACAGGGCGGACACGAAATGACGTCAAGAAAGAAAATGTAGAAGCCTCATATAAAGGACTATACAAAAACCCCCATGTATGTTCTGCGATTTTTTGTAGTTTAGGAGATAGTTTTTTTTTCGTTCGAATTTTCACTTACTTGATTTCATTTCTTTTCTCTTTCTTAGCCTGAAAAAAAATGTGTACCTAAACAATACATAAGGTAACTAAGGTGAAAAATAAAACTCCTAAAGGATAAAAAATCGTAAAACATACATGAGGGATTTTATATAACCCTTGAGGCATATGAAGCTTCAACATTTTTCTTCTTGACGTCTCTTTCTTGGCCACCCTGTATATTATTATCTAATGCAACTTTAATAAATAATAAATGTGTATTGTATTATTGTTACAGATAAACAAAAATGTCTGAAAAAGAAACGGAAACGATTGAAAAATGTGACACAGGCAACGGAATGGTAAAAGCCTGCGGAAGTGGCGTCAAATTAAAGCGAGAACTAGGTTTATTCTCTGCTGTAAACTTGATACTTGGTGTCATGATCGGTTCTGGTATATTCGTGTCACCAGCTTCCGCACTAGAACATTCTGGATCCGTTGCCCTCTGCCTGATTATATGGACAGTTTCTGGAATAATATCCTTATTAGGTGGGTGTAGGTAAGATACCTATTCTATATTTATTACGCAGAAATGGGTTCGTTAAAAAAGTTCCACTTTTAACTGTTCTGTATTTATTTCAGGAGCTTTGTCTTTTGCCGAACTGGGAACAGTAGTTGGTAAATCAGGCGCTGAATACTCTTATTTTCAAGAAGCTTTTGGAAATATGCACAAATATTGGGGACCATTGCCTTCATTTATATGTGCATGGATATACGTTGTTATTTTAAGACCTGCAGAAGTCGCTATAATCGTCATGACATTTGCCGAATACGCAATTCAGCCCTTTACGCCGAATTTAGATCCAGATTACAAGAATATTGCTATTAAACTGGCTTCTGTAGCTGCATTATGTAAGTACTCTTTTTATTCAACAACTATACATAAAACTAAAATAATCGTTTCACTTTCAATCTTATTAAAATCTCAAGCACGGTAATCGATTCGAATCGATTGGGAACAAACCAATCGATTGGACCAAAACCAAGTTAGGCGCTATGGTGCGCCACACTAAACTGTACGTGAATGTGAACTGTCACTGCCAGTTAGACATGTGTCATTCGTTCAATCGCAGAGAACCGAATCAATACTGACCCGTTGACAAAATGATCCGGTTCGTTCGACCCGTTCAATTGATTCATTGGTTCAATTGCGTAAACGAACCATAGAAGCGTTTAGTTTAGGTTACGTTACGTACTAATGGATGACATTAAAATTAAGCAGTCTTATGACAAACTGGGTATTTTAAATCGTAATTGTCATTTATTATAGGGAAGTTTGATTTGGAACTAAATAAATAACGATATAAGATTGGTAAAATAATGTAATTAAAAAGTTGTACGTATTATTTATTTATAAAAAGTAATAGTAATAAAAATAACATAAAAGCGGAAAAAAAAACCGAAACAGGTATCATTTAAAAAAATTACGTGTGAATTGAATTAAATTGAATCGAATGTATTTACTTTTTTTATTATTCTAAACTTATAGAGAAAAACTTTCGTAGTTAAACACTCACGCGCCAAATTATTCAAAACAAAACATCTCCTGTCATAGGTTTAACGGGTCACTAAAATATCAAAATGGAGACCTATTTATTGAAAAAATTAAGTGTAAACATTCAAATCATACCTACCAGTTTGGCAATAATTTAACCGGAACCAATATTGAACCTTATTTACGTTAGAATAAATAGCTTATTAAAATTGCTGAAGTAGGAGTAAACTAAAATATAATAGATTCTAGTACCCTAATTTTAAGACACATTTTTGCCATTCATATTTCATAACAATTTGTTAGATCGGTTGTGGTGTGGTGTCTCTGTCATACATTCGACAAACGTCACACATCGCGGCTCGCGCTCGGTTCGTTCGTTTCCCGGTATAATATTCTATGGTTCGTTTCTCATTCTCTCACTCTCACAGTCTCACTCAGATCGCCGCGACTCGCGATGCTATGACACTATAGTCGAACGAACGAATCATTTTCAACAAAGTGACCCATTCGATTGCGCTGATATGAAGATCTGGTTCTTTTGAATCGTTCAATCGCGAACGACACATACCTACTGCCAGTTTATGTCAAATTTCAAACGACACCGGTCCCTGTGTTGTGTTTATTAAATGTTTTGTGATCTTTATTGTGTCTTTAAAATAAGTTATAACAACATACGCATGTAAATAATAAACTAAAAGTGTTTAAGTTTATAATACCACTTATTCAAAGTAAGTAGAAACAGTTAATTTATGTAAAAGTTTGTAATATTCAACATATTGGTACAACATAACTTCATGCAACTTGTTTTTAGAATGTCTTCCGACCGTAATAAAGAATCCCGAGATGCTGTAAAACGCGAAATAAAAGAAATACAAGCGCGTTGCATGCACGAGTGGAATGTTATCGACAATTCGCCCTTGGACGCGCCGAACGTTAGCCTGGAACAAATAAACGAAAAAACGTTGTGTTATCTACAAGGACTTGGAACAGAGATTCAAAATTCGAATACCCCGATCACGGCGGACGATAACCTCCTTACTAGCCAATTTGTTAAAGAGATTAAGGAGAAGACTGGCCAGGTAGAAGAATATACTGCTTTTATGAGAAGCTCCATATATGATATTGATACAGAGATAAATAGGTAAGCTGTTTGTATCATTATGAATTATTGTGTCTGTTTATGACCACAAATATTGTATGGACATTTTCTGTTTGAATACTCAGTTTAGTATCTAGGGACTGCCCATAGGGGCAGCTGCCAGGGGCGCAGGACCTAGGGGGGTGCAAATTAGGCAGCTCAATCAATATAACTGAAAAAATTTAAAATATGATGTTGATTGATTCATTTTGTCAGTGAAGTTCTAACAGTGCGGAAGTAAGAAATGGCTTACTTTACAAGAGAGTGAAAAAACTATTTAAAACGAGCTTAACCTATGCTGAACGCAATTTTTTTTTAATTATCATTACAAATGAACTCTTTGATGATTTAAACCTTTGAAAATCCTAATAATCTTTTTCATTTCAAGTAATATTGTGACTTTCGCACTATTAAATCTCAAAACAGTCACAAAATGACTTACGCACTGTTAGAACTTCACTGATGATTTGCATTTGCAAATGAATTATGTATGGACATTGAGAGCTATAAATATTAATTTTTTACTAAATTCTTAATTTAATGTGATTTTTATTGAGAATGTTTTTTTGGGGGATGCAAAATTAATCCTTGCACTAGGTACTCATGACCCTAGTGACAACACTGTGAATGTGAATACTTCTTGCTGTTAATAGTAACAGCTAACTGTAAGTTGAAATGGTGTTGTAGATGCTCTGAACTGGTGTATCCCTCTGAATAGGCAGTATTAGAACAATTCAGTCTATCAAATCTGATATTTAACTTGAACATAACAATTTTGTAATATATCCTTGATATTTCAGATTGAAATCTCTTATTACGATAACCCAAGAAGCCAAGTCTCGTCCGAAGATAAATAAGCGTGAAGTAAAGCAAGAACACATACACAAAGCCAAGGGGAGGTTTGAGACAATGAAAAATGAGCTGCATGGACTAATACACTCACTGTTCCCTGAGTCGGACAGTATGATCATGGATACTATGGGGGTGAGTGACTTTTTAATTGAAAAATTATAACTTAAAATTGAGAACTTGTTTTTTAAACTTTATTTCTGACCAGTAATCCCATTGGGCCTTATTACAAAAGATGGTTTAAACCAAGTCTAAGGTAAACCCAGCTTTAAAATGTACCCATCACTTTCTTATGTCATAAAATAACAAAAAGAGACGGGCTATTTTAAAACCTAGGTTTTTCTTAGACCATCTTTTGTAATAAGGGGGATTTGGTTTAAGTCTGGCCCTATTTTTAATTACATATTTGGGTCCTGCCATCTCCATTGAAAACATAACAACATCTTTCTAATTTACAAAATGATGTCTATGTCATGAACCATCTTATGAACAGAGTATAGGGGCCACTAGTCCTAATAAGTCTGTACATCCCTACTCTAAGCCTTTTAATGTATGACTATAATTGAGTAGTCCACTTGCAAATGGTGTTATGTGCTTGGATAAAAAAAAAAAACTGAAAAAAAAAGATTGTTCCGTTCCAGAAAACTAAGTAAGATAGAGAGTTTTGCAAGAGTAGTCAACATTTGATACCGATTTGCTCAGAATATAGTAAGTTTTGGCACTGAATTTTTGATGTATATGAATTTATTTTAACCGTTAACGTCCCGACCGACGACCCGGATCGTCAGTGCCATTGTTTATCTATTGTGTCTATAATTACAGTACTTGAATAATTAAATACTGGTCCGTTTCCCACCATTATCTAAAAATCATAAAAATTGTCACATAGCACAGTTTGCACGTGGACCACTCAATTATTAACTGGCTTGATCATTTTTTTAATATTCTTTTGTATAGATATACCTAGTAGTACTTAACAACAAACCAGATTGGCATGCTGTATGAAAATACCACTGTAACTTTTTACAGTTATTTGTCGATAACCTACTATAAGATTTCCATGTTTTTAGATCCTGACCAAAGTATAATTTGGTAGGTACTTAATTTGCGTAATCTTACAATTCAATATTTCTCTTTCCAGCTACTAATGGCTGAACATTTAAATGAGACCTCAAATGGATATATACCAATCACATCAGAGATGTTCCAAATAATAGAACTGCTGAAAGACATGAAAATTGTCACCGTCAACCCTTATAATAATATGGAGGTGAAATTATCATATTGATACTAATAATGACACACATGGCTATAAATTATCTTATACTATAGAAACCAGAATTACACTCAGGGGCATACCAATGGAAAATGACGCCTAGGGCGAACATCGAACTTGCGCCCTTTCGTAAATTATACGAAATAAACATATACCCTACAAAGTATGTTGCTGAAGGTTTTTTTTAAAGTTAGAAGATCTCATGCCGTCTGTACACACTCGCCGAGACAGCCCGAGACTTAGTAGCTGTCCTTTACTATTTGATGTAAAAGTTAAGGATAGAGATAGCGTCTCGGGCTGTCTCGGCGAGTGTGTAGGTACAGCCAGCATCAGGAATTCCTTAATTTGAATAGTACAGTCCGTTTTTTTAATCTCTAGAGACAAAATTGACAGGCACAAATGTCAAACTTGTTAATTTTAGGAATATGATTGTTGATAATTTTGTCGACTTTCGTTGGTAGTGGTGAAGGTATAACACGTGCTTTTGTGTGTACCTCGAATCTTTTCGATTTTAGTGAAGCTAATTCACTGTGAAACATTGTGAACTTCAATCGAGACTATTCTTAGTGTTTGTTTTATTAAGTTAAGCCACTAACATAGTCTACCACAAAGTGAAAGTTCGACGGTCGCCTTGCTGCCGGCACAACATGACACTGGCAGAATAGTCATCACCGACCGGCTCAGTTGCCAATAAAGAAAGAAAAAAAAAAGAAAAAAAATTTTAGGAATATTATTTTCAAATTTGACGTTTCGTACCTGTCAATTCAGTCTCAGGGATTAAAAAACGAACTTTAATAAATATGAATTATATTGCTGGTTTAATTTGCGAATTTTGCGCCCCCTTTGAATGGCGCCCAAGGCACGAGCCCTACTTGCCCAACTCGAGCTACGCCACTGGGTACCCAAACACCCATCAGTTACGTTGTGGTCGAGATGCTGATCAGCCACGTCATACTTCTGTAGTTGCATAACGTCGGTCACCGTCACGGCCGGCGCGTCTCAGTCAACGTCGCTACACTGCCACTTTCAAAGGCCTATGGTTGCAAACAAAACATGGTAACCTAGACGTTGCTATGACAGAACTATTCACATACATCCTGTCACGTAACTAGGCTTGCCAATCTTTATGTATGAATTTACCGGGACTTTGGCAATCAAAATGCGGGACGAGGCAAAAAAAGCGGGACCCAACTATCAAAGTATAGGGAGGCGAAAAATACAATCAGAAATAATTTTTTCGTTCGTTCGTCGTCGTAGGTACGATAAAACGGGACAATTGGCGTCCCACACACGTCTTTCGCGGGACTCATCCTCTAAAGCTCTATAAACGGGACGTCCCGGCTCTCGCGGGACGGTTGGTAAGCCTACATGTAACGTCAATTAACGTTGACGTGACTGATCAGCGATTTGACGGCGACGTAACTGATCTGTGTGAGTGTTCCCTTATCTCACAGAAGTATAATAAGTAAGGCTGAGATTTCTATAAAGCTTACTTAGACTGCTCAAACTTGACTTAAGTAAAATGGACCATTATTTTTGTTTGGCTCATAGACTAAGTTTTTCGTAAGTCGTCGGTTTCGTGGACTTAAGCATTTGCTAAGCACGCATTCACATATGCATACACTTTATAGATCTCACCCTTACTCGCTACACTTCTGTGGAATTAGGGAACACACACAGATCAGTCACGTATTTCAATGTGTATTGGTAGAGTGATAGTGTATGTATTATAAACACTTCTTTAGGAATAAGGTAAATACATGTAAAAGTGATTTACATGTTCTAGGGACCAAACAGCAACTAAATAAGATTGTAACAAAGTTAAGTTTAGAAAAATAAATACTTATAATTTACAATTTTCTTTGTTTCATTTAACAGCCATTTACTACCTCTAATTGTAACTTGTTGATAAGTTAGATAGAATATTAATCCTCCATTTGCCCAGTGCCGGATCAAGCCTTTAGCTCTAAGGTGGAGGGAGGCTGGCTCGGTCTAGGCTAACTACTTGACTCTGGTTTTCACATGTTTCTAAAAATGAGGCATGTGACATGTCCCTGGGTGGGGACAAAACTTAGGGGGTGGTCATGTCCCATGTGACCACCCCTCTGGATCAACCAATGCAGCCACAAGCATAACTAGGGCCAGATTTATAGGTTTGGAGGCCCTGGGGCATCGAAAAAGTAGAAGCCGGGATGAAGTTTTTGGAAAAGTACCTTGTGAATGTGTTTTTTTTTTTTTTCAGAAAAGGTGTCATTGTATTTTCTCATCTAAAAAAAAATCAAAATCATGTATTGTGAAGGCCCCAGGCAACAGGTTGCCTTGTTACCCTCCCGTAAATCCGTCCCTGAGCACAGCCTTATCCTGGTCATAGGCCCAGAATCACATGACGAACAGTATGACCATTTGGTACGCTGTTAGAAAAACGTGGGGCGTATTTTGAAGGCATTACTATGATGCCGTCAAAACGACGTATGTACTGTGATAGTAGACATATAAGCTAAAGCAGTACCTATAGTCACATGAGTAGATAAACGGAACAGAGACAAAGCTTCTTAAGAACGTCCAAAACTGTTACCTATTTTGGTAGGGTTGTCACAATAGTTCAAAACAAATTAAACTAAGCATTTGTTAAATAGTTTTATTATTCAGTATGATAGTGTGGCGACATCTATCACCTCACATGCGAACTATCCTGCATCGCGATATCAACATTCGACAGGCAGATAGTATATACAGGGCGGAATCGTTAAGTGCCAACAGACGATTTTTTCGTCAATTTAAGAGATATTTAAAAAGTTAAGGCTATTATCAAAATTAGGCTATATGGAGAGTAAAATAATATAAATAACTTCAGGAAAAAGAAAAGCCAGATATTGAAAATTTTGTCTTTCGCTCCCTCCATATATTTAGTATGAGAATTTCTTCCAACTGATCATACCAGTCATACCTACTTATTCTCTCTCTTCCTTACTGTTAATATGGCGGCGGATTTAGCCTTACTCGACTTCGGTCTATCTTACTCATCTTTGTAATAAAGCTTCATTTCACCACATTCCTGAGCATTACCTAAATCTAACCCAGGATTTCGAACAGAAAACGGACAGATTTTGTAGTTCCAGACTGCTTACCTACGTAATGCGATAGCCTAATATTTTCATGTTTAATAAATAATAATAGTATTGCAACCAATTTGTTTAACTAATACAAATACGAATAGTTCAACGACAATTTTCCTTATTAAGGCCGTGGCCCCATGTCTACGGTGCGGCGCCGTCCGCCGAAAAACGGCGCGGCGCCGCAGATAAAATCTTGGATTTTGATTTCAACCTCATTTTCGTCATCATCGCCCCGGAAAACCATGGACACGACACCCATGATGCATATCTTGTAAAATGTCAGAGCCGCCAACTTGGATTTTGATTTCGACCTCATTTTCGTCATCAGCACCCCCGAATACCATGGAAACGACACCAATGATGCATATCTTGTAAAATTTCACAGCTGCCATCTTGGATTTTGATTTCGACCTCATTTTCGTCATCATCGCCCCCGAAAACCATGGACACGACACCCATGATGCATATCTTGTAAAATTTCACAGCCGCCATCTTGGATTTTGACGTTGACCTCATTTTCGTCATCAACACCCCCGAAAACCACGGAAATGACACTAATGATGCATGTTTTGTAAAATTTCACAGCCGCCATCTTGGATTTTGACGTTGACGTCATTTACATTTGTATTTTACTGAATCCTGTGGTTTAGATTCGATCACTTAGCCATAGGTACCGCATAAAAAAAAAAGGTTTTTTTTTTAAATCTGCCTAATTTCCATGCCGGGACAATCTACACCAGTAGCAGATCATATGGTTTTAAGGAATTATACGAATTCGTTAACATCCTGTATATTTTAAAACAACTAAAATATACGTTAAAATAATTTACAGATTTACCAGAAGAGGTCAAAGCTTTAAAATGGCCGCCCTGAAATATTGCAATTTTAGACATGTCATATTCACGCCAGCCAGCAGTGTACCGTGCAACCTACACGGCGCCGTGTCGCCGTACGCGGCACCGTATGCGGCGCCGTGTCGCCGCACACGGCGCCTTTTTTTTATTTGGAACTCACAGCTTTACTCCGTAATAGTTAATGTATGACATATTTTTATTTTTTCAAGTATTATTCATACACACAGTACAATAAAAAACCATTATCAATAATGAAATACCACGTTTTTACATTAAAATATTCCAACTAGCAACAAACAACGTATGTCGCACTAACCCTGAGATTGTCAACTGGCTGTGCCAGCGTAAACCGTTTTTTTTCAGTCTCGCCGCGTACGTGACAAGCGGCCAGTGGTCACGCACACATGCCCCGCGTGCTTGTAGTAGTGCAACCGATTTGCGCGGTTGTATGAAGCTTTGTCTCTGTTCCGTTTATCTACTCATGTGCTATAGTCTCATGAATTGAAATACACAGACACGCTCTGTATACTGAGTAGTTTTTTGTTTTTGTATGGAACTGTGTCCCGAAAATACCTTATTTGTCTTGTTGCAGTGCGTGTCTGTGTGAGTATGTCAAATCGGACGATTGTAAGTAGTTGAAGTACTGCTTTAGCTTATATGTCTACTGTGGTACTGTGGAGAGTATGGCAGTTCATATGTACCAAAAATGTTGGTAACCACAGGCAGTTATGTATTTTATCAATTTAACTATAATAATTGAATATTTATTTCAGTTGTAATGACATACATAAATATCACGAGCGTCAAGTTATTCGTCAAAGTACAGAACATATTCGGGGTGTGCAAAGTGTTTGCGTGTCTCGTCGTCATTGGAGGAGGAATATACGCAATTGCCAAAGGTACTTATTTATACAACGTAATTATAAGTACATTCATTCTCTTTCCCTAGGTGTCATAAAAAGTGACAATTAATTAAGTATATCAAGTGAATGGGTAAACGGCATGCACTGAATCCTGAAGGACTTGTCACACAGGATGCGTTCTGCGTCCTACGGTCCGGTCAAATCGAATGCAGGCCGCATCCTATGTGAACATCATTTGCGTTTTCTATATATTTTATGTAATTACGATCAGACTATGCGAGCACAAGCAAAGAACGTAGGGAACACACCGGTCAGGCGGTCGGGGTGGGAAGGTAGCGGACGGGCTGCCCGGTAGCGGGCACAGGGCGACACGCAATCAAATATAAAATGGCCGCTGTTTGCCCTGCCCGTCAGATCGCTGAGCGGATGCCATGCCCGGATCGCTGACCGGTTGCCCTGACCATGATGTTCACATAGGATGCGGGCTGCGTTCGATTTGACCGGACCGGAGGACGCAGAACGCATCCAATGTGACAAGTCCTTTAAGCCTTGTACGTACCTACTGGGCGTTCCTGCGTACGCGTAACCGACCACGCGTACATTGGAACGCTTAGTCCGTACAAGGCTTTATAATATCGATGCCTAACATCCAAAATAAAGGATAACCACCAATTTACAGACTTTACAGGAGAGTGGTTTAAAGTTTGTTTACAACGAAGAAATTACGCTAGGGACTTTAATTTACATACCTACGGCCTAACCGAGAAAAAGTATGTCGTAGAGTCATGAGACTTAGATCAATCGACGCAGAAAAAGAAGAAGATTCCAATGATAAATATTTCGTTTCGCAAAAAATGGCGCTTATCCCTTTTTGGCTATAGACATCGATATTAGACCTACTGATATTGTCAACCCTGTGTTTATGTGTTGGTGTTTTTCTTGACAGTGTAGGGAGACTACCAGCCTTTATTTAATGGTTACAGTCAGTGACAGACCGCCCTTTAAAAGCACAATGTAATTTTTGGTCCTTCCAGCCGCGTGGCATTTTATTGACAAATTCCAATAATTTACCGAGCGATCTTTACCAATAATGAAGCTTTACATAGTAGACCCTCCCTTAGTTAGTAGCTATCACAGGTAAAATAGCTAACGAGTCCATATATAAATCCCCAGTTCAGCAAAAAAATGCTACCATTGGTAAGCAAAATGACACTGTTTTGCCCATAACAACCGAGCATTTTGAATTAAATCTAATTATACACTATTTATCTTGTAGGAGACACAAGCCACCTGAACAAAGGTTTCGAAGGGAGCACCTTCAGTCCGGGAGGCATCGCTCTCGCATTGTACTCGGGGCTATGGGCTTACGATGGATGGAACAGTGTCACAGTCGTCACTGAGGAGATCATTAACCCTGGAGTGTAAGTATTTAAGTACTTACTTTAATAGAACGAACCTACCTTCTTTTAAAGAACCTGCTTAGATACATAGAGGAGGTCCACATCTGAGACATACGGGAAGGGGGGGGGGGCTTTTTCAATTCTAGTACCAGTAGGAGTTAGCAAGTTCCAAAGTTGATGGGCACCGCGTCTGCGTTGTCGCGGCTGCTGCCCAATCTGGGGGGGCCCAACGCCTCCTGCCGGAGGCTCTACGCGGGGATCGTACGGTCCATGGCCCTATATGGGGCGCCAATATGGGCGGACACATTGACGGCCAGCAACGTCGCAATCCTGCGGAGACCGCAGCGCGCGATGGCCGTCAGGGTGATAAGGGGGTACCGTACGATCTCCTTCGAGGCGGGGAGCCTCCTAGCCGGATCAATGCCCTGGGATCTGGAGGCGAGGGCCCTCGCGCTGAGATATCGTCAGCGCGAGGAGGCGCCTGAGCGGAGTGAGCTCCGCCAGATCCTAGTGGCTGAGTGGAAGGAAAGACTTGCGCAACCCAGCGCAGGGCACGCCGCAATAGCGGCGGTAAGACCCGTTATGGAGGAGTGGCTGGAGAGGCGGCATGGCGCCCTAAGCTTCCGGCTGACGCAGGTGCTCTCGGGACATGGATGTTTCGGGAAGTACCTGTGTCGCATAGGCCGGGAGCAGACGCCCGGATGTCACCACTGCGTCGACTGCCCGGAAGACACGGCGCTGCACACATTGCAGGAGTGCCGTGCGCGGGCGACGCAGCGCCGCGAACTAGTCGCGGCGGTCGGTGGTGACCTCTCGCTTCCAGCCGTGGTTCTGTCCATGGTCGGGAGCGAGAGTGCGTGGGAAGCCGTCGCCACCTTTTGCGAGGTGGTGATGGCGGCCAAGGAGGGAGCGGAGAGGGAGCGAGAGGCGACGGCCACTCTCCCTTCCCGCGCCAGACGCACCGGGCGCCGCCGGAGGGCGCGCGACGATCTCCGGCCACCCTAGTGTGTGGCCTGCGGGCGGCGGGTTAGGGGACCCGTCGCCCGACCAGTAACAGGCCCGAGAAGGCGGCGCGCATGTGTTCCGTGCGCGCCTCTCAGGAGGACGTGGGGCAAGGCCCCACAGAAGGAGAGGTCTGCCAGGGGCTGGCGGACCGAGGCCTGCCGGGGTTGCGGTGCATGCAGCTGCGAATCCCGTGACCCTGGCCAAGGGTCAGGAGTAGGAACACCGTGGGTTTTTAGCCGGTAAGAGTCCGGCATAACTCTTCGCCTTCCCGGGGCGAAGGGTATCCATGAGGATTTTCCCACGATAAAAAAAAAAAAAAAAAGGAGTTAGCAAGTTATGAAAACGGCTATAGATTTCATGAGCCTGCTAAACTGGCTACATGTGCGTGACATGTCATTAGCTCGACTGGTTAGAGCGACAAATGTTCGACAGGTTGTTGGAGTGATATGTCAGAGGTTTGATAGATCTTTGACAGCCAATGGGTACACTCACCCATTGACGAAGTAGCCAAGCCGAAAGCAAGCGAAGCGAGATCGGGAGTTGAAGCGCCCCGATTTGGTTGGATAAGATTCGAAGGAGATGACAGGGGCTGGTGAGCGAGCGAATTAAGCCCCCGTCATCCCCTTCGAGTGGTTTATCTTGTGATTATACCACACAAAAGTAGAGCTTCGCCATGCGGGGCTCCGTCGACTTAGACAAAGGAACTGGCTCTATAATCGTATCTTTACTGTTGCTCCGACGACCTGCCGAACCTCTGACACGTCACTCCAACAATGTGTCGAACTTTTGGCCTGTCGCTCTAATGACATATCGCGCACTTGTTTGTCGAACTTATACAAACTCTTACTAGAAGTACCTACAGATATTCAACGTGTTTTTTTTAAATGAGTGACTTTTCGCTTGATAACCTATACAAATAGTAGGTATGGGGAAACGTCTTTTTTTTTTGAAAATTCTTTCCGTGTTCAGTGGCGTAGCTACGTAACCAAGGGCCCTGGGGCAAAAATGAAGTTGGGGTCTATTTAAAGTAAAGTTTAGTTTACTTTAAATAGACCCCAATTTATACTTTGAAAGTGCAAAACTACTTTATCATCAGCTCCGTATCGGCCACTGCAGGGCATAATAAAGCAAAGCTATTTACTAGTAAGCATTATGTATAACGCAGCATATAATTATTTAATTGTAATTCCTAATAATATTATAAATGGGAAAGTTGGTTTGTTTGTCACGCTTTCACGTAAAAGTCGTTGGTTAGGGCCCAAAAAGTTACAGTCAAAAATTCTTTATTCAACTAGGATATTATATAACTTTTTCGAACGTCGTTCATGAAGGCCGAGGGGCCCCTCGAGCTTGGGGGCCCCGGTGCACTGACCCGCCTAGCCATACGGTAGCTACGCCACTGCCCGTATTACACTTGAATATCCATTACTTTACTTCGCACTATTATAAACCAAATTCTTTTCCAGTAACGTACCCCTCAGCATATCAATCGCCGTGCCCCTAATAACAGCACTCTACGTGTTCATGAACGTGGCGTACATGGCGGTGCTAAGTTACGGAGAGATGACGTCAGTGCCCGCTGTGGCGGTGGCCTTTGGTGCTAAAGTGTTGGGACCGGCCAGCTTCCTGATACCGCTGGGAGTTGCTATTGCTACTTTCGGATGCGCTATGAGCGTACAGTTTGGTGTTACTAGGTGAGAATCTGATACATTTTTACTTGGTCCATTGCTGAAAATTTTTGAATGCTTGATGTAGCTCAGTACTCGCTCATACTCACAAGCTAAACCCGGAGAAATTACCAGGTTGGATCATCAGGAGTAATTAGGTGTTTTTTATTTGCTAGGAAATACTGAGTAAGTGACAGAATTTCCTAGCAAATAACGAATCTACTGTGACTGATGATCGCAGAGATCATCAGTCACCATCACCACGCCTTTCTGATGGAACTATGAGTCAAATGTTATATCAACAAAAGTCCAATTCAGACATTTGTACTGTAGGTTTTTTATTCGGAACATAATAAATCAATTAAATTTAGTACTTCCTTGTAAACAATACTTTAGGTTAAAATGGCAACATTTATAAATTATCGTGTGAGTGGATAAGAAACTTAGAGTATACAATTACAGTAGTGTAATTGCATACTCTAAGATAAGAAACTTCTCACTTCACAACCCTCCGCGACAAATAAGACATACGGCGACAGGGGTACCTACCTATAGCCGTGTTGTTGCGACAAAAGTCGCAACGCCACTTTCATAGGACTTGTTACCATAGATATTTTCGATTTGTGAATTTCCGTAAATAATGAATATTTCGAAAATTAAGCTTTATTCAACAAATTATATCTTGGCTTTTCTTCTCCAATCAGGCATCGGAATCGATGGTTAAAATCTTTTGGTACCTCGGGCCCACGGTGTATAGTAAACGTAACCCGTTACAGGGGTAAAATTGTATATTTAATCAGACGAAGAAGAGTGACAGGTCAACTGTCAAACAACTATGCACTTGTTTCAAACGACAATGGTGTCACTTTACTCCGTCTGATTTAAAATACAACTTTGCATCGATAAGCTCGCCATCATCACAAAGATGCAGGATATAAAAAAACATAAATTTCAATTTCAGAGTATGTTACACAGCTGCACGAGGTGGGCATATGTTAGAAGTATTCTCTTACGTCAACGTAAAGCGACTAACACCCGCTCCTGCTGTTGCATTCCAAGTAAGTTTATTGGATTATAAACGTATCATTATATGCATCTCCTTTTTGGTCCTAGCGGTCCACCCACCCACACACATATAATATGTTTATATTAACGCATACGCACACGTCAATATAAACATAAGACGACACGTTATGTGCAGTGGCTAAGCGATTAGCTTCTGCGCTACGGGTCGTGTGGGTTCGATTCCCGCACGGAACAAATATTTTTCTGGCCTACAGATAGTTGTTTCGGGTATAGGCGATTGTCTGCCAGGGTTGCGGAATTTGTTCGTTGAAAGAGTTACCGCGGCCCTGGAACGCAAAGGGCACTAGGAGGAACACGGATGGGTTTTAGTCAGTAAGAGTTCCGCCCTTCCGCTCCGCCCAGAGCGGAAGGAGTTATCTGATGATTTCACATCAATAAAAAAAAAATGATTGTGCATGTGAAGATTTGTGTTTGTAAACGCACCACGATACAGGAGAAATCCTAGAGTGGGGCAAAGTTTTTGAAAAGAAGAAAAAAAACAAAAAGAAATCGACTAATAATTTGTTTTTCTTTTCAGGCACTACTAACAACAGTATTTATCTTAGTTGGCAACATCAAAACTCTAATAGAGTTCGCCAGTTGGTTCTTATGGTTCTTCTACGGATTAGCAATGGTTGCTCTATTAGTACTTCGAAAAACTCAAGCGAAGAAATACCGGCCGTACAGAGTACCTACCCTCGTGCCATGTTTTGTGTTGGTAGTTGCGATATTTCTTTCAATATTGCCAATAATACACGACCCATCACTCAAATACTTGATGGCTGTGGGCTTCATTCTAATGGGTGTTAGCGTGTACACTGTATTTGTATATTATAAGAAAACTCCGACTGCTATTTTAAGTGAGTATTTACACGATTTTTTTTTCAAACTTTGACCTCGTTTTACTAAGTTCTCTCGGCACTTAGGGAAAAAAAAATGCAGTATTGTTTAGGACATTACGTGAGACAAATACCAATACGAGTAATTTCAGTTGGTTCTGGGTTTCGGTTATATGAAATTTGCCCATCCTCCTTTGTGCACAACTAGCGACCCGCCCCGGCTTCGCACGTGTACGTTTTATATCTTAGAATCTTCCTCTTGAATCACTATATCTATTAAAAAAAACCGCATCAAAATCCGTTGCGTAGTTTTAAAGATCTAAGCTTAAATAGGGACAGACAGACAGCGGGAAGCGACTTTGTTTTATACTATGTAGTGAAGTCAAAAATAATCGTGATTTGTTTTCACACAGTACTATTTTCGGATGACAATTTTGTAGATCGACTGTTTAAAAAAAAAGTGTGCCAGTTTAACTTGACAGGCGTTAAATTAGGGAACTGTGTTTATTTTTAATTTTATTAAATATTGTTTATTTTTTTACAGGAAAATTCACATTCCTGACTCAAGTCCTGTTCGAAAGTGTGCCGCCAAGCGATCGTCAAGACTGATTTTTTATTTTAATAAAGTTAAATCTGTAAATATAGTACAATAAATATGAAATAATAAATATTTAGATATAAGTTCGTCAATTTTGTTTACTTTCTGCCCAATAAAAGAACTTTGAAACTCACATCCCGCTAAAAGTTCAAAGAGCTAATCTAAGAACGAAAGATCACCACGTTCTTATGTTATTATCAAGTACTAGATGATTAAAAAAGTTATGAAATATGTACTTCAATATCTAGGCTAGACTCTGATAATTATATTAAGTGAGAAGTAACACCTTGTTTATGTCATTCCGTTGCGACAATAATCGCAACCGTGAGCAATGAATGTGCAGAGCCGTTTAAAGTTACCACCGCACCGGGACCCCGAACAAGTAAATAAAAGGTTCTCAGGGCCTAGCAGGCCGTAGCGAGACGTCTTTATGATAGGGGGCGAGCCTATTAACGTAGGTACATTTATCGAACAGTCGATAAAACTGAAAAAAGGTATGGTACAGGTGTATCATAAATATCTTTCCTGGAGCCTGAAGGATCGTATCTAGGACTACTACTTAACAAATAATATAAAATCAAGGCTCGATTGGAATCAAAGCTTGAAGAACCCCGAAAAAACTACAAAACACTAATAATTGCACTCAAGTCAGGAGTCCAGACTAGCGTTGAAAATGGCATGTAAAATACATATATCTTTCAAACGCCCCTGTATTTTTCATTAAAATACAGAAACTTTCCTTGCGGATCTTCGGTTGAATCTTTCGCAAGTTTAAGTTTTTTACATGTATTTTACGGTGTATTTTTCGCATTTTTTGAAATGTGTAATATTTCCTAATTGAATGCAATTCATAAATGGGACTAGGAAATGTATGATACAAATAAACATTATATCGTAGAATTAGCGAATCGATGAAAAATAAAACAGATAAACTGATTTCAAGAGCGAATGAAGCGTGCTCGGTTTTTTGGGGCACCCCGACACGGATAGGTTAGGTTCGAAGGACTAGATAAGTGTTAGTTAGGCTAGAGCACAGAACATATATACCCTAAAGGCTAGAGTGAGCGAGCAAAGCATAACATACACACAACTACATTTTGTGTACCTCCATTACCGTTCAATTAATATTAATAAAGAAGATTTTTTCCCTTTGATTGTTAAATATGAAAAATACGCAGTATAAGACAAGTATTATACGTGTAAGATTGTATTTTTCAGACGAACGAGAAATTTGTTTTTTTCGAAAATTACATGTATTATACAGGAAAGATTGGGAAAGATACAAAGTTTCGAAAGAAACAAAATGTACCTATCTTTCGCAATTTTCAACGCTAGTCCAGAAACACTTCTGATTGTTAAGCTTAGTACACAGACTAGTTAAGGATACAATGATACAATGCTTAGTACGCCTCTGTGCGTAAAACTATTGTGGTCTCTTTCGCTAAAGGTATACTCACATTGATCAGGTTTTATTACTTAATGAAATTGGCCTAATAAATAAACGTGACAAGTTTGTGATCACAATATCGGTTTAATTGGAGTGAATCAGCGACATGAATAAAATGATAAAGAAGGAATGCGTATTTAGAAGTAATTATGCATTTCAGGGCTATCCCTGAAATGCATAATTATACCTATTTATTTCATCAATTTCTGATCAACACACTATTGTGTTGATCAGAAATTGATGAAATAAATAGGTATAGTCCAACACTAAATGAGAACCGACCGCTTCTTCTAGCAAGTTTTTTTGCGAAGTTATTGCCCTCCATTGCTCGTAAAACTTACAAAAGTCAACTTACTGTGGATGTGGTGTACACAGAATTAAAGTTGATTGCGGAAATCAATTTGCGCAAAAAAACGTGCTAGTGAATTTGGCGCTTTAAAGATTAAAAGTGAAAAGTCACTATTTTAGTCGATGTTTCAGAACAGAAACAGATGTCTATGCACGCACAACACTAGTGGCGACCGAATCGGCGGCGACGAATTGTTTGCTGAAATCTAAATAAAAGTCTTCTAAACGATTTATTGTGAAAAATTGATGTGTGATTCGTGAAATATCATCATGGCTTACCACTACGTGGTTACTGCACAGAAACCGACCGCCGTTATATCATGTGTTACCGGTAAAACGACCATTTTCACTATGTTATTGTCACGTTGAGGTTAAAAAGAATAATATATATCTCGCGCTATTTTGAGATATTTATGGCTTTCGATGATGTTTGTAGCCGTCGTTATCCTGTAATTTAAGATATTAATTATGTGTATCAGTTCATATACTGTACCTACCCATTGTTTTCAGGCAGAGAATTGAATTAGATCGCAGTTGTTCCTAATCCTCATGCTTGCTATTTTGCGAAAACAAATGTGTTATGATGACTTTTCTCATTAGATTTCTCTATTAATTCCTAATACTACACAATCTTTACAAAAACACTACGCTGGATAGCGAATGTATAACGTGGTTAGGGCAAGTCAAGGGTTAAAAATATACATATAGCTATACGAGACATCTCAGGGTTATGGGAGTCGGACGTCAGTTGCAGCTTATCGTAATTAGCAGTATTATTGAGTGAATGGGGTTAGCTGATGGTTGCACTCAGATTCTTCAAACATAAAAACCCTGGCAGTGTACCTAAAATTGCAAAGATAAAAAAAACTGGGGCCCTTTTGATTAAACTACTCTGCAAGTCTGCACTCCATATTTTGGAACTATTCAGCTGAATGTATGTACCAAAGTATGGAGTGCACACTGTTATCGGTAGCGGGTAGCACTGGGCAATGTTGACAAGAGAGGGTAGTCGTCGACATGGATCGGCCCACCCGAGGTTATAAAGGCGGTGGTCATTCGACGAAGCGGGAGCATTCCGTGTTGAACAGCTGAAGAAGTCTGACCTTTTATATCTGATTAGCTTGTCCTTATTTTATGATCTTGTAATAATTGTGTAAAGTAATATACTGTGATCTAGTTAATGTTACTAATATTAACCCAAATACAAGTACTCTCAGTGGTGGAGAGTCTATGTTGGTTTTATTTACTGTGTTTACCTTGCTCGCAATCCTGACATACCGATATTAGCTAAAACTGTAATGATAGAATCACCCCTGAACGATTATATTGTTGTGTCATTTACAACACTTACAGAGTAGTTTCATCAAATAGGTCCCTAGTCTAATTAGATTTTGTCTTGTTTACCCACATTTCTCCTTATTTTCATTTTATTTGATCTTCCACTGGGCTGTAGAACTGAAATCAAAACAGAAAATGTACCATAGGACAGACTCATCACAGGCATCTATTGTGGGCTTTAAATACCACACATAATGTATTAAAATTATTTAACATGTCAACTGTGCGTGACCCACATGTGGCTCATTTTGGGTTTGAACAAGACATCCGTGCCATTCATGTGGGTCACTGCTACCCACAAACATAATAATATTTGGGACATGGATAATGGGCTCCTACTACATGGATGTTACTAAAAAGGGGGGTTACAGGGTTCCCCCTCAATTTTTATAGCCTTTATGGACTTGAAGGCAAGTATCTCAGTACATACAAACGAAAAAATAAATTGGACATGTGAGCTAATTTCAAAATTTTGCTGGACAGTGAATGTGTTAAAACATTCATACAGAATGTAGCTATATCTTCATGATAATATGAATGCTTGTAGCCCATGAGGGTATAGTTTTAAAATTATGCTTAATACACAGAAACATTTTCTATGCATACAAAATTATACTAAAAAGTATAGATACATTATACGCTCATATCATCATATCGCGGCAGGGCATTTTGAAGCCTTTATTTGATATTGCTTACTTGTTTGAGAGCAACTAACGTTATAGGCGATAATTGGCGTCTTTGTATGATATTATTTTCAGTGCACTTGTAATGTATCTACATTTTTAATAATGTAAATGTGCAGGTAATGAATAGATAGATGGTACCAATAGACCATGACAGTCAATAGCAGTAAGTGAGGGAATATTGCAAACATATTATTGATCAGAGTAATTGCCGGGTTAATTCAAAAGCCAACTAACTGCCCAAATCGTGATTTCAAGTATTGAAGTTTTAAAAGTTTGTTTCCTAAAATTTCATATACTGTCTTATCTAAGTTTGTGTCCTAAAATTTCGTATACTATCTTATCTAAGATAATATATGAAATTTTAGGAAACAAACTTTTTTGAATTAACCTGGTGGATATTCGCAGTAGTGCTCATTAGGGGCCTGCTGCCCATCCTTTTGAGAATTGAAGAATCCCTTAGTCACATAATAAGTGCCTATAGAAAAAGAAAGGGTGACTAAAGCCTGACTACAGCCGATATGCGTCGAATTGAATCGAGTCGCATTAGTTCTGTGTGAAGACGAATCGAGGCGAAACGGTCAGTAATTGCAAGTCGTTAAAACAGAAATTCGCGTGACAACCAATACGCGCGAGTGATGCGCGGCTCGGCGCGTCTCGGCTCGTCGCTGATCGACGCAGTTTTATAGTAAATGTATAGGAGGCGAATTATTGCGATTCTATTCGACTCGACTCGGCGAGCCTAGTGGACGCCAGCCTTAATAGGCCAAAAGAATCTTTTAATCTCTAAATAGCACAATAAGAAATTTATTTTTGGTATAATTTTAGATGTTTTAATTGCCATACCATTACAATAGAAAGAAAGTCTAAGAAATAGGGCTACTTAGGGCTCCAGGAAATACCAGCACATCAGCATTTCTCATAGTTACTAACTAAAAAACTTTCGACTCTGAAACCAGGCTTTCAGCATTCTCTTCCTAAATTCAGAGGGGCGAAGTTATTTCATTTGATACAGTATGATGCTATGCAACTTTCAATACATAAAAATATATATTTTAGGCAACTTCACTTCCCCCACGGACCTGAACCTCCTGGTGGCGAAGGTATCCCGCCTGGAGATGTACCTGGTGACACCGGAGGGATTGCGTCCAATGAAAGAAGTCGGACTCTACGGGCGAGTGGCCAAAATGAAGATGTTCAGGCCGCCAGTGAGTAACTATCAAAGGAATTAAAAAAAGAACATTAATAGAAATTTAATGGGTTTATGCAATTAATGGCGTAGGAATGTTTTAATTATTATCTTGATTAGTGTCCTGATAATACATGTTAATTATCTTGTTTTGAAATATATTTTCAACTTGATTCTTTTGTAGTCAAGGCCACAGAGTAGTAACTAAATGGAATGCTAATGAGCAAGCATACATGTACAGCGGAAATTACCAGAGACAGTCAGTTATTTAAGATGATGTTCATTCAAATTACTGTATGTGTGCAGCTTTAGTTCTAAAAAGAAAGCACTTCACTACATGTTATATATCAAAGTCTCCCGCCATGTCTGCCTGTGCGCGATTTTGTCCGGAACTACTGAACCTATTTTGTTCCAGTTTTCACAATTAGAGATTGATTCTCGAGGAAAGTTTATGAGTATAATTTTTAAACGTGTTATTTATATTAGCTGAGCCTGATTATTTATATTTGCTGCGCCCTAACAGGGTATCATGTATGAGCCAATAAAAATATTGTAACATCTTATGTACTCATGATTGCAATAAACATTTGAAGTTTGAGCTATCAAGATTATTTACAAGAAAGTAAAAAAAAACAAATCCATAATCAGTTAACTTAATATACGCACTAGTGTGTGGAGGAACCAGGTGTGGTGTTCCTCCAACCAAAGGGAGGATCCTTTTTTTTTTTTTTTTTTTTTTCTATTGGATTGCAGTAGGTCGTCCTAGGGGACGGTTTCTACGTAACCGGGCAGTTATTGGCGAGACCTGAAGGGTCTCCAGCCAATGGGGGGAAGTAAAATACTTAACCTAAGCTAACTACTTGTACTACACTAACATCATGACTACCTGCAACAACAGCACTAAGGGCGACCCCTAGTGGGACTCGGACCTCGGCTTAGGGCGTTGCTGGCTTGGACATGGGGGGGGGGGGGGGGGGGGGGAGACAGCTTGATGAGGGCTGAATTATCGGGGTGACTGCGGAGTCTGAAGAGACGACCGGCTCTACGACGGGAGAGCTCGGTGGATCGTGACCGGCGGCGGTGGGGCGTCGCGACGGGCCTCGTCGGCGAGGACGGTATGCCGGGCGGCGGCGTTTGTTGTGTAGTGTGCTGGTCGATTTACTCGCCTCCTGGAGGAGGGTAATTTCGTGGGAGGATCCTCCAACCAGGCCGAGTCTTATGCCTGGCGGGCTACTGCCCAACAGTTGATGTTGGGAGGTTGTATATATACTATCTGCGTGTTAAATCATGATAGCGCGATGTAGGAATGAGTTGTCGATATTATCGCTTTAGTCGTCTACACCGCCGGCGTGTTGCGTAGTTCGCATGTGGTGTGGATAGATGCCGCCACAAGTGTATATTATAACTCCATTTATTCACTTTTCTGTGACATCTATTGACTTGGTAGGTGCTCTAAACGAATATAATTTTTTTGAACTCTTAAGTATTCTTTTTCAGTATGAGAATAAGGACTTAGTCTTTATCCTGACAGCCCGTTACAATGCCATGATATTAGAATGGAGGACCGCAGCCAACGGTGAGCTAGAAGTCGTCACCAGAGCCCACGGCAATGTCTCAGACAGAATTGGAAAACCTTCAGAGAATGGTATCCTGGCCGTGATAGATCCGCAAGCTAGAGTGATTGGTCTAAGACTGTATGACGGTCTGTTTAAGATTATACCTCTTGATAAAGACTCTACAGAGCTAAAAGCTGCTAGTCTAAGGTTAGTGCTATTCAAGAATTCTAATTTTAAGTTTAACATAAGGAGTTACTGCATTAGCATTTGTCATGTTAATCGAGTTAGTTGGGTTGGATTCATAGATAAGGCAATGTGATATTTCATTATTCTTTGTCTTGATGCATTATGAACGTCCACACGACACGGACGCCATCCAAACGTGCACTGCGAACGCCTTTGTGTTCGCGCTAAAAACCGACCGCCGATGGATCACGGCGAGCGCCGGCGCGAGCGTTACATGTAACGCTCGTAGTGACGTCCACACGTAGAATTCTCGTTACATTACAAGATAGATTACATTACGCGTTACACTCGTCTAGACGCAGTATTAGTAGTGTCAAACCCCCGACACTATACAAACGAACTCATATAATTGCCTACTACTACAACAGAAGCACCGCCTGTCTGCACACGTTCTGTATGTGTGGGTAATTATTGTCTGGGCTTGGGCTGGCTTGAGCTAAGCCAATCACGGCGCGGCAGTTACTGCCAGGCCTACTGCTGCGTTCCGGGAGTATACATTGGCGGGGGGGGGGGGGGGGGGGGTGAGTGTCACTTCTTTACGTAGAAATAGTTATTTGGTAGTGCAAAGTTATGATTTATTAATTGTCTTTTTCTTTATAGACTCGATGAGCTGAATGTTTATGATGTAGAATTTTTACATGGCTGCTCAAATCCTACCATAATATTAATACATCAAGATCTCAACGGCAGACATATTAAGGTAAATTATACTAATTATTATTTTGTTACTACATTTCATTCTGTTTAGCCTTTTCCCAACTTTAGAATCAGCTTTCAGTATAACCAGATGCGCTGATTGTATTTTACACGGAGCGACTGTCGTCCAAATCCGCAACTCAGTTGCTGAGCAATGCCGATATCCTAAGGTTAGACCGCTTGTCAGACTCGGGGTATGACTACTCGTAACAACTGTCATAGGTATTTGTATGACCGGGACCGACGGTTTAATGTGATCTCCAAGACACGGAGGGGTCTCGATGTGCAACCAACGATCACCCATTCGAGGACTGACAGTGGCAAGCGCAGCTAAACCTTGTAAATCATATGATCCGAGCGGTTGATAATTAGCCACGAGCCCCTCACTTTGTTGCTACATTTAACATGATAAATATACACTTGGGAGCAAAGAAATCGAGCCACTCCTTTTTTCACGTGCCCTGGTTATTAGCCTGGTTAGTTTTGGTTTCATGAATTATATAATTCAAAATGCAAAAAACTACCCTCATTGTAAAGGTTATCAAATAACCTTTTAGACGATATAAACGTCGTCACGACGTAAAGACGTCATCACTTCAACGGCGGCTTTCGCTGAAAATCAGCGCTGTGGCTCCGTCTCGCACGAGTCAACTTTATGCTGAGCGATGGCCGTTTTGCGTACATGTGACGCATATTTTTCCCAAGTTTCATTGTGGTTTTGTGTACAGTTTTTTATTTTTGTGTGTCATATCGGCGCAAATAAATATTTTTTCTTTCTTCTTTCTTATGTAAGTTTAAAATTTATCTGTTCCATAATACCAAAAATAATAACAATTATACCTACGTGAAAAATAGAAGTAGCTCGATTTATTTGCTTCGAAGTATAGTTTGTTTGTAAGTATAGTATAAACGCCTAGCCTATTAAAACGTTTCCAGTAGCAAAAGCATACGGCGCGATTCTGCAAAAAAATGCGCGTGCGGCGGGCTCGCCATCAATGTGTTTGCATATTTTTTATACGAATACGCACAAACCACGTGCGTAACGGCGCATTCTGGCCTTGTATGGCGAATGTGACTCAGCAATCAATGTGTTAAAATAATTGGCTTGGCATATAATATTATTGTAATTTCACTGAACAACTCTTTGTTTTTTTTCTCTGTTTACAAATATTATTTTGAAACCAAATCACTACGCATTTTATAACACGGCTAACTAATTCATGTATTTATGTTAAATTCAAAGAGATTATTTTGACCATTTTATTTCAGACTCACGAAATAAACTTAAGAGAAAAGGAATTCATGAAGATACCGTGGAAACAAGATAATGTAGAGACTGAGGCATCCATATTGATACCTGTACCCAGCCCACTAGGTAAGTCACCTTAAAAAGACATTCTTACTAGTCTAACAAAGAGTTCAGCTGCTAATCTTGAGGTCCTGGGTTCGTTGCCAGGTCGACAATTCCATTTACAGTCTGTGATATGTATTTGCTATACATTTTGAAATTTTCAGGTGGCGCAATAGTGATAGGTCAAGAATCAATAGTGTACCATGATGGTCAGAGTTACGTCGCTGTGGCTCCACCACAGATCAAGGTAATTTACTAATATGTAATTAAAAGACAATATGGACTTCCGGAATACTGGAAATAAAACTAAAATCTATTCACATTGTAGAATAGAATATAACTTTTTATTGCCATTTTTATCGCTGACCCGCCTGCCAAGCGTGGCGATTACGGCAAACCCCCTCCCCACCCCCTTTTGGGGGAGGCCTATATCCAGCAGTGGACGTCTTTCGGCTGAATGAATCCGTATGATTGCCATAGGGATTCATTCTGCAGATAAAGGTGCCCACAATGTGTTATTAGGACAAAAAAATAAGGGTGTTTTTATAATATGTAGCATGATTAACTGTATTTTGTACGAGTTTCTAAATAAGAGTAATTTTCTTCTCTTCATATCATGAAAAAAAAAGGGTTAGTAAACAAAGGGATCACTAAGGGCCAAAACTGCGTTAAGCGGACGCCCGCACGGTCCCATACAAAAGTGCCCCGTCGCGGGGAGGCGGGCCCCGCTACCACGCAACGGGTCCCGCCTCCGGGCGACGGACGCCCGTGCGGGGGGCACGCGCGGTGCCACGCACCGGCTTGTTTACTCAATAACGTTATGTGTTACGCTGTGTGATAAAATAGGTCTTCGCGACGGGTACACGCGACGGGGACCGCCGTGTGCCCACGGAGTCCGCCCGCGTGTCCACGCACGTGGACACGCGACGGGTGCCCGTCGCGGGCGCCCGTTTAACGCAGTTTTGGCCCTCGGTCAACCGAAAAATCCCGCGATCGTCTATCTTATGTTTCGCATCCCCTACTTAATTCATATGATTATTAACCGTTCAATCCAATAAGCAAGTTAAATTGCCAAGTTTACTTCTGCAACAAACTTGCACTGTAGACACACCCGCAGCAAATTGAATTCCAGTTTTACCGAATTTCCTGACTTACCGCAAGCTGCCCGTGTAACGTTCTAACAAAAACTGCTTTCAGTGTAAACAGGCGAGCAAGCATTTGCTTCGATAACTTCCGATTCGGCGCTTTAGCTCTCCATTTGTTATCTACTCTGTGCTGAATAGTATATTTTATACAAACCGAAACTCCAAAATATTTTCTTGCAGTTAACTCCAATAAACTGCTACTGCCGCGTGGACGGGCGGGGTCTCCGGTACCTACTGGGAGATATCGCTGGACGATTGTTCATGTTGCTGCTCGAACTGCAGGAGAAGATGGATGGAACGCAAGCCGTTAAAGACCTCAAGGTCGAATTGTTGGGTATGTGCTATCAAAACATGCTTTATTCAATTATTCCTTTGTTATAAAGATCGGTCTAGCGTTCATCGAGATTAAGTTTGTCGGAATTACGTGGTAGATTGACTTTTAGAGACCATTGAGTGAACCAAAAAATTGATTGTTGAATTTAAAGCAAACTTGTCCTATGACGTTTAAATATACCGTGATTATTGAGCCGAGACATTTGCTTGTTTAGTACTTATCAGCAAAACGATTCCTTTTGGCACGCCAATGGGAAACGCAACAAACTAGTCTAATTTGTAAATTATGTTGAAATACGAAGTGTATTTTCAACATAATTTACAAATTAGGTGAATTCCTTCCGCGCAGCTTAAAATTAAGACGAGTTTGATTTGAGAGTGCGTTTCATGAAAGAAGTTCTTTCGCACACATAGCGTGTGTTGGCACCACTGATTTTTTCATTATAAAAGCGTCAGAAACAATTAAAGTCAGTGGTGTCAACATAGCGTAGAAGGGTCATTTTTCGTGGAACGCACTCTTGAAACAAAATATATATGTATGAGCACTCCATTTGTTACCACCTCTGTAACAAAAATTAAAGAAGCGATAATTCACTCAAAACTTTACAAAAAATACCTTTTCTATCGATTAAACACAACTAAAGTTTGTATTATTTACAGGCGACATTCCTATACCGGAATGCATGACCTACCTCGACAATGGGGTCGTATTCGTCGGCTCCCGTCTCGGAGACTCTGCCTTGGTGCGACTATCAGCGTCACGAGATGAGGCCAGTCAGTACGTGCAGCCCATGGAGAGCTTCACCAGTCTGGCGCCTATTGTGGATATGTGTGTGGTGGATTTGGAGAGGCAGGGACAGAACCAGCTCATTACATGCTCTGGTGAGTAAAGCTTTTAAAGATGTTATTAGTGCTTGATATGGGTCCGATTTTATCCCGTTTGGACTAGAATATAAAATTTCCTCACTACGCGCTGGGAATAGACGCGCGTTGTAAGCTTCAATAAAACCCAGCACGCGATGTGGTAGGAACTATACGAGGGTAAACTTAACGCATCAAGGGCAAAAAAAGTTGAGTCAATCTTATGGGGTCAGAATTTCTTTACATTGTTTTATGTCGACACAAAGACAACGCAGGTACCTAAATTTATCTTCGAGACTATTCGAAAGGTTCCTACGACTACAGTTGTTGGTTAACCGGATCGAAACGGTTCGGGAGCCGGAGATGGCTCGCGGCCCGTACTTTGCTCATCACTGATCTATATGGTCCTGGCTAGCTACCACCCGTGCATTAAACACAAACATATGTATATGAGACTCGAAGGGGAATAAGGGCGTCCCTCTATATCTTTGCTACTTCGTATTCTCCTTTTTAAGCCCTCTCTGTGCTTAGCAAGTGCGACTAGGGTCGAACGTGATAACGCAACCAAGTTAAAGAGATTTTTTGATACAAATAATTGGAACAAAAAGATTTTATCGACGTCTTCATGTCCCGAGCTGTCATAGTTTAGCTTGGGATATGATGGTTTACTCGCTTACAGTCTTCGATATGTTCACGCTTTTTATTATTCTTATTGTCAACTTCTCTAATTACTAGGTGCCTTCAAAATGGGTTCTCTCCGCATTATCCGCAACGGCATCGGTATCCAAGAGCAGGCATCCATCGACCTGCCGGGCATCAAGGGCATGTGGGCACTAACCCTGGCTCCTAACCAGACTTATCATGACACACTCGTTCTGGCCTTCGTGGGACAGACCAGGTAGGTTTTATCATAACGTAGTTTGTAAACATCCGCTGCATAACATGGGTTGAACCATGGATGACGCAAGTTGACCTATTTTGCAACGCTCCTACTTAATTACGCTGCTAAGTCCCCCTTAATTAGTTCCGTTTCCGCAAGCGCGAATGATTGCAGGATGCGTGTGCGCACCTTTTAGAACAGAAGCTCCAACAAACTTGTGACGTTGTTGACGACGATGCAGCATGACTTTTAAAATTGAGCACATGAAATCTGTTTATAATTTGTTATCAATTTGTATTTTTCGGACAGGGTGCTAACACTAAGCGGCGAAGAAGTTGAGGAGACAGAAATCAAAGGTTTCGTCTCTGATCGTCAGACGTTCTATACTGGAAATGTCTGCCATAATCAACTTATACAAGTAAGCATATTTTCTGACTGTTTTTAAACTACCGCGATTTGTGCACATTATCACACACACACACACACATCATACACTCCCGGACATCTGAATCGAGCCACCCTGCATATTTTTGTACAATGGTTTATAAAGTTCCCACCAAACGGAAAAATCATCTTTAGAAATTCTGTAAATTTTATGAAAATGATTTAAAGAGTTGGAATTAAATTGTTTTTTAACTTTCTTGTTCTTGTTTGCGTATTTTGGTTATCCACGACCAGCCCCCTGATTCAGAAAGATTCGATAAGTCAGCTATCGAACGATTCAGTAAGCTATCCTTTTTTCTCTTGTTACGAGAATCGTCGACGGGACGAGATAACAAGCCGAATCGGTCGACAACTACTATCGAAAAGGTTCTGAATCGGAGGGTTGGTGTAATTTAGGTGTTCTTTATTTGCTAAGAAATTCTCAGCCACAGTAGAGATTTAATAAACGTAGTACCCAGATAAATGGTTACATCAGGGGCAGACTTTCTTTATAATTAACACTTCAAAGGGCATAAAAGTTTTGTCTATAATATCAATACGTTTTCTCCCTAGGTAACAGACGAAGGTATCCGCCTCATAGCCCGTGGTCCGACTGGCTGGTGCCTCGCGGCTGAGTGGAAGGTGGAGGGTGCTCGAGGAGTATCTGTGGTGGCCTGCAGCAACGCTAGAGTGGTCGCAGCCGCTGGACCGAGGATATATCTGGTCGCTATATATGACGCTGCACTGGAACTTAAGGCGTAAGTGGCATATTAATATGCTTTAGATACGGCAGAGCAGACGAGAGACGAGCGGAGTATGGAAGGAGCGCACAGAGTATCCATGGTCAGCTGTAGTAAAGCGAGAGTGGCGGCGGCTTCTGGGCCCCCGATGTCTGGTCGCTGGTCGGTGATATATCGGGTGTAAAAAAGACCCTTAAAGATAACGAAAAACACATATTCTACCCATCATTGGGATTTTTTTTTTCTAATAGACCATACCTGGGAAATCATTGGTTTTGGAGATATTTAAGGTCAAAGTATACATATTTTTTTAGTTTTTTCCAAAAACGAATTCTAAATCATAATACTAAACTTTCTTCCAAACAAACATTATCAAAATTTCATTTTTTTCTAACAAATTACGCATTTGAAGTTACAAAAACGCAATGAATATCAAACGCACACGACCGCCTTGGCTCGGCTGTGTGACCGCTGCACGCATGCAAACGCGCGGCATCGCCACAACTACACATTGCGCGCTACAAAGAAAGCGATTTTTTTATGCAAAAAAATAAAAGTCTTTTCCCAGCAGTTATTATTGGTCAATGTAATTTAGTTTGATGTACATAGTGCGTAGATTTCGGCTATGTGATGGGTCTTTTTACACCCTGTATGATGCTGCACTGTAATTAAAGTATGGCGTCGTACTCTGCAGAATTTTAATTGTTTCCAAGGGGTGGCTAAGCAAGGAGATTGCATCTCAGACCCAAGTGGCGCAATGGCTATATCTGACGTTTCCTTCAGGCTAAAAGTTGGAGCTTGGGAACATCGACAGTTTGCTTCACTCCTCTGTTGGATACAACCTCTAACTAACCAAAGCCAAGAACTGCTTCATTTACATTAATATCTTGTCTCCAGTGAAGTCTGCATGGAGGAAGAAGTAGCGTGTTTAGACTTGGGACCAGGCGAAGAAGAAGCACTGCTGGGCGTGGGACTGTGGACTGATATATCAGTCAGGGTACTGAAGTTACCAGACCTGCGGCCACTACACACCGAGAAACTGTCTGGAGGTTAGTTAACAATCTAATAGAATACATATATTCTGCCTATAGATGCGAAGCCGGTTGACAACGTTGTCAACCGCGCGGTTGACAACCATATTTTTGGATAACAACCGTTGTCTACGGTTGTTTACCATTTTCGACGGCTTGAAATGGATAATAACCTGTTTTTTTTAATGGAATCAGTTTTTGTCCTTAGGTAATAGATAGAATAAATAGCCCCACTTTAAGGGAATCGATTGTTTTTTTAAAATTAATTATAGATTCTTTATTTTAATGTAAAGTAACTTTTATGAGAGATTTCTTTTAGCGTAGATACCTTAATTTTGAAATAATTACTTCCGAATTGAGTAATTGGGTAGTAGTGGCAACGTCGCTCAAGGTCTAGCGACAACCCGCGCGCAAAATAATTTGTAATTAAGTAGGTACCTAATTATTTACGAGTTTCGTATAACGTAGGTAGGTATCTATATCTACCTACCGGATAAAACGGGGTAAATAGAGACCCAGGGGTGAATAGATACAAAACTTTAAACGAGTTTTCATGGTTGAATTAATGTATCTACGTGTCAGTTCAGTACTAACAAGGTAACAAAATTCTTGATTTTAATTCAGTAAAAATATTCGAGTCCTTCTAAGAAACAAACAACATTTTCAGTTTCACTATCGTGAAAAACCATTTTTAAAGTTACAAATAAAATATTTTAGGCTCAAAACATAACCAACTTTTTAGCTTGCAGTCGGATAAACGACCGGTAGTCAACCGTTGTTTATAGGTTGTTATCGGCTACTTTGGATAATTATCGGTTGTCAACCGCTGTTTTACAACTATAATTCTGCCGGATGTGGTTAGAATACAAGTCTTCGATCTAAACAAGAATGAGCAAAAAAAAACCAGAACGAACAGAAACGACTCGAATTGGTATTTCCCACACATAACGTCCTAAACAATCCTGCATATCTTTTTTTCCTAGAGTCCAGGAGAGCCTGCTAAAATGAGATCAAAGTTTGCAAAATAGTCTGTTTGTGTAGTGGATGTAATATAGAATTAAATGAATACCTATTGTGCTAATAATTATTCTACCACTGTTCACTGCTGGGTATAGGCACCTCCTATAAATTGTCACCACACCAGGTACTTACTCAGAACATGTATTAGAACATCATCTAAGTTCTAAAAGTAGTCCAATTAAATACGAGTCGTTTTGTTGGTTTTGGGTTTTAGTTATATAAAATTTGCCCATTCTCCTTTGCTAGGAATATTAATGAGTTGAGTAGGCTTTTAGCTGCAAATTATTAAATTCTTTATACAATAATTTATTTTGTTCCAGAAATAATTCCCCGTTCTCTACTAATCTGCGTTTTGGAAGGCGTGTGTTATCTACTCTGTGCTCTCGGAGATGGATCTATGTTCTACTTCACAGTAGATCAAGAGACAGGAGCGCTTACAAATAAGAAGAAAGTCACATTAGGAACACAACCCACTGTCTTGAGAAGTTTCAGGTACAGTACGCGTAAAATAGGTAACTTTGCCATTCCGAAACCAGGCTTTTTGCTCTGTTCCTCACTTCAGAGGGGCATAATTATTTGGAACGCGTAAAATAACTTTGTTGCTCTGAAACAGGCTTTCAGCGTTTTGTTCCTCACTTCTGAGTACACACATACATTTATACTCACGCCTGTCATCTCCAAAAGGGTAAGCAAAGGTGATCCTGTTACCGAAGTTTCTATACCCGTGTTTCGCCTGTTGTATAAGGTCCCATGTAACAGATGGCGACCCTTTTTCAGAACCTTTTCGATAAGCAGTTGTCGGACGATTCGGTCTTTATCTTCCGATTCTCGTAACGTTCGACAACCGACTAATAGAATCTTTCTGAATCAGGGGTCAGTGACTGCAGACAAATGGCAATCGATGATCGCTAGAGAATAGAAACGACAGTGAGATGTACTGCGTCTGTAGAAAAATGGCAATCGATGATCGCCAGAGAATAGATACGCCACTTAAAATGTATGGAAATGACAACAGATCGCTTGACTGGTCGAAAGCTTATGTCAATCCAGTACGTCTCATTGTCGTTTCTATTCTCTAGCGATCATCGATTGCCATTTGTCTATAGGAGAGATTCGTTGCCTCTAACGACTCGCTTGCCCGGTGACGATCACTTGTACGGTTTCAGATATTTTCTTAAAACGCTACGCCTCTTCCTGACATAGAAGTCAAGACTACATTGTTCTCTCTGCTATCCTAAATCATAGTACAGTATTCCCAGAAATTGTTAAACATTATTTTAAAAGAGTAATCATGGTGTTTCGTGCCGGCTCTTCTCCATAGTAAATGACGCATCGGATCCGTACACGTAAATTCGACTTTTTATAAGCGCCTGTATTGGATTATGTTTTTGATTTATCGTTTGATAGGAATCTTGTGATTTTAAACTAGGCCTGTTATAGCTGATAGGTCAATATTCTCGCAAAGCGATCGTATGGGGCAGAAATATCGTATCGGAACAGGCTATTTTTCATTTATATAAGAAGCCTTATTAGCTATCATTATAAGCCTACTAGCTGTACCCGCATGCGTTGCAATGCACTTTTTCCTACCTACTACTACCTACCTACTACCTACCTACTACCTACCTACCTACCTACCTACTACCTACCTACTACCTACCTACTACCTACCTATTACCTACCTACTACCTACCTACTACCTACCGATATTTTTTTTTTTTTTTTTTATCAAAATTTTTTTTCATAAGAACCTTCTCCTGACAATTACGAACAAAACAAAAAAAAAATAGGGAAATTGGTCCAGGCGTTGTTGAGTTATGCGCTTACCAACACATTTTGCGATTCATTTTTATATATAAGATTACTGTCCCACTGCTGATCACGGGCCTCTTCTCAGAATGAGAAGTATTTAGGACTTAGTTTTCCACGGTGGCCTGGTACGTGTTGGCGGACTACACACGGATACACAGGATAGCGACGTTCCGTGCCGTCAAGGTGTCCACCACACGGGTGACCCGTATGGAGGGCCATGGATCGTACGATCCCCCCATAGAGCCTCCGGCAGGAGGTGTTGGGCCCCCCAGATTGGGCAGCAGCCGCGACAGAGCAGCCGCGGTGCCCATCAGTTTCGGCGTTAGCTGCCGAAAGTGAGGCCCAAAGTCCCACCGGGGTATACCCAATCCTAGCCCAAGTAGCCTTTGTTTAAACATACGTTAGAGTGTTTAAAACTTGTTTAAAGCAATATTATCTCCACAGGTCGCTATCAACGACGAATATATTCGCGTGCTCAGATCGGCCCACAGTGATCTTCTCGTCGAACCATAAACTAGTGTTCTCAAACGTCAACCTCAAGGAAGTCACGCATATGTGCTCGCTCAACGCACAAGCGTACCCTGACAGGTCAGTGGAAACCTATGTTAATGTTACTAATTTATTTTTTACCAACAATATTTAATACCTATCTATTTTAATTCTGTCCCATTCAGATACTGGATTTGGTTTGATAATTTTTTTCATGTATATTTTTTTATAACATTTTTGGAACTATTTATGATTAGTTTCGGTTTACTCAAGTGCTATTTTCGGAATTGCCCGACTAGTTTCGGACCCAAATGGAGCCTTAAATCATAAGCTGAACTGGCTGAACACGCAACTCGACCGTGTCGAACTAGTCGGGCAATCCCGAAAATAGCACGTGAGTAGACCGAAACTTAACCTAACCTAATCGTAAATTTGAATTATTGGAATTGATTTGCAATTTTTTAAGGCAATGGTTCGTTTCGTAATTCGAAGTCAATATTTTGTTCTATCATGTTTAGGATGTGATCAAATAAGCGTAATTTACACCCCGTAATTGCAGTTACGTTCGGTTTCATACAATATTGCGATTCGCGCCATATTATGAAGCAAAATGAGTCCGTTAGATCCGTCAAAATTACGCTGGCTGGCGTCAAAATTACGCGCAGCGTAAATTACGCTCGTCTGGTCTCGACTTAAAAATGTTCTTACTACCTTGCTTCTGAACCTGAACAGTTGCTGCTACCACGTTGCCTCAAAATTGCTTAGTAGGTTTCAGCTCGTTTTTGCCAAAAAAATATTAATATATGAAGCGGTTTGGTTTAGCTTGGCGTTGGCTACAGACAGCACGGTAACTATAGGCACGATCGACGAGATACAGAAACTACACATCAGAACTGTGCCGCTAGGAGAGACACCACGGAGGATCGCGTACCAAGAGGCTTCACAGGTACTTAAAACTTTATTAGAACTTATGAAAATACCAGAAAAATATGGAGAAGGGTATCACGAGATAGAGGACAGTGGAACTATCAAATGGAGGTCCAGAAATAAATGGTTATAGGCTGATAAAGAAGTACAGAAGTGACTGTGTGGTTCTGGAGAAGGGAAAGAACATACATACTTACCGGGGTTGTCGTAAAATTTATCAAGAAGACGGGTAGCCGTATCCTTCTATAATCTAATAACAACAAATTGTGAACTACATTCAATCCATTTAGTAGTATGGGGATTTTGCCCGTTATTATTCTAAAATATACCAATTTTCTCTTTTGATTGTTTGAACTACGCAGTGGTGCAGTTAGCCGTGAACGATTTCGGTCTGACATAATGAGTACGTCGATAGCCAAATCAGTAATTTTTTATAACCGTGAAAAATACCCACAGCGTGTACCCCACAAAGTGGGTAGGTTTCTCACAAGGTGGACCGATGATATGGTGAAGGTCGCAGGAATCTGCTGGATGCGAGAAGCACGGGAAAGGTCGATGTGGCGATGCTTGGGGGAGGCCTATGTCCAGCAGTGGACGTCTTTCGGCTAAATGATGATGATGAAAAAAACCTAGTTTAGTATAGCTTTGTGTATTTAATATGGATATTATTTAAGAGCCAAATAGAGTAATGGAGAATTTAACAGTGGGTATATTTTTCATTCCCTAGACGTTCGGTGTAATAACAATGCGTGTAGACAAACTAGAGTGGACCGCAGGCGGCGGCAGCGCTGCTGTATCAGTGCGAGCATCTGCTTCCACTGCCGCGGCCAACACTAGTGGCGCACCTCTAGCGCAGCCTAAACACGCGCCCAACGCACTCGACCTGGAAGTGCATAACCTGCTTATATTAGATCATCATACGTTTGAAGGTAAGAATTTCCAATTGAATCAAGTCTCCCCCCCCCCCCCCGCCCCCCAGTGAGTAGTATTAGAACCCATCATCATCTCCCTACCCTCTTTTTCTGCGTTCTTTTATGTCAAGTTCTTCTTTGTCACGCTTAGCGGGTTAAGGGTGGCTTGAGGAGTCAACCCTTAACGAGCATGTGCACATAAATTCAGAATTTAGCAAGAAGCAGAAGCAGTTTACCAGAAGTGTACTTACATAAGAATATTAAGGAAAACACTTTTAACCATACAATATATTATATTTTACAATAGTTACAAAATTAGACTAGTTTACAGGGCGTGGTTCTTTAGACAATACGATACGAGGAGTCCAGGGTCTTCAGGTGTAGTAGGTAGTACTTAACTAGGCGGCTGCTGAGGCGCGAGAGAGCGAAGTGCAGCGTGCCGGCCCTTTTATAGGCGCACCCCGCTAGTCGCCACCGCTGCACCGTCACATCTTGTTGCAACACAAGATACATGAATAGCTGCTGCTCATCCCGCGTTGAAAAGATTAGCCAGTCGACGATGTTGGAAACGGGGCTGACAGCCCAGAGTGCGCCAAACGTACTCAACTGATTCAAAACCGGAATCATAGACACAATAGATAATATTATTTATCTATTGTGTCTATGATGCCGCCACTGATCCGCGGCGCTAAAACATTAGTGGTTAAGCATTATCACTCATAGAGGCTCTTCCTTCATCCCTTTTGATCGATGATTCTCCGATAACAGTAACTTCTACCGTCCCGCTTCTCATAAATCCATTCGTATCTATAATTGTATATTTGATGTAGATTAACAAGCTCCCATTCCCCAGTGTTACACGCCCACCAGTTGATGACGAACGAGTTCGCAATGTCTCTCGTGTCGTGCAAATTGGGTGATGATCCCAACCATTACTACGCCGTCGGCACAGCTATACTCAATCCGGAAGAATCGGAACCTAAACAGGTATGAATGAAAAGGGCTATTACCTACTCTGCACCGACGTCCTAAAACTAGTTGGCAATTCTATTTTCAGGATCCGATAGTTTTTTATTTATGCTGTTGTATTTGATACCAAATTTATAACAGTACAGCCGACTTATCTTGGTCGTTATATTCAGTCCACTGATTCAAAACGATTCGATTAGTCAGTTGCCGAACGATTCGGTAAGCTATCTCTTTTTCTTTTGTTACGAGAATCGTATACGGAGAGAGATAAGATACGGTCGACTACTGCTTATCGAAACATTTCTGAATCAGGGGCAGAAAGGAAACACTGTAAAAACTATTACATAAGCTGCTTAAAAATGGCCGATCCTGAGATGATATTAGATTAATGTTGATAAAACGTCATTTTGTTCCAACAATATTACCTGCACGAAGTTCAGGGTGGCCAAGACTGTTCGGCCACTGTACATAAGATTAGCTTCGTAATTATATTTTTAATTGCGAATCGTCTACTTGGAAAAACAAATTCGCTTACAAGTCCATAAATACTATCATTTTAATTTCTACAAATTACTATCTTTTTTAATTTGGGTTGACAAGGCTTCTATCGCTTCGAGTTAGCGGGATTAAAAGTTTACCTAAACTCGTCGATGGCTATAAAGGCGACTACAAAAATTTCAAAAAAACTTTAAAGGATTAACAAATATATTATGATAATTATTTACCTACAAATTAACAAGATAAATGAAAAGAATCTCGACTTGTATCTCCTCTTATTTTTTTAAACCCAAAAAAATATGTGCTTGGTCCAACAGGGCAGGATCCTACTATTCCACTGGTCAGAAGGCAAGCTGGTGCAGATAGCAGAGAAAGAGATCAAAGGAGGTTGCTACACACTCGTCGAGTTCAACGGGAAACTACTCGCGACTATCAACAGTACTGTAAGTCTGACTCGCTACTATGTTAGCCTATTGTTACACTCGCATACTTTTACACCTCAGTGTCTGGACTTTAACACGTTCAGTGCCGGGAGCCCTCCAGGAGGACACTCTGTAATCGCATTCGCCATGCCGTGGAGGGCTCATTTTATTGTAGGTTTTTCTTGGAAATTGCACCGTCATGAAAAAAGCAAACACCTATTTTACGACGTAGTAGCATATTTTTACGGTTTTTAACCTAATGCTAGGAACCCTCCTCGAGGGTTCACTCTTAGCGCAAACGTAATGCCGAGGACCGTCCTGGAAGGTCCACTAGCAATATGTATGACGGCATGGCGTATGTGTTATCGCTAGTGGGTAACACTGGGCAATGTTGATAAAGGGAGGGGAGGTAGTCGTCGATATGGATGAACGCACCCGAGGTTATAAAGGCGGCGGTCATTCGACGAAGCGGGAGCATTCCGTGTTGATCAGCTGAAGAAGTCTGACCTTTTGTATCTGATTAGCTTGTCCTTATTTTATGATCTTGTAATAATTGTGTAAAGTAATATATTGTGATCTAGTTCATGTTACTAATACTAACCCAAATACAAGTACTCTCAGTGGTGGAGAGTCTATGTTGGTTTTATTTACTGTGTTTACCTTGCTCGCAATCCTGACATAACGATATTAGCTATAACTGTAATGATAGAATCACTCCTGAACGATTATGTTGTTGTGTCATTTACATATGAGCTCTATGAAGTGTCGTGGACTCGAATGTATTAAAAGAGACCTTTACCTCGGGAGTTTTTGAGGTCGGTCTCTATTGTCGACGTTCAGAAAGTGCTAATTGGCTTTAGCCTATTTTTATTATGATCCAAAATTGTTTTATGACCTTTTCCATAGTTTTTGTCATTCTTAAATCAACTTAGGGCCGATTTTTCAATCGTCAGATAAATTTTATCCAAGGAATAAATATGACGGTTTGACATATTTTATAAACAAACGCTGTCAAAACGTCATACTTATTCCCCAGATAAAAGTTATCTGACGATTGAAAAATCAGCCCTTAGTGGAATTGTTCTTAAAGTAGATTTTTGTGTAAGTTAGAATAAAAATATATATTTTTATTTTCATATTAGCTTACGTGTACTGTAATGACTAATAAGCGTAGTCCACGTTGGGGTTTCTAGCCCTCTGGCACAAGTGACGCTCTTGCCCGTCATTGGCGGTATTTGTGGTAGAAAGTTGTGAACTATAAATTAAATATTTTATAGCCCCAAGTCATGAGGTCGTCGTCGTTGGTACCTATTTAAATGCGCGTGTTTTGCTCTACAGAAAAACATCTGCAGAAAACATATTTGTTGACGTGTTCTGCTTGTGTATTTTTAGTTAATGATTTAAAAGCCGTACTGATGTAAGCCATAAGTTGAGATTGGACGAAGAAGACGTTTTTAGTTTTAGCAATTTAAATATGATATCGAGAATAAAACCTCCGTATAAAACCCTAATTACTGTGTCGAAATTTTAAGTTTTTTTTAAGAATTAAAGATTCGAATGTTCTCGATTATAACAATACTGACTCGGGTCTAATCGCGTAGAACATTTAAAGACAGAATATATTTCTTTTTTATCCCGACGTTCCGACCGAAATACACCGGCCGTCGTCACGGGTAGACTGAAGTGGCGGAGCAGTTGCCATCTTCGTGAAGTATTGGGATCTTCATCTACCCTCAGTTTTTTTTTGTTTCTTGGCCTGCGTTGCAATGATGCGGTCTACGATGGATCACGCTTGGCCGATTCACTCGTGACTTGAAGACACCCAGATTGTAGCTGTAGGGGAACACCCACTCGGGTAGCGCATTCCACAGATTCCACTGTTTGGCGGTTTTCATAATGAAAGTGGAATCAAAGCGCTTCGTTCGGGTTTTTGGTATATCAACCATGAACTGATGGCGCTTTTTCGTGCTTCTGGCCGTCCGATAGAAAAAAGGGCAGGGGGAATCAGATCATGCAGATCTGAAGCACACTCTCCGAAATGTGTCCGATAAAAAACCGATAGACTAGCAACTTTGCGCCGATGCTCAAGACTTTGGAGCTTGGTCTGAACAAAGGAGTCGTTGTTGATGAGCTTCTTGGCACGCTTCTCAATGGACTCCAACGCCTCAAGCTGGTATTTGGCTGAGCCATCCTAAAGGTGCGAGCAGTACTCCATGCACGAACGAACCTGTGCTTTGTATAATTGAAGCAACTGTTCCGATGTGAAGTACCGCCGCACCTTCGAGAGGATACCCAGCTTTTTAGCAGCCAATTGAGCTATGGATTCAATATAGGAGCCAAAGTTGAGGGTTGACGTCAGAGTAACGCCCAAGAGCTCAAGATGGTCAGTTATCGGTATAGACGCATCTCGAAAAGTAGGAGCTAGCTGGAATGGCCTCCTTTTGGCAGAGAACAGCAGTTGATCTTGATTTTTAATTGTGTTATCGTCGGTACTTAGACACATTACACTAACGACTTCTTTACACTCGCCTAAACCACAGTAGACATATAAGGTGTCCCACGTCCTGTACCGACCAAATTTGGTACGTGCAAAGCTAAAGCAGTACCTCAACTCACTATAATCTCATGAATTGAAACACTCACACAGACACGCTCTGTATACTGAGTAGTTTTTTGTTTTTGTATGGAACTGTATCCCGAAAATACCTTATTTGTCTTGTTGCAGTGTGTGTTTGTGTGAGTGTGTCAAATCGGACGATTGTAGGTAGTTGAACTACTGCTTTAGCTTATGTCTACTGTGCCTAAACTGTCCTGTCAACGATAACACTTGCTAATGTTGTTCTTGATTGTTCTGAGATTCAACAAATGATTAATACTCTTCTCATCTACCTGCGTGGGGGCAAATGTGTAGATGTTTCCCGTCGGGAGCGAAAAGCAAAAACATTGTTGATTTTATTGAAAACTTCTAACGAAACATGTAGGTATTTATTGTGTGTGCAAATCCTGCGCCAGAGACACGACTTTACAGCCTTCGCCGTTGTTGGCTATCTATTTGAAAATATTCCATAGTCGCTTTCGAAAACGTAACGAAGTGATCCTGAAAATTCATGTTTGAAATTTTCGATTCGCATAATTAATTTACAATTTCTACAGGTACGTCTCTTCGAATGGACCTCAGAAAAGGAGCTGCGGCTGGAATGCAGTCACTTCAACAACATAGTAGCTCTGTACCTCAAAGTTAAGGGCGACTTCATACTAGTCGGCGACCTAATGCGCTCATTGTCTTTGCTACAGTATAAACAGGTGGGTGAAACTGTGTCACGCTTGAAAAAACAAATGTATTTGTTTATTGTTACCTATAAAATAGTGCACTTGTGTATACACATTAACGTTTTATTGGCAAACTGTTTGCTTTCGCTGTAGAAGTGGTATGATCATTATTATGCAAGGTCATTGCGTCCTCTTTCGTTTTTTTAAATAATAAACAAGATAGAGTAGAAACAATTTTTCTTTTGTCTATTTATTAGCTGTACCAATTATGTGTACCAATGTGACTTTTTCAATGTCAAATGTACTTTCTTAGTTAATCTAAGACGCCACTGATATACGGTGATGGAAAACATCGTGTGGAAACCTGGACTTAATGTTCTGAAATCGCCAACCCGCAGTGAGCAAGCGTGGTGATCAATGCTCGTTCCTTCTCTGTATGAGAAGAGGCCTTTGCCCAGCAGTGGGACAGTTACAGGCTAATATTTATTTTATTTATTAGCTGCGCCCGCGACTCCGCGTGGAAGTCGGAAACCAATATTGTGCCGCAATAACTGAACAATTTTCTTCTTGATAACTTTAAATTCTAATGAAAGATGAAACTACACGTTACTCTGAGAAACGCACAGTATTTGTATTGACTTTCATGTCAACCACATTGAGTTAGTACTTTTTAGGTGACACAAATTAACCGACAAAGAGATAAACATTTAAAAAATGATCGAAATGGATTCTGTTGGTTATCCTTTAACCCCACCCCAATTTTTTTGTAATATTTCCTGTTTACAGACATGCTAAGTCTACAGATTTATTAAATGATTTTGCAATTTCCGTATGCATATGCGCTTGCGCAGTACATTAGTTGATTACTTCCAGACCACTTCGCGTCGTTTGTAAAACCATTGAAATGCTAGCGTGAACAATATCATTTAATTCAATATTTTTTTCTTTTCAACAATCCCTTCTTTACAATCTTTTTCGATTTCATAGTTTGAAAAAGAAAACTTTTACTTTATAATTAACATATAGGTCTAATTGCAGATGGAGGGTAGTTTCGAAGAGATCGCGCGCGATTACAGTCCGAACTGGATGACGGCCGTCGAGATATTAGATGACGACACGTTCCTAGGTGCTGAAAACAGTTTCAACTTGTTCGTTTGTCAAAAGGACAGGTAAGAAACGAACTTGCTATCATCTACTGTAGCACCTTATGTACATTCTAATTGTTGTTTCTAATGTTTACCACCCTATCTATAATTGCTTGCACATTGCGTTTCTATAAGGTCGCTCGCTCGCTCGCAAAGAATTGACAGCGCAAATATATTTTTTCTTAATTGACATGAAAAGCTTAATTTAAAGAGGATACATACTATGTAGCATAGAAAAATAAATCAATACTTACAACTTTTGACTAAACACACATAAATCCAAAAAGGAGTTCATAACATTAAAAAAGTGTTTAATAGCTTTTTTGTTAGAATCGCCTCTTCACAATTTAAAAAACTAAAACGTATTAAGTATGTAAGTTGATATGAAATCTTAAACCTTATTGCGCACAGTGTGAAAAGAAATCAAATTTGAAATCTGAGAAACATTTAAGTCCGCGACTGTATGTGACTTTGTTATATAACTTTCATGTGACTTGAAGATGTATCATCTGACTTTTTTTTATAATTTCATTTTATATTATTAATCTTATGTGCGCAAATTCTAATTTACATATGTTACCACGTTCGTTAAGACGGCAAAACGTTTGCGCCATCGGTATTGTTATTACCGACAATACCGTTTGCGTATACAAGGTGTTAACGAATTCGTGTAATTCCTTCAAACCGCGTGACCTACTAGTGACACTGATTGACCCTGCGTGTGTTTTTTTTAAGAATCAACAGAAAGCAAAAATTCGACATAAATAGCTCGTGTTGTATTTCTGAGTAATTTTAGCGTCCCGAGTTAACTGACTGTGCGGAGCGATATCGCGCTAGTCGTGTCCGCCAGCTGCGTCGCCGTACTTTCATTAATACGTGGCATCGAAATGAACTAATACAATAAATAAAAAAAAACAATATTTTCTATTTTTTATATCATTTTTAGGTGGCTTAGATACGATCACTTACCCCTACGACAAGACCCATGCAAGGTTAATCTATACCAGCAATAGATTATGTGTGGTTTTAAGAAATTACGCGAATTCGTTTACACCCTGTATAAGTAGCTGCGTGTAGCCACGCTGCGTAAGGACCATTAGGCCCGGACTCCACCAAAGCGGAGACGAGACGAGTGGAGCAGAGATGTGTTTTAAAAAACCAATAGAATTTCGTTATTCACACATCTCGTCCCCACTCAGCTTAAGTGGATACCACTGAGCAGAGAGGCATCAAAGGCGCGATGGAAGCGGAGATGTGAGCTGTTCCTCGCTGAGATTGAACTGGGTCGCGGTACAAGGCGGAGATGTGAGCTTTGCCTCGCAAGCTGACGACGGCACGCAGCGGAGACGAGATGTGTGCGGTGTGCATTGAGCGGTTTCGTGTCAGATCGCACTAAACTGTGCGTTCATATCTAACACTCGCCGCACGCAGCTCAGTTCCGCTCTAGTCAGCGCACATCTCCACCCTAGCCAGCACACATCTCCTCTACAGTCTAGCCAGTACGCATCTCCGCACAGTTTGGATAGATACACCCTACCTGTTAGGGACCTATCTAAGGACTTTAAATTAAAGCAATGGACTGTATAATAATAACTTGTAATAAATATAAAATAGGTACGATATTGAGTGAATATGTGAATTCGCGCGCGTATTGTCGATGGAGATCGGTAGCGAAGTGGTGGGCTCCTTGGCCCCACGTCCCGCGCGTCCGCGCCTGTCGCCGCCTCCCGTCGATGCCCCGCCGCCGGCCGAAGATCCTCGAAGGCGCCCGAGCACTACCTGAAAAACATCTCTTCTCGTCTCCGCTTCGGACATTTCCGCACATCTCCGCTTTGGTGGAGTCCGGATCTTTACCTGACCGCGTTCAAAAGAAAAATGCATTTATCTCATTATTTCATTCTTAACTGTACAATCACTATGATATGTCTTTAAATTATTTTTTGACCCTCGAAAGGTCTTTTGGGATCGGTATGGGCTCATGTCGGCTCAATATAGACGAACTCACATTAAGGCGTATCCACGCCGCTTGCGACTCGAGTTCTGTTTATCTAAATAATACTTGTTCGTACCCAGTGCGGCCACAACAGACGAGGAGCGTCAACAGATGTCGTATATGGGCCAGTTCCACGTTGGTGACATGGTCAACGTGATGCGAGCCGGCTCACTTGTGGGACAACACGCCGACACCGCCGCGCCCGTCACTAACCCGGTGCTACTGGCCACTGTTACTGGATCTATATGTAAGTTAAACAAGGGGGCCATTTGCGGGCCACGTCAAACTGATCTGCATGCAATTTAGTTTTCTGCTAACCGACTGGTTTAGCGAGAGAACAGACGTCCAATACTCGTCTCCGACTGCCTGAACCGACTATCGGATCAGATTCACCAAATACACGTACAATTCTCGTGCTCGATTTTTTCTAGTGTCGTGATAAAGTTTCCGAGTCTAGGGGTCTACTCTAGGGTTACCACCTTTTTTTGGAACAATAAAAGTACATTTGTGTTTTGGGATGGCAAAAATAAAGTACGATGTATAAAAAAAAGTACTTTTATTATTCATGTATACACCTATTTTTCATCGCCTCTAGATTCTTGAAAACATGTTGCGATTCTTTAAAAAAATATGCGAATCTTTCAATTACAGTCATAGACCATAGAGTAAATAAACTATCCCAAAAAAAGTCCAAACTAGTAGGATGAGAAGCAAATGAGAATGGTGTCAGGTAAAAAGACTATCTTAGCGTACTTTATAACTGTCGAAGATTATAAAGTACGCCTACATGAAATAGAATATAATACTCTATAATAGAGTACGGGTGGCAACCCTAGCCTACTCCCTAAGCACGAAGTCCGTGGTTTCGGCCTTAGTTACGAGCGTTTCCTACTCCCTATCACCTACGGACATACGATTATTTTGGGGCCCGAACTAAGAATGAATGACAACACTATTTGACAGTTGTCCCTACTACCGATGTGTTTTTGCCCGTCCGAAAAGTTGAATTTGACACTTGTTTTGTTCACTCTTACGTTTCGGACTACTTTCGAACGGGCGACTAACTTTGTTGACGGACTTAGGGAGTAGGCCTTCTGATGTCCGATCTGATAGTCGAATTGCCTGTTCAAACAAATATATGACGCGGCGTATCGGAGACAAGGACTTCTATTCTTTCGTTTATGGCGGGATATCCATCAACTTGCTAGCGTAATGCCGGTAGGATGACGGACAGCGTCACCTCGGCAACGATGCGATAATGCGCTCGTCTGACGAGATGATTTCGAAAAATACATATTCATTTGAAAGGGGTCTTATGTGAAGCAGCCGTTGATAAATCCACAATTTTTGTGGGTAACTTTATATAACTTTAAGATCAATTGTAAATTTATTAAGACAGGTATCGACATTGCGAGGCTGGTCATCAAATGCTCGCATTAGCGTTCAGTTGCGCTGCAACCTCGCGATGTTTTGCAAGCTGCATTTACACAACGAACATGAGTCAACCTGAGCCTACGAGGCATCTGTTTACGTTTGACTATGGAACCGAACGCTTTATTCGCGTTTATTGCGTGTGTAAAATGTGCAGAAGACTACGCTGGTGCATAAAACAATTTTCATTAAATTACGAAGATCCTCGTTTTCTGTTGCGAGCGCACATTCGTCCCTTGTGAGTGACCGGCTCACAGAGAGAGCTCTTTGAGTACCGCACTTCACCGACACCGGAGCGGATCACGCAAGGCCGGTTACGATCATGATCACGTTGCCTCGCTAGACAAACGCGTCTGTACATCGCGTGACTCCCGCCAGTCTCGCAATGTTATCGACATAATTTGTAACTAACATTGCAAATATTTTCAACAGGTCTAGTAGTCCAATTAGCCCCAGAGCTATACGAGTTCCTACACCAACTGGAGGAGAGGTTGACGCACACGATCAAGTCTGTCGGCAAGATCCCGCACTCGTTCTGGCGATCGTTCAACACCGACATCAAGACGGAACCCGCTGAAGGTTTCATTGATGGAGACCTTATCGAGAGCTTCTTAGATTTAAATAGGGATATGCAACAGGAAACGGTGCAAGGATTACAGGTTGGTCATTTTATATACTAGGTGCTACTCGCAGTTTCATTCGCATTCTAGGGAAACTTTGAACCTGGATAAAAGTATCCAATGTGTTAATCCAAATCCGTTCAGCCGTTTATGCTTGTTTAAGTAACAAACATATTTACAAACTTTCTCATTAACAATACGGCTGTCCCATTTCAAAACCTAGTAAGGGCTTAAACGAAATTCTACAGGAGAGCGGATAAACGTTAAATCGATCAGCCTTTGAAAAGTTTTTATGTTAGGCAAAACCATGTGGTTAAAGTGACTTACTAGGTTTTAAAAAAATCATAGGCACTTACTAGGTATCGATGCTTAAATACATTACCTTTTTAATACCTTTTTAAGCCCCATGTTATAAAACATAGTCAAAAGATTAATTTAACACAATAAATGGAAAATAAAAATGACAATTTAACCCTGCGGTTACGCACTGCATCTGATCCGAATCCGTGAAAATACGTTCCGAAGTAGTCATAGAACTATTTGTATGGTAGTTTACGCACTAGATCCGACGACTTCCGTCATCCGATTTCTCTCCGTCATCCGTGAGTCTCCAATTCGGAAGAAATATTGACGGACCGAAGTAGCCGTAGTACTGTTTGTATGAACGCTTTCGCATTACCTCGGATTCAAATCGGACATATGCCAAAGATGGCCCCTGAATTGCTTGGATGTGGATCAGGGATCGGATAAGTGCGTAAGCAATATCCGAATTCGGTCAGAGATTTTTAGACTCAAGATCCGTATTTTCATGAATTCGGATCGGACGCAGTGCGTAACCGCTCAAATACATGATACCCATCGCTAAGTATACCATATAAAAATCCAACATCAGTCAATTTGTGCACCAAATTCGCTTGTAAGTAAAAAAAAACTTGTTCCAGATTGACGATGGCGGCGGGATGATGCGTGATGCAACTGTAGATGACCTAATCAAGATCGTTGAGGACCTTACCAGGATACATTAGACTTCCTTTGTGATTATGTTATAGTTCGTACTGCAGATTAATTAAATACTTTATGTACTTCCACTAATTGTTTGATTATTGAAGTTGCTTGCACACTTGTAACGCCCAATACTAAGAGCCCACGCTTGGTCAATACTGAGTAACATTGAGCAAAAATAACTGGATAACTAATTTTATTTTTACGTATTAAAAAACACAGCTGTTAACTGTAAGCGCACGCGCAGCCGATTGTGTCTACATTTCAAAATGTTTGATAATGTTTGTTTAGAAGAATATTTTGTAAAAACTTTGTTTTAGTAAAAATACGTTTAAAAAAGTTGTGACTTCTATCTCCATAACCAATCGGTTCCCAGATATGGCCCAATTCAAGTCTTCGTAATGATTTGAAGAATACGCGGCTTTCGGCTTCGAAAACGTTTTTTTTTTTTGTATTTTATTCTAGGCCTACGTTTGACCGCCATCTCCCCTGATGTTAAGCGATGATACGGCCTACGATGGAGCGCGCTTGCCCAGGAGAAACCGATTCACTCGTAACTTGAAGACACCCAAATTGTAGCTGTCGGGGAACACCCACCCGGGCAGCGCATTCCACTGTTTGGCGGTTTTCACAATGAAAGTGGAATCAAAGCGCTTCGTTCGGGTTTTTGGTATAACAATCATGAACCGATGGCGCTTTTTCGTGCTTCTGGCCGTCCGATAGAAAAAAGGGCAGGGGGAATTAGATCATGCAGATCTGAAGCACACTCTCCGAAATGTATCCGATAAAAAACCGATATACTCACGCCTGTAATCCCCGTAGGAGTAAGCAGTGTTCTTCTATTACAGGAGTCTATACCCACGTTTTGCCTCTTGTATAATGTAGGTATGTGCGTAAGGATTGAGAACCTAGTAGATAGAAAAACTTGTGATATCAAGATTTTGTAGAAGTTGTATAACAATTGTAGAACCGATTTAAAAATTTATACAGCAAAATTTAAAAAAGTTATAGCACTCCAAAGGGTGTCCCTCAATCCTTACTCAAGGACCTATATCTCGGTAAATGGATGTAAGGAGACGCTAAATCTAATATCAATATTTTGTAGATTTGTAGTTTTTAAAATTTTGCTGTACAGTCGAGTTCATTAATATATTGGCCCTTCCAGGCTTCAAAAATATATGAACGTTAAAAAAAATCATAATATTGTGACAACTCTAAGCATCATTAAATTGTGGTCAAGATTTAGATTCATTAATATGTGACTGCTACTAACATGTAGGTATATGATATACATGTTAAGATACAGAGAAAAAGTACTCACATATTAATGAATCTAAATCTTGACCACAATAATTTAATGATGCTTAGACTTGTCACAATATTATGAACTTTTTTAACGTTCATATATTTTTGAAGCCTGGAAGGGCCAATATATAATGAATTCGACTGTACAAATTTTTAAATCGGTTCTACAATTGTTATACAACTTCTACAAAATCTTGATAACACTAGTTTTTCGAGTCACGGTTATGGTCCTCAATCCTTACGCACATGTATAATGTCTCTCTGGTTACAAGCCTATTGCCATTTTTCATGCGTGCTCATTGGTCGGAAACAGTTGCCTCACGGGATGAATTAGTGGCCAAGGAGCACATTATTTTTTGCCTCGCGAGGTACGACTTATGTTCCCAGCATAATCCCTAGCTAGGCCCATTTATGGAATAAAAATAACTGAAAAGGGACTATATCTACTTATAATAAAAAAAAAACAATTCCGTTCCAAGATTTAATCACAATTACAATCACAGTTATTATGTACCAATAATCATAACATAAATATATTTATGTAATCGCAAAAACACAGATCCCGAACCGATACGTAAATAGCAAAATTATTTACAAGCAAATCCTATGTTTGTGGTCACTTTCCTCTGACAATACATATAGTTTCATCTTGAACTCTCACAGGACTGGGGTACTTCAGTACGAAGCTAAAATGTGATAAATAAACTTAGCTGGCGTTGACTAACTTTAATTCTCTGGTTTAACATCGGTTTACTCGACAAACTTACTAGAATTTTCGGTAAACAGTTGTTTAACCAGAGAATTAATGTCGGTAAACCGACATAAAGCTACTAGTCTACATGACAAAATCATGAGCTTTTTATCTGTTTGAGTATACTTTGTTCAAAGTTAGGTGACTCCTGGATTTTTTGTAGAAAACGTCACCATACAAAAAACAAAACATGGATAATAAGATCGCTTTTTTATGGTTTTTGATGATGTCGTTTACGTTTTTTCAATAGCAGTCTCCAGGACTCATCTTTCGTGAAACAGTATAATATATTCTGTAGCCGAAATTAGGTAAGAAGAGGCGCCATGATTGTCGATAGTCTGTATAAACAGGTATTGCGCGTGCGCATGTGCACTCACACAAACGCAAAGCATAAGGTGTTGTTACAAGAACTGTAATTAGCTAAATAAATTAGGTCCTGTAAATAATTGTCAAAAATACATACAGAAATAGACCACAACATCCTAAAAAATTAAAACAGCTAATAAAATAATTTAGGTACGCACGGCTACAGATCAAGTTATACATTTCCAGTATAAGCTGATCTCGCATTGTATAGGATTTCCTTACAGTGAGAGGTCAGTGTAAACTGGAAATTTATAGCTTGATGTGTAGCCGTGTGTACTGTCTTTTATACAATATTAAAAAAATGCCATGATTTCGTTTATCATATTAAAATAAAATTGTATTGATTAAGAATTAAATCATTAAAACTTAACGTAACAATCTTACATAATTTCTTCGTGCCAACAATTTTTATTTAATGTGCTATAAAATTGAAATAACACTGTGTTTTATTATCGCTCAAAACATTTATCCCAAGAATTATATACCTAATTTACGTGTATAGGTGCATTTTTAAGCGATTTTAAAGTTGCTAGAATAAGCATGCATATTGACCTGCACAGATTGGCGGACGGGACTGCAGAGGATTTTAAAATCAATTAAATGTAATAGTTATCCAATCGAAATAAGGTATATATTTTAATGCTAGGTGATCGGCCTCGGAGCATCGCAGCGCAGTTTTCTCTGGAGCATCGACCATTGAAATATACAGAGTTACAGGTTAAGTCGACCTAGATCCTTTAAGAGGTTTTAGATTTCATCATTCCTAGCTGATTTGACTATGAAACACCCCACCCCAAACCTAACCCATATTGAGATATTGGATTTTGATTATTTTTTAAATAAAATGAAGATTTTTTGTATAATTGTCCTTTTTTCGGATTTTGTGCCTCTAATTGATAATGTTTTTGCTATTTTTGTGTAGTAGATTAGTTTGTTTATTACTCTCAACACAAAAAATAACATGTTATTGAACCAACTGGGTAGTAGTCGACGATTGAAAGTTTAAAAAATAAACAAATTTGTAAAAACATTTTTTTTCTTTTAAGAATATTTCAAAAAAAGTCTATGACAGTTATGCTGCAGATGTACTGAATAAAATCTACGTTTCTTTAGCTATCCAACAAGGTATAACAAGCTAGGGTATTATCAAAATTCTTAGAAAAAACTTTCATAAAAGGGTCCCAGGTAGTAGCAAAAATTACGGTACTATTGTTCTTCGATGGAGCTGTGGTGCGTGCAAGCGGGACGATTTATGTAGGTGTGAGGGAGATAGATTATTTTCGGCCATTTTGTTGTTATTCTGTTTGGTTTTAGTCTGCTTACGCGATTCGTCCGTAGTAGATGTGATACTTAGTGCTCTTGGATTCATACTCGACTTGGCTTGTGTTTCTGGACTGTTTCCCCTTCGATTTGTGACTGTGCTTGTTAACTGGACTTCGATACGTACTTCTGATTTGGAACTGTTGACGATGACGACCTTCACGAACGAGGAATATGCGGATATTTTAATTTGTTACGGGTACTGCAACTGTGTATCCGCGCGAGCTCGGGATGAATACATTGCACGTTATCCCGGGCGCCGAGTACCGGATGTCAGTGTCTTTGACGGAGTTTACCGACGACTAAGAGAGACTGGCTCTGTTTCGAGGCGACGATCAGACCTAGGCAGACCTCGTATTAATGATGACGATGAAGAGCAAGACAATGAAATAGTGCAACGGTTTAGATCGGATCCAACTACTTCCACTAATATTGTTGCCCGAGAACTTGGACCATCGCAGTGGAAAGTGTGGTTTACAGTGAATACTGCAGGCCTTTATCCCTACCATTACACGCCGGTACATGTTATCGAAGAAGGAGATCCTGTGAGGAGGTTTGATTTCTGCAGATTCATGCTCAACGCAGATTTAGAAAACCCAGCATTCTTAAGACACATCTTGTGGACAGATGAATCAAAATTTGATAAAGACGGCATCACCAATTACCACAACGCTCATTATTGGGCTCCGAAAGAAGACAGAAATCCCAATAAGAAGCGACCAAAGGGATCACAAAGACGGTTCAGTTTGAATGTCTGGATGGGAATAATCTCAAACCATTTGATTGGGCCATATTTTCTGCCTGACAATTTAAATGGGGAACATTACGAAAACTTTTTAAGAAACGATTTACCCGAATTACTGGAAGATTTATTTACCCCTCAATTTAATCCGAGATATGTGGTATCAACATGACGGTTGCCCTGCACACTACCGACGAAGTGTCAGAGAGTGGCTAGACACTAATTACCCCAACAAATGGATTGGAAGAGGTGGACCCATACCGTGGCCAGCCCGAAGTCCCGACCTGACCCCCATGGATTTTTATTTATGGGGCCATATGACAAGTTTAGTTTATAACGAACCTCATCCAATCTCATCTGTTGATGTTTTAAGACAGAAAATTATCGATGCGGCAAACGAAATTAGAAGAGGCTTAACGACTGGTGTGGTTAAAAGTGGACTAAGGCACAGAATGCGATTATGTGTGCGAAACAGAGGCGGACATGTGGAACGTGAATTGTAAAAATAATAATAAATGTTGTTTTAGCTATTTAGTTTGTTTTATTTCGTTTGCTGACCCAAGTGATAACTTTGTCCATAAGTACAGTTATTTTTTACTACTGCCTGAGAGCATTACATCACAGTTTTTTTCTGAATATCATGATGATACCCTAGCTTGTTATACCTTGTTGGATAGCTAAAGAAACGTAGATTTTATTTAGTACATCTGCAGCATAATTGTCATAGACTTTTTTTGAAATATTCTTAAAAGAAAAAAAATGTTTTTACAAATTTGTTTATTTTTTAAACTTTCTATCGTCGACTACTACCCAGTTGGTTCAATAACATGTTATTTTTTGTGTTGAGAGTAATAAACAAACTAATCTACTACACAAAAATAGCAAAAACATTATCAATTAGTGGCACAAAATCCGAAAAAAAGGACAATTATACAAAAAATCTTCATTTTATTTAAAAAATAATCAAAATCCAATATTTCAATATGGGTTAGGTTTGGGGTGGGGTGTTTCATAGTCAAATCAGCTAGGAATGATGAAAACTAAAACCTCTTAAAGGATCTAGGTCGACTTAACCTGTAACCCTGTATACCTTATTTCGATTGGATAACTATTAAATTCAATTGATAAGTTTAAAATCCTTTGCCCTCCCTTCTGCCAGTCTGCGCAGGCCATATTTCAATTACGGGCGACAGATTGCAGCTCTCAACTGTCGCGCTGCAAACCATAGAACAATATGGCTGCAAAAACGCCTTAAAAATTGTATGGCATATTAATGCAGTGATGTCGCCCAAGCATTGTCGTAGAAATACATAGATCTATGGTCAGCGCTCAAAAATATCCGTACCGAATGTAAACTAAAACGCGATAATGGGTGGAGTCGAATGTTCGTATGGTTGTGTGCTAAATTAGGCATTAGGATGACGACGTAAGACTTAAATTAGTTTGTTGGTGTGCCTTGGCGCGCGCGCTGGTGCTGTATGTAAATTCAAGACACTTTTTTCGTGAATTTTGTACTAGACCCTCGGTCCACGTGTTTCTACGTCAATGCGCCCTAGTTAAAACTTATAATTTACCTACAGTTTTTTAATTGTTATTTACGGGTTGTCAAGGATGGAACATTATTTTTTGGTCATAAATAGGATCCTAGCCTATCGATTGAGCACCATATTTTTATTATAGTTTGAGCAACCATTGAGGAATTAATATAACACGCTGTCATTTTTTAAAAGGCAATTAAACGCATAGATATATTATTTTACTACGACTATACATTTTACTACGTGTTAGAGCGAGATTGACAGGACCAATCTGAAATACGATATCGGCCTGCATTAGCCGGAGCTTCCGATGTGAACGTAAAAATGTACACTTCATTTTTTTTAAAGTTATACCTTCGTTACTTAATGTTGGCGTGTGCAGTGCTTAGGTGTATCTCATTCAAGCAGGAAAACTTGCAAACCCTTACATAGCATACTATTACGTAAGTACGAAAGACATGTTACTCTATTTGCATATGTTTTTCTTGAAGTAACCCAACAATTTTTACTTATAAGGCAAAAGCTGTCGCCTTTTCCAAAAAAGCTGTCACCTTTTCCCAAAAAGCTGTCGCCTTTTCCCAAAAAGCTGTCGCCGTTTCCCAAAAAGCTGTCGCCTTTTCCCAAAAAGCTGTCGCCTTTTCCCAAAAAGCTGTCGCCTTTTCCCAAAAAGCTGTCGCCTTTTCCCAACTATGTTGGGGTCATCTTCCAGTCTAACCAGATGCGGCTGAATATTAGTATTTTACACGGAGTGACATACAGAGTACTATATACATACTGGAGCGATTGCATTAGACCGCAATCCAGTTAATGTGCAATGCCGATGTCCTAACGTTGGACCGGTTGTCAAACCGGCCTTCTGACTACCCGTAACGACTGTCATAAGTATTCTTATGACACCCGGACCGACGGCTCCCAAAACGAGGCCTAAATTAAACAATATTTTGTTTGACCAATGCAAAATATTATCTCACCCACCCAAAGGGCAATGAAGAGGGCTATGCCTGGAATTTCTCTGCGTGATCATATCAGAAATGATGAGATCCGCGGGAGATTCAAGGTAACCGACATAGGCCGAGGAATCGTGCTCTTCAAGACACGGATGTGTCTCGATGTGTTAACCTTTGAAATCCTATGATCCACGGGGTTGTTAATTAGTCTCTCTAATTAACGATATTGCTACTCAAAATTCTCATATTAATGAAAATTGTTACAAATTGTTTTTGGTCTCGCCTTTTTGTCACAGTTGCCAATCTATACGTAGTAATAACATATCTATGGTTAGAATCGTTATCCAATGTCATCACACTATCATAATTATCAGTGGTAATAGATAGAATACATGCACCGTTTATCAAACCGCAATAATATCAGCTTGTAATTTTTATAACCGCGGAATAGGAGCGGTATCGTAGCTCTTGATTTTGCAAAGAATTTAATAGGGTATATGACTACTATTAAAAATGAACAACAATTTAGAATTCATTTTATAGAAAGTATAAAAAGAACACGGTATATGAAAAAATATATCAAATCGATGAAAAATAGAGGAGATACACGCTTTCAAAGTTTGTTGAGGAGGCATTTTCTGACCTTGTCACGCGAGTGGTGTCATGTCACTAATGGCCCTGCTACACGCTCCGTCTTGCCTGCGAGCATGGCTGCACAAACCAGTTTGCGCAGGTAAGATCGCACGTGTGGACGGCTCGCACAGCTCGCGCAGACCCGAAAGCGCGGCTTGTGCAATCGTTGATATGCTGAAGATTGGACTTCGCAGTTTTGGACTGCGCAGTTTTGGCTTGCACCGTGTGGTCGGTCATTCAAGCCGCGCTTCAGTCCGGCTAAATTATTTTCGACGACACAACGAGTGATGTAAGAAGTCGCACATCGTGACGTGACGAACTCTCAAAACACTATGAGGTTTGCACAGTCCAGTTTGCACGATCTTATCTGCACGTGTGGCCACTGTACGGTATTCCGTCTTTTTGTACAGTCATGACTGCGCAGGCAAGACGGAGCGTGTAGCCGGGCTATAAGTTTTTAAGGTATGACGTCATGTAGTAGTAGTGTTGTCTCTGTCTTGTGAACAATTTGAAATCGTTTATAACTTGGTCATTTTATTACGTATTTCATTTCATTGGTTTTTTCACTGTTGCTTATTATTTTTGTAATAGTTTCGAGATTTCTAATAAACAAAAAATAGTCAATTACCTTATTTAATTCTTTACTAACACTTTCATATTTTTACATAGGTTTTGTCTTTTTATAATACAATTATTCTATAGCTTTTTAAGAAATATGACTATTCTTCTTCTCTAGTGTCAGCACGAGCTAAATGAGAATAACTCATGACGTAGTGATAACATTAGCCAGTCAGCAAGGTTGGTAGCGGGGCTGACTGCCCAGGGTACGCCGGACGTATAGACGCCAGCACACCAAGCTACCCGAAACTGTCAAATTTTCTCAATCAACCTTGAACCTAACGCTTTTGCGATAAAGATGAAAATCTATTACAGAAATTTGACAGATTGTCGCAGTTTTATGTGCTGGCTTCTGTACTTAAGTTCCGTTCGGTCTAGCCTTTTCCCAACTATGTTGGGGTCAACTTCCAGTCTAACCAGATGCAGCTGAATACCAGTATTTTACATGGAGCGTAGTGTTGGGTAGGACATGACTTGAAAAAGAGTTTGTAAGAGTAGCCTCTTTTTTGCTCTGAGCCAGTACAATGTACTACTTCAAATGAGGTGAGGCGTACTGAAGCTCGGTGATACGATTGAAGTAACGAGTACGAATATGACATCTGACGTTACTGCGGCGAGTCGAGTCGCGGTCGCGTAATGTCCACTGACACTGACACACTGACAATGACGTGCTATTGCAGCATGTGCCTCGTTCGCTCTCTGTCTCACCCTACAGTTTACTAACCGAGAGTAACGAGTAATGCGACTACCGCGACATAAAAGTTGAAGTAGTACACTTTTAAATGTCGAGCCGCTCTTACATTTTGACGTCATGTACGGGACAAATGTACTGCCTCTTGTATGTCCTACTCAACACTAATGGAGCGACTGCCATCAGACCTCCACAACACATTTACTGGGTGGCTATTACCCGAACCCGGACGTACTTAAGTATCGTCACTATTCTTATAGGTTCTACTATGATTACTACGGACTACAAGTTTAGTAATGCATACATTACTAATGAAATATAATTGGATATCTAATTCAAGCACGCAAATTCTGTTTACTGAAATAAAATTAACTTTACAAATTGTTTAGATTCTTTTATCTTTAAATTTTGTTTATTTTTTAAGTAAGCCACTGGCCCAAAGCACCTGCTTTTTCAGAAATATTAACTTGTTTTTTTTTTCCTCCAAAATGCAGCTTACGATTCCTTTGATGTTTTTTTTCCGTATAGCTAATAATTTCTGCCAGACCCATCTCAAAACTCACCTGTGTAAGATAAAGTAAAGTAATCCGCAAAGTTAATTTAATTTCAATTAATACGTATCTAGTTACATAATTACCTATAATTGTGTTATCTATAATGTTTAATTACCTATAATTGTGTTATCTATAATGTTTATAACTTCAAAGCGACAAATTGTCTACATAAAATTAATGCAATAATCAAACGATAACCTAGCGACACTAGGTACGGACGTACTTACATACATACATTTATGAACAAAATGACAGAACAACTGATGATGACTCTTTTAGAAATACGAATAAATCTGTATCCGGTCATCATAGAAAAATAAGCAAATAAAAACAAAGATTTGTAAAGGAAAATTTACATTAATAATATTTCCCGAAGCATTTAAGCGTCTGTACAAATCTGGCGAATGCGTTGCACCCGTTTAGCACGCTTACAGTTACTGTAACTGTTTGCGCTTCTTTTATACAACTTACGTAATCGCAAACAAACGCTTGCAGATCGCGCGCATGCGTTCAAGTTATTGCACGCCATAAGGGCGAGATTTAAAAACATACCTCCGGTTTCTGAATTGAGAATTCGGGATAAGCAATACTTAAGTACTATTTGAGTACGGAGCTGTCAATAAAAATCCTTTTGTTTGACAACTCCGTACTCAAATGTTACTTAAGTACTACTTTATCCTAGAATTCTCAATTCAGAAACCGGGGGTTAGACTACTTTGGTAAGTAAAGTAAACTTTTCATACGATTATAATTTCATACGAGTGTTGTAAATTTCGCCCTTAGATCATATAACTCGCAGAAGTCGACATGCTGCGGGTGTGTCCGCAGTTTAAAAGGTCGATTGCACAAGTCAACTTGCGCAATAAAAAAACTAATGTATTTTGCGCTTAAATGGCAGTTTTTAATAAATATGAGGCAAATAAACCAATATCATAATAATTCTTTAGCGACCGGTAACAGGTTCATTCTACCTATGTGTACGTAAATAATAAATAAATGGTAAATAATAAATAATTGACATACATGTCGCAATAAGTCCATCGTTTTGTACGATTTTGCATTCACCACAGTATCTCTCAAATGACCTGACTTGACAAAACAAAATATGTTAATAAATAAGTATATTATGTAAGTATAGTTCATTGCATTTAAATATAATCATCAAATATTGGCATAGTTTAGAAATTGGTCTTATAATCCAACCAAAGAAAGTTTGAAGGTCTGAATTTAATTCTGTACACAAAAAAGGGTAGTTGTATCTTTTCCCTTTGCAAATACGAGGCAAAGAGTTCAGAATCTTATTTGAAATTTTTCGTTCACAATATTGAAAACCACCGTAAGCTTGGCCTTCCCGATGGTCTGCGTGACGCGGGAGGGGAACAAGTAGTCAATTGCCTGTTGGCCGCCAGCAGCGATAGATAACAGCGGACTGCCTAATTGGTCGAACCATTCCCCTCTCGCGTCCCGCAGATCATAGGGAGGGCTAAGCTTACGGCGTTTTACATTTACCTTAGGTTCAATTTTCGCCATTTTATGTGAAATATTATCCAACATTATAATTAAACGTCCGAAATCTATTAATTATTTATAATTAGCCCTGATTGCCAAACAGGAAAGTGCAATTTCAGTTACATTTTATAGTACGTATAGTTTGCATGGCTACGTATCAAGCTACATAGCTACATCCTAGCTGATATGTCCAATATGAGCTGATCTCGCATTGTGTAGACTTTCCCTACATTGGGAGGTCAGCTTATACTGGAAATTATAGCTTAATATCGTCGCCTTAGAGTGAGAAGCTCGGGAATGCATTTTGGTCATTGCATGGTTCCTGTGGGTTTTCCGTGGACGAAGTCGCGGGCAAAAGCTAGTCAATTATATTGATTACGAATGTTATACACCCAATAAAGGCTTAATTGCAATGCTTACACACTAATTTCACGTAGAGCGGCTTTTTTACAAGCGTAAAAAAGCGTTTTATTTTATCACGACGTAAAGCTACTTTACGTCGTGATAAAATAAAATGACCAAAAATGTATTTCCGATCTTTTCACTCTCAAGGCGACGATATGGAGCCGTGTGTACAGGAAGCTTGCATTTCAACTAAAATAATACAAAACTTAACGCCAATATCGTCAAAATTTTAGACCGTATCATTAGCAGCCAATTTCGGTATACACTGTTCCAAACAAATTGACCTACTTTCTGTATCTATCCGCTTTGTGTCGTAAAAACCACATGACAGCAAACAGACAAGATGGGGGGCTGCTCAGAGGACCTGGACCAGATATCCACGCCTCCACTTCAGGTATTGACTTTTCTATGACCTCGATAATTTCATCTTCGACGCCGCCGCCTGGGAAAAAAATAAAAATATTACAGAGCGCGATAGCATTAAGCGGCCCCGAGACGATCAATGCCAATAGGCATGTTGACAGCATCAATAAATTGCAAATCTAATTAGTCCGCCAGTTAGAGTTTTGAAAAATAATGGACACGTATTTTTTCTTTTGTTAAACTATGAATATTTGGAAAGATAAAACGTATCAAAACTCGAGAGTGGGGGCTTGTGACGTCAGAAGCAAGTAAAAATTGTACTTGCTTGTGACGTTTTGCCAATTTTAGAAGTGTCATATCTTCATCAATTTTGGTTTACGTAACAAAAGAAAAAATACGGGTCAAATATTTTTTGATAATCTAACTGACGGACTAATTAGATTTTTTCAGTCAAATACCCAATTGTCAATGTGCTACGTTATTGACAATTGCAATTGAAATGCCATTGCTGCAGTTTTCAATGTGTTTGCGTTCAGTATGCTTTTTGACATTGGAACAGTTGGTGTTCGCACAGGCAGCTAGGGACAATGGTACCAAATACAGACTTAGCGTTTCTTGCCATGACTGTGGCTGTCTGTACTAAAAAGAAAGAAAAGAAAAAAAAACGCTGTTATAAGGAGTGGTATAAACTCATAAAGCGCGATATAGAGGTATTAAAAATAAAATAAATTCCCGGTCATCGATATTACGTGGGGTATCCCGCCATGTTTGCTTTCACTACTGTGCGAATGACAGAAACGATTGTCAATGACTCAGTTAAACATCAATTGGCAGCTTCAATGGCTACTATCAATGAGCATCAACCAAATAATCGTTTTTAGGTATCTAACAGCGACGTAAAATATGTGCATAAACATAAAAAATACTTTTTTTTATATGTACATCGTACTTGGGTAAATATTCAAAGTATACCAAATTCACAAGTTCTAGTGCGTAAAAAATTGGAACTTAGGTTTAAACTCGATTCATTAAATGTATGTCATGCAAACCTACGATTTTTAATAAGCGCTGTATTTTTTTTTTGAGTTTCTGTATTAATCATGCATGAATTTTAATATAAATAACCCAAAAACTCATTACAGGGACCTGTTTCATTACTAGATTTGATATATTTATTAGTATTATAGGAAATCTAGCGCTAATAACGTTAAATTGGCGAATGTGTCGCATAACTTAATCTTTATTTATTTCATAATAATAAACTAACCCGTAGATTTATAAATAAATTAAGGACGAATGTGTTTTTAAAATTTTGTAACGGCGCAAAACTCACTACCAGAACCATGACGGTAAACCGAATTTACGCGACAAAAACCTTTGATCATACCGCCTTAAAGTGAACTGCCGCCCCCCTGCTCTTCAGTCGACCGGCAAACGTAACAGTGGAAGGAGGTACGCAAGATTTCGCGCCATAAATTACTATCGGTGTGAGTATTGACAGTGTTTTGTCCATTTTGTGTTTCATTACAAGTCCGCTTACATCTTGATACGTAAATAAACTTGGTATCTTGTTGTTATATCAATTCATTAGGTTCTGTTTCATTTTCATTTTTGAATGTGTAGATGGCATGTACTGTTTATAGAAAAATGTAAAATAACCTAAAAGTGCATAATTTTCATAACCGTGTCCTTCATTACCGTCGTTTACCGTAACCTTTTTGAGGTCACGGTAATGAATGAAAAATACGGTAATGACTCAACTTCTATTTAATACTTTTTAAAATAAATTATTTTTAAGGCGGTTAGGAAATTAATATTTATATTGTTGCTAAATAAATATACTTAATATTTCAGTTAAAAATGGCACGTCCTAAGAAGACAAAAGAGGAAATTTTAGCTAGAAGAAGAATAGCTAAGCGTAAACGCTACGCTGCTTTAAAAGAAAACGAAGAATTATATAATATTGAAAAAGAAAAGGAAAAAGCAAGATACTTGAAGAGAAAATCTGAAAACAAAATTGTTAGTATTAAAGATTTAACACCACGTGCTCAAAGAGATAGACGTAGAAGATGGAGAGTTAATAGCAAGAAATATATACATAAAAAAAAATTAGAAAAACAAATTGAAAATGTTGTTTTGGACATCGAAAAATCACAAGACGAGCCTTGCGAAAATAGTGGGAATGATCCCCTTGACTCAGTTCCGTCAAATTCTACTATAAAGGAAACTGGGACCATTAATTACGAAAGCGAAACAGATATGACTTTTAAATTAAGAGCAAAAATAAGACATGTACGATATCAAAGAGATAGAGACATAAAAAAAATGAAAGATGAGCTTTGCAATGTAAAAAAAGAAAACAAGAAATTGAAGAGACTTTTAAACACATATAAAAAAAAGATAATAGATACTAAAATGAATACAGGGAATGATGAAAAACTACCGACAAGAAAAATAGGCAAAAAAAAGGTCCAAAAACATTTTAACATAAAAAAAGAAAAGGAAGTTGCAAAAAAAATTAAGTACTTTTTTAATGAAGACGAGAATACGAGAGTGGTACCAGGCATAAAGGAGTATATTACTAGAAAGAAGAACAGAAAACAAAAAAGGTACTTAAATGATACTCTTAAAAATTTGTACAAAAAATTCTGCATTGAAAACCAAAACATTTCTGTGTCTTACACTTTTTTCTGTAAATTAAGGCCATTTTGGGTTTTATTTCCCAAGCCAAATAGAAACACGTGTGAATGTATTTATCACTGCAATTCAGAGCTACTAATAAAGGCTCTAAATAAGGCAGAAATCACAAATATAAAAACGAATCATGACCTTTTAAACACCCTTTGTTGTGATAGATATAATGAGGCGTGCTTAGATCGTAAATGTTCGATATGTGAACATAAAGTAATTGAGTATTTAGCATTTAGCAATGATATGCAAATCAAATATTTTGAATGGCGTAAGACTCCTAACACCTATGAGCAGGATGGAAAAATAAGACATAACATTCTTTGGGCTAAAACTGAAAATTATGCACCACCTTTAGATGTTATTCATAAGTTAGAAAAGGTTATCACACATTTTTTGCCTCACTGCGCTACTGTTGTTGTACAAAATAAAACTCTTAAAGAACTAAAACATAATATTCATATAAACGAAGCTGTGATACATTTAGATTTTAGTGAGAACTACGCCCTTAAACATCACACCGAGATTCAGTCGTTTCATTTTGGCGGTAGCAGAAAAGAAGTTTCTATTCACACTGTAGTGATATATATCAAAGACTTCGAAACGTCTGAGTTAAAAACCTACTCAGTTTGCACCGTATCCGACAATTTGAAACACACAGCTGTTGCAATTTGGGCACACTTGGGCCCGATTTTGAGTCAAATTTCTGAAATATCACCTTTTATTGATACTCTGCACTTTTATAGCGATAGTCCCAGCAGCCAATACAGGAACCGAAACATGTTTTATGTTCTGACTCAATTGGAAAAACAATTTATAGCACTTCGCAAGTTAACCTGGAATTATATGGAAGTAGGACATGGAAAAGGTGCTCCAGATGGCCTCGGAGCGGTAGTCAAAAGAACAGCCGACAGAATTGTCAACACAGGAACAGACATTGGGACATTTTCCAAATTTGTTGAAATTACAAGAGCAAACCTGCCAAATATCAAAATCCTGGAGATCACAAATTCAGACATACACGAAAAGCAAGTAATAATGCCTAATTGCGTTCCATCTTTTAAAGGAACTATGGCCGTCCACCAAGTTATTTGGAGGTGTGGCTCTGAAAGAGATCGGTTAGAGATGCGCAGCCGAAGCTGTTTTAGGTGTCAAGAGGATGTGTGTCAACATTACCATCTCGGTATTCACAGCTTCGAAAAATTAGTACCTACCCAAGTTTACAAAGAACCAACACTTGAAGATAATACGTTAACTATACCTGTACCTGCACTTAATCCCATTCCTGAAATCTATGAGGTACCACAACAATCAGGCAGTTATAGTCCAGAACTCATACGAACCGTATACCCGAGTAAACGGCGTAAGAAGTTGCATTCAAACAATATAAAACAGGAAGGTCTAGCTAGAGACATAATATTATTTCCTGCTATGCCTCAAAAAGCCTCCACATCAAGGGAATTTAAATCACCAGAGAAGGTGCACACTTTATCTGCAATTAGAAAATTTGGCGATTGGCAAAACTCAACTTTTATTGGTTCTGAAAGCAGGTCATACTGTGATAAATTTGAGGAATTTATATCTGATTTCGATAAATGTGAAAACGACCCAGACGTTGATTTAGAAAAGAGAGAAAATAAAGAAAATATTCTTGAAAATCAACATCGAGAGAAAGGTAAATATAAAGGAAAAGGAGTAGGAAAAAAGACTGGCAAAGATAATGCAGCAGGAATCAAGTAAAATTGTCTTTTTAAAAAACGTAAATACATAATTTGCTAAAATTATATAAATGAATACTTATATAAAAAATACTTAAAACAAAAACAGTTTGAAAAATACTTCATCATGATTCGACGCGGAAGTTTAAAATAATTTCATCTTGTTGATTTTTGGTACATTAAATTTTATTTGTGTTGTTGTACTCTTATGGACTAATTACACTTATTCTGCTTGTGTCTATAGAAAATACCAGTTTTGTATAGAGATGGGTACGCATCCGTTCAGCGCGTACGCATCTCCATGCAAAACTCGTGTCTCGTATAGGCTCAAGCAGAATTGAGCTGAATAAGTAATTAGTCCCTTATTATCAAAGTCTGATTAATATCCTTATCAAGAAGGCTGATTACCAAAAATATTAATTTATGGAAGACTTTTATTATTATTTGTTATTTAGTCATTCAGATTTTTGACATTAGGCATTTGTGTGATTGCATGCCGAATATCAAAATCGGATTCGTTTAATAAGACATTGGAAGGCTGATTGTTACCAAAACCATTCAATTATGGAAGAACTATTAGTAATTTTGTTATGACGATTTTTGAATAAAACAATGACTGATAATCTATGGTACCTTTGTTTTTTTTATATTCACATCTTTTTGTATCATTACCATGTCTTTGTATTTCATCACCGTATACCTAAGAATTCATTACCGAGGGTAGGGTTCATTACCGTAGCTTGTCACATATTTTTAGTGGCAATAACTCAGTCAATTTTTGAAGTAAATGCGTGCCTTTCACCTATCTGATAAATAAAACAATGCCAAACACCGTAAAGCAATCAAATTCTAATAAAAATGAAATTATGCTTTTCGTACCAAAATTGCGCAAATAATGTCGAAACTGAAGAAATACCCACTTTATGTTTGCTATCCCAACACACAAATGTACTTTTATTGTTCGAAAAAAAGGTGGCAACCCTAGCTGTGACAGACAGACTGAAGGACGAGTCGAACCACGGTTTTCTTTTTTACCATTTCGGTACAGAACCTTAAAAAAAACTAACATATACACCCACACTTTGAAGCGTTGCTTACTCCATAGATAAAATAGATTGTGTGCCAAATCGATACTTAGCCATGAAATTAATTTCAGATCGATATCACGTACAGTTTCTGAAAAACAAGACCTTGATAACTACATTTACGACACATGGCCAAGCCCTCAAATGCTACAGTGTGTTCAACACCTCACCACCACGCCCCACTCCTTTTTGTGGTCGGTAGCCGCGTGGTGCGTATGCACACATCTCTTAAGGTAGAGACAAACTGATCCCACGTACGCAACGTATGCGATGCATTATGATATCTGAGCAACTGATAAAACAAACATTTTCTATGAAAATAAATGATTTAGAAACACTTTTCTCACATGCAATGCAACGTGTAACAAGTCTGTTTCTTAGTCATGTACTTTCATAGAAAATGTTTGCATTTTCAGTAGCCCAGATGTCATAATGCATCGCATACGTTGGATCAGTTTGTCTCAACCTTTATTAATCTTGTTTAGTGTGCGATGCACATATCTATTGTGAGGCGATACAACTAACACACTAGCAATTTATAATCTTTTGAATACACTTGCACTGTAGCGGATTAGGCGATTCACACACTGCACCGCATCACGCAGCGTAGCGCGGGAGTGCGTGTTCTTACGTTGTGTGAATCGCCTTAGACAAAGATTGGAGCGCTTCTTCGTGGATTAAACTACCTATACAAAATTTTAAGTAGCAGTTAATTCTCGTGCTATCACTCTCACTTTAAGGTGACGCGACAGAGATAGCACTAAATTAACAGCAACTTAAAATTGAGTAGCGTTTAAGTATTTGGGTTCCGTGTGGTGCCGGACTCAAAGAATAGCACTACCCCATCTCCTCCCGCGGGTGTCGTAAAAGGCGACTAAGGGATTCACTAGAGGATGGGCAGTAGCGTTCTCTGAATACTTTAATACTGCGATTGCCAACCCGCCTGACAAGCGTGGCGATTATGGCAAACCCCCCCTTCTTGGGGGTGGCTTATGTTCAGCAGTGGACGTTTTTCGGCTGAATGATGATGATGATTTGGCCAACAGTTGCGGACAACGAAGGCCCAAGGATAACGATGAATTATCGATTATCGGTTTGCATGCCCTAGTTGCGACTCCACATTGCTTTAATGTGTCAGCCCTTAGGCCGTTGAGACTCTCCTTGAGAATACTAAAAAAAAGTGGCACAATTAATCAAGCAAGCGAAGATCCATTAAACGATAAAAGAGATCTTTTATCGATATAGATCCGTTTACTTGATAGGTGAATGTTGTACTATTGTAGATAAATTTAAAATTTTATAAAACTAGCTGTAATTATTGCACGCGGTTTTACTCGCAACCTAGAGGAACTTCATGTACCCCCCGGACAAAAAGATCATGATCTACCTGTGTACCTTGTAGTATCACCTTCATAGTCATTCACCTACCTACTGGCCATTTTTATATTTTATACTTTTTTATGGATGACGGACAGGAATCAAAAGGGAACTTGACTTTGATTTGTTTGACACCATGGTGATTTTTGATACTATGATTTACTGTTTATTATATTATATTGATATAAATATTATAAATTTAAATCCGTGTGAGTGACCGTTTAATTATATGTGGTATGCCATCACATCAACCATTCCCTATACACTGCTCTAAGCAACACCTGCCTTTACATGGGACTCCGGGGGGCTGGACGGCCTGAGCCTCCACCACCTATCCGGGAACCTGCGCTCCCGTGGTACCGGGGTGAGATGCGTTCCGGTGCCCGAGGGTGACCCCTTCTTTTCACTTCGTCTCCTGCTACACATACGAGATCGGCGATCGGACCGGCTGTCGTCTACGTCTACTAATGACTATGACTAAATGCTACAGCCGGTCTGTTTGCTGCCGCCGGTTTCTATCAGATGGCTGTGTGGGCCATCGACGGACGCCGTAACGACAAGAAGGAACTCGCTGACTACTCCAAGGGACGTGACGCAGTCCTGCCTCTTTTCTCTAACCATTTCTTTTATTGTTGTTATGTACTAGGTATGGAATGCCCTACACATTCTGTACAACTGGTGTAGCAGACGTGCTCTCAGGAGATCCTAGGGCCGTCTGTTACATTACAACCTTTCACCCAAACCCGTATAGCCGTTAAGGCGTGATTGATTAATAAACATTCATCCACCTTCACAAAGATGATCGTAATTAATGAATCTACTTCTACAGTGTAAAGACGGATATATTCGTATTATCTTAACATTTTTTTAACAAATCATTATTCTCTCTGGTTTTTTAACATTCTTATTGCTTGATGCTTATTGCTTAGTGGTATAGCTTCTTTTTTTTTTTTAAAAAAAACAACTTTGCCCCTCACTAAGATTTCTCTTGTATCGTGGGTGCGTTTACAGACACAAATCTCACATACACAAACGCCCAGACCCAAAACAACCATCTGTAGGCCATACAAATTTTTGTTCCGTGTGGGAATCGAACCCACGACCCGTAGCGCAGAAGCCAATCGCTTAGCCACTGCACCAAACGTGTATTCTTTGAGTTTGAGTTTTCATTATAATAATTGTAGTTTTAAACATCTGCATTCTTAACTTTGGGATGATGATAGTGACTTTCTTAATTTTTGTTAATGTTTTGCAAATATTCACCCGGATTTACAGCCGGACTCGAAATGTTTATCACATTTCAAATTCGATTCCTTGATACATTGTGCGCAATAAGGTTCAATATGTCATATCTTTGCGAGCGACCGAGCGACCTTATGAAAAAGTAATGTGCAAGCAATTATAGACCTTAGGGTGGTAAACATTTCAAGTCCGCGACCGTACACGACATCATTAAGTGATACATCATTCGCTTGTGGTCGAAGTTCGCCCATTATTTTACCTGTCATAACGACAACAATGTCGTGGTGGCCCGGAGGTTACAGACCCGCTTGTTAAGCACGGGGTTGCGGGTTCAAACCCAGGCATGTACCAATGTGACTTTTTCAATGTCATATGTACTTTCTTAGTTAATCTAAGACGCCACTATCAAACGGTGAAGGAAAACAGCGTGAGGAAACCTGGACTTTAATGTTCTGAAATCGCCAACCCGCAGTGAGCAAGCATGGTGATCAATGCTCGTTCCTTCTCTCTCGACCAGAGGCGGTGGCGCGTAGTGTTCCACGCGCGCCTCTCAGATGACACATGGGGAGTCTCACTCCCCCCGCGATTGAGGCCTACAAAGGCGGGCCGGCACTAGTTGGGGGTTGCGGACGAATGTACTGCTCCCGCGGCCCCCGGCCTAAGTGTGAGATGGAACACCGGGGTGGTTTTAGTCAGTAAGAGTCTGACAGACCCCTCCTCCCACCCCAGGGAGGAGGACATCCACGAGGAATTCCACCCCGCAAAAAAAAACGCTATGCAGAACAAAGGCAGGTAAAATAATGGTCCAAATTCGACCACAAGCGAATGACGCGTCACTTAATGATGTCATTAATAATTGTATACGCCTTAGGCGTTCGTGACTCTAGAACCTAGCACCTAACCGCGTGGCACACGCGATGTGAAATTACTGAAATTAGGTTTCAAAATAAAATCGTGTTGTTTTCTCTTGTAGTAAGCATAATATGTATTATGTCTAAGTAAAATTCGAAAACCTACGGGTGATATTGAGAGTGTCTAACAGCTGGCCTGAATGTTTTGATGTACGTTAACGTAACGTTATTGTGAGTGAATTTTGAATCGAAAATACAACTATCTTATAGCGTTTTGGTTTAAAATGCGAAAAGCACAATTTTTTTTTTAAAACCTTGCTCGTCTCTATTTCTCTTGTATCGTGGGTGCGTTTACAGACACAAAACTCACATACACAAACGCCCAGACCCGAAACAACCATCTGTAGGCCGTACAAATTTTTGTTCCGTGTGGGAATCGAACCCACGACCAAACGTATCGTCTAAAATTTGTATCATAGATATGAATAGTTTTCAATTTAATTAAATATTATGTGCGAAACGAGTATTTTCAATTAAAAACGTCACAATATTCGTGCTAGGCATACCAATTGACGATAATTACATTTCGATTTTCAACATGGTAACAACAACATCTAAAACCTGTTAGGCTATATTATTACAATTCAAAAGAAAAGAAAAATTAATTTATTATGCTAATTGTAGTAAGATAATAGAATACAGTAATAAATATTTGCATAAGAAACTATTCCTACACTTGTGCAAGCAAACACATGGTACTTATGCTAATTACGTCACTAAACGCATCAACAACGGATCGCATTATCAACGCTGTAATGATAGCTGTAGGTGTAACTAAATATTAATAATAAATAATGGATTCGGCAACCGTTGTGCCGATAGTCGTAACGACCAATGGCCAAGAGCGTCGACCAACACCTCATGGGTTCTTGTTAGATGGCTGGATCAAAGGCCTGATACAGAAAGCAGTCTTCCTCGATACGGTGCGTATTGTGAGGAGGTCGAATGGACAGGGACCTCCATCATCATCATTCAGCCGAAAGACGTCCACTACTGGATATAGACCTCCCCCAAAGTGGGGGGGTTTGCCATAATCGCCACGCTTGGAAGGCGGGTTGGCGATCGCAGTATGGTTGTTAAAGTACTCAGAGAACGCTACTGCCCATCCTCTAGTGAATACCTTAGTCGCCTTTTGTCGCACCCTTGGGAAGAGATGGGGTAGTGCTCTTCTTTATTTCCGGCACCACACGGACGTGTGTGCGTGTCCCTGTCCATGGAGCCCAAACCATCGATAGGTAGGGCCCTGCTCCCGATTCCCCGGGGTGGACTCCTATTTTTTATATTTTTAAATGTTTGTTTATGTATTTAAAAATGTAAATAATAAGACTGAAAATTAATAAAGGAGAAAATAAATAATAAAAATAAATAAATAAAATAACAACAAACAGTTGGTCTTTTGCTTACCTTTTCCTACTTTCATGTCGTCGGTGACCTCGCAGTAGAACAATGTCTGGAGTGAGCCCTGAACGCCAACACCAGCCCTGCGTGCGAAATATTAGATTACAGTCAAATTACAGTACCTACGCCCATTTTATCTTGGGCGCCCTAAACATAGGCTCTCCGAACTTTCGCGCTTGCACATACTCAGAAAGTCCCCCCCCCCCCCCAGACGATTGCGGGCCGCGGGAGGGGAATGATTCGACCAATTAACCCAGTCCGCTGTATCTGTCGCTGCTGGCGGCTAACAGGCGATTGGGTACTTGTTCCCTTCCCGCATCCCGCACACCATCGGAAGGGCCACGCTTACGGTGATTTATCTATTTAACCCGACATACCTATTATAAAATATGCTAGATGCACTTCTTTGGTATGCAAGGAAACATTTTTGGGAAACAATGTTGGGGTCAATGGTGCATTCCTACGAATACTTGCTGTTCAGAATCCCTTATATTCAAAACCGGAATGTGTACACACAAATTGCGTAGTTAAGCAAAAAGCGACCATAGACGAGAAACGCGTTTTGAGATATGGCCGTTTTAAAGGCCTCTACACACCAAAGCCTTTCGGCTTTACCCGGCAGGTTATGCCACCGGGCTTGTTTTGCGTCATGTTCGCTCGCTTAGTTAGCGTTAGTTGGTTGCAACAACCCGCCGGGTAAAGGCCGGCGGGTCGGCGGCTTTGCAGAGGGCTGTGTAGAGGGCTTTAGTTTGGCTGCTATTTTTCTGATTCCAGTTTTGAATATAAGTTCCTTGCCGACGGCAGAGAAATTTAACCATCCTGACGGTAATATTATGACCAATGCGGTAAGACGCTAATAAATTAAAACAACTGACCTGTAAGAAATAATTTTATGCAGATCGTCGAGCGGCACATCATACCCGCACTCCTCCAGCACTTCTTCTTTCGCTATCTCCCGTAGAGTCTTATTCTTGTCGACTATACCGGCACACATCTCCAAAGTAACGCCTAGTGATGCTGGGTACTTGGTAGTATCTATTTTGTCAGAATCGCGGGCGGCGGGTGGTACGCTGTTGTAGTATATCGCTGGGAACAAAAGAAATAGTTATTTATATTATACGGTTTTGAGAGATAATCTCCACCTATCCATTTGGACCTGCGTCCAGATACAGAACAATTCGATAAGTCAGTTATCGATCGATTCTGCTTGCTATCTCTTTTTCTCTCATTACTAAAATCGTAGATGAAACGAGATAACAAACCGAATGTATGGATATTGGGGACTGCGATTATAATCATTAAATAATGCCAAAATCACCGCCACAGATATTACATAGATAACACAAGGTGATAAATATTACGTGCCATCAGTAGGAGCAATGCTCCAATTTGTTACTCTATTAAATATCTTATCGGTAGACCTAGTATCAGTTCGTAAATTATTATGAAAACGGCAATAGTTTTAGCATGCTACACTTCTCTCTTATACAATGTGTAAAATAAATAACGCACAACCTCTTAAGGAGTTACTGTACTCATCATTATAAACAACTTTTACTATAGGACCAAAAATAAGATCGCGAAAAAAAAACTGGTGTTCCCTACATTTTGACGAGTCATGCGAACATAAACGTAGGGAACAGCTGTTTTTTTTTTGCGTTTTCGTGTTTGTTCCCGTGCTAAAGGTTGTTCATAATGATGAGTACCATAAGCCCTTAAGAGGTTGTGCGTTATTTATGTTACACCTTGTATATGTTACGGTTAATGATAGGTGTGAATATAAACTTAAGATTAACCGGTTAATGCTAGGTTTAAAGGGCTATGCAACTTTTGCCATACATAGCTGGCATGTTTTTTTTTTCTTTTCGCCAGAATTGAAACCTAGGCCATATGTTAGAGGACTGTATGACAAATCAATAGCAAAAAGAGCTAGGTCTACTAACCGTAACAAAACCAAGTTAGAGAGTGTTTAGTAGATTGCTATTGTTTTTTATCAGGCGTTATTTTTCTTAAATAAAAATACTCCGTGTGATGTTTTAAGTTTCCCATTGTTAAATACTACCTACTCGGCAACTCTAATGAGTCATTCCGCGTCCCCCGCTTCCACATTATTATCTTAAATATTCTTTCTAGATCTTCTTGATAGAAGGGCTTAATGATGGCGTAGCAGCAATAAAAGGACATTCCTGTTCCTGTATTTCTGGGAAGAGAACACATGGTTGTTGTAGCCACGTCATGTCTGTATTGTGGTATATGGCGTGGGGTAGACATCAACAAAACTTAGGTCCTCCAGCTCAATTTCTGGATTTCATAATAAGACATGATGTGGAAAGAGAGACGAGTACTGATTACGATTAATTAACTTTATCTATAAGAATTTAGTAGCATGTAATTGTTCTATGATAAGGTAAGGCAAAGATTTTTGTAAAACCAGAAGTACCTACTAATTATTTAATAAATAGTTTTGGTTTCGGTTTTTATGGTTGTACTTATAATTTCTTTTTTGTAAGAATATTCCATAGTACAATTTAGAAAAGTAACCCAGAAGACCTATCCTATAGTGGATACGCGTTAAATAGTGTTGCAATAGCGATCATCGACTCCTGTCAACCACTGTACACCCGTGATTGAGTTAGCGATACTTACTTATTGCGTGCAACGTTAAAAATTGCTATCGCAACACTAAGGGCGAGGCCCCACTAGTGCGTTGCGTTGCGTTGCGACGTCGCAGCGCTAGATTTGGACCAATGAGACGTCGCAGCGCTACATTTGGAATCTATAGATTGGTCCAAATAGATTGGTCCAAATCTAGCGCTGCGACGACGCAACGCAGCGCAACGCGCTAGTGGGGCTTTGCCCTAACCGTGAAGCCACACTGCTCCGTTGCGTTGCGTTGCGACGTCGCAGCACTAGATTTGGACCAACCTAGAGATTCCAAATGTTGCCCTGCGACGTCTCATTGGTCCAAATCTAGCGCTGCGACGTCGCAACGCAACGCAACGGAGCAGTGTGGCTTCACTGTTACGTATACCCACTAACGCGTATCGATTCGATACGTTTATCAGTTTTTTTGCTAGTTTTAGTGATAAAAAAACTGCCAGTGCGAAAAAAATGTAACAGCAACAATCAACTTAATCTATTTTATCAGAGGAAACCTCAAAATATCACGTATGATTGTATTTTCATTTAATTATAATATAAGAAAAATAGGTAACGCGGGTAACGCCTGACAAAAAGATACTAGCTATACTTCTCTGGTTATCTTCGTTCGGTTACGGTTGATAGACCTGGTTCTTTTTGCTATTGATTTCTCGTATTGTCCTCTAACATATAACCTAGGTTTCATTTCTGGCGAAAGGAAAAAAGTAAAACATGCCAATAGTTTGCATTGGCCTTTGATGGTTGGCTAATGTTCAATACAATGTTCTTTTGCGATAAATGATTTCATCTTTAACCGGTTAAACTTAAGATTTGCCAAAACGAATGGTTAAAAATATATGTGTTACGGGTAAAGCCCGAATGGCGGGTACACCTAAGTTTACCCGGTTATTTAAGTCGACGGAGCCCCGCTGCGCGGGGCTCCTATTACTGTGTGCAGGGTTTAAAGTAATAAGTTATTACGAAAATAGATTATTTTTCCTGAGTATAATTTGCTTTTACATTTTCAGCCAGTAACTGCGGCTAGGCTTAAGTTTGACTGAGTTCAGCCGGTTAAAGATGAGATAAAACAACATTAGCCAGCCATCAAATCTAAACTTAACATTAACCGGGTAATCTTAAGTTTATATTCGCAACTATCTTTAACTGTAACATATACACAAGGAAAAGAGACAAATATGTATACTAAGGTATATATTCGGTTTACTGACGTTCGTAAATTCAGACATTTCCGGACAGGGTGTGGTCTGTCTCGCTCACACGTCGACCGCGATGTTCTTAAATGCTCGGACACAGTTTTACTCGCACGCCACCCGCAATGGCCCAAGGTTACACAAACGTATCAAATCAATTAAACCGTAGCGACGGCTGGACGCCGCGTCGTTTAATTGAAAATGAAGAAATTCACCATAGAAAAAAATCGATCGACGAATTATTGATCGATTTAGTATGGTGCAATACTGCGGTGCGAGCACGGATCTTTTTCTTTTGCACGAGTCGATTCGAGAAATGTATCTATTCTAAACGTCAAATTTGACATAAGATATAGATAAAACGACAACTGCTGTCGTTTTATCTATAGGATATGTCAAAAAATCACAATCAGCGGCCGGCCTTAGCTGGTTAGCTGCACAGTAGACAATTTCGTTTCTAAAAGAGTCATTGCGCAGTCAAACAACTAACTTCAGACTCGCCAAGATACGTCGGCCGTATTGTACGCTTAGCGCCGGGAATCACACGGTACGCGTTTAACTCACCGGGTCTGAAACGCTGAATAAATAACATCTTCCTCCTAGTAACGTTAAACAACATAACATAAAAACTGTCATCCATTTCTATCATATCCCACATCTTTTTCTCCTCGTTTTGCTTGTACAACAAACGCAACGGTTTTACCATAGTCGACCCCCGCACATTTTCTACAAAGAAATCAGATAAAAAAAGCTTTTCCATTTTCAATTAATGTATCCCATCGGTTTTTTTTTTTGAAAATTGTGTGCAATTGTTATTTTTATTCAGAATTTAATACTCCTAAAATTTTGTATTAATTTTTAAATTTTTCTAAATGTCTTTTATTAATGTCAAACTGACAAATTGCATTCTACCATAGATCTTATTCATCTTCAAGATCTAAAGAGGAAATCGAGACCTATGTGAACTTGGCACACAACTTTGGAAAAATGTGTTTTTTTTAGGGTTTTTCTGAAGATTTTGATTAGTAGTGGATAGTAGTAAGGCTATTTTCGTTAGTATGAAGTAAGTAATACCAAAAAAATTATAAAAAATGTCATACCCCGAAATTCGAAAAATCTGTTTTTTCCGGCTGTTTCTCATAGATAAATGTTAGTAGTGGATTGTAGTGCAATTTTATTTGTAAGAAGTAAAACAGAAAAAATGAAAAAAAAGAAACATTTTGGAGCATTTTTTCTAAACAATTTTTTATGAATTAAATACTGTTTCAAGGCCTATACGATTACTACAAACGGTAGAACTGACTGAGGGAGGTTCGTAGAGGTTAGTAGTGGAAGAATTTTTGATAGTAGTAACGAAAAAAGTTGATTAGAAGCACTTGAGTTGAGTCAAACTTGTTTCAGAGCAACATTTACTGGATTTTTATTATTTTTTAATATATTTTTGCATTACTACAAATGAAAATAGCTTCACTGCTATCCACTACTAACCTCGACGAACCTCCCTCAGTCAATTCTAACCGTATAAAAATTGCAAAAATATAAGTTTATAACACATTCTAATTTATTATAAAGCATGGAACTTATTACTAGAATAGAAAACGAACCACCCCCCCCCCCCCCCCCGTACACCCACCCAAACTTGGACAAATCCGAGGGTAGCCTGGACAGATGGCAGTCCTATCCATAGTCAAAGTAAAATGATTGTATTGACTACAATTTTAACACCTTGTGTAATAAAAGCTTTATGCAATGATTATGAATATAACCTTCTAGGGAGAGGCTTATATCCAGCAGGTTATATTTGTAGGCCAATCTCCAGGCAAGGATAGTTATAGGACGAAATTCGTGACTGGACTAATTGATATCAAAGGGCTAAGGGGGAAGTCTATCCCAGCCATATTCAGTGGTGTAGCTACCGTAGGGCTAGGCGGGGCAGGGCACTGGGGCCCCCAAGCTCAAGGGCCCCCTCGGCCTCCATGAACAACTTTCATCTTCTTCTGTCGTGTCGGCACGAGCTATACGAGAATAGCTTATGCCGTGGTGAAAAGATTAACCCATCAGCAAGGTTGGTAGCGGGGCTGACTGCCCAGGGTGCGCCGGACAAACTTATGTATCGTCACTCGTGGGGGCTCTTTTCATGCACCACACTTTCATAAAAGTTATACAATACATATAATATCCTAGTTGAATAAAGAATTTCCGACTTGCTATCTTTTTAACACATAATATTTAGTAGTAAATAGCTCTGCTTTATTATGCTCTGAAATGGGCGATAAGGAGCTGATGATGAAGTGGTTTTGCACCTTTAAAGTATTTAGTTTAGTTTAAATAGGGCCCCAATTTCATTTTTGCCCCGGGGCCCTTGGTTACATAGCTACGCCACTGACCATATTCTTAAAGCAAACCTGTCCAGGTTAAAGTTTCAACCTATATAGCTTTCGTAGCAGGATAACTCACCGGGCCTGAATTGTTTAACGAATATCATTTTATTCGTGGTCACGTTGAAGACGATGATAGCAACGCTGTCGTGCACCTCCAGCATATCCCAGTTCTTATCCTTGCCCCCCTGCGTGTAGTTAAAACGGAAAGGCCTCACGTAAGGCGAATCCGGCAAGGGAGTCATGTACACTTCAGTTAGGTCTTCCATATCCAAAGCTTTATATTATCGGATTTGTGATAATAATTGAATATAATATCTTAATTAATTGAAATTTATTATACTCGTGTTTCTTTATTTTTTTTGTGTACTACACTTACGAATTACACAAAAACTGAAATTAAAGTGGAACACTTCTATGTATTTCTCTCTGTTCTCTCCGCGAATCGAACTGACGTATTTTGAAATGACAAGATTGACAAGTGTCAAGCACAGAATAAGTACCGTTGACAAAAGAGTTATTCTTTTACAGACAGACTGCTGACGCCACAATTAGTGAAGTTAACCCTAGTCGAATAAAATGAATAGAATCGAGTATTCATATGTTAGAAACGAGTAATGATTATTTTAGCGATAAGGCGCAGACCCACCGCGGCGCACGGAGAGGCCACGCACGTGTGTTAAGCTTCGCTTTGCAAGAAAATGTATGTGATTGTGTCCACTGCAACCCACGGACACGCTACGCATCAATTGACGTCACTGTCAACGCCAAGCACGCTGTGCATGAAGTACACACTCACTATACACGATTATTATAACCTACGACTATGTACAACTGTATCGCAACACTGTCCCACCTCCCGCAGTGAAGCTATGCACCATATTCTTGCAAAACACATGCGTAGCCTCTCCGTGCGCTACGGTGGGCCTCGAAAATGTTGTACATAGTTTATGTGTGTGTAGTGTGTACTGCAGTGGAAACGTAGACCCATGTTGTCAAACAAATGAATCCACGCAGCTAAAATGCGCCGCGTGTTTCTGCACAGCATGTGTCGCTAATTACCTCTGTGTCAGGTACTCAACGAATATCTGAACTAATTTACACGTCACTGGATAAAAATGCAACAAATCAATCACTGTGAAATAACGTTATAGTGGCTAAGACTGTTAATATCTGTGTACTGATTACGTTACGCCTGGTTCTGATAACTGAGCTGTTAGTATTTGGGGGTTCCCCCCGTAGTGGCCTCCAACCTCCCCTATTAGCCACCCCAAGCCTCGCATAGCTGTTCTAGGTCTGCTACTGATCAATCTGAGAAGTCTGAGTCTGAGCACTGTTCGCAAACAGTCCGAACGCATCGGTTTCTGAGTAAATACACAAGACATCATAAAAATCTGAGAACTGCATGCATGCACTGAGAAAACGTATAACTCACTTACTGATGCTGCTCCTGCGCCGTCCAGTCCGAGTCTGACACTGTCGCGCCGCCGGCGCTACGAGCTCGTTCGCTCGGTCAGTTTACCCACCGATGACGTGACGTCACGCAAGCAAACTACATAACTATAGGTATCTTCGCACTCGCGACAGCATGTGCCGCGGTGGGTTTGCGCCTTAAGCTGGAGAGAAGAGAGGTCAACAGAGGGCCAGGTTCATAATTATGATACGAGAGACTAAATTAAGAATAAAACGGTCAGGAGTTCGAGCAACGAAGTCATAGTATTACGTAGACTTATTAAACGTATTAATAAGAAATATAATAGGACCACGCCTAATCTATCGACTAATCTGACTACTTTCATACAGTATTCTCTGTGTATTTCAGCAGTTGAGGATGACAATTCCAGCAGTTCCCGCCGCCGATTACTGGACCTAGTATTCTCAAACTTAAGGTGGGCCAACGTATACTGGGCGCGATGTCTGTGTACCGCTTAGTCTCACTTGGGAGTTGCCTGCCTGGGACAGATTGCCGACACATAATTATACAAAATTAGTAAAGTTTATAAGTATTAAAATTTTTACAGAATAGGGTAGTTGCCTGGCAGAGCAGATTGCCGACACATCTGTCATAACAAAATAAGTAAAGTTCACAGTATTAAAGTAAAATCAACCTTTACAAAATATTTTATTGTATTGTAAATACATAGTCGATTTTTTATAGACAAACGTAATATTTTCACTTTACGTTTTAACTTTTATGTCACGTCACTTAATTTATTTTTGACATCTAACACGGGGAAATAATGAAAATCATATTTTTATCGAAATCAAAACTGAAGTAAAATAAAGTACAAATTTTTAATTAACTTATATTTACCCAAGTGTGAATGGATATGCGACGTTAGAATTAGAATGGCTCGTCAAGATAAAGGCTCTAAATCGGGCTTTGTAATTAAGCTTTCAAACGAAACAGTACAAAAATTGACTGAAGAAGAACAACAGGCTAAAACTCAGTTAAAAGAAGCCACCGCAAGCAAGGTTGAGAACACAGACTCCAATAGATCGGACAATAAAGCTGATGAACCAATATCAGCTGAATCTATCAGCAAAGAGAATACCCCTAAAGAGGTAAGTAATACAGCTGAACCTAATAGAAAAGATTTAGATTCTAAAACTCCGGACGTAAAGGATGAGTCCTCTAAAATAGGCTTAGATAATAAAGATGGAAAAAAAGACGATTCCACGGCCGATCCAGCATGGGGTGACTATGCACCATATATTACATATGAAGGTGAAGAAGCCATCTACACAGACCCCTCAACCCATCAAAAATATACATGGAGCAAAGAATCCAATTCTTGGACTTTGAAACCTGATCAAGAATTACCCGGAAGGGAGTATAGTTATGAGGATGATACACATGTTTACACAGAATCTGACGGGTCCAAATTTTTCTGGGATGTTGAAAAGAAAGCCTGGATACCAAAGGTTGATGATGACTTCTTAGCTTTATATCAAATGTCCTATGGATTCATAGATAATACTAGTAAAGAAAAAGACAAGAATAAAGAAGAGGATAAAAAAGAGGATAAAAAGAAAGAACAAAACAAAATAGATCCGGCTACAGGAATGAAACGGAAAGCTGATCCACAGTGGTTCCAACCATCAGAAGATACAAATACTAAGGTCTATGTATCTAATCTACCTCAAGATTTAAACGAAGAAGAATTTGTTAATTTCATGCAAAAATGTGGCCTTGTTGAGCGAGACCCCGCAAACCAAAAGATGAAAATTAAACTGTACATGGATAAGGAACATAATTGTTTCAAAGGTGATGCTTTATGTACGTACATCAAAATAGAGTCTGTTGACTTGGCATTGAAACTACTTGACGGTAGTGATTTGAAAGGCAACAAAATCAAAGTTGAAAGAGCATCCTTCCAAATGAAAGGTGACTACAATCCTGCTCTTAAACCCAAGAAGAAAAAGAAAAAAGAACTAGAGAAATTGAAGAAGATGCAGCAGAAGTTGTTTGATTGGAGACCAGAAAAGTTTATTGGAGAAAGATCAAAACATGAGAGAATAGTAATAGTTAAGAATTTGTTCCATCCAACTGATTTTGATAAAGATGTCCAATTAATTCTGGACTACCAACAAGATTTGCGAGAAGAATGCGCCAAGAGTGGTGAGGTGAGAAAAGTGGTAATTTATGATAGACATCCTGAGGGAGTTGCCCAGATTACTATGAAAGACCCAGAAATGGCTGATGCAGTTATTCAACTTATCAATGGAAGGTGGTTTGGTAAGCGGCAGATCACTGCTGAAATATGGGATGGTAGAACAAAGTACAGGATTGCTGAAACTGATTCCGAAATTAGCAAGAGGATAAATAAATGGGATCAATTTTTAGAGGGCAAAGAAGGTGAGGAAGCCAAAAAGGACGGCTCCAAAGTTTCAGCTGATAACAAGGAACAAAATACTGTTACCAATGAAGCTTCAAGTGATGTGAAAGCAGATGATGAAACCAATAAAGTTGCAGATGTTAAAATCGCTGATAAAACCAGTGAGGTTGTGGATGATGTTAAAATCGCTGATAAAACCAATGAGGTTGCAGACGATGTTTCAATGGGCGAAAAAACCGAATAAATTCTATGAAGTATGAATTTACACTAATTAGTTTTTCGTAAGTGAAATAATAAATCAATAAAACCTATCATGTTCTCTTATTATAGCTATTTCAGTTTTTGTTTCAGCTCAAGCCCTCAAGCCCTATTTTAGCGAAGTCAGGTGTATTCTTGAGTCTGTATAAAATATAAAAGAACTAAAATGGTTCTTAGAAAGAAAAGATGTGGAATACAATTAAAATATATCTTTTCCCATGGTAAATGATTTAATAACTTATTACAATAGTTAATACATAAATACCTTAAACAATGTATTATAGTTCTGCCTACACCCATAATAAAAAGGCCTAATGTGTTGAACATTATTTGTTAGTCTATGCCCCCTTGGCAGAACAGAAACCAGTCTTTGCATTTTAGCCAATTTTAATTTTAAAAAAACCGTACCATAAACAACAAACAAGCCGTCATGTTGTCTGACACCTGACTTTTTAGTTCCATACACAAATTTATCTAATTCGACGTTTTGTAATCAAAAACGTTCACAATAACGCTTGTTATCCGAGAGGCGGATGAATTAAGTTTACAGCAGTGTATTGTTCTATAATGGGAATTGTGTACGAACGCTGGAATACGCGTCTATACTTGGAGTGAGGTGTCACGTCTAATCGGGGCTTCTCTAGCGGCCGACTCCATGAACAATAACAGGATAATATGTTAACATGGCTGTGCAATCGGACTCTGGAGGGAAGGACGACGTGAAGACACAGTTCGTGACGCGAGAAGGCACATATCGCTTGATGACTCTGTCGGAGTATTCGAGGCCTAATCGCGTTGGTTATACGAGTGGTTCTGGGTCTTCGCATGTGCGCGTTTCGCTCGTCAGCCTACCGCCGGGGCCTGGGGGCGGAGCGCCCGGCTCCGACGGACAGGGCTCCGACGATAGGATATGCTTCAACCATGGCAAAGAACTTTATGTTTATGTGTACAGAGGTGTTAAAAAGGTAAAATAACTTGTGTTTATACTTACAAATAGACTTAAATTTATTTATACATCTCTAGCTGGCACTAAAGTACAACCAATTTGCCTACCATATATTTTGAGAATACATAATAAAATTAGATTGAAACTATTCAAGTCAAGTTGATGAAAAATATATCACAGCATCAGTAATTTAAAAAAAATACTGTAAGTATTTAATCTATGGTGTTGTTCCAATTCCAATTTTGATGAATCTTGTTTATTTTGGGCTAGTTATTAAATTGTAAGCATATTGTAGGTACACTTTCTAATCTAAACTTGCAATGTATATCATATCTAGAATGAACAATCAGATTCATATCTATGAAATAGGGTACAGATACAAATAGCCTTAATTGGTTGATGTAATGTAGGTGTGTTTGTTATGCATTGATTTAGGTCCAAGTCGAAAAAACAACATTTTCAGAGAGCATAAACTATTATATTGCATTCTAGAAAGCTATGTTAGTTAGACATAATCTAATTGCAGTTTATCACAAAAATTAATAGAAATTAATGGTTCAGATTGCAATATTAAATCATTCTAACATAACATCATGCCTATATTCCCAAAACGGTTACACAGAGGTGTATAGTAAACCCTCATTTTGTTGTTAGTTTAAGTCTCATGTAATAGGGGGCGAGCCTATTGCCATCAACCGGGCACACATCCAGATTCTGGGCTGCTACTAAGAAATTATTCTATTCTATAAATTACTAGTAATTATTGACTAGATCGCATTCACCGAAGAAGAAATCATAAATTTCTGCGATATTTAGATTATTATATTAAAACTTGAAACCTCTTTTGCAAATTTTAACTTTTCAATGTTCTCTGTTTAAATCAGGGGTGGGCAAACTTTATTCATCCAGGGCCAGAAAAATGCAAGAAATTATGAAGGAGCCAGAATAAAACAAAATGCATTTTGTTATGCCAGAACTAAAATTTTTTGCTCAAATAATTACTGCTATTTGTTACGGCCATACACTCTTGTTTTTAAAGGGAGGGTTGGCGGGCCGGATATAACCTGTTTGCGGGCCGGAGTTTAGATAATTTGCATGTGGCATTCAGTGATTTCTACTTGCCCCCACTAGGGGAAGGCGTGATGTTATGTTTATGTATGCTTAACATTTTATAAATAATCTTCAAGTTCACCCCCTACCCTGTTGTTATTATGTTACAACTCAAAATTTATATCGTTTTAAATATTTACTATTTCTTAAAATAAAACTCGCAAAACTCATACATTTGTATGTCTGGCAGGGCATGTCACTATATTTCACACTTCCTCGGCAGGCGGCAGATCTCACGAAGCCCGTTGACAAGAAGATGTACAAAGGCACGAACCCAACCTGTCACGACTTCAACACCGTCACGATGACACCGGACAGTGTGTCGCTAGTTATAGGATTTTCTACCGGCCAAATACAACTCATAGACCCTATTAAGAAAGAATTAAGTAAATTGTACAATGAAGAGGTGAGTTCATATGAAGTAATTTTTGTTTTCTATTAAAATGCCATCATTGTGCCTTTGATGCAATTAGCAATGACGCCACAATTGACTTTTACGACAATGACATAAGGTTCAAAGTAATAATGATTCACGTGTCATCATAAAACAATAATTATACTGATACTCCTTGAACTTGAATGAGCTTGTGCTTGAAGTGAGAGAAATGCAGAGTTTAAACTTACACTCCCTTATAACAAAATGTGGTTTAAACTAAAACTAAGGTAAACCCAGAATTAAACTACACCCATGACTTTCCAACGTCATATAACAAAAAGAGACAGGGCTTTTTTAAACCAAAGCGCCATCTCCACGAGCGAGTGAATCGTGGCGATATTCTCGCCGTGCCATCAAATTCAATACTAACTATCGCCGCGATAACATCGCCGTGTGGAGACACGTTCTAAGAGAGTGTGTTGAAATACATGGCACGACGATAATATCGCCGCGATTCTCTCGCTCGTGGAGACGGCTCCTTATAAGAAGGACTATGACCAGGCTAGGTCACACTATAGGCAGAGTGATCTAGCAATGTCATGTCAACATAATATTACTTATCTTTTATTGTTTGTTGGAACTACTGTTGTTGTTATCCGCGGATGTACTCAGGCCGAGTAAGCCCTCGTTTATAGACACGTGGGATTCGCCACGTACTGTCTTACACACAACTATAACCAGGGACCGAATTACCCAAAAATTAAGGTACCTTTAAATTTCAGTATGACGTCATACCGTTAAATAAGGGTTACCGAAATATTTCGTTACCGTTTTTTTTTTCAGTAGCGGAATTTTGAGATTTTTGAGGTTGGTTATGCATGTAATACCGGTATATTTCGGTAGAAGCAAAATAACGTCTAACGTCTTCGACCCTCCCCCCCCGCATCGACTAGCCGCCCAGTCTCGCATGTTTTTCGGTAGGTACTGAAATCGTATAAAGGTAAAAGAACGGTATAGTCCAATCTTTATTTATAAAGGTATCGGTATAGTTCAATCTTTATTTTAAACCGGTATCGATATATTTTTGAGGTATCTTAACCTCTAACCGTAACCGCTTTCAGTCCCTGACTATAACTCGAGCATTTTATTATTCTCCTTTTGGGTGTCCCAGTCCCACTGCTGAGCGAAGGCTTCCCCTTTTGCCTTCCAAACATCTCTATTTTGTGCCGTTTCTGAGCATGCCAGCCCCGCAAACACGTCTAGATCGTCACGCCATCTACGCTTCAATCTCGAGAACGATGTCCTCCTTCTGGCGTCAGGGTGATGTTCTATGCCCATCTGTCCGGGTGCATTCAAACGTTATGGCCGACACACTCCCACAGTAGCCTGACTGTTTTTTCTCCAATATCTGCAACTTGCGTACAACTCATATAACATGCGCGGAAAAACGCATCGTTATTATACAAGGTGTAACATAAATAACGCACAACCTCTTAAGGGGTCACTGTACTCATCATTATGAACAACTTTTACTATGGGACCAAACCTGAAATCGCTAAAAAACATCAGCTGTTCCCTACATTTTGACGAGTTATGCGAACATAAATGTAGGTAACAGCTGTTTTTTTTTTCGCGATTTCTTGTTTGGTCCCATAGTAAAAGTTGTTCATAATTATGAGTACAGTGCAGTGGCGAAGGGTGAATTTTCTTAAAAGGGAAGCCGGACCAAAAAATGCTTACCTTGCTCAAGTGTGATGCGTGAATTCCAGTAACTACTCGTATAACTGTGGCCCTGTGGTTGACTTCGAAATCTTGTACAGATGAATTGAAATGAAAATAATAGATACTAGTATTTGCCATATTTCGAAAGGGAAGCCGATAGGAATCGAGTTGTATGGAGCCTTCGCCACTGGTACAGTGACCCCTTAAGAGGTTGTACACTTGTTTATGTTACACCTTGTATATGTTTGAATTGTCTGCTTAACGCCCGCATCACGCTCCGCGTCTCCGTAACCGAGGCCTTAAGGTCGCGCTCAATGCGTAGATAAATACCAAAAACTCAAGCACGATATCTGTGGGAAATACCTGAAAGCAATTTCATTTGCTACGTCACATAAAAACCCAATTATAAAAAAAGATGATTTGTTAAGTATTTATCACTACATAGTATAAAACAAAGTCGCTTCCCGCTGTCTGTCCCTATGTATGCTTAGATCTTTAAAACTACGCAACGGATTTTAATGCGGTTTTTTTAATAGATAGAGTGATTCAAGAGGAAGGTTTTAAGCTATAAAATGTACACGTGCGAAGCCGGGGCGGGTCGCTAGTAATTCATAAATTGTCTAGTTGGCGCAGCGGTCGCAAGTACGGTTGTCGAGCTCGAAGCCGTGAGTTCAATTCTTAGATTGGGCAAAGTGTTATTGAGTTTTTCTGCAAGAAAATTCACAGTGACAGCCAGAATTTTGCTCGATAAATATCAATAATCTCGAATGTTAACGGAATTATATTTGCTCGAGCTTAAGCGGCCAAGACATTTCGCCCGCACTATACGACAGTACCTCTGATTCATCGTTCAGCCCAAAGATGTCCACTGCTGGACATAGGCATCCCCCGAAAGGGGGGGGGGGGGGTTGCCATAATCGCCACGCTTGGCAGGCGGGTTGGCGAATCGCATTATGGTTGTTAAAGTACTCAGAGAACGCTGCTGCCCATCCTCTAGTGAATCCCTTAGTCGCCTTGTACGACACCCATTGGAAGAGAGGGGTTAGTGCTATTCTTTACGTCCGACACCACAAGGACCTCTGCTTACCCCTTCGTAAAGGCGTAACGTATAGTACAACACAACTAATAAACTGCATCGATGTATCTGATCGAACAACCAATGATCGAAAAACACTCACTCTTATTGCGTCAGCATAAAGATCATCTTTTATTGCAGTACTTCTTCTCTCGTGTCAGCACGAGCTATACGAAAATAGCTCATGCTGTGGTGAAAAGATTAGCCAGTCAGCAAGGTTGATAGCGGGGCTGACTGCCCAGGGTGCGCCGGACGTACTTAAGTATCGTCACTCGTGGAGGCTCTTTTTACCGGTCACGATTCACCGAGCTCTCCCGTTGTAGAGCCGGTCGTCTCTTCAGACTCCGCAGTCACATCGATAATTCAGCCCTTATCAAGTTGTCTCCCCCCCCTAAGCCCCCGCCAGCAACACCATAAGCCGAGGTCCGAGTCCCACTAGGGGTCGCCCTTAATGTGCGTCCTGAGTGACGGCGCACCGCGCAGGCGGAATGGACGGCACATTAAATAAATGTTCGAAACGTTTGAATTTCGATATCGATATTATTAAAACCAAAGTAAAATAAACGAAACACTAAACACGCGCGAACGCGTCAACTATCCCGCGTACATTAAGGACAGGTATCGACGGTAAAGCCACGGTAAAGACGCTCCGAAATCCGCAATACGCCCGTGCGCCGTCACTCAGGACGCACACTTAGTGCTGTTGTTGCAGGTAGTCATGATGTTAGTGTAGTATAAATAGTTAGCTTAGGTTAAGTATTTTACTTACCCCCCCCCCCCCCCCCCCCCCCCATTGTCTGGAGACCCTTCAGGTCTAGCCAATAACTGCCCGGTTACATAGAAACGGTCCCCTAGGACCATCAACAGCAGAACAAAAGAAAAAAAAAAGGAGGCTCTTTTCATGCACCCCCCTGCACTGCAGTACTAATAAACATTCGTGGTCTAGCCGCACTCAGTTCGGAAATGATCGGTTTTACGAAGTTTGCTGATGCGACTGTATGAATAACTCTATTCAAAGTTTCTAGTACTTGGTTATTGATGTGAAGCAAACACGACATCTTCACTTTACCTTTACAATTTCTGTTCAGTATTATGCGTTATTATAACCTTTGTTATTTAAATCACACATATACCTGTTGCTACATAAGTAGCATATACAAGGTTAGTCGGAAAGGGGGTACTAATCCGCGAAAATTATCACTAATGACTGTTTTAAAGAAAGTGTTAAAATTTCGCAATTCGATCATTTTTATTTCCATGTAAAATAATTTTAGTTTTTTCAAAAATTCTTTGTCCCTACTTCAGTTACGAATTCAGAAAATGGAGCTTCTAATTTATGACCCCAAATATGACCTAAAATGTAAACACAGCTGATCATACATACAGTCCGCGAGACCTAAGCTGAGCTTTGCATTAGTGTGAGAATGAATGCAGACGCGTCCTTTGCTTGGTTTAAACCGGTTTATACTGCTTTTTGGCAATCGATTATATGTGCACTCACACAAATGCAAAGCTCAGCTTACGCCTCGCCAGTTGTACCTAATCATCTATATATATAAAAGAAAGTCGTGTTAGTTACTTCACTTATAACTCAAGAACGGCTGAACCGATTTAGCTGAAAATTGGCAGGGAGGTAGTTTAGAGCCAGGAGAAGGACATAGGATACTTTTTATCCCGTTCGAGATCATGTAGGTAGGTAGTAGGTAGGTAGTAGGTAGGTAGTAGGTAGGTAGTAGGTAGGTAGTAGGTAGGTAGTAGGTAGGTAGTAGGTAGGTAGTAGGTAGGTAGTAGGTAGGTAGTAGGTAGGTAGTAGGTAGGTAGTAGGTAGGTAGTAGGTAGGTAGTAGGTAGGTAGTAGGTAGGTAGTAGGTAGGTAGTAGGTAGGTAGTAGGTAGGTAGTAGGTAGGTAGTAGGTAGGTAGTAGGTAGGTAGTAGGTAGGTAGTAGGTAGGTAGTAGGTAGGTAGTAGGTAGGTAGTAGGTAGGTAGTAGGTAGGTAGTAGGTAGGTAGTAGGTAGGTAGTAGGTAGGTAGTAGGTAGGTAGTAGGTAGGTAGTAGGTAGGTAGTAGGTAGGTAGTAGGTAGGTAGTAGGTAGGTAGTAGGTAGGTAGTAGGTAGGTAGTAGGTAGGTAGTAGGTAGGTAGTAGGTAGGTAGTAGGTAGGTAGTAGGTAGGTAGTAGGTAGGTAGTAGGTAGGTAGTAGGTAGGTAGTAGGTAGGTAGTAGGTAGGTAGTAGGTAGGTAGTAGGTAGGTAGTAGGTAGGTAGTAGGTAGGTAGTAGGTAGGTAGTAGGTAGGTAGTAAGTAGGAAAAAGTGCATTGCAACGCATGCGGGTACAGCTAGTCTTCTTATAAAATCCCTACTAATATTATAAATGCGAAAGTAACTCTTGTCTGTCTGTGATCCTTTCACGCCTAAACCGCTGAATCGATTTTGATGAAACTTGGTGCAGAGATAGTCTGGAACCTGGAGAGGGATATAGGATACTTTTATTCCGAAAAATACGGAATACGCGATAAACGACATCCACGCGGGCGACCTCTAGTCCTCTATATTTGTATTGAGCTTAATCTAAATTTAGCTCATGTCCACCCGGAACTATTAAAACAGTGATTAAGCTATCACACATAGGATAATATTCGTCCTTCAACCCACGTATTTGTTAGTTGAAGTACCTATTTATTACTAGGCATTGTATTATCACTAGTCAGTTATCACGACCGCATCCCCGCCATGTGTTATATTATATACTCTGTTACATAATAATATAACGTTTAATAGTAAATATTGATAACATGGCTATGTTGGTCATGGCAGAAGAGTTATAAAAGAAGGGGCCATCCATTAATTAACTCACACGAATTTCATGATTTTTTTACTCTCCCCCCCCCCGTCCTTGTCACAGCTGGTCTCATTTTGTGAGACTCCCCCCTCCCTAGTGTAATGTCACATATTTTGCAATTTAACATCTAGAAATAATTAAATTACAACAGCAAATCCGTAATTAGTTTTATTCCCATTTCTGATTAGATTTTGAATTGTGTGATATGTAAAATTTGGGACCCCTCCCACCTCTTGTCAAACTTCGTCATATTTCTACACCAGTGCGCTTTCATGTTCATCTTGCGCTTTCAACTTTCAATTCCTCTTGCGTCAAGCGCATGCAATATTGATTGCCATAAGACGCATGCAGCTTATCGTCTACACCCGTGCGCCTTGGTCAGTCGTCAGTCAACATACAATAAACGGATTAGCGTGCGCTAGGGGCTTTGCAGCATGCGCTTTTGTCGAACTAGTATTAAGGCATGCGCTATGGCGCTTCACGCATGCTTCAGACGAAGACGCAAGATGAACATGAAAGCGCACTGGTGTAGACATAGCTATATCTTTACCGTATAGTCCTGCAGCAGCTGCAGCATTTAGGGCCAGACCATATGACGGTCCCAAGCGAACTTTCTAGTTCGCCAAAATAAAAAATATGAAAATTATCAGAATTTTCGGCTGATTTTAAGCCTAAGGCCGCTCTACGGTTAACCGACGCGGTTGAATTTTCTTTGCCATTTAGTGCGTTTTAAAACCGCCACTGCGTTCGCTTGTATCCATTTCTTTGAATCAAAAAATCATGCGGGTAAAAATCTTCCTCGGTTAACCGTAATGCGGCTTTAGGCTAAGACCTCTGCTTCGGCATTTAACCATCCACTGAAGTAAGCCTCCACGGGAACGTGCCATTGTCCTGTATCTCATGCTATCGTTGTCCACACTTTATATTTGCAATTCAATTGTTAGGTAAAACACTATATCTGCGAATATTTCTATTAGAAAAATATTAGAGAAATCAAAGTGTGTATCCTCGTTAAACTTATACCCAACACTTATTGCTTTGCGTGTCTAGGATGTGGCGTTAATTAACTACACATTAAAATAATCAACCCTGTTATTGCATTGTATATTTTCTAGATTATTCGATAACTAAATCAATACCATTTACCCATTCCAGAGACTGATCGATAAAACACGAGTGACATGCATAAAATGGGTGCCGGGCTCGAGCAATCTGTTCATAACGGCGCACGCGTCCGGTCAGCTGTACGTGTACAACGAAGAACTGACCTGCGGGACCACCGCACCCCACTACCAACTATTCAAGCAAGGCGACGGCTACTCCATACACACGTGCCGGACCAAATCGACCAGAAACCCGCTCTACAGGTGGGTCATAGGCGCAGAGGGCAGCTGTATAAACGAATTCGCCTTTTCCCCCTGCGGAACAAATCTAGCAGTCGTCTCCCAAGACGGCTTCCTCCGAGTATTCCATTACGACACGATGGAACTCATCGGCAGAGCGAGATCCTACTTCGGCGGGTTTTTGTGTGTCTGCTGGTCTCCAGACGGGAAGTACGTTGTCGTCGGTGGAGAGGACGATCTAGTTACTGTTTGGTCGTTCAGCGAGAGGCGGGTCGTAGCGCGAGGACAGGGCCACAGATCGTGGGTATCTGTCGTCGCGTTCGACCCCTACGTCGTAAGCTTTAGCGAACCCGAAAGCGAAGAAGGAGTCGAAGACGATAGACAGAAAAGTGAAAGCGTACAGTGTTATAGGTTAGGCAGTGTATCTCAGGACACACAGTTGTGCTTGTGGGATCTCACCGAGGACGTGTTGAAGCCGCCTGTCAGGGCGCGAGCCTCAGCACATCTCTCACCTAATAGTCAAACTTTCTCCCCAAACGGTGTCCCCGGTATGAAAGTGCCAGCGCCTAAAGGAGCTAAAACTAATAAAATAGGACATAAACACGCCGAGCTGAGCGGGACGAACGCGGCGGGCGAACCGTCCGGCGCGAAACCAGCGAAAGCAAAAGTGAACAACGTCTCAACACTAAACATTAGTGTCGGGAAAGCGAAAGAGGAGACTTCGGGGTCGCTCGGGGTGAACTCCTTGACGCAGCGACTAGCTGGGTTTTCGTTCGGCGAGCGTCGTTCAGAACATCGTAGAAACTTCAGTCTGACGTCCAAACCGGCGGAGCAGAAGTCTTCAGCGTCGAACAGCGTCGCGTTGAGAGGGAAGTCTGCGGGCGCGCAGACGAACGACTCGTACGACCCTCTGAAGCTGATAGGTACGCCGTCGTGTCCGCGGTTCGACGAGTGCCCCGTGCTGGAGCCGCTGGTGTGTAAGAAGATCGCGCACGAGCGGCTGACGGCGCTGCTGTTCCGCGCGGAGTACTTCGTGACGGCGTGCGCGGACGGGTGCGTGAACACGTGGGCGCGGCCGGCGCGCGCACACAACGGTGAGGCGCGCCCGCACAGAAGGTTCGACAGGATCGACCTGGTTGACTAGTCTCTTTTGTACGCGCGCTACCGCCGCATACAAGCCGTTTGGCTGTTAGCAGTACTACACTTAGTCTATTCGAAATTTTTGGGCACGTACGTTTCGATAAATTGGTGACCATAGTATATTTCTTGGATATACTTTCCAAGAATTAACAGTAAGTGATTAGTACAATATAGTTCAAAATATATTTCCTTATTTTAGCAGCACTGAAGGTTGTACTAGTAACCGTTTATGAACGAAGTAGGTGTTATTCTGTTGCTTTCCGAACGAATAATATCCACGTTATAGTAATTTTAAACGTAGCTGTTATTTGATGATGTTATTTAGCAAAATGGCCGTGTTTTTTAAATGTTGTTTTGACTGTCTTGCTCTGAATTTTGGATAGACTAAGATGTTAACTTTGGTTGTTTTAAAATACTCCCGGTTGTATGCAGCGGTGTCGCTGGTTGTTAGTTAAAGTTTATGGTGAGTGTTCGCGTGCTATTATTCCATGTTAGACACATTGTTGGTTCAGAATGCGTGTGAGTGTATATGTCGTGTCCTGGAGCTCTCCTGTGTATGCCAATACAATTTTAATATGCATATGAAATTCCCGGATCGCAGACAAAGTTTTTTCTATGCTTCCAAAGTTTTGCACTAAAGAGAAAATTTACACTTTGTTTTTTTGAGCCTATTTCTACGCGAATCTGGGAATACTTAGTAATGTATAATTTCCGTATACATATTATGGGGTCTACACACCGAAGGCCTGCTAAGCGCTTCTGCTCTTTGTAGCAATGCACTAACACCTTTAGAAACAGTATAAGTGCATAAAATCGTGCAGTAGCTGGAACGCATCGTCCAGAGCCGCCGTGACGGTGTGTAGATCCCATAAGTTTTTATAAGGAATTGTAATACGCAAAAATAAAAAATAAACTTAAGTCGTGTACGCACATTCGAATACGACCATCGTGAACCCGAACATCGATCATGAATCATTGTGAACGTGTTCGTCGAAATCTATTTGGTAATGGTACGCATGCAAACAATGTTGTTACATTCAAGCCTCGTATCCACTAGGCAAGAATTGACGCGCTACATGTTGCTCAACATGTTTTTCAACACGTAGCAACACGATGATCGATAATGTGCAACAAACTAACAAACTCATGCGTACTAATTCTTTCAGCGTCATGTTCCGTGTCATCTGGCAATGTTGCCGAACATGTTGAGCATCGCATGTTTCGCGTCAATTGTTGCCTAGTGGATACAAGGATACCACGTAACTTTGTTGGACAGTGCGTACACGGTTTTATGTCCTACAACGTGAGCTTAAATCCATAATATTTTTGCTAGAAATAATTAGGCAAATCATTTTTGTCTTGTTTAATAATAGTTGGACGCAAACAAACCACATTAAAACCAAAATTATTGTCACTTTCTTATACGAATCACTACATAGTATAAAACAAAGTCGCTTCCCGCTGTCTGCCTGTCCCTATGTATGCTTAGCTCTTTAAAACTACGCAACGGATTTTGATGCGGTTATTTTTAATAGATAGAGTGATTTAAGAGGAAGGTTTATATGTATAATACAAGCATATTATAGTAGAGAAATACGCGATAAACGACATCCACGCGGGCGACCTCTAGTACACTCTAAATTATTGTTATAAGGTAGCATTCGGATCTTGGCAAACGCGACCAGGTTGCGCGATCTACTGTTTAATATGATTTTTTATGAAGCGTCGTATAAGATTCGTATAAAAAAACCACGGAGCAAGTACAAAGAGATGTTTTAATGCGATTTTCCAATAATACGATGCGTGACATTTCGCGGGGCGAGGGGAACGTTATACCCGGCCTACTTCTATATTTCCATCTAGCGGTGAATAGGAAACACTAAAAGCTTTAAGCTTTAAGCAGCGCTAATTTTCTAACATGTTAGTGTGTTTTTGCGAACAAAACTGTTAGGCCACGCCCCTATTCGGTTAGCAAACAATGTTAAGTCGGGTCCGCAGCGCCAATTTTGCTAACAAAACTGTTAGGCCACGCCCCTATTCGGTTACCAAACAATGTTATCGTGTTTGCAAACACGAAAACACGGCGCAGCGGACCTGGCTTTAGATTTATAGATAACTCTAACATGTGGTTTAGCTATACAGTGTGTCCGGTTATGGACTAGCGATATTCTAGGTACTTATATAGCAACTATTCTAATACACAAATACACTACGCACTAGGGTCCAATCCACTTCCGCGCTATTTGGCAGCCATTTTGCTTTTTTGTTGAGATATTCTCTATCTTAAAGTTATGAAAATGTGAACCCATTGTATCGTAATGTAAACGATAGACAATGTTGTTGCCCTCCGAATAAGCCTACTTTTATCTCAGTAAGACCAAAACTTTGAGAGATGTGTTTTTTTTTTTGCACGTACAGAATATCTCAACAAAAAAATGGAAGTGGTTGGACTCCAGTTTATAGTGTATTTGTGTACTAGAATAGTTGTTATATATAGTGCCTAGAATATCGCTAGTCCATGATCGGACACATTGTATAACGCTAGATGTGATGAACTCTAGTGATACAGATGTAATAAATTACGTATAAAATTACTTTTAAGTGAAATGTGATGCCATCCATGGTATTGGAACGTTTATCAGAGTAGCTTTTGTAAAACAACACACCACAATTCAACTTTTCTTTCAAATAACAATGAAATAGTAAAATGGGATTGGAGCGGGAACGTATTGTGCACGGGACGCGTGCCGACAGACTGACATAGGCCACGCCCACCGTGATGACGTCAGGACCTAGCTGATATCACAGTGCAAAGTTGCATAGGCCAAGTTCTCTTTGTATTTGCTTCGTGAAGAAAACTGTTAAGATGCTACCTTTAGATGTGGTTTGTTTGTGATTTTTCAACAATTTTGATATGAGAATAATTGTCCTCCAGCTCTTAGGTCAAGTTTGCACGATACTTTAGTAGTATAAGACAAACGAGTAAACTGTTACTAAATTGTGATACTCCCTTAAATCGTTGCATCATCTGTCCTTGTAATTATAACAGTTCTGGGAGCCTACTCCGAAAATCGAACAACGAAATTTCGTCTGAAACGCATTTACCAATCACGAATGTATTTCGGATTCGACGATCGATTTGACGTTCTGTCTTTCGTTCACCCTACTCCCAAATGTAAATTGACAACTAGTAGTTGGTTGTTTGACAGTACTTTGATCGCGTATTTATAATTCTATTGTATAATAATGTGGTATGCCAGGTATTCTCTTCTGTGTCAGCTAGGTCGCATGATTGGCCCAACACTACGTCATCGGCTGTGGGTATTGCCACTATGTGTAAATAAATTACGCGAGCAAAATGCATTTTTTCACTTACTTGCTTCTATAAAGAAGTAATTTTATACAGTTTAGTTTTTTAACGAAATAGATACTGAAATAGATGAAAAAAAATAGCAAATAGTTAGGAATTTATTTTATATTCATAAGACACTTGTCCCACTGCCAACGATGAGCGAGAAGCGAGTAGAGCTAGAAACGAGTTGACGAGCAGCGAGAAGCGAGTGTGTAGTTCCGATAGTTTTGTCGCTGGGCTATAAACGAGTGTGTGAGTCCGACGGGCGATTACTGTCACTCGCAAATGACCGCTGGTTGGTCTCTTGACGTGAATTCAGACCGCCAAGCGAGCATCGCTGAGCGAGTATTATCTTTGATAGCACTTGTCGCTCAGCGACAAACTAGTGGAGCGAGTCCTCGCCGGCAGTGTAAACAGTCAGCGATCAACTATTAATATATGCATCTCTTTTGTTTACACGGAATGTATATCTATTGTACGTTTCTTGCGCGAGAAAATAGCTGATAATTAGTCGTTTCCTCTCTAGCGGTGGGACAACTGCCTTATGAACTAAAAATCTCCTTAATTGTATTGAAGATGTTAATCAATGGCAGCACTGATCATGACATTCGTGGCATAGTATTGGGCCATCGCGGGAACAGAATACCTGGTGTAGCATGTTATTATACCATGCGTTTTTCGGAGTAGGCCTCCTAGACAGAGAGTAACAACAGACTTAATTAAAAATATTGTTAATACTTCCTTGATAGTTCTATCGAAATGTTTTCAATTTATTAATAGAATAGCTTTAAATTGTGCTCGGCATTCTGTTCTTAACTAAGTCATACAGGAAAGTTCCAGTTGTGGGTAAAGTTCCACTAAGCATTTTCTAGTGTTGTAATGATATACGATGAAAAAAAAAACATTTTAGATAGCAATAGATATGAGATTCGTAACTATGTATAGACAAAATGTATATTATAATTAAGGAAAAACTTTTTTTTCTCGGCTCACATAATATGTAAATATAGTACGTAGGTCAGCGATCTGATCGCTTCATATACGCAAAGAACACACGTGCGCTTTCACATAAAAGCTATTTATTACGATTTTTTTATTCGATTTAAATGTTGTTGCATCGATTGACGTGTCTGTAAGACTTGCAGTGTTTAATCGTTTTAACTATTTTTTTTTTTAATATTGTGAGACTCTTATAAGTTGTTAATTATTTAGATATTAGTTGTTAGTGTGTAGTTTAGTGAATTTATTTTATCATAGATCAATATTTGGTTCTATATTTTTGCTCTCCTGTAGATAAATTTGATGAGCGCGGATTTGGAGTTTTTTTGAAAAGGTGAGTTGACCGTTATGAATGAAGACATTCGAGTGGACTATATAATGAAATTATATTAATATAATTTTTAGCACTTTCTCACTGTGTAAAAATTGACCAATATCAGGACGAGTGACAAAGTTAGAATGAACGATTCTTCTCAGTATACGGGAAGATAATAAGATTTAAAGTAACCATTTAAAACAAGTATTGATAAAAGTATTCAATCTTTAGACCTTAGCACTGTAAGGTAAACAGTAATTATACATAGTGTAACAGGGGTGGTGGATCGTCTGTAGCAGGGCGATGGGGAATCTCAGTACCCATTGATTTAATCCTTAATATGTTCCGTTTTAATCAGTGGATCAAAAGTTATTGAGATTTTTATGAAAGTTCAGTGAAAATCAGTTTTAGCGACATATTATTATTATATATAGCTATATTAGAAAGTAAGGCCAACTATACAACGTTATTTTTACTTTATGCGAAAACCGAGACACCCCAACAAGATTTTCATCAGAACTACCTGAAGATGTGTTTTTTTTAGTAAATCTCCAAGTTACACCTTAGTTTATGTCGCGTTAAGTTCGCTAAAAAAGTGTGAAATGCCTGAGATGTGCTATGCAGGAGTTGTCTAATACACGTAAACTGACCGAGCGGACCGTTTCAAGCCTCAAGGTGTCTATTCCCGTCAATTGTTATGGGTAGAAACCTACTCAAACAAAATTGAAATTTATGAAAAAAAAAAAAAACAAAAAAAAATGTGGTGTAAAAAATATGTCAATCGATTCTCCTAGTGATTCTGAACAAACTAGTTTCAGGTTTCGCATATACTAAAACTAACCTTGTAGAAATATTTTCAGAAAAAAAAAACACGATCGTACACCTTAGCTTTTTATCTCTCCGTCTATGATTTTCGTAAAAGAGACAGCTTACCATCTTACAACTGACTAATCGAATCGTTCTGAATCAGGGAGATAATAATTTAGTTGCACTTGCAAAGTTTATTCTAAAATCAGATTTTTACCACAAAACTCCAACTAACTTTTAAACCACTGAATATCGCGGAACATACTTGAGATCTAAATCTATAGGTATTGAGATCCCCAATCGCCCTGCTTCGGATGATCCACTCCCCCTGTTACATGCTGTATAAATACACTGAATGCTCCCTTTTCACAAATCCGCGCTTGAAACAATATTCCTAATCTATATTTAGATATTTTCACAATTGTCCATTGCTAATTGCAAATTAAAACTTAGCAACAACGGAATAACTGTTACAATGCAATAGCGTAGTAATGAAATAACTGGGGGCCAACTCTACTGATAAAAACGTTGATCAATCGCAAACTAACTGAAACCGAACCGTTTACCCAGACAGTTTTCGAACGGTTCGGCTTCGGTGCGATTCGGCAACAATTTTGTCAGTAGAATTAGCCAGCAGGACTCTTTTCTTGTATTCGCCTAAATTATTTGTTAAAAATTAACTTTTATAGTCACTATTATTTATGTGTATAGCGTATAACGTTTTTATTTTAATCCTAAAAATCGACATTATAAATTACATTATTTGTGACACCGTTAATAGTTCATTTCGGTTGAAATAAAAATAACTTTTTAAGAATAGATGTTATGCATGTTGCAGAATATTTAAAAAAGGAATTATGTGTCATTTTCTATCGTACCTACCATAAAGAAATGTTTTCTTTTTTGTGGCCTTATAATGTTACTTATTATATCAATGTCAGTGGCTGCAATCTAACTTGCCTTTCTTATTTATGTCAGTTAATTCAAATAAGTTAATAAAGACAGTAGTTGTGATTCGGGGCTAAATGTGGCCAATATTGTGGCCGACTTGAGACAGAGTTGAAAAGTGTAATTCCCAGTTAGTATTGGTCCCAATGTTCCGAGCCAGTGTGTGTCTTGCGCATCGTGATTTTAAATGTGGCGTGTGCTCTTGCGCACGTGCGTAAAGCAAACATACCGTGAACTGCTAGCGGGAAGTTAGCGAACTGCTCGCGTACCTCTCGCGAATGCGCGAACATTGTTTGCAGTGGGCACGGCAACGGTTCGCGAACGTCTCGCTAACAGTTCGCGGTATAATACTAGTAATGTGCTATTGAATATTAATGGTACGATTTGAGCATTTAAAAATTTAGTTATGCGTAGGTACAGAATTTAAAAATGAAACCCCGATAAAGTTACTTGTTAAAGTTTGAAAAAATATTTTTAAAACACTAACTCGAAATATAGTGACACGAATTTCTATGATCTCTAGCAAAATTTATCGCTTCATAATCGCGATGCGCACCGTACAAGACACTTGTAAGAATTCTAAATAATCTTAATAAATTATTTGATTATTTATTGAAATTAAATTGAAATAATCTTCTACAACGCCTAAATTGCATCGTTATATTAGCTATAATAACGAGGCGAGCAGCTACTTTATTGTCTGTTTCAATGAGCCATTTATAAGTTTTAATTTCATACTTAATACTAGGTTGTGCTCATAGTTATAATATTAGCCTTTGAACAATCACTGTGGCGTTGTTTTGACTGCTTGCGACGAATTAGCAGTTATTTTTAATTGCTTTTTTCAAGACAATCATTTTAATCACCGAGCATGAGCTATTTTTTGTATAGCTCGTGCTGACACAAGAGAAGAAGATCGCCGAGTTGTGTCCCAGTCTTATTACATTTCATTTTTTTGTGATACTTGGTTTTAATAAAATTAACAAGACTGGGTATACAACGTGTAACATAGTAAACGCAAACCCTGAAAGTAGTTTGAGCCATTTTTAATATGTGTATTTTTCCTTTAAAACTTGCTTTTTACTTATCAGTCTTTTAATTGAGTTAAAGAAAATTGAGCCTTATGTTCACATCTTAAGACTGAATTTTAAATGCAGTTAATTATGAAAAGTAATACTATTTTCTTAACAATATTTAAGCACATAAAAGTTATTTCAGAGTATGTATTATGATCATAACTGAATATTCTAATTCGGGTGTTTGCGTTATTCATGTTACATGTTGTTTAAGTAAAATCAAGGAAAGGCTTCTAACCTTTTTTCTTTTTTTCTTTCTGAGTTGAGAATTGAGGATAAGCAATACTTAAGTAATATTTGAGTAGGGATTTTAACCTGTGTAGTACTGTAATTATAGACACAATAGATAAACAACGGCGGCCGTACCGTTTTCGGTACACTTGGGCGGATCACGTTAATGCATTTTTTGACAACTCCGTACTCAAATGTTGCTTAAGTACTGCTTATCCTAGAATTCTTAATTCAGAAACCGGAGGTAAGGCCAATAAATTGGCAAGCTGTCTTTAGTGAACTCGCTTGCAGTCAGAACAGCGCCTAAACAATATTGTATGTATTTTATTTTAACGATGCAGTATACACAATACAACCTATTTCGTGCATTCTTATTTAAATTAAAAGACATGGCCATTACTCGTAGCGAGACATGGCTTATTCAATGAAGCATAAATCAAACATTTTGTTTTGTTAACGACTGTTGTTAAATAACTTAATAATCCAGTGATTATATCTTTGTATTGTGTCATAATACATTTATTGATAGCTCTCTGTTTTGAGCAAACGTATCGGACTAAGATTTGATAGACTGTCTTTAAAGTTTAATTTTGTTAGAAACGTATGTATATTGGCAATGATAAGATATACTTGGAAACTCATATTAGCGACAGATAGCATAATAATTTCATTCGAACGTTTACGCTGGATGAACGCTAGTACGATATGGCCGTTAGGCGTCGATAGCGGGCCGTCGCGTATACTGCAAATACCCGATCAAATATTTTATGTTTGACATAAAATGGTGTTATTACGTTTTTAAATAAAACAACCAGGACCTGAAAAGCCATCGTTAAAGTTTCAATTCAAAATATTACGAACTTTACGATATTTGATTGAGAATCACGATCGCTTCAGTTAGGACAACGCCTTAGCGTGAAGCCACACTGCTCCGTTGCGTTGCGTTGCGACGTCGCATCGCTAGATTTGGACCAATGAGACGTCGCAGCGCTACATTTGAAATCTATAGATGGGTTCAAATCTAACGCTGCGACGCCGACGTCGCAACGCAACGCAACGGAGCAGTGTGGCTTCAATCTTACATTGCGTTTACGCGACATTGGCGCATGAAGTATAAAGAAATGTCTCGGCGGTTAGTGTAAAATATAAAGCCGTCAAAATTATTTCGAATGAAACTAATATTACTTACTAGAAATTTTCGAACTATTTTCAATAATTTTATAATGAAACAAACAGTGGCTATCATGTACTGCTATGTCTGGCCATAAGATCGAAATAATAGTTACAATACGGCCGACATATCTTGGCGAGTCTGAAGTTAGCTGATTAGCTGCGCAGGAGACAATTTCGTTTCTAAAAGATTCATTGCGCAGCCAAACAACTAACTTCAGACTCGTCACGATACGTCGGCCGTATTGTAAAAGAGTGTTAATCTTAACATTGCCGATAAACAATGAAACCGTACATTATTAATGATGGAAATTCTAAACGAAGGTTATATTGATAAGGTCTCAACTAATCGCACAGTCTAATGAACATTAGTCCTATACAAAGTTAACTAGGTCACCGAAGTACGCAATTATATGATGTTTAACACTTATTAATTTATTGGAGTTCTTTGTTCAATAATAGTGAGACACGAATTACAAGCCTATCAAGTTAATATTTAAATAGAGGATTCTCTTTATAAAATCTTGTAGTTTTATTTCGACAAAAAATATAACTCTATAAAATTTAAAAAAAAAAAGCTGCTTTCTAATGATTATCACCATCATAGTTAACGACCATCCCGATTAAACCATCTTTTTAACAAAAAACCCTTATAGAAATCAGTTCATTCGATTGGGAGCTACTTTCAGACAAAAGGATCAAACTTATACACCCCTCTTTGCGTCGGGAGTTTAAATAAATGTAAGTGCTGTGGACCACCGAAACCTTATAAAATAACATAACTATAATAATACAAATAAATCTGTGGAGTACATTATCTTGTTTCTGGTTCGACTTGTACTCTTGTGGGTGTCTCGGGGATTCCTTGACGTTATTGACTTTGGAAAACGACTGAGGGGTGATAATAGGCGACACCTGACGTGGAATCCAGAAAAAACTTGGTTACGTATGGGAAGGGAAAGGTCAGATATCGATATTGCTACAGTCTGGCCCAGACCAATTTATTAAATAGGTTAACAATCTGTTTTTTTTATTCTTGTAAAAAATAAGGTATTGTTTATATCAAATCAAATTTATTTCTAATAGTATACTACGTTTGTAGCATTTGTGTAAAAACACGTTACTATCGCCAGAAGATTGATTTCCCTTTTATCAAATTGGTTTGGGTTAGGTTAAGCTCGGATTTTTGGACCGAGTCTAACTATATACATATAATCAATTGATAGATCTGTTTTCCAATACTAATGGGCTTGTGGTGAAGATGAGCTGGACTTTTCTTCAATAATGCTGAATTTTTCCAGAAATGAGAAATAAAACACTTATTCGCTATAATAAATAATATAATTCATATATTATCGGTAACTAAAAGCCGGGGTCCCAAGCGGTAGTGTCGGCAGCGTCTACCATCTTGTAACAAACGACTGTGTCCCCTGGCTGGACGTCGAAAGGCTCTTCAAAACGAAGACCGCACTCCATATCACGCTTTATGGTTGGTACTTCATCTTTTAAATGCTTCATTGATGCTAATTTACCTGGAACAAAGAATAACAAACTGAAAACCATTCTTCTATCCACATTGACCATACAAAGGAAGTAAGAATGTAGTGCATGGGGGTGGAATCTATACGGTCCGCCTGGCTAGCTACCACACTTTAAAGTTTTGGGCCAAGCAGTTTTCTGTGTGCCATCGTGTGTATGTGCGAGACAGAGGGGTATAGGGAAGTCCCTCTATATTATTTATTTATTTATTTATTTATACTTCTATGCACTATGGTGGTACATAAGGCGGACTTAATGCCATAAGGCATTCTCTACCAGTCAACCTTTGGGTTAAAAGGAGCAAGCAAGAAAAGCAGTTTTCTGTGTGCCATCGTGTGTATGTGCGAGACAGAGGGGTATAGGGAAGTCCCTCTATATTATTTATTTATTTATACTTCTATGCACTATGGTGGTACATAAGGCGGACTTAATGCCATAAGGCATTCTCTACCAGTCAACCTTTGGGTTAAAAAGAAAAACATCGAAATAGGTACAGCAAAAAAATAAATAAAAATGTATCTTCGTTACTTGGATTCGATCTATATCTTTGTTACTTGGATTCGAGCGCTCCATCTTAGACCCTGTCTAAGCTTACCAGGGTCGAAAGTGACCAAGTCAAATAATAAAAAAGTGCACATCATTCGGTTTCCGCAATGGCGATGGATGGAGGGATAGTCAATGATCTAACTTCTCAGTCCAGTCGGGCAGAAGCGTCATTGGCGGGAGAAGACTGTCTGCGGGCACCAACCAATTTGCCCAAGGTCATAAAACACGCCTCTGACGACTAGGAAGCTACATAGAACCTTATAGCCGAGTCTATAGCTAGACACTGGAAATAAAAGTGTTCCCTCTCGATAAGGGACCAGTAAAGACCAGTTCAGAACACGTATTTAACGCAATTAACGTACGTCAGGGTGTTCTGACGTCATCGTATTGCCCTAACGTCACATCGACGTTAAAGGTGACAACATTAAACAGATAACAACGAATAACTTTAACGAATGGCTGGGATGACGAGAGATCATCTCCCTGCCCTTACCCTACTCTAAGTGGGGTCAGCAGTCGGTTATCAGCCGTCATCTCAGTACTCACTTTCTTCTTACCCATATCATCTTTCACACAATCTATACATCTTTTCTTTGGCTTACTTCTATTTGTATATCCATCTACATTCGTATTAAACACTGATGACGACGATATATTTTTTAAATAACGTAATTACCTTCAAACACGGTCTCTTGTCCTCTAATGACTCTATACATCGCGTTTCTAGCGAGGGATCCCTTCACGCATCGACAGCCTGCGACTGGTACTTTCTTCTTGTTTTCTGTCACTATGAATTGTTGCAGGACGTTCGCTTCACCTAAAGATGACATTTTAGATGAATATATTGTATATTATGTAGGTTGTATTATTTAAACACGAGTTATTGAGGCTCCTAAAGTTAATACGTGCTATGAAGCACCATAGAGGCTAGCTAGACTAGGAGATCAAATAATGTTGGTGTTAAAAATAGTTCCCGTTGGCGCAGTGTGGCAAAGCCAGTACAGTTCGGCCAATGGGAATTCCTTTTTGAACATGTTTTAGATTAAAAAAACTAGTTTTTATTTAAAAAGGCACTTTTGTATGGTCTAGAATTTAGTTGCACATCAGTGCTTGGTGGAGAACGGTCTTCTAGAATATCTGGCAACATTTTTACATTGTTCTGACATTCTTTTAAAGGGGGAAACATCATCAGCCCTTTGACTCAAAATGCGATAAAGTATAAGATAAAGTTCTTTCTACACATCACCCCTTCTCCTCACAGTTCTTTGAAGCTTTTAGCGTCTAAACACACTTAGCGTATCTTGCGTCGCGTATCTTGCGCAGGAATTCGCGCGCACGAAACTTCTAGGCTTTATAATCTCGGCGAAACGACGTAAAATACGCGTGGTGAGACCGCGCAGGATAATTTGTATGTAGCGCGATACATACGCGTAACGCGACGTATCATGAGCCGCACAAGATACGCTAAATGTCGCTATATAGTCCTAACCCGTCACTTGACCTTACTAAACTTTCGAACCTGTAATTAAACTTACCTATAAACTCTTCTTCCAGCTTCTTCGGTATCTTAGCACTAATCTCTTCTTTGACATCATCAACTAATCTGTATATAATGTTGTGCTTCTTAATAGCTATGTTCTTCTTCTTTGCTTCCACGGATAGAGAAGGTGGACAGTCCACGTTAAACGCGTATATCACTGCTTTGAACATTTCTGCCACCTAAAAGTTAAATTTTGATAATGATGCAGTTAAAATATACGAAGAAAGAATGTACAGAGTTTAGAAACATCACGGTAAACTGTAATATTAATAGTAAGTTCTGTAGAACCTAATAACATATTGTAAATGCTTGAGGTTTAGATTGTAACATCTAAACGGGTCTTTCGGATATCAAAATCCATGTGTCAAGTGTGTTGTTTGAGGTATCTAAGCCTCCAAAACGTGTTGTGGTGGGCTTCAAAACTGCCCACGCCCAGCATTGGAACTTTACGAGCTGCTTTACCTTAGTAGTATAAGCAATCAAAGTCAAGTTACCTCCAAATCATTTGGTGTGACGGGTCCAACGCCGAAGTGTACCAGGTCCAGCCTCACTCTTTCGTGCTCGTCATATGTCTCTAGAATGTCCAGGATAGCTTCAACAGAGCCGTCTACGTCACCTAGAAGAGTTAATGAAGTATGTAAAATAAATCTTGGGTTGCTGGAAGGAAGAGGCACTTGATTCCATAGATATCATAAATAGCAACTATGGAAATTTTAAATAATCACTTCGGGATCGTCTCGCGACTTCGCCGCATGATGAACACATGAATAAGGGATCTACTTGAGTCCGAAAATAGTCGGACCTTCCAGAAATATGCACGTGAGTTAAACCGTTTACACCCTTAGGCCTCTTATTCACACACGTTTTTTCGCCGTAAAAACCTACGGTTAATTAGCCGTGTGTAGGCACGGTCATCAGTGTTGTATGAGCTACTATAGAAGTTTGTTGACGGACACGGCGGCCCAACGGCACGCCTGCGATATGGATCGTGTGTACTCCTCTTTTGCGCACGGTTGGATGTACATTAGCGTTGTATGACACAGTGGCGTGCCTAGGGTTCAAAGTTAGGGCAAGCCCGATAGATTTTTAGGAAAAAAAAACCCTCTAAAATTTGACAGAATTCATTATTTTGCGAAATTACACAACTATTATTTTCACCCAATAATAACTAGAGTGCAAATAATACAATTGTGTGATTTTGCAGAATCACGTACAATTTGGTTTAAGAGCCATCTATGAGCATTACAGGTGCTTTTTTGCGCTCTTCGAGTTCGACGGGAAAAATGACACAATCGCCCGTCGCCGCCAATAGATGGCTCAGAAATAATAATTGATGAGCATAATTACGCAATGTTTATACTTACCTACTGTTGAAAAAAATATTGTTAATTTATAATTGACCCGATCTATATTTTTATAATGTCTACAAATAGCAAAAGTTCAAAAACAATTTATAATTACTTTCGATGTCAACAGCCATGTTAACTCTTCATTCTTCACTTCTTTACTACTGCTGATGACAAACAACAAGGCTCACTGAAGGCATGGTATCACTAGATAGATTTACAGACATGTCAGCAATCACATACCTTCGGTGGCTTTGATAAAAGCCGTTTGTTGTTTCGTTCTATTTGTTTAGAGCAATTAATCCTGGCACCAGATAAGTTATTCAAATCATCGTAACCTGATGTATTCCAGGCGTTCATATCATTAGAGAAAAATATTCAACACCAGCAGAATGATTTGTTTAAATGAGTTTAAATGAGTTTTGTAAGCCGATCTATGAAAATGCCTAGGTATTATGTCTTTGATTTACTAGAAATACCTACTCAAATCAAGAGTAGGTTTAGGTGAAGTAATAAAACGGTATTTGTCTGCAAAATTCAAAGTATTTACCTTCCCGAAGAACGATTGCACACACTTTAATCCATCACAAGGAACAATTATTTCCGAATTCATCATATATGGCAAATTACAAAGAAACTTAATCACAAACGTTAAAACAAACTAATAAAAGTTACACAATACCTACTTTAAATCACAGAAACTAAAAAAATATTTATCGCGTCAAAGAAATGCTCCAATATCGCTCAAAACAAAATGTAAACTGATTTGAAATTGTATCATTTCTATCGAAATACAACCGTCGCGGCATCTATGTGCCTAAACACGCATGCCACACAAATTGCACTCGTAAACACACTAGTGTAATGTTCAATTTCGTCAAACTAACAGAGTCATAAGCCCGGCTTTTCCCTTCATATAAATTAGCTAGGTATACCTATATCTATCTATCGATCTATTCACGATTTATCAATGAAATTGAAGGAAAAGAGACAGACGGCTTAAGCCGCGTAAGAAGCCAGCGCGTGCGACCGGAATGCAAGATCTTGCAGGCGGTTTGGCAACGTTACGTTACGGAGGCCGGCCGAGGCGCGACGCGAAATGTATTGTTTATGTAAACCTGGCAACGTATTGCGTATTGCGCGCGGATTTTAAACATATTTTTATTTATTACAGTAGGTATTAGTTGTTATGAGACATGATGATTCAATTAATTCAATACTACTGTACATGAGTTTTTTTTATTAATCTCGCATTCCTGATGTAAAGCCGGGCTTTTCGGCTTGTATGGAAGGCACGCCACTGGTATGACAGTCTTTGAGAGTTTATTAACGGCACCGGAGGTTTTCGCGACGGGCAATTATTGCATGACAGTTTTTCAACGCTGATTTTCTGTTACAAAATGGATATAAATCAGTTTCGGCTGGTGGTTTGCCGTGTCGTGTACAAGCTCACACTATTTTTCTACGGCGCGGCTAATACGGTTAAGAAACCGTGCCGTGAACAAGAGGCCTTAAGGCTTCGTCCAGAGTGAACGTGCGGTGACTAGTGCGAGTGCGGCGCGATGAAGCGAGCGACTAAGTAGACAATGCGCTCGTCGCGCCCGCTACAGTTACTTTACAATGGACTCATGCGGCAGTTTCTTACGTTTGATATTTCGCGCCCACCTTCGCCATCGCACTAGCTCCTAACTATGGACGAGTACTTAGTATGGAATTTTAAAGTACAATTTTACCGTATTTCTATGTTTCCCCAATTTGCCCAGCAAGTGCCATTATTTCTCTAAAAATCGTTTTTGTAGCAGTGCAAGGAGTCAGCAAGAGACAGGTATTATCATTATCAACCCAACTTTTAACCACAGAGACTGATTGACCGTTAATGGTTTGAGGTAGGTAACGTATTTACGTATTTTTAGGATAGACAAGTGTGAAGTGGGCTGCAGACGCTGCGGTAGCTAAATAGATATCGTTGCTTGGCATGAAAAGTGTATAATCTAACATCTTGCAAAATCGAGTTAAGTATACAGAATGTAGGTATTTTCTCCTGATAAGTGACAAAAAAGCCCAGTTCCAAAATTCGCCGCTAGGAGATGTAATGGTTAGTTTAAAGGTACAAGTCCGAGACGGGCTGCAAACTGCAGACTGCATCCGCAGACCGCAACTCGCCGGCCGAATAACACCTTTAAGGTGCACACCTTAAAGGTAGTATTCCAACGGCGATCGCAAACTGCAACCGCAGATGACAGCAGCAGACAAGCGACACTACTGGTTCATACAAACCAATGTGACTTGCGATCTGCGGTTGCAGTCTGCAGTTTGCAGCCCGTCTCGGACTTGTACCTTTAAATTGGCGGGGTTTTATTAACTGTTGAAATTTGAAAACGTGCTCCTGTAAAATCAGTAAATTCTGAGATTATACACTTTGCATCCGAAGAGGCGATATGTAGATGTTACCTTTAATAAGCACGCTGAGCGTAGGATGCGAGTCGTACTGTATCATCTTCTGGCGCGGACCGTCGGGCCTCATCTTGTATCGTCCGAGCGCCCTCTTGTGCGCTAACCTGGCGGTGTACTGCTCTTGGTGTGCAGCCTCCTTGACGGCTATGACCTCCTGGTCGGCTGCCTGCTTCTCTTTCATGCGCTGGTTGTTTCGCCATCTCATTACTTCGTTGGCGCGTTTCTGTGTAGGATATGTGGTTTTAGTCGAACAACGTGGAAAAATCTTACAACTGTTCTGTACGTGTAGCTAGGATTTTGTTCAGGGGAAAAGCAGCTCACTCGAACAGTAAATATTAATATTTTACTAAATCTGGAAGTGCAGAATGGGGTTGTGTGGCCATTTGCCAACCTTTTTGAGGCCCTAATTAAAAGCCGGGCATTGGTTTGCCTATTTTGGTAGACATGGGTGTTTATTTGACTGGATCTAGACCATGGGTGGCCAATACGCGGCCCGTCGGGCATCAACTTGTGGCCTACGGAGATGGGTCATATGAACGAAAAAAATTGTCTTGGATTTCATTTAATTAGTAATGCTGCGTCTCCTCTTAAAAATGAAGCCCGGCTGCTGAAAAGTTTGGCCACCCATTATCTAGACTATTTACCTACTCTTCTCTGTGCCAAGGTGGGGAAAGTGCTCGATTCGCCCTACCGGTGTTACGCTCATGAACTGGTCTAACCTTATGATATCGGTATTCAAATGGAAGAACGGTTATCTTAACTAAGGATCTGGAGTATGAAAGTAACATAAAACAGAAATAAATCCGAGCAAAATAGTCATATTCAGCAGAGTTTATTTAGGCTGAAAGTCTTAGGAAAAGCGTTCTTTGCAAAACCTTTCAGAGCAGTAGAGTGGTGTTAAAGAGTTCGTCCAGGGAACTACTATCACCATACTTATTTCTGCCGCCAGGCAGCATTGCTGTGTTTCATTTTGAAGGGAATGGATGCCGGTGAAATTACAGGTACAATAGACTTTCCAACTTTGTTTGTAAGGTTGGCAACGCATCAGCAAATTCTTTAGCGTTGCGTGTTTATATAGGCGGCGTACCCTCCATAAGGTGGCCCATCGGCTTGCTTGTCAACCTATTACATAAAAAAAAGTTTTTCGGGGCTTTGAAAATATTCTAATAAATATACTTACTTCGGAGCTGACTTCTAGAACCTGATCTCCAGCTGACGGTAATTCTCTCCAACCGAGCACCGACACTGGCGTCGACGGCGGAGCTTCTTGTACCGTTCGACCTTCTGCTGAGTTTAATACTCGCACCTGCGTATGTGTGGAAAGACAAAGTTAAGAATATCAATCAACTCACCTAAAGATCCGGCTTCATGAAGCGACTTGCATGCTCAAACGGCTTGTGCAAACATTTTCGCAAACGGTACTGTCGGTATTAATGGTGCTGCGCGGTATATCGTTAAAGATAAACATAATTTATTTGTATAAAACATGAGTGTACAGTACAAATTGTGGTTTGCAGTGTAAGGTGTTGATTACATGGTATAATAACACCTATTCTTTAGTCATTGAATAACACTTATCAATTAAGTAGTGTTTTAAATTTAACAGTTTTATTGATTTCGGTATTTTATTGAATATTATTGGTGCTAGACATATAATGCTTTTGTGCATTCATTTCGTGTTAGCTTTACACACAGTCTGCACAGCACAGTTTAGCACATAGTCTGTCCCGTCACATACTTTTGCCGTCATAACGTACATGCTTGTGTAAATTATAATTTGTGCAAATATGATTGAGCGAAGATTGACTGTGTAGTCGAACATTGCGCGCTCTATTGCTGGGCATGGTTAAATGAACCACTTGTCGCAACAAGTCAGTCACTTCGCACTGTTTCGTGACACAAAAGCAATGTGTTCGGGTTGAGACAGTGACAACTTTATATGGGAGTAAGACACTAGAAAGAGGGCAAACGTTACCCATGCATTAGCAGAACTATAGCTAAATAATTTGCTTAATCATAATACTATACACATAACTGACTAATTCATCATCATCATCATTCAGCCGAAAGACGTCCACTGCTAGTATGTCCAGCCTCCCCCAAGGGGAGGGGTTTGCCGTAATCGCCGCGCTTGGCAGGCGTGTTGGCGATCGCAGTATGGTTGTTAAAGTACTCAGAGAAGGCTGCTGCCCATCCTCTAGAGAATCCCTTAGTCGCCTTTTACGACAATCACGGGACGAGATGGGGTAGTGCTATTCTGTAAGTCCCGACTACACGAGACTTTTTACTTAAAACCAAATACTTTAATGCCGATTTTACAAACATCGGATAACTTTTATATCGGGAGTAAAGATTTTTTGACAGCTTTTGTATAGAAATTCTTTCAAAATTAATTATTCCTCTTTCCTCTCAAGACTTTGGTTAAATCGGCCCTTAATTGGATAAAATTTTAGTTTCTTGTAGATCTTACCTTAGCCCAACCAGTTCCTGCAACAATGACGCTCCCTCGCCGCAACGTGCCGCGTTGCACTAATACTGTAGCTTGTTTTCTACAACATAGAAGTTAAGTCTTTAGCGAAAGATCTTCCAATCTTCCTCAATTCTCTTAAAACTATGTAAGGGATCTTTAGAAAGATTCAATGAGACTGTCTTGCGTTTGTTTTTAAAACAATAGCTTTAAAATTAAAAAAGACAGTTTTTATCGACTTATTATTTCCAGGCCTTTTGCCGAAAACATTGTATATCAGTAATAAAATGAAATGGATTTTATTCCACACTAGGTTTTGCCCGCAGCTTCGCTTGCGTGAATTTTGAATCCGTTAAGTGACGATTTTCCACACAACCTTTCATCCCCTATTTAACTCCCTTTGAATTTCGAAAAATCCTTCCTTATTCCTTGTCTAGATTATAAAGGAAACCTCTGTGCAAAATTTCAGGTTTCTAGGTCCAAGGGTTTGGGCTGGGCGTTGATGAGTCAGTCAGTCAGGACTTTTCTTTTTATTTATTTAGATAAAATAGAGTACATTTGGTGTTTTGGGATTTTTCAGAACATAAAACATATTTAATCAACCATACAAGACAAACTCACCCGGTCCTCGGATCCATTTGCGCCTCTATCACCACACCTTCCGCATAACCTCCAGGGTCTGCCTTCAGCTCCATCAACTGAGCTTGCAATATCAAAGCTTCCACTAAAGTATCAAGATTCTGCTTCTTCAACGCTGATACTGGAATAGCTTGAATGTCACCGCCCAACGCTTCGCAGATAATGCCGTGAGCTGAGAGGGCGCGCATTGTCCGGTCCTGGATGAAGGATATAAAGCGTTGTAGACTTTGGTTTTATCAGTAATTTGGGAGAAGAATATAATGACTAGTAGGAGCTTCTTTCTACCTTCAGGTAAAACAAAACTATAAGTAATCAACTACATGGACAGTTTGAAATATACACGTAACGATAAACCTGGAAGCTAATTCTATGAACAAAATTGTTGGAAATCATAACCGAACCGCAGTTCAAATACACCCTTTCGAGTGTTTTCTCTATAAGAAAAGAAGTCAAACAGCCGTGAATTTAAACAATTTTGTTAATAGAAATGGTCTGTTGTTTTTTTTAACTCACATATCATAAACATGTGTTTAATGGATATGTTGAAAACAACAACCCTGCGTGATAACATAAAGGCCTCTACACACCAAAGGCACCCGGCCCGGCGGGTTATGCCACCGGGCTTGTTTTGCGTCATGTTCGCTTCGCTTAGTTCGCGTTAGTTGGCCGCAATAACCCGCCGACATAACCCGCCGGGTAAAGCCGCCGAGCGGCTTTGGTGTGTAGAGGCCTTAACAACTTTTATAGTGCGTTCAATCCCGTACAACGCGCCTCACTCCTTTTTGCTAGAGGTATCCGCGTGGTGCGTGTATGCACTTTCTTATTTTTATCTTATACTAGCTGTGTGTATCTACTATATTTATTTATTTGTGTCGTTAATGCCCATGGCATCACTTTGGTCCTATCTGAAAACCAGCGGTGCGACATTTTGTTTTTTTTTAAATGTCGCAGCATTATGCTCAGATAGGAGCCTTTTTTGGCCTCGTGCAGGTAGTTTTTATTTATTTATTATTTTAATAAATTATTTTTGTAACTGGCTGTGTAAGTCCAAAATAAATATTTTTTCTTTCTTTCTTCTTTCTGTGCCTTCGCGGCTTCGCCCGTAAGGAGTTTTTTTTTATCTATCTCACCAAGTTTCATCCCAATCGGATGAATGGTATACGGAAAAAACAAAGAAACATTCATTTTCATATTTATAGATTAGCGTGCGTATGCACACATCTAACTATAATTGTAAGGCGATAAAACAAACACAATAGCAATTTATAATACACACTTTTGCACTGCAGTGATTTAGACAAAGAGTGGGGTGCGTCTTTGTGGATTGGACGCACAATTATTTTTGTGGCGCGACCGAATTGTCTGTCTGTACCTTTGCAGGCTTGTCTGTGTGCTGGACATCCAGGCAAAGTATAAAATACGAGTAAGTGCGTATACACGTAGAAAGCGGATTGCCGGCGCCGATCTGTCAGAGCTTGTCGGTGCTGGTCCGCGCAGTTAGTCGGCGCAGGTAGTCTCTATACTGTGTGGCAAACCAGCGCCGACAAGCTCCGAACTGCGCAGACAAGTTCCGACCTGCTCCGATCAGCGCTGGTAGGCCGTCATTTGTTGCTGTATTTGCAAGGAAATAAGGCGCATTTTTGTTAAAAATGTCAGCCCCTGCTTCTACCCGCTTCCTTTATGTACCGGTTACCTGCACGGACCAGCGCCGTATCCCTTATGTATACACCCTAAGGGATTACATCATCGTTTCTTTCTGCTAACAAAAAACTGGGATCGTAAGTCCGTCTGCTAATCATGGTGATTATGACAATTCGTTTCTTTCAATTGAGTGGGCGGCTGCTAACATATCGGTTAAGTACCTTACGTTGTAATTATATCGATGACGACATTTTGTTGATTTAATATTTGTTTATCCCCGCGACTCACCATGACGTGATGTAATGGAAGTGATGCTATCTTCACTTAATTATGTATTAGTCATTATGTTAACGAATCATTACATTGCTTATTACTTTTAAATAGGTATAAAGCGTGATTGTGATGTTTGTAAGTTCGTCATTACTTGAGAATTATTTGTAGTTGGGTGTAATTTGCATACGTGTTCTTTGAATGAATTTGTAGTAGGTATAATTTCATAATTTGACCAGCATGGTGAAAACCAATCGTGAAAAAAAAAACTTTTGTTCTACACTAAATAATTAATCAATGCTGCTGAACAAAATGTATGAAAAACTGGGTTTTTTTTCAAGAATTCATTGTTTGTCCCATAGTAAAAGTTGTACCAGTTGTTGTCCCAGTCATTGAATACTGTATACAAACTGGGGCCTAATTCTCCTAAAACAATTCTTGATAAATCACAACCGAACCAAGGCCGAACCGTTCATTCAGACAGTTCTCAATTTCAAAAGCTATCAAATTGTTTGACACAAAAAACAAAATCAATCATTTTGAAAGTTTTCGAAAACAAAAACTGACTGACGGTTGTGGTTCTATTGCGTTTGGCAACAATTTATTTTAGGCGGCCCCTGAACAGTATGTCTAAATGGTAGACTTCTGGGTAAGAATAAGTTACCCAATCTCTTCCTTATTGTCAATAAAAGGATTATTTTTGATAAAGTCACGGCTATCACTGGATAAGAACAGATTAATATCATTGGGACTGTTCGTACGTTCGCTTGAAGCAATTCTGGATTCTTGCAAAATAACAAAGACCGGAAAACACGAAGGCCTCTTGTTCACACACGTTTTTTCGCCGTAAAACCTACGGTTAATTAGCCGTGTGTAGGCACGGTCATCAGTGTTGTATGTACTACTATAGAAGTTTGTTGACGGACACGGCGGCCCAACGGCACGTCTGCGCCGCCGTATGCACCGTGGCTACTCCTCTTTTGCGCACGGTTTGATTTACATTGTTGTACTAGCTTTCGCCCGCAGCTTCGCTTGCGTGAAATTTTGAACCCGTTAAGTGACGATTTTCCATACAAACTTTCATCCCCTATTTAACTCCCTTAGAGGTTGAATTTCGAAAAATCCCTTCTTAGTGGATGCCTACGTTACAAAAGGAACCTACTGTCAAAATTTCAACTTTCTAACCCCAACGGTTTAGGCTGCGCGTTGATAGATCAGTCAGTCAGTCAGTCAGCTTCTCCTTTTATGTATATAGATGATAATATGAGAGTTTGTTAACGGCACCGGACGTTTTCACGACGGACGATTATTGCATGACAGCTTTCCAACGCTGATTTTGTGTTACAAAATTCATATAAACCAGTTTCGGCTGGTGGTTTGCCGTGTCGTGTACACACGGCTACACATCAAGCTATACAAAACCAGTTTATCTTGGCGTCGCTTTGTATAATCTTTTCGCACAAGTAACGGTCAGCTTATACTGGTTTTGCATAGCTTGAAGTGTAGCCGTGTGTACAAGCTCACGATTTTTCTACGGCGCGGCTAATACGGCGTACGGTTAAGAAACCGTGCCGTGAACAAGAGGCCTACGTTTGACGTTTTAACCGCGGCCCGTGCAGCGTGCAGTTGTGTAAAGCACTAAGGGGGTATTTCACCAACCTATCAGTAACTGCTCATTATGCTAATTCGGTCTCTAAACTTTTCAATAGCTAACATTTGCATTTCACCACATATCAATAGTGACAATGACAAGATTATTGAACACATAAATGTCATATTTGTAGGTCACATTTAGCTTATCTGGTCAATAGTTACGGACTACATTATTGATATGTGGTGAATTACCTCTCCTAAATCTACTAGCCAGTTCAATTGCGGAAGATGACTTCTGCATTTGATTTTTACTGTGGACACATCCGAAGCAAGTCGACTTCTTTCTTTTACCGGCTAATGAAGGACTTGCTTCAAAACTTGTGTAACGTAACTTGCTTTTTTTTTGTAATAGTTTGGCAAGCAAGCCTGCGGTCCACCTGATGGTAAGTGGTTACTCCTGCCTATATGTATACGCCTACAACACCAAGAGGATTGATAATGGGTTGCCAACCTTAGAGACAAAGTTGAAAAGTCTCATGTGCCTGTAATTTCTCCGGCACCCCTACCCTTCAAACCAGAATACAGCAATGCTGTTTAGCGGCAAAAATAAGTATGGAGGTAGTACTTCCCCGGATGAACTTTTTCACAAGGAGTTCAACTACTCTTAACTACTACTCGACTACTCTTTCTACTCTACTACTCTTTCTACTCTACTACTCTTTGTTGCTAGTATATTTGGCGTTTAATGATAATGATAGAAAATGTGGCAATCGGTCACTTCGTTCTTTAAAACGCCACATTGCACGAGCCACAGTCGAGAACCACAGTCTAAGAATATACAGAAAGAAAGAAGCATAGAAAGTAACATAGATATAAAAAGAGGCATACCTACAATGTTCACGCCTGGCTTGTCGATTTTGTTGATCGCCACCAATATGGGAACTGAAACAATGTTATGATAATTTTCAAACCATTCATACTCTACACTAAATACTGTAACAGATCATTGCAGGATGGTCGAAATATATTGGTCGATCTTAGAACTCGAACTTCGTGCGTTCGTTCGTGCGCTTCGATGGTTGCGAAATAGATTGTTTAGGAACTAAATGGCTTTGTTTTATCATTCAGTTAAAGTCAACACAGAACTAGCAGAGTATACATGCGCGTAAAGTCGGAGAGCCTATGTTCAAGGCGGCCAAGAATATCAGCCGTACTGTATTGTTTCTTTGTTTGACTATAGGGTGAGTTACAGCTCCCCATAAAAGTGAAAAGTTTCTAGCTATCGAAAAAGCAAAACTGTTCCAAACTTTCAGTACCACATCAATTTGAGGACTTGAATGAAGATATAACTACAATATTTCACTCACCGTTAGCCTCTCTCGCCATCCTGATGGACTCGACAGTCTGTTCCATGACGCCATCGTCAGCAGCCACCACTAGCACCACGATGTCGGTGGCGTGCGCGCCGCGGGACCGCATGGCCGTGAAGGCCGCGTGGCCCGGCGTGTCCAGGAATGTCACTTTGTCGCCTGATGATAGTTGTACTGGAGAAAACAAAAGTGTTTACAGTTTTTGTAATATTTTAAATTGCTATTTAAAAGGAAAGGGAAAAGAAAGTACTGAAATTGCATTTTTTCAGGCTTGATTTTCCAAATATACAGGGTTGTAATTTGAGATTGGGCAGTAAGGGTAGCTACTTTAACCGTTGTAGCTACGGGAAGACGTTCTTAGAAAAATGACCGTATTTTTTAAGTATTTTGCTATCCGTTTCTAGTACTCTAACATCAATCGGCCCGGAAGAGTCTTTTGATTCTGGGAAATAGGATTGATTGGCATCATAAAAATATTTTGTGAAAACTGCCCCTTTTCTCGCTGACTGTTTTTTTTTTAAATCTGTAAATTCAGAGCAAAATGTTTTCAAAACATAATTATGGCCAGTCTCCTACGACCGTTTTCATGTAGCTAGAACGAACAAGGCATCTACCCTTACTGTCCCACCTCAAATTACTACCCTGTATTATACAGGCTGGTATACATTTAAGTGGAGACCCCGTTTAATTTGTCTTGCCATTTAAATTCTTGGTATCTAACCAACGATTCGGTTTCGCATCTCTTTTTCTCTTTTACGAGAATCGTTGAGGAAACGAGATAACAAACAGAATCGGTCGACAACTGCTTATCGAAAAGATTCTGAATCAGGGGGGGGGGACTAAACCGATAATCTAACCAAGTTTAAAGGGCTGAAACACCAATATACTATAGAACAGAAAAGACCCAACTCAGTACCTTCAAAAGCGCCTATGTGCTGGGTGATTCCTCCAAACTCCTGATCGACCACAGCCGTGTCTCGCAGTGCGTCTAGCAGCGTGGTCTTGCCGTGGTCTACGTGACCCATGACACATACGACTGGTGGGCGGGGGCGGAGAGCTTCGGGGGGCGCCGGGGGCGCTGGCACTGCATCCTTGTTCTGAGATTATTAAAGAGACTTGATTAGATTATTTTTTTTGTCATAGAAGACATAGCAGTTTTTTTATTTATTCTATTTCTCTTATTTCATTATCTACAGGCGCTTATGAAAAGTCGAATTTAAGTGCACGGTTCGAATTTGTCGTTTCCTATGGAGAAGAGCCGGCAATAAACTTCATGGTTAAGGTACAAGTCCGAGACGAGCTTCAGACCGCAAACTGCAGAAGTAGTATCGCTTGCGGTGCGATCTGCGGCTGCGGTCTGCGGTTGCAGTCGCTGTCGGAATAGCACCTTTAAAGTGCACACCTTAAAGGCGCTATTCCGATGGCGACTTACGTGCAGTCTGCAGTTTGTAGCCCGTCTCGGACTTGTGACCTTTACTCTTTTGAAATAAATATTTTTAACAATTTCAGTAAATGTTGTAGGTACTATGATTTAGGTATGTAAGTAGTCTTGAGCACAGACCAGTAAGTAATGAGATGTGTAATTAGGCTATTAAAATAGGTCAGTGGGGAGAAATCTATAACTATTACAGTTAGAGGTTGTTTTTAGGAACCATGGCGTTGATTTTAGAGTAGTAGAGTAGTAAAGAACTATGATTCACAAACAGCGGAAATCAATCGTGGTTATTTTCCTTGAAAAAATCGCAAGTCGTTTTATTATGGTAATTGATAGTTTAGGATGTAAGGAATATATCTGGCTAAGGGGATATTTCACCAACCTATCATTAATATTAAGCTAATTCGGTATCTGAATTTTTCAACAGCTAATATTTGCATTTCACCACATATCAGTAGTAATAATGACAAGATTATTGAACATATGTAAATGTCACATTTCTATGTCACATTTAGCTTATCTGGTAAACAGTTACGGACTATATTATTGATATATTGGTGAAATACCCTAGGGATCCCAATGTCTACAATATAGGTTTCGCCACACCAGACGCAGTGCGCTTGCGGGTCGTGTCGACGGCGAGCGCTCGCGCTCGCATTACGTGTGACATGCTCCATAGTAATCCCTTGAAACTACTAATGCGGGCCCGCCAACGATACGCTGCGCTCGCGCCATGTGTTTGGTGTAGCCTTAAATATTTTGTAACGGTAGGAGCAAAATTGAGAACAATGCAATGGTAAATATTAAACTTAAATATACCTCCTCTTCTTCCAACTCTTGATCAGGGCTAGGTATAATCTTGAACCTACATCCAGAGATCTTGACAATATCTCTGATGATCTGAGGATTGTGTATCACAGTGTTTTCTCTGTAATCTACTTCAGAATTCTTGTCTGCAAACTCTAGGGCTTTGAATACATGATCTGAAAAAACAAATGCTTCAATTATTACTAGAAACTTGAAATTGATAAACAATTGTTTGAAATTGGTGTTGTCGTTACTAAAACCAGGTACATACTGCAGTCTAGTATCAATAAATGTGAGGTAAATACAAAATCCAAGTTAAAAAAAGTTTTTCCACCTGGATTGCTAATAATGTCACATATGATGAATGATATATAATGTGATCATAACTGCAAGTGCACACCCAATAGGGTATTTGACTGAAAAAATCTAATTAGTCCATCAGTTAGATTATCAAAAAATATTGGACCAGTTTTCTTTTGTTACATAATACAAAATTGACGAACATACGACACTTTTAAAATTGGCAAAATGTCACAAGCAAGTACAATTTTTACTTGTTTCTGACGTCACAAGCCGCCAACTCTCGAGTTTTGATGCGTTTTATCTTTCCAAATATTCATAGATTTAACAAAAGAAAAAATACGTGTCCATTATTTTTCAAAACTCTAACTGGCGGACTAATTAGATTTGCAATTTATTGATGCTGTCAACATGCCTATTGCCAAATGCAGCTAAAAGGCAGATATGATGCAGTCAGCACAACTGCATAGCAACTGCCGACTGGATGTGCAACCCAAGTATTTTACACGACGCAATTGCCATCAGACCTCCGCAACCCAGTTATTTGGCAATGCCGTTAACCTAAGGTTAGACCGGTCGTTAGGCCTTGTCCGCACTGCGATATTTCACCGCGCGATTTTTTGCTCGCATTTCTGTAACATTGAATGTCATAGGAGTTATTTCCGCGCGAATGTTTTGTACAGTATGAAGTAGTTATGGCTATGACCGCATAAAATTCATGACAAATCAATCATCAAGAATAAAATTCATGACAAATCTTTTGATACGTCTATCACGCCCTCGCCGTAGTATAAGGTAAATTTAAAAAAAACTGTTATTCATTCTAGACATGCGTCTCAGCCGGGAACTGCATCGAAGTGACAAAAATGACAAAAATCGTACGAAATTTTATTCGCAGTGCGTACTAGGTGTAATTCGGATCACGGAATATCAAACGCTACAAAAAAAATCGCGCGGTGAAATATCGCAGTGCGGACAAGGCCTTAGACTTTCGGGCTTTTGACTACCTGTGCTTTCTGAGAGATGGAGGGGTCTCAATGTGTAACGAATGGTCACCCATCCACGAACTGACCACGGCAATCGTAGCTTAACCTTGCAAATTGTATGATCTGTGCGTTGTTAATTAGCCACAGACCTGTCCTGGGTTGATAGCTAAATAAATTAATGAACATAAATGATACTAACCCACATCTTTGTTGAGGACGTTGGCTATTTCCTGCACAGTCATGTTACGCCATATTCCAACCACCTCGGCACCCTTTGGCGAATACCTGATTGATGATCTGCCATGGCTTAAAGTTACCTGTGTGTGAAATAATAATAGCAAACTTATTTCTGTAGTTCTTTTTGTGTAACTACTTATTATGCAATAAATGAGTGTTAACTGATTAGTTGAAAATCTTTTTTTTTAAATGTCCCCTCTCTCTGATATCTCCCGTATCATGGGTGTGTTTACAAACACAAATTGTTCACAGGCACAAACACCCAGACTCAGAACCACTACCTTTAGGCCATATAAATATTTGTTCTATGCGGGAAATCAAACCTGCTACCCATTGTGCAGAAAGCAAATCGTTTAGCCACTGCGCCAAAAGTGTCGGCTTTTTTTTTAAATCACTTTCTTATCTAGTTTAATTAAATAGTTAATTAACTCGAAATAATACTGATGTAGAGAATTCAGAGCCATAGGCAGAGGCTCTGGGGCTCCAGGACAGCAAGTGAATGAGGGGGTCTTATTGTAAACACATGTTAAACAAGGAAGGACAAGTTAAAGAGAAGTTGTACAATGGGTAGTCTTGTTGCTTAAAGAGAGATGAATTTGTTCAAGATCTCCTATGCTCAGGAGCACCAGGTTACTACACTAGCTGTTCCTAGAGTAGCTATGGCCCTGAGAGTAGTGAAGAAACAATATATTGGTTGCAGGCGGGTAAAAAACAATATGTAAGCCCTTGTTAAAGATATGTTTTGTTTAGCTGAAGGGCGAAGGCATTTAACTGGTGATAGATTGAAAATAAATGAATGTCAATCGTACCTTTTCTTCAGGTGATCTTCTTTTCTTGCAGCAAACATATGATATTGAAAGTTGTCTGGCCCATCGGTGGCTATTGTTCAAAGGAACTCTTTTGTTCCCACATATTTGAGACACAAATTCGTTTTTGATGCTCTTTATTGGTAACCTAGAAAACAACATATAGGTATTTGGTACTCTTTTACATACTTATGGGCAGATAAACTAAAAGTAGTAAGTAATGTAGTTAATGTGGTCGGTTTTGTATTGTTTCCGTGATCTCATGGGAAATAGTGTACTTACCGTCTAAATAAAATACTTTTGTACATTTTCCTGTCATTAAATGCAAGAGTTAAGTCATGAAGTAATCGATAAAAAGGGTTTCAACATAACAAGAAGGTTATGTCACAAACTTTGAAGGTTATAAAATACTATATTTTATTTTGGCCTCTAAATCAACATGGGTGAAATATTCGTATCATTTGTTACTCAAAGTAACAACTATAGCTAAATAAATCATTTATTAAAAAAATTGTTAAACATAACATAACCTCAATAAGAATTCATGAGATTGACAGACTGACTGACGTGTGACGTCAGGTTAGGTATTGCGTTTCGTTCCGTTCATCATTATTCTTTTCTCTATTTCATTTCGTTTCACTATTTCGTTGCTTTACACCATTTCGTCAAATTTCAAGAATCTTAATTTGTATATAATTTGTACACGAAAACGTTAAAAAGTAATTTGATTTAAAATAATTAATTTTCCAAACTCAAACTTTCGGAAGTCGGGACGCGGGGAGCAATGATTTTGTTCCATGAACGAATCGAATGAGACGATCAATATCATAATTTAAATACAGAATGTACTGCATAATTTAAGCTATCCATTCTTTTGTGATATGAAATTATTTATGTTTTCTTCCAACACTTTATTTGATGAGGTTTTGATCCAATAATGAAACCCATAAACAATATCCGATAAAACTCATTAAAAAAGTAAATCATAGACAATTACTATTTATGTCCGCCATTCATTCTTTTGAGTTGCTTTTTCGTTTTACGATTCCCGAGAGCACGATTTGTCATCGAGATCTACGCAACACCATCGCGTAATTAATTAACCTACGTAGAAGCCGTTGAAACAATAAACTCCACGCGTTTAGGCATCACAGCCACCAGTGTAGTGTAACAGCCATCTGACGTGATCATACCGTGAGATCGTATCTACCAGTGATGCTTTTGCTCGCCTTTTACGTTATCGGTTGCGACGTGCGTTTGAGTGCCTGATGGTGTGGAAACTATGTGCGATTAACTTAATAGTAACAGAGGACTCAGTATGGGGGCGTTTTTAAATAAGCCCGAGACTAAGAAATACAACGAGACCGGGGAAGGGAACGGTCTTCGCTATGGCGTGGCGTCGATGCAAGGTTGGCGCGTTGAGATGGAGGATGCGCATCACGCGCAGCTAACTCTGAATGGTACTCTATCGGACTGGTCTTATTTCGCGGTGTTTGACGGGCATGCGGGAGCGCGGGTATCGGCGCATTGCGCGGAAAATCTCCTCGAGTGTATCCTTCAGACGGACGAGTTCCGGCGCGAGGATATAGCTGAGGCGATCCGCGCCGGCTTCCTGGATTTGGACAAGAAGATGCGAGAGCTGCCGGAGTTGTGTAACAGCGAGGAGAAGTCTGGCTCGACGGCCGTGTGCGCGTTTCTGTCTCCCAAGCAGATATACATAGCCAACTGCGGCGACTCGCGCGCAGTGCTCGCTCGCAACGGCATGCCGATCTTCGCGACGAGGGATCACAAGCCGGAGTTACCATCGGAGAAATCACGCATCGTCCAAGCCGGTGGCTCGGTCATGATTCAACGTGTGAACGGAAGCTTAGCTGTGTCCAGGGCACTGGGAGATTATGAGTATAAGAAGGTGATGGGCCGTGGACCGTGCGAGCAGCTGGTGTCCCCGGAGCCTGAGGTTTCAGTTCACGAGCGGAACGAGTCAGAGGATGAGTTCTTGGTGCTGGCTTGCGATGGAGTGTGGGATGTGATGAGTAATGAAGCATTGTGTGCATACATACACTCATTGCTCCAGCTGACGGACGACCTAGTAGCTGTCACTAACCAGGTCATTGACACCTGCCTTTACAAGGTATGTTTAGCCCCGGAATTGTTTTTTCAGCATGCTATTTTTGAACCTCATTAGTTTCAGCTTGAATATTTATAGAACAGCATACCTGTGAAGTTCCCTTTTGTAAACTTTACATTATTTTACTTGTGGTAAGTTTATATCAAGGGTATATTTCAAAGACTAAAGACCGTAACATAAATAACAAAATAACATTAAATTAATTAATTCTTTCTTCATGATCAAAACCTTAATCTAATTTTATAATATTACGACACTACTAATGTAAAAAAATAACCATGATAAAATATTATTTGTTGTCATTTTTTCCATTGGTTTATCTGGGTGTGTACAACATCACAGCATTTTGGCCTGTAAAATGTGTTAACAAATTGAACACCATGCTAATTTATACCTTTGACCATGTTAAAAGGGTGTTTAAGCATGGTTTTGTTTCTGTAAACACACCCACAATACAGGACAAATCTTAGAGAGAGGAACAGTATAAATAAAATAAGAATTAAAAAACAAGGTTTGTGTGGTCAATATTTTGATTTATTAGCATTTTCACATGAAACTGGATCTATTTATTAATTTATTGGTACACCAACAGCAATAATATAAAACTATAGTAAAATCTTTTATACTAAGGGTGCTGACATGCATATCTATCATAGCTACACACAGCATTCTCCATACAGACATCTACATAATCATTTTAGTATCAAAACATACATAATTACATGCAATTTTCAAATTACTTAACCATTACAATTGGATCCTTATATTTTAGTTTGGCCAAATCTCTTCATTTCAATACACAGGTAATTTTGAAGGAATTACCAAGTTCCACATTGTTTTTTCTTAAATGTATATCTGATTTGATCTGTTACTAATTACTTACTTAAAGAAATATTTTAATTTTGAAGGCAGTAGAAGAATGGAAGATTATTTTTGCCTTATTTCTCTTCTATTCAAAATGATTTTATTAAGTTAAGGTTTGAGAAACCTTGGCTACTCTGTGATATGCTGTTAAATAAATGCTACATTTAACAATTCAATTGTATGTATTTATTCAGGGAAATAGTAATAAACTAACTCCTCTCAAAGTGTTTTCCTATGTATTAAATTTAATCCTATCAAGTGTGTAGTTTCCTCATCAGTGATTGGATTAACCTTGTTGTCACAATTTATGAAATATAGTAATAGGATTACAAATTACTTTACTTTAAAATATGAATATTGGTGTAATTATAGAATGGAAATGCTTTCAGTAATACATAATTATAGTATTGTTGTCACATTTTAATATAAAAATAATAATTAGCTGTAACTGTCCCACTACAGGGCAAGGCCTCATATAGAGAAGGAACGAGCATTGATCACCATGCTTGCTCACAGCGGGTTGGCAAATTGAGACCATTAAGTGCAGTTTTCGTCACAATTCCCTTCACCATACATCAGTAGCGTCTGAGATCAACTAAGAAACTACATATGATAATGAAAAAATCACATTGGTACGTGTCTGTGCTTGATTGCACCGCAAACCGGTGCTTGACAAGCGGGTCTAAAACCTCCAGGCTACCACAATATTCATACAAAACAAAAACCTAGAACAAAGTTGTCAAGTCTTAGAATAACTTGCTATAAAATAGCAACAGACAGATTGTAGCACTTACTTGCATCTGTGAATACTAATTATAAGCACATATACTAAAAGTAAGATAACCACCTTTTTGTCACATATTCATAGTGTGGACATTACCATGCTTTCAAGCCTAACACGCGATACTGCGACAAAACTAGACATTTGACTATGTATTGCCCAATCTTGTGTGCTTTCTCAAAATTCTCTTGTCTCGTTGCGGTAGGTCATTCTTAGCCTGCAAGTCATTCATCTTATACCTTCCTCAAAATTCTCATTCCCCATTCCCATTTACAGGGCAGCAAAGACAACATGAGCATCGTTCTGGTGGTGTTCCCCTCGGCGCCGAAACCAAACGCCGAGGCTCAGCGTGCCGACCGGGAACTCGACGAGACGCTCCGACAGAGGCTCACAGGTTGCTATCATTCACTACTGCATGCCTGCTCACACAAACACAGAGACAGACAAAGGACTGACAATCATATTGACAGACAGAATGAGTGTAGGAGCGAGTCTAGCGACGCTAGAGCGTAAAACTAAGTCAAGAGAGCACGTGACAGCGCGGGAGTGCAGTTTTAAGGGCCAAAGGCCGCTGTAATATCGAAGCACAGGGTGGGCACAGCAGTGGCGAAGGGTGAATTTTCTTTAAAGGGAAGCCGGACCAAAAAATGCTTACCTTGCTCAAGTGTGATGCGTGAATTCCAGTAACTACTCGTTTCGAAAGGGAAGCCGATAGGAATCGAGTTGTATGGAGCCTTCGCCACTGGGGCACAGTATGGTCAACTAGTAAACAGCTCGACTCGGTGGGGCCCAGTCAACGGGATTAGCGCCCACTACTTGGGCGGCGCCACACTTAGAGTGATGATGGAGTAACGAGCGCGCAAGTTTTTCAATAATTCTATCCATGGAATTATAATGAAAACCCGTCGACGCGCAGCTTAGAAAAAAGATAGGAGCGCCCCTCATTCAATCATGTCTCGACTTTTAATCGGTGGGTGTTGGGCCTAATGATTTTTTAGGGGTAATACAACAACGCTTCGTTTAATAGAGTGGGGTATGTATCGTGCGTCATGCCTGAGCGGGCTTAAAGCAAACTCCCGCGCTGTCACAATATAAACTAGGTATGATCAAGCATTATATTTAAGGCGACGATCAATCGGGCGTACCTATTCTGAGGTAAAAAGGGCCTTATTTGACAATTTGGTAAGTTTTTGGAACTAAAATTAGACAATTTTGGGAAGAAGTTAGAATAGGATTACCTGATTGGTATTTTTTTTATTATCGTTATATTTTTAATTTAACGTTTTTATCCAGTTTTCCACTATTTACATATTGCCATATCTGCCAAAATAATATAATTATTTTAGCGAAAATCTAGCTTTAGGTACAATTTTATTAGTACAAATTGGCACATTTTAATTCTTTAAAGTCTACTTTAACGTAAATCGTGATTTATACTGCCTTATAAAAATTATCATGGGCTGAAAAAATTGCACAATATTTTTGGGACAAATTAGCCCTTTAAAATGTCTAGGCTTAAAAAATAATTAACCTTGAATATTTGGACAAGTAAACAATAACATTTTACATTCTTGCCACTTGTTTCTTACGTATAAATGACGTATATGAACATTATGTTATGTTCAGTATCTTTACATAATAATATAATGTACTTAACTTGCCACTGGAATTAAATCTCACCCTGAGTTCTCGTAGAATAGAAATAACCTTCGAATACTCAGTTTGCCTTGCCATCTTCGTGTCACATAAATAATATACATTGTTTTGTGTTTCACCTGTAATCTAGTGTGTTATAACTCTAATTCAGATCTTAATCCGAGAAAAAAGGTAACACCACAATGTAACTATCTACTCCATACATTAGTACAAAAATATGTGGACATTTACGCGTTAGCCACAAATATTTAAAACTTAAATTAAAATGTCAAACGTATAACATAACATAATCAGCCCTTTGTAGTCTCACTGCTGGGCACAACACAGGCCTCTTCTCAGAATGAGAAGCCACCGGTTTAGTGCGGGTCCCGAGCTGCCGTACTGCAGCTCGGTACATAAACCTCCGGGGTTCCTTCCGCAAACATCTCTGTAGCTGATCAACTGTATGGAGTAGACTGTTGTACTTTTAAATCGATTAACAAATTCAAGCATATTTTTTAATCAATGTTCACACTTGTGTACATAATTTTCAAGGATAGATTCATTTACTAAGAAACTTGCTTATAACACATAAGTGACTATTTTTCAGTGTTAAACATATTAGTTTCATGCGATTCGCAGCTATTCGTATTAATATCCATGTTAAAATAGCTCATTGTTTTCTATTAGGTGTTAGGTGTATAGCGCAAAACCGCTGAAGTTACATATACATTCATAATTGTACGCCATTTTCCATAGGGTATGGTAGAGACCACAGACCACGTCTCGATCGTTACATATCTAAAGATATTTTATAAATTATTTTGTTACTTAGATATTTATTTTAAAAAGACATTTTTTTTTGTATTATAACTTTCGTGAGACACGTTCATATTTATGATTAGTTACGGTTTACTCACGTGCATTTTTCGGGATTGCCCGACTAGTTTCAGACCCAAACGGAGCCCTTGATAATGAGCTGAACACGCGGCGAGATCGCGAGTCGAACACTCGCGACCTCGCCGCGTGTTCAAACTAGTCGGGCAATCCCGAAAAATTCACGTAAGTAAACCGTAACTAATTGTACATTTAAAAAGACATTGTTATTTATAAAATTAAAAACTAGTACTAACAACGAATACGTATGTACCTAATGGTACGAAGTTCGCAGATTGTTATCACAGTTATGATATCACAATCATAGTATATTTACTATCAGAGGATGACATCATTTATTTAGGTTACGTGCACACTATGCGGTGAACGGTGATCATACAGGCAGCCACATGATGTTATGAAAATAATTTATCTAACAGTCTATCTTTCGTAGTCATTTTCCTGCTATTATAATGAAAATAGTTCCTTACATTATTGTATTATTTTAGTAGTAAAGCTCTTTGTGATAAATATCGTCCGGGGAAGTACTATCATACTTGTTTCTGCCGCCAAGCAGCATTTCTGTGTTCCGGTTTCTGAATTGAGAATTCGAGACAAGCAATACTTAACTAGTATTTGAGTACGAAGTTGTCAAAAAAATGCTTTGAAATCCGTAATTTTTTTGACAACTCCGGACTCAAATGTTACTTAAGTACTGCTTATGCTAGAATTCTCAATTCAGAAACCGGAGGTATGGGTACCGATAAAATTACAGGCACAAGACTTTACAAATTTTTCTCTAACTTTAGCAACGCATCAGCAATTCTCAATTGGTCTTGTGGGTGTATATTTGCGGCAGGAACCACTTACCATCAGGTGTTGCTTGCCAGATAAAATAATAAATATGGTTTTTTTTCCGAAATCATAATTTTATTGCGATTTCCAATTAACTTAGGTTACCAAAAAAATTGATAATGTTTAAAAAAAAACTAAGTGTCAACAATTTTACTCACTTTTATTTACTTAATGAGCTGGAATATGAATGAAGTCATTCGGAAGTTAATGATCAAATCAACGAAATGATGATGAATCGTAAGGTAATAAAAACGAAATCACCGGTTATTTTAAGCTCTGTTTGTCAATTGAGTCTACATTATGTTGTGGCAATGCATGAGACATTATACGACGCACGTGAGTCGCTGCCATAACGCGTTTAGATTTCAATTTCAACCGCAATTTGCAGCCGTCCGCGTCTGTCTGAAAAATACCTCTTACTGCGTAATGTGCACGGACCTTTAGATTATTTCATTCGCAGCTTCATACGTGAAGAAAATTCCACGTGAATTGAAAGGAAGCTATTTGAACATGCCATTATTATTTTATTTTTAGTAAGTAGATTGAATACAGGGTTAGTTGGAAAGGGGGTACTAATCCACGGGAACTTGACGACAATCAATGACGACTGTTTTAAAGCAAGTGTTAAAAATTTTGTTTCCATGCTAAATGTAATTTTAGCTTTTTCAAAAATTCTTCATACCTGCTTTAGTTACGAATTCACAAAATAGAGCTTCTAATCTGTGACTCAAAATATGACCTAAAATGTAAACATGCAGCTGGTCATGTCATAACTGAGGATAGATAGATTTTAGCATATTTTTTATGAAATCTTTGAACAGCTATTTCTCTTACGGCCGTTTTCAATAACCTATCTATCGGCGCTTTCGCCTACTAGAGATAGAAATTAGACATAAGCTCCATAGTACTAATGTCAAATTTCTGTCTGTAGTAAGGCAAACCGCCGATAGATAGGATATTGAAAATGGCGGTTAAACTATTTACTTTTGTGGAAAATTGTAGAACAAAAGTTATTCATTACTATGGGTACCTACTTTAAGTCCCTTTCGGATTGGTATCCCATTTCCGACTAACCTTTCATAATAGACGTAATACTACACCTCGCAATCTTATTTACTATTTTTATTTACAAGTACAAATCTACAAAATGTGTTATATACAACGTTATTTTTAGGATATACAAAAACCGAGACACTCCAATAAGATTTTCATCACAACTGCCTGAATGTGTGTTTTTTTTAATAAATCTCCAAGTTACACCGTAGTTTATGTCGCGTTAAGTTCCCTAGTAAAGTGTGAAATGCCTGAGATGTGCTATGCAGGGGTTGTCTAATACACGGAAACTGACCGAGCGGACCATCTCAAGCCTCAAGGTGTCTATTCCCGTCAACTGTTATGGGTAGAAACCTACTGAAACAAAATTGAAATACATGAAAAAAAAAACACGTGGTGTAAAAAATATGTCAATCGATTCTCCTAGTGATTCTGAACGAACTAGTTTCAGCTTTAGTATATACTAAAACTAATCTTGTATAAGCTTATAAGACATGAGTTTACAATAATATTGCTTACCCAACAAATATATTCTATTACAATTTTGCACGCAAAACATACACGTACATATACGATTATTATTAATTTCATAGTTCATACGTCGATTGGATTGCCAAAGCCACTGCTTCCATGTTATTATGTTCGACATCACGAACAGAATAGTAATGAGCTATTATTATTATCAATACAAACAATAAAATCTCGATAACTTGCGTGGACGAGGTTCTATTTAATAGCAGACTAAGAAACACTCGATTATACAGGGTGTTAACGAATTCGTGTAATTCCTTAAAACCACATGATCTACTACTGGTGTAGACAGGCCCCGCACGGGATTTAGCTTGATTAAAAATAAAAAAATAAAATTATTATTTTTTCATGCGGCTTTGTTACCGATCGTATCTAAACCACCTAATACGGATTCAGTAAAAAAAATAAGTTTTTTTTTTTGCAAAAAAAAATGTTTGTTTTGTGTGAACATTTCGATGCCACGCATAAATTAATGAAAGCACGGCGACACGGCTGGCAGGCACGACTAACGCGATATCGCTCTTTGCAGTCAGATAACTCTAGGCTCTAAAATGACTCAGAAATAGAAAACCAAGATTTTTTTTTTGAATTTTTTTTTAGTCTATTTTCAAAATTTCCCGTTTAGGATTAATCTGTGTCACCAGTAGATTACGTGGTTTGAAGGAATTACACGAATTTGTTAACATCCTGTATAACGTGGAAAAGACAAAAACCTTGCTACGAATAATAAATCTTATTTTTAATTTTTAAAGCATCTTGGCTTCGTAACAATTACAATGAAAATGCTTGTTCTTTATTTTAGCTCTATTTAAAACAGTCTAGTTATTTTCATACCACTATCGCTATTAGATAATGTACAATCTTCCATCGTCGGTGACTCATTCGTTCGAAGGATATCTCTTTTAAGATAATAGTAATGAACACAATTTTCAAGTCAAGACTGTTTGAACGAATTTAAATGAACTTTCATCAATATACCGTACCATTTAACTGATCAGCGATACATTATTGAAGAGATTTTAGACTTATGCCCCCTTATTACAAAAGATGGTCTAAGAAAAACCTATGTTTTAAAATAGCCCCGTGTCTTTTTGTTATATGACATAAGAAAGTGATGGGTATATTTTAAATCTGGGTTTACCTTAGTCTTGGTTTAAACCATCTTTTGTACTATGGGGGAATGTCTCTAGTTTTCCTGTGTGTTTCAAAATCATAACCAAGAAGTGCATTGTCATCGAATCAGCCTAATTTATCCGAGGCGTCTCCTGATTTTAGTTTCTGATCAAATATTGATTCCGCTGACCAAATATTCGCAAAATTTCGCTGATCGAAAATTAGTTCCCATTAACAAATACTCAAGTCATATTTGTAAGCAAAACTGCAGTTGCCAGTCAAAAGTAAATAATATACGAGTACTGGAAATCCTACCTAATCTATTGAAGGAATACTAATAAACCTTCCATCGTTCAGTGAACAGTTATTCTGTCCAGACTGCATAGTACTTGTCTATGTGACACGTGTCTGTATCTATGACGACACTAAAATAAATAATGAGCAATAAGAGCGTGTACTGCAGAATAATAATCGACCAAGTTTTAATCATACTGCGATCGAAATTTGAATTTATGGATTTATTGTTCGGATTTGTTCGGATTTTATTGACTCTTGAATTTATGGATTTGATTGATCGGATTGATTTGGATTTTATCGACTTTTGAATTTATGAATTTGATTGATCGGATTGGTTCGGATTTTATCGACTATTGAATTTATGGATTTGATTGATGGGATTTGTTCGGATTTTACCGATTTTTGAATTTATGGATTTGATTGATCGGATTGATTCGGATTTTATCGACTTTTGACTGTCAAGAGATCATTTAGGGTTAAAATTTGACCACACATTTGCATGGAATCACGAATTTGATATCAATAACTTAATAATACATTCTCTAGATTTTAAGAATATCCTATACATTTTTCGGATATTTAAAAGTCCTATAAGCCTGACCTCAATGTACTTTCCTATTCTAGTATACTTTCTATACCGATTTTATTATATTTAAGTAGTTCAATTCTATACTTGCCATTCTTATTCTATATTTTTTCTTAATTAGAAGTTACGTAATACAGGTATTACTCTACTGTAGGTACCTTAATAATATAAGTTTTTCATTACTTACATAGTTTAAAATATAAGACCAAGTTTGTCTGTTTTGATCCCATTGTATTTTTTTTATTAGTATTTTTCTTTGAAAAATCTTAAAAATATTATTTATGTAGTACTTTGAAAGTCTAGCTGTACTGCGATAAATGTTACCAATTTATTTATTTATTTATTACACAAAGTGTATATTTTTTGTTATTTTTGTAGAGTATTTATTATATTATTTATTTCATAGAAGTTATCTTATATGTCAATACTCACAGAGTGATGAAGCGATGAAGACTTTTCAAAATAATAATTGGTATTAAAGCTAATGAAAGTGCCATATTATGCACTCTTTTACGTGGCCATATTTGCCTCTTGAAGTCGCCCAATGTTGCGAAGTATATCGCGTGTGCCAAAACACGTTTTCTACGTTGATTGGTCAACGCTAGCGAATTGCACTTACCGCTCCATTGCTGTCTATTTTGATTGAGCTGTTGTTGGAACGATGGATGCATTTCCCTAAACGTTAATCTACATTGATCAATCAACGTGTAAACTTGGGCTTACAGTAAAAATAAAGGGATATTAAACTCCTTGTTTTCAACTTTAAAAAAATCAATACTTCAAAGTTTTGAAATGTCTTCTAAATAAAGCTTAGCTTATAAGTATTTTTCGTTTGTACAAATATTTAACTACAATGTACTTAATCGAATATGTGATTTTCTTTTTTTTGTAAAAATCTAACATTTGTGATATTAACTTTTTATTCGAAAATTTACTAAAAGCCTTTTTATAATAATACACTAATTAATCCTTTTACAAAATTTTTACTAACATGTATTGTGATACTAAAAATCGCGCTGAATTTATATTGTCAAAAAAAAAATTGTTACCCCTGTTTTCTAATATTAAAGTATTTTTGAAAAAAGAACTGGTTAGTTTCATTGCTTTAGTCCTGACCCTGATCATATCATTGCTTCATGGAATAATAAAAAAAGTTTTATTCTTCTTTTTTTGAAATTGGAAGGGTTAAAGCAATGAACAACGTGCGTTAGGAATGGCGGCCGGGCCTCGTGTGACGGTTGCAGTTACACACTAGGTTTATAAGATTGGAAGCCGTAATAATGCACTTCTAATCTCGTTGGTCTTGTCTGTTATCGATTATGTAGTGCATGTGCCGTAAATATGTTCTTGTAGTATTATGAATAGGCTTTGAATGACGAGATTGCGTTAATGATAAAATTTAACTCATGAATCGTGAATGGAATACAGGGGCCAATTCTTGAAATAGAAACGTTGATCCATCGCAACCGAACCGAAGCTGAACCGTTCATTCAGATAGTTTTCGTTACTAAAAACTGACAACAAAAACAAAACCACTGATAGTTTTCGTAAACGTAAACTGATTGACGGTTGTGATTCGTTCGCGGTTTGGCAACAATTTTGTTTCTAGAATTGGCTGTTCATTAAGGAAAGTTTTAAAGGTTTTTGAAAGAAAAATATAGTTGTGCAAAAATAGACAATAGTTTATTAAAAGTCCGGTTTCATAAAATATACATAAACAACACTCATTGACAGACACATTTTATCAAAGTAGGTATTTTAAATTGGGCGAGCGCTCCTTTATTCCTATCATAAGTTGCTACTTGAAACTCAAGAGTCCCTTCACAGTGAAAGTACTTAATTCGTATATCAATAAAGATTTTATTGTCAATATCGTGTAGTGCCGGACTTAAAGAATAGCACTACCCCATCTCTTACCGTGGGTGTACAAGGCGACTAAGGGATTCTCTAGAGGATGGGCAGCAGCGTTCTCTGAGTACTTTAACAACCATACTGCGATCGCCAAACCGCCTGCCAAGCGTGGCGATTACGGCAAACCTCCCCAACATGGATAGTGGCAATGCTTGGGGGAGGCCTATGTCCAGCAGTCATCTTTCGGCTAAATGATGATGTTGAAATAATTAGTTATGTGTATAGTATTATGATAAGCAAATTATTTAGTTATAGTTCTGCTAATGCATGGGTAACGTTTGCCCTCTTTGGAGCGCCTTACTCCCATATAAAGTTGTCACTGTCTCACCCCGAACACATTGCTTTTGTCTTGCCCCCCCCTGTTGGGGTGTTGGGGAGGCTTATGTCCAGCAGTGGACGTCTTTCGGCTGAATGATGATGACAATATTTCAAATTTGTATGGATCTATGTGTACGGATGCATGGAGAGTGCGTGCAGCGGAGATGCAAATGTTGAGATAGATGTGACAAGAATGGATAAGATAAGGAATGATTATGTCAGAGGAAGTTTGAAAGTAGCGCCAGTCACTGAAAAGTTGAGGAGTAATAAGGTTAGCGTGGTATGGACATGTTGTGCGGAGGGAAGAAAGTTACCAGAAGAGAGTTAAATATGAATGTAGATGGATATACATCAAGTAGAGGTAGGCCAAAGAAAAGATTGATGGATTGTTTGAAGGATGATATGGGTAAGAAAGTGAGAACTGAGATGACGGTTGTTAGAGGAGAATGGAAGAGGAATACATGTTGTGCCGACCACACCTAGATTGGAATAAGGGCATAGAAATATGACATTACTTATTTGAAATATGACATTACTTATTTGAAATCATATTTGGCGCTACTGGGGTTAGAGTTGTTATAAAACAGGTTGCCAACCCATCGTCTATCAGTGTAGTGATAACTCTATCCATTAGTCGACTGTCAAGACTTACGGCCATTTTCATTAGCCTATCTATCGATGTTTTGCCCTACTAAAGAAAGAAAGAATCAAGCCGAAAGTACAAAAAAAAGTGAACTTGGAATGACATTATAATTATTATTGATCTATGGTGACTTAACAGCCTGCATTTTTTAAAATTCCTAATTTCAATATCGTTGGGCTAATTTCTAAACGCACCACATTGACAGTTGATTAGTATAACACGTTTAAAAATTAACTTGATTTCAAATGATTTTGTTAGGAATGTTATATTTTGTTCTCCTAACAAAATCAGTTTCAGTCAAGTTTTAAAAATATTATAAAGCCGAACGTTATTCTTTAGGGACCAAGGGTCAATAGTATTCAAAACTATTCCAACTTCTCTAAAAATCTTTAAAATAAGCTCCATAGAAGTAATATCCTATCTTTAGTAGGGTAAACAGCCGATAGATAGGTTATTGAAAACGGCCGCTACAAGGGATAGTAAACACTTGTTTGTTTTTCTTGTTCTCATATATGTTAAAAGAAACATTCTCACGTGAATATCTCAGTACAGCATAATGTATCGATTTATTCACGTGAACCCGATTCGACCTCTATTTATATGCAAGGGTAAATATATTGATTGGTCACTGATTTAGTTCACACAATAGATAATATTACAAGAAGTAAACAATGATTCAAGATAAATTTTAGATGTATTTAGATCTAAACCATGTAGTAATCTGGGTATAAACCATTAAGTAGTTTTGGAGTATTATTTGGCTTTTAGGCTGTTTTTCCACCAGGGATGAATGCTACAGTTGTGATCCAGCCAATAGAATCACTTTATTTTACTCACCTTGACACACGTTTGAAAATCAAGTGATCCTATTGGTGGATTTGACACATCCGTAGCACACATCGCTGGTGAAAAGCAGCCTTAGGTCGGTATTAATAACTGAGCTCCCTCTTAAGGGTCTTCCCGCACTTATCAACGCGGAATAGGCTTTGGCCGGTCGAAAAAAGCTTTATGTCTGCGAGCATATTGCAGTCTACACACCAAACCCGCGGACATGAGTCGTCGACTTTTTTGTCGGCGACTTCACATCTCGTTCAAGTAGTAATACTTTGTCGGCGGCACGAAATCAGTACCTTTTTTGGTAATTAGTGACTGCCGCGTGAAGGAAATCGAGGTGTGTTGTGTTTCATGAATAATACGTCTACCTAAACGTGGATAGTGATACTGATCTAATTATAACAGCACAAAATTGCAAAAAAAACACTAACACGTCACTATAGCTCGAATGTCGGCGGGCAAATGAGCGCGTACGCAAGTCACAGACATGCCGCCGATATGTTGCCACAAGTCGCTGGGCGACACGCGCGGGTACAAGTTGCCGACATGATTCTTTTGAAATAAAGCCGCCGATATCAAGCCGCCGCCGGCTGTGTCGGCGGGTCGGCGGCTTTGGTCTGTAGACTCCTTAGAGTGTAACTGACGCTGTTCCCCTCGGCTCGGCGCGGCCGTCCCAATCGTGGTGAGCGGCGTCGGTAACACTAGTTTTTTTCAACCGGTCTAAGCCGATTCCGCGTCGATAAGTGTGGTGAGACCCTAAGTGTCGTTTTTGATATGATAATTATTTCACATCATTTTGCAAAGATCCGCAATTTGTGTTAAAAGAATATTCTAGATCGCTATCAGACAAAAACAAAATAAAATTACATCATACTGCAGTCAGCTTGTTGTTTTGGTTTGATAAGTGAAAGATATAGCGATAAAATTGTGTTTTTCACTATTAATATTACATTTCTCGATAAAGGTTACCGCTCTGTCTATCACCTGCCTACAAATAGACATTTCGGTTCCATAGGTCCTGTATTCCTTAGGAATCACAATGTCAAGGCATTACGGGGAGCAATGACTTGGCAGTAATTGCATAAAGGTGCTTCAACTGTTAAAAATGCCTACAAACATTAGTAAACATTTTCTAAACAACGAAATATAAAAAAAATATAAGTAAAAAAAAACTGCAAAAATCTATTAAAATATTATCGAATAATCTATGTTAGATAGATTCGATTTATTATTATCTGATATTTTTATCTTTTCCTAACATTTGTTAGTGTTAGAAAATGTTTGTAAACATTTTTAACAGCAGTGTGGGAGCACCATAACACTCGCAATAGACTTTATTTTGACATTCCACAATATTCACTGTGTTAAACTTTTCACAGCACATGGGCTGTGCTCAAGACACTTGATCGCTATTTGTTTGTAGCTGTAGGCCGTATACCACCATATTATCATAATCAGTCCATTACTGTCCCACTGCTGGGCACAGGCCTCTTCTCAGAATTAGAAGGGGGCTGCCTTAGTCCACCACGCTACTCTGGTGCGCGTTGGACTACACACATCTTCAAGAACTTTATGGAGCCCTCTCAGGTGTGCAGGTCTCCTCACGATGTTTTCCATCACCATTAACGCAAGTGATAATCAAATTCTGATTCGCACATGAATTCGAAAAGTCAGAGGTGCGGGTCGGCATCGAACTTATAGGGGATTTACACGGATCTATTTTCGCCGCACGGCTAGGCCGGCAAAACACGTCCGTTAAAAACTGGCCGCAAGTGACTAAAATCGCAAGCCCCAAAGTTGGGTGCCATCCGACTTTTGCCGTGCCGCGACAAGCCGCATGCGGCGGGTGATTAAAATCGACCGTGTAAATGGTCAGTTGCAGGCGATCGCCCGCCGCATGAGGTGTGTTTTGCGCTGTGTTGTTCCGCTATAAATGAACAAGTCGCATGCAATTTTTGTCGACCGGTGTAAATGGGGTGGCGATTCGATTTTTACAAGCGATGCGACTGCTGACTTGCCGCACGGCTAAAATCGACCCGTGTAAATCTCCCATTAGACCCTCCCGCATAGAAGGCAAGCATTCGACCACTAAGTTATCACTGCTTCATATACCAAACGCTAACAAAATTAATGGCGATCAACTCTCTCGGGCAACTTAGCGGCCCATAAGCCTAAACAACTGCCTCGTGACAACTGAATCAACACAATGAACATCATTGACCTGTCAAAATGAAATCAATTCCGATTGAGAGTACTCACAATTGAGGCCGTCAGCGCAAGTGGCCTAGCCACATTCTCTCGTATAAGAGTTGTGTGCGATAAATAATATCAAAAAAGGTTAATCTTAATTCAAAAATGACTTGACTCTAGTTTGACATATTCCCCCTCGTCTCTTTTTGATATATGACATAAGAAAGTGATAGGTATATTTTAAACCTGGCTTTACCTTAGTCTTGGTTTAAACTATCTTTTGTAATAAGGGGATTATGTTTTATTTTTGTTTTATTAGCATGTTTGATATTATTTAGGCCACTTTTGCGCTGACGGCCTCAATTAGCCTGGCCTCACATTATAAGAAATTTCTGAGGCGTGCGCTAAGACCCTCTGCGTATACATTTTGTACTAGACCCAACGGGCTGTTGGATCCGGAAAATTCTAAGTGTTCGGGATCTAGTACAAAATACATGAGTAGAGTAGCGCTTTAGATATTTTCCGAAAATGTACGGCCGTTTTAAACACCTCCCCCCGTGACAACTGAATCAACACAATGAACATCGTTGACCTGTCAAAATGACATCAATTCCGATTGCGAGTGTTCGCAATTAAGATCGAGTCTATGGCATTAAGACGTTATTTATAAACGTGAGAGTGCAGAATAAAATAGGTAATGCATCTTCTGATAATATATCTTGTTTCCTGGGTTTTGTACATAATTATAATTTATGAGACAGATAGTCGTCGGGAAATAGTACATCGTCATACCGTTATTGGGTGAGTTGTTGTAAGCGATAGCAAATAGAGATATCTCAGTGTCAGGCAAATACTGTTAATACAAGGTTAGTCAGAAAGGGGGTACTAATCCGAAGTCAACTTATAGTATCGCTGATGACTGTTTGAAAGCAAGTGTTAAAATTTCAAAATTCGATATGTTTTTTTTCCAAATAAAATGATTTTAATTTAATTTTTTTCAAAAATTCTTCATTCCTGCTTTAGTTACAAATTCGGAAAATGGTGCTTCTAATTCATGACCCCAAATATGACCTAAAATGTAAACACAGCTGATCATAACTGGAGAAAGAAAGATTTTAGAGTTTTTTTTTTTGAGATTTTTGAACAACTGTTTCTCTTAAACTATTGACTTTTGGGAAAAGTTGTAGAACAAAAGTTGTTCATTATTATGGGTACTTTAACACCCTTTCGGATTAGTACCCCCTTTCTGACTAACCTTGTAGATCGCTATCACAACCTTTAAAACGAAAATAGATCTAGAAAAAGCTTAAGTACAAAATGAACTTGTCTTCTATAGCTCTGCCGTTTAAATTTTGTATAAAAGGTAAAGAAACTTGACTGTGAAATATTAATCTTGTTTGAATCCATTAAACATACATTTTAAACGTATTCTTCTCTTGTTTAACGTTTCCTTAAATGGCTCTTATCCTTTTATAAGGCAAACGATTTCAGGAAAAGTAATAAAAAATAATTTGCCAATTTTATACAGGATGTAAACGAATTCGTATAATTCCTTCAAACCGCGTGTTCTACTGGTGACACTGATTGACCCTGCGTAGGTTTTAAACAGAACAACAAAAAAAAAGTTTTCAAAATATGAACCATGGTATCTGTATCTGAGTAATTTTAGCGTCCCAAATCTGAATCGCGTGCGGGGATAATCTATACCATTAATAGATCATGTGGTTTGAAGGGATTACTCGAATTCGTTTACACCCTGTATAACAAGAAGAAAGGTGACATTTTCAAAAAAAAATGGTGAAAATATAGCCACTGCCTTACAAAGTGAATTACAAAATGAATGATTAACGATCAAAGGTTTGTTTACCTTTTACACAAAATTAAAATGGCCGTACAAACGTATTCTACGTTACTACCCTTGACATTGCCCTTACCAAAAGTCAAGGTCAGCTGTCAACGTCAAAATCAACTTTGAAATATGTCTGCAGTTCTACGTTGCGGTCGCGTGCTCTATGGCTATATACCAGCTAACACACACAGAAAATAAAATGGCGGTACATAGTTTAGTATGTCTGTTTCCTCATAAAATGTCGCGAGGAGTTACGATGTCGCCTATACTCTTTTTGGGGTTACCCTGACGTAGTGCCCTAGTTGGAGTATTCTTCAAAAGTTTTGTCATTTTTCAATCTATATTGAATGTGAATTGGAACGAAATGGGTTGACGTTTACCATTTTTAGGATTCCGTACCCAAGGGGTAAAACGTGACCCTATTACTAAGGCTGAGATCTATAGACCCAACTTGGACTTTGCTCAGACTTTACTTTAGACTTATGACAAAGTCAGTATTTATAGAGCCGTCTTTGAATTCATCTGAGTGCGTGCTTAGCAAATGCTTAGCAAAGTCTAAGTTCACAAAATCGACGACTTAGCAAATACTTAGGTTACTATTATCCTAACAAAAAATAATGGTCCAAAATATACTATACCATCATTATATTTAAACAACTTTTTATTTTTTTAGTATTATAAAGTGACCAGACTCAACTCAGTAATACCAGATTAGAAAAGATTTCCTTGATGTTGATAACTAATTCTGAATTAGTTAAGATAAAAACAATTAAGTATTATTACATCACATAAAAATGTTTTTCTAAGTTTTAAATGTATAAAAAGGAATAAAAAATTACTTTTTTTCGACAAATTGCCAACACTGAATGGACAGTTTTGTTTTGACACAAACAGCAGCCAGATGTCAAAACGACGCGATCCGTTTCAATGAATATAATATTGTGTTCGTTTATAAAAATCAATTTCTGCTTATTCTTATAATAATAATACATAGAAGGAATATGAGCATAGTTCTAGATTATTTACATGTTATTATTGTTAAACATTTATAAAGAAAAATCAAGAATGTAATGCTTGAAACGAAACATTAACTTGTATTTTGACATCGGCCGTCTTAGCGTATGCTTTTGGCCTAAGCTCAGCATAGTCTCAACGGGATACGTCTATAAATTCCAAATCTAAGATTATGCTAAGCATACACTTAGCAAAGTATTACGTAAGTGAAGTCTGAGCAAAGTCTAAGCTAAGTCCAAGTTGGATCTATAGATCTCAGCCTAAGACTCCGCTGTCCGTCCGACCGTCTGTCACCAGGCTGTACCTCATGAACCGTGATAGTTAGACAGTTGAAATTTTCACTGATGATGTATTTCTGTTGCCGCTATAACAACAAATATTAAAAAAACAGAATAAAATCAATATTTAAGGGGGCTCCCATACAACAAACGTGATTTTTTTGCCGTTTTTATAGATAACTAGCTTTCGCCCGCAGCTTCGCTTGCGTGAAATTTTGAACCCGTTAAGTGATGATTTTCCATACAAACTTTCATCCCCTATTTAACTCCCTTAGCCCTTAGGGTTTGAATTTCGAAAAATCCCTTCTTAGTGGATGCCTACGTTACAAACGGAACCTACTGTCAAAATTTCAACTTTCTAACCCCAGCGGTTTAGGCTGTGCGTTGATAGATCAGTCAGTCAGTCAGTCAGCTTCTCCTTTTATATGTATAGATGGTACATACGGCTACACTTCAAGCTACGCTTAACCAGTATAAGCTGACCGTTACTTGTGCGAAAAGATTATACAAAGCGACGCCAAAGTAAACTGGTTGTGTATAGCTTGATGTGTAGCCGTGTGTACCTACTAATGAACCCTTCGTGCGCGAGTCTGACTCGCACTTGGCCGGTTTTTTGGTTACGAATAAAATGAAGCAAGTAATTTAAATTAACTTTTTTTCCTACAGTATTTGTTAAATGACTTTTTTTGGAAGTTCCTTGACAAAAGGTGGTCATCATCAGATTTGGTTTTTAAACTTCAAACTCATTTATTTAAAGTAGACTAGAATTACTTAGTTCTTATTGAACGTCAATGTTATAATAGATAGCCCCCAAAATGCCCGCCCTTTACCGCTTCCCAGTGTGAAGAAGAAACGGCGCAACAAACTCCCCAACAGTTTGACGTAACAAATTCATTTCAAAATACTAATACCAAGTTTAGGTAGATCAGTTCGACAATTCTAGCTGGGTACAGTCCGCGAAGCCTAAGCTGAGTTTTGCATTTGTGTGAGAATGAACGCAGACGCATCCTTTCCTTGGTTTAAACCGTGTACAGTCTTCAACTGTACATATTTTGCTGACTCTGCGGTCGGCACGAACGCGCGTCATTTTCCTGAGGTATATATTATATTCATATTTCACTTAATTAATTGCCAGTGTGAATCAACGAATAACTACGTAAACAACATAAGAGAAAGGAATAAGCAACCGTGTCTATATTGTACTAAACCTATGCATTAAACTGAACTAAGTGACACCAACTTTGTGATCTTTTCTCTCCACACTCCACCAACAACATCAACAACTCTGCAAGTGTACGAAACCGTACAAACCGGTTTATACTGCTTTTTGACAATCGATTCTATGTGCACTCACACAAATGCAAAGCACAGCTTAGGCCTCGCGGACTATAACGTTAGAAGAGTCCGTTTGAAAATCAGTTCGCTACTCTAATAGTATTCCTAAAGGTTATCAAGGCTCAGAAAACATCAATGCGACGTTAGCACGAGTATATCTAAAACTTCAGCTATTCAATTTAATTATATTGTGACTTGTGTTATTACTAATCACATAAGTATTATTGTTAGGTCAGGTCAATGTCAGGTCTCATAGATATAGACAGGAAATATGAAGCATGTGCCAACTTGTATTTCAATAAAGTATCTAATAAACATTCGTCTAAAGGCAGTAATTAAATGTGCATAGACTTGTTAAAATAAACTGGAGACTCATGTAAATTTTGATAACATGAACATGGAGTCAAGTGTCTAGGTATAAAATTATTGACTGTTAATTTCCATCTTTCCGTTTTAACTGCATTTTTATAATGAATCCTTTTAATTATACCACTGATTCCAGATATAATATTGTCAATGTACTATAGGATATTAAGGTGGTTTAACACTTGGGGGTCATCCATAAATTAGGTCACACGTTAGGGGGGTCGACGAAGTGTGATTACAAGCGGTGGGAAGGGCCCTAAATTTTGTGACGTCGCATTTCAAAATCTAATATATCTAAGAATTAAATGGTTATAAAACTAATTTTGGATTTGCTGTTTTTTTAAGTTAATAATTTCTAGATATTAAATTACAAAATATGTGACGTCACACTAGACAAGGGGAGTCTCACAAATGTGACCAGCTGTGACAAGGGACGGGGGGTGGGGGGGCAAAAAAATCATGAAATTCATGTGATGTAATTATGGAGGACCCCTAAGTGGTAAACCATTTTCATGGCCCACTGTACGGTCGTGGTCGTCATGTAGTACTATGAGTTACTGTAGCTGCTTTGGGTCGTCTCACGATGACTAGCCATCTCTCCCTGTTGGTGGTCATTCACTCGCACTAGGGGCTGCCCACATCTGATTTTACCTAGTTTTATGTTTAGTTAATTTTAGACGTAAACTACCAAATCTAATACGCCATTTTTGTTTTGCAGCGTTGATCGAGCGCAGTGCCGGTAGCGAGGAGCGTGAAGACACGTCGAGTCACTTCTCGTGGGTGCTGAAGCAGCTCGTGCAAGAGAACATACAAGGCCTGCCGCCCGGCGGGGGACTTGCTGCTAAGTAAGTGTCCTTTCACTTAAAATCTCTAGTAATATATTGGATAGACAACGGATCAAAAGGTCTTGAAATGTCTGTTGCTGATCGGTGCTGATGTTGCTCACGAAGACGCGTCGTGTGAACTTTATGTCAAAAACCTAAGGTTCGTAATGCATTGATTCACGAGTCTTCGTGTGAAAGCATGACTTAATAATTGTGTGTCAATATTTGTATTTCAATAATCTGACAAAGATGTGTTGATCTTTACCACCACTTGAACAACTTATGTAGGTACCTACCACATTTTACTGCAAATAAAGATTATTCTATTCTATTCTTGGTACAAACAGACTACAGTGATTGCTGTAGGTCTTGAAGAATTCTGTCCTTATTTGGAGAGCTACATGAAGTTCATATGGGAAGGACTTTATGAGTACTATTAGTAGTACTAACAGATGGAATTTAATTGAATTTTGCATTTTTAACCTAACTGAGTCGGCTTGATTTTTGTTGCTGACCAAATATTAATTTCGCTGATTAATAAAATTAGTTCCCATTTTAAAATACTGTTGACTCGTGTAATAAAACATAAACAATCAGCCTATTATTGCGGACTACACTCAAAATCGAGAACTTTATGTGAGGACTGCATAAAGTTCAGGTGTGCAGGTTTCATTACGATGTTTTCGTTCACCGTTGACGCAAGTTATAATAAAAGTCCACTTAGGAAATCGTTCGCAATATTTGTAACATCTTCAAAGAACAGTTAAAAAAAAACTTTTTTTTAATTCCAGGCAATCGCTACTGGACAAAATATACAGGGAGTTCTACCCGGACCACCCTGACAGTTCGGATACGTTCGACTGTCAGACCGAACTGGCCGACGCGTTTAGCGCAAACTAATGCATATACATTACGTTCTACACTAACGGGACGCGATCGTACACTAGCCGTGTGCACGCGCCGATGGAACGTGTACTAAGAGATAATCACGCGGAATGTCAGTTTGAAATTCAAATTGAGTTGTTTGATCAATTTGGTGAGTAACTTTAGTAGTTTCTTTTTTATATGTACTAGTGACCGTCACTATTAAATTAATTGTAATTTGACATATCAAACCAAAGCTTATTTTCGAATGTAAAGTAAGGAAGTCAGGGAATAAATACTTATTGGCTTCAACTTTTTGGTTTTAAAAAGTGCGTACACTCGCTAAGTGTGCGATTTCGTCCCAAAATTAGCTGAATACATCATACTAGTACAAATCGAATGGAATTGCAGTTACATTACTTTAGAATTTTGAACGTTGGTAACATTTTATTTTGTACATAACAGTCTCGAATGTCGGGTAATGTAGTTGGAATTTTGTTTGATTTAGCAATACTTTGTGCTTCGGCTGTGTTGATTGTGTCGGTTGAAATCTCGTGAAATTATCACCATTTAGTAGTGTTGGTTTTGCTCTTATTGGCTTCAATAGCACTTATTGTCTACTGGGGGAACGCAATGCCTACCTCTAGTTTCGTCTGCCTCATAATTCTTTACTTACGATAAGTAAGGTTTGATTTCTTGCGTGAACATGCTGATGTGTTATCCTAAATATACATATAAACAATATATATAAATATATACATATATTCTATTGAACTGACAACTCGACAAGGCCGAAGCATATTCGAATCCAAAAATGCATATAATATGTAATACTCTATAGGCTGTGGTCTGGCTTTCACAATAAATGTTTCAATTAAACTTTGTTCGTCATGCCTCACCACAGCCCCTCACCTGTATCACACGGCACAAAATTTCCTATTTTTCCCGCCATGTTATAATAACCCTGCTGGATTGAAATACCCTTCACTATCAGAACATTAATTTGTATAGCAAACATTTTTAATTTTGTCGCGTTACAATTTTATTATTTTCGTAGCTTAGAATTTTTTGTTTCGTGTTAACATTGGCCATTCGTGAATGTCATAATATTAGATGTATAATATTAGATATTCGATTGGATGTAATAGAAAGTCTACATTTACTTGTGTGAGCGGCTAAATTCTGTAGTTTTTCTTTCCCGCGCTTAACATTTTTGTTAAGAACTTTTTATACCGAAGTTTTAACTTAAACTTGCTGAGTGTTTAGCGATAATAATTTGTCAGTAGCAAAATTTTCTTAATTGAATGTTAAGCATTCAAAATGGCCAGTCGGATTAATGTAATCTTATGTCCGTTTCACATGAAAGCCTAAGAAATTTGGAAAAATTGATTTCTCAATTCTAATAATAAATATCTAGTTTCCTTTTTGTACATATTTTTTTCTTTATTACAAACATTCATAGTCATTATCCAAAACGTCAAAGTAACATATTAAATAAAAAAATATAAACTAGCGTTATTAATCGGGAATTGGAATATGGGGTAATATTAATTTAGTTTTTTTTTATTTCTCAAAAATTATTGTACTTCGTTTCGTGTTGCAGAGAAGATGAAATTAGATTTAATCGCTTTTTAAAAGTTACGCGTTATCAAAAGAAATATTGGGTATGCTTTTAAATTTTTGCTTCGTACTTAGATAAAAAAGTAACTAATCTGTCGACGCGTAGTGTCTGTGGCCGTACAAAATAACAAATTAGACCGAATTCCATTTTATCATATAATGTTGTTACCAAATTCTATGTGTACTATTCATTTCTGATGTTCACCTCTTGTAAATAAAAGAGAATAGAAAAAAGATACTTTTGTACCTGTTTGTGCGGTTTAGCGTGTAACTAACTAATTGTGAGGAGTTTATCGTGTCAGCACTCGTAGAAATACATATAACATTTTTATAGTTTTATAGGTTTCTATAACAGTCTTAAGACTTCAGCTCTGTCTGAAGTTGTAGACTGCTTAATAGCCATTACGTAATTTTATGCGGTTCTAAAGTCTTACAAAATTCATATTAAAAGTATTATTATGTATTTTAAAAACAATTATTCATTTTTCTAAAACATGATATATGTATTTCCAGCGCCTGATACAATGATGTAACTAAATAGTTTTTACTGAACAAAAATATTTCAAAGGTTTTCAAATGCGACGTAGGAGGCATTGTTTTAATAATCTTACGATTGAAGTAATAACAACCTATTATATAATATTGTGTTTCTATTTACAAATTGAACTCGAATATTAAAATGCCGTTTAATTTTTTTAACATCTTACTAAAAAAATCTTGATATTTTTCAAGGCAAGCTATTGAGTTCATTTGTAAATTAGAACGTTCTAATTGAAAATTCAAACCATATCTAAATTAGTTTAATATATTACAAATTAAAATGCAGAACATCTGTTTTCTAGATATAAAATAATTATCTATTTTATTGGTGGTAGCAAAGCTATTGCGATTTTACTATTATTTTTTCTTATGCAAGTCAGCAAAATACTTGTTTTCATAGTATACTAAATCACACATCAAGAATAAAGGTCACAGCTCATTAGAGCCACCCGGCATCCGACCCGCATCGCCTCGCCTCGTGCGGTTAGTATTCTTATGAACTTGTATGGATGTGCGCTCACTACATCAACTCCGTAGCGTCACCGGATCGCCTCGGGCGTATACCGTCCACGCGCGGACGACGAGTTGACCACTCGGTGACAACTCGCTGCTCGCACGCTTGGCTTGCGTTGCTGCGCATTGCCAACGCACAAGTCCCGAGTGAACCGCGCGGAAACATCGAGTGGACTCCTCCGACGACTTCTCTGGTTGACCACGCGACGTTTACTGGTGATAACGCGGCATCCATGAACCAGCTCGGCGTCCACTCGTCAGCAGGTTGCTGACGAGTGGACGCCGAGCGACGAGGCGATTCGGCGAGGGTGCCTGTCGGCTCTAATGAGCTGTGCCCTTAAACCTATCAGCCCCCTGATTCGATTTGTCGGTTGAGGAATGATTCGATAAGCTATCTCTTTCTCTCATTACGAGAATCGTAGACGGAACAAGATAACCGAATCGGTCGACAACTGCTTATCGAAAAGGTTCTGAATCGGCGGGTAGGTGAATAAAACTTCGTGTTATGCTGCCTTGCGTTAGTAATTCGCTATGACCCCAAATTTGTTAGTTATTGCTTCCATCAAATTATTTTCTATATTCTTTACCCAAAATATTTTTATTACCCTTTTCAACCCATTGTCGAGGATTCAATACGTTGGGTTTTGTATTGTTTACGTAGTTTAAAATTGTGTTTTTGTACAATAGTGTTTTTGATGCCAATTGACGCCTCTGACGTAACTAATGTCTCATCGGGATGTTAATATTGTCAACATTTGGTGTCACATAAGTGTTGGTGTCATTAACCCCCCCCCCCCCCCCCTTCTGTCCTTCATACGTGACGGTTGCGTTCTACTTAATTATCCATTATTTTTCTTAATTAAACCAAATATTATTATTAGACAGTGGGTTTTGAATTGGATTTTTAATGTCCATCTGAGACGATGTAGGTTTACGTCTGGTTGTTTTTTTTTTAATTTTGCTTTCGGACGAAAGTCGACGTCTCACGAAGTGTGTCTCGTTATTATCTAGTAGACGCTTGAACAATAAATACCTGTACCTTGACAAAATATTTTTTATTTTTCTTTTATTATTGTTTCATTAGGTCCCGCTTTTGTGGTTTTAGCTGTGTGTAGCGTCTTAAGGCGTTTGTCCACGGCCGCCGTTACCAAGAACGAGATAACGTTGACGAAGTAGCGATACATACATTACTATGGCTGGGAATCCACCGCAAGTCCGAAATCTCGGCCAGATTGTGAGTAGTTCGGCGCTACCGCTAGAACTCGGACCGAGATCGTGACGGGCCGAAATGCCGGCAATACAAAACACGTCTGCACTTGTCCACTACACCCGAGATTGTCCGCGCCGGTGCACGGATTTGCTCAGCAAGGCTCAACCACCGAGATCGGTCGCGGTGAACACGATCGCCGTCACGTCGTTCTGAACTCTGACCAAAATAATCTCGTTTCTCGGTGACGGTGGCAATGGACAAAAGCTCTTAGGGTTTAGCGATTAATTGTCGGCTGTACATTGTAAAACGTTTGGATAACCTCAAACAGTTCTCATAATAGTTTCCAGACTGGAGGGGCACGGCCTACAATTAGCTCCTAAACTTTAGTTTATTGCAGAATATATTTCTTTATCTATTACACGAATTATTTGGCATAGACAATATAAAGCTTACTTATCTGTGTACAGTAAGGGCCCGCGCCCACTGGCGGGACGGTATGGCAAAGGATTTATTGAATTCAAATAATTTTAAACTTTAAGTTAAAAACTTTAGCACTTGCATTTGCTTAGCATACCGCGGAAATGCTTCGTCGCGCCGCGGCATGCTTAAGCATCCCGCGGTACGGTCATTATGAGTTCTAAAGCGTATGAATAAGGTTTAAAATTATTTGAGCTTAAAAAATCCCTTGCCGTGCCGTCCCGCCAGTGGACGCAGGGCCTAAGTCGAGTCAAAATGTAATTTGTATACTAAAGTTTATAGTGTCAATAAGGAATATTTTTAAAATAAATTCTGAACTATCTACACATCCACACATTCGGAGTAGAGTAGTGTTTAGGTTACATGGAAATAAAATATTTATAATATGTGAATTTGTGTTTGAAAACGGTATTTAGTATTTATAGCATATATTCCAATTATTATTTTATGAAAAACTGTACCCAAACTAAACACAAATATGCTGAATTCATTTGGGCCATAGTGTGATCAGTCCAGTTCCACTACTGCGGGCCTCTTCTCGGAATGAGACGGGTTTTAGTCCACGAGATCGAGAACTGTTTTTCGGGGGCATTATTTAAACTACCTACATCTTTAAGGTTTGTAGATTAAAATGAATTGCGTGAATGCTTCGCTACGCTACCCAGGAATGAGCTGGGAGCAATACACACGACGTCCATCCAAAAACAATAGCTAAATACAGAACTTTTTTTTATCGAAGACCGTTAGAAACCTCACATGCTTAAGTCGAGCCTGCAAGCCAAACGCACCGGTACAAAATACGCACTTATAACAAAGCGCAACTCACCGAAAAAATACTCGGAACATGCGCAGCGAATATTCATGTACAGTATGAATAAAATAACTGCCCCTCTGAAGTGACAAACGGAACGCTAAAAGCCTAGATTCAGAACGGCACAGTTATTTTATGGGTACCAAATAATTTTGTTCCTCTGAAGTGAGGATCAGAATGCTCAAAGCCTGGTTTCAGAGTGGCAAAGTTATTTTACGCGTACTATTCACGCAGTGCAAGGCGTGAGCGCATGTCTTGCGATAGTTGTTCGCAGGTTTAGCTTTGGACTGGGGACTAAAAATTGAATATTTCTGGCAACTGATTGTTTAAAACAAAAAAATAAATTTAAAAATGAGTGAAGTGCTACAGAAGCGCAAGCGCAACCGTAGGTAAATAAGACAACACGTATTTATAAAATAGCTTTAATCACAAATAATTTCGTCAGTTCCTAATTTTGAAAATTAAGCATCCAATAATAAAACTTCGGCAAAATTGCTTGCAAAGTCCAAAATCAATTCTCGAATATTGTGAAGGTTGATAAGTATTAATTGTAATAGCCTAATGAATTAACATACTGCCAATTAGCGATGTGTTTGCCGTACGCGGCCCATTCCTGCGAATCATCAGACTCTTCTGGTTTGCGGCGCTTCACCAACTTGGACTTCCATTTACGGCTGGCGGCAGCAGCTTTCTAAAGTACCCATCAACAGAAGTGTGATTAATAAGGAGGCGAAAGCAGATGGGAGCACCAGCGTAAGTAAGTACTTATCACAACCAATGAAACGTAACACGCAAATACACGGCTGCATTACCATCCAAATGTTCTGCTTAGCCTTGATCCAACTGTGTTGGGGTCAGCTCCAGTCTAACCAGATGCGACTGAATACCAGTATTTTACACGGAGGAACTGCCATCAGACCTCTGCCACCCAGTTACTGAGCAATGCCGATATCCTAAGCTTATAACGGTTGTCAGACTCCGGCTTCTGACTACCCGTTACGACTGTCATAGGTACCTATTAGTATGACACCCGGGACCAACGGTTTAACGTACCTACGAGACGAGGCACGGTGGGGTCTCGATGTGTAACGAAGGGTCACCCATCCCCCACACGAGATAATAGTTTTGTGTATTTACTACATCATCATCATCTGCCTAGCCTTTTCCCAACTATGTTGGGGTCGGTTTCCAATCGAACCGGATGCAGCTGAATATCAGTATTTTACATGGAGCGACTGCCTATCAGACCTCCACAACCCAGTAACTGGGTAATACGATACTCTTGGTAAGACTGGTTGTCAGACTTTCTGGCTTCTGACCAACAGTAACGACTGTCAAAGATCTACAAATGACAGCCGGGACCAACGGCTTTACGTGCTTTCCGAGGCACGGAGGAAACTCGCTATGGTAAATGGTCACCCATCCATAGACCAACCTCGGCAATCGTGGCCTAACCCGGAAGATCGGTCTATACGGCTGTAATTATTTAGCCACGAGCTCCTCTGTGTATTTACTACAAATGTATGAAAATGAACTAACGTCTTTACGCTCCTTGTATATTTTAGAGCGGTATTCTGTGGCCTGTTTCCTCTGTTTTTGTAAGTCTGCTTGGGTAGCCTCAAATCTGTAATTAGAGTACATAATAGTATAAGTATCTACGTTAAGTATAACGAATTTAAACTCAAGAAGGTACTTGTAGTAATGTAGTTAATACAAAAAACGCAACAGCCTACGGGCCTAAAGATCCCCGGTTACTCGCTCAAATTTATTTGCTTAAGCAAGCCCGGCCGCACATCCAAACACAACGGGTGGACACACGCAGGGCGCGGGCATGCCTGCCTCCCGCTGCTCCCCGCCCCGGATCTTCATCGGCAATCGAACCGAAATTCGGTCGCGTATAATGTGTGCATTACAGAATACGTTGCCGCTGAACTTACGCCCGACCGAAGTTCGGCTGTACCTACGCTTAACGCAACGTAATTTCGGCATAATGTGTCGTCAGTAATTCAAATAGCATTGCTGGCGTAATCATGCCGAACTTCGATCGCGTACCTTCGGCATACTTAGTGTGTTTAGACACTTTCCCCCTTATTACAAAACATGGTTTAAACCAAAACTAAGGTAAACCGAGGTTTAAAATATACCCATCACTTTCATAAGTCATATTACAAAAAGAGACGGGGCTATTTTAAATCCTGGGTTTTTCTTAGGTATTCTTTTGTAATAAAGGGGTTTAATGTTATAGTGAATAAGTATTCGTGAAGTAAAACCGGCGGCGCGTTTGTGCAGCAGTGGGATTTTATAGACTAAGGCTGAAGACACATTGAGCGTATCTTGCGCGGCTCATGTTTCGTCGCGTTACGCGTATACATCGCGCTACATAAAAAAATCCTGCGCGCCTCACCAGGCATACCGCATATTATACGTCAATACGCCGAGCGTAGTAGAGCCTAGAAGTTTCTTACGCGCGCATTACCTACTGCGCAAGATACGCTAAGTGTGTTTTGGTCCTAACAGTAACGGTAAATTCGTAAGTTTCTTACCTGCGCTTGAGTAGTAAATGGGCCATGTAATGTATGGGATTCTTGGGCTGTTCCATTGCGACGGTGCAGAGTACGTCGGGCACTATCATACCAAAGTTTTCCCACAAGTACTTCGTCGCGTCACCGTCAAGAGTTCCTAAAAACAACTCTACATAAAGCTGATTGACCTATTGGATGTAAAAGTACCCTTAATGAAGCCGAAAGCCGCGCATTATTCCCGTCATTACGAAGTTTTTTTTTTGTTTTGGGTGATTTATGAGACGCTTTATGCACTGCTTGATGTTTGAGGCACAGGGAAGAATAGGTAAATAGTCTAGATCAGGGGTAGGCAAAGTACGGCCCGTGGGCCAACTCCGGCTGGTTTAAACGGGCATGCCAACCTTACAAAAGTGTATGGCCATAACAACTAGCCGTAATGATTTGAGCCAAAAATGATAGTTTTGGCATAACAAAAGGTTTTTTTTTTTTGGATTTCTTACTTCCTATTTTATAAGTATCTTGCGTTTTTCTGGCCTCTGATGAAAAAAGATTTCCCACCCGAGATTCGGTCATCTCGACACCCGTGTCTAAAATAGGCAGACTAATGCCCGGCTATACTTATTTGGGCCTGAAAAAGCAAAACCGCCCCGTACAAGGCAGTGTAAGGGGTGTATGGTACCCGGTCGCCGACGCACAAGGGGCGCCTCGGCGCCACTGCTTCCACGCCTGCCTCTAAAGACGGGTGCTGAGGCTTTAAAAGTTCCGAAGTCCGGGAAATTTGGAGGCGGCATGCTGAAATGACTAGGGGACGCCTGAGCTGGGTTTGGACCCCGGCACCGGATAACCTAGAGACGGCCTTGGCCCCATAACACACCATTTTGCACTTCCAGATTTAGTAAAAAGTCAAATATTTGCTGTTCAACTAAGCTGCTTTGCCATACCCTGAAGAAAATCCTGGCTACAACCAGATTTCCATAACTGTGCTCCTATACATACATGTATTACCATGTGTCAATATATTACCATGATGGCAGCATTGGCAGCAGTACCTATTTGGTAGGCGTCGGCGGAGAGGTGAGGAAGTAAGCGGGCGGGTGAATTTTGACTGCTCCAAGTGCACAGTTATAAATTATAAAAATTGAGTTAAACGCCCATGATTGCGAGAATCTTACACACACTGTGAGTAATTAAGTTGCAGGTTCTAAACCCACCAGAAATATCGATGATATCCCTCTTTGGCAGTATTACTACGTCGGCCAAGTCTTTGATCTGTACCCGACAATGTTCGTTGATTTTCTCAGAGTGGCCGCAGTCTTTGGTGATCTTCCTGAACAGTCCATCGACGCCGAATTCGTACTGGCTCGTGCAAGGAGCACACTGGTGTAACTTTTTGTCGTTACGTTTTGTGTAGCGACCGTTTTCGTCAAAGTAGTAAGGTTCCGTATCTACATTCTAATGAAACGAAGAAAAATGTATCATAAGTATTTTGGGATTTTGAAACAAGTTGTATATAATAATTATTCCGCTAAACTTGTGGACTGTCAGAAGGGAAGTTATAGTTATACGGACCTCAATTAAATCGCCATAACAATTGACGTGAAAGTACTTCAGCCCGTGTTGATGGATGTAGTTCTGATGGTTGTACTCGTCGCAGTAATAGGACCCGATTTTATCCGTGTAATGGATACGATCCGTACCTAAAAGACAATAGATCAATCAATAGCTAATAATCTCAAATAATTCCTGGATTCCCGTCAAATGGAACGCGGGTACTTAAATCCAGTTCCAGGTACCCCGGGGGAAAACCTTACCTCTGCAACAGAAGAAAGTAATTATTGCTTTTGACACTTCCACAATTTTTTGTAGTAGAAACAAATTCCTCTCCGTATAGTTCTCGCCTATTAGCTCAAAACAAATGGTCTTAGCGCCGGGTAACTCCGTGGTCCTTTAAAATAATGAACAAAGTAGCTTATTAATTCTTAATCGAACTTCCGTTCTGCATTGCTGGTTATTGGCCTGACCTAGAAAGGGATAATAAATAAACTGTTCGCTGTGGGTTCGACTCGCGACCTCGCCGCGTTTTCAGCTTTGTGTTTGAACTAACTGCTGAATAAAAAAATTGCTCAGGCCTCGGTGGCCTAATAGCCTCAACACCTGCCTTCAGAGGCTAGCGTGGCGGCCTCAGCGCTCCTTATGCCTCTGGGCCCGAGTGCCCTGCAGCCCTTGCATCCCTGGGTGGAGACGTCCCAGTGTGTAGCAGACTACAGCGCAGTAATGACAACTGTCAAAGATGACGTCACGACAAATCCTGAATCGCGGTATCAAAATGTAACACGCGTAGTAAGTATTATACAAGCTTAGTTTTAGTATTATACTAAACCTGAAACTAGGTAGTTTGTTCAGAATCACTAGGAGAATCGATTGACATATTTTTTACACCACTTTTTTTTTTCATAAATTTCGATTTTGTTTCAGTAGGTTTCTACCCATAACAGTTGACGGGAATATACTTATACCTTGAGGCATGAGATGGTCCGCTCGGTCAGTTTCCGTGTATTAGACAACCCCTGCATAGCACATCTCAGGCATATCACTTTACTAGGTAACTTAACGCGACATAAACTAAGGTGTAACTTGGAGATTTATTTAAAAAAAAACATATTCAGGCAGTTCTGATGAAAATCTTGTTGGGGTGTATAACGTTGTATAATAGGCTTCAGGTCCCGCCAATAACTGCCTTGTTATGTAGAAATGGTCAGCAAGGACTATCTACAAAAGACAACGATTTTCTCAAAGAGTACCCCGCCGGAAATAAAACCCGTCTGGTTGGAGGACCCTCCTTTTTTGTTGGAGAAACATCATACTTCGTTCCTCTATAATACTATACCAATCCGTCAGGGAAATGTCTGTGATCTTGGCCCTATTCCCTTAGGCCGGTTTTAGTGCTCGACCGACTGTCGGTGCGTACCATCGTTCCTGACGATACGCATAACCGATCGTCAGTTTTTAACGTTCAGTGCTCTCCTGACCAACCAAACTGGCCGGACTGGTACAGTCACAAACACGTACACGAAATGAATGCGTTTACAAATTGTTTAATTGCTGCTTACTATCTTCGTAAACGTATAAGGAACAGAAGACGTAGATACCACGTACCTTAGAATAAGTTGCTTTAGTACTTATTCTAAGACCACGTACACCCAATCTAGCTTGCTACATATTAGTAATCTGTGGGGTTCTGTGCCGTGGCAAAATAATAGTATATTTTGAATTTGTTTCTGTATCAAAATAAATAAATAAACATGAATATAAAGGTTTTTCATTTTTTACTTACCGACGTGTTTTCGTTGACTCGGCGACTGTTCATCGAAATTTGAACACAAAGCTGTACAAACTTCTTCCCATGCCTTTAACTTGGCATCACGGTCTTTGTGACACGTGGCCTTTGTCCCACAGAAGTTCACGAAGTCGAACTTCGGTAATTAGGCGTTCGGTGTCAATATATGCCATGTTTGATCAAAATTAGGTACTTAAATCATTAAAAGGTAATGATACCAATAAAATCAAACAATATTATTGAAGTTTTGAACTAGTACGTTTCATTCTTTTTACGATGATACGTGCATCCGTACGGTCGGTCCACCGATCGGTGTAGCACTGAACGCGTTAATATGTATCCATAGCGCGTCGGTCGACCGAGAGACGGCACGCATGCGGACGCGCTTGACCGACGGTCCTCGTACGCAGTGCGTAGCAATATACGCGTGCGTACTGTCGGTCGAGCACTGTTACGACTAGTGAATTTTCATACAAATGACAAGCGCGACCGACGTACGCACCGACGGTCGTACCATCGTTCCTGACGATACGCATAACCGATCGTCAGTTTTTAACGTTCAGTGCTCTCCTGACCAACCAAACTGGCCGGACTGGTACAGTCACAAACACGTACACGAAATGAACGCGTTTACAAATTGTTTAATTGCTGCTTACTATCTTCGTAAACGTATAAGGAACAGAAGACGTAGATACCACAATTTGAACACAAAGCTGTACAAACTTCTTCCCATGCCTTTAACTTGGCATCACGGCCTTTGTCCCACAGAAGTTCACGAAGTCGAACTTCGGTAATTAGGCGTTCGGTGTCAATATATGCCATGTTTGATCAAAATTAGGTACTTAAATCATTAAAAGGTAAATGATACCAATAAAATCAAACAATATTATTGAAGTTTTGAACTAGTAGTTTTCATTCTTTTTACGATGATACGCGCATCCGTACGGTCGGTCCACCGATCGGTGTAGCACTGAACGCGTTAATATGTATCCATAGCGCGTCGGTCGACCGACGGCACGCATGCGGACGCGCTTGACCGACGGTCCTCGTACGCAGTGCGTAGCAATATACGCGTGCGTACTGTCGGTCGAGCACTGTCACGACTAGTGAATTTTCATACAAATGACAAGCGCGACCGACGTACGCACCGACGGTCGGTCAAGCACTAAAACCGGCCTTAGAGCGTGCAGCATTCAGCAATGCAATTCTGTAAGAATCTCACCTCGATCGCGACTGTCAATTAGACACTTGTCGTGACACAGCGTGGATAACAAAACTACGCGTTATTGATTATACTGTCGATTATCTGTGAGTTATACTATTTGCTTCTATTATTCATACTGTGACATTATGGATATCGAGCTAACCGTCGATATTGAGGTTTCTTACAAAATTACACTACCTACTGTACTGATTCCCGTACCTCAACCTCCGATATGTTGCCTCTTCTTCTATCATCCTGTCCGCATCAAAGCGGAGGTTGGACAAAGTGCTGGCGATATCATTGAAATCTATCAAGGTTTTCATCCAGTGCCATGTTTCTGCCTCCAGTCTAGCATCTGTCTCTTCGTTACCGAAGTGTTCTATTTTATCTTGCAGGACTTCTATGGTTTTGTATATCTGACAACATAAAATATCTAGGTTATTGTGAACAGTCGAGGGTGGGTAGGAAGACCTACGGTCAAGTTATGACAAAGCAAAGCCAGGATTTGTTTTCGGGAGAATATTCAAATAGGGTTTTGGTTTGGGCCTAGGTATAATTCGCATTTTTTACTGCAAAGGGGTATTTCTGGCGATGGACTTAACCCCGAGCACAGCATTTAATTTGATACTAATCTCTCATAAGCTCTCTAGATCCACTATTTGATAGTAAATACTAACTTCAGCAGTATCTGTGGGGCGTCTTATCTCTCGTCTGTTAATTTGCAAGCTCTCTTTGTTTTTCTCATACAGGTGTTGAATGAGATGGTGCGTCTTTCTGTGGCAGTGATCCTCGTATACCCGCGTGTTAGTTTTAATACGGTCTAAAATCTCCCCGATGCTTATCGCTATCGCGGCGACCTATTATAATTAAAAGAAAATTATTTAAGTAAATACTCATTAATTAGACTCTGCAATTGGTTTCTGCGCCGTGGGTGGCAGTTTATGCCTCGATTCTCGCAGGAAAAAATCGACACTCGCTACGTATATTGGGTCTATATGTGAAATTGCACTTTAAGCCCGCCTGCACGTTATCAGAAAATTTCTAACGCGCGACTCTGCTCATACATTTAGTACTAGTAGACCCCGCACACTGTCGTACCTCACTACTCTCTCGTGCGAGCGGCGAGACGAGCCGCGAGGCAAACCACGAGACGCGTATGTAATCGGTGCGCTCGTGGCTCGCCTCGCAGTTCGTCTCGTCATTCGCAGCGCTCGCGTCGGAAGCGGTTTTTTTGGGTATGAGTCAAAGGGACACGCGGGGAAAGCGCGCGTGGTGTTTACACAGTGTGTAAAGTAAAGTTAAAGTTAACTAAAAAGTTAAAGTTAACTTAGTAAAGATAGAGTTGATGCCGCTAATACTTCGACGTCCTCCATAGTTGGTAGTTCGAAAACAACTGAACGCGCCGCGAGAGTGTGAACGTAAATTGATTAACTTGACGAACGAACGAGCTGTGGCCGAGACACGAGACGAGGCGCGAGACGAGTCGCGAGACGTGAGCGTAAATGATCTATCAGAATATACCGGATCCGGCAGTCTGTTGGCTCTTGTAGGTATAAAGTGTATGCGCATAGGCTCTTCGCGCAAGTGTCCAAAATTTTCTGACATACATTTCTGATAATGTGCGGCCGGGCTACAAAGAATAATCGATAATTCGAATAAATTGATAACTTTTTAACCATAAAGCACAGTTCTCTCAGGAGGTACTGTACTTTACTATGTCTTAGTCATAGCTACTGACGAACTAAGGCCTCGTTCAGGGCGACGCGGCGCGTCTGGCGTCGCGTCTCGCGGTCTAATCAAACTTATGGTAATCTATGTGAGCGTTCATGTAGAAGCGTCATCACGCGCGTTTTGTTTGGTATTGAGCGCTATACGCAGCGGGGCACGCTGCGGCCGCCGCCGCGGCCCCGCGTTCTCCACGGCTGCCACCGTCGCGTCGTCCGTCCCGTACCCCACGTACACGTATGTCAGTTTGTTTTTGGCATCGAAGGGAAGCGAGCTTGTTGTATGTTGCAATTATCTTCTAGTAATACGTCGATGAAATCATACTCCATTGTAACGACACGTCTGCGTTGTGAGGTTTCCAAAGAAGACTGCCAAAAGCGGAAGCTGCGGTGTCCGCTGCAGCGGCCGCGGCGGACAACGTCATTCCCCGCGCACCGCACCACCATTCGCGTCTTTATAAACGGAACCACACATTACCATAATATGGTACAAATACAAACATATTATGATTGTATTTGTGCGTGCAACGCTGCGGCTGGTGCCGCGGGCCCCGCCTGCCGCTGCTTCCTGCCGCTGTTTTCTCCGTAAACGGAGAAAACGCGCAACGTCCCGCGTCTCCCTGAACGAAGCCTAATAAGCTTCGGCTTCTGTTGTCAAACTGTTTTGTTATTATTGGAAAATGCCACAAATGCTGACGTGATTTACGTACCGTACCCGCTCAGTACTGATGACCAATCAGTACTGAGCGGGTGACAGAATATGGATATTATGGATAATTTTCCTCCTGAGTCTTGTAATAGGTACCTAGCCTAAGAACAAAGCAGTAAATATTCTTACCCGATCTCCTAACATCATTGAGATATAAGTATGTGCAAAGTTACATATTTCATTTGTTTTCTTTAGCGATGGCTCAATATATTCCTTAACAAAATCCTCCAATTGGTCCTGTCTACATCCAGCCCACGTTTCTCTTAGTTGTGTTAGTTTCTCTATATAGATGGCTTTCTCGTTTACAATTTCATCATACTGTTTTTGTTCTATCGCAGATTTTATTGGGAGATACTCTCTTATAAAAGCTTCTTGGCTTAGTTCGTTCATTTTAATAGTGTCATCGATTAACGCAACCAATGAATTATTATTTATTTTGTGAGAATATTCGTCTATCTTTCTCACAACATCATCTATTATTTGAGTGAAGTAACTCAAAAAACTGGTAATGATTCTCTTTATTTCTCCGTAATAATTACATGCATGTAGACCGTCGAGTAGCTTTGTTTCTTCAATGTACCGAACGAGGTTTTTAAGTTCACATGATGGGTTCTCACATAATATAACATACACCTCCTTGAACTCGGTCTTCCTCAGTTGGTAGATGAAGTCTTTGTAAAAATGGGTAATCTTATGTGGTGAATAATATCCGAAGATAGGATTTGGGATCAAGGAGAATTTATATTCCAACTGTTTCAAAATTAATAGTTTTTAGACAGAGAAGAGTTATTATGTTTTTATTGACAAGTGTTTGATAATCTCTATGTACACAGCTTGATCGTGAGAATCTCACTACTTAAAGGGCCAAATCGCGCTTAGTGTAGGTACCTATCTTGCGTCGCGTTTATCGGACGTAATGCGCGCGCCTCAGACCAAATAAAAAACCAAGACATAGCGCTGCGAACAACAGAGTGAAGCATGCGCAAAACTACACCTCCCTCTGTACATACACGTTCACACACACATATTTACACTAAACTACAATTAAACTACGCCTTACAACACACACATGTTTAAGAAACCGGCCTCACTTCACTGTTAACAACACTATGTCTTGGTTTTTTATTTGGTCTGAGGCGCGCGCACGAAACTTCTAGGCACTATTACGCTCGGCGTAACGATGTAAAATACGCGTGGTGAGGCCGCGTAGGGGAATTTGCATGTAGCGCGATGCAAAGCGTCACGCTACGGGACATGAGCCGTACAAGATACGCTAAATGTGTCTGCAGCCTAAAGGTCATGGATGAATCGAATAGGTAGTATATTAGTCGCGCGGAGAAGGTTTGCCGATAGCCTCATGACGTCACGCGTCGATGGTCGGTACGATTAGTAGGTAGGCCAGACGAGCGCGGGTAGCGGTCGGTGAAGTGGGAGGGGCAGTCATCGGCAAACCTTCTGCGCGCGACTAGTAGTGAATACACGTCCTACTGGTCATAAGGTGGCTTCCTACGGTGCATGATTTTACGGATGATACCACGCACAACCGACGACCATGAACAGCCACGCATCGCACCGAGGCCCTTCCAACGGCACATGTCCGTCTATGCCTATTTCCGACTGTGCGTGATTCAAAGCTATTTTGCATTTACATTCCAAAATGCCAAGTGAAAGAGAACTCTCACCGCGTTACCACGGACGAGGCTCTTTCCATGACGGTGCGCGCCGGTGCGAGCTCGTGCATCGCGGTGCGCGATATCACGCACCGTGGGAAGCCACCTTAAACATACTAACATTTTAACAATAAGTAACGAACGAACCCTTTTTGTATTTTCCTTTAAGCGGTGTACGAGATCTTTATAATTAGCTGTTGTTTTTTCATTAACGCTACTAAAACATGCAAATGCTGCCATTTTTATTCAATCTGATCTGTCACACAGATTATTGATACTTACTGCCCTATGCCCACTGACTGACCTATATACGTAGTACTTATTACTTCTATGGACCTATAAAATTACCACTGGACTGGCTGTTCCTTACTTAATGTCGGAAGTGAAAAAAAATATCGATATATCGATGTATCGATATTTATTAAAATATCAATATCGACTTCGATATCACAAGGAAAAAATATCGATATATCGGTCAAATTTTCAGAGGTTTTAAATAATAATGTATTTAGTTCAGTCTGGCTCAATAATAGGTAATAGTATTTTTTCTACAAAATGCACATTATTTTAATGTATGAGAATCTTAATAAAAACGAAGGTAGGTAATTCAATCATTATTCCTTTTTCTTAGGCAAAATCGATACTTCAGTACGCTCCCACCTTAATATATTAGCGGAATGTTTTTCTGTTGTGACGGCTTCATTTCGTTTATGTCAACGGACGCGGCGCATACGTTTATAATCTAAAAACGTGATAAATTCGAAGTAAATTAATTGTGTGGTGTAATTAATCGTGAACAAGTAAGTACTAAACAGTTTTTAATTGCTGCATTGTGTATTTGTTAAAGATTTTGGACAGAATTTGTTATTTCACCAAACATTGTATCGAAATTCGCGCGCCATGCCGGTACATTTTTAATTGTTGTGAGTAGAAAATACACTAGAGACGACAAAATGTTGTTAGAAACATGATTTAGATACGTTACTACGTATGTATTAGGCATTTTATTATTGGAATTCGTAAAACAATTGTGTAAATATTGAAATTAAAAAACGTAATCGAAAATGGAATCTCCAGGAGATTTCTTGGCTGACAGGACATTTGACGTTTATGACTTCCAAGCCGCCATGTTTTTTGTGTTTCGTACACTGTTCAGGAAAATGGTCAGTAGAGCAATTTTTACCGACTTAGAAAAAAAAGGAGGTTTAAATTATTTAATTTTATTGATGTTTTTATTTTTGTTTGGTGAGTTGGTTTTGCACGTCATCGTTACTTTTAAACTGCTTTTGCTTTTAGACAGTGTTATATTTTATTGTTCAAGCATGCAAGACATTGAGCCGCGACGTCGAGTTCGTGTCCGAGGTGGCTCCAGCGCTGCGTTAGCTGCTGCTTTGCCTCCAACCGACCTGCAAGTTGCGGAGGCGGTTCCGCGAGGCGGCAGCAACACTCGACAAGGTCGAGTGCGTGTGCGAGGCGGCTGCAGTACTCGACGGGGTCGAGTGCGGGTCCGAGGCGGCGCTAGCGTAGCTCTGGGGCAGGGTGACGGTGTGGTGGAGGCGGTGGTGGTACCACGAGGCGGCACGGGACGTGGGCGAGGAGGACGTGGTCGAGGGGGGCGAGGAGGACGCGGCCGAGCCGTGGCAGGCTCCGACAGACCTGGGCCAAGCACCATCGAAGAGTAACAGCTTTTTAACGCTTTTTTTAGTAAACACTTACGGGAGCTCATAGTAAATAACCATCACGATTTTGTATTTCAGATTAAATATCTACGAAATAAATCAGCTGCCGGTGGGTCTGCCTCTAGAGGTTGCTCTGCACCTTAACAGGAAGCGCCGGTGGCCACCATAAGTAGTTCTAAATTGTATCTTGGTTATTTACCATTAGCAAGAATAATTTTAAATAATTTCTGTTTTCAGAGCTGCTCCTGCACCTATTGTAAAATAAAATGATTCAATTGTCAGGATAGTGGGTTTATTACTCATGCAATCATATTAAAACAGTAAATTAGATAAAGAATGCATTTATTTACATTTTAAATCATATTACAATCAACTAATATATTATGTCGTTCAATTACACAGTAAATAAAAATATATCATAATTAATACTCACTCTTTCAATACAGCGTAATAAACACTTGGAACTGTTGACCGTACAAAGGTCAGTTCGATAATGATCCATACACTCGGGCGACAACGCCTTTTATACGTATGGCGGCCGAGTGTCACAGATTAACAACTACCTACATTTTTGTATTTAGTAAATTAATGTTACGCCTTAAAATATACTATGATATAAATGTAAATACAATTACAATAATAAAATAAGCAGATATGATATTTAACAAATAATCACACTGGTAAATCATTAATTAAACGTCACTTAATAACAACAACACATGACTCATAGTACTTGTATTGCTAACAGATTCGGCCATCCAAAATATTGTGTGTCCCCACACATACAAAAAAAAAACAAAAACAAAATTAACAATCTTAAAAAATAAAATAATATATATTAATCTCCTTGAACAGGTTTCTAACCATTAGAAAATAGTGTCATACAGGTTCACGGAGAATGGCATCAGGCCCCTTTATGTCCTGTATACCACATATATATAATAAAAATGGCATCAGGCCCCTTTATGTCCTGTATACCACATAAATATAATAAAAATGGCATCAGGCCCCTTTATGTCCTGTATACCACATATATATAATAAAATGGCATCAGGCCCCTTTATGTCCTGTATACCACATAAATATAATAAAAATGGCATCAGGCCCCTTTATGTCCTGTATACCACATAAATATAATAAAAATGGCATCAGGCCCCTTTATGTCCTGTATACCACATAAATATAATAAAAATAATAGTATCAGGCACCTTTCTGTCCTGTATACCAAAATACATTCATAATCATCGGATCAGATATCAAAGTCCAAACAGTGGTCAGTCTGATTCCTCCTCACTCAGAATATTATCATGGGGTCTTCGAAAGTTTAACCACGGTTTAATTTTATCGATAGCGACAACCGTGGTATACTTTCTATTACCCTTTCGTGTCATAGGAGTGTCCTCAATTTGATAGCGGTCATGCTCATAAACTTTGGTTATCTTATACGGGCCTTGAAATTTAGGAACCAATTTTTTTACTGCTACCCGTAGCCGGTACCTGTCTCTCAACCCTAACCAAATCTCCTTCTTTAAACTCAATAGGTTTAGTGCGCGACTTATCATACCTATTTTTTTGGAGCTGTTGAGAAGTTTCTATAAATGAACTCATTTTGTCCCTGATAGTACCTATGTCAGTTTCACCGGTACTAACAGTGACACCGTCATCTATTGCAGCTAACAAACTACTATCACTGGGACCTTTTGGGCGAATACCAAATAATGCTTCAGCTGGGGTTCTATTGATACCCTTATTAAACGTATTATTAATACCCCATTGAATCTCTGGCAAGTGATCATCCCATTTGTTTTCAGCAGTTTCAACGCATTTTGCTGTCAACGCATCAACAATTACTCGATTGTAGCGTTCTACCTGTCCGTTTGCCCTAGGTGTTGCCACTGCATTAAGAACATGTCGCATACCTTTTTTTAAAACAAAAGACTTAAAGGAATCGCTGGTAAAAGATGATCCCCTGTCAGATATTATTCTTCGCGGTACACCGAAAATGCCTATGTATTCACGCAGTACTTTAATACTTGAACTACTTTTCGTATTTCGAACAGGTTTTAAATAAATAAATCTCGTAAATGCATCAATTAATACTAACAGATATATATTTCCTTTACTGCTTCGTAAAAACGGCCCAACATGGTCAAGATGAATGGTATCAAATGGTTCATTTACTTTCTCGATTGGATGTAAGAAACCGGGTTTTTTGCCCCCTGATGCTTTGGAATAAGCACATTCTAAACACGATGTTACATATTTTTTTACAAAACGCCGCATTTTAGGAAACCAAAAGTGGAGTTTTATTTTCTCTAAAGTTTTGTCCACAGCAAAATGGCCTATGTCGTCATGATTTTTCTTGACTACCTGCCAACGAACACCTTTAGGCACTACCCACCTATCTCCATCAGGAGTTATTCGAAACAATCTGCCATTTTTTAATTTATAATTACTTTTTATGTCAGTGACATCATCAAGACTTGGATCATGCAAAATGCCGATTATACGTTGAATATCTGAATCAGATTCTTGTACTGTAATTATCCAATCAGATTCTAGTATGTTATGAACAGTATACTCAGTTTGAGGATTCTCTAACATTGGATTGCGACTCAAAGCATCGACGTGATTCATGGATGTTCCCGGCCTGTATTCAATATTAAAATCGAACTCTTGCATTAGAGTCCACCATCGAGCTACACGGGGTAACATGTCGCGTTTAGAGAAAGTAGCACGCAATGAATTACAATCCGCTATGATTTTAAAAGATATACCGACGAGATATACACGAAACTTTTGAAGGGAAGCGACTACGGCTAGTGTTTCTAAATCGTATGATGAATAGTTTTGTTCTTCGGGTGTAGTTTGCTTACTGAAATATGCAATGGGTTTTAACATACTAGCATCCCCCTTTTGTAACAGAATTCCTGCTATACCTATTTTGCAAGCGTCGGTATGGAGTTCAGTATCAGCTTTAGGATCATAAATTCCTAGAATTGGTTTTTGTATTAAAGCATCTTTTAAAGTCTGAAAAGCATTCTGCTGATCCAACCCCCACACCCACACTGTGTTTTTCTTAAGGAGCTTTGTTAATGGTTTTGCGATAATTGAAAATCCCTGAACAAATCGTCGGAAAAAAACTGGCTAAACCTAAAAATTGACGAATTTGATGCTGGTTAGTGGGGGTAGGGAATTTTTCCACGGCTTCTATTTTTCTTGAACCTGGTTTAACACCTTCACCCGAAATTTCAAACCCCAAGTAGTCTACAGAAGTGGCAAAGAAACAACATTTACTGAGATTAAGTGTAAGCCCTGCATCACCTAACAAACGCATCACTAGCTCTAACCGTTGCATGCCTTCTTCTATATTTATCGACGGTATAATTATATCATCTAAATACGCCAATGCCTCTCGATGACGCAAATTACCAAGTACCTGATGCATTAAGCGTTGGAAGGTTGCTGGTGCATTTGCTAATCCGAAAGGCATTCTATTGAATTCGAAGTGTCCTTCCGGTGTAACAAATGCTGTTATATGTTTATGCTGTTCTCGTATATTAATCTGATAATATCCAGAAGCTAAATCTAATGTCGTAAAATAGCGGTAACCTGAAAGTGCGTCTATCTGGTCATCTATGAGAGGCAAAGGGTAATTTTCTTTAATTGTTTTACTGTTTAGCGCTCTATAGTCTATACACAGACGGTAATCGCCAGTTTTCTTTTTAACCAATACGATTGGGCTGGCGTAGGGTGAGGTGGACGGTCGAATTATATTATTCTCTAATAAATCGTCTACCATTTCCCTAACAACTTCTTTTTCCTTTACTGCCAACCGATAAGGTCTGTAAACTACTGGTTCGTTATTATGCAAATTAATTGTCATATCTGAGAGTGTACAGCTTCCTAATTCAGACATAGAAAAAGCGAAACAACTACGAAATTTATTTAAAAGCAATAACAAATTTTTCACTGTAGTTTCATTCAAGTTTTCCCCAACTCTTACATCTGAAACAGTTATTGAATTTAATTGATCTTTGTTATCTGGAATCGTCACGCTCAGAACACTGTTTTCAATGTACTTATGAGCGACTTTTCCTCGTGTTACAAGCAAATCTTTATTAAGGATGTAAGAATCGGGACCTAATCCGTTTACAACAATTTGGCCTGCTCCAATCTGATCAAAATGGTATATTCCGGTAAGGATGTAATACAGATTTCCATTCATGTTTCGCAAACCACCCTCAATATATAATGTTCCCTCAAATTTTGGTTCCGTATAGACATCTACAATTGAAATTCCCAACACAATTGATTGGTTTTGACAATGTATTTTAATTTTATTATGAGACATGATATCGTTATTGAGTTGTGAAATGTCAAGGTGATCACTAGTCTTTTGTATTAATACATGGGGTTGCTCAGTGAAAGTTTGACCAATCATTAATGGAATCTGCATAACATTGTCAGGTACTATGAGTAATTCAGTGTCAGCCCCAACTCCGTCAATCTCAACATAACAATTAATTCGCCCTAAAGTATTTACTGTAGAATTACCAAATCCTTTTAAGACGGGAAGACTGTCGGTATTCAATTCGTTAATCCCTAATTTTAAAAGTTGAGAATATTTAAGCATGGAACATTCGCTTCCCAAATCAATGAATGAGTCTACAGGAATTGTATTAATAAGCGCTGTTTTAAAATATTTGTGACTAGTTTGGTTCCCATGTATAATCATATTTACAGTTTTCTCGGTTGGTAATATATTGGAATAGCATTTTTCGGTATCATGACCTATCTTAAGACACTTAGCACATTTTTTTATGGGTAGTTTACACTGAATAGCAACATGACCTTCCTGTCTACAATTAGCACACCGAATTGCTTTAAAACTCTTATAACGAGGTGGTTGAGGCTGTAAATCTGAGGTGGTTTTAGATGGTTGGGTCTTATTGCTATTCCTTTTATCAGGGTTTTGTCTAATGTTTCTTGAATTTCTCAAATAGGTTAACAATTTATCTAAGTTATTATATTGAGCTGCTTCGGCACCCAATCTAACAGAGCGATCATCAATACCGTGTAATACACATTCTACAGCCCGACTTCCGGAAATACTACATCTATTAATCAAAGCAATTTTATCGTAAAAATAATCTTCTAAAGAATCTCCGAACCGAGCGCGCCTAGCCAGCATATCACTTAGCATTTGACCATAATTCTCGTCGGAAGGAAAGGCTGCTATCAGCTTTGATTGCCATTCTTCCCAAGAAAAGAGTACAGAAGGTAGTCCCTCGTACCAACGCTTAGCTACCCCCTTTAATTTAGGCAGTGCAAAATGTACGGTCTGTTTTTCGGACCAACCGTAAATGGATGCGCATTCATTGACCTTGTGAAGCCACATGACCATTGTTTGTTCTTTTCTAGACGGGTCAAATTCGGGGATTGTATTATTAACAGAGTTAATCTTTATCGGGTCAGGAGTAATCGATTTCAGAGCTTGTACTAATAATTTTAGAGTGCTATTATTGGATTCTGGAGTGCAACTGTTTAATAATTCTAAATCATCCCCACCCATTTTATGGGTAGCGATGTTACCTGCTGTTTCCTTAGACGGCTGTCCCGAAGTGCAGCACGTAGGACGACGCGAAGACTGCTCGTGCCAACTGCCTTGTTGGCTGCAATGCTGACTGCTCGATCCATCATTCACTCGACCGCCGTCCCAAGTTTCGGCACCGCTCGGATGATGGCGCCCAACGCGAGATCTGGTCCGGGATCGGTAGTCCTGCGATTTGCGGTCACGCCGCCCATGTTGGGACCGACTGCGTGACTGCCTAGTATGCTGCCGGTTATGCGACCGGCTACGCGACCGTAAGCGCGACCGTCGGTCACACGGCAGGGCACGCGATCGACTGCGTGTCCGGCGACTACGGCGTTGATGCGATCGGCTACGCGACCTCGTGTAAGATCGGCGTTCGCATGTTTTGACACGCGACCGACTGCGTAGTTGTCGGCTGCCTGATCGGTGCCTGTTTGAGCTATACGCTCGATCAGGCGTCTGGTTGAGCCCTGCTCGTGACCGTCCAGTTGCGTGTACATTGCTTCTTTGTTCTGGAGCTTCACCAGCAGGTGGAACCAAGGACTCATGATTTTGCTGAATAGTTGGCCTTTTCCGTGTTGCTTGTCGACGATGTAAACCATCGGGCAACACGGGAGAACGATAACCTTCCATTATTAACCTGTAACAGAAATTAAATCACACAAGATTTTGTTTTCTTTTTATAACAAAAAACAAATAAAATAAAAAAAAATATCTTTATATTTTTCTAAAACGATCCCACTTCTGAGATGTAAAATAAAATGATTCAATTGTCAGGATAGTGGGTTTATTACTCATGCAATCATATTAAAACAGTAAATTAGATAAAGAATGCATTTATTTACATTTTAAATCATATTACAATCAACTAATATATTATGTCGTTCAATTACACAGTAAATAAAAATATATCATAATTAATACTCACTCTTTCAATACAGCGTAATAAACACTTGGAACTGTTGACCGTACAAAGGTCAGTTCGATAATGATCCATACACTCGGGCGACAACGCCTTTTATACGTATGGCGGCCGAGTGTCACAGATTAACAACTACCTACATTTTTGTATTTAGTAAATTAATGTTACGCCTTAAAATATACTATGATATAAATGTAAATACAATTACAATAATAAAATAAGCAGATATGATATTTAACAAATAATCACACTGGTAAATCATTAATTAAACGTCACTTAATAACAACAACACATGACTCATAGTACTTGTATTGCTAACACTATCGACCCACCTCAGATGGCGCCTCAGGTTGTGGTGGAGGAGGTCCCTCCATCCAGCCCACCGCCGCCTCAGATGGCTGAGGTTAGGGTAGAGGAGGTCCCTCTACCCAGTCCACCACCACCTCAGATGGAGGACGTATCAGCGGTACCCTCGCCGGTGTTGTAAGTGTTTTAATGACTTTTAAATATATTTTTTTTTAAATTTGTGTTTATTTTAAACACCATGTCCCACATGCAACATTTTTTCAGGTTTTTGGAGTGTGAAGCGGCATCATCAATGCTTCGTCCTCGCCGGAGTCTGCGTGAAGATCAAATTTATGATCAGCTCTTTTATGGTAAATACTGTTGATTTTAGCTCGGGACAGGGTTAGGGGCAAACTTCCAGTTCCCACCAGATGTTTTACCTACCTATTGTTACACAGGAAGCGAACCAGACTCTGATGCGAGCGACGAAGATGACGCATTTCCTTCGCTCATTCCAAGGGCGCAGAGGAGCTTTTGGGAGACGCCCTTGGACATTGATGATGCCGACGACCAGCCTGCAGCCGAACTCCAGCCTGCAGCCGAACTCCAGCCTGCAGCCAACGCCGTAGACGCTAACATCCCAGATGTTCCCCCAAACGCGACGGACCAGCCTTGGGGTTTGTATGAATTTGATTGGAAACCGTTTCCGAATGTTCCGATTCCACCTGAATCGAGACGGGAAATGTTTTCGCACAACGATGTGGGTCCGACAGCTCCAAGTGTCGACCCATATGAGATTTTCGTTAGCATATGGGATCGGCAATTTATGGAGTACATTGCCTCGGAAACAAACAGATATGCTCAGCAGTTGAAGTCCCGTATGCTCGATGAAGGCACCCTCCTTCCCAATAGCCGCATACGACTGTGGCGAGATACTACTGCTGACGAGCTGTACGTCTACTTCGGTGTGGTTATTGCGATGGGGGTTGTGGTCAAGTCACGCATCGAGGAATATTGGAATTCCTCTCCTGACATATTCTGTACACCCGGATTTAGCGCACACATGTCTGGGAAACGTTTTACGATGCTGTCTAAGTGTTTACACTTCGTAAACAACCATGACATGTGTGAGCAAAATCTGGGTTGTTCCGAGGCAAAACTTTTTAAGGTGCAGCCATTGTTGTCACATCTGAACAACAAATTTCAGTCACTATATCGCCTGGGGCAAAACATTGCCTTGGACGAAAGTCTTCTGCAGTGGAAAGGTTGGTTGGACATCAGCCAATTGATTCCCAATAATGCTGCTGCGATCGGGATCAAGACTTACGAGATTTGTGAATCTCAAACTGGCTACCTATGGCGGTTTGAGGTTCACGCTATCGGTAAGTCTCAAAGGTCTCCACCGCAGCAGTATGAAGACCCAATGAAAGCATCCACGCCGGCAATTGTCCTAAGGCTTACACAAGGTCTTGAGGGCAAGGGTCACACGTTATGGATGGATAATTTTTATAATTCGCCATGCCTTGCTCGACGCCTAAAGGTGTTGGGCTTTGACTGTGTGGGAACCCTGCGGACCAATCGTAAGTTTGTTCCGCAGGCCCTGCACAGTCTGACCAAGGGGAACATGGCCAAAAATCAGATCACTGGTCTCACCTCGGGAGACGTTGATGTGATGGTATGGAGGGACAACAATAGGGTCGCTATGATCTCGACATACCATGGCAACGGCGTCTCTCAAGCTCGGGATTTGTCCACCAAACCCATCTTGATAAATTATTACAATATCATGATGGGTGGGGTGGACAAAAAAGATCAGATGTTGGCCATGTACCCTATCGAGCGAAAACGAACAAGGGTCTGGTACAAAAAACTATTCCGGAGATTATTAAACGTCTCCGTTCTGAATTCTTTTATAATACATTGTCATTCAGTTCCTTCTTCTTCTACTTCTGCTCTTTCTACTTCTGCTCCTTCTACTTCTGCTCCTTCTACTTCTTCTACTCGTTGTACTTCTTTAAGTCATCGAAATTTCCGTATCTGTCTTGTTAAAGCCCTTATTTCTAAACATTCCCCATCTCTCCCCACTTTGCAGCCTGCAACCACACCGAGTATGCACCAGAATACGGCAATCTACGACGCGCGCTCCCACTACTTGGCTGAGTATCCATTTGGAGCTCAGTCAAAACACCAACGCCAGCGGCGGAAGTGCACCAACGTGGATTGCCGTAAACTGGTGCATACATACTGTGTTGGTTGCAACAAGGCTGTGTGTATGACTATATGTTTCCGTACCCTTCATCCATAATTTATTTATTTATTACTATATTTATAAATATTTATTTCTTCGTATGTATCTATATATTGTATTTATTTTTGTACGGGACCTTTGTTCGTTTCATTGGCGAATTGTAGGATGTTCATCTAATAATGTGATGTGCGTAGAACATTTTTTTTTTTTTTTTTAACATATTTTTAATGTTGTTTAATAAACTATATTTTCATATTAAAAAAAAAAACCGAAACTTGTCTGAAAATTGCTTCATTTTCATTATTTTTTTATTCTGTTGTTCAGATGTGACCTACTGGTTGTATCCTGTACTGTGTCTTTGGAATTCTTGTACGAAATTGACGAAATTGATCGCCGTATCCCAGTAGTTCCATTCTCTAGTTCCATCATGGGACTACTGGTTTATTTTCTCCCAGTAGTTCCATGGAACTAGAAAACTTTGTAATCTAATCCCATTAGTTCCATTAAGTACAGTTGAATGGGAATTAAATATGGTAAGAACAATAATCTTACCTATTTACCTACGTGCAATATGTAAACTGGCCTATATTACTATTACATGCATTTGGAAGATGTCAGATTTATAAGGAAAATAGACATTTATTGTCAATAATTTATTTGGCGTGCATGCTATACCTGTTATTTTCCGTTGTTGCTTTTGCTCGCTGGTCTTAAATTATGGTTTAGGCACTTGTGAAATTTTGTAAGAGTGTAAAAATACTAGAGGTAAAAACACTTGTGAAATTTTGTAAGGGTGTAAAAACACAGGTAAAAACACTTGTGATTTTTTTTAAGGGTGTAAAAACACTAGCGATAAAAACACTTAGTTTTTATAATAACTAAACATAAAAACATCACGCCTTGTATTCCCCGAAGGGTTGGGCAGAGGTTCATAGTACACCCACATTTCGCCGTTATGTTTAAGTCCTATGTAATAGGGAGCGAGCCTATTGCCATCAACCGGGCACAAATCTTGACCCCGGGCTGCTACTGAGAAATTCCACACGGAAAAACCCAATAACACTTTGCCCGACCTGGGAATTGAACCCAAGACCGCACGCTCAGAAGTCGCGCTTGCAACCACTAGACCAACGATGCAGTTTTTATAATAATTACCTATATTCAATAAAATCTTTTTTTCTTAATTAACGCGAGCGAAGCCGCGGGTAAAAACTAGTCAACAATTAATATTTGGTTGTTGTTGATTCAATCAGCAAATATTTATTTGTTTATTAAGTTTTTTACAAATGAAAAATTAAAACAAATTAAAAAAAAAATGTTTAATAAGTTATTCAAATTTTTATTTTTATATATTTCAAATTATAAAAATGTATTTTTTTCAATTACCTATTATTTTAAAATTTGTTTAAAATTGTAATTGATGTTTATAAGATTTACAATTTTAAAATTTATAATTTGTTAAATTAAAAAAAAAACCTATAATCAATAGTACCTACAAGATAAAAAGATATTTAAATTATGTTTTTTTATTCATGCATTTTTTTAAAAGCTTACAAAAATATAAATAAAAATAAAATCAGTATGGAAATAATGATATAATTGAATATAATTAGTATAAAAACTAAGTGTAAACGTCTAGTGGTTTTAGCCCCTTAAAAAATTTCGCAAGTGTTTTTACCTCTAGTATTTTTACACCCTTACTAAAGTTCACAAGTGTTTTTACCTCTAGTGTTTTTACACTCTTACAAAATTTCACAAGTGCCTAAACCATAATTTAAGACCAGCGAGCAAAAGCAACAACGGAAAATAACAGGTAAGTATAGCATGCACGCCAAATAAAATATTGACAATAAATGTCTATTTTCCTTATAAATTTGAAATCTGCCAAATGCATGTATTAGTAATATAGGCCAGTTTACATATTGCACGTAGGTAAATAGGTAAGATTATTGTTCTTACCATATTTAATTCCCATTCAACTGTACTTAATGGAACTAATGGGATTAGATTACAAAGTATTCTAGTTCCATGGAACTACTGGGAGAAAATAATCCCAGTAGTCCCATGATGGAACTAGAGAATGGAACTACTGGGATACGGCGAAATTGATGATGATTGATGTTGATTTTGTTAATGTTTTTGCTAGGCAACATGCCCTTGTGTTGTGTTTTTCCATTAGTAAATATCGTCACCATGTGGATTGCAAAAACAGAATTTAAATAAATGCAATAGTACTTGCTCTGTGATAAAAATTATGAAAGGGTCTTTCTTAGAGCTCTTTTTCAAGTGTTTGCATTGAGACTCATATTTCGTAAGTTAAACAATTCCAACAGCTAGCACTTTGTCTGCGATAAGATTGTGTACCAAACTATGTAATAAATTAAAATAAACGGCCACTTGGCCTACAGAGTGCCCAAAATAAATGTGTGAACGTAACCTTTTTTTTTGTTGGGTGTACGGGTTGACTACCTGAGCCGTGTTTTTTTTTCAGCTTGCAGATGCAAAATATGTATCGAAATGTCTGTTCTTTTACTTTATTATTGTACAATAATGTGTTATTATGTAAATAAAACAATAACTTTGGAAAAAAATGCATTTATTTTATTAATATGACGACTTTTGTACCAAAAACTGGGAAAAAGTAGCTAACCCTATTTTCAATTTCGAATCAACAATAGATTCCACGATAAAACTGTACAAAACTATAGAAAATCAGATAGCTTATTTCATAACGATTTCAGTGACATAGAGTGTGTCGAGCTGCGCTCTTTAATTTCAGAGCTATCGTAGTTTTAGTGAACGCGGAGAAATTGCACGATTTCGGCTGGGCGCACTCAGCCCGATGGGCGGAGTTTCGCAATAGAGGCCGTACATAGGAGGGGATATAGTAAGTGTAATTATGATACTACGTTTATTTACTGTAAACACTTATTATCAAGAGTTTTTTTTTGTATCGATATTTGTTCGCTGATGTCGACATCACTAGTTTTAGTACCACAGACACTCGCTACGTCTAACAGCGCCAAAATGGCGATTATCAAACGGGCACAAAAGCACTTTGACAGCCGCCAGTCCAGTGGTAATTATAGAGGTCAGTGCATAAGCCTTATAACTAATCTGTGCATCTGCCCACAGAAAAATATAATTTAAATCTGCCGCACATCCTAAGCGCAGCGCACATCAGATCAGCAGTGACCTCTATAAATTATAGAGGTAATAATATTATAGACTATAATATTATTACAGACGTCAGGGGGCTTACCATGACGTCTTAAGAAAACGTTCAAATGCCAGCCAGTCAATATCCGTTCAAAAGCAGGCCTGCTTCTGAATCGCTAAAAATCGTACCATGACAGTACAAAAGGTGAACGACTATTCAACCAAATTGAACGGATAAGCTTGTTTATGGTACGAAAAGTCTATACAAAAAAAACAGGTGAATGGATTTCGTAAACGTCAACGTAGCAGGCCTGCCGCAGGCCTGCTCTAACGATGACATAGTACAAAAAAGCAGGGCAGTTCAACTTCCAGGCAACTTCTGCCCTGCTTTAAGAGGTCATGGTAAGCCCCCAGTGCCAGTCTTACCAGCGCAGACTCAGACTAGTGGTATACCTATTGCCACTGTCTTTTAGAAATCGGACGGCAGTATATTATCATTTCTATATTAATAAGATAAAGTATACTATATTCTTCTTCTTTGATAACAAACGTGGTACATATTACTTTACTATGGTTCATAAGATATTATTAAAGAGAAATGACATGAAATGAAACGTCTTTAGTTATTATTCTAAGGGCCGATTGTTCAATCGTCAGATAACTTTTATCTGCGGGATAAACATGGCGATTTTACATACTTTCTCTTAGAGCATATAGGCTCTAAGTACTTTCTACACAAAAGCTGTCGAAACGTCAAACTTATTCCCGAGATGGACGATAACTGACGATTGAAAAATCAGCCCTAAGTGAAATGTCTGAATGAATGGGATTTGACAGGTTTTTGATTTAAATCTTTACATTACAAGCAGCTTCGCCACCTTTGTTCATTTACCCCGGTCACCCACATTCATACGAATACGCGAACCTACAAGTTTAGTGTAGGATGACATTTGCAAATGATTATGCAAAGTTATTCCATAATAATTTGAAAACATTCGTAAAATGTACGAATGTTTGCGCGCATGTGAGTGATCGGAGTTAGAGTCATGTCGGACGGTAGATTGTGTTGCCGTCACCTCTTGTGAGAATGACTTAATATTTGTTGGCTTAAGCCGGCTACACACGTTGGTCCCAACGCTGGCCGCTACATTATTACCCAACAATATGAAACGCCAAAATAGCATTGGCCCCAACATACGCGCCAACATTGGGAGTTGACTGATCTTTGTCGGTTTCTTCAACTTCAAAGAAATTACGCGCCAGTACTCGCGATGCATCCACGAGAGATGTTATGACTTGTTCAGTTTTGCCGCGGTGCACATCGAGTGCGCACTAGGGCATGCAATTATCGAAAGTTTTCGATAATCGATAATCCGATTTTTATCGGAATTTTTTCCGATAAATACCGATAATTACCGGTTTTTATAATAATCTATGAAAACGTGTTTTAATCAATAAAATGTGATTTATTTAATCAAATTACTTAATTTTAAAAGATCTTTTAAACCACTTTTTGCTTTATATGAACAAAATAATCATTAATCGTTAACATTATTAATCAACTAGGCTCTACAAAATAATTGACATTTAGGAAGATAGAGAGAAAATGACTGATTAGTTTCAGTCATTTTCTTATTTCTTAAGAGTTATCTAAAAACGTAAAACAATTATTTAAAGTTTAATAAAATGAATGCGCGGCGGGTAGAGATGGGTAATATCGTTTTTTTCGGCAAAGGTTGTTCATCCGATGTTTAGATTTTTCATCGATTTTAACATCGGTTTTTAGATGTCGATGTCGACGGAAAATGTACAACTACAGAGTACAACTACGTTTGATTAGCTGGTACTAGTTGTTAGATAGTATTCGTTTAGATATTTAGATGTAATATTCTGTAGTAAATAGAATAACCCGACTTCAGGTCAGTACTATTTACAATTACATATTTTAAAATATTTAACACTAGCTTTTGCTCGCGGCTTCGCTCCCGTTAATTTACGGATCCCTAATTTTTTGATCCCAAAATATAGCCTATAGCACTCAGGGATAACGTAGCTTCCTATTGGTGAAAGAATTTTTGAAATCGGATGAGTAATTTCGGAGATTACCTCCTACATACAAACAAACAAACAAATTCTACCTCTTTATAATATTAGTATAGATATAGATTAAATCAGAATTATTTACCTTTATGTCCACAAATGCTATCAATAAAATATTTACAATATTGCTACAACTGAAGCAATTAGAAAATAACCACAAAACTACAAAAAAAAAACAATTTTTATAAGTATATTAAAGAAGTCCATCGGCGGCGGATTACACCGCTTATTAGTGTCAATAACAATTGCCAAAGATATTACTTTGCAAATACTGGCTAATAACTACAAATAAGTCCAAATAATAACTTTTACATCTTCACAAACAAAATGTAACCTTTTTTTCACTGCAACAATAACTATTTTAAAAATATTTTTGAGCAGGTAGATTAAAGAATAGCGCCTACGAAACATTCGGTTTGCAACGGATTACGGATGCAATGTTCGTTTCATCTCTTTCTCACTACATAGAGGTTGCTTTAGATGTTTGGATTTTAGATGAATGTAAAACCGATATCTGTTTATTACGATTTCGTTATGTGGTTGGTTGGGTGAATCTGAAATCGAGAAATGATTGCAGTTGTTTAGATGTGGTGAAACCGGTTATCTGTAAACATCACATCGGTGTCATCCGATGTTTGGATGGTAACCGATTTTAGATATGATTTGAGACATCGAATTCATGCCTAGCGGCGGGCGAGCGAGGAATGCTATTGGTAGGCAGGCACAAGACGATGTAGCAGCATAGCGATATGGCCGCAACAAGTCGTTACACGCGTTTAATCCGAACAAAACGAACGACGTGGCGTTGCAACGAAATGAATTGAATCCTTTTTAATATTAGTTTTACTTTTATCGTTTATCGGTATTTTTATCGAAAGTTTTCGATAATTATCGCTTGCTAAAATTAAACGATTATCGGTAAATTATCGATAATCGATTATCGGTTTGCATGCCCTAGTGCGCACGCGCTAAATTGGACCAAGATGACAACCGCGTCGACGATTTTTTCCAAAAACTAAAAAATAATAATATGCTCTCAGTATAGTAAGAACACTTACTTAGGTAGGCCCTTATTAAAATAAATGCTCTGAATAGAAGAAAATTAACTTGAAATTAAATCAAACCCATCAATTTATTACATAAAGCTTCATCTCAGTTCCAGTAGAGAAATCTATACCCTAAATTCCTATCTCAGATAATTTATGTAAACAAAGGGGATAACAGATAAAAAAAATATTTTATTAATGGTAATTCACTGAAAATGCCGGAAAAAGGGTTAGATTCTCTTTTATGTACTGATTTTAGAAATAATAATTTAAAGAATATCGTACCGTAATTACTTTTATAAATATTCAGTTTTCAACAAAGTTATTAAAAAAAGGAGATTTTCTGGTATAAAGTATTTTATGATACTGGTAACACTGTAGGAGTACAAAACATTTTCAAATTTCGTTTAACAAAATGTCAAATTTCGTTTAACAAAATGTATTGTTTGTCTTAGCGACATAACAATACATTCGTTTTCTTTTCCCGTTTTCGCTGCGTGTTTGTTAATTTTGTTATTGTGCTATCATCGTGTTAAGTTTTTCATCTTGTTGGTGTTTGTTACATTTCCTTGTTTTTGTTGAGTTCGTTTGTTAAGTTTTATTTGTTATTTGACAAATGGAGCCTCAGCCGGGGCCCTCGAAGGCAGCCGCCCCCGACTTTTTGTCGCCTGTTAAAAAGCGGCCTCGAACATCTATGAGTGCCACAGAAAAACTTATGTTGATGAATGCGTCTATGGACTGATTAAAGTGATTATATGGCGCGTCTCCGACACACTACACAAGACATTGTTTGGCTACGGTATTTTGTTTGCATTGTTCTTAAAATTAACTTGATTTTAAATGATTACTTAGTAAACATTTAATGATAAAATGTTTTGTACCACTAACCTGTCACTTTGACAATGACATTTCTTTGTTTACATAAATTATCTGAATTCTGGAACTAAGGTATAGTGGTGTGCGGAATATTATTAGCCCCATTCAAGCTGTCTTCAAATCGTGTTGTCTGGAATACGTATCAATTACGTTAATTTAAGTTACAGAAAAACTAAAACCTTAGAATAAGTACTAAAGCATAGAAGGAGCGCTACTTAGCATAAACGAATCAAAATATAGCCATGCTATTTACTCATATGGCGGACTCGCTGTTGTCAGAACGGGAAAGATCAACTTTTGACAGGCCGTAAAAAATAATTTTGTAACCTTTTGTACGGAGACTAGGGATGAGGGTATTCACACTATCAGACCATAGCTATCGATAAAATAGAGTCATCGTAATGTATATATATTACAAAATATCTGAAATAGTATTGTATGGCCGAAAGAAGGTGACTATCATTGTGTTATCCAAATAACAGCCATGCCGTATATTGCCATAGTACATCTAAATACTTACTTACTTCTTAGAAAGTTATAATGACAAAAGTAAAGTTATAATATCATCATTATTCAGCCGAAAGATGTCCACTGCTGGACATAGACCTCTCCCGAGCATCGTCACTTCGACTGGTCCTGTGATTATCGCTATCAATAAATAAAGTCATCGTATATGTATAAATGTCTATTATTTAATTTGCAATTACTAAAAGCTTCACAAAAGTTAAATACATTATTATTGAGTGTTCCTTGTAATGTACTTGGACATGCACGTTTTTTTCTGTTACTAGAACGGCGCCACGTGGTCTCAGGTAAGTTGTTAATTTCGAGGCGCTGGAAATTTTAAACAAAATAATGATTGTTTTATATATAACTAGCGACCCGCCCCGTGTACGTTTTATAGCTTAAAACCTTCCTCTTGAATCACTCTATCTATTTAAAAAAACCGCATGGTCCCTAAAAATACAAGATTTATAAAGATAATTACGGTAAAGAGGTTTAAAAGTTATTGGCACCAAATGCAAACTGATTGAGAAGTAAGTTAATCATCGTTCGTTTAATACGTTAATTTTGTTTTTTGTTCTCCTAATTATTTTATCTATCAGGCTTGAAGATTACGACTGTATTATGATAAACAAGACAATGAAATATTATCTGAAATAGTTTATTGTACGAATGGCCGAAAGAAGATGTCTTACGTAATGTTATAAGAAAAAAAAGATTTTTATTTTTTATTTTCAATCAAGCTAAATCCAGTGCGGGGTTAATCTGTACCATTTTTTTTTAAAGAAATTACTCGAATTCTTTTACTTCCTATAGACATGCAATTCAATAAGAATTTAGGCTTTTAAATTTAGATTGAAGGTATAATGTTGGTATAGAGTTCTCCTTCAGTCTCCGCCATTTGCCAGAACGAGTAAAAGAAGATATAAAGTCCCCGTCACGAGAAGCTATAAATTTTGTAAATAAAGAACTTCTACAAAGTTACGTAGCGACAATTCAATCAACAACAAATAATCCCAAATTCAATCAACTCAAAGTTACATACGTGTAATACGAAACTAACGAGCAATTTCACTTAGTCGGGTTATATTTTAGCGATATAAAGCGCTATCGTCTAATGTTTTGTGGTACCGGTACGTGTCTGACTCATGGAACGTCAACATTTGGCCCGCCATTTTGAAGTAAGTTCACACTGACGCTGTCAATGCTGTCATTTGAGTTTTGAATGCGTTTCAGTTTGTTTGTGTTGTTTTCGTAGATTATTATTTATTATTATATAAATACAATAAAAACCATTATATAAAAATAAAAATCATTACAAAACTGTTTTTTTTTATTTGTTCCAAAGGTTGCGAGCCCCTGAATGTGTGTTTACAAAATTTATAGCTTCTCGCGACGGGGACTTTAGTGCTTTCTTGGAACCCAACCAATTTCGTGAGCTACCACGGCAATCCATTTATTTCGAAAATATTCGTCACAGGGGAACCTAAATGAAAAAAAAGTATAAATAGGTACCTAATTAATTAAACCTAACACAAAAATCACGTTGTCGATACATTTATCGATAAAATTTTCGCACCCCTTTAATAATTTCTTTGGCGAATATTCATATTGATAAATAGATAAGATTTAGATAGTTTAAACTTATTTATTTTACTTCTTCTAAAAGGTAATGTCTTACTTTTACTTATTTAATGTATAATGAAATATATTTAAAGGAAAATCTATGAATGAACATAAAAATACTACGTACTTGTGGAAGCCGATATTTTCACTTTGATTTTTTGTACGTCCCTTGCGAGATTTACATTTTTTTACTATTAAGGACATAGCGCACACTCTTATTTATAAGAACAATATGCACTTACACAAAACACAATTAATTAAATATAAATTCTTGACTAAAATATTTTTTCAAATCACCGCGCCACTGTCACAAGTAATATACGACAAAATTTAAAATGTTGTTGTCGTTTGACAGGCGGGACTAGTGGCGGGCTATTTAATTTGGTAGCGTTAGAATTAGCTCAAAATCTCGAAATGGCCCAAATTTTACAGATGCCCCTTTTTTGTATGTCCATGAGATGCCCCTGTACGTTTTTCACACTGACCTCTATAATTACCACTGGACTGGCTGCTGTCAAAGTGCTTTTGTGCCCGTTTGATAATCGCCATTTTGGCGCTGTTAGACGTAGCGAGTGTCTGTGGTACTAAAACTAGTGATGTCGACATCAGCGAACAAATATCGATACAAAAAAAACTCTTGATAATGAGTGTTTACAGTAAATAAACGTAGTATCATAATTACTTACTTAATTATATTAAGGTGGGAGCGTACTGAAGTATGATTGAATTACCTTCGTTTTTATTAAGATTCTCATACATTAAAATAATGTGCATTTTGTAGAAAAAATACCATTACCTATTATTGAGCCAGACTGAACTAAATACATTATTATTTAAAACCTCTGAAAATTTGACCGATATATCGATATATCGATATTTTTTCCTCGTGATATCGAAGTCGATATTGATATTTTAATAAATATCGATACATCGATATATCGATATTTTTTTTCACTTCCGACATCCCTACAATATACGTCAAAATTAGTTCTGTGGACACACGCTAGCACGCTATTGGCGCTTCAAATTGGCACAAAAAAATAGCTGTCAAACATACGGAACAGCCAGTCCAGTGGTAATTATATATGTCAGTGGTTTTTCAAGTACCGAGACGGCTTCTAATGCTTTAGAGTGCGCGCAAGATAAGTCTGTGCGCGGCCGAAATCGGAACTAATCATGGTCCACCAAAGTGTGTGCCGTTTTATTAATTTTGATAGTAGAACTATATGATTGTAGGAATTTTTTACGGGAAAAATATGTTTAGCGATAAAAAAGATAAGCTTAAAAAGCGGTAATTTGAACTTTTGCGATGATTGCAACGTTGAGGACGCCCTCAGTCGCGCGCAGAGTTATCTTGCGCGCACTCTAGTACGTAATTCTACGTAAGACTAAAACACTTGTGTGGTTAAGGCTGGCCACAAACGTTCGGATTCCGGATTAGGTTTCCTGATCAGGAATTCAGATTCGGAATTCCATGAGACTAGTGCAAACGTCCGGTTTTTTTATTCGGAATTTTATATAACCATGTTACCTACGACGACGAGTCGATAGACAGACGTCCACTCGGTACAAGGCTCGCGCGGATCCGCGGATCCGAATGAAAATTTCCGTGCGTGTACGGCGGACGAGCCAAAATGTACGCGAGCGCTGCGTTCGGGTTGACGTCATTAGGTTTTTTCCGTTCTTACGATCCGAACGCACCGAACCGAATGTTAGGTTTTTTTCCGTTCGGAAAAAATAAGAATAATGTGCGCCTTGTTGAACATTTTGTATGTAAGCAGAGCATTCAGGTTTCCGAATCTGGTTTCCTGATCAGGAAACCTAATCCGGAATCCGAACGTTTGTGCCCAGCCTAAATCACTAGTCTGTGGCAGGCATTGACAAGTGAAATTTATTATTCTTTTGTCAATGGTTCAGGCATGCTTCTTCTGAAATTAATATTTAATCTGTATTACAAATGGGCTCTCGAATAATCTGTCAAAGTGTCAATAGTTATCAAAATTTTATCAAAACGGGCCTGAAAATATGAATGATAACATGTGTTTCGCGACTGTTTCACTTAACTTACGGTCAAAATAGACATCATTGACCGTTTCGCTGCAGGTGCCAACGTCAATTTAGGAATCTAATCACCAAGAAAATTGAATCCATAGGTTCCTCCGGCTTGGTAAGTTGATATTTTATTAGTTTTGTGTTATCAATACGGATTATGTAGTTATTTAGAGGCGTGGTTTACCGCATACGTAACATTAGTTACTATAGCCAATTATGGTCTGCACATGTACCGCTCAGTGTCATCGTAATTTGTCCGTAGGCTGTGTTAAAAAGAGGTGAATGAACGTTGTTTACTTCGTTATTGCCTACATATACCTGCTTCCGTACGTGACCATGGTCACAAAGTCTTTGTGCGCGACGGCGTCGCGATAAGTGCCCAATAATATATTCGCCGTGTGACCTACATAAATTGTGTTTATGTAATCGGATATCTACAGGTTTTAAGTTCTAAATCCTCGTATTTAGAAAAAAATCATGGCAATTGATAATTTCTGTGCATTTTTTACAGAAATGAGCATGGTGTTATGCTGAACTTGTCAGTTCATTGTTTACAATCATTCCAGTAAGAAAATATTTTAAAAAAAAGTGAAAAAATGGCAAGATATTTTGAAAATACGTCAACTTTTAACTTTAGTTGGGATCAGGTCGCTTGCGGGTACTGGAATAGGTACCCTAACCCACAGAGGTGAGTTTTTGTTTTATTGTTTCTTACAAAAAGAGATGAGCATGTGGTGGTCAAAGGTCAAAACTGCATTTTTAATTCTTTTTTTTTTAAACTTTCCACTGGCTCTGTTTATTAGTGCAATTTGGAACAGTTATTTATTTTTTAATTTGTTTTTAAATTTTCTATCAAAGAAATGAATTAAAACTATATGCACACTTCATTATTAAAGTATGTATGTTTTTATTGACACAACTATAAACTCAAAATTATTACATTATTAGTAGCACAGGTTATGGACATAGTTCTCATGTTGCCATAAAAATTATGTTTGCTTTTATTTAAAAAAAACTATACTGTGAATAGGAAAAAACAAAAGTAGGTACACAGCAACTTTTAGTATTCATTTTATCAATTCAAGGCTAATACTGCATATTAATGTCATAACAACAGCCATTTATTCAAGGCTAATTAGATAAATTAAAATACATTAATTTATGATTGGACTGGCCATCAATAAAAATCTCTGTGCATGTAGAGGTCTAACTCTTGTCTAGTTGAGTCATAATTCAGTCTGTATTCATGTTAGGTGCTCTTTGATGCCAAGTACTTTAGTTGGTAGGAATTTAGTTACAAAGATTTAGTTAACAATAAACAATAGAATAAAAAAGAGTATTTACTAACTTTTTATTGTTAATTTAGTATTTACTATTTGAGTATTTATCTGCTCTAATTTAAATGCTCAATTTCAACACAGGAGGATGTTATTGTTTTTCTAACCTCTTGTAATCCCTTAGAGCAGGGATGCACAAACTTATTAGCACTTGGGGCCACTCGAGCAGACTTTGAGCTAAAGGCAGGCCACCATAATTAAAAACAATAAAAAAAGTTGAAATTAGAGATCTTAAAAAATATAAGTATCGTAGTGTGGGCTTTTGATAACATTCAAAATCTTTCTTCAGAAGCTAAAGGTGGCCATTACTGATAGAATGCAGTATTGTCATACAAACACATAAAAGAGTTTAATTCGCTGGTGGGCCGCATGTACATCGACGGAGGGCCGCATGCGGCGCGGCCCACGGGCCGCGGTCTGTGCATCCCTGCCTTAGAGGTATACAACTGCAAGTATCACCATTGATTATCGGCTGCAGTTACCCATGTCATCGCCAAAGTTCCGCTCATCAGATTGGGCGCTTAGTCTCCCTTTACGACATCCACATAGAAAAATGGGCGACATTATTTATAACCATAAAAACTGCTGCTTTATTTCTACATTATGATTATAATTAATTTCAGTACCCATGTACTGTCAGAAGACACGTGGAGCAGAGAAGTGAAGGATGGATGTTTATATACAAAGAGAGTCCTAACCAAAACGAATAGGGTGCCTAAATGGGGTGAACGGTATGTATTTGTGGAAATTATTATTTTATTTTAGTAATGCAAACAATAAGGACTGGCTATATGCACAATCTTATTTGTACAAGTAACTATGTAAAGTAAGGCAGTAAAATTGTATACTGCGCATAGAAATTAATATGGACAATACCATTTGAGCAAACGTTTGCACAAGCCATTTGCGTTTACACTATTAAGTATGTGGCTGCACCATAACTGCTGTCCTATGTCTAAAAGCCCGTTAAGTGACTAAACCTAATATTGAGTTTTGAGCAAAAACGTTGAAAGTGTTGTCCCTAGAAATTCTGAAGACATACAGATGTTTTTGATTATACCAAATTATTGGGCTACTTTAAGCTCATTCTAAAACTTTTAATGAGTTACAGAACCAATACAGTTTTTAAAATTAAAGTTTTAGTTTTTATGTCATGCTTTTTTTGTACTGAAATTTGACCATCTACAATATGGTATGGTATGGTATTATATGGTAATGTCTCAGTAAAAGTCTCTGGTTCTCGTAATTGACAAATGATAGATAAATACGGACCAGAATGGTTGATAGAGAAAATGTTGCGTTATTACGTAGTTTATAAAACTCAAATTTAACAAAATGTCACTTTAGTCTTTTAGACATAGGATGGCAGATAAATATCCACTTTTGCATAATAAATGGATTGGAGGCTTGTGTCACTTCCAAGGATAAGGTGAGAAAACTTGCTAAAATCTATGGGAAATGGTGAGGGGAAATGAGCATGTATGTTGGTGTACATCAGTCTTAAACCACAACTGATAAAGAATTTCCATACATAACATCCTTGTTTATTAACATTACAATTTGTGACCCTAGTCTAAATCAGAAACCACATTGTACATAGTACAAGGTTATTTTAATGACTGATAAGTTGTGGCATCAATTAACATAAATAACTTATTAATACAAGCTTATTATGAAACTTGTTTCAGTTGCGAAATGTCGACAACTGCCAATTACACTATTATTTATCAGAGATTTTAAATTATATTGATAAAGTAGTTTTTGGCCCTACTAGATTGTTTAACACTTCGGCTGTCCTATTTCAAAACCTATTAAGGGCTTAAAACGAAATTTTACCGGAGAGCACATAAACGTTAAATCAGTCAGCCTTTGAAAAGTATTTATGTTAGGTAAAACCATGTGGTTAAAGTGATTTACTAGGTTTTAAAATGATCAGAGGCAGTGAATGGCACTTACTAGGTATCAATGCCTAAATATATCTGCTTATTATGTGAGTTTTCAACGCTGGTGGTTTTGTATTTGGTAGAGACTTTCTAGGTTAGCAAGATTATGCAATAAAACGATTTTCGTAAAAAGTGTTCCTTACTAGGTTTTGAAATGGGACAGCCGACTTGGTTTCAATAATTATTTTACCCATGTTCTATTAAAATTTAATTTGAATTAATATGGAAATACTTCAAAATACCTATTTTCTATTTTGGTGTTATACAAATACCTATGACAGTAGTTACGAGTAGTCAGAAGCCCGAAAGTCTGTCTACCTTACTAACCTTAGGATATCGGCATTGCCCAGTAACTAGATTGCGGAGGTCTGATGGCAGTTGGTCCGTGTAAAATATTGGTATACAGCCGCATCTCGGGGACTACTCCCTAAGCACGAAGTCCGTGGTTTCGGCCTTAGTTACGAGCGTTTCCTACTCCCTATCACCTATGGACATACGACATACGATTATTTCGGGGTCCGAACTAATAATGAATGACAACGCGATTTGACAGTTGTCCCTACTACCGATGTGTTTTTGCCCGTCCGAAAAGTTGAACTTGACACTTGTTTTGTTCACTCTTACGTTTCGGGCTACTTTTGGACGGCCTACTAACTTCGTTGACGGACTTAAGGTTACAGCTCATTAGAACCACCCGGCACCCGACCCGCACCGCCTCATCGCTCGGCGTCCACTCGTTGTCAGCAGGTGGTCCACGGGTGGACGCCGCGTTATCACTAGTAAACGTAAAATTTGACATATATTTTTGAACTTCTCGATAAGTCTTTCTTTATTCATTTTGAAAACAAAAACCATACGTCCGACATGTTAGATAGAAGGGCTGGAAATGACGGGTGGGTGGGGAACGGCGCATCACTGACGCATTGTCCTCGCGTGAACCACTCGCGGGCCGCGCGCGGTCTTCTCTATGGCAGCGCGCGGTTCATTCAAGGTAAGCTTGCGAGCAGCGAGTTGTCACCGAGTGGTCAACTCGTTGTGGACGGCATATGTCCGAGGCGATCCGGTGACGTTACAGAGTTGATGTAGTGAGCGCACATCCATACAAATTCATATAAAGAATACGAAACGCACGAGGCGAGGCGATGCGGGTCGGGTGCCGGGTGGGTCTAATGAGCTGTAACCTTTAAGGAGTAGGCCCCCTGGTTAGACTGGAAGCTGAACCCAACATAGTTGGGAAAGGGCTAGGCAGATAGATACTAAAATATCTATTTTCAGTGACAAAACACGCTAGGCGTTTTATTGCACGGTATAAGAAGTCAGATGTACCAGGCTTATAGCTAGCATTAAATATGTATAAGACAGATATCACTGAGTAGGTATGTTGGTCTTCTTCTATCGTGTCGGCACGAGCTATACGTGAATAGTTCATGCCGTGTTGAAACGATTAGCCAGTCAGCAAGGTTGGTAGCGGGGCTTACTGCCCACCTGCCCAGGGTGCACCGGACGTACTTAAGTGTCGTCACTTGTGGAGTTTTCATGCATTCATGGAGTATGTTGGTCAAGGTCAAGCATACAATCACCTCATTCAATTGTGTTTTTTAATCTGTATCACTCCTCAAAGGGCAAAGGGCTCCACAGTTTCTTGATAAAAAAAACTTGTTTATGTCTGCTTCGGTTTAAATATGCGCCTTGTGCACCTCTGTATCATAGGAAGAAAGAACGCTTATTTATTGCCACCTTAAAAAAGTACAAAAATAATATAAAAACCACCCAAGTGCGTGCCATTATCTTTAAAAACGGCAAAAAAGTCACGTTTGTTGTATGGGAGCCCCCTTAAAAATTTATTTTATTCTGTTTTTTAGTATTTGTTGTTATAGCGGCAACAGAAATACATCATCTGTGAAAATTTCAACTGTCCAACTATCACGGTTCATGAGATGCAGCTTGGTGACAGACGGACGGACGGACAGCGGAGTCTTAGTAATAGGCTCCCGTTTTACCCTTTGGGTACGGAACCCTAAAAATGAGTACAAATTGGGCAGTGTGGCAAAAGGACCCTGTACTCAAACAACATTAGTTGAGTCAATTACTCAACTAATGTTGTTTGAGTAAGTACCTACAGTTTGAGCTGCTCGCCATACAACGCTGGTTATCAGTTCGCCCCTCATTCTTATGACGTCATAAGGGGGTGGCTGTTATTATATTCTTGTAATTCGTACAAACTGCGTGATCCACTGGTGCACAGATTGAACTAGAATGGACTTTCCCAGATACAAAAAAAAAAAACAAAAACAGAGTGATAGATGGTAGGTACATAACTGAGTCATTTTAGCGCTGACTGTGTCGCCGTGCATTCATATAAGTCAATCATTTTCAACATATCAAAATATTTACACTTGAAAATGTCAAATTGCCTTGAAATTCTGCAATAGTAGGTACCTAAAAATTATGTAAACAAACATCATTCGTCAAAATGATAAGTAGTTTATCAATTCGGTGAAAATTACGTGTAATCAGAAAAAATACCCCACCTAATCTTTTAATGTCAATATTTTGTTTCTAGGTGTTTACAACTCGATTTAATTGTACGAAGTGGTGGCGAGACCAAAAACGATTTGTCATAATATACGTAAAATTTGCACGGTTCTTTAACTTTGTTTATATGAAAATGAATTATCATATAAAAGTCATAAATGAGAGGCGACAGATTTCAAGAAAGATGTACCTACGCAAAACATTAACAGATCTTACGTACTAAGTACTAACGTATGAAATGTGACGGTATGCGGGTTCTACTGCTTGGATGAGATACACCCAAGCACTGCACACGTCACCATTATAAACATTTAAAAGGTAAAATATTTAAAAAAATAGGGAGTGCCTCCGCTGCCGGCGCCGGCACCCAAAAATAACGCCATTGGGCACCGGCGGTACATTACTGCCGGCAGCCAAGATTAAAAATATCGGCTGCCGGCACCCAAAATGGACACCGGCGGAGGTAATAAGTTGTTTGGTAGGTATGTTAGTTGAAAGGTAGCTACGTTAGATTTTGGGCCAAACACTAACTTGTCTTCCAACAACTGACTAATTTAAAGAGCGAGCGAAGCTATCTCGTTAATTTGGGGATAGGTTAGGTTCGAAGTGGATGACGGGGGCTTCGTTCGCTCGCTACGCTCACTCACTCCAGCCCCCGTCATCCCATTCGTGTTAGGTTCCTTTAAACCCTGCAGACAGAAATGGGAGCCTCGCGCAGCGGGGCTCCGTCGACTCTGCTTTGGAAACCCAAACAACCTTACAAACATCCCCTTAAGTTTTTCATTTGTTTTTATTGTGAAAATGAATGTGGATGACGAATAATCGTCTTATGAAGAGTTTGAATAGGCCTTGAAGGTGTATAAAAACAGTGTACGAAGTCGGCGCGGCGCCGGCAGTCAGTTTGGCAACTGGCGCCGGCACTCGTAATGGCAACCGGCGCCGGCAGCGCAGGCACTCCCCAAAAATAATTCATGTAATAATTCTAAATTGTTACGTTCATGCCGGAAGCCCGGCCGTTGTAGGTTCCGATATCGTATTTCAGATTAGTCCTGTCAGCTATACGTCAATCCAATCTTCCTTGTTAATCACATTGCCTATATGTTACGTAGTGAAATAATATAAGTATCTATAGTTGTGCGTAGGTACTGAATATACAGAAGCATGACGAAACAAAGATGAGTTTGAACGCAAAGCTTTAAAATATTAATGCAACACTATTCTAAAATTAGGATGACTAATATTCTGTGGGGGTGAAGCCAAAATCCATCTCTATTTTAATCTTTCATTCTAGAACTTTACTTTTAGATAGAAGCTGGATTAGATATTCTATGTTGGAGGGAAATTATATCTTTGTTATATTTTATCTTTGTTTATCTTATCCACTTTTCCTTTTATCTTCTATAGCTTTTGCTCGCGGCTTCGCTCCCGTTAATTTACGGATCCCTAATTTTTTGATCCCAAAATATAGCCTATAGCACTCAGGGATAACGTAGCTTCCTATTGGTGAAAGAATTTTTGAAATCGGATAAGTAATTTCGGAGATTACCTCCTACATACAAACAAACAAACAAACAAATTCTACCTCTTTATAATATTAGTATAGATATATATTTTCTTTTATTGTTGGTGTAACCTTCAGTGTGACCTCTAAACATATATCTAGAATGCTACGAAGCAAACACTTCTAATCGAAAATCGAATGAATATCAAGCTATTTTTTATTTAATTAATTTTAACCAAGGGACAAAAATTTTTGTTACAAAAAAAACTTTATTTTGTAGCCTGTTGGCTATACTTCAGTACGTCTCTGCATAATCATATACAAGAATATTGACAGGGAAGTAAAAAAAAAACACATCAAAATGTGTACCTACCAGCGATTGGGGTTACTTTGATATCAATGGGCGACATTGATCGTTACTAAAAATATTGCATTTGGTCATATATCTCAGTAAAAATGGAACTGATGCATTTTAAATTAACTGTATGCAACATTGACAGTTTTCCTATGTAGAGGTGTCTGAGAAGTTAGATGGCGATGATAAAAAATACTAAATCACATCCCTGATTATGTACAAAATTCGAATCCTAATTGGGGCTACTTTGACACTGAATAATAAAACAGGGATTATCAAAGTAAAAGCCTACGGTCTGACTTTGATAAGGAAAATTTCTCCTTTTTTTATCGAAAACTATGCTCTGTAGTTTTTTTATCTAGTCTATGCGATTTTTTAAATCTCAGTTAATTCAGTCTATATAAAATATGTTTGATATAGCAGCTAAAAGCGAAAATAAATAAGATACAAACACATGAAGCTCAAAAATTTTATCAAAGTAACCCGGTTCTACGGTACTGTACACACAGCTACATATAATTTCCAATATAAGCTGATGCTTGATCAGCACATATTTTAAATGTATAGCTTGTAGCCGTGCGTACAATTCTAGAACGCATCACATAAGTGGTATCAATTAACCTCACAACGTCTTCCCAACGTTGTATAACGCGTTATGCAACCACACTATCTTTGATAATAATGTAACCTTACTGCTACTGTTTATGTTTGAATATAGAAAGCTATCTAATCTGTATTTTATGTGATACTAGCAACCCGCCCCGGCTTCGCACGTGTACGTTTTATAGCTTAAAACCTTCCTCTTGAATCACTCTATCTACTAAAAAAACCGTATCAAAATCCGTTGCGTAGTTTTAAAGATCTAAGCATACCTAGGGACAGACAGACAGCGGGAAGCGACTTTGTTTTATACTATGTAGTGAAGAGGCCCTAGATAAAATACCTATTCATTAAACGTTAAAGTCTGAGGAAAGATCAAATTGTATGGAAATGACATTTTCTCGACAAACTTTTCTGTCGAGTAAATGTCATGTCCATACAAGTAAAAGACATTTTGTTTAGACCCCAAAATACAGAGTGTAAACGAATTCGTGTAATTCCTTAAAACCACATGATCTACTACTGCTGTAGATTGGGATCCGCACGGGATACAGTTTGATAAAAAAAAATTTTTTTTTCGTCTTTTTGGGTTAAGTGATCGTATCTAAACCACCTTATAAGGATTCAGTAAAAAAACTATTTTTTTTAAAGAGCAATTTTTTTTGTGTAGGTACATTTCGAATCAGAGAAATCAGAAATAGAAAACCAAGATTTCATTTTGTTTTTTTTAATTTGATTTCCAAAAATACCCATTTGGGGTTTATTTGTGTCACCAGTAGATTCCGCAGTTTGAAGGAATTACACGAATTCGTTTACACCCTGTATATCTCTATAGTTCTGTTAGGTACTTGGCTGATTACTCACTCTTAAGCTTGGCGTCGCCTACAGCCGAAACGCGTCGAATCGAGTCGAGTCGCATTTGTTCCGTGTGAGGCGAAACTGTCAGTAATCGCAATTCGTTAAAACAGAAATTCGCGTGACAAGCGATGCGCGCGAGTTATGCGACTCGGCGCGTCTCGGCTTGTCGCTGATCGACGCAGTTTTATAGTAAATGTATAGGAGGCGAATTATTGCGGTTCTTATCGATTCGACTCGGCGAGCCTAGTAGACGCCAGATTTTAGACCCCATCTCCGCTTACCACCAGGTGCGGCTAAGCTCAAATGTGTCAAAGTCGAGGAACAAAAAAAGAGTGTAGGTACTCTATAAAATTGTGAAATATAATTGATTTTTATATTTCTTTGTTACAGGTTTTTTAGTGCAAAATCAGTCAAGATCATTGAAGAGAGTATCGTAGATCCAGAGAAGAAAATATTTGTAACATACACCAGGAACCTAGGATATACTAAAGTTATGGTAAGAAACTTTGATTACTTAATTGAGCTAAGGCACAATCAGTCCATTCCTAGTCCCACTGCTGGGCACGAGCCTATTTTCACAATGAGAAGGGTCTAAGCCTTAATCCACCACCTTGACCTCGGAGCCTACACTGAAAATCGAACTACGAATTTTCGCCTGACGGATCGCACTTTTTCCAACCACGAAAGTGCTTCGGATACGACGATCGTTTCGATTATTGCGATTTGACATTTTGTGTTTCGTTCACCTTACTCCTAAATGTTAATTGACATAGTAGTTCGTTGTTTGACAATACTTTGATCGTATGTTTATAAGGTCGTTGTTTCGTTTCGATCCGAAACTTCGACATATCGCCAGGTTAATTCAAAAACCAACTAACTGCCCAAATCATGATTTCGAATAATGGCGTTTTGAAAGTTTTTGTCCTAAAATTTCATAAACTATCTTAGTTAAGATAGTATACGAGATTTTAGGACACAAACTTAGATAAGGTTGTATATGAAATTTTAGGACACAAACTATCAAAACGTATTTACTCGAAATAATGTTTTGGGCAGTTAGTTGGTTTTTGAATTAACCCGCCGACATACGATACAAGTATTGTCAAACAACGAACTACTAGATGTCTTAATTGACGTTTGGGAGTAGGGTGAACAAAAGGCAATATGAGCTGACAATGAGGGGTCAGCTTATATATTTCCAGTATAAACTGACTGCTACATAGCCGTTGGCACTTAAATTAAGTCTTAAAACGTTTAGTCTATGACGTGATGATGTTTATGACGACACGTTTGGTGCAGTGGCTAAGCGATTGGCTTCTGCGCTACGGGTCGTGGGTTCGATTCCCACACGGAACAAAAATTTGTATGGCCTACAGATGGTTGTTTCGGGTCTGGGCGTTTGTTTGTGAGATTTGTGTCTGTAAACGCACCCACGATACAAGAGAAATCTTAGTGTGGGGCAAAGTTTAAAAAAAAAAAAAAAAAAAAGAAAATGTCTAAAAAACAAATATTTTCTATCGTTGCACATAATGTGGGTTATTTCTCTGACGGGAGTTGTAAACCACAGATCAGGGATGCACAGACAGCGGCCCGCGGGCCGCATGCGGCCTTCTGTCGATGTACATGCGGCCCGCCAGCGAATTAAACTCTTTCATGCATTTGTATGAAAATACTGCATTCTATCAGTAATGGCCAGCTTTAGCTTCTGAATAAAGATTTTGAATTTTATCAAAAGCCACACGACGTCACTTAAATTTTTTAAGATCTCTAATTTCAACTTTTTTATTGTTTTTAATTGTGGTGGCCCGCCTTTAGCTCATAGTCCGCTCGATTGGCCCCGAGTCCTAATAAGTCTGTGCATCCCTGCCTCAGATGATCCATGCTACAAAAAAATTACAATCTGTCTTTTATTAATACAAGTACTTTAATACAAGGTGTATGTTACACTCTAATTGACTATACTATGACCCCCACAGTAGGTGATGTCTTCTCGTTTGTTGCGCAGAGCGTAGTGGAGCGAGTAGAGTACCGGTCAGCCGGCCCCGGACAGACGATCGCGCGCCGCTCCGCCTGGATCGACTCACAAGTGTTCGGCTTCTCAAGAGCCATCCGCGCCTTCGGAGTCGATAGGTTTAAGAAGAACTGCAATCAGATGGTGAGTGTGATGTGTTCTAGAATTCTGCGTTATACATAACGTCTAACCTCATTGTAACAGCGCTTCGCGTTCTCCAATGCGGCTGGTCAATGCCATACAATGGTGCCGCTTCTCATAGTCAAAAATTAAACTAAAATTAGAGAATTGCTATCTTTGACTAACAAACAGCGCGAGAAAAGGACGATGATAGATAAGAAGTAAGTTAGTCAAACTAATTTACGCCTTGAACTTCAGTGTTTTAGTTGACACGTGCTATCGTGTCGTCTGCTATTGCAAATGAATTGTAGATCCTCCTATTAGCATAGTCATCAATCCGAACTTCCTAATCCTAACTAATATTATAAAATGCGAAAGTAAGTTTGTTTGTTTATCTTTTCACGCCTAAACCACTGAATTGATCATCCTGAAATTTTGCATATACGTTGTCAGGTGTACAGAAACGGACATAGGGTACTTTTCATCCTGAAAAAAAGTACTGTTCCCGAGGAAAACAACAATAACGTTCATAGATGGCGCCACGTGTCTTTCGATTCACGATTGAATTATTACAGAAACTTTAGTAGTGTGTTAAGAGTTTTTTTTTGAGCTTAACGCGAGCGAAGCCGCGGGCAAAAGCTAGTCTTACATAATTCTCACATTTATTTTTCTTATTCACACGTTACCAACATTTTGTAAATATTTTATGAAAAAGAGTAACCATGGAGTTTATTACACGTTCTTCTCCTTACTACACTTTGGAACGCGGCAGTAACTTTCTTTTTCGACCATTCAAAAGTGCATGTAAATAAATGCTTCGAATTATTTACCCAGGTGAGCGGCTTCAACCACGTGCTGCACATGATGTTCCCTCGTCAGGTGCCTTCCCAGCACACGATGACGCACACGCTTAAGGAGATGCGGGACGCTGCCGCCGCCGCCACCGACCGCGCCAAGGCCAACGTGCTGTCCTCAGTCAACAGGACGTAACAGGAAAACGACTGACCAAAGAAGGACACTACGAGATAAGTGTGCACTTACGGTGTTAAAGTCAGGTCCTAGTGTCAAGTGAAATGTCAAACTTGTCAAAGTCGTGACGAAATGGATTGCGTGTTTACATGTTTGTTATATAATTCCAAATTGTGAGGTGCGACGTGTAAACGCAGTGATAATAAACCAGCGTTGCAGTTTACCAGCCGCATGTTAGTTCGCTTATAAGCACTGCATTTGTTTCTTCAGTGGTCGCCAAGTGACACGTTAAGTACAACACAAGTTTGGAAAGTTAAGAAGTTTGTCTATAGAAGGATTTTGGGATTGTAGTTTACAATAAAGGTCTAATCTATCTGTCACTCAAAATGTTAAGCACTACTGGCTTGAGAAGACTTCCAATGGACTCTCTTTTAACTGTGCATTGATTAGCATTTGCTGTAATATTTAGAAGATTAATATCGTCTTAAATAAGCATAATAATAAGCCTATTACTGTCCAATTGCTTTGCAGGGGTCTCTTCTCTGAATCAGAAGAGTTAAGGCATTAATCTAACGCGCTGGCCTCATGTGACTTCACACCATTCGCCACCATTTGCAATCTTTAAATCCACTTACTAGTCGAAGAGCTCGAAACATGAAATAAAAATAAAATAAATCTATATTTAATATACAAACATTCACTCACGCATTTACAATTTCTGTTCAGTTAGAAGTGAGTCTATTATTTTATTTTCAATTGTACAGTCAGAAGCTATAACGTCTGCCTAGTGATGGATTTAAAACCGCCTATAAAAGCTATCAAGCAACGAGAATATGTGACCATGGATAGTGCCAGAGCCGTCTTAGGCTATGCAGGGGCCCTTAGGTACACCGAGTTTGGGGCCCTTTTGAAACCCAAAAAAACGTGAATGAAAACACCAGAATATATTTTATGTTATTAGCAATTTGTCTCAAATTAAAGGAAACTTCTGCTAAGCAACCCTGGCTATCTGGATTGCGTTGAACTAAGAAATCAATGTACTTTTTAAAAATACATACGCACTGGATTTCGGTATTTCGGGACCCCATCAGGGGGTCTACTCCCTAAGCACGAAGTCCGTGGTTTCGGCCTTAGTTACGAGCGTTTCCTACTCCCTATCACCTACGGACAAACGATTATTTCGGGGCCCGAACTAAGAATGAACGACAACACGATTTGACGGTTGTCCCTACTCCCAATGTGTTTTTGCTCGTCCGAAAAGTTGAACTTGACACTTGTTTTGTTCACTCCTACGTTTCGGGGTACTTTCGGACGGGCTTCGAACTTCGTTGACGGACTTAGAGAGTAGGCCCCCAGGCCAGGGCCCTAGGCCTCGTGTCCCATGGGCTATCCATTCTATACATAGACACAAATCTCTCCGTTCTATCGATAGCCATATAGCTATTGTTGTCGGTTTTCCGTCAGTAGGTATTATTGCTTCAAACTGCACATCAAATGTATTTTAATTTCACTGCCGATTTCGTCATTTACATGTACACAAAGCTACTTGTACCTTCACCACATTCCAGCCGCGTGGTTGTTATATATTTTGTGTATATTTATGTAAGATGTTTCTTGTACAATATAGAGAGTATAGCGGGCTCAATTGACACAAATGGCGACGTTAAAAACAAGATTCACGCACACAGTGGTTACTGTGTATTTACACATGCATACAACCACACATGGTACTTTATGTAGTGAGTAGGTACAGTACGCATAAAATAAGTTTGCCTCTCTGAAACCAGCCTTTAAGTGTTCTCGTAAAATAATTTTGCGCTCTGAAAACAGGCTTTGAGAGTTCTGTTCCTCACTTCAGAGGAGTAGTTATTTCACGCGCACTGTACTCTTCGAACTATCTGGCCGCTCTGAAGTTTACGCGAGTGGTTGCGCAGTAGCAAAATATATAGGTAAATTTGCTACTGCGCAGCGACTCAACCGACTTCAGAGCGGTAAAAAAGTACACCGTACTTACCGTGGTGACGTCATTAGAGTAAGCTAGCTATTCTCTCTGTGTTTATTGACTGAGTTGTTTTGGTATATTTTTTGGATAGAGTAAGGTTAGCGATTTTGCGAGCTGCAGTGGAAAGATTGTAGGCGTTTTTTTTTAAATTGAGATCACTATAAAAGTCGTCATTATATTCAATTGTTATTAATTGCTGGACGTGGAATTTATTAGAAATATGAACTACCTACTAGTATGTGAATTTGTCCGCGTGGATACTTTTGACTTTAAGCTATTTGATGAGTTACTAAATCTGCAATTACTTCTGAAATTGCATAAGATTTTAGTAGGTACATATTTTTAATTTCTCACTATTTATCTGATAATTATTGAATTTTGATTTTGTTACGGCATAGATTGCTATGGATAAAGGCAGCTCGATTTCGCTAACTAATGAAAAATGTATTGTTTGTATTCTATGAAAAACTTTTATTTATTATGTGTCTCGATTTATTTAAATTCGAACGTGATTATCAGTCCTATTCCTCACATCTGCTTTTTAATTAAGAACTTCTTGGAGGATAAATCTTTATCTACATATTTACCATAGAATATAAAGGCAGATAAAAAAAAAACTAAAATGAGAATCGATTTCTTCTCTATCTTGTATTAATACTTGGTTATTCCAAAATGGTTTATTTACATTCACATTACTTACATACAAATAAAAGTTTAAATCGTATAAACATTTGTAATTTATGGTCTTAATAATGATAATTAATGACCACATGCTGTATAAACACCTAATGTAAATGAACTATTACTATTTACGACTTGAATTAAAGAATCAATATTAAATTACAAAAAACCTTGCCATAAAATAAAATAAAAATCAAAAAAAGGAAAAATATCAATGTTTAAAATATAAGAAAGATATTTTATTATTATACTCAGACAATGTTTTGTCGTCTCTTTGGGAAATCATAGTTAACTGTATATTTCTACCTATTGCATTTAGGTCATAAAGCACCTACTAATAATTTTAGTGTCTATGGCTATTGTTAAAGATGGCGCCACTTTACATGAAAAAGTAAAAACCGAAAAAAAATCTGAAAAATATCAAATTATTTGCGTTGTTTTATATTATACTGTCTCTAAGTTGTTTATTCGAGCCATAATTATAATATTTTAATTAATGTCTTCCTCTATAATAATAATACATAGATAACTTATTATGTTTATGTTGTTCAGGTCAAAGGAGTTTGTTATGATTTCAAATACACTTGTATGTTTACAAACAAAATTAAAAACCGAAAATAGAATGAAATAATAAAAAGCGTTATTTTTTTAAATTAATTCGGTATTTTGAAAATGTTTTCTTTCTAATGTAAAGTGGCCTTTTGGGAGGTTTAAATGTTAAAACTTGATGGTAAGAGCTATTTTAGAAGGATATTCTAAACACATGTTATCGTAACACCAAGTTTGGGAACGTATGAGGAGATCCGTAGTATAAAATTAGTATTAGTTACCATAATCAATAGTAAGAAGATAATAAATGAGTCTATTTAATTTGCTAGTTTTATTTTAACACTTTGACAACTGCATATATTTTTTTTATCAGCCATTACTTCGCTTTGCGCAGGCGCCGTTATGTATGCGTTTTCATACAAAACGCCCGCCGTCTGCGCATAGCGATGCGGAAACGTACCGTGTGTGCTTGGCTGGAGACCCTTCCCCCCTTATTACAAAATATAGTCTAAGAAAAACCTAGGTTTTAAAATAGCCCTGTCTCTTTCCCCCTTATTACAAAATATGGTCTAAGAAAAACCTAGGTTTTAAAATAGCCCCGTCTCTTTTTGTTATATGACATAAGAAAGTGATGGGTATATTTTAAACCAGGGTTTACCTTAGTCTTGGTATAAACCATCTTTTGTAATAAGGCCCTTTTTGTTATATGACAGTGATGGATATATTTTAAACCTAGCTTTACCATAGTCTTGGTTTAAACCATCTTTTGTAATAAGGCCCTTCAGGTCTCGCCAATAACTGCCCGGTTACGTAGAAATGGTCCCCTAGGACCACCTACAGCAGTCCAATAGAAAAAAAAGCGTGTGTGCAAAGAGAATAGTAATAGCGTGTGTGTTTTCCCACAGTGGGCGTGTCAACTGATTCTTATGATGCAGCTGGTTTTATTTTACCTGTATGGCGCCTGGGTACGAACTCAGTTCAGGCGCCTCCTAACCATTTCAGCATGCTTTCCTCCCCCCCTGTCAGCGCTGTGTGTAGCAGCCATTTTATGGGGCCATTATATGTATCATTAATAAAGAGGACAGCACGGCTGTCCCATTTCAAAACCTAGTAAGAGCGATTACTCACTGCATCCGATCCGAATCCGTGAAAATACGGATATAAAAAACTCGGACCGAATTCGGATATTGCTTTACGCACTGCATCCGATCCGAATCCGTGAAAATACCGATCTAGAGTAATAATCTCGGACCGAATTCGGATGTTGCTTACGCACTATTCCGATCTCTGATTCAAATTCAAACAATTCGGGGGCCAACTTTGGCATATCCGTTTGGCGTCTGATTTGAATCCGAGGTAATGCGAAAGCGTTCATACAAACAGTACTACGGCTACTTCGGTCCGTCAATTGTTCTTCCGAATTAGAAACTCACGGATGACGGATGCCGGATGTAGTGCGTAAACTACCATACAAATAGTTCTATGGCTACTTCGGAACGTATTTTCACGGATTCGGATAGGATGCAGTGCGTAACCGCTGTAAGGGCTTAAAACGAAATTTTACAGGAGAGTGCATAAACGTTAAATCAGTCAGCCTCTGAAAATTATTTATGTTAGGTAAAACCATATGGTTAAAGCGGCTTACTAGGTTTTAAAATGATCAGAGGCAGTCAATGGCACTTAATAGGTATTGATGCTTAAATATAACTGCTTATTACGTTAGTTTTCAACGCTCTGGTGTTTTTGTATTTGGTAGAGACTTTCTAGGTTAGCAAGATTATGTAATACAACGACTTTTGTAAAAAGTGTCCCTTACTGGGTTTTGAAATGGGACAGCCGGGCAGTAGAGAGGGAGGGTTTTTACATAGTGAAGGTAGGTACTGTATACAAGTAGGTACAATGATGAATGCAGCAAAACTACTTAGTACTAGTTGAGTGCCGAGTAAAATAATTGCTCGGACTTCAATGCCCTCAAAGCCTTTAATATCAATTGATTCATCTATTATATTTGAATATCTATCTATTACATGAACGCGAACAAGTGTGTAAATCCCTAGAATCAATTTATAAATAAGTACCTATCTATGAAATAAAAAAAATACCAGCAGTATCTGCAAATATCTTACCTATCTAAGTAATTCCTAATGACAAAACATCTGCATAGTAAATAAAAGTAATTAAAAAATATTATTCAGTAACCATGCTGAATGAAAATATTTTCCTCATGAATTAGACAACCCTACACGCGGCTCGCGAGTTGGCGGCGAACTCGGCTACCGGGTGCTTGGGCATAGGGATCCCGTTACGTAACTATCGCGCCGATGGACTCGGCTCCCGGGTTGTTATGTATTTACGTGAAACGTAATATGGCATGTAAATAAAATTTATTGTACATAAGCTGGGCAGCGAAAGTGTTAACATCCGTCTTCAGAGGCCGGCGGCCGGGTGCGCTGCTCCCTTTGCACCCCCGGGTAGAGACAGCCCTGCCTGATTCTTAAGACTCTACCATGAGCCCCGTCAGGATTATTTTCAGGAATGTGCATATAATATACAGGGTGTTAACGAATTCGTGTAATTCCTTCAAACCGCGTGATCTACTGGTGACACTGATTCACCCTGCATATGTTTTTTCAGAATCAACAAAAAAAAGTTTTCAAAAAATTAACCATTGCATTCTGTATGTGAGTAATTTTAGCGTTCCAAGTTAACTGACTGCGTGGAGCGATATCGCGCTAGTTGTGCCCGTCAGCTGTGTCGCCGTGCCTTCATTAATTTTATGACATGACGTAAATGCCTAATCTTCAATTGGCGGCTCATTAGCCGCCTTTTAAGGTAAGGTAGAAAGCATAGGTAACAATACGGTATGCGGAAGAGCCCCTCCACACTGCGTATCTTCAAAATAGGTAAATTCAAATCCTTGTGACCGTGGCGAGATCTATTTGACTGCTTATTTCTGCTGTCTAGCGACTCAAGTCCACTCACGATGATGGAGGACAGTAAAACGACAGATGGAAAACAAACCTTATTTTTACACTGTTAAGGTTCATCTGTCTAGCAAAATAAAAGTTTGACGACACGTTTTGTACAGTGGCTGAGTGATTGGCTTCTGCGCTACGGGTCGTGGGTTCAATTCCCACACGGAACAAGAATTTGTATGGCCTACAGATAGTTGTTTCGGGTCTGGGCGTTTGTGTATGTGAGATTTGTGTCTGTGAACGCACCAACGATGCAGGAGAAATCCTAGTGTGTTTGATTGATTGGAAAATGTACCGAAAAACAGCAAATTCAAAGCAGTTATGTAAGCATGGCCTTCTTTATTACATTGAAACAGTTTTTAAAAAGACTTATGTGTGGACGATGATCTGAGGAGCACTTTGCCTGGTCTAACCAAATTAATACTTAAAAATAAAATACAATGATGGTTTTAACATTTGTAATACAAACTACATTTTTAAAAATAAATTGTATTTACAAATAATACAACAGCTATTTAACAACTAAACTAAGCATTTTCATCAAAATCATTCAAAGTTGATTTAAAATCTCATTTAACTTTAATGGCAGCTCGGAGCCTAGCACTTCGGCTTCTAGGGTTCCGCTCCACTTCGTCATCACTCGGTACTTCTACATGCTTATTTACAGCTTGCCACGGAGTGTCCAAGAACTGGTCAATAGTATCTTGATTTTGAACCAATGTCGGACTTAAATACTTCAACGGTACTGGATTTGCAACTTCGTTAATTAGATTTCCTGCTATATGACGTTTGACTATCGTATCTTCTAATGAATGGAAGCAAATTGTCACTAATTTTCCATTCATTTTCAGGTAATATTTTGCAAGTAACATCCCGTAGTTTAGTTCATTTAACTCATTGTTTACAAAGATACGTAATGCCTGGAACACTTTTGTTGCATTGGATTGAGGTCTCTGCAGTTTGTCTAACCGTTTTTCATCCGGACAACATGAATTGACAAGTTCAACTAATTCTTCGGTTGTCTCAATATTTTTGATCATGTATCTAGCATGTATGATTGTTTGCGCTATTTTTGCAGCTTTCTTCTCTTCACCATATATTTTAAAAATCTTATAAAGTTCATGTTCATCCGCAGTTGCTAATACTTCTCTTGCGGTTATTTGATCTGGATCCCTACCAGCATCCATTCGCATATCCAAGTAACCGTTTCTGATTACAGAAAATCCTCTTTCTCCTGTTTCTAATTGCATCGATGAGCATCCAAAATCAAACAGCATTCCATCAATTGTTGATTGTTTGATATCTTTGGCTTTTAACAGGGCTGGAAGCTCACTAAACCTTCCTAGTAATGGTATCACTCTATTTGGGTATTCTTCAGCTAATTTTTGAGCTTTTTCATATGCTATTGGATCTCTATCTAAGGTTACAAGTTTACAATTAGCAGTTTCAAGTATTTTTATTGAGTGTCCGCCAGCTCCGAATGTCATATCTATGTACAACTCATTGTCTTGGGGATTTAAGTGTTTAATAGATTCATTTAACATAACAGGTGTGTGATCTCTGTACTGTACTTGTTCTGTAGATAGTCTCCGGGCAAGTACTGCCCGATGGAGTCGTTGGAAGTGTTTTAAAATCATTTTTTTTCTCTATTAAATATTTTGGTAAAGAAACCTTTGTTTTCCTCCTTCAAATACTCGAGAACTTCGTTGGATAGGATAAGGTTGCACTCTTCAGTACTAAGACCTGTCGCTGTGCTGCTATGTGTTCGTTTATACTTGTTTCTGTAATGATTATCGGCTAATTTGTTGAGAGAAGTGTACTGTCGGTTGCAGAGCTCAGAATCCAAGTTTTGCCTCTCTGCCGACTCAAATGCAGCCTTAACCTTATCTCTAATAAACTTTCCCAGATCTCTGTAAACAAACATTACGATAAATAACTGTTTCATGAGAAAAGGATACATAGATGTCGTATAACCTCAATTTTTCTTACCTCTCGCCTTTAGTGTTGTCCACGGGCCATTTAGCTATAAGTCTAGTGAATTTCTTGTACTGAGTAGTCATAGCTAATTATTTAGCATACATTCTATTATTTAAGAGGTTTTCAATGATATTTTAGAAGCAAATTTTATTCTTCAGATAGTACAATAAAAATATGACAGACGAAGAACTGTCACTGTCACGTTGACTGATTATTAGGATTTGAAATGTGGTGTTTCGTTTAGAAATAATAATTATTATTTTAATTGAACTCTGCCTAGATGATACGTATAATTTATTGATGAGTATTAACCAGATAAAGGAGAACGATCAAAAATGTATGGGGCGTGTTCCCACCCAGCAATAACGGCAAGACTTATGTCGTTAGAAAGCTCTCTCATGACTATCATTTATTACTATGGCATTTAGTCCAAAACATTGTGTGAAAAAAGTTTCCCATACAAAAATCGTTTATTCCAAATACCAAAAAATCACATTAGATTATCAGACAAATGAAAAAATCAATAAATAACATTGGCTTTGTAATATGCTACTCTAGGGCAGATGGGTTAGTAGGACTTTTAATAAAACACGCTATAAACACGGACTAGAAAAAAAAGAAGGACTCCGCGCCACGCATATCAAAAGTGAAGCACCGTACCGATCTATGTGTGCGTGATTTGAGGGATACCAGATAAATGAAAATTTCCCTATTTTTTTTTAATATTTTGAAAGTTTCATTTCTTTAAATGAAGCCATTTATGAAGTCCGCTTACATTATGTCACGCTTAGCGGGTTAAGGGCGGCTTGAGGAGTCAACCCTTAACGAGCAGGTGCACATAAAATCAGAATATATTAAGGAAAACACTTTTAACCATACAATCATATATTTTAATAATAATTACAAATCAGTTTAGTTTACAGGGCGTGGTTCTTTACACAGTACGATACGAGGAGTCCAGGTCTTCAGGTGTAGGTAGACAGTCACTTAACTGGGCGGCTGCTGAGGCGCGAGAGAGGCCGGAGTGCAGCGTGCCGGCCCTTTTATAGGCGCACCCCGCTAGTCGCCACCGCTGCACCGTCACAATTATTTAATTGCAATTACAAACATATACTTAGTTAAAACTTAAAATTAAGTAAGTATTTATTTTGTATGAGTAACAAGAAAAACGTTTTCGACGGAATTCAATGTTCTTCATCTCTGCAGGCTCTTAATAATTTAATCCAATCATTATTCCATGGTTGATATGCTGTAGGAAATCTATAAAAATAATCCTAATCAATACTTGCAAAAAACTCACAAAGAACACAAAAAAATGGATTACCCAATCTCTCGGGAAAATTACCCATTTATTTTCCGACAGCACTTCTATGTCTTTTGAGGTTTTGTGTTCCAATAGTAATGATTTTAAAAGTCAAAAATACAATAAATCAACAGGTTAAATAAGTGTCTTAGTTGTGAATGTTATTCCTTGACACTTTTTCTGGGATGTAGAATTATTTTTAAACCATTTCACAACACAAGAAGGCATTATTTTATTTTATTACTTGACGTAAACAGTACCTACAATGACGGCACGGTGCCGCGTAATGGCGGCCAGTCGGCACCTTATGATGTAAATGTGTGCATCATTGGCATGAGGCATGTTTGTACAAACGGTCCGGCATACTTATAGTGCTTCACTTTCGATACACGTGGCGCGGAGTCCTTCTTTTTTTTCTAGTCCGTGGCTATAAAGCACATAAATCATAGACATAAGGGGTTATCAATAATGACATCATTCAAACGCTGCTGGAGCAACGAAAGGGGCATGCCTTGCATATCCTATGTAGCATATTATCGAAGTTATTTAGGTATTTTTACATGAAATCATACATTTTTTTAGCTGTTAGGTACTTTTTTCACACAGTGTCTTGGACTAAATGCCATAGTAATAAATAATAGTCATGAAGAGAGCTTTCTAACGACATATGTCTTGTTGTTATTGCTGGGTGGGGACATTTTGATCATCCTCCTTTAACAGAATTTTATCCTTTATAAGCATTGTCATGAGAGAAAGGCTTGGACCCAGCAGTAGGCCGAGTAGATAGATAGAAAAACCAAGCATGTCTATTGTTTTCTGGGGTTACATTTTTTAATCGATACGTCTCAAACATGAATTATTATCTCGCATAAACTGAACAGTTAAGCATTCTAAATTAATTAAGCAATCAGCTTGGCTAGCGCGGGGACCAGAACAACAAAAATAACGGGCAAGTGCGAGTAAGACACACGCCCTAAAGATTCTATTTTAAAACTGAAAAGTGTAATTATTACGTTCATATAATATTACAAAATGTATGCAAAAAAAAGTTACAAGACTTGTAACTTGTTACACTTAGTGTAATAATTCCACATAGGATTAGAAATTGATGACTTGCGGATTTTTTTCCTAACTTGTATTATCCCTTCCCTCGTGCCAAATGTCAAGATTTTAGGTCAACGGCAAGTAGGTAACATTTAGGTTCTGATGTTTCAGTCGGTGAGCTATATCAGTATGAAAACACACACTTTGAAAGGCCGTATCTTATAATTGCATTGATTTAAATACCTACTACAATTTTACACGACTATGGGGTCGTAGACTTGAGTTACCTTTAGCTGTTCCTGAGACAAAAAGTTTTTAAAAGGGTCTTGACGGACAGACAGACAACAAAATAAATCTATAAGAGTTCCGTTTTGTAATTTTGAGGTAAGTAATCCAAAATTATTGGGTAAATTTCAACTGGCTACCTCTTAAGGTGGCTTCCCACGGTGCGTGGTACCGCGCATCGCGACGCACGAGTTCGCACCGGCGCAACATGGGAAGAGACTCGTCCGTGGTACAGCAGATGCGTGCGTAGCGGTGCGTCGTATCGGCCGCTAGTCGGTAACTTCAAAGATGCAGTGCCAGCTCGTGCTGAGAGCTGCAGCTGTAGCGATACGTTTTCTTTTACTTGGCATTTTGGAATGACAAAATAGCTTCGAATCACGCACCGTGCGGTGCGTGGCTGTGCGTGGTATCAGTCGTAAAATCACGCATCGTGGGAGGCCACCTTTACGGCGTTGCCGAGATATACCCCTATGCCAGACGTAGGCTTAGTAATAGCACAATCTACCTATATCTTACTCCTTACAGTCGGTCAACTTAGAACATTGTCGCAGAGCAATCCTGCGGGGGGTTGCGGGGTGAAGGGGCGGAGGTTATGTCCCGAGTAGCTATACAGCATACTTGGGACATAACCCCGCCCCTACATAATTTTGACATTTCGTAGGACCTGTCAAACGTATGGCGTTGACCCATTGTATGTAGTAAGTACCTACTTACCTGTACCTACATTGTGTTAATACGGTCTCCTTGCCATCCTTTTGGTACGGTACCCTAAAACCTAGAAATGTAGATGTGAATTACTGTTCATAACTACATAGATCACTTTAAAGGTCAGATTTCTTACAGGGTTAGGAAGATATACAAAGGAAACACGTAGATGCCTAGAGCTACCTTACAATACACGATTACAATAGTGAGGAAGGAAGAATAGAATCTTCCTTAGATTTCAAAAAAGAGCGATAAAAAAAATCCTGCTTATAACACGAATATTGTGTACAGGTGTCCAAGTTTCCAATAGTCGTTAGAATGGACTCCATTTTATTATTAGATATTATTAGAATGGAGTGAGAAAGCGTCACGTAGTTATTATTCCGGGTACGGGCAAATAATTGGGTGACCATCTGCGGTTTCATGGGATAGAAGGTATCTGCGCTGGAATTTTACCTATAGGTTGGTTGTTATGGTACTTTGTAGGTATTACGTGGGCCGCAAGGCAAGAGAGATAGTAGGAGTAGGTACATTTAATTTAGCTTGACCAGTTAAATTTTGTATAAAAGGTAAACAAACTAACCTATGATCGTAAAATGCACCATCCGAACCCCCTAGTCGCCGCAGCGGCCGATTACAGTCCCTCACTCATAAGTAAAGTTCGCCGTCCCAGGCACACACTTTTAGAACCCGATGACGAAATTACCCTCCTCCAGGAGGCGAGTAAATCTACCACTACACAACGTCCGCCGCCGTCCGGCATACCGTCCGCGCCGACGAGACCCGTCGCGACGTCCCACCGCCGCCGGTCACGATCCACCGAGCTCTCCCGTCGTAGAGCCGGTCGTCTCTTCAGACTCCGCAGTCACACCGATAATTCAGCCCTCATCAAGCTGTCTCCCCCCCCTAAGTCCCCGCCAGCAACGCCCTAAGCCGAGGTCCGAGTCCCACTAGGGGTCGCCCTTAGTGCTGTTGTTGCAGGTAGTCATGATGTTAGTGTAGTACAAGTAGTTAGCTTCTCCCCCCCATTGGCTGGAGACCCTTCAGGTCTCGCCAATAACTGCCCGGTTACGTAGAAATGGTCCCCTAGGACCACATAGAGCAGTCAAATAAAAAAAAATGATCGTAAAATGCTCATTTACTTTCGGAATCCATGAAACATTAAATATGAGGAGGTCAATATTATTATCAGTCCATTACAGTCCCACTGCTGCGCACGAGCCTCTTCTGAGAAGGAAAAGTGTTTAGGTTTTAGTCCACCACTATAGCCTTGTGCGGGTTGGTACACACCACCGATATTTTTATGGAGCCCTACACTGCTTTACCTTACCAAACAATTCTTTAGTTAGTTGTTTATACTAAACAGGGCTTTCCTAATGCGTGTCCACTTGGTCATCATCGGAGCATAGACTGTTAAGATTTCTTGCTTTGTATTTATTCTCTATAGGTAAGTACATAGAACTTCGTCATCATTTTGAAGATCTGCTGATGACGTCACCTGCAGTGAGCACTAGCAGTGTTGCCAAACATGTAATAATTTAGATCTACGATATTTTTTAGCTCTATGTACCTACCTTTTCATGTATAAAGTTTGAATTTAGATGGTTGTAACAGTGTTTAAATTGTAGTACCCACACATTTTTAGAAAACTTTAACATTTATACATATATATTGTTCAATCGTCAAGTGTCTATTTTAAACGATTCATATAGCAAATGATTGTTTCACGAGCAATGATTTATTTACCTTTTAAACAACGTTTTAATGGCCGGACAGTACCTACTTACGGACATAGTTAAAGACAGTGTTTGGAAAAACAAATATTTGGGCCATCACAAGATTATTCCATCGCTTCCCACATCTAATTACAAACAACTTAGAGATTCTAGAAGACTGGAGAATCGATGAACTGCAGCATTATCTAAGGAGAGAAGATTACATTCTCGTAATTTATAAACAAAAGAACCTTTTTTTTTAACTCTCCACCGGGTAAGGCGGAGTTTTATATCGAACTTTTATCGACTAAAACATCCATGGTGTTCCTCCAAAGACCTAGCTGGGATCGCAGAACTTGATATTGCAAGCACCTATTTATTAAATTCAATCATCGAGCTCTCTGCCAACCACCTATGTTTGCAGAATGTAGATTAAAGTGAAAATCCATGTCACCAACGAACAAATAAACAACAAAAGAGTTGGAATCCGTGAGTCCAACCTCATTTTATTCCTTCCTCATACTTCATAGAGGGAACAATAAAATTAAAAACAGCCCATGCACGAAAATACAATGGGTTTAATAGCCCTTATCTACTAACTTTTAATAGCCCATTAGTGTTATTTTAAAGACGTTAAAAATTTAACTCTTGACTTTCGTCACGGAATGTTTCATCTCGAAATAAAGGGATTAGATGGGAAGATCATACGTAACGTGACCATTATTTTTTTCCCTCAGAGCGGGACACCGGCAAATCTTAATATTTTTTACAAGAATGAAACATATTTATGGTTTATGTATTTAATGTTTATTTAATTTATATAAGTATTGTATCCATTGTCTAGTACCCATAGTACAAGCTCTGCTTAGTTTGGGACTAGATGGTGCTGTGTAGAAAATGTCCCAAAATATTATTATTATTATTCCTTTATTCATTGTAAATACATATAAATTATATTTTTAAATACATATCATAAATAAAAAAAAACAATATACATTTAAAAATATAAAAAATAGTATCCCACCGGCATCGGGAACAGGGTCCAAGCTGCCGGCAGTCAGGGCTCCAGAGAAAGAAACCTCCTCACTATGCGAGCCGTGTCAAGGAGTACTGCTTTCTGTATCAAGCCCTTATTATTATTATTATTATTATAAATATAAAAAAAAAATTAGGAACTAATCTTGCGTAGTCTGGTTCTAGTATATTTCTCGGATGAGCAATTTGATTTAAAATAATTATCAAGTTTGGTTTTCAGATATCAATATGTGATAATTATGTTGGCAAGACTTGTTGATGTTATCCTTGGTTACGAGTATCAAAATGTTTTCTGATGCGATTAATAAATACACGCCCGTTAAATTGAATTCATTGACATCGATAATGTTTTTTTCACAGCGGGACATTTATGTGTTTTTGGGGACAACGCGACACATAGCTCAAAAGCGGGACTGTCCCACTCAAAGCGGGACGTATTTTCACGTTAATCATACCGAATAATTGAGATGATTGAAAAATTAGCGTCCGAAACTTTATTTTAAAAGACATGTTCGATTAACGTATGGTCGAAAGAAATAATAATCGAATAATTTGTTCTAACAGTCTAAAATTGGACGAAAGTTTGATCGAATGAATTTTTAACGAATAACAATTTGTTATCCGATTAATAATTCTTTCGACCACACGTTAATTGAACGTGTCGTTTGAAATAAAGTTTCGGACCTATGAAATTGTGCCTTAAACGTAATTTTGATGTTCTACGCTTATATAAGTATTGTTTTTATTACCTTCAATTACAGCCTTCAATCAACGATAAATTAGTAGATTTTTTACTGATAGAAGGTTAATACACCATATAATTATTAAGACTACATGATAGATACATGGGTACCTACATATTTTTTCGAAAGGTAGGCAAAGAAACAGCAACTTAAAATAAATTAATTCTTCTAATGCAATCACTGGTTGCAACTATAACATAAAATAAATCAACTTTATGAGTCGCTCGTTATTTTGGTTAAGCCAGCACTTAACCTGTCTAGAACTTGGATCACATATAGAAATAAGGCTGTACAAACAAATTACTTTGAACCCAACACGCTGCGTGGGAGTTGCTGAAGTCACCCGGCATTTGTCATCACTTCAGTGCCATTACACGTAATACCTCACGCCCAAGTGTTTACGCGTAACTCTGAGGAGCGCGTGGGTGGTAACGAAAAACACGTGTAGCTGAATTAATGTGGCAAAGGTGAAAGATAAGTTAGTACTTACCTGTTTAAGCTCCTTGTTTCGGGAACTGGGGACGGGCTTCGGCTTTGCTCGGGATTTTTCGGGAAAATTGCTAATGTGCGTACTTTTTGCGTTCGTTTCTTTTCTTAAGAGTATTTTTTTCATATGTTTACGTGTTATCTTTCAATGGTTAGACCTGCTGTCTTGTATGGATCAGAATGTTGGGCCACAAAAGGGACGAATGAAAGGCAATTGCATGTAGCTGAGATTAGAATGCTAAGAGGCATGTGTGGTGTTACACGAATGGATGGAAAAGAGGAAATCTGAAAGTCGCGCCGGTGACTGAGAAATTGTGTGGAAACCTGTTATCATGGTACCTATACACATGTGTGTATACCATGATAACAGGTTGCGGAGGATGCAGAGGAATGAGGAACATGTCGTGAGGAAAGTTTTGTGTCGCATAAGCCGGGAGCAGACGCCCGGTTGTCACCACTGCGTCGACTGCCCCGAGGACACGGCGCTGCACACGCTGCAGGCGTGTCCGGCGTGGGCGACGCAGCGCCGCGAAATGGTCGCGGCGATCGGTGCTGACCTCTCGCTTCCGGCCGTGGTTCTCTCCACGGTCGGGAGCGAGAGTACGTGGGAAGCCGTCACCTCCTTCTGCGACGAGGTGATGGCGACCAAGGAGGGAGCGGAGAGTGAGAGAGGCAGCTGCCACTCTCCCTTCCCGCGCCAGACACACGGGTCGCGGAGGGCGCGCGACGATCTCCGGCCACCGTAGTGTGTGGCCTGCGGGCAGCGGGTTAGGGGACCCGTCGCCCGACCAGTAACAGGCTCGAGAAAGCGGCGCGCAGTGTTCCGTGCGCGCCTCTCAAAAGGACGTGGGGCAAGGCCCCACAGAATGAGAGGTCCACCAGGGGCTGGCGGACCGAGGCCTGCCGGGGTCGCGGTGCATGCAACTGCGAATCCCGCGACCCCGGCCAAAGATCAGGAGAAGGAATACCGTGGGTTTTTAGCCGGTAAGAGTCCGGCATAACCCTTCGCGTTCCCCGGGCGAAGGGTATCCATGAGGATTTTCCCACGATAAAAAAGGGTTAAAAAATATACACATAAATCTCCCTTTACATCGAACAGTACGAAGATTTTCTACGGCAAGTCAGCGTTTTCTTGACCCTTTTGCTAGATGGCCCTTACTAGAATTGTATTGTTGGTACCTACATAAAGTAAGAAACACAAAAAAAATATAGGTAGTAGTGCCGTCCGTGAGGCCTAAGCTGAGCTATGCATTTGTTTGAGAATTAATACAGACGCGTCGTTTGCTTGGTTTAAACTGGTTTATACTCGTACCTACTGCTTTTTGACAATCGATTCTATGTATTGTGTACTCACACAAATGCAAAGCTCAGCTTACGGCTCGCCAGTTTGTACTCAGTGTTTATTCTTTATATCTATCATAGAATGGACTATATATTCATGAAGTCCAGTCTACATAATGTGAAGTTGGCAACTGAGTATACAATCCTAACTAATATCCTAAGTAATCCTAAATCTAACTTAATATTATAAATGCGGAAGTACGTTTTTTTGTTTGTTACCTTTTCACGCCTAAACCACTGAACCACAGAACAGATAAAGAGTTCTGTGCACTGAACCGATCATCCTGAAATTTTGCATATACGTTGTCAGGTGTACAGAAACGGACATAGGGTACGTTTCATCCCGAAAAAAAGTACAGTTCCTGAGGAAAACAACAATAACTTTCATAGATGGCGCCACGTGTCTTTCGAATCATGATTGAATTATATTATTATAGAAAATTTAGTAGTGTGTTAAGAGTTTTTTTGAGCTTAATTAACGCGAGCGAAGCCGCGGGCAAATGCTAGTAATTAATGTTTATGACTTCCATTCGATTGTACCACGTTTGTACCGGATTGTGCCGCTTTTTAAATCATTTGTACCCTAAGGGTAAGATCACTTATTCGGTACAAACGTGGTCCAATCGAATGGAAGTCATAAACATTAGTTATTCTATTATCCAGTTGCCAATTTCACATGTGTCCAGCCAGGGGCGGATTTGATACGTTGGCTGCCCCAGGCCTGTGAAATATTGCCGCCCCCTACTCACTGTAAATCACGAAAAATTAAATGAATGATAAGGAATTAAATTAAAAAACAACGAAAGTCAGTAAATGATAAAATTATCTCAATCAGTGTTTCAAATACTGATGCTTACCATTTCTATTTGTAAGTAACAATGAATCGTTATTCGTTTTTAGGAAATTGCGGGCGGCGGGCGGTGGGAATATGACGGATCCTGGGAACGATTATACCTCTTCTCCACCGTGTACGAAAACTAATACTAGTGGCAGCGATAATACCAGATAACCGAGTACTAATATCTGTAGTTTGTAGTAAGACAAAATGAAAATGATACGCTCGAACTTGGAGTAAACTAGTAAGTGAAGATCCAGTTCGATGAGCCAAACTTTTAAAAATCGTAATGGCCATACGTGTTATTTTTTTTGCGAAATGCTATTGATACTTTTTGAGTTTTTACACTCGAAATTTTACATTTGAGTTTATTGAGTTTGATTTGGCGGATAGGTTCCCAGAAGGCGCGAAAACTAGAAAAAAAAAACCCACCAAATTTTGCTGTCCCCTAAATTTTGGCGACCTAGGCCCGGCCCTACCTGGCCTATAGGGAAATCCGCCCCTGTGTCCAGCCTATTCAATTTTGTATAAGAGCTAGAAAACCTTTGATTGTGAAATTAAACATTTTAGAAGACACATTTTGCATTATTTTTGTTTTCCATAAATATGTATTTTGAACGCAGAATATTAACATAATTAACATTCTTTTATTACTTTTGTTTTCAAAAATGTGTAGGTACTTTTAGTAGAGAATTAATAAAGCAAAATGAATGTATAACGAGAAAAAGCTTGTTTATCTTTAAAATATTTTTTTATGGTCCATAGTTTTGAACGAATTTATTTACAAAGTTAGAAGTTCAAAAGTAAATTCTACTTCTCAGAAGCTTCTAGCTAGAATTGGAATAATTTTAATAATGCAATATTTCGTTAAGTAAATCTTACTTTTTTCACAACTAGAATTAGTTATTTATACTTACATTTCGAGATAACTCTAACAGGTTTTACTAAGGTAAGGTAATACCGGTTTAATAAATAAGCATTTTGAATGAACATACGTACGCATGCTTCAACATTTCGCATCGATTTTGCTTTCCAATACTTCAGCACGCTTACGCATGTTTGCTGTAACATGCTTTCGCATATTAAATTCTTTACAGGGTAATGCGGATAAGGAGGTCCCACCATGGTGACGCAAATCGAAACGACATGCGTCAGAACGATTTTAGCATTGCACGGAGTCGCACACAGCTGTCGCATAGACGCACGTCTCTGCAGTACGCACGCGGAGGTTTTTTTTTTCTCTTGTGCTGCTGTAGTTGGTCCTAGGGGACCGTTTCTACGTAACCGAGCAGTTATTGGCGAGACCTGAAGGGTCTCCAGCCAATGGGGGGGAAGTAAAATACTTAACCTAAGCTAACTACTTGTACTACACTAACATCATGACTACCTGCAACAACAGCACTAAGGGCGACCCCTAGTGGGACTCGGACCTCGGCTTAGGGCGTTGCTGGCGGGGGCTTGCGGAGTCTGAAGAGACGACCAGCTCGACGACGGGAGAGCTCGGTGGATCGTGACCGGCATTAAATAACATAGAGCTGCGCCTGCTATTATACAATGTGTCAAGGCCACTTGCTGCCCAGTGCCCTCAAGCCTCTAGCTGTGACTCTGTTGGGCTTTACGAATAATTTCCTAACTGAATAAAACGAATAATACTGCCCGTATTGGGAATCGTAGCCACCACGACCGGGCGACCTTGCACTCGGCGGTTGCAATTGCGACCTCTGTACTAACGAAGCAGTTCCGGTAAATAAATTGTTCTGGTAAATACAAGGTGACATCACGATTGATGCAGTGACTGAGCGATTGGGTTTTATTTATTTAAACTTCATGTACATTGGTGGTACACAAGGCGGACTTTAGGTCATGGCATACTATATCGGCACCGTAACGGCACCGCTCCAACCCAGCAAATTAACTTGTCATTCAAATTAGAGCATTAAAACGTGTGTCGTACAATATATTTCATAATGTCAATATGAAAAAGCTAACGGCGGGCAGTCAGCGCGCTTGCCGCTACAATACATTTCGACTCGCAGCCAGCGCGCTGCAAGTGAGCGGACCGCGTGCTTACAGCGCGCCGACTGCGTGCTTACGGCGCGCCGACTCCGTGCTTACGACGCGCCGACTCCGAGTCGCCAGCGAAACAATGTCGTGAAACACATTATGAAAACGTGCAAGTCCTAGGCGTGTTCAATCACAAATGCCATATAACAATTGTGTTCGCGGTGACAGCAAGCTTGCACCTCGCGGACCACGCTTAGTTAGCGCGCTGGCTGCTAGCCGTAGCCTAAATTCGAGGCGACGTCGAGCTGCAGCGGTGCAGTTGCTGTGCCGGTATAATGTGCCATGACCTTAAAACTACGTGTCGCGGGTTCGATTCCCGAACGGGACAAATATTTGTATGGCCACAGATATTTGTTTCGGGTTTGTGAAAGTGAGATTTATGTCTGTAACACACGATACAGGAGACACGTTTAAAAAAAAGTTAACATAGCATCACGCCTGTATTCGGCGAAGGGGTGCACAGGTGTATAGTACACCTTCATTTCGCCGTTACGTTTAAGTCCCATGTAATAGGGGGCGACTATACAACAACCAGGTACAAATCCAGACTCCGGGCTACTACTGAAAAAAATCACACAGAAAAATCCGTTAACACTTTAGTGAGGAACTCACGCTCAGCAGTAGCGCTTGCGAACACTAGACAAAAGAGGATAAAAAGGTCTTCTTCCTAGCTTTTTCGCAACAATGTTGGGGTCAGCTTCCAGTCTAAACAGATGCAGCTGAATACCAGTATTTCACACGGAGCGACTGCCATCAGATCGCAACCCAGTTAATGGGCAATGCCGATAACCTAAGGTTCGACCGGTTGTCAGAATTCAGGCCTCAGACTATCTGCAACGACTGTCATAGGTATTCATATAATACCCGGGACCGACAGTTCAACGTGCTGTCAAAGGCACGAAGGGTTCTCGATGTGTTACGAATGATCACCCATCCGCGGACTGACCGTGGCAAGCGCAGCTTAACCTTGCAAATCGTACGATCCGCGCGATTGTTAGTTAGCTACGAGGATAAATAAAAATTAAATTCAAAAACTAAAACCCGACTACTGAAAAATGAATGATACAAAAAAAAAAATTATCATCTGAAACTGTTATGTGCAAACTATTCAATGACTCTGTAACGTTTTACCAACAGTCGATTGGTCCATGAACCGTTGGTCAACATTATCTTTAACCCATGAACTTTTCATCCAAAGAACTTTTCATCCATAAACGTTTCGCCAACATAATTCTACGCCAGTGAATGCTTAACCAACAGAATGTTTTGACCAATAACTTTTCGCCCAAAGAACAATTGGCCCATGGACTGTTCCCTAACAGAGCGGCACGTCAGTGAGTGTTTAAATGTCAGACAGTGTGTTTAAATCTTTTTATTGGCATGGCTTTACACAGCGTTGAAAAATCTCTCAGGTATGATGGTTTCCTCACGATGTTTTCCTTCACCGGTTTCAGCAAATCATAATTAATTTATAATACGTACATGAATTCGAAAAGACATTGGTGCGTACCGGGGTTCGAACCTACGACCTGTGACTTGGTAGTCCAACGGCCATATCCCTAGGCTATTATTGCTTCTACAGGTTACCTAAACACTCACTGACGTGCCGTTCTGTTAGGGAACAGTCCATGGGCCAATTGTTCTTTGGGCGAAAAGTTATTGGTCAAAACATTCTGTTGGTTAAGCATTCACTGGCGTAGAGTTATGTTGGCGAAACGTTCATGGATGAAAAGTTCTTTGGATGAAAAGTTCATGGGTTAAAGATAATGTTGATCAACGGTTCATGGACCAATCGACTGTTGGTAAAACGTTACAGAGTCCTATTCAATATTTATCGTCTGCTAGCTTTTGCCCGTGAATTTGACAATCAACTCTTAACACACTACTAAAGTTTCTATAATAACTAATAACATAATTCAATCATGATTCGAAAGACACGTGGCGCCATCTACTAACGTTATTGTTGTTTTCCTCGGGGACAGTAAGTTTTTCGGGATGAAAGGTACCCTATGTCCGTTTCTGTACACCTGACAACGTATATGCAAAATTTCAGGATGATCGGTTCGGTGGTTTAGGCGTGAAAAGGTAACAAACAAACAAAACTTTCGCATTTATAATATTATTTAGGAAAGTTAGGATTAAATAAACAACTTACACGTAATATATTTTAATGTATTTAATAATACTCATAGTGATATTCAGAGGATAGCCGTGGTCCGTGGTCACCCTCCTTTTTTCTTCGCCGTAGTCGGGTAAAAAAAGATGTAATAAGCAAATGGCAATCCATATCACTCCGAGAAAAGATCAAACGTAAAAGAATAAAAAATACATAAAATACTGATATTTATTGTCTTCCTTATTACTTCATCCGAGGCTCGACTCAATTTCTTACTGCACATGTGAATACGAGAGTTCGTCTGAAAATCAACATTTTTTCACGACAACTTGCCCGCTCCTACCGAAAATATAATACTATAAGACACTATCTCTCTGTTTTATATCCATTGCGGGTATAGTGTTGGAGTTTGGTGGCAGCGTAGTGTGTCTGGGGCAATGGATGTGGTACAAATGCAGACGTTCTGATAAGTTGTGTTGTCGGTACCAGGTAACGCTGAACGTTACAAAGTGCGAGCCTTTTGTCTAGATTAGGGTGTGGTTTTGCTGTTGCGATTAGTCGCAGTACTGTTAATTCACTACTAGCTGTGCCCGGCTCCGCCTACGTAAGATTTTTCTTTTATTTTGTCAGAAACTTCCGTGCAAATGCCAACAACAACTGTACAAAATTTCAATTCAAACCATCGACTACTTTTCGAGTTTTGCGCACATAAATATACAGAAGCTGATTTTTATACAAGCTTAGTTTTAGTATACATATACTAAGCCTGAAACTAGTTTGTTCAGAATCACTAGGAGAATCGATTGACATATTTTTTACACGACATTTTTTTTTCCATTAATTTCAATTTTGTTTCAGTAGGTTTCTACCCATAACATTTGACGGGAATAGACACCTTGCGGCTTGAGATGGTCCGCTCGGTCAGTTTCCGTGTATTAGACAACGCCTGCATAGCACATCTCAGGCATTTCACACTTTACTAGGGAACTTAACGTCACATAAACTACGGTGTAACCTGGAGATTTATTAAAAAAAACACATATTCAGGCGGTTCTGATGAAAATCTTGTTGGAGTGTCTCTGTTTTTGTATATAATATACTAAAAATAACGTTGTATATAAAGACTAGCTTTTGCCCGCGGCTTCGCTCACGTTAATTATGCTCAAAAAAACTCTTAACACACTACTAAACTTACTATAATAATGTAATTCAATCGTGATTCGAAAGACACGTGGCGCCATCTATGAACTTTGTTGTTGTTTTCCTCGGGAACGGTACTTTTATCGGGATGAAAGTTACCCTATGTCCGTTTTTGTACACCTGACAACGTATATGCAAAATTTCAGGATGATCGGTTCAGTGGTTTAAAGGTAACAAACATACAAACTTACTTTCGCATTAATATTAGTTAGGATTAGGATTAATTAAGTAGTATTCGATTTTGTTATAGCATAATAGAGGACAAAAAGAAAGAAATAAAATGTATTTATTAGCACACAGAACAATAAGTACAAATAAAAATGATAAGTACAAAATAAGTGCGAAAAGGCTCATCAGTTCAGCATAATGTTAGATATTCTGCCGTCCGTCATAAGAAAAAAGGACGTAATTACACAAAACGAAGTAACCGAACCGAACGAAGTAAGATAATAACTTAAGGTCGAAAATCGGTTACTTTGTTTTGTGTAATTACGTCCTTTTTCTTATGACGGCAGTATTGCTGTCCAACTGCTGGGCACGGGTCTCTTCTCATTATGAGAAGAGTTAAAGCCGTCTACTACGGGAGCCTGGTGAGGGTTGGTGGACTATACAGACGGTTCTTAGAAATGATTAATTAGAAGTTTTAATTCCTACCATTTATTTTATTTCCGCTATAATTGAAGTCTAAAAAAAACTTGAATTAAGTTACCTACCTGTATTCTTACTAATTCTTTAAAGTATTAACAGCGCAGTAATCTCTTCTCTCGAAAGCATTTTTTTAATAACCAGGTTATTTATTTTGAAGTAAATAACTACACTGTATAATCAACTAAAGTAAAAACAACTCACAAATCAATTAACTTTCACTCACTAAAAGCTTTATTCCATTAAAATTAAAACACCAACCACACTTGCGACAAAACACCCACGCTTCTCATCCATCCATCAATCCGCCCGCCCTACGTCACAGCGAGACCCCTCACTAACCCCAGGGCGGGCGGCGCGCGCACCCGTCCGCCATTTCTCTCTGCAGTCGTACCCCGCGCGGCCACCTCGCGCCATGCAATAACCAAATACATTACATAATACCCAACATTAACAAACAATCACCAACATTATCAGTGATCAGTGTTATATAACATTTAATATATATATTTTAAGTGAGAGTGTTATTTACTGTGTGGGAACCGAAGATCCAGCTAATCTAGGTATAGTATTTCAGTATATACAATATCGTACACAAGCTACGTTAAAACTACATGATTTTATATTTACCATGTATTTTTTTTTATATTTTTAGTTGTTGTAATTGTAATTTTAGTTGTTTTTGATGTTATTTTATGCGTAAGTGTTATTTTAGTTGTGTTATTTTAGTTCAATGTTTGGTTTATCGATTATTCTCTAAAACGGTGTTAGTTTTGCCGCTTTTATGTCATGGTTTATTGCACGTTAGTTTTTGATGAGGTATTTTGTGACAATGTGGGTAGATATCAAAAGATTTTGTGGAAAATCGGTTGAAAGGAAGATATGATGCATGAAAAAAATATTTTTGGTCAAAGTTAGGTTATTTCCAAGTACTTTCACATAATATTAGTCAATTTATCACTGATAAATACATAATATATACATCTAAGAAATCCTATAAGTTCATAATGAAACTTTTTCAATACCCATGCTTTCTCTGAAGGTATTGACCCCGCGTTTTTTCGATAGCGTACCTACCTCAGTGCTTAGGATTTTCTTTGGAATAATTTCTTATCTTTAAGCTACATCTTTTTACCTATTTTTGTGGTGCATGTATATTGTATACCTATGTAAGTTTTGTTGTAAAGGAAAATTGACATGTTTTTACTTTTATCTTTTTTGTAATTGATGTGTTAGCGATTACGGTTTTATCTGTAAATTCTATACAAATGTAGACTATGTATAGATTTTAGATCTCCGTTTGGTTTTATAGCTATAATTAATATTACTAAAATTAATAACTGAAAATGAAGGATAAAAATTTGGAAGGTTTACGAACCAGTATCAAATCGCATTGCACATATTATGCTGACAACAATTTATTCTGATATGAATAATAAATTTGGGATCTATTTGACGTTAAGCCATAAAAAATAACTTTAAGAATTTTTTGGGGTACTTTCCATACATAAAAAAAATACGCGAATTTCGAAAAGTTGTTCTACGAAAGTTGTTCAGTTTCAGATACCGAGTAACTCCACAAAGTTATTAGATTTTTTTTTAACAGCCTGTATCAAAACGCAGTTAGCCTAGCGGTTGAATGTTGCCATCGGGTTTGAGTTCAATCCCGGCCAATCAATCTTACTTTTCGATGTTATATAAGCGAGTCAGAATTACATTATTCACTTGCATTAACGGTGAAGGAAAAATAGCTTAAGAAAATATCGTCGGGTTAATTCAAAAACCAACTAACTGTCCAAATCATGATTTCGAGTAATGGCGTTTTGAAAGTTTGTGTCCTAAAATTTCATATACTATTTAATCTAAGTTTGTGTCCTAAAATCTCGTTTACTTTCTTATCTAGGATAGCTTAAGAAATTTTAGGACACAAACTTTCAAAACGCCATGACTCGAAATCATGGTTTGGGCAGTTAGTTGGTTTTTGAATTAACCCGGCGATATGACAATGCTCCAAAAAAAAGTTGTCTTGTGTGTAATCCGCTAACCCACACCAGGCCAGCGTATTGGACTAACGTCTAAGCCCCTTCTCATTCTGAGAAGGGGCTTGTGAACAGCAGTGGGACAATAACGGGCTGACACACGACAGTTATTAAGTTTTAAGAGGATGTAGGTAGGTTTTGTACTGAGTAGGTACTTTCAGCAGGACTGCCTCGTTGGTCTAGTGGGGTCCTGGGTTCGATCCCCAGGTCGGGCAAAGTGTTATTGAGTTTTTCCGTGTGGAATTTCTTAGTAGCAGCTCGGAATTTGGATTTGTGCCCGGTTTACGGCAATAGGCTCGTCTCCTATTACATGGGAATTGAACTATAACGGCAAAATGGTGTACTATACACCCCTACCCAACCCTTCGGGGAATACAGGCGTGATATGTTTATGTACTTTCAGAAGGCACTCAATAGATGTCGCCGTGTATCACTACATAGTATAAAACAAAGTCACTTCCCGCTGTCTGTCCCCCACCGAGCTCTCCCGTCGTAGAGCCGGTCATCTCTTCAGACTCCGCAGTCACACCGATAATTCAGCCTTCATCAAGCTGTCTCCCCTCCCTAAGCCCCCGCCAGCAACGCCCTAAGCCGAGGTCCGAGTCCCACTAGGGATCGCCCTTAGTGCTGTTGTTGCAGGTAGTTAGTGTAGTACAAGTAGTTAGCTTAGGTTAAGTATTTTACTTCCCCCCCATTGGCTGGAGACCCTTCAGGTCTCGCCAATAACTGCCCGGTTACGGAGGAAGGGTCCTTTAGAAGTCCAACAGAAAAAAAAACCTGTCTGTCCCTATGTATGCTTAGATCTTTAAAACTACGCTACGGATTTTGATGCGGTTTTTTTTTAATAGATAGAGTGATCCAAGAGGAAGGTTTATATGTATAATACATGCATATTATATCGGAGAAAAACGCCGCGATAAACGATATCCACGCGGGCTAAGCCGCGAACGACTCCTATTAAAATATAAATCAATTATCTAAGATGTTACGGTTCGAACAACGATACAGGTATAAACTGTCCTCTTGGGGTAACATTGTCCGTGATCACATTATTCTTTAAAATTAATAAGTTTATTAGGGTCCTAGGGCTCTGTCCCTGCTAAAGAACGTTTTAATAAGTCAATTGTCGAACGATTGGGCTTGTTATCTCTTTTCTCCCGTTACGAGAATCGTAGACAAAACGAGACAAAAGACCGTTAATTAACTTTTCTGCGATCTTACTAGAATTCGATCAAAAATGAAACGTCGACAGTCGATAGAACTTCACATATCAATTGTCACGGTACCTATCTTGAAATTATAGTACGAATTTTGGCACATTCCATAGTACCTATGCATTATTCGATCGGTCGCAGCCATATTGAGTTGAATAGATACGGCAGTCTCATATTTTTTGTTTCAACTACTTACATAACGAGGGCAATTTAGTGTAGCGTAAACAATGCGCACGTGTCGCACGTTTTCATAATGAAAGGTCCCAACACGCAAGGTGCAAGGACACGCATCTCGTAACCAATCGCGCTTGTAGTAACGGAAACGGTCGAAAGGGAACTGATTTAAATATCGTAACATGTTGGAGGTTTGCTCCTACTGTAGTTCAATTTGCGTTATCTATTTAACTTTACATTATTGACTCCTTATTATCAGTCTGTGGTCGCAGCCTTAAATGTTTTGTAAAACATTTTTTTTATATTTTTATACTTGACTAGAATTTCTCGTTTTGAGCATGCGTTGACAGGCACACGTCTTACATGCACAAACACTCATCAATCCGAACGAATATCTGTATGTGTGCCTACACAAATATTTGCTTCGTACTGCTATCAAACCCGCGACTGCCGAAGCTGCTCCAAGCGTGCCGTCAAAATAAACAGACATTCTAGGAATTAATCTCGTTATTAATTGCGTTTCACAAAACCCAGGGCGAGTGAGTGGCTAATTAAGTGAGAACCACACGGTAAATTGTAGTGGAGTATGTAAAGAGATTTAATTGTATGTCAATCATTGTGTTAAGTGCTTGGATTTTGATATTATCGAAGTGGTTTAAACCTTTATACCCTACTCTACCTTGGCCGATTGATTTTATTGATTTATAGAAACATTACGTACTTAGACCGTAAAGTTTATTATTGTATTATTTTGTATATGTATTTTATTGTTCACTAGCTGTGCCCACGACTTCGTCCGCGTGGAAGTCGGAAAACAACATTGTGTCGCAACAACTTAATAATGTATTTGTTTATTTGTTCTTTCGCACAAAATTAGAACAGAGGCGGACTTAATGCCATATGCATTTTCTACCAGTCGACCTTAGGGTGGTGCAGAGAAAACATGGTAGGTGCACTAAATAGTATTGTGTGTGATGCGATGTATTAACTACATTTATTAAATCTAATCACATTTATTTCCATTAAGGTTACTTCTCATCCACACATCTCACACTCAATAGCGTGATCATTTCTACCCTGCTTCGTTGGTCTAGTGGTCGCAAGCGCGACTGTTGTTGCGTGAGGTCCTGGGTTCCATGGCCAGATCGGGCAAAGTGTTATTGGGTTTTTCTATGTGAAAATTTCTCGGTAGCAGCCCGGAGTCTGGATTTGTACCTGGTTGATGGCAATAGGCTTGCCCCCTATTAAAGGCGAAATGAGGGTGTACTATACATACCTATACCTCTGCTCAACCCTTCAAGGAATAAAGACGTGATGTTATGTTAAACTAGCTTTTGCCCGCAGCTTCGTTTGCGTGAAATTTTGAATCCGTTAAGTGACGATTTTCCATACAAATTTTCATCCCTTATATAACTCCCTTAGGGGTTGAATTTCGAAAAATCCTTCCCTATTCCTTGTCTACATTATAAGGGAACCTCTGTGCAAAATTCCAGCTTTCTAGGTCCAAGGGTTTGGGCTGGGCGTTGATGAGTCAGTCAATCAGTCAGTCAGGACTTTTCTTTTTATCTAAATAGATTGTAACTATTGTGGTGCCGGACGTAAAGAATAGCACTATCCCATCTCTTCCCGTTGGTGTCGTAAAAGGCGACTAAGGGATTCACTAGAGGATGGGCAGCAGCGATCTCTGAGTACTTTAACAACCATACTGCGATCGCCAACCCACCTGCCAAGCGTGGCGATTATGGCAAACCCTCCCAACATTGTTTGGGGGAGGCCTATGTCCAACGGTGGACGTCATTCGGCTGAATGATGAGATTGTACAGGTAGTAGTTGATTTCCTCTTGCGAACAACTCAATTCTTCGCAAAAATGCAACCAGCAAACGCGGTTGAATATAATTTATAGGTATTATACACCGAGCTACTGCCATCTGACCTCCGCAACCCAATTAGCGGTATTGAGTCATCTTGTTAATGAGGGACAATTGTGTTCTTTTGGGGAATTGCCCTTCAATTTGTTCTGGCTCATTTAAATTATGAAGGTGACCGAATGCACCGACCGCATTCGGTTTAACCGAATATGTTCGTTTACATTAGGTCGTTACAATTGGTGACCGAAATACCCTATTTCGGTTGTATTTGTGATCGAATACGGCCGCACTGAATATGTAATAAAATGAAATATGCCATTAGAAACCGTTCGTTATTAGAACCGACTGACTGGTTGCTAATTACTAACTGACCAACATATCAATAAGTACTCCGTAATTATTGACCAGATCAGCTAAATGTGACCAAAAAATATGTCATATACGTGTTAAATTTTCTTGTCATTATCACCTTTATTCATTTACGTTCTTATTTTTACATTTTTAAATATAATTCTACATATAAAAAAATATATTTAAAAATATAAAAATAGAGGTCCACCGGCATCGGGAGCAGTGTCCAAGCTACCGGTGGTCAGAGCATCAGAGAGAGGAACCTCCTAACAATACGCGTCAGAAGTACCGATTTCTGTATCAGGTCCTTGATCCAGCCGCCCAACGAGAGCCTCTTTAGGTGTTGGTCGAGGCTCTTGGCTATTAAGCCATTCGCCGTAACTACTATTGGCATAATTACTGCTGAATCAACATCCCACATGGCGACAACCTCGTGTGCCAAGTCTTGATATTTAATTTCTTTATCTTTCTCAGCTTCCACGAGGTTCTCGTCATGCGGAAAAGTGATATCAACAATCATTGTGAGACGCTCTGATCGATCTATCATCACTATGTCAGGCTTATTGGCTACAATAGTCCTGTCGGTGATGATAGATCGATCCCAGTACAATGTGACATGACCATTCTCGAGAACTGGGTCGGGCACATACTCGTACTTGTAGTATGGTACTTCTGCGTCCACAAGGTGGTATTTAAGAGCAAGTTGCTGATGGATACTCACCGTTAGCAAGACGAGAACAACCAGAGATAATATGTCGAGATAATAGATTCACCGGGACGGGACCGGATTATTATCACTATTATTGATATGGTGGTGAAATGCACATGTTAGCAATTGACAAATTTAGTAGTAATAAACAGTTAATCATAGGTAGGCGAAATACCCCCTTTAGTCTATTGTTTTTCATCATCAACCCATCAACATGCCATGCAATTTCAGACTATTAAGTCCAGGTTTCCTCACGATGTTTTCCTTCATCATCAGTGGTGTATATTGAAAGTACATAGGTATTTACTTTCGGACAAAAAGACAGAGTCGGACTTAATGCCTCAGGTATTTTAGTCGACGTTATTGAGCTTTGCATTTGTGTGAGTGCACATAGAATCGATTGCCAAAAAGCAGTATAAACCGGTTCAAATCAAGTAAAGAACGCGTCTGCATTCATTCTCACACAAATGCAATGCTCATCAGCTTAGGCCTCGCGGAAGGTACCTGGGTTTAAACCCCCGACCCTTAAAAAGTCCGTTACCTGCGGGCAACCACGACATTAATTCCTCAGTTAACTTTGACAAAACCCACAAGGTTTAGTTTTTACTGTATGTAATTTTGGAGGAAGACTGAAGCAAGTAAAAAAGATCGTAGAACATTTCTTGTATGGCTTTATCAAGGGGTAGAGGGGGATTAGAGGGGATCAACGGGGCAATAGCATGTTACTCGTGTTACTGACTTACTTATTTACGCTTCCTTACCTTTCGGAGGGTTCTAAGAAATGAACACAGTACGGTTAACAACAAAAGTGGAATATCTTGGAATTTCAAAACGATTGTTTAATAATAATGTTAAATTAGATATATTGTCACTGAAAAATATTTATACAGAACTAGCTTTTGCACGCGGCTTCGCTCGCGTTAATTAAGCTCAAAAAAACTCAACACACTACTAAAGTTTCTATTACAATAATAATTTAATCGTGATTCGAAAGATACGTGGCGCCATCTATGAACGTTATTGTTGTTTTCCTCGGGAACAGTACTTTTTTTCGGGATGAAAGGTACCCTATGTCCGTTTCTGTACACCTGACAACGTATATGCAAAATTTCAGTATGATCGGTTCAGTGGTTTAGGCGTGAAAATGTAATAAACAAACTTACTTTCGCATTTATAATATTAGTTAGGATAACAGACAACAGATAATGGAGTGTAGGACAGTTATTGTAAATGAAGTAACGCGGATGGAGCTTTTGTCGTACGGGGAATTGAAAACCAACTGAAAATTTTGTCCGGTAGATGGCGCTAACAGCAGCACCCGAACGAATGTTGCTATTATTATGAACAACATTTACCTATAGGTTACATTATTAATTATCTCAGGATTTATTCGTTTTCTTCAAAGATTTCACTTCGTTATTTGTTCACAAATCATTAATTCTGATAATAAGTTTCATTCATAAAACAATATTGAAACTTTGAGCATCACCAACTTACGTCTATTCCGTGTTCTATCAGTCTTGTTCTATCAATAGAACTTAACGGAAATAAACTCCACCTTGTTCTATTAATTGCACTAAACGGGCCAATTAAACCTATTAATTGAAATAGATAGAAAAAAGGTTTCACCTCTAGTTCTACTAGTACTTTTGATGTTGACTACATCCTGTACCGGCAAATAATAAGTTGATGCAAATCAGCATCATCATCATGTAGCCGAAAGATGTCCACTTCTGGACATAGGCCTACCCCAAGCTATCCATGTTGGGGGGGTTTGCCAAAATCGCCACGCTTGGCAGGCGGGTTGGCGATCGCAGTATGGTTGTTAAAGTACTCAGAGAACGCTGCTGCCCATTTTCTAGTGAATCCCTTAGTCGCCTTTTACGACACCCACGGGAAGAGATGGGGTAGTGTTATTCTTTACGTCCGGCAACACACGGACACGTCCATTATTAGATACACGTCCACGTATTTGATGCAAATAAAGGAACATTAAAAAAAATGCTAGTTATTTGTCTCGTGAGAATACTTTAAGTCTTTTTGTAGTATCGTGTAAAAAAGAATTATCTCATTTGAAAGTTAATTAAAATTTCGATGATCCTTGACTGAAATAATATAGAGTCATTGTTGTATTGAGATTGTTGGGAGATTGTTGTATTGACAATTTGAGGAAACTGGGGAACAGCGTCACTTTCGCTGGTACCAAAGTGTCATTCGTTTAAATTTCGATGATCCTTGACTGAAATAATATAAAGTCATTGTTGTATAGAGATTGTTGGGAGATTGTTGTATTGACAATTTGAGGAAACTGGGGAGCAGCGTCACTATCGCTGGTACCAAAGTGTCATTCGTTTAATTGGTTTGACATTATTGTAATAATAATTGTTACGACACTTTAACTCATTCTAATTGGATGAGGAGGGTTAATAACGTCACATGTGTTGAACCGTATTTATACCTATCATATTCGTTACGGGTAGTCGGATGCCCAAAAGTTTGACAACAGAAGGCCAATTCTCGTAATTAAAAATATTCAAAACATAGTTTCGATCTAGTCTCAGTCTAGTCTCAATCTTATAAATATGACAAATGGTATTCTTGTTTGTTAACAAACAACGTCAAACGTGAGGTTATATTGAAATGAAATTGAAAGTTGACTGAAGCCAAAAGGGTATTCTGGTTACATTATGTACTGAGCCATTTTGACTAGTTGGAATTCTCATTTATTTCTAGAATTTTAGTCTATGACTGCTGACAACGGTAATAGATTTTAAGTTGACTGAATTGACGTAATATCGAGATAGACTGAGATGATACTAAAACCGGACCGAACTTTAAGTGTACCAGAATACAATTTTTTATTTAATTCATAATTTAATCTCAGTTTGGTCAACCTTCAGTCTTACTTCAAATTAATTACGAGAATTGGGCTCCTGGTCTAATCTTAAGATTTCGGCATTGCCTGGTAACTGGGTTGCGGAGGTCTGATGGCAGTCGCTCCGTGTAAAATACTGGTATTCAGCTGCATCTGGTTGAACTGGAAACTGACCAAAATATAGTTGGAAAAAGGTTAAGTAGAACATTCGTTTCTTTCATATCAGAAATGTAAGGAGACAGACAGTCGAACTGCATTCCGATCGCAAATGCTGCTGCCAAACACAATGAAGCCAGTTATGATGCAGTCAGCTGCGTGTAGGGTTACCATTTCGAAATTTGAAGAGTCCGGACAAAAAGCTGGACATTTACCAAAAAGTCCGGACATTTTAAAAAATGTCCCGATATTTTAGTCACAAAAATAAATAAATAAATGATTGTTTTAAATTGAGATGAGACTGATAACCTAGTTGTAGGTATGTCGTTTAATAAAGATTGAAGTTTATTTTTAAGTAATTTAATGCGAAAATTAAACATTAGTTATGAGTATCCCAGGTCTTACGGCGGTGCCAGGGCCGTATTTAAGCATGGACTACAAAGGCTACAGCTAAGAAAAAAAGGGCCAGTAACACAAAAAAAAAGTGAAAATTACAAGAATATGTCACTTTCATAACTGAATTACAGGTTTTTGCATATTTCTGAAAATAGACTGCCTCGTTGCTCTAGTGATCGCAAGCGCAACTACTAAACGTGAGGTATAGTCCGTGTGGAATTTCTCAGTAGCAGCCTGGAGTCTGGCTTTGTGCCCGGTTGATGGCAATAGGCTCGCCCCTATTACACGGGTCTTAAACATAACGGCGAAATTATGGTGTACCTACTGTACTGTACACCTCTGCCTAACCCTTCGGGGAATACATAGGAGTGATGTTATGTAGACAAATCTCATCATTGTGTTTTTTTTTTAAATAATATGTATACTTTTTCAGAACAAATTTTAATATATTTATTTACTTTCACGGATAGGTAGGGCCAACACCACAAGTTAGCTTAGGGGTGTACAAATCCTAAATACGTCTCTGTACTGCTGCCATCTACGTTCGTTTTACGTTCGATCTCTATTCAGTTCATACGTAGGTATGGAGCTCGCCGCCCCGGATCAAGCTTTTCAGCAATTAACGGCCTTGTATGACACACAGACGTAGCTTAATCAACTGATTCCGACAAGATGTATGAAGGCTAATGAATAGAGGGAATAGAAACAGGTGTTCTATTATGTCGTTGATTTCTAGTTTGTTGAAACAATACCTTTGGCGGATATGTTTTTGTTTGTCATTATTATTTGGTGCTAATATTAAGTTGTAATCAAAATATACGGCTATCTTTTAAAACTCGACGTGACGTCATTGAATTGTGACGGGTGACGGTATTGAATTGTTTTATGATAAATGCTACCTCTTAGACCGATTAGATATTCGATTATCGTTTAAAAACCATATCTCTAACCTGGGGGCTATCCACAATATTCAAATACTACATGTTTTGTTTATATCCATTTAATTAACGTTTTTTTACCCATCTGTCTATATAAATAAAAAGAAAAGTCCTGACTGACTGGCTGACTGATTGACTACTCATCAACGCCCAGCCCAAACCCTTGGACCTAGAAAGCTGTAATTTTGCACAGAGGTTCCCTTTATAATGTAGACAAGGAATTAGGAAGGATTTTTCGAAATTCAACCCATAAGAGAGGGAGATGATGAAAGTTTGTATGGAAAACCGTCACTTAACGGGTTCAAAATTTCACGCAAGCGAAGCTGCGGGCAGAAGCTATAGTGGGTTTATAAAAAGAAATACTCAACAAATCTTTTGTATTATAACTTTCGTGGGACACATTCATATTTATGATTATTTACGGTTTTCAAAATAATAAATAATTCAGTCCTTATTAAGCTTATTGAGCTGTCTCCCCCCAATCCCCCGCCAGCAACACCCTAAGCTGAGGTCCGATTCCCACGATTGCCCTTAGTGCTGTTGTTGATAGTAGTCATGATGTTAGTGTAGTAAAATTAGTTAGCTTAGGTTAAGTAAACATTGGCTGGAGACCCTTCAGGTCTCGCTAATAACTGCTCGGTTACGTAGAACCACCTACAACAGTAAAAGAGCAAAACAAAAAACTCATATTTCTGCTTACTTTTCAATTAAACCTTTCAGTATAGTCACTGTCAACTCAATCTTCTAGAAGCAAAGGAAAGAACATTAAAATCCTATGTTATTTAAATGAATTCAGAATTGGACGGGAAGTAAGTCTGGAGGCGCTAAACTGGTGGAGCCTAAAATAAACCCTCCGAATATATTAACTGAGCCAGACTGTTACGTATTAACTAGTCTCTCTCTAACGCAGACTTTGTTACTCACGGTTTCAAGGGTACACGTGGATAGAAAATTAGGGCACGTGAAATATGGAAGATGAGCCTACATTACACGACGTGAGGTTTTTACCATGATCTGCGTTAGGGCTGTCCCGGTCGCGTATTCAAAAACCATTCTGGTACCCAGAACCGGACTGCCGTCCTATTTCTTAAAGACTGTAAAGTGACATTTTGTCAAATTTGAGTTTTATAAACTACGTAAAAGCGCAACATTTTCTCTATCGTCCAGTCTGGTCCGTATTTTTCTATCATTTGTCAATTACGAGATCCAGAGACTTTTACTGAGACATTACCATATAATACCATACCATATTGTAGATGGTCAAATTTCAGTACAAAAAAGCATGACATAAAAACAAAAACTTTAATTTTAAAAACTGTATTAGTTCTGTAACTCATTAAAAGTTATACAATGAGCTTAAAGTAGCCCAATAATTTGGTATAATCAAAAACATCAGGGGCCTAATTCTCCTAAAATAAATTGTTGCCAAACGCAATCGAACCACAACCGTCAGTCAGTTTTTGTTTTCGAAAACTTTCAAAATGATTGATTTTGTTTTTTGTGTCAAACAATTTGATAGCTTTTGAAATTGAGAACTGTCTGAATGAACGGTTCGACCTTGGTTCGGTTGTGATTTATCAAGACTTATTTTAGTAGAATTGGGCCCCTGTATGTCTTCAGAATTTCTAGGGACAACACTTTCGACGTTTGACGTTTTTGCTCATAACTCAAAATTAGGTTTAGTCACTTAACGGCCTTTTAGACATAAGAATTAATTTTTTTTAATGGAGAGGTTTGATTGTATGTTTGCATTAGTAAAAGTTAGGTGCCTATGTTTGAATTCTGTAAAGTTTTCAACTGTTTGTTTTTGTGAAATGAAATTATTTATAACTAGCTTTTGCCCGCAGCTTTGCTTGCATGAAATTGTGAATCCGCTCGAAGTGACGATTTTCCATACAAATTTTCATCCCCTATTTAACTCCCTTAGGGGTTGAATTTCAAAAAACCATTCCTTATTCCTTATCTACATTATAAAGGGAACCTATGTGCAAACAGCTTTCTTGGTCCAATGGTTTGGGCTGGGCGTTGATGAGTCAGTCAGTCAGTCAGGACTTTTCTTTTTATTTAAATAGATGAAGTATTTGATCAAAATAAATTCTTACCTATAGCTGAAAAGTAGGTTAAAATTCATATAATTTAATTATACAAATTAGCTGTGCTTGCGACTACGTCCATGTAGAAGTCGGAAACCAATATTGTGTCGTAATAATTGAACAAACTTCTTGATATCTTTGTATATCTTGGGGGAGGCCTATGTCCAGCAGTGGACGTCTTTCGGCTGAATGATGATGATGATAGTTTACAGTTGCGACTGGATGTGTAGACTACTCGTACTTGCAGTTTTGATTACGAATATTAACCAAAATATATTTCATCAAACATAGCCTTACCTTACTTACCTACCTTGGTTAGTTTGAGCATCTTCCAAGGCCCCCTTAATATCACAACCTAGAAATAACCATCAGTCCACTTAAAGTTCTTCGTGTTTTACTAAAACAGTTAAATTAAAAATAAACCCGAATTTTGATATACAATGCCGTAACCTTCGCGTAAGCACTTAAACTACTGCTAAAAGTAAGCCTAAAATGTAGCTATAAATTAACTAGGCTAGACCAGTCTAGTACCGGCTTTAATGGCTTATATAGTTTAGGTACTAAGTAAATGTACCAAGTACTTAAACTATACACGCTAACATTGAATTGTTTGTTTTGCTAGAATAAACGTTGTTCAGACCATGGTCTACTACAAATCAAATGCATCAAATAAAAAAAAACGTAATTGGTTTAAAAAAAAAAAACTCAAAAAAGACACCACCAAAGACACAAGGGGCCTGCGCAGTCGGCGTCATGATGGTTCAAGTTATTTGCCGGGAACTTTACCGCGATTACCGCGATGAGTAACTACTAAACTTACGGTTAATGTTTGAACACGTTTTATAAGACTTTTTAAGAAAGCAGAGAAACATTTTTTCTTTAATTTTTTTTTGATTCTTTGAAATGGTTTTAGACCAGGGGTTGGCAAACTTTTTTCCTCAGGGGCCAGAAAAACGCAAAAAAAATTGCAGAGAGACAGAATAAAAAAAAATGCATTTTGTTACGCCAAAACTAACATTTTTGGCTCAAAGAATTACGACTATTTGTTATGGCCATACACTCTTGCTCTAAAAGGGAGGGTTGGCGGGCCGGATTAAACCCCTCCGCGGGCCGGAGTTGGCCCGCGGGCCGTAGTTTGCCCACCCCTGGTTTTAGACCATGGTCTGAACAACGTTTGTTCTAGTAAAACAACCAATTAAATGTCTATGGTTTATCTTTAATCATGAGCTGAACACGCGGTGAGGTCGCGAGTTGAAACCTCGACTTTAGCCTCGAGCCCTTCACAGTTATGATTACGAATAAGAAATGATAATATATATTATTTACCAAATGTGACGAATAATAGCCTTTCTATACTAAACGGGATTCAAAATGGCGGATCCCCTATTTGCCTCTCGCTCACAACGAACGTGCGTGAGCGAGACGCAACTAGACGCGCCGCCATTTTAAACTGCAGTTCTAGAACACAATTTGACAGTTACGTAATGAGTCGAGTGCGTTCTACGAACTTTCATTCAAGCGTTACTAGACGAAGTTACTTGGAATTCATTAGCACAATTCTGAGAATATAAGATGCCTGTAACATTTCGAAACGAGGTGCAAAAGTAGATTGTAAGGCCACAGCTTCCTTTACGGTATTAATTTAAGTTCCTATCATTATGACAAACGCTCTTTACTCTGTACAATTTAGTTCGTCAAATAGATCAGAGTCTGCACGACAGAATTAAAATGCCCGATTCCTATAGCCAAAAACGAATCGTTATGTTTACCAATGTTAGCATTTTTTATTAACAATCTGGGCATATTGGTAAATGCCTAGCATATTACTGGACTCGTCAGCAAATTTTACCTATGATAGCTACTAAAGCCTGTCCACATCTCCACGTCATGACGTCGTCAACGTGGAACGGTGCGGTAACGCAGCACGGTGCGTTTACATAACGTGAAAATGCACGTCAGGATCATTGTTAGATTTATCGTTGACCATGTAGATTCAGAATTTTAATAAGAGAAACAGTAAGGTATGGTTTTAAAGCATCGAAGCACATAGACGGCGACTTACTCGCGGGCGTCGAGAGCGCGGGCGGAGCGCATATACGTGTGCGCTTGTGGCTAGAGGCGGAACGTGTTACGATACGGTAACGTTCACGTTCATCATCATCATCATCATCATTCAGCCGAAAGACGACCACTGCTGCAAATAGCCTCCCCCAAGCATCGCCACCACCGGTCCTGTGCTCCATGTTGGGGAGGTTAGCCATAATCGCCACGCTTGGCAGGCGGGTTGGCGATCTCAGTATGGTTGTTAAAGTACTCAGAGAACGCTGCTGCCCATCCTCTAGTGAATCCCTTAGTCGCCTTTTACGACACCCATAGAAAGAGATGGGGCAGTGCTATTCTTTACGTCCGGCAGCACACGGTACATTTATTTTATTAATTAGTTAAATTAAGTTTTGCATCTAGACCAGAGGTTCTCAAACTTATTTCGACTACCGCCCACTTTGAGAATCAATTATTTTCTAGCGCCCCCTAATTTTTTTAACTTTACCACCTCTTAAAAATTGCAATCGCAATCATTACTTTTACCGCCCCTTACCGCCTCCTGTAGGCCTCTAGCGCCCACAAGGGGGCGTTATCGCCCACTTTGAGAAAGACTGATCTAGATCAATAATGAAGCAAAGACTCCGGAACTTTCATGGTAGACCCACCCATGTGTTAGCAGCTAGCACAGGTGAAAAGGGCTTAATATTTAACCAGTAGGTACAAAAGGCTTGCTGTAAGTCTTCATGAACGATTCAAAGGCGAGCCTAGATTTCCCTTGACAGTTGATTGCTGCGCCGCGATATATGCGATTAAATATGCCCTACCAAAGTTTAAGAAAACTCTCACCTCACTATTAATTGAAAAATGTTACTACTGTTCCAAATTTTATAAATGATAATTTTTAATATTTTTTAGTTTATTTCTGGTTTTGTTTTACCATTTGTTTATTTAGTTTTTAAGTACTTTAGTTACATTTAACTTAATATTTGTACGCCTGCACTGCAAAACATAGTGCCCAAATATGTTAACCTAACACCTTTATGTAAATACACACACATCAAAAAAAGTTTGCGATCACTTTGAAAAATTATGTAGCCTTTTTGAAGCCGAATTTTGTAATCGGGATTCAAAGCGATAATTATCATGATAAATATAGATTGATAGTTATCTAGATAAATGTAAATCAGATTTCAGTTGGACTTTGAATTCGGAATCTTCACATATACATAATTATGCTAGTGATCGCAAACTTTTTTTGATGTGTGTATGTTTTACAAATAAATATTCTGATTCTGCTTCTGAAGATGTCGAAGCAGGAGGCTTTCTTACTCCTAAGTCACAGGTCCCCCCTAGTTTAGGAGGTAGGGTTTCCATTATTTAAGTCACCTTTTTACAACTAATACTTTTACTTGTAATAATTGCTAAGTATTCAATTGCAACAAAGGTTTTTTGTGTCAATAAACTTATAAAAACGAACTACGAAGTTTCGGTTGACGGATCGCAAGTTTTCCAACCACGAAATTGTTTCGGATCCGACGACTGATTCGATTTTCGCAATTTGACACTTTCTTTTGTTCACTATACTTCCAAATGTTAATTGTCATCTAGTAGTTCGTTGTTTGACAATACTTTGATCGTATATTTATAAGTTTGATGTTTGTCACTGTTTCGTTTCGATCCGAAATTTCGACGTTCATTTTTCGGAGTAGGCCGAGCCCCGATTCAGAACATATCAATCACGATAAATCACGTGTCGACCGATTCCTTTTGCTATCTCGTTTTATCTGAGATTCTCGTAATGGGAGAAAATGAGATAATAATCCGAATTGCTCGACAATTGACTTATCGTGAAATTCTGGATTAGGGGGTTCAGCAGACCAATGGTCTGAGTCAGGGGGTTGGAAACTGAGTGTGGGACTCCTACCTAGATTTAATCCCATTTCGATTGGCTTCCAGCAGATGGATAGACGACATTGTAAAGGTCAGGAGTAGCCACTGCATGGGCCTTTCAGTAGGTATAAAAGAACTTATACTAAAAAAAAATGACTTGAGAAAAAACGGAAGCTTTAAATTCATAATATGGTAAAGTCCGCGAGGCCTAAGCTGAGCTTTGCATTTGTGTGCGTGCACATAGAATCCATTGCCAAAAAGCAGTATGAACCGGTTTAAACCAAGCAAAGGACGCGTCTGCATTTATTCTCACACAAATGCAAAGCTCAGCTTAGGCCTCGCGGACTGTAATTATTTTACGCATTTCAGTTTTATTTTTGAGTTGTTTTTTTTTTCTATTTTATGTGGCATAAACAATACATAAACATGTGATTATAGCGCAATTGCGAGCGATTTGTTGTTATCCATTGAAAGGTTCCATCGCCTATCTCCGAAGTTCTTCAACACATCATCACCAAAGGAGAATGAGCAAAAAAAACCCGGATCCGTTTAAGTAACTACCTAATTATTCCATCTCAATGTGAGATATTTACATGGTCAGAGAACACCGGATGGTTGTCCAGAGGACTTCTAGTGACTGCATAGTCAATCCTCTACCTTGATGATATTAATAGACCGAAGGACCTATTGACAGCCTTGGGCGCTTCGGTTGACTAGTTCAATGGTTATTTTAATTTTTCATTGTACTAACCACTTTTACAAGTTTGATAATGTTTTAATCCATTATCTGAGCAAGCACCTGGTGTGGTGACCATTAATAGGAGCTGCCTATACCCAGCAGTGCACTGCGATATAATGATTAGAATAAATATTTAATGATTTCAATAGTACACGAACAGACACTTTTTCAATCTTTGACCTCATTTTCATGGGTCCAGACGGTGCCGAGGAAAAAATAATTATGCAGGATTGTTTAGGACATTAAGTGTTTCAAATACCAATACAAGCCGTTTCTGTTGGATCTGGGTTTCCGATATATGAAATTTGCCCATTCTCCTTTAAATGGAATCACCTCTGGACTTAAAAAAACTTAAATTAAAATCGGTTCACAGTTGGCGAAGATATCGCTAAACAAACATACAAAGAAAACTATCTCCTTTTTTTAAAAGTTGGTTAAAACATATCGACCAATTTACAACAGAGGAAGTCTATATGATCACATATTACTTAAGCTAGTCGACAGTCTTAAAGTTCTAATAGCAGTCCCGCGCTAGGTGCCTGAGCCAAGTTTCATTCAAGCTATGTACTCGTAGCTAGCATGAATTCATTAGCGACAAAGTAAGTTAGGAAACTTAGGAATACTTTACCTGTGTTTAGTTAGCTTCGTCTATGAAAGATGTGAAGTTCTTGTTTTAACTTAACTTCTCTTAGTAACAAGTCACTATAGAACATGTCGTGGAGAAATTAGTAAACATTATCGTGAACAATGTTTACCACCCATAACTAAAAACAAGATAAGAAACAAGTTGTAAACAAATTGTGTAAACGTCTTTTTATAAATAGTTACTTGTTTTTACCACGCAATGAACATGTATAAAATACCGACCGAATTGAGAACCTCCTCCTTTTTTTGAAGTCGGTTAAAAATATTAAAAATAAGTTTTTGAAAAATCTTTTTATTTTTGTATTTGTATGCATTTGAAAAATCTTTTTTTTTATGCATGCTTTTATAATACTTGTTTTATACCTAAGTGTAAACAAGTTGTTAGACAAAGTTTTTATGTGTTTATGTTACGCATCTTTAGTGACGTGTATGCGATTTGTTCGATTCAGATCCCCTGTGTAAGCATGAATTCGCATGCGTAAGCACTTGTCAGCGTCCGTTGTATCTACACTTGTTATACGCACATAATCTCAGTTAGATGCGAAAGCTGAACCTATGCGAAAGAGCTTGCGTTAGCACGTACAGTAATTGATGCGAATCAATGCTAATTAGTATGTCTAGTAAATTAATTAATTAATATTCTTTATTAATAAAGTGTTTACAAAAATCTTATATCTAAACAATCCCCACTAAACCGCTTTCGCAGTTTGTCTGTGGGAACAGATTATTCAACTCAAATAAAAAGTAAAAAACCGGCCAAGTGCGAGTCGGACTCGCGCACGAAGGGTTCCGTACCATTATCTATAAAACGGCAAAAAATCACGTTTGTTGTATGGGAGCCCCCTTAAATATTAATTTTATTCTGTTTTTTAGTATTTGTTGTTATAGCGGCAACAGAAACACATCATCTGTGAAAATTTCAACTGTCTAACTATCACGGTTCATGAGATACAGCCTGGTGACAGACGGACAGACGAACGGACAGCGGTGTCTTAGTAATAGGGTCCCGTTTTACCCTTTGGGTACGGAATAGGGTTGCCAACCCTACTATAAAATATAGTATCCTACTATATTAGAGGCCCGACTACTATATTTCTGAAACAAGTAATATAGTAGGCGAAACTACTATATTTTAAGGCATCAAACTCAAAGCAATAACATTCGTTTCAAAATGTGTAAGTGTAAAACGAAACGTCAACATCTATTTCTGAACGATTCTGGTATGTCAAGTTGACAGTTACGTTGACTTTGACAGATTGGCAATTTTGAATTTCGCGCTCTCGAGCACTTATGTGTTTTGGGTAACTACCTACTTTTGAGTTATTTATAGAATTTATAAAAAAAACCTTTTAAGACATAAAGTACCTATTCTGGAACCTACTATATTTTTTTTCATCATTTCGTTATCTACTATATTTTTGTGGGTAATCATTTTAGAACTACTATTTTCTACCGACAAAGAGTTGGCAACCCTAGTACGGAACCCTAAAAAATAAGTTGTCCATTTAGTGCGGATACAAAAACGAGTAGTAAACATGCTAAAGCCGGTCACACACGTTGTTTCTCGTATAGAAGTTTAATTCTCGTAGATATTGAGACCGGGGTGTCTTAGGCTCGAACTACCCCGGAATTACCGAGACCAAAGAAAAAAAAACAAATTTTAGCTTGAGCAACATAATTGAATCCGGGCTTATCTGGGGCCGTTTGTACACAAATCAGGGAGATTCCTTCTGCCTAGCCATTTTCTAACTACATAATTATTACGTTGGGGTCAGCTTAACCAGATGTGGCTGAATACCAGTATTTAACACGGAGCGACTGCCATCAGACCTCCGCGCAACCCAGTAGCTAGGTAATGCCGATATCGTAAGTGGTCAATCAGACTGCACAAGCGGGTGCGGGGGCGGGCGCGGGCGCTTGGGTCTTGGCGTCTGCGTGTTCACAGTAGTGCCGAACGAGCTATCGTACGACGCTTCGGCGGGTGAATCAGAATGGTTTAGAACCACACGTGCAGTCACCTAACAGACGCTATATCAATGTGAACGATACGGGCGGACTGAGCCATTAGAAACACCCGCGCCACCCGCGCCCGCGCCCACCTCATGTAGACGCGCTGCTCGCGGGTGCACTGTGAATGCAACTGGCGTCTACATACATTTTGATTTACACGCGCCCGCGCTAGCATCCGCGCCCGCCTCCACTCTGAAAGAGTACTAAGGTTAGACCTTTTGCCAGACTTTCAGGCTTCTGACTACCCGTTATAACTGTCATAGGTATTCGTATGACACCCAGGACCGACGGTTTAACGTGTTCTCCGAGGCACAGATCTGGGAGATTCCGGATGCTTATAATCCGAGCCTAAAGGTCACGGTTACTTCGTACAGTATGTCAGTTCTCAGTATTTTTCAATGCAACGTGGGCAGGACGTGGGTGTCTAATTCAAAGCGGGTTTACTTAACATGAGGAGCGTTTCTCTCTCCTCGAGATACAGTTATGTACATGTGACGTCGTACGGTCTATTAAGGTAATGATGTTAAGTTCAGGTGGATCCTGTTTACATGTTTCTTGTTTACGGTTTTATTCAATACAATACTCTTTAGGGAGACTACACACGTACCACAACAAAAAAAGTGGTCAGGCAGTGGTTACGTGTGAATGAGGCACTGCAGCTTCTTGCAGTTGTGTTTTGGTAACTACAAAATATTGATGTGGTTGTGTTGTCGCTAGTAGTTGTGGTTACGTTGTGGCTTACGAGGGCGCAGGCGTGAGATCGGTTTCGTTGCGTCGACGCAACGTTGTGTTTGCGAGGTGGCCGGCCGCTAGTGCACGGTGTAGCTGGTGGTTGTGATGTGGTCGGTATCGCACACACGGTTGAGTTTGGCAGCAAAATGTGGTCCGTGTGAATTAAAGTATTCATTATCATACAAATTAGTGCCCGCCCATGTGTTGTTGTTGTTATGGTGTGGAACGTACGTGTGAAACAAGCCTTAGGGTTGGACCTCATCTGGCAGCACGGAATCGCCTTTTTCCGTCGCCCTTTCTCTTTCTGTCGCTTAGAACTGCCATTTGCTAGACCGAGACAGAAAGCATAATGCGATAGCACGCGGCGGAATCCTCGAGGCGATCGGCATCACGGACAAAATGCAATGGCGGCAATGGCAGTTCTAAGCGACAGAAAGAGAAAGGGCGACGGAAAAAGGCGATTCCGTGCTGCCTGATGAGGTCCAACCCTTATTGTACACAAAACAAACAAGAAACGTTACTATAAAAATAGACATGTACAATGCGGTGGGATTTACAAGGGTCGACTTTAGCCATGCGGCAAGTCACCAGTCGCATCGCTTGTAAAAATCGAATCGCCACCCCATTTACACCGGTCGACAAAAATCGCATGCGACTTCTTCATTTCTAGCGGAACAACACAGCGCAAACACACCTCATGCGGCGGGCGATCGCCTGCAACTGACCATTTACACGGTCGATTTTAGTCACCCGCCGCATGCGGCTTGTCGCCGCACGGCAAAAGTCGGTTGGCACCCAACTTTGGGGCTTGCGATTTTAGTCACTTGCAGCCTAGTCGAATGGTCATGTAGACGGTCGATTTGATATGGCCCATGTAAATCCCCTATTATCGCACTAGGCGATTTCTTCCAGACAACCTTTGGATGGACATGATTTGCAATAAAAAAGAGAGGGTAGTACTCTAAATGAACCTTATTTGACTTGGTCGGTTTTACCTTAGTCGCACCTGGGGCCTAATTCTCCTAAAACAAATCTTGATAAATCACAACCGAACCAAGGCCGAACCGTTCATTCAGACAGTTCTCAATTTCAAAAGCTATCAAATTGTTTGACACAAAAAACAAAATCAATCATTTTGAAAGTTTTCGAAAACAAAAACTGACTGACGGTTGTGGTTCGATTGCGTTTGGCAACAATTTATTTTAGGAGAATTGGGCCCCTGATGTTAAGCGCAGACAGGGTCTAAGAGCACACGAATCCAAATGACACAGATTTAGAGGGATTCCCCTATACCCCTCTGGCTCTCACATACACATGGGACTATAATGTGAAGGTGGTAGCTAGCCAGGCAGACAGTATAGAACCCACTACTAAGCGTGCTGGGTTTTGTTGAATCTTACAACACGCGTCTATTCTCAGCGTGCGGTAAGGAAGTTTTATATTCTAGCACGTCCAAAGAAGGGGAAAATTTGGAAAAATTGTTTGCGGCATCAGGGAATTTGGTAAGAATTTCAGAAGTCGGCTTGCTGCGGGTGTGTCCACAATGGAAGTCAGTTGCAGAAGTCAATTTGCTTGCAAAAAACTTGCTATTGGAAGGGCCAACTACCAAGGACGATCGATTTGTCAATTGCACAGCAACTAAAGGTCGAGACCAATCGATCGCAACAGTATTAAAGTCCATATCTAGACACATTTCTAACCTTCGTTGCAGCTACCAGACGAAGTAAAAATAGACCTTTCTATTGCGGGTTACGTTACGAAACTAGCTTCGTGAACTAGTGAAACTATGGCTAGACAATTGTAGAATTAACGCTCATATAATATTGATGGGTGGCTAAAAAAAGCAGACAGTTTTATGTAAGGTTACAGCATTGCGTGATAAACATGTCGCTTAGATTGTATAACAGACATTAGCCCGAAACAGGATCATTTGTGGGTCAAGTTTACAGTTGTTAACCTGTCGTTCTATTCTAGCGTTTGGTTCTCGATTTCCACCGTTAAAGCAAGTGATAATCTAATTCTGTACCCGTAGTACGCAGGGCCGTCTTAGGCAATGTATAGCCCTTTGGCAAACAGAGTTTAGGGGCCCCTTTAGAATGCCAAACAAAAGCGAATGAAAACTTCATAATGCACTTTTTGTTGAGTGACTTTATTGGTTATTAGATTGGCGCCAACTTGTGAAAAATTTGTAAGTTTGAAGTTGGAAGCACTTTGTCTCAAATTAAAGGAAACTTCTAAGCAAACTTTTGGTGAGCAACCCTGGTTATCTGGGTGCTTTGTTAATGGTGCGTTGAACTAAGAAACCAATGTGTTATTTTAAATTGATTTGTTCGATGAAAAATACAAAGACACTGAGTTTCGAAATTTCAGGGCCCCCGTCAGGCCACGATCGCGACCGCGAGGCTCGCGTCGAACGAATACCATATTAAATTTCCTAATTTTTTCAAGTTTTGTTATGTTGTAACTTGTGCTTGTATACCAAAGTAAAACATTCATTAAAACTATTTAAAATAATTTCTAATTGAATTTTTAGCTTCCCTATACTTTGACAGTTGGGTTCCGTTTTTTTTGCCACGTCCCGCATTTTGATTGCCAGAGTCCCGGTAAATTCATACATTAAGGTTGGCAAGCGCACTCGTGGCGGCTTTTTTTATGCACCTCAATGTATGTATGAAGATTTCAGTTCACGTCTACCTTTCATAACATTTATATTATTCAAACTTTCAGAAAAATCTATAAGAGATATAAAAACATTAACACTTAGTGATCATAAACTTGTAGAACATTTCTCGTTCGTCCTTGACCAGAAGGTCGCGCGCTTTCATTGGTCAGCTCAAGGACGCTCCAGTGCTAGTAGTGACGTTAATTGTTAGTATAATATAAACGGTACAACTACATATATTGCGACCGAGGGTATTAGTGTTAGCTCTGTTTTTAGAGAGATGTGATGCGTTGCATTAGGTTTGGTAGGACTAGGGTTACCATTTCGAAATCTGAAAAGTCCGGACAAAAAGCTGGACATTTGCCAAAACGTCCGGACATTTCAAAAAAAGTCCGGACTTTTCAAAAAAAGTCCAGACATTTCAGTCACAAAATGAAATAATTGATTGTTTTAAATTGAGATGAAACTGATTAACTAGTTGTATGTTATGTAGTTTAATAAAGATTGAAGACTGATTTAATACTTGTTTTATTTTTAAGTAATTTAATGCGAAAATTAATCTTTTTTTTTCCATCTATGCCATAAATCCGGACAAATTAAAAAGCCGGACAAAGTTCAAAGTCCGGATGAAAGCCTGAAAGTCCGGACATGTCCGGATAAATCCGGACGGATGGTAACCCTAGGTAGGACTAGAGATGCAAAATAACGTAATTTTACTGAAATCGCTGGTAAAATACATTTTACTGTCATTTATATAAATTACGGTAATATTACCGGCATTTTGACATTTTTAATTAAGATTTTTGTTTTAAATCCCGCGTGCGTAATGTTGCAAAATCATTACGCGACGTTGCCGATTAGAGTAGGTAGTCCACCATATTGCGCTCTTGCACTGGCCGTTCCACTCCGCTGTCGGTGAGCGACTGAGGAAGGCGGGCGGCAGGGGCCTAATTCTCCTAAAATAAATCTTGATAAATCACAACCGAACCAAGGCCGAACCGTTCATTCAGACAGTTCTCAATTTCAAAAGCTATCAAATTGTTTGACACAAAAAACAAAATCAATCATTTTGAAAGTTTTCGAAAACAAAAACTGACTGACGGTTGTGGTTCGATTGCGTTTGGCAACAATTTATTTTAGGAGAATTGGGCCCCAGTTGATTTGGTTTTGTTCGGCTGACTACACGCACTGCGCAAGAGTAAGGTTTGGTTGTTTGAACCCAATTTTCTGTTTCTTTAAATTCCAATACTTCTTAGGTATATCTTTATCAAATTTCATTCTATAACCGTTAAAGAGTGAAGTAGTGACATGACTACTCATAAACATACTCACTTCCATATTTATAGTGTTAGTGCATTATGAGTACCTACGTTTATTACGTATTTATCATATATTACCATTATTACCGAATACTACCGAAAATTACCGAATAATACCGAAAATTACAGTATTTTACGTAAAATATCGTTTTTACCGAATTTTACCAGGGTCATTTTACCGCTTCACATCTCTAGCCGTAGGACTCATAATTATCTTCATTCAGTCGAAAAACTCTACTGTAAACGGTCAGCTTCCAGTCTAACCAAATGCGTCTAAATACTAGTATTTTACAGACCTTCGCAACCCAGTTACTAGGCAATGCCGATATCCTAAGGTCACCCTGCCCTACTTATCATAATAAAATACCTTCCCCCGGGACACAATCATAATAACAAACCAGGTTAGTTGTTTTCAAGGAGGATTACAAATCTATTTTCTCCAGGAACTCCTGGAACTTGTGAGAGAATAAACAGCTGTTGCGAAATTGTAATACTAAGGCAACATAAACTTGTTGGTTCACTCCGAGAGCAACAGGAAATAATAATTTGGAATTGTCTTCCAGATTTCGTGACATGATATTCGGAATTACTACATATTACAAACATGAGACAAAGTTTTTGTTTGCTTTTGAGAGATAATTTAATCAACTCGTAGGTGGAATTTTATAAGCTTCTTTACTTTGAGAACGTTTAGATTCATTTAACATTTCTATATACTTTCCTCTTGACGATTCTAGGGTTCATTTTGTTCATCATTACCTCTCACTATCTGCTTCTGCTTTGAATAGCATAATCAGCCTTATTCCAACCCGCTGGCTTGGTACGGGTTGGCGGATACACACAATCGCGAACTTTGTGGAACCCTCTCAGATGTGCAGGTTTACTCATGATGTTTTCCTTCACTGTTAATTCGAATTCTGATCCGCACATGACTTCGAAAAGTCACACTTGCGGGCCGGTATCGAAATCAGACCTCCCTGCATGGAAGGTAAGCGTTCATCTGCTGTCAAATCTGCTTCCTGTATCCATTCCATCATATTTTTAATATCTGTAAAGTCTTTTCTCTTTGTCGTGTCGGCACGATCTATACGAGACTAGCTGATACCATGGTGAGAAGATTAGTCGGTCAGCAAAATTGATAGCGAGGCTGATTGCCCAGGATGCGCCGGACGTTACTTAAGTACCATCACACGTAAGGCTTTTTTAATACTCCTCTTAATATGAAGGAACTAATCTTTTTAACTGTATCTTCTTTAGTTAACACGGGCGTGTAAAACTTCTGCAGTGAGTTGGTTTCAAAAATATGGTAGGTATCTTCGTTTTCATAGTATTGTTCTCTCCATGAGGAGACGGGCTAAAATTTAAAACTTCCTCACCGCATTCTGGGAATAGACGCGTGGTGTAAGATTCAACAAAACCCAGCACGCTTGGTGGTAGGATCTATACGGTCCGCCTGGCTAGCTACCACCCTCACATTAAAGTCAGGCGCCAAGCAGTTTACTGTGTTCCGTCGTGTGTATGTGAGAGCCAGAGGGGTATAGGGGAATCTATCTATATCTCTGTTCCTTGGATTCGTGTGCTCCATCTTCTTTCTTTCTTTAGACCCTGTCTGCATTTACCATCAGGTGCGACTAGGTTAAAACGCGACAAAGTCAAATAATGTAAAAAAACGTTTACAGCAACATAATAACATGTCATATTTATGCTATTAATCATTGTAAGTGCGTATACACGTAGAAAGCGGGTTGCGCCGATCTGCCAGCGCTTGTCTGTGCTGGACCGCGAAGTTAGTCAGCGCAGGTAGTCTCTATACTGTGTGGCAAACCAGCGCCGACAAACTCCGAACTGCGCCGACAAGTTCCGACTTGCTCCGATCAACGCTGGTAGGCCGTCATTTGTTGCAGTATTTGCGTGAATTTGTATTTGGAACAAGGCGTATTTTCGTTAAAAAATGCTAGCCCCTGCTTCTACCCGCTTCCTTTATGTAGCGGTTACCTGCACGGACCAGGGGCCTAATTCTCCTAAAATAAATTGTTGCCAAACGCAATCGAACCACAACCGTCAGTCAGTTTTTGTTTTCGAAAACTTTCAAAATGATTGATTTTGTTTTTTGTGCCAAACAATTTGATAGCTTTTGTTATTGAGAACTGTCTGAATGAACGGTTCGGCCTTGGTTCGGTTGTGATTTATCAAGATTTATTTTAGGAGAATTAGGCCCCAGTACCGATAAGCGATGGCTGGTCGGCGCCGGTTAACCGCTTCCTTTATGTATACGCCCTAAAACTGGAAGTTCCCACTAAATATTCTTTGACAGTCATCATTGATTTATAGTCTGAACTCAACGGATACGGGGTACAGTTTAGGCATTATTTCGTGAATTCCGGAGCGCCGCGGAATTCGCAGAATCGGTGGAATCCGCGATTGCGGCCGAACTGCAATTGTGCATTGAGTGCGGAATTTGCAATAATGTCTATGGTACTTGTGTAAGTTGTATTGTATGCGTTTGTTCTGGTATCTATTGTATAAGTAATGAGAGTATTGTAGAGGTTAACTAAGTAGTAGTCGCATTGCATGTGGTTATTGGTTTTCGTGCCAATTGACATGTTGTGTTGATGTGTATTTTTTGTTATACAGAATGTAAACGAATTCGTGTAATTCCGTCAAACCACATGATCTATTAATGGTATAGATTAACCCCGCACGGGATTTAGATTGAATAAAAATAAAAAAAAATACTGATGTTTTTTTTATTTGTTAGAAAATTTCGATGCCATGCATAAATGAATGAAGGCATGGCGACACAGCTGACGGGCACGTCTAGCGCGAAAGCGCTTTATACAGTCAGTTAACTTGGGACGCTAAAATTACTCAGATATAGTAACATGGTAAATTTTTTGAAAACTTTTTTTTGTTGATACTGTAAAAAAACCTATGCCGAGTCAATCAGATTCACTAGTAGATCACGTGGTTTGAAGGAATAACACGAATTCGTTAACACCCTGTATATGAACGCAAATTATTTAGAGTTTCATCAACCGATTGCATTGATTTTCTACAATTAAGTACCTACAACGTTAGTCGGAAAGGGGATACTAATCAGAAAGAATGTTAAAGAATCCACAATAATGAATAACTTTTGTTCCACAATTTTCCCCAAAACTCAAAAGTTTAAGAGAAATAGCTGTTCAACGATTTCATTAAAAATCACTAAAATCTATCTATCCTCAGCTATGATCAGCTGTGTTTACATTTTAGGTCACATTTGGGGTCACAGATTAGAAGCTTCGTTTTCTGAATTGTTAACTAAAGCAGGGATGAAGAATTTTTGAAAAAACTAAAATAAAAATCATTTTCCTTGGAAATAAAAATTTTCGAATTTTGAAATTTTAACCCTTGCTTTAAAACAGTCATCAGTGATACTTTAAGTGGCTCGCACATTGGTACCACCTTTCCGACCAACCTTGTATATTGTGTAAGGTTAGGTCCATTTTCTTTTTCATTCTATTTCATCATGAAATCCTGAACAAACCAAATCCCGGGTTTGATGACGAAATGAAATGAAACAATACAATACACAATACAATACTCTTTATTGTACACAAAATAAACAAGAAACATTACAAACAATTTATTGAGTAAATAGTGAAAATCACTTTTACAAGTCGATTACGTCGTTTATATGTTCTGGATACTTATACAGGGTGGTAATTTGAGATGGGGCATGAAGGGTTACGAAGCCACAACGATTAAGGTAGCTGCCGTGATTACTACCCCATCTCAAATAAGTTTTTGCGATCACTGACGTTTCTAGAACTCCAACCTTAGTTTGTCTGGAAGAGTCTTTTGTTTTTTCCTTACGGGAAATAGGATCGAGTGGCATTATATTTTTTTTTTGAAACCGCTACTATATTTTTTTCAAAATCTGTGAATTTAGATAGAAATTATTCCAAAAGTTACGACTGGTCTTTTAAGAACGTATTCCTGTAGTTTTTTTTTATTTTTTTTCTTGGTCACGCTTGACTCTAGTCGCACCTGATGGTAAACGCAGACAGGGTCTAAGATGGAGCACACGAATCCAAGTAACAGAGATATAGAGAGATTCCCCTATACCCCTCTAGCTCTCACATACACACGACGGAACACAGGAAACTGCTTGGCGCCGGACTTTAATGTGAGGGTGGTAGCTAGCCAGGCGGACCGTATAGATCCTATCACCAAGCGTGCTGGGTTTTGTTGAATCTTACAACACGCGTCTATTCTCAGCGTGCGGTGAGGAATTTTTATATTCTACTTATTTTAGCTACAATGGTTAAGGTAGCTGCCCTTCAAGCCCCTTCTCAAATTACCACACTGTATACAAACATGTACGAGCAATTTTGTTCTTCCTTACTGAAAAGATAACTTAGGTATCTAGTTATAGGTAATTTACCCCGTAAGAACAAGAAACACTTATCCCTAAATAATCTTTTACCCGAATTACGACCAAGACCCTGCCCAGTTACGAAACCTAAAAAGTAACCTACCGTTCTCGAGTTACTTGTACAAAACAAACGCGACAAGGTACGTGACCAATTAGCGTAGTTACGACTTTTAATAACGTTTTCCGAGTTGTCAGCGCTATCTGGTGGATGTTGACGTAGAATTTGTATTCATAGTGCTGCCCCTGGTGTAGGACGATAGTGGTTCGAATTGGTTCGAGGCTGTTGGTCTATTTGTCGAATATTTGGGACTAGATTTTGCCCTCTTTTTCTATTTGGAAAATGCGTTCCTGGCGAAGTATGTGCGGTGTAACTTTGAATGATAGATTGAAGAATGATGTGATAAGACAAAGTTGCGGTTTAAAGATGATGTAGTGACAAAAATTGAAAGGAGTATGCTTCGGTGGTTTGGGCATGTTGAAAGATTGAGTGAACGGCGATTAACAAAAGGAATTTATAAGGCGAATGTCAGTTGAAACGCCAGTAGAGGACGCCCTAGAAGGACATACATTGATGTTATTGGTGATGTTCTTCAAAAAGGACAGGTGCGTAGTATTTTCTACCGACGTGCGTGTGTGACAAGATGTATGACCGTGGAGGAAGCGAAAGGAATATGTAAGGATCGTAGCATGTGGCGTTCTACAGTTTCTGCCTACCCCCATGGGAAAAAGCCGTGAGTTTATGTATGTATGTATGTATTTGTTGGTCTATTTGTCGAATATTTAGCTCCTGGTCTAGGACGATAGTGGTTCGAATTAGTTCGAGGCTGGTCTATTTGTCGAATAATTGGTATTCGCAGTTGCTGTGTGTTTTTGCTGATTGTGATTGAGGGGATTGCTGTAAATTGATGTATTTGAAAATTGATATTTCTTGCAGTGTATTTTAGTATTTTTTGCTGCTCTGCGTGAGGTCTTGTGTTCCATCCCCAGGTCGGGAAAAGTGTTATTGGGTTTTTCCGTGTGAAATTTCTCTGTAGTAGGTTGAAGTCAGGATGTGTGCCCGGTTGATGGCAATAGGTTCGCCCCTAATTATATGGGACTTAAACATAACCGTGAAAGGTTGTACTGTACACCTCTGCCCAACCCTTCGGGGAATACAGGGTGATGTTATGTTATGTATGTTGGTAGTGAAAGTTTTAAATGTGTAATATATAATATGTTGTAATTAAAAATGCACTATCTACTCCTATATGGGTTGGGTTTGTTCTGCTGCAATAAGCTGATGATTATTTGAGTACCTAATTGACTAATCAGTCGCAAAGAAGGCAAATTTTAGATAGTCATCTTTTCATTTGCAGTTAAATATTTATAATCTAGACTTAAAACTCCATGACGGGAAACATTAGACCGAAACAATACCATTAGACACCAAAATAGAGGTTTTGAATACCTCTGCAAACCAAGATTTCTCAGTACACACAGGACTTCTAAAATCTGGGACAAACCGGGAAATTTCCCAACACTATTGTCCCACAAAATTAGTCCCGAGAGCTAAGAGCGAGCTTATCGTGGTCTAAATTGTCGCTCATTATTTCTAACCATGTGGCGGAAATCCTTATATTTTTGTTACACACAGACAGAAGATGTTATTAAGGATTTCTGTGTAATAAGCAGAGAGTAATGTAGCGTTTTTTGTGTTATTATCTGATCGTGAAGACAGTTGAGTGATGAGAAAGGTTATTGTGTCAGGCGTAATTTTGTGGTGATCAATTAAGGGTGGTAACTTATTAAGCCCTCTACGCATTGTCCATCCTTGCTGTCGTTCCATGCATGTTGGCGTTGGATGGCAATCTCCGCACAGTCGTACAAGTATCCAAAGCTAATGTCGGACTTCTGATTCTTCGGACCCGTAACTACTATCATTGGTATTCATATGAATGATGATGAAATATGGAGGGCTTTTTTGTGGGCTATCTATTGTAACATAGACGTTTAAAAAGAACTAAGTAATTCTAGTATGTTTTGAATAAATGAGTTTTGAATTTGAGTGTATGACACCCGGGACCGAAGTGGGCAGACCATCCACCAGAGCTGTGCTAAGCTGCATAGCGAGGAATGTGTTTTGTAAGCACCAATAGAATCACTTCATTTACCTAGCTTCGCTCTGCGCAGCTCTGGTGGATATGGACTTAGCGGAGCGAGGTTTTTGTTCATACAAAACAAGCGAGAATTGCGAGCGAGGGATGTGTTGCGGTTGCGAGGAATGTGTCACGAGGAATGTGTTGTTAGGAATGTGTGCGCCTACCAGTCAGTCAATAGATGGTGTTTGGAAGAGGTAGATGATCATTTGTACACATTAACACTTAACGCATTACACATTCCTCGCACAGCTCTGGTGGAAAGGGTCACACCGTTTCACATCCTCGCTACACATTTTCGCACCGCACATTTTCCTTGCACAGCTCTGGTGGATGTCCAACCTTAATGTGCTCTTCGGGGCACGGAGGGGGTCTCGATGTGTATGAAACGGTCACCCACCCACGGATTAACCGCGGCAAGTGCAGCTTAACCTTATAAATCATTATAATCGATGCGGTTGTCAATTAGCCGCGAATTCCTCCAAATACTGTGAGAGTTACCTGTATTTCGTGTCTTCGTTTTTCAATAAATATTCTTGTATGAAATTAAATCATGTTTTAGTATAAGACTCTTATAAAATGCAAATTAAATTATCATATAACAGTTTTCTGAACTGATTGGAATGAAGTTGCCTTGTATAAGCTTCTTACTTGTGTCGTGTCGCTGCGTATAGGTATATTATATACCCCACATCGCTTTCCTAAGACGTGCGACAAGGGCTTACAGAACGTGAATTCCAGCTTTACCTGCGTTTCACAACATTGCGAATACATACATATACATAGGCAGAAACTGTAGAGCGCCACATGCTTCGATCCTTACATTCTCCTTTCGTTTCGTTCACGTTAATACATCTTGTCATACATGCACCTGTCCTTTTTAAAGAACATCGCCAATAATACACACCTTTATGTAAATACCTTTATGTTTTACAAATAAATACTCTGATTCTGATTCTGACAAACTAAATTTTTCAGACTGACTGACTTTGACTACCTCGTTGGTCTCTTGGTCGTAAGCACCAATGCTGAGCGTGAGGTCTTGGGTTCAATCCAGGTCGGGAAAAGTGTTATTGGGGTTTTTCGTGTGGAATTTCTCAGTAGTAGCCCGGAGTCTGGGTTTGTGCACGGCTGATGGCAATAGGCTCGCCCCTATTACATGTGACTTAAACATGACAGCGATATGAGGATGTACTATACACCTCTGACCAACCTTTCGAAGAATATAGGGCTGATTCGTGATGTTATGTTATGTGTTCATTTTTAGATTTTCATGCAGGTATGTTGCATGAAAAAAAAACCGTAAAATGAAGTTTGGCAAGTAACAGTTTCAAACAGAATAAAAAAAATGTTTTTTTTACTATACAAGGGTAGTCGGAAAGGGGGTACTAATCCGAAAGGGTGTTAAAGTACCCATAATAATGAACAATTTTTGTTTTACCTCTTTCCTCAAAAGTCAATAGTTTTAGAGAAATAATACTCAATACTCAATAAGTTTATTGCATTCCACAATGTAGACTTAGGTGGTAACTTAAAAAAATATGAGATCATTATGGACCCTGTCGGGCACAGCAAAAATATTAGGAGAGAGGAAGCTTAATATACAAATTATTAATATATCAATATACCTATCTATCTAATTTAATTTCCTTACAAGGAAGTTTAGCATTTTAAAAAGTTTAATGTCCAAAGATTTCAAAAAAATACGTTAAATGTATCTATCCTCAGCTATAATCAGCTATGTTTACATTTTAGCTCATATTTGGGGTCACGGATTAGAAACGCTCAACGCAACAACTCAATGAATTTTTAATCATATTTTTTTGTTTATCAAACTTATAAAAAGTAGAATTATTTTTAACGAATATTGTTTATTCACACCCCGTTTCTTTAAATTCTGCAGATAGAAATAGGAATAGGAGCCCCGCATAGCGGGGCTCCGTCGACCTTGGTCCCAGAATCTGTTTTTGGTGTAGATATTTGGTTGGTAGTGTGCTAGTGTGTCACTCGATAAAACGATTTTCTTGGTACCAACCATGGACGTACAAAACCACTTTCATATTAACTAAACAATATGAGGATAAAGAATATTTGATTTGTTATTCTATGATATTAATGATTATTCTAACATTAAACTTAATATGAAACAAAAATCAAAGATTAAAAAAATCTTCAAAGTTAGTATTCTGCGTGTTGATTATTCAATGAAACGAAAATATAAGAAAAAAATTATGTGAAACGAAATTCTATAAAACTATTAGCTGCAAAACAACGTACAACCTTAAAACAGTCATCAGTAAAACTTTAAGTGGCCCACGGATTAGTACTCCTTTCCCGATTAACCTTTATGAGACCTTCCAATCACTTTTTTCTTTCATTCCCAAATCACCTCTCATTTCGAGAGCCATTAGAAACACCACACCATTCCCCATCGCCCAACTCCACATTAACAAGGCGACGTAAATCACGCATGGTCATAGACCAGTCAGATACCATCTAGCCGTAATAATGGTCGTTTGCCATAATATAGGGGGCGCCACGCTCGTTACGGCCTGATATGCCTGAATAATTTAGATGTTGGACGCTTCGTACTCGGTGTAATAAGATTTGAATATTTTGTTGTGTTTTGGTTGTAAATTTGTTGAGATATTTTTAAGGTGTTTGGTTGTTGATAAAGAAAGTTGTATGTAGCTTTTGCCCGCGGCTTCGTTCGCGTTAGTTATGCTCAAAAAAGTCTTAACACACTACTAAATTTTCTATGATGATTCAATCGTGATTCGAAAGACACGTGGCGCCATCTATGAACGTTATTGTTGTTTTCCTCGGGAACAGTACTTTTTTTCGAGATGAAAGGTACACTATGTCCGTTTCTGTATACCTGACAACGTATTTGCAAAATTTCGGGGTGATCGGTTCAGTGGTTTAGGCGTGAAAAGGTAACAAACAAACAAACTTACTTTCGCATTTATAATATTAGTTAGGATTATGAGCTGATATAGTCCACTGCTAAAAGTAGTTTAAAAACCGGCCAAGTGCGAGTCGGACTCGCGCACGAAGGGTTCCGTACCATTATCTATAAAAACGGCAAAAAAATCACGTTTATTGTATGGAAACCCCCTAAATATTTACTTTATTTTGTTTTTTAGTATGTTGTTATAGCGGCAACAGAAATACATTATCTGTGAAAATTTCAACTAACTATCATGGTTCATGAGATACCTACAGCCTGGGGGTCTACTCCCTAAGCACGAAATCCGTGGTTTCGGCCTTAGTTACGAGCGTTTCCTACTCCCTATCACATACGGACATACGATTATTTCAGGGCCCGAACTAAGAATGAATGACAACACGATTTGACAGTTGTCCCTACTACCGATGTGTTTTTGCCCATCCGAAAAGTTGAGCTTGACACTTGTTTTGTTCACTCCTACGTTTCGGGCTACATTCGGACGGGCGACTAGCTTCGTTGACGGACTTAGGGAGTAGGCGCCCTGGTGACAGACGGATAGACGGACGGACAGCGGAGTCTTAGTAATAGGGTCCCGTTTTATTTACCCTTTGTGTACGGAACCTTAAAAATAAAACAAAAATGTTATTCACAGTTTTATTTGAAAAAAACTTTATTCTAATGAGAACCAAAAGTAACATTTTATACTACCTACTTGTAAAATTTATGCTCAAGTTAATTAACACAGAATTTCTATTGTTTACGTTTAGTACTTTAGAAAATAAACAATAGACCAAATCTACAATGTAGATTAATCGCAAACAAACCAGTTCAAAGGAAACTCACAATCGAGTTGAAGTATAATAGACACACACCCATCAGCGAAATAAATAGAAACCCTTTCAATTTTGCGAATTATTTTTAAAAGTAACTAAGTCCAGAAAGATGCCAATGTATTTTGAACTTCAATGTAACGACATAAGATTCAAATTTTAACAACAACCTTGCCAATGTTGTCGCCTCTCAGCATACCGATGAATGTTCCTGGGAGTTCTTCAAAGCCATTCACAATGGTCTCCTTCGCTTTAATGGAACCTATTTCCAGCCATTTCTTTAGTTCCAGTAAGGCGGCGGTCTGCTGCACCGGGTCCCATTGTGTGAAACTGAACGATTGAACAGCCACGTGTGAGGGAATGTTCGGCATCTTAAGTTGAGCTGGATTCCCGTAAGTGCTTATGGAGCCACATACAGCAACGCGGCCATGTTTTTTCATACACTTCATAATCTCTGTAGATAATTCCCCTCCGACGTTGTCGAAAAAACAGTCTATGCCGGGTGTTACTGAAGTAATAGCCCCCGGAACATCCTTCACGGTTTTGTAGTTAAAAGCGTGGTCGAATCCTAGTTCTTCAGTCAAAACTTTCACTTTCTCGTCGGAGCCAGCAAATCCGATGACGGTACAGCCTTTTAATTTAGCTATCTGCCCCACTAACGAGCCGACAGCCCCCGCAGCACTTGTTACGCAGACAACTTCGCCAGTTTTCGGCTTACATATTTCCAGAAGGCCGAGGTACGCTGTCATGCCGGGCATTCCTAAAGCTCCAACCGCCAGAGACAAGGGTAAGTCCCCAATTTGTGGGATGTACGGTCTTATGCCAAATATGTTGTCGGGTCCGCCGTTGAGAACTGAATAGTCACGCCATCCGGAATGCGAAACTACGTTGGAGTTAATCGGGAATTCGGGGTTCTTGCTTTCTACGACTTTGCCGACTTGGAAAGCGAATTGATCGTATGGTACCTTGCGTTTTTCCGCGAAGGACCTCAAGTAAGGATCGGTGCTTATGTACTCGGCTTTAACAAGAAACTCACCGGATTTCAGTTCTGGGATTTTGCTGTCAATAATTTCGAAGTCCTGCGGATCCGGCAAATAGTTTACGAATGGGTGTTTCACTACGTATTTGAGAAGCTTCATTTTTTTAATAGAACTAACAGATTGACCGAAAAATACTTTATTTACAACTGCGTTACATGATATGGTTTTTTTTCAATTTATTAATTTTGCAAAGACGTCTAACAACTGACAGCGCTGAGAGCAGACTGACAGCCCAGAGCTGTCATGTCAACTGTCACTCCGTTTGAAATGACAGCGCGTTGCGTTAATGCATTGGAAGAGTTTTTAAGCCAATTTTAACATATAATAATAATAATAAAACCCTCTCTGGGAAAGGCGTTACCTCATCATGAGATTAACGTAAAACCGGAGGGAACATTAGACTAGCTTTCTACAACCCCATCATATAATAAAAAATGTATCATGAGGTCTACTGAAAAGCTTACAAACCGCAGGGCAGCTTGTGGCGAGCTGTTGGTGAGTGGCGACACTGCGTACCTTATTGCCTCAGAGAGTCGGTCAGGGCCTCGTCTCCAGTTTGCCTTTACTGGCTGGCTGGAGTGGAACCCCAAGAGTGCCTGCAGGATTCTCAACTCTGTCTTGCCTTTATCGGCCGGCCAGAGGGGGGCCGCCAGAGCTATATGCTCGGGGGTGGAAGTGTCTAAAGGCGTAATAGCGGGGAAACCCACTCCGGGTCTTTTAGACCCGCGACGGCGAAACCGGGGCCACACCTCTCTACACCTCTAGCCGCTCACACGTCTGTTGCCCCCTTCGCCTATGTACTGGCGGCTTTTCAGGGGGCCCAGCTAGTGAGTTGGCGAGTCACCGTCTGCCAACATATTTCAAATTTAAGCTTGAAAGGCAGACGCCGTTTTCTTCCGGCAATAGAAGTTATCCAGTCCACCTAACACCCCTTCCCATAGTCCAGATATTTTTCACCACATTTTACAATAGTCTTGCACCTACCTGGGACGGTCCATGACTGTACTCCAATAGTGCAGCCGTGGATAGTCCCGGGTTGGTGCCCCATCCCATTTTAGATTAAAGTTCTCAAAGGGGCCTCTGCGCGTTGGACCTGTGTCCCCGTGTATGCCTTCCAAAGGACCGGACATCTTCCGCATGGAAGATGTGCCGTGATCACAAAGAGATACAATAATAATAATAAGGTTTATTTCCAAATCTTATAAATACTATTTAATTTAATGTTCTTAATGATTGATAACTTTACTTAGAAAATGTGCAGAAAATATTTAATGCCTTAATTAGAATTTAGAAATAGTGTATAATAGTAAATCCTAAACCTTACTAATATTATAAATGTGAGAGTAAGTTTGTTTGTTTGTTAACTTTTTACGCCTAAACCACTGAACTGATCATCCTGAAATTTTGCATATACGTTGTCAGGTGTACAGAAACGGACATAAGGTACCTTTCATGCCGAAAAAAAGTACTGATCCCGAGGAAAACAACGATAATGTTCATAGATGGCGCCACGTGTAAAGAAACTTTAGTAGTGTGTTAAGAGTTTTTTTGAACTTAATTAACGCGAGCGAAGCCGCGGGCAAAAGCTAGTAGTGTATAATAGTAAATAGTGCACTGACGGACACGGGCCTCTCTTCAGAATGAGAAGGCCTCAGTCCATTACTCTGGCCTGGTGCAGGTTTGCGGACTGCATACACCATCAAGGACATTTAGGAGCCCTCTCGCTTTTTAGGATTAGTTTACCGTTTTTCACTTGTATAGGCAATGGACCATGGTAGCTACGTTGAAAACTTTGTTCATATTTCTGCATAGTATGTGTGAAAACCGATAATTTATTCGAGTCGTTATCTCTGTGAGATGCAGTAAACACTGCATCTCACAGAGATAAGGGTTATAAGGGTTCCGTACCATTGTCTATAAAAACGGCAAAAAAATCACGTTTGTTGTATGGGAGCCCCCGTTAAATATTTATTTTATTCTGTTTTTTAGTATTTGTTGTTATAGCGGCAACAGAAATACATCATCTGTGAAAATTTCAACTGTCTAACTATCACGGTTCATGAGATGCAGCCTGGTGACAGACGGACGGACGGACAGCGGAGTTTTAGTAATAGGGTCCCGTTTTACCCTTTGGGTACGGAACCCTAAAAAGTACGTCGATAGGTCTATTGCTCCATGTTCTATTTTTCCTGGTATAAATATTCTGCATAATATGTGTGTAAACCGATAATTTATTCGAGTCGTTATCTCTATGAGATGCGAAGCTCCTGTTACTGTCACGGTAACATGCTACTGTTGAGCAACGCCCTTCGCTTCCTTCGGGAGGTAACGTATACTTAAGCATAATTATTTTGACGACACGTTTGGTGTGACGACACGTTTGGTGCAGTGGCTAAGCGATTGGCTTCTGCGCTACGGGTCGTGGGTTCGATTCCCACACGGAACAAAAATTTGAATGGCCTACAGATGGTTGTTTCGGGTCTGGGCGTTTGTGTATGGTGAGATTTGTGTCTGTAAACGCACCCATGATACAAGAGAAATTTTAGTATGGGGCAAAGTTTAAAAAAAATACTTTATGACTGCTTTTCATGAAGCAAAAAAATTGACCAAAAAAAAGACATTGATAACTACCACCGGATCAATATAATAACACGTCAATCATTCAATCGTCCCTCCTCAATTCACGTAATGGATTCATCCACCCTTACTAACATATGAATATAAAATTCTATAACAAGCAAATTGTGTCTACACTAACTGGAACACCTAATTCCAAAACGGCGCAAGTGTAGCCAAGTACGTACTGACTTAAGCTCTTGTTGAATGATGGGTGTAAATGGGTAGACCCGGCCGTGCCGGTTACTTCCACCTCGATGGAGCATCGGATATAGGTATAGCTATAATTTAGCTGCCAGGTGGCGGGAATTGATAAGTTTCCACGGATTTTGTAGGTTATTTTATCGTTTTTGTGGTGGTGTATTTTAACTTTACGATTTTGTATAGTTATAGCTGTTTTTACGAAGTTTTTGAAGTGCAAAATGTTTGAAGGTCCTGTGTTTTGTATGGGTCATAGATTTAGGGTCAAAACACACTTTGCGTATCTTACGCCGAGTATCGCACAAGATACGCGACGCAAAAATACGCCAAATAAAGTTAACTTAACATCGATCGAACGCAAGATGCGCGCGAAACTTATAGGCCCCATAAGTATTACGCTCAGTGTAACAACGCATAATACGCGTTGTGAGGCCGCGCAGAAGAATTTGTATGTATCGCGACGAAAAATGAGCCACGCAAGATACGCACAGTATGACTGCAGTCATAATCGCTATTGTTTGTAGCAAAAGTAACCGTTTGGTGTGTGGCCAGCAGCAAAAAACAAATGGCGATCAACAAGCTAGATGTTTCGCGCGCATCTTGCGTCCTATCGACTATATTCGGCGTATTTTCGGAAACTGTAGTTAAGCGTATTTTACTTCGCGTATCTTGCGCAATACGCGGCACTAGATACGCTATGTGTTTTGGCCCTAATTGTTGTGTAATTCTCTAAAGAAAGTAGGTGTACCCAGCATAATCAATGTAACGGCAAATTCCACTATCATCTACCTTTTATCTAAGACAAACTTTAACCCCCTATTTCACTCCTTTAGGGGTTGAATTTCGAGAAATCCCTTCTTAGTGGATGCCTATGTCACAAAATAAACCTACTGTCTTTCAAGTTTCCAGCTTCATTGATTTAGGCTCTGCGTTGAAGAATCAGCTATCAGTCAGTCAGTGAGGACCTTTCTCTTTATAAGTCCTTACTTTACTATACTTACTATACTATACTTACTATACTATACTAATAAATATAAATGCGAAAATAAGTTTGTTACCTCTTCACGCCTAAACCACTGAACCGATCATCTTGAAATTTTGCAAATACGTTGTCAGGTATACAGAAACAGACATAGGGTACCTATCATCCCGAAAAAAAGTACTGTTCCCGAGGAAAACAACAATGACGTTCATAGATGGCGCCGCGTGTCTTTCGAATCACGGTTGAATTATATTTTTATAAAAACTTTAGTATTGTGTTAAGAGTTTTTTGAGCTTAATTAACTCGAACGAGCCGCTGGCAAAAACTAGTATTGATATATGTCTAAACACACCCATGAGAAGTAGTGGCCTATTTCACCAAAAAACCACTTAGCGACTTCCGTATATATTCTTATAAAAACCATGTAGTTACATAATGTACTTCGAAGACCCACATCCAAATCCTCCATGGTATTATATAGATAGGAACTGTTCCATAAATCATTACAGTTATGATATTAGGGATAAAAAGAGGTCTCGAGGCGGAAACACGTCACGTCCGACTTGTGGAGTAATCTATATCCCATGGTATTGGTTCGTCCTGAGACTTCAAATTGAAAACTATTGGAAGCAGTTAGGGAGTGAGGTGTAAAAGTAGTATTATAAATTGCTGTCTGATGAATTGTGCTTAAGGCGAAGTGGTATGCAAAAAGTGGTTTGTATGGCCCAAGTTTATTGTACGTCATTAAATCTTACTAAAAAAAAAAAAAAATTTACAGTAAAATAAAACTATAAGGTGTTAAAAACGTATTCATTGTAAACATTTGTTTATAAACATGGTTGCATAAACATGTTGCTGAGTTGCTGTCAACATGTTGCAGTCATCATTTGTGTTGCGGAGTTGATCACGCCATGTTGAAGAGTTGCCGCTCGGCGAGCGTCAACATCAGTTTAGCAATTAATGTTGACGTGTGTGGACGTGTTTGTAAATAAGTTTTAAACATGGCAGTAGTGTGGAGCAATGAATATGATGATGATTATTATTTTTAGAAAGATACAATATTAAATACGCAGAACACAACAGCACTACTTCCTCGGGCAACATTTTGACGCAAACGATCGTGTGGACGGGAAGTATGGCTGTAAACATTTTTGCCAGAAACTTTGATTTTGAGAAACTTTGGTGTTGAGCAACTGTTGTGCAACAAATATTGACAATAATACGGGGCTTTAGAATTTTGTGGGGTTACTCGGTATCGAAAATTTAACAACTTTTGTTCTACAACTTTTCGAAATTCGCGTATTTTTTTATAACTTTCCATACAAATCAAAAAAAAATATTTTAAATGATTTGTGTGTGTGATTCTGACAGGCATAAAAAAATGACCAATTTCGAAAAGTTGTAGAACAAAAGTTGTTCAATTTCCGATAGCGAGTAACCCCATAAAATTCTTAGAATTAATTTTTTAACATCTTGTAAAATTTACTGACGTATCAATTAACGAACACGGAAAAGAAAATTTAATTGAAATATCAGATTTATACAGAAAATGGAGATTTTGAGCAAATCTTTGTATTTTTTTCTATTAGTCAAGTTTAGTGAATCGTGTTTTGGCACCCTCATTCACTAACTGGGTATACTTAATTTAACCTTAAAAGCGGTTTATGTCACCAACTAACTTCAAGGTGTCGCATTTTCGCTACAGCTGCGTGCATAATTTCTGTAATAATAAAATGAATAAACGATAATGTTGCCCCCTTCGCCTATGTCCGGCTTTTCAGGGGGCCCAGCTAGTGAGCTGGCGAGTCACCGTCTGCCAACACAATTCAATTTTAAATTTGAAAGGCAGACGCCGTTTTCGTCCGGCAATAGAAGTCATCCAATCCACTTAACACCCCTTCCCATAGACCAGATATATTTTTCACCACATTTTACAATAGTCTTGCACCCACTTGGGATGGTCCATGACTGTACTCCAATAGTGCAGCCGTGGATAGTCCCCGGTTAGTGCCCCACCCCATTTTAGATTAAAGTTCTCAAAGGGGCCTCTGCGCGTTGGACCTGTGTCCTCCGTATGCCTTCCAAAGGACCGGACATTTTCCGCACAGGAGATGAGCCGTGACTCTAGAGAAATGAATAAACGATAATAATTTTAGTACGGTACCTCGGATTCCACAAGGTTATATTTCAAAGCAAGTTGCTGATGAATAATCCTGGCCACTTGGTTATGCCTATGCAAGTACTCACCATTAGCAAGACGAGAACAACCGGAAATAATATGCCTGAGGGACTCGCTCGGTCAGTGGCATGCCCGACATATGTCAACCGTCCCGTCCTTCACAATATACTTCCGGTAGTTATATAAATGAGTAAACGATAATAATTTTAGGGCACATGCGCCAAAATGACGACTACGACACGTTTGGTGCAGTGGCTAAGCGATTGGCTTCTGCGCTACGGGTCGTGGGTTCGATTCCCACACGGAACAAAAATTTGATGGTTGTTCCGGGTCTGGGCGTTTGTTTGTGAGATTTGTGTCCTAAACGCACCCACGATACAAGAGAAATCTTAGTGTCGGGCAACGTTGTTTTAAAACAAAAAAAAAAACAAATATAAAATAAAAAGTTGGTTGTAGTAAGAAGACAACGTCGTTCTAAGGTACATGCTAATAATAGGGTATTTGACTGAAAAAATCTAATTAGTCCGTCAGTTAGATTATCAAAAAATATTTGACCCGTATTTTTTCTTTTGTTACGTAAACCAAAATTGACGAAGGTACAACACTTTTAAAATTGGCAAAACGTCACAAGCAAGTATAATTTTTACTTGCTTCTGACGTCAAAGTCCCCACTCTCGAGTTTTGATGCGTTTTATCTTTCCAAATATTCATAGATTTAACAAAAGAAAAAATACGTGTCCATTATTTTTCAAAACTCTAACTGGCGGACTAATTAGATTTGCAATTGATTGATGCTGTCAACATACCTATTGTAAATCGCCATTCAACAACAATAATTTGACTACATTTGCCAAAGAGTTTGAATTACTGCACATTTCTGTGAATCTTACATAACTCTAATCCTACAAAGGAAACAGCTCGCGATCTCTTGCGTAAGAAAACTGTGTACTTCTATAAAACGGTTTGATTTATATCTGTGTGTGCGCGACGTTTAGAGCGGCCTCTTATCTAGAGAGTTCGGTTGACTCTGCTCGCGAAGGGTGCTTGTCTATAGTTTAGAGAAAAAATGTTTAGAGACTCCAAGTAGGGTAGTAAATAGTTAGTTAAGAATTTTAGTATAAAAGGGGTTATAATTTTAAGTTATGTGGTAGTAGTGTTTTAGTAGTGTGGTGGTAGTGTGGTAGTAGTGTGGTGGTAGTATAGTAGTAGTGTGGTAGTATGGTAGTAGTAGTGTGGTGGTAGTGTGGTAGTATTTGCCACGCAAGTTAGCGGGCAATCATCATAATAAGCCTGCAAACGTCCAATGTTAAACATAGGCCTCTGACTACACCCTAATGAATGCTAGGGATGCTGACATAATCATCAAACTAGGCGAATGGATTTATATTGCAGGACAGTCAACATCAAAAATAAGAGATGATTGTTCCAAATTTTAGTGTTTTCCGACTAACATTTTTAAAGACGAGTATTAATATTAATTTAGAACAATGATTGAATCCTACGAAAAATAATTTATTGAGTTTTGCTGTGTGTTACACATGGCTCGTTATTTGCGCACAGAGGGATGCTGCTTTTCAGTTTCTAACGTAACCCTTAGCTTATTGTTTTAAAGTTGCGTTTTGGTTGGCGGCGATACGTTGTTAATTACGAGTACACGATATTAATGAAGATTATAAGATTCAGATTTTAAATTTTCATGTGAATGAAATGCAATAACCCCGGGTAATGGGTACAAATGAGATACAACTACTACTCGTTATTATCCAAACAACTAATGAAAACGTGACTACATAAAAGTCAAAAGAAAAATTAAAAAAGCAAGCTCAACAAATCGAGAAACTTCGCACAAGAGCACGTCAAATCAGTCGTCGGGGAAATCGTCTCCGGCCGAAAAAAACGGCTTGAAACCGGCAAAAAACCTGCTGGAACCGGTGAAATCCGGGGTCGGTGCCAACTTTCCGCTTCGTGGGATGACTGGGCGCTTCCCGCTCGGAATGACCCACTCATTCAAGAAGTTTTGGACGAGGCATAAATTAGTTGGCTTTTTTTTTATTTCACGCTTGGATTTACCGGGTACAGCTGTGCTAGTAAGTTTTGTAGTAGTTGATGGTTCTTTAGATAGAATAGAAACTTAATTTTTGTACGAGTTCATTAATTGAATCGATATTTTCTGAAGGATACACTTTCTCTTGTTAACCTTTTCCCAAATGAGTTTGGAACTACAAATAAGCCAGGATTTGTTCGTTATATTGTTTAATCACTGTTTTAATGAAATTTTATGAATACAAATATGTAGATAGATAGATATACTTTATTGTACATTAAGGGCCGATTTTGCAATCGTTAAATAACTTTTGTCTATAGAATAAATATGACGGTTTGACATCATTATTTTCTATACAAAAGCGGTCAAGTCAAAACGTAGAAATTAGCCCTAAATTAAGTAAAACAGAAGGAATACATTTTTTTCCAGATAACCATTGTAATACAGGGTGTAAATGAATTCGTGTAATTCCTTCAAATCGCGTGATCTACTGGTGACACTGATTGACCTTGCATAGGGTTTTTCAGAATTAAAAAAAAAAGTTTAAAAAAAATGAACCATGGTATTCTGTATCTGAGTAATTTTAGCGTCCCAAGTTAACTGACTGCGTGGAGCGATATCGCGCTAGTCGTTCCCGTCAGCTGTGCCTTCGTTTATTTACGCATTTCATAAAAAAAAATATCACATAAAAAAATATTTCGGAAAAAAAAGTTTATTTTTATTTTTAATCAATCTAAATCCCGTGCGGGGTTAAGTGCGGAATTACACGAATTCGTTTACACCCGATAAACAAATAATTAAAATATATCCTAGAATAAAACTATAAACTAAAAGAGGGCATCAAATACAGGGCATATTCCTCCGTATCGCTGTTGACTGGAAGCGTGCCCAGAAGGCTGGGAGCGTTGCCACGTTGCATGGCATAATTCATATCGTTCGGGCTCTAAACATGTCTAATGATTCATTAAACGCAATCAAATAATGTTAATGACAATGGAGTATCCCCCAATTGGAATGAAGGCTCTTCACAAACACAAATATTTGTGTGACCTACTAATTGTGTGCTCCTTCGTGTGTTTTAGCATATATGTAATGACAAGATTCCTGGAATTTATAGCAGGGGGCTTGTTCCCAGAATTTTTGGTTTAATGGTATATGTGGAATAGGGACTCGGAGAGTTATCCTTTGAAAGTTTGAGTGACCACAGAATACAGACGTTTTAACGATAATCGGCCGACGATTGTGACCTTATTTTGAACTACGAGTATGTTTGGGGGTTACTTCTAATAAAATATTAAATTATTTCTGTATATACAGGGTGTCGTAAATAGTGGTCCAACGTTAAGGGGTCGATACACCGTGTATTCAGCTATCACATACAACAATTTGAACAATTTTTTACCATAGGTCTCAGAATGATTTATTTTTATTAAAATTAACTCTTCGTTTTAGGTACTAATTTAGCTGTAATTTCAATCCAATACATTATTTTCCTATTTTGTTTATAACTGCTGAATACATGTGCTATCATATGCAAGTAATTTTTAATGTTTAGTTAATTTTTTCGTAAAAAAAATAATTCTAAAAAGAAAACTATTTGTGTTATGTGATAGCTGAATATATCGCGTATCGACCCCTTAGCGTTGGACCACTATTTACGACACAACCTTTATATTTTGCTTAATTATTCTTCTATGAAAATATTTTCTCATACCTTTTCGTTCGTTCCAAAAAAATCGTTTCAAAGTTCAACTTCGAAGTTGAACTCTGCTCATTATTTACCCATTACGGTGCATGCCGCCTCCGAAATATTCTTACATCACATTTCCCGATCTCCGTCGGCCTACTTTCTTCAGCATCTGCAGCTCTTTTGTGCGATCCAAGTGCCTTTTACCTGCACAAGATAGTGTATCTTAGAGTCACATTTATTTTCTAGCATAGTTTGCTTATGTTTTGTTATTCCACTGCATATTTTCTATTCTGTAGGATATATTCTATTCTGTGGTGTCGTCGTACTGGCCGGTGCGGTTGTGTGTTTAGATTAGAATTTTCTATCGGTTTCTGCTGTTTATTTTTGAAAAAGGAATGTATTGAATTTTTAAGTTTGAAAAAAGGAGTTGCGATTGCGATAGAAGATACTCTAGGGCGTCGAGTTATTTTGATATTGATGAGTATTGAGTTTTTAGGATGATTTAAAATTAGAAGGGATTTTTCTTAGAATATAGAAAGAAGAACCTTCCTCTGTATTCTAAGCGTTTTTTATAGGAATACTAGCTGTACCCGGCATGCGTTGCAATGCACTTTTTCCTACTTTCTCCCTATCAAGGTGCTACCTACCTACTACCTACCTTCAGAAACAAAATAGTAACAAACAGTTAAAACCATTTTCATGCATGCAGTAAACAAATGAAAAATATGGACATACTGAGTTAATTTCTTTTTTTTTAAATATCAAAATTTTCTTTCATAAGAACGTTCTTCTGAAAAATAGGAAAAGAAGAAAAAAAAATTGCGAAATCGGTCCAGCCGCTCACGCGTGATGCCGTGACCAAGGGAAATAGGGATTCATTTTTATATACATGTCGGAGAGGTCATTATTGTCAACGAGGCGCAAGCGCTGTGACGACACGCTTCGACGGAGTCTAGACTGAAGCTCGCGCGGGCGCGGGTCAAACACAACAATGACCGTCCGCTGCGCCGGGCCACACACTTCTCTGTTGGCGGTCGCGTGAGCAACACTAGTCTAGGAACTGTCATACGACTCGTTGTATTTAGTGTACCTTACCTATCTATTGTTGTGTTCAGTGTACTTAGCTATCTAACTTAATAAATTAGTTGTGTGTGAAGTCAAATAGTTTCTTTGCTGCTCGTACCCTACGCTTCGCCCACACATTATGTTCACCGAGGAAGATTCGCACCCTGCTCGGCTTCCCGTTCCGACATACATATATATAGAAGTGTTCGAGACAATATAAGAATAAGAACTAGGTAATTCTAGTCTATTTTGAATAAATGAGTTTTGAAGTTTGAATCGCAACCGAACCGTTCATCAAGTCAGTTTTCAACCGACTTCAAAAAGGAGGAGGTTCTCAATTCGTCTGAATGTTTTTTTTTTTTTTTTTTTTGTATGTTTGTTACGCGATATCTCCGCCAATTGCGAATGGATTTTAATGATTCTTGTTTTGTTTGGTAGGCCATAGTTCAGAGGTGGTCCCATATAAATTTTATCGAAATTGATTCAGGGTTTTTGAAAAAATCAACAAATACAAAAAAAAAAAACATACTTAGATGACGTTTTGACGTTTTCAGAAACATTAGCCAAGAACAAAGAAGATTGTATATATTTGTAAGGAGCCGTCATGATAATTATACATTAATACCTATTTTTAAAGAAAACTACCTAGTTGTTGGAAAGATTACGCAACCGTGTCATTTAAATTTGTGGTTTTGAACCTTGTAATGTATGGCACTAAAACGTATTTAATAAAAACTTTAAATAAAAGTAAAAACCGACTTCAAAAAAAACTAAAAAAAGAGTGAAATTATTAGCATGATATAAAATTAACCGTTTCAGAAGTCGGTGCAATTCTACACTGAAACAAATAAAAGCCACCGACTTCTGAAACTGTTGATTTTATATCATGCTAATTATTTCACTCTTTTTTTAGTTTTTTTTGAAGTCGGTTTTTACTTTTATTTAAAGTTTTTTCATTTAAAAAAACTTTCAAATAGCTGGACAACAAAATCTAACATTTTGACATTTTAAACATTTTTTAACATTTTGAGTGACAGTTGTGCTTCATTTGCGGTTCGGTAACAATTTTATTAGTAGAATGTCCACGTGTTGTCAAAGTTACTATCATAGTACAATTTTACTGTCCTGTTTATCCCCCGAGGGATAACTACGAGCAGGTTACGAGGACCCTTTTTATCCCGTGGGGTTCATAAGAGGCGACTCAGGGATAATACCAAGGGATGCGTCCGTCAGCATCCCTCTTTGAACTAATATGTCATATTACGACCTAAAACTGTTGTATTATAGCAAAGTTTATTGCATGATGAAAGTTTGATACCATAAAAAAGTGCCATAATGATCTGGCTACAAAATGTTGTATATAAAGTAAACAAACTGATGATCATGAAACAATCATTTCGCTTTCAAGAATCTTTTATACACTAGCTTTTGCTCGCGGCTTCGCTCCCGTTAATTAAGCTCAAGAAAAGTCTAAAAATACTACTAAAGTTTCTATAATAATATAATTCAATCGTTATTCGAAAGACACGTGGCACCATCTATGAACGTTATTGTTGTTTTCTTCGAGAACAGTACTTTTTTTCGGGATGAAAGGTACCCTATGTCCATCTCTGTACACCTGACAACGTATAGGTATGCAAAATTTCAGGACGAGCAGTTCAGTGGTTTAGGCGTGAAAAGGTAACAAACAAACAAACTTACTTTCGCATTTATAATATTAGATAGGAGTTAGGAAGTTTGGATAGTTAGGATTTGGAAGTTAGGATTAGATAGGATATTGGGGGATGTTTTTTTAATACCTTCTATTTTTACGGAAAGGCCATACATCGTATATAGGACATATCCTATATACGATTATAGATAACGAATGAAGCCTTGAGTCCAGTTGCTATGGTCATAATACGCGCATCATTAGGAATAATCGATGGACACCTCATTTATCAAAATTGATACATACTTATTAGGCGCTATTAGGAAATTCGGGTACACATACTTATTCGGATAATATTTGATGATAGCCTTGCTAAAATGATAGGTCGGTTTTCAGTGTATACAGTTTCATTATTATATAATAGGTAAGGAAGAAATATTTATCAGTTGTAGAAACAATGATATTATATACTATAGAATATATGTTATGTTCATAAAATTGCGTTTAAAATTCGTTCCTGCATTATTTCCACTAGTATCTATGAGTAAGACGAAGATACGGAAGAAGTACGAGAGTGAAAGAGATAGCTATCTGCAAGATACATCAATAGTGTATTATTTAACACTTGATAAACTTTAATTTCAAATAATAAAATCCCCTTTCTCTTTAGCATTCGGTGCTAAATTCAAAACGAAACAAAGATTTTTTTTTCTTCTTGATTCTAGTGTGTTTTCGGCCTCATTAGATAAGGATTAATCAGGACAAATAGTGTTAATACTCTATTTTGAATGTTCTTTTCATATATTATTTTCAAATAGCAGAATAATTTGAAAGCAGCGCCACAAGTAACTGTGAAGATAATTATAATTGTAACGCTGTCGCTTTATTTGCATATTTTTTTTTTATATTTTACTGAATACATCAGAATCAGAGTATTTATTTGTAAAACATAGGTATTTACATAAAGGTGTTAGGTTAACATATTTGGGCGCTATGTTTTGCCGTGAAGGCGTACAAATATTATGTTAAATATAACTAAAATACTTAAAAACGAAATAAACAAAACAAGAAATAAACCAAAAAATATTTAAAAGTTATCATTTATAAAATCTGGAACAGTATAATAACATTTTTCAATTAATAGTGAGGTGAGAGCTTTCTTAAACTTTCATAGGGGCGTATTTTTATGCTATCGGGTATTTTACTATAAATCTTTGAAGCCATTCCAAAAAAACTCTTTTTCATCAAAGTGGTTCTGCATTTTATGTCGCACAGTTGATTTATGTATATAGGAGGCTCTAATAGTCTGCTGCAACGAACTATTCCAATGAGCGTCCATCAGGAAATACCACCATAATAATCACACTTATTCTCAACAAGACAAACCCTAATCTTGCTATTTCCTTTGTTACAGCAAGAAATGAAACGCAGAAGGAGTCACACATCGGGCGTCGCATGACGTGTTGACTCAGCCATGCCCTCCGACGACGTCGCAACCATGCGCTACATACTATTCTGCCTCCTCTCATTATCCTTCAACAGGAACTTTGCGTTCGTACTCGACAAACAAAACCCGTACTCGCAATTTCGCAAATGGAACGCCGGTTTGAATGGCACGCTCGAATTAGAGTTCAAAACTGACCAGCCGAACGGTCTACTTTTGTATACGGATGACGGTGGGACTTATGATTTTTTTGAACTGAAGCTGGTTAATGGAGCGTTGCGATTGAGGTATAACTTGGGGGGTGGGGCGCAGATTATCACTGTTGGCAGCAATCTCAATGATGGACATTGGCATAAAGTTCAGGTGAGTGACCGACTTATTTTCTTAAGTTATAATTTTTTTCTGATATTGGAAGAGAATTACCTAATCTTTCCTTAAAATACATAGATAGATAAAACTTTTATTTAGTGCAACAAAAGACAGTAAACACAAAACTAATTAAAGAAAATAAAGAAAATCATAAAACATAGATAAAAAAAAAAACACTAGGTTAGTCGGAAAGGGAGTACTAATCCGCAGGCCACTTAAAGTATCACTGATGATTGTTTTGGAACAAGTGTTAAAAATTCATAATTCTATAATTTTTATTTCTATGGAAAATAATTTTTATTTTTTGAAAAATTCGTCTTCCCTGCTTTAGTTGCGACTTCAGAAAATGAAGATTTTGATCTGTGAACCCCAAATATGACCTAAAATGTAAATTCAGCTGATCATAGCTGAGGATAGATACATTTTAGCATATTTTTTTTTAAATCTTTGTACAGCTATTTCTCTTAAACTATTGACTTGTGGGGAAAGTTGTAGAACAAAAATTATTAATTAGGCACTAGCTTTTGCCCGCAGCTTCGCTTGCGTGAAATTTTGAACCCGTTAAGTGACGATTTTCCATACAAACTTTCATCCCCTATTTAACTCACTTAGAGGTTGAATTTTGAAAAATCCTTCCTTATTCCTTGTCTACATTATAAAGGGAACTTCTGTGCAAAATTTTAGCTTTCTAGGTCTAAGGATTTGGGCTGGGCGTTGATGAGTCAATCAGTCAATTAGTCAGTCAGGACTTTTCTTTTTATTTATTTAGATTATGGGTACTTTATCACCCTTTCAAATTAGTACCCCCTTTCCGACTAACCTTGTATATTGCTCGATACACATATTATTAACGAACATTGAACATTATCCATATAAATTCGTGATCGATGTTCAGGTTCGCGTGTTCAGAAATGTGACCCGCTTTAGAACTATGAATAGCAATAGTTCATTGTTGAGACATTCAACGGGATCTACTTAGAGGGATTAGTGATCACAGTGTGACGTCATATTAATGACGAAATGAAAAGGCAACACTCTCGTGTACATTAGTATACGAGTGTTGCCTTTTGTTCTAAATAATATGGGTGCTCTAGTAAGTGTCTTCAATAGCAGCATCCGAATAGGGTATTTGACTAAAAAAAATCTAATTAGTCCGTCAGTAAGATTATCAAAAAATATTTGACCCGTATTTTTTCTCGTCACAAGCAAGTACAATTTTTACTTGCTTCTGACGTCACAAGCACTCTCGAGTTTTGATGCGTTTTATCTTTCCAAATATTCATAGATTAAACAAAAGAAAAAATACGTGTCCATTATGTTTCAAAACTCTAACTGGCGGACTAATTAGATTTGCAATTTATTGATGCTGACAACATGCCTATTACCTGGACGAATATTCGAACTTCCTTAAAAAAAAAATAACATGTCATTGTTCTCCTTCGTTGTTAACATTAATATTAGTTTCAGATTGTTTTTATTCTTGTCTTATTGCTTGACGGCAGTGGTATAGTTTGATTTTTCACTACCTATTCTAATTGAAGTTTGAAACATCTACATTTAGAACTTTGGGATGATGATAATGACGTTCTTATTTTTTACAAACATTTTTCAAATAATCACCCACCTATCACATTCGTAATTTCAATAGCTTTAATTTTTACAATACAACAATATTCAATGCGTGGTAAATAATTGTGGAGAAGTAGGATTGTTAATACATACGTTGCTATGGAAATTGTTGACCTGTCAAAATAAAAGTCATAGCGATTACGAGTGTTTTGCGCAACAATTAGGATGCTGATTGTAAAAATGTCGACAAATAATGCGTACTCTTGATGAAAATATGCATATACACAGTTTCAATTCTAATTTGAAATAAACATAACACATACCTCCGGTTTCTGAATTGAGAATTCGGGATAAGCAATACTTAAGTAGTATTTGAGTACGGTCAAAAAAATGCTTTAAAATCCGTCATTTTTTTTGACAACTCCGTACTCAAATGTTACTTAAGTACTGCTTCTGCTAGAGTGCGCGCAAGATAACTCTGCACGCGACTGAGGGCGTGCTAAACGTTGCCGTGATCGCAGAAGTTCAAATTACCGCTTTTTAAGCTTAACTTTTTATCGCTAAACATAATTTTCCCGTTAAATATTCCTACAATCAGCTAGTTCTACTATCAAAATTGATAAAACGGCACACACTTTGGTGGACCATGATTAGTTCCGATTTCGGCCGCGCGCAGTCTTATCTTGCGCGCACTCTAGAATTCTCAATTCAGAAACCGGAGGTCAATATTTGACCGATTTGACGCTAATTTTAAATTCTAAAGTCCGAATTGACATAATTCAAATATCGAACGATTGGTAGTATTTTCTACAGCGGTGGGTTTAGTTACGATTTGTCAACTCGACTACCGTGTCGCACTACCGTGACAGTTAATATGTCACAGGTTTCGTTAAATCCCTCATACAAAATCCGTGACACATCTCTTGCCATGCAGGCTAGATGTTAATCTGTGTTAATTTTACCATTAAATTCCCATTTTCTACCAGGTGGCACGTCGTGACGAGCACACGTCATTAATGGTAGACGGCATCACGCAAAGCAAGACTTCACGCGGCAAAGAGTTTGTCTTCGGCAAGTTCAACTCCAACTCCGATGTGTTCGTCGGAGGGATCCCGCCATCGTGAGTCATTTCATTTTATAATTATGTTTCGATATTTGAATATTATTGACGTCATTGTTTTTGTATTTGGAACTAAGGATATAAGGACCAGTTTTTGCGTAAAAAAGTGGTCCTGTGAGCCGGTTTGTTTCTTCTTTCAGAATGTGTTGATTGTGTCAAAAAACGGGATACCTTTTTACTTTTTTTTCAGGAATACTATGTACTTGACAGAAATAGCTGCTAACACGCATTTTTTTTAAGAATTTGAATCTGAATTATATCCTCTTTTTGATGTAGATAGCCGATGCAATTGATTTCTATTGTCGGCAAATATAGATTGCAACAACAGGTGCTTATTAATCAGCACAAATTAAATTAGTGTTTAATTATAGCAACGGTATTAGCGATGAACTACAATTTATCATACCAAATTAATTATTACTACTGCCTATGATTTCAAAACGTAATTGTATTGTTTGTAGCCAATTCATTTGTGAGCTTAATTAATACTCATTTATTTAGCGTTGCGTGCGGACTAAAGCACTAACTGATAAAGGTTTTAGAATGGTGACATGAATGTTGATAAAGTTACACTATGGAGTGACAAATTGGCGACTAATCACTTAAGTTATGTGTCCAATGTCTTAATAACTTTGGCGTTAAATATGGTGACACTTTTATAAAATACTAAAATACTTTTATAATAAATTATGATACAAACACCATAACAACTATAAACCATGCCATTTATTTAAACAATATTCTTTTAATAAAAAAAGGATAAGACAAAAAAAATATTGCCAAATTCGTTGACAGTTTGAAGAAAACGTAAAAAATTCTTTGTCTTTTTTTTCTGAAACTAGTATTAAAAATTAAGCTATTGTCTAAATAAAATCGATTCTTGTTTGTAGTTCTTGTAGTTTTTTGATAAAACTCGCGATACTTTTTAAATAATTACTTAATTTTTTAAATTTATTCAAACAAACTGTTCTAGAACACTAGGTATAGTAAAAACCATGTCTTACTTTTTTTCTTTAAACATTCAAACCGTATTGAAGCCATGTTTAGCTCGAAATAATTATAACGCGATTGGGATAAGACATTCATCGTCACAACGGCTTGACACCAGTTTTTTTTTCATTACTTACTTTTACTACAATACACGACAAGAAACTTGTCAATTGCAATGTATTATCCCATAACTATCAGCTTGAAACACACATCATACATAATAACCGTTGCCAGATACCACAGAATTACCAGTAAAACAACCGCAACATATTAAAACCAATTACTCTACCAAGGGAGCCATTACCTTTATTTATTTCAGCTTAACGCAGTCTAACAATGAGACACTTTAATTAAACAGAGTTAAAATAGTTCAATCTTAACCGACGGTTAAGTTGGCAACGAATTGAGAGATTACACTCGCTTTTAGTTAATTGCGATGAGTTAACTGGTAGATTTAGTGTTGTAGTTAAATATGTTTTGTGTTGATTGCGGTTATGTAAGTTTGGTATAAAACATGGAACGGTATTGTGGTTATGTTTAACGGTTACATAATTTACACGTGTTTATTAAAGTGCGAGTCTATAGTTACAACAATTTTGTAAGTAAGTCTCAGATTAAATAATAAAGCCTATTTTTAAAAATCTTTTTTGTTAAATGCATTCTAGTTTAGTGTTTGGCTCTAACGGAAATGTGTAATATTTTATTCTAATGTAAATAAATATTCTAACGGAAATGGTAATATACTTTACCTAAGCTATTACTTATACTTACAAATAATAATCATTAACCTAAAAATAACATTCAAACACTCTACTCTAACATCATACACCGACCTACTGCTTTTATTGTATTTCTTCTTTATTATTTTTTTTGTTTATTTTTTAATTCGTTGGTACAACTTGCATGTAACTACCACGATCCCATGAGGCCAAGTCTGTGTGCAGCCACTGAATGGGGCCTGGTGACCTGTAATACAGGTTTTTTTAAACCTACAACGGGCACCAGCTCTCACAATGTGAATTTCCTCCAATGGGAATATATCCTGAACCTTTATCTGTAAAGTGTACCAAATCTATTGTGAGAGAAATAAATATAAAATAAATAAATATATATACTACACTAACATCATGACTAACAACTTGAACATGCTGGAGTCCGCGCACCTCTGCGTCGTATTAGTAATAATTATAATAAGTTATTTACAGAATTAGACATATTTGCAATGCCGGCTAATACGTTTCGTAACTGCCTTATTAAATCAATCAAGAGCCTTTAAATATGTTTAATAATTGTTTGCTCCTTCAACATTGATTCGTTTTGCTCATAACATAAATATTCTGTTTTGTATGTTGTGGATAACGGTGTGAGTTGCACATTTGTATGATGTATTTGTTTTGTAAGTTAGCTCATAAGATCTAATGTGTAACTATTTGTTAGTCCCAAATAAATAAATAAACAACAACAGCACTAAAGGTGACACCTAGTGGGACTCGAACCTCAGCTTAGGGCGTTGCTGGCGGCGAATTGGGCGGGAACTTGATGAGGACTGAATTATCGGTGTGAAATTCCGATCCGCTTATGTTATATGACTTGATTCAAGTTCAAAGGACCAACTTATTTTTTTCTTTAACACGTTCATCGCCGTAACGGACTACGGTGGGCGACACTCGATACTCTCGCAGGGCAAGTTGAAAAACATTGATTTTGCCAAAGGAGAATGACCGAAAGTGGTACCGAAAAGTCTCATGCATCAATATCAAAATATTAAAGTAATTATTTTCACATTTTTTTTCGACATTACGCGTCGGGGATATGATTTTTGAACAGGGAATTTAATTTAAAGTGAAAAAAGTGCTGATATTGTTTTGTTCCCCTTACATGACGTTCCGTTTCACATGATTTGATTACTATACTTATATAACCTTGAATTTTGAAAGTGTCATGATCACATCTTTCAAAAACATGTAAAATAATTATATTTTGCCGATTCTACATTAATTAAAAACAACTAGAATAGATTAGAATTTTTATTTCAACGATTATCTTTTTTATCTATGGTTTATTGGCCGTTCACAGCCGGTCATAGAGATGTAGAATGCAATAGATGCGGATGACTGTTTTTTAGAGCAATAATAAATCGTGTATGACATGTCCACATTGTCAGGTTATTTAGATTATTTCTAAAATCTCCGAAACTCGCGTTTTGTTTACAAAAAGAACTTTTGTAGGAGTTAATAGGATAAGTGTAGTCAATAAAAAACAAAGTTTGACTTTGATGCAGCATGGTACGGGACTCCATACATCCATGAGCATTGTCCTTTCATCGATGTGTTTATAAACTCCTCTGAAGTGCGGTCACCTGTGGGCGACGCGGCCTGAAGGGAAGAGTTGATTGTCGACTAAGTGTTAATTAATTAGACACTATTTATTGACTTTGCCGCCATTAAAGTTAAAGTGCGTAAAGACGCTCACAATTACCACGAGTTACTACTAATCAACAAAACAGCATTCGGAACAACCCATTACTCTAATCGTTGCTCTCAAAACGTCACAGATTTACCAATCGAAGCCCGTATTTTTTATCGATACGATCTTTTTCACTAAACAAGCCAAACGCAAGCTTAAACCCTCTATTTTATGTGTTAAAGTTGCAATTCGAATGTGGAAGTCGTAGATATGTGAGCCCACGCAAATACACACGGTAAATGTTAGTGTTAAGGTTTAAATTGCAATGGATATTTTGTAGCAAATGCATTGGGGTGGTGGGTGGCTATTCAGTTAATTGGTGTGTCGAAAACCGTTACTATATTTCTATTGGTAGAGCTGTCTGTGAATCATTGGAATTTATTCTTGGGTGAATTTCTATTTGAACTTGGTAGTCGGTTTATCATTAACCAATACTCAAATGCCCAGTTCCTTTATCCGAAAACGAATCGTTTTGATTACCGATGGTCGTTTTTCCATCAACTGTAATGCTAAACTGTTTTATGAAAAACTAGCTTTCGCCCGCAGCTTGCTTGCGTGAAATTTTGAACCCGTTAAGTGACGATTTTCCATACAACTTTCATCCCCTATTTAACTCCCTTAGGGGTTGAATTTCGAAAAATCCCTTCTTGGTGGATGCCTACGTTACAAAAGGAACCTACTGTCAAAATTTCAACTTTCTAACCCCAGCGGTTTAGGCTGTGCGTTGATAGATCAGTCAGTCAGTCAGTCAGCTTTTCCTTTTATATGTATAGATATCAGTCTGTACCTAACAGTCTGTATATGACAGTACGCTGCTGAAAACCGAGTCTCCATAAACATAGCCTTACTTTGCAAAGGATCCACGACTCGGTAGTTTTAACTACAAACGTTCAGTAGGATGGGGCATCAGGTGCTTTACCAGCGGTTGTAATTAAAATAAACGTAACGTTGAAAGGTCGTTAGTTAGGGGATTAAAATGCATTCGTGTGATCTTAATCCCTTACTGGCTTCGCTTTTTATAACGTTTTCAGTGCTGGTATGTAGATATTTTTAGTTTTGAATTAGATATCTATGAAATACATTTGTTTGCCACAAGATTAGTTACCCATGTGGAGAAACTTGGTGTGGTGTTCCTCCAACCAAAGGGAGGATCCTCCAACCAGGCGGAGTCTTGTGCCTGGCGGGCTACTGCCCAACGGTTGATGTTGGGAGGTTGTATATATCCTATCTGCGTGTTAAATCTTGATTGCGCGATGTAGGATAGTTCGCATGTGGCGAGATAGATGCCGCCACACCCATATTGCCAATACCTGTCTATAAGATTCTGAATTATATTTTATTAGTATTCGCCGCGTCTAGCCTTTTGTGAGGAGCTCCTTACGAAGGACCTATTAGGCTCAGAAACGTGTCTTGACTATAGATAGGGTCAGGTTTAAGTATTGTGTTGTGCTGGAATATTTTTTTGGAAAGTCTGTAGATTGGATCCGTATTGTTAGTAATTTGATGGAGATTTGGATTTGTAGTTTTAGAGAGTTTGGTAAAGTAATATTATTACCTAAAGTTGATATAGATTACAGAATTGTAAAGTAGTGATAGCCTAACGGATATCGAATCTAAATGTGGATTGTGTTAAATATTCAGGTGGTTTGGTGCCCCATAGATTTTGGTGGAAGCTTATTAGAGTAATAATTACTGTGGTGATTGACATAAAATTGGTCCTTAGGTACACACGGCTACAGATCAAGCTATACATTTCCAGTATAAGCTGATCTCGCATTGTATAGGATTTCCTTACAATGAGAGGTCAGTGTAAACTGGATTTGTATAGCTTGATGTGTAGCCGTGTGTACCTATATCCGCGTTGAGTTTGTTTTTTTTTTGTAATAGGTAATAAATGCCCAACCAACTACTAGCAATACAATAGAAATGAAAACCGGCCAAGTGCGAGTCGGAATCGCGCACGAAGGGTTTCGTACCATTATCTATAAAAACGGCAAAAAATCACGTTTGTTGAATCGGAGCTCCCTTAAATATTTATTTTATTCTGTTTTTTAGTATTTAGTTGTTATAGCGGCAACAGAAATACATCATCTGTGAAAATTTCAACTGTCTAACTATCACGGTTTATGAGATACAGCCTGGTGACAGACGGATGGACAGATAGCGGAGTCTTAGTAAAAGAAGCTTGCCTATGAATTTTGAGCTTGCATTTTAAAGTACGAACTGAATGCTAATGTCCAATAATTGGAATAGTTTTCAACGTAAAAAGTACATGTAAACTGACCGAAGCTATGCTAGTTTTTTGTGCTATGATAAATTATTCATTAAACTAATTCGATCGGTCTCTAAACTTTTCAATAGATAACGTTTACATTTCACCACATATCTACGTATCAGTAGTGATAATGATAAGATTATTGAACACATAAATATCATATTTCTATATCACATTTAGCTTATCTGGTGAATAGTTACGTACTACATTATTGGTATGTTGGTGAAATACCCCTACGTCTTTACTCGAAGATTAAAAAATTACAGCAAAATAAGTTACTGCTGTTCTGAAAATAGCCCTTAAAACTTAATAGGCTGCATTTAATCAATTAGTCTGATTAAATTCGCTAGGGCCTCAATTTACTAATTCATTGTCTTTGGGGACATATGAGTGACATTCAGACGTATTATCTTGTCTGGAGTTGATTTAATATTTAAATCAAGCAATCTAATATTCATTAAGAGAAAATGAGGGTTTAGAAGACCATTATTGTTATTTAATTGAATTAGTATTTTTTCTTCTGCCCTCGATGTATAACAAAATAATAGCAAAAATGTATCTACTATTTTTCAAAAGGATTGTTAATAAGTTTATTTAGTTATTTTACTTTAATTATAATTATTCTACGACGACTGTCTAGGTATCCGTATGATATAATTACTAGTGATGTGCCGACTATGACTTCGGCCGATTAGTCGGTTGTAAAGAGGCCGACTAATCGACCGACTAGTCAGCCAAGCCGATCACGGTTTCAGGGGTATTCGGAAATTTCCGTGACGCTTCGTTTACAGCTTATTCGCGCGCAAGTCGCAACCGCCGTCTGCGAGTGTGTCGGAACATGTTTTCTTTACTTCGCTTTGTTTCTTTTTTAATTTAATGTCATTCCTCCTATAATATTTTATTGAGAAATACATACAAAGTAAGAAGCCGGAACATCCCTAATAATTACTTAAGTCACTTGTTTACTGGTAGTCAGAAACCCGAAATTCTGACAACTGGTCTAACTTCACGATATCGGCATTGTCCGGTAACTGGGTTGTGGAGGTCTGATGGCAGTCGCTCCTTGTAAAATACTGGTATTTACCAGACCCCAACATAGTTGAAAAAGGGTAGGCAGCACATCATTACATAGTATAAAACAGTCGCTTCCCGCTGTCTGTCCCTATGTATGCCTAGATCTTTAAAACTACGCAACAGATTTTGATGCGATTTTTGATGATTGATGATTGTGACATCCACGCGGGCGAAGCCGCTGGCGACCTCTAGTTTTAATCTAAATATATAAAAACGAATTATAAATAACTGTCAAAATTGTCTTTTATCATCAACTCGGCCTATCGCAGCAAGGGTTACCATTTAGAAATTTGAAAAGTCCTGACAAAAAGCCTGACATTTCAATAAAAGTCCGGACATTTTATTCATAAAATGCAAACATAAGAAGATTTATTGTTTGATCTCGTTAAGTCGATTGTTAAAAAGATTTATATCTTGTTTTTAGATGAATGAGAAGTTAATAAAGATTAAGTTTGGTAATTATTACACATGTAAGTTGTATTCCATATAAGACAAAAAATTCGGACAAATTAAAGAGCCGGACAAAACTCTAGAAATCCGGACGGATGGTAACCCTAATCGCAGCCTACTGCTGGTTATAGGACGCTCCTAAAGCACTCCGTACTTTATACCAGTGCAACAATTAAGGCTGTAGAGTAAAAAAGTAACTAAATTAGTTTTAAAAGTTACGATAATAGACTAGAAATCGATGGAAAATTAGATAGCTATGATTATAAAATAAATAACTTTAATGTACCTACCTATTTCAGTAACGAACTTTAGGTATATAAAATTTTATTTTATTGAGAATAAAAGATAAATAAATGTTCAGTTTGCGTGTATTGAACATGTTTCGATGCAAGTAGGTATTACTATTGCATTTATTTGATTGTTAGAGTAAATGTTAATTTTCATGATATGGTAATGTAAATATCGAATTTCATTTCAATAATATTTAAATTTGAATGCAAATTCATATTTAATTATACCTATTTGTATTTATTTTAATGTGAAAGTTGAAACATGCTTGAAACAGCTTGTTGGTACGATGTTTGTGTTTAAAATATGAGCTTAAAGCGGATTCTATTTTTTTTCTCATTTCAACATAAAACATAATTATCATTAATCCACCTCTTCGAAGTGGCAGAGCTAGCTAGACATCATTTCAAAGAAAGGAAAAAAATAAAAATTATTTGGACACGGACTCACAAAATAAAATACATAATATGAAATAAAGGCGAGAAAAAAAAAACTAAAAAGATAGAAAGACATCACATAACACAAGCGTAATCATATTTTTTTGTTGTGTCTCACGACTGGACCAAAACAATACTTTTCAGCTGCGCTTGCAACCACTGAACTAATGCAGTCGAAATATAACGATAATCTAAATAACTCGATTTTCCTCATATTTCTTTATACAGGGTGGAAAAAATCAATGGGCCCTGAAGGGAAACCACCTTAAATCCTTAAGATAGATTATTTTTCTTAAAGGAAACATTCCTTTATTTTTAAAAAGAAACAAAACTGCATTCACAGATTTCTCGATAAGCTTACCTTAACCGGGAATCGAACCAGCTAAAAATAAAAAAAATAAACCCTCGCTATTTTATTCTACTAATCGATAGGATTATTGTCAAACGGAACGTTCTATTTTTAAACTTTTCGTCAGAACGCCCCGTCTAAGAAAGAATATGTGCATAGAATTATTATTACCAATTAAATGATTTTCTTATCTAAGTCTTCAACGAGGTACTTGTAATAAAAAAAAATCAAATACACTTAGAGATGAATTAGCAAGCTTGTACTTCATAGAATGTCTTTGGATGTCAGAGTTTAAAAAAAATTATAACGTGTCTTTTGCTTGTTAAAAGTGAACAGTTCTAGTCTAGGTAATGTTGATTAAAGCCCTTGTGTACTACCTAAATATTAGATTTCATGGAAATTTTGTACGACAGACGAGTGTAAGACCTAATGTTTATTGGAGGAATTTTATCTCTAACATTGACTGTATCGACTAGTGAAATAAAATAGCGAGTGTTTATTTTTTAATTTTTTTAACTGGTTCGATTCCCGGTTTAGGTAAGCATGTCGAGAAATCTGTGAATGCAGTTTTGTTTCTTTTTAAAATTAAAGGAATGTTTCCTTTAAGAAAAATAATCTATCTTAAGGATTTAAAGTGGTTTCCCTTCAGGGCCCATTGATTTTTTCCACCCTGTATATACAATTCCAAAGACCAATCCTTCTACCTCTTTATCTATAATTGCATAACAAACTTGTATCATAAACAAGCAATTGTACTAATTTTCAACTCACAAACAGCACAATGCAAAACTTTATTCTAATTGCATTTGAAATTCCATTCATCTTCGACGCCCGCTGATCCCATAACTTGTACCACACACCAAAGCGTTGCGTGCACACAATGCAGTACAACAATCTATTGTTACCCGCGCAAACTTACAGCTACAAGTTAATAGCTGTGGCGGGCGCTTTGCCATTGTTGGTTAACAATAGTTTTTGCGCTATTCCTGAATACTTCTAATTATGCTCAATTTGTGTTTCATTGTGATCAAAGAGAATTGAGAGTTGTTGATTAATTTAATACGTTTTGCATGGTTTCAAATAGGGTGTTTAACTGAATAAATCTAATTAGTCCATCAGTTAGATTATCAAAAAATATTTGACCCGTATTTTTTCTATTGTAACGTAAACCAAAATTGACGAAGATACGACACTTTTAAAATTGGCAAAACGTCACAATAAGATTTTCATCACAACAACAGAATGTGTGTTTTTTTTTAAATAAATATCCAAGTTACACTTATGTCGCGATAAGTTCCCTAGTAAAGTGTGAAATGCCTGAGATGTGCTATGCAGAGGTTGTCTAATACACGGAAGCTGACCGAGCGGACCGTCTCAAGCCTCAAGGTGTCTATTCCCGTCCACTGTTATGCGTAGAAACCTATTGAAAGAGAATTGAAATTTATGAAAAAAAAAGGAAAAATGTAATGTGGTGTAAAAACTATGTCAAACTATTCTCCTGGTGATTCTGAACAAACTAGTTTCAGGTTTAGTGTATACTAAAAATAAATTTGTACATTATATTGTTTATTCGTGAAGAGGTGTTAAAAAATTACGCAGGATTTAGTGTTCTAAACATCATCATCTGCCTATCCTTTTCCCAACTATGTTGGGGTCGGCTTCCAGTCGAACTGGATGCAGCTGAATATCAGTATTTTACATGGAGCGACTGCCTATCAGACCTCCACAAACCAGTAACTGGGTAATACGATACTCTTGGTAAGACTGGTTGTCAGACTTTCTGGCTTCTGACCAACAGTAACGACTGTCAAAGATCTACAAATGACAGCCGGGACCAACGGCTTTACGTGCTTTCCGAGGCACGGAGGAAATTCGCTATGGTAAATGGTCACCCATCCACAGACCAACCTCGGCAAGCGTGGCTTAACCCGGAAGATCGGTCTATGCGGCTGTAATTATTTAGCCACGAGCTCCTCCTTTTAGTGTCCTAAACATACATCCATAAAATTACGCCTTTTTCCCATTGGGGATAGGCACAAACTGCAGAACACCACATGATACGAGCCGTACATACTTCTTTCACTTCGTCATCTTGTCACACACACACGCCGATTGAGAGTACTACGCACCTGTCCTTTTGGAAGAACATAACTAATAACATTGATGTATATGTTCTTCTGTCTTCGAGCCTCCACGAGTGACGATACTTAAGTATGTCCGTCCACCCTGCTGGGCAGTCAGCCCCGCTACCAACCTTGCTGACTGGCTAATCTTTTCACCACAGCATGAACTGTTTTCGTATAACTCTTGCTGATACGAGAGAAGAAGAATAATGTCTTTCTAGGGCGTCCGCTACCGGCGTTTCCACTGACATCCGTCCTATAAAATCCTTTTGTTAATTACCGTTCATTCGACGACGTTTGTGGTCTAATGGTTCGAGTGTCGGACTGCTGATCACGAGGTCGTGGGTTCGATTCCCACAGGACACAAATATTTATTGATGAACATAAGTGTTTGTGTTGGTCTGGGTGTTTCTTTTATAAGTATGTAATTACAAAAAAAAGTATATAAGTATTATATCCATTGTCTAGTACCCATAGTACAAACTCTGCTTAGTTTGGGACTAGATGGTGCAGTTTAAAAAATGTCCCAAATATTTATTATTATATTATTATTATTATCCATTCTCTCAACATGACCAAACCACCATACTCCTTTTACTACATCATTATCATCTAAAGTTAGTTGTGATAAAAGTTCTAAACAAAAAGTTCGTGTACCGTTTTTGGCGTTTCAAAGTCAATACACCACCCATATAAACCACATCCCAGAATAAAATATTCGTGCTAGCTTCCAGCTTAAATGTAGCACGAATATAAGTCACGTCTATCACCCAACTTTCTACCAACAATAGCCTGGATCTAGGCTTTCGGTCGGAAGGTCGCGGGTTTGAGTCTGACCCAGTTGGTCTATTGTTAACCACTTTAAGAGGTTAAAAGCTATACAAAGTAATACATTATGCGTTAAAAATGCTGAGTCAAATGCTTTATGCTTCTAAATTAAATACGTATCGCGGTAAAATCTACGTCTATCTACAATCGGCTTGAGTTTAGGTTATTAAGGTCAAAACGTTTTACGATGCTTGTTGAAAGGACTAAAGTGGTACGCAAACATAATAGGACTTAAATATAGGAACAGTACTACGGTATAAGTTTTTCGACTTGGGAATCAAACTTAGTACCACTACGGCCAGTACCCTAATTCTATAGAAGACACGACAAAAATAATAAGTAATTTAAAGAAAAAAAAATTGTTCCGTATACAGAGGGTAAAAAGAGGAGGAGGAGGAGCTCGTGGCTAAATAATTACAGCCGCATAGACCGATCTTCCGGGTTAAGCCACGCTTGCCGAGGTTGGTCTGTGGATGGGTGACCATTTACCATAGCGAGTTTCCTCCGTGCCTCGGAAAGCACGTAAAGCCGTTGGTCCCGGCTGTCATTTGTAGATCTTTGACAGTCGTTACTGTTGGTCAGAAGCCAGACAGTCTGACAACCAGTCTTACCAAGAGTATCGTATTACCCAGTTACTGGGTTGTGGAGGTCTATATATATATAGGATAGGCAGTCGCTCCATGTAAAATACTGATATTCAGCTGCATCCGGTTCGACTGGAAGCCGACCCCAACATAGTTGGGAAAAGGCTAGACAGATGATGATACAGAGGGTAAAAAGACCCATCACATAGCCGAAATCTACGCACTCTGTACATCAAACTAAATTACCTACATTGAGCAAAAATAATTCCTGGGAAACGACTTTTATTTTTAGGCATAAAAGAAACGCTGTTTTTTGTAACGCGCAATGTAAGGCGCGTAACCGACTGCGCCTGTGTGTCGTGCAGTGACTACACAGCTGAGCCAAGGCGGTCGTGTGCGTTTGATATTCATTGCGTTTTTGTAACTTCAAATGCGTAATTTGTTGAGAAAAATTTAACATTTTGATAAGGTTGTTTTGAAGAAAGTTTAGTATTATCACTTAGAATATGTTTTAGGAAAAAACTAAAAAATTAAATGTATACTTTGACCTTCAATATCTCCAAAACCAATGATTTCCCAGGTATGATCTAGAAGAAAAAAATGATCCCAATGATGGGTAGAATATGTCGTTTTCGTTATCGTTAAGGATCTTTTTATACCCGATATAAAGAGTGCCAATGCAACCTTATAATTAAGTCTGGGCTATCCGTCTGTCACAAGGGTATTTAGCAGCCGTTAGAGGTAGCCAAATGCAAATTTCACTGATTATGTGTTGTTATGGCATTCATCTTGAGAAATAATCTATACATATAAAAGGAGAAGCTGACTGACTGACTGATCTATCAACGCATAGTCTAAACCGCTGGGGTTAGAAACTTGGAATTTTGACAGTAGGTTCCTTTTGTAACGTAGGCATCCACTAAGAAGGGATTTTTCGAAATTCAACCCCTAAGGGGGTTAAATAGGGGATAAAAGTTTGTATGGAAAATCGTCACTTAACGGGTTCAAAATTTCACGCAAGCGAAGCTGTGGGCGAAAGCTAGTAAAATGTAACCAAAAATCTAATCCCAAAAGGATTATACAAGACAAGTTCTAGTATAACAAGGATGTTATAGAAGAGTTCTCTAAAAATTTGATATTTTTCGTAACTTTTCTTTACGGCTATATCTCATATCGTCACCCTCTGCGCTAACTGTCGTAACTAGCAATTGATAAGTTTTCACAGAAATTCTCACAGAGTGACGTACCTGCTTCAAATGAATAGAAATAAATAAATAGATACCTTAGGGCTTTAGGGCAACTACTAACCAAGCCAAGAGTAATCCAAGAGCAACATAAAAAAGTTATTAATTCATTAATAAAGCCACAGCTAACGCAACTACCTACTGAAAAATTATCAATTGCTAGATTGATTTATTATTATATTATTAGATTGATTGATTTGATTGCAGTTAGCGCGGAGGGTGACGATATATGGTAATAATACATAATATATGACTTTTTGGCTTGATTTGTAATTCATACTGTACAGATACTCGTAAACAACAAATACTAAAAAAACGCTCCCATCTTTTTATTTATCAATCCTGAACCCAGTGTGAGTATGACTCGTACTAAACCGGGTTCTTTTTACTTTTCCCTCTACCTTTTTAATATTTACCTTTCTAAATGATCTTAAATCCTTTGTTCTCACATGCAGTTCTCTCAGACAAGCAAAATCGATTCTCGCCATCTACATCGTTAGGTTACATAGCGACGATTCAAACTCGGGCTAGAGTTACGTTCAACTCGCAACTACAGTTTAGTTGAGTTAATCGAGAGCAAACTGCATTGCTCAAGATTGTACATTTCACGGTACTGACCAAACTGTTCTTCTCTATGTATGTACTCTTAAACTATGATAAATCATAACTACAGGGTGTTAACGAATTCGTGTAACTCCTTAAAACCACATGATCTACTACTGATGTAGACAGGCCCAGCATGGGATTTAGCTTGATTAAAAATAAAAAAAATAAAATTAGTATTTTTTCATGTGGCTTAATTACCGATCGTATCTAAGCCCACTTATTAAGGATTCAATAAAAAAAAAGAATTATTTTTTTGCAAAAAAAAATGTTTTATTTGTGTGAACATTTTGATGCCACGCATAAATTAATGAAGACACGGCTGGCAGGCATGACTAACGCGATATGGCTCTTTGCAGTCAGATAACTCAAGGCTCTAAAATGACTCAGAAATAGAAAACCAAGTTTTTTTTTTGAATTTTTTTAGTTGGTTTTCAAAAACTCCTGTTTATGGTTAATCTGTGTCACCAGTAGATCACGTGGTTTACACGAAGGAATTACACGAATTCGTTAACACCCTGTATACAGGGTGTAAAAAGACCCATCACATAGCCGAAATCTACGCACTCTGTACATCAAACTAAACTACATTGACCAAAAATAATTGCTGGGAAACGACTTTTATTTTTTGGCATAAAAAAATGCTTTTATTTGTAGCGCGCAATGTGTGGTTGTGACGATGCCGCGCGTTTGCATGCGTGAAGCGGCCACACAGCTGAGCCAAAGCGGACATGTGCGTTTGATATTCGTTGCGTTTTTGTAACTTCAAATGCGTAATTTGTGAGGAAAAATTGAAAATTTTGATATGGTTGTTTGGAAGAAAGTTTAGTATTATCACTTAGAATACGTTTTCGGAAAAAACTAAAAAAAATGACAACTTTGACCTTCAATATCTCCAAAACCAATGGTTTCCCAGGTATGGTCTGGTAGAAAAAAATGATCCCAATGATGGGTAGAATATGTGGTTTTCGTTATCGTTAAGGGTCTTTCTACACCCGATATACAACGTCTAACAAAAATACCCCTAAATCCGAAAGGGGGTTAAAAGGTCCCTTGTAAAGAGTCTACTCTAGTGGTCGCATGTGCAGCGGCATTTGATCGCTGTTTTAAGTTCGATTGCCGGGTGCAGGTAATGTTTTATGGGTTTTTTCTGTTAAAATATTCTTAATAGCATAGGGTGCCCGCTAAAAATTAGAATAGGGTCACCCTACAACAATACGTCCTTGCGTCCTTGCTTACCCGCTTGGAGAATACAAGTCAAAATCAAAACAAAACATCAAATAGAAAAATATCTCACAAAAAGGTCACCGTCTACACGCGTAGCAATCGTAGCATTACATAACTACGCCGTAGCTGTCTACGCCGTAGCTATTGGGGTAACTTCCGAATAGTGACGCGCTATGTGGGTTTGCACATAATATTGGTACGTTATACCCGTTCAATGTTACGTACCGAATTTATGGAGCTGACTTTGATTTTGAAATGGTATTTCACATTGCAAGGTAATAGCAATAGTCGTAATCGTAAATGCTTTGCCTTGATTTTGAATAGGAAATAGAATGTAGCGGAACAGTTACTTTTGATGTATATCGTTTTATTAACTTATGAATAGTCTCTTTGAATTTGAGTAAAGATTTTACTTCATTGTGGTCTTTGGAAAAAGTAGATCGCTGATAAGACGTCATTTAAACAATTAAAATTGATAATAACGAAGATAGGCAGCAAAATCTTATACAGGCTGTAAGGGTAAACACCGTTATCCTTGAAACCAGTGGTTTGGTTTCATTTATAGAACGTAAAATCAATGAAAAATAGCAAACTTTTTTTTTTTTTGTAATAAAATTATTTTTTCTCAAATGCATTTCACCCTATGCGCGGGGGCAACAAGTTACGGGAGGGGGCGCGCGGAACTCGCCGCGTGGCCCGACGCACGGCCCCGCACAGTTTGCTACCCCAGTCAGTCAGCTGTCTAGTTAGCGAGTGTGTGTACGCCGCGTCATAGCGCCGCCGCGCCGTGCCGCTCATTTCTCGCGCGTACATTTTTTTATTTTTTTTTATTTTTTATATTTAAGTCAACTACCCATGGTTTGAGTGAAAACGGTGTTTACCCTTACATGCTGTATGTAGTAATATGACCATCGGTCGGTGTAATTATTTAGATAAAGCTTATCGGTTGAACGCTTGCCTTTGGTGCTGGGGTATCTGAGTTCGAGCCCGGCCTGTGAGCCGTCGAAAAAACTCACAGTTACTACCCTGTACATGAACTTGAAAAGTCAGAGGTGTGCCTCTGAATTTTGAAATTCATGTTCTAAACAAACTTTACTAACCCGGGTATTACAAAATTGAATAAGTAAAGTTATTATTAGAGATAGGATAATCGGATGCATATTTACCTAAAGTTGAGGTGTTTGCTATTGTAGAATGCACTTTTGTATCGAAAAAATTCCGCGATTTCGGGATCAACAAATTTTGTGTTCTGATAATAGAATCAGATGTATATTTACCTACGTTCAAGTGTTGGTTATTATGGAATGCACTTTTGTATCCATCGTAAAAATCCCTCGATTCCGGAATCAACATATTTAGTGTTTTTTCTGACTATAGAATCGGTTGTTTACCTACCTAATGTTGTAGTTACCAAACTGGCATAGCAAATAATGCCATTTTTCAAAAAACAAAAAACAACTCCTGAAAGGCAAAAATTACCACGCGACATATTGGCAACTTTACACTAAAGCATTTTAAAGTTTTTTGTTGGGAAAAAAAATAAAAAAATTGCCTATTTCTCATAACTACTTGATTCCAACGAATTTTAAGTGCAGTTTAAAGGCTTATAATAAACTGGCATTTAAAGATTATGAACTTAAATAAAACTTTAAAATGCTCCAGTGTAAAGTTGCCAACATGTCGCTTGGTAATTTTTGCCTTTCAAGCGTTGATATGTAAGTGGCTCTTCCATAATTTCATAGCCAAAAATTAATTATAGATGCATCCGAATATCCTATCTACAAGGTTAGTTTTAGTATATGCGAAACCTGAAACTAGTTTGTTCAGAATCACTAGGAGAATCGATTGCCATATTTTTTACACCACATTTTTTTTTGTTTTTTTTTCATAAATTTCAATTTTGTTTCAGTAGGTTTCTACCCATAACAATTGACGGGAATAGACACCTTGAGGCTTGAAATGGTCCGCTCGGTCAGTTTCCGTGTATTAGACAACTCCTGCATAGCACATCTCAGGCATTTCACACTTTTTTAGCGAACTTAACGCGACATAAACTAAGGTGTAAATTGGAGATTTACTAAAAAAAAACACATATTCAGGCAGTTCTGATGAAAATCTTGTTGGGGTGTCTCGGTTTTCGCATAAAGTAAAAATAACGTTGTATAATTATTATCCATACAAAACAAATTGTTATTTGCAATATTGTTTTTAACGCATAAAAGAATGATCCTCGATACGTTATTTTACTCATGCAAAGAGTGTAGTTCCTTGCCATGATCCTCACGTATCGATGAACTAATAATACCCACCATCAAATACTGAGAAACATATATCTAAATTGTAACATGCTGGGAGCGACAATAGTTAGTAACACCTGTCGTGTTCGGCATAAATTGTCGGCTTAACGGAGACACATCGCCGTCAAGCGTTCCTACAATCGACATCGATTATACAAGGTTAGTCGGAAAAGGGAAACTAATTCGAAAGGGTGTTAAAGTACCCATAATAATGTGTAACTTTTGTTCTACTACTTTCCCCAAAAGTCAATGGTTTAAGAGAAATAGCTGTTCAATAAAAATACGGTAAAATCTATCTAGCAGCTGTGTTTACATTTTAAGTCATATTTGGAGACACGAATTAGAAGCTCCGTTTTCTGATTTCGTAACTTAATCAGGGACAATATTCTTTGTTAAAACTAAAATAATTATAATTTTGCATGGAAATAAAAATGATCGAGTTTTTAAATTTTAATACTTGCTCTAAAACCGTCATTAGCGATACTTTAAGTGGCCTGTGGATTAGTAGTCCATTTCCGACTTCCTTATGTATGTGGTATTTTATCAATAGATATTAACTGTTGATACTCAGCACTGGTCTCGAGACTGGAAGGGCTCGTGGCTAATTAACAACCACGTGGATAATACGATTTGCAAGGTTAAGCTGCGTTTGCCGCGGTCAGGTCGCGGATGGGTGACTATTCGTTACACATCGAGACCCTTCCATACCTCGAAGAGCATGTTAAGCAAGCCCGGGTGTCATACAAATACCTATGACAGTCAGCAGCCCGATAATCTGATAACCGGCCTAACCTTAGGATATCGGCATTGCCCAGTACCTAACTGGGTTGCGGAGGTCTGATGGCAGTCGCTCCGTGTAAAATACTCGTATTCAGCCGCATCTAGTTATACTAATCTGGTCCTAACATAGTTGGGAAAAGGCTAAGCAGCTTTGTTTTTGGTCCTTCGGTCCGGGATTAGAACTTGTGTTATTATAGGACCTATATTGATAGTGGCGTCAGTGTGAGGTCCTGAATTCGATTTTCGGTTTTTATACGGTTTTACGTATAGGCAGTTTATTCTGCTTATCCCTTTTAACAATGTTTTTATAAGTCAGTTGGTAAATTACTACTGTCACAATCGCCACGGATTAGTATCCAACTTATACCTATTTTGTTACTTTATTAAATTAACCTAACTATTGCTAAATCTGTGGTTTGCGTCAAATCTCCTCAAACTTAAACTACTTAATTAAAACTAACGGCGTCCTGGGTCATACAGTTGGACGACGCCATTAGCAACAAATAAAACCAAACATCTACTATTTTCCACGTAATAATGTGCTGTACGTTTCCACAATGCAGCTATACGACAAATGCCAAAAACAAAAGGTAGGAAAGTTAGTTATTATACTTTTATCGTTAGTCAAGTTAACAACCTAAAGGTTGTTTCGATTAGTAATATGTAACTCGTCCATTTTAAACGAAAATAAAGGAGAACCTCTTTTTACTTCGTGAGGTACTCATTAGGAACTCCTCATTCAAAGTGAGGGTAGGTGAGAGAGACTGGTGAGCGGTGGACTCGTTTGTGCCACACGCAGCGAAGCAGCGCCGAAGTGACTGAAGGATAGAGAAAAGGCGCCGATCGCGCGAACGAACAAACGCTCCTCATTAAATATTGCGTCCCTATCACTCACACACTCACTTGCTCATCAGTCAAACACACACTCGCGCTCATACAAATAATAAATTGAGGAATTAGATGAGATTGTTCAAATTTGAAATACGAGTAACTCCCTCAATTTTTATTTTGAGGAACTCAAACGAGGTAATTTACTAGTGAGGGTCGCATCACTAGTTTCGATTATTGTCGCCTCACCCCATCACTATTATGACCTACATAATAACAACCATCCCAGAACTGATGCTACGTGATAAATAATGTACTTTTAAAACAAGTTATCGATTTTCCCTTTATGATTGATGTATTTCACGATGTGTCTGCACTGCAATTTGAACCGTACGTCAATGTAATAAGTGTCACACGATGCGGCATTGTAAAATGCAACAATTTTATCTCTAATACTGAAAGGGAAATTGGAAAACTGCAGATGTAAGGACTAGCAACACGTAGGAGTTTTATTACGTGATATGTTTTCTGTCGAACAGTTACTTATAACTGTATCTTATAAGACTTTACTTCAACGACTTTAGGTGCCAGGGCTGTCTCACCCTTTCAACTATGTTTTGGGTCAATAAAGTTTTTTTTTAAATTTAGCCTTTTGTCAATAAAGTTTTTTTTATTTACCCCTTTTCTCGAAATACCTTAGACATTTATGTTCCGTACGCAAATCGAACCCGTGATCCGTGCAGAACCACGTTAATATAATGTTCACGAAATTGCCCATGTTTTGAACTAAATTTTAAGCAACGATAAAATTCACACTCACTAAAGACATTTTCCTTTTTATATTAAAAAACTTACACTACTACTTTCAACACTTTCGATACTCGTACAGACTTGTACTATAAGCAAGCTGTATTGAAAACTACAAAAGAAAGTGCAGAGAAAGGACAAGGCGACCTCGATTGGCCTCAGCAACTGGGCCAAGGAGTATTACTGATGAGGCCATATCGAGATCAGTCCCCTTTCTGGAGCGAGTTTATACAAACTATCACTTGGTCCTTGTGTCCAATTTTATTTTTGCGTCGTGTTGGGTTGTACGAATATGTAATGTTGTCATTTATATTCTATAGTACGTATTTTCCATTGAAATGGAATTGAAAAAAGAATCATTGTGTGTTAGATGTCACTGCGTAATGTGTTAAAAGGTTCTTTTAACAAAAATATGCTTTACATTAAATTTTTTCTACATTCTGTTTTTACGTATTTCAGAAACAGAGTAGCACTCTGTATGAATGTACAAACGAAGTTGTCAAATGCATAAAACGAAACAACATTACAAACTCAAATAATAATTTATAAAATACGTAACATTATTTAATTTTTCGGTAATCATAAATAAAATCGTAATGGATTTGTATAAATAGAAAAATAAAATATCAAGAGGTGTTTTTTAGGGTTCCGTACCCAAAGTGTAAAACGGGACCCTATTACTAAGGCTCCGCTGTCCGTCTGTCTGTCCATCTGTCACCAGGCTGTATCTCATGAACCGTGATAGTTAGACAGTTGAAATTTTCACAGATGATGTATTTCTGTTGCCGCTATAACAACAAATACTAAAAAACAGAATAAAATAAATATTTAAGGGGGCTCCCCTTAACAAACGTGATTTTTTTGCTCGTTTTTGCTCGATATTGATAACGGCAACAGGTAGGTAGACGCTTGAAATATTCACAAAATATTTAGTTATATATTAACTTTAAAAATAAATAATTAAATTAAATTAAACAAATATTTAAAGGGGGCTCCCATACAACAGACATGATTTTTAGATTTTTAGTCGTTTTTATAGATAATGGTACGGAACCCTTTGTGCGCGAGTACGACTCGCTTTTATCCTTGCTCATCTCTAGTATTTCTCCTGTATCGTGAATGCATTTACAGACACATATCTCACATGCACAAACACCCAGAACCGAAACAAGTATCTGTAGGCCATACAAATATTTGTTCAGTGCGGGAATCGCACCCACGATTGATGAATCACTCAACTACTGCACATTGAGAAGTGATAGCTTTATGGTATGTCTATGTGGCGGCATCTATCTCGCCACATGCGAACTATCCTACATCGCGCAATCAAGATTTAACACGCAGATAGTATACAACGTCATTTTACTTTATGCGAAAACCGAGACACCCAAAGCAAAACAAGATTTTCATCAGAACTGCCTGGATATGTGTTTTTTTTTAGTAAATCTCCAAGTTACGCCTTAGTTTATGTCGCGTTAAGTTCGCTAAAAAAGTGTGAAATGCCTGAGTTGTGCTAAGCAGGGGTTGTCTAATACACGGAAACTGACCGAGCGGGCCATTTCAAGCCTCAAGGTGTGTATTCCCGTCAACTGTTATGGGTTTCTACCTACTGAAACAAAACTGAAAATTATGAAAAAAAAAACAACAAAAAATGTGGTGTAAAAAATATGTCAATCGATTCTCCTAGTGATTCTGAACAAACTAGTTTCAGGTTTAGTATATACTAAAACTAACCTTGTATACAGGGTGTTAACGAATTCGTGTAATTCCTTCAAACCACGTGATCTACTGGTGACACAGATTAAACCTAAATGGGATTTTTTGAAAATAAACCAAAAAAAAATAACAAAAAAAAAATGATTTTCTATTTCTGAGTCATTTTAGAGCCTTGAGTTATGATATGTGACTGCAAAGAGCGATATCACGTTAATTGTGCCTGCCAGCCGTGTCGCCGTGCTTTCATTAATTTATGCGTGGCATCGAAATGTTCACACAAATACTTAAAACATTTTTTTTTGCAAAAAAATTAATTCTTATTTTTTTACTGAATCCTTATTAGGTGGTTTAGATACGATCGGTAACAAAGCCGCATGAAAAAATAATATTTTTATTTTTAATCAAGCTAAATCCCGTGCGGGGCCTGTCTACATCAGTAGTAGATTATGTGGTTTTAAGGAATTACATGAATTTGTTAACATTCTGTATACAACCTCCCAACATCAACCGTTGGGCAGTAGCCCGCCAGGCACAAGACTCCGCCTGGTTGGAGGATCCTCCCTTTGGTTGGAGGAACACCACCTGGTTTCTCCACATCTACACCAGCGCGCTTTCATGTTCATCTTCAACTTTCATCTCCTCTTGCGTCAAGCGCATGCAATATTGATTGCCTTATGACGCATACAGCTTATCGTATACACCGGTGCGCCTCGGTCAGTCGTCAGTCGACATACAATAGACGGATTAGCGTGCGCTAGGGGCATGCGCTTTTGTCGAACTAGTGTTAAGGCATGCGCTATGGCGCTTCAGGCATGCTTCAGACGAAGACGCAGGATGAACATGAAAGCGCGCTGGTGTAGACATAGCTTTAAGTGCCCGACTTCAGGCACTCTGTCTCATATTATTTTTAACTTTAAAAGTGCTTACACTAAAACTACTTTAATTCAATAGTAGTTAAGCTCACAACAGATTGTACAAATCTTCGAAGTTCGACAATCTCAAATCAAAGTTGAATTCAGCAAAGTTCAAAATCAATACGACTGTTCGAAGTAGGTCATAGTTTAGTTGTAAGTTCAATACAAATTAACTGAGGTTGTTGAGCGCATTCTATTGTTTGTTTCCGCTTCAGGTGGCCACACCACTGACACCACCTTAATTAACGGACCTATTTGACCAACGGTCTCGAAATAGCCCCAATTATTGAAAAATAACACATTAATAAATCAGCCTATAACTATCCCACTGAAAGGTAAAGGCCTTTTCGCATACAGAGAAGGAACGAACATTAATCACTACGCTTGCTCACTGCGGGTTGGCGATTTCAGACCATTAAGTCCAGGTTTCCTCACGATGTTTTTCTTCACCGTATGTCAGTGCCGTCTTAGATTTACTAAGAAAGTACATATGACATTGAAAAAGTCACATTGGTAGTACATGCATGGGTTTGAACCCTCAATCCGGTGCTTAACAAGCAGGTCTGTAACCTCCGGACCACTACAACATTAATGAAAAATAGTAGAAGCGTAACAAAATGTATCTTTCATTCCAATGAAAATTTTAATAAAAAGAACATTATAACAATCATCCCAAAATAAAGAATGCTGAAGTTTAAAACTCTAATTATTATGATAGTGAAGGCACAAACGATGTTACTGCCATCAAGTAGAGTAGAGACAAGAATAAAATCAATCTGAAACTACTATACTGTTAACAGCCCAGAAGGGTACGAATATTCCCCATCCACAGTATTTTATACATGCATACACAATGCAACCAAATAAAAAAAATCCTGTTATTTCGACAATTCTTGACGGATAATATCTGATCCGCCTTGCTTGAATTGTTGTTGAACTAGCAACACATTGATTCAAATGGCTCACTATGAAGGCGTTCTTCAAACTATCATTACAAATAGGTTTTAAAATACCCTTGATATATTTGAACATCGTTGCATAAAAATACTAATGCATAGAAATAATAAACAAATCCTGGCTAAAATATTGATCTTTCTCGAAGGATAAGAGTTGATCCGTTGGCCTTGCTTGAACTGTAGTTGAACCAGCGATAGATATTGATTCAAATGGCTCACTATGAGGGCGCCGTCTAAACTATGATTACAAATAGGTAGGTGCAGGGTCTTGTTTTGACCTTTCTTGAAGTATAACAGTTGATCTTTTTGGCCTTGCTTGAACTGTAGTTGAACCAGCAATAGATATTGATTCAAACAGATCACTATGATTGCGTCCTTTAAACTCTGATTACCAATAGGATTTAAAATACTTGAACATCGTTGTATCAACACTGTAACAGTAAAAAAAAACCGCTTATTTTGACCTTTCTTGAAGGATAACAGTTGATCCGTTGGCCTTGCTTGAACTGTAGTTGAACCAGCGGTAGATATTGATTCAAATATGTCACTATGACGGCGTCCTTCAAACTATGATTACTTTTATTGACGAAATTGATTTCATTTGACGACACGTTTGGTGCAATGGCTGAGCGAGTGACTTCTGCGCTACGGGTCGTGAATTCGATTCGCACACGGAACAAAAATTTGTAAGAAAGAAAGCAAATACGTTTATTTGCGGTAAACATGATGCAAAAAAGAAAATAAAACACAAAAACCAAAAATAAGAAAGTTGAGGGAAACATGCGTCACATCCACGCAAAATGGCTATAAACGGTATGGCCTACAGATAGTTGTTTCGGGTCTGTGCGTTTGTGTATGTGAGATTTGTGTTTGTAAACGCACCCACGATACAGGAAAAATCCTAGAGTGGGGCAACGCTTTTAGAAAAAATAAAATAAAAAATAGTTTTTTCTCTAGGTCCCGTATAGCTCTCATTTTAAAGATAAACGTTGCCCCACACTAAGATTTCTCTTGTATCGTGGGTGCGTTTACAGACACAAATCTCACATACACAAACGCCCAGACCCGAAACAACCATCTGTAGGCCATACAAATTTTTGTTCCGTGTGGGATTCGAACCCACGACCCGTAGCGCTGAAGCCAATCGCTTAGCCACTACACCAAACGTGTCGTCGTCTTAAGCTCCGTCTTAAGTGTCGTTTTGAGTTCTCCAGGGATGCTGCCAGTTTTTGAAATTTGAATGAGGTCAATATTTTGACAGCTCCTCTTGAGATGCTGCTGCGCTGCTGCTAAAAGGTCATACATGGTGAATGGTAATTCGACCTACTCCTTGAAAGGGGTTATACTAGAGAGCATTGGTAATAAATTAACCTTCGTCAACTGTGGGTCGACAATGAGCGGTTTCCGAGATATCGTGGTTTGAATTCTTATCGAAAAAAGGACTTGTAAAAACTACTTATTTCTGGGCATTCAATTGATACTTTTCTAAAGACTAGTAAATTAGCAATCACTTTAGACCAGGGCCCCAATTCTCCTAAAATAAATTGTTGCCAAACGCAATCGAACCACAACCGTCAGTCAGTTTTTGTTTTCGAAAACTTTCAAAATGATTGATTTTGTGTCAAACTATTTGATAGCTTTTGAAATTGAGAACTGTCTAAATGAACGGTTTGGCCTTGGTTCGGTTGTGATTTATCAAGATTTATTTTAGGAGAATTAGGCCCCAGGGGTCGGCAATCTTTTGAGTCGGAAGATTCAAAAATTACAATTTACAAAATTTCAGAGTTTTTAAAGAGCCACAAATTTTTTTCTTGCCAACCATGGACGTACAAAAAAGATCGGACAGATTTTCGCTAACAAAAAACTGTGTCACTCAGAGTCAACCAGTTTGCTGTACGTACAGGCTGGCACGCACACATTCACACATAGCCAGCCATTACCGCGTAAACGTCAACAGAGTCTACACATAAAAGTGGCAAAAAAATATTAAAATACAGCATGTCTTGTGTGGTAAAATGGTGTAAAAACCGTAGTGATCGGAAGAAAAAAAATCCAGGAATCACGTTTCATAGGTCAATGAATAATTCAATCACTTAATTCCCAATTGTATACATTTAAATCAATCTTTATTCACCAGAAGAAAAGAATCCGTCACAAGGCCAGTGTTGTCAATTTTCACGTGTGCAAATTACCCTAAATATGGGAAATTTATAGTTTTTTGTTCAATTCAATTTATTTATTACTAGGTATTTTATTTATATATTTTTTTACTAGATTTCCTTAAGAAAATGAAGTACGGAGAAATGATTGGATTAAAAAAATAAGAAATTGTAATGGTGAACACGATTGGATTCTAAACAAATACAGTGTCATTTGCAGTCTACATTTTGAAGTTAACGACATATACAACTAAAGGAGGACTCCGGTGTGTTGTTACATATGCAGTACCTCAAAATGTAAATTAACAATCTAAGCTAACATGCCATTTATTTTGCAGATATTTTCATAGGGAGATTTGGTTCTTATCATTAACCTTTTCAAATGGCACGGTATAATTCTGCCTACATTTCCAAGAAATTTGTCTGCCAACCTGTATAAATAAATTGTCTTAAAATAAAATGATATTAATGGGTAAATTTGGCTAACATGACAACCCTAAATTCATTCACACTTAGATAGTCGCCGCCATTACGGGACACAGTTTTGTCTTAGCGGGAGTTCCGTCCGATCTTTTTTGTACGTCCATGTTGCCAACAATAAATAGTACTTGCATAGATAACGTTTTTTGAAAAAAAAAAAAAACTAATCTTTATATTCGTAAGAAAAATATCTATTTATTCATATTAGTAGTGTTTTTTCACAACAAATTAGATAATATATTAGTACGCAAATATTATAATAATATGATATTCGCGTTTGGAACTAAAGAGCCGCATGTGACTCGCGAGCCGACCCCTGCTTTAGACCAAAATTCTCAATGTCTCAGAAATAAATATTTATTATATAATTTTATTTTTGATGGGATTAATTTGTTGCCAATGGTCTCTTGTGTTACCCATTTCAAGGAATAGTTCGAATTACAATTCACCCTATACAGGGGTAAAATAGTAACCATAAATAAATCTTCTTATTTTTACCTTTCTTGATATATAACAGTTGATCTTGTTGGCCTTGCTAGAATCGTAGTTGAACCAGCAATAGATATTGATTCAAACGGCTCACTACGCCGTGAGCTGAGCTCGCACATCAGTTTCGCTGAGCCAGATTTATTCCAACTAATCTCCGTGTTATATTATCGCGATATTTCAAAGAATGTCTTGAGTATTCTTTGTGAAGAATTATGGGTATTATTCGTTAATATTCAGTTAATATGCTAGACTTGTTGCTCGTTCTTCTAAGCTGTTGTTTATTAAGTATTTATTTCGACAAACTTATATTCTCTATTTCAAATAACATTAGACAAATAAGACGTATTTTAGCATCGACTTCGTTCGATTGTAACTAGATGGCGTTGTAGCTATTTCTGAATCTTGATAAATCGCAACCGAACTAAAGCCGAATCGTTCATTCAGACAGTTTTTAACAGGTGACAGAGTTTCTTGAAGATAGGATTTAAGTATTGGAATGACTGATATATTATTATTGTGTTGATACTTTTTATTTTTTTTCGTTTATTTTTTTCTTTTTCTTTCTGTTAATTTGACATCTATTTATTAATCTGTTTAAAAGTATATATTTTTTTTAAATTTTGCATGGCGTAAGCCATTAAGCCATGAATGTGGCGATCATTATAATTTGTTTAATGTAACACCATATGTACCTGCCCATATTACGCAAATAAAGAACATTGAATTGAATCAATTTCAAAAGCTGTCAAATTGTTTGCCACAAAAAACAAAACCAATTATTTTGTCAATTTTCTTAAACAAGAACTGACTGACGGTTGTAGTTCGTTTGGGTTTCATTAGCTACATCTACACGGTGTGTCCGGTTATGGACTAGCGATATTGTAGGTGCTATTTATATAGCAACTATTCTAGTGCACAAATACACTATACACTAGGGCCAATTCACTTCCATTTTTTTGTTGAGATATTCTGTACATGTGTACAAAAAAAGTCATATCTCTCAAAGTTTTGGTCCTACTGAGATAAAAGTAGGCTTAATCGGAGGGCAACAATATTGTCTATCGTTTACATTACGATACAATGGGTTCACATTTTCGTAACTTTAAGATAGAGAATATCTCAACAAAAAAGCAAAATGGCTGCCAAATAGCGGGGAAATGAATTGGACCCTAGTGTATAGTGTATTTGTGTACTAGAATAGTTGCTCTGTAAGTACCTAGAACATCGCTAGTCCATAACCGGACACATTGTATAATATAACATCAATATAAAATTATAATCCATTTTAGCAATGAAATGTATAGGAAATAAGCAACATGTTTGCTTCCAGCAGGGAATTAACCCGGTATTATGGTTTTATGAACCTTAATGATCAATCAAGTAGAGCTGAAACTCTACTTGAACAAATGGTTCAAAAGTAATTTGTGCCTTGGTGGGCCACTTTTGTCTAATGGCCTATGGAATTAAGTCTTAGTATAAATTAATGCATAATGTTAATTGCACGTCTTTCACACCGATAATTCAGCCCTCATCAAGCTGTCTCCCCCCCCTATGTCCACGCCAGCAACGCCCTAAGCCGAGGTGCTCGTCCCACTAGGGGTCGCCCTTAGTGCTGTTGTTGCAGGTAGTCATGATGTTAGTGTAGTACAAGTAGTTAGCTTAGGTTAAGTATTTTACTTCCCCCACATTGGCTGGAGACCCTTCAGGTCACGCCAATAACTGCCCGGTTACGTAGGAACCGTCCCCTAGGACGACCTACAGCAGTCAAATAGAAAAAAAAAAAAAATTGCACGTACGTCCGATGTTGTTGTGGTGAGTTTTTGCAGATTATTTAATCTAGCAATTGCTTTTTGTTGCAGCGATTCCGTTCGTTGTATTTTTATGAACTACCTGCTACAATCAAAACGAATGTTACAAGTTAAACAACGTAACAATGTATGCCAATTAAAACTACGTTAGGTTAATGATGTTCAAACCCACCCATGTACGAATGTGATTTTTTTAATGTCATTACGGGCTGAAATTGTAAACACTCGACAAACCGAAATGGGAGATTGTACTCATCACTATGAACAACTTTTATTATGAGAACAAACCTGAAATCGCGAAAAAAAACCGCGGTTCCCTACATTTTGACGAGTTATGCTAACATAAATGTAGGGAACAGCGGTTTTTTTTAGCGATTTCAGGTTTTGTCCCATAGTAAAACTTGTTCATAGTGATGAGTACAATCTCCCATTTCGGTTTGTCGAGTGTTTACAATTTCACTCTATGCATGTACTTTCTTAGTTAATGTAATACGCCACTGACATACGGTACAGGGGCCCAATTCTCCTAAAATAAATTGTTGTCAAACGCAATCGAACCACAACCGACAGTCAGTTTTTGTTTTCGAAAACTTTCAAAATGATTGATTTTGTTTTTTGTGTCAAACAATTCGACAGCTTTTGAAATTGAGAACTGTCTGAATGAACGGTTCGGCCTTGGTTCGGTTGTGATTTATCAAGATTTATTTTAGGAGAATTAGGCCCCAGGACAACATCGTGAGGAAACCTGGAGTAAGGTAATGGTCTGAAATCGCCAACCCGCAGTGAGCAAACATCCAGTCTAACCAGATGTGACTGAATACCAGTATTTTACACGGAGCGACTGCCATCAGACCTCCGCAACGCAATTACTAGGTAAAACCGATATCCTAAGGTTAGATCGGTTGTCAGATTTTCGGGCTTCTGACTACCCGTAACGACTGTCATAGGTATTCGTATGATAGTCGGGACGCGGCTTAAACTGCTCTCAGAGTTACGGAGGGGTCTCGTTTTGTAACGAATGGTCACCCATCCATGCACAGACCGCGGCAAGTGCAGCTTAACCTTGCAAATCGTTTGATTTCCGCGATTGTTAACTAACCCCTCGCCCTCGCCACACGACAGCAGATTATACACCGTGGGCCCGAGGTACCCGAAAGATTTTAACCACGCCTTTCTGATGCTATTATGAGTCAAATGTTATATCAATGAAAGTCCAAATCAGTTTTTTTTGTTTTTCGTTATTTAATAAATCAATTAACTTTAGTACTTCCTTACAGACAATACCTTAGGTTGAACTGGCAACATTTATAAATAATCGTGTGAGCGGATAAGAAACTTCTCACTTCACAACCGTCTCCGACAAATAAGACATACAGCGAGAGGGGTATGGTATGACAAAAGTCGCAACGCCGTGTTCATAGGACTTGGTACCATAGATATTTTTCGATTTGTGAATTTCCGTAAATAATGAATCTTTCGAAAATTAAGCTTTATGCAACAAAACTATATCGTAGCTTTTCTTCTCCAATTAGGCATCGGAATCGAAGGTTCAAATCTTTTGGTTACCTCGGACCCACGGCGTATAATTATATGTCTTCTATTCCCAGCACAAAAGATGATATCTACGCCATTTATTTGTTGCTCGAATTGCCTACAAATAAATAGGAAATGGTCCTTCAGCCATAAATAATACGCTTGCCTATTCCAACAAATGCGAGGTAATTTCCAGCGCGATTTGTGCCCGCATTATGAAGACAATGTGACAGGGAAACAACCGTAAAATTAGTTTTGTTCCCCCACGGACGGGAGGGGCGTAAATCATAGTTTTGGACTCAGATTGGCCTTGAAAGTTCGGACTCGATGGGCCAATGCTTGGGGCATTATTCAGAATGTAACACAATTGTTATTATAATTCAGAGCTTATGTAATTTAATAAATGTGTAATGTAACTACACTTGGGAGCAAAAAAATCGAGCCAGTCCTTTTTTCACGTGTCCTGGTTATTAGTTTATTTTTTATGAATTATATCATTCAAAATACAAAAAACTACCCTCATTGTAAAGGTTATCAAATAACCTTTTAGGCTTTATATGTTTAGAATTGATCTCTTCCATAATACCAAAAATAATAACAATATTATACCTACGTGAAAAATAGAAGTGGCTCGATTTATTTGCTCCCAAGTATATTACATCGTACATTAATTGGGTGGGATAATATGTAGTATATGACTGAAAAAAACGAATTAGTCTGTCAGTTAGATTATCAAGAATTATTTGACCCGTATTTTTTCTTTTGTAGCGTAAACCAAAATTGACGAAGATACGACACTTTTAAAATTGGCAAAATTACACAAGTAAGTACAATTTTTACTTGCTTCTGACGTCACAAGTCCCCACTCTCGAGTTTTGATGCGTTTTATCTTTCCAAATATTCATAGATTTAACTAAAGAAAAAATACGTGTCCATTATTTTTCAAAACTCTAACTGGCGGACTAATTAGATTTGCAATTTATTGATGCTGTCATCATGCCTATTGTTACCAGCTACAAAATAAGCCTAGTTTTAATAGTATTGGGCACTTAACTTCGACTGTAATTTAAATTGTGCAGTAGTACACCACGGACTACCCCCATGATCTATCTTTCACGTCTTCCTAGTCTATCCAAAGATTGTCTGGAAGATATCGCTATTAGCGATAAGACCGACATTGTATCCTTGTTTTAAATTGTTTCTGTTTTTTGCTATTGTTAAGGTGTAGAATAATGCATATTCTATCTATCTATCTATAATTATTTGAGCATACGTTTTTTGGGGTGAAATAGGAGCTGAAAGCTTTTTCGAAGTTAGGAGATTTGTATGAAAATTCTTATTTCATTGGATTATTGACTTAAAAGGCACAAACACTTTTCAAAGTAAATAACAAAAGACGGACTTTATGGATTTTAAAACTACATCTAAAACGTCTACATCTTAACGTGGGTTTAAAATTTCACGCAAACGAAGCTGCGGGCAGAAGCTAGTTTGAAATAAAACTTCAATTTAATTTTAGAGTGTATACCAGATTCGATGCCGATAGGATTTACAGTCACAAAAAAACGTTTACAGATTAAAATGCAACTGTGTCCATTAATTAATTCAAAAGCTTTGAATACGTTATCAGTATACGGTATGCATATACTACCAATGATTGACACAGCATATCAACCGAATGTCAAAGCATGTGCTTTGATCCGCGCTCGAATGCTCTTCATTAGCTGTGCCATCTAGCTGATTGGTCCTTTTGGAACGGAAGAGCGTCCTTGTTTGCGTGTTGCGTTATGTCTAATGGCTTATAGTGATGTAACGTGATGCTTAGTTCAAATCTTATCTACCTTTAATAAATTTATCGTAGCACAGGTATGAACCGTACTTAAAAGGAGACCCCTACAAAATAGTATTTATTGCAGTAATTGTACACACGGCTACGTATAAAGCTATACAGTCGCGGACTTGAAATGTTTACCATCTTAAGGTCTATTTTCGCTTGCACATTACTTAATGGAAAAAAAAATTACGGGGCAAAGTTTTTTTTCTCTACATTGATATAAAAAGGTTAATTTAAAGAGATACTAGGTAGCATAGAAAAAGAAATCAATATGTTTAGTAAATTCAATCAAATTCGCTCTATACAACTTTTAACAAGATACACATCCAAGGAGTTCATAACATTAAAACATGGTTAATAGCCTTTTTGCTTTAATCGACGCTTCACAATTTTAAAAAGTAATACACATGTAAGTTGATTATGACATCTTAAACCTTATTGCGCACAGTGTGAGAAGTATATATTGCTATTAGAGGAAAGAAGCACGCTGGAAAAAAGGAGGAGGTTGCACGTCATTTTGACCTTATACAAAACGCACGCAAAAAGACACCCTACACTTCTCCAAGAACTTAATAGTCCCAAAATTATAAACAAATAATTTGGTCTTTAGTTGCATTAGCATAAAGTTGTCTCTTGCTGAGCCGTTCTCCATGATTCATAGTCAGACCAGCCTAAAGGTCTTAACAGTTAACAGTTAATATGAAATATGACAGCAATGTTTTAGACAATAACAATTGTACACAAACTAGCCAACATTGGAGCCAAGTCTTCTCTATAAACAAAGGTCTGCCTCTTGAATTTGGCGCATTGTTGGGCCATGATTTGTGGGCAGGAGGCTGTATAATTTGTTTTGAAGTTGAGTCATGCAACTAAACAACAGAAAATCCCATGAAACAAAACTATGACGGAAAAATGAACTGGCGTCTACAGAAAAATATTTTAAAAACTGAATCAGGGGGCCTACTCCCTAAGTCCGTCAACGAAGTTAGTAGCCCGTCCGAAAGTAGCCCGAAACGTAGGAGTGAACAAAACAAGTGTCAAGTTCAACTTTTCTGAAGGGCAAAAACAAATCAGTAGTAGAGACAACTGTCAAATCGTGTTGTCATTCATTCTTAGTTCGGGCCCCGAAATAATCGTATGTCCGTAGGTGATAGGGAGTAGGAAACGCTCGTAACTAAGGCCGAAACTACGGACTTCGTGCTTAGGGAGTAGACCCCTTGAGGCTAGATATTATACTTAATGTCATTCATTTTTAAACGTATTCAAATCTATATCATCATCATCATCATCATTCCGAAAGACGTCCACTGCTGGGCGCAAGCCTCCCCCCAAGCATCGCCACATCGACCGGTCCTGTGCTTCTCACATCCAGCGGATTCCCGCGACCTTCACCAGGTCATCGGTCCACCTTGTGGTAGGCCCACACACGCTGCGCCTTTCGGTACGCGGTCGCCACTCCAGAGCCTTTCAGCCCTATCGGCCATACGTTCTGTTAGCAAAGTCGATGTATGTGTAATGCTAATCTTTAGAATGCTTCGTATTCATTTTGATAATGTTCTCCATTATAGATTTATAAAACCTACTAGCTTTTGCCCGAGGCTTCACTCGCGTTAATTAAGCTCAAAAAAACTCTTAATACACTACTAAAGTTTCTATAATAATATAATTCACCATGATTCGAAAGACACGTGGCGCCATCTATGAACGTTATTGGTGTTTTCCTCGGGAATAGTACTTTTTTTCGGGATGAAAGGTATCCTATGTCCGTTTCTGTACACCTGACAACGTATATGCAAAATTTTAGGATGATCGGTTCAGTGTTATAGGCGTGAAAAGGTAATAAACAAACAAACTTACTTTCGCATTTATAATATTAGTTAGGATAGGATTCGGATAACTATTTTAAATATAATAAAGACTAACAAAACTTCAGTTAAAATTTCATACCACGCCTCACCAAGTTCGAACCTTCAAACAGCAAACACAAAAACACCAAGCAATAACAATCATGCGCATTGGCAAACATATATGGCCAACGTTGGCCTCAATTCAGTCCGCGCACAAAAGCCTCCCTCGCGGATTTCGACGCATTGTTGCCCCGTGATTTGTGGGCGGAAGGCCGTATGATTTGTTATAACTTAGGCCCTTACACATCAGACAATAAACCCTTCCGAATCAATTTATTAGTTTTTGGGTACAACAAACAAGTGAGTGGTCCTTTTGAAACTTGTTCGGTATTAACAATTTTTGGTCTTTATAGATTTAGAGAGAAATAATTATGTGTTATTACATATTTATCTCTAAATGTCGGGCTTGTGGTGGACTCAGCTGCGGCTGCGGCAATGGGTGATCATTCGTTACATTTACCCCTCCGTGCCTCGGAGAGCAAGGGGCCGACTCCCTACGTCCTTCAACGAAGTTGGTAATCCGTCCGAAAGTAGCCCGAAACGTATGAGTGAACAAAACAAGTGTCAAGTTCAACTTTTCCGATGGGCAAAAACACATCGGTAGTAGGGACAACTGTCAAATCGTGTTATCATTCATTCTTAGTTCGGGCCCCGAAATAATCATATGTCCGTAGATGATACTAGGAAACGCTCGTAACTAAGACCGAAACCACGGACTTCGTGCTTAGGGAGTAGACTCCCAGGTTAACCCGTCGGTCCCGGGTGTCGTACGAATACCTATGACAATCGTTACAGGTAGTTAGAAGCTCGAACGTCTGACAACCGGTCGAACCGTAGGATATCGGCATTGCCCAGTAACTGGGTTGCGGAGGTCTGATGGTAGTCACTCCGTGTAAAATACTGGTATTCAGCCGCATCTGGTTACACTGGAAGCTGACCTTGTGGAGAAACCAGGTGTGGTGTTCCTCCAACCAAAGGGAGGATCCTCCAACCAGGCGGAGTCTTGTGCCTGGCGGGCTACTGCCCAACGGTTGATGTTGGGAGGTTGTATATATATATATATAACACACAGATAGTATAATCTGCGTGTTTAAGTTCGCATGTGGCGAGATAGATGCCGCCACAACCTCAACAGAATTGGGAAAATGCTAGGCACAGCAGTTATAGAGATAAATATGTAATACATAATATGTAATCTTTTTCCCGCGACTTCGCTCGCGTTAATTAAGCTCAAAAAACTCTTAACACACTACTAAAGTTTCTGTAACAATATAATTCAATCGTGATTCGAAAGACACGTGACGCCATCTATGATCGTTATTGTTGTTTTCCTCGGGAACAGTACTTTTTTTCGGGATGAAAGGTAGCCTATGTCCGTTTCTGTACACCTGACAAAGTATATGCAAAATTTCAGGATGATCGGTTCAGTGGTTTAGTCGTGAAAAGGTAACAAACTAACAAACTTACTTTCGCATTTATAATATTAGTTAGGATTAGGAAGTTATGATTACATCTAGATGGTTTCAAGAATCTAAAATCTTTCACTTCGCATTTTATACATAATATTTATATGCAAAATTCTGAATTTATTCTAAACTGGACTAATAAATTGCTCAGATTACAACAACATTTTTTAATTACATTTAAAAAAAGGCGTTAAATACAAAACTGGTGCTGGTACGAAATATTTAACAAAATTGGTACCAAGTAACAACATTTTGAACAAAAGGCGAGAGCCTTCTTTCTCCGACGAATTTGGGTGCTTTGTTGTTCCCGTGATTTGTGGGGGAAAGCATGTTTTGTTATTAAGCTGTGTTTTGCAACACCGTAAAACTGAACAATGTGGACTGTTAGCATATTTTTAGACCCAAAAATAAAGTCAAAAGAAGGTAGACAATGTTTTAAAAACATGTCTAAGGAAATGAGTTATTTCTCCTTCAATGCAAATTGATCCTGTAGATGTATTACTAAAAATCAAATTGACAGACTACTCATACCAATCACCCAAACATTGGCACCAACCTTACCGAACAATAGAACATTTCCTCTAAGCGCATTGTAGCCCAAGATTTGTGGCCACAAGCCTGTATGATTTGTTACATCAGTAATGATGGGTTCCCGTAACGAGCGGTTATCAACATGATTGGTCCTTACACATTATGTCCTTGTTCGTTCCGTTTGATTGTGAGCAGCTATTGGTCTTTGTCGTGCTTGTTTCGTTTGTTATTGGTCCTTGCTTACGGACTGGTGTTTATATTTGATTTGTGGTGTTGTATTTTCCTTGAGTTTTGAGGTTTGTTGTGTAGCAAACGAAATGTGTTTCTTACAAAAAGGTGGTCAAGGTTTAGTCTGGTCTTTTAGTCCGCAGGGTATCATGTATGTCTTTGATCCCTAAATGTTTTTTTTGTTTCGTTTCCAAATATGTTCGGTAAAGATTATTTTATATTTGATGTGGAAAACTAACATTCTATAAGCTGCTGTTATTACTGTACTACCAAATTCGTTTGACTGCTGTATTCAGTCAAATACGCGAGGGATTGCGTTTGATATACAAAATACCACAATGCTTAATCATCGTTGGCTTTGTTAAACAGACTTATCAGATGTTATGAATTCCCTTTGTGCACCATTTTTTGATGTTTTTCCTGTTCCGCTCAAACATTTTGTGTAATATTCGTATTTGTTTTTTCTCAATTTCACTTTTCCCCAACATCGATCTGAGAGAAGTGCTAAATTAATTTTCCGGTGCAAGTTGAAGGAGTCCGGTAATAAAGATGGATTATGGCGCTTAAAATAATATAACCACGCCTTGTGCAAAGTAGCTGCTGCTCTGTCTTAATCTCTCCTTCTCTTTCCCACAATTTTCACTTTCATGATTGCTTTATAAAGTCATCGTTACACAGTTCTGGTCCTAAGGGTTGCTCAGATATTCCGCTTCTCAACTTATATTGATATAATTCATATTAGTGTCCTCTTGTAAGACAAGGCCAATTAAGGCTATTGTTTGAGTCTTTTTTCCGGTTTAACTTTATTGTTCGGTCTTCGGTTCATTGGTTTTTCGTACCATCGAATCAAGATCGTTTACTTTTTATGTTACATTTTGGCAAACAATTCTACGTCCCACCTGATAATACCTAAGTGGTTACTGTCGCTTCTTTTTTTTTTGTTGTTCCTCCGAAAGAACCTTGCAGGGTCAATCTGTGTCACCATTAGATCATGTGGTTTTATGGAATTACTTGAATTTGAACTACAACCTCACGAGGATTGCTGATACGTTGCTAACTCTAGAGACGAAGTTGAAAAGTCTCATGCACCCATACCCTATAAACTAGAACCCAGCAGTGCTTGGCGGAGGAAAAATGTATGGTGATAGTACTTGGTCCGGACGTACCCTTTCACAAGGAGCTCTACTACTACTAGAAGCTTTGCTACTAGTTCATATTGTAATTCTGTTTCAGCCCTACACTATCATCATTATCCTGCCCTTATCCCAACTTATTTGGGGTCAGCGCAGCATGTATTTTTCTTCCATTCATCTCTATTAGCCGTCATCTCAGTAGTCACTTTCTTTCTAGTGATATCATCTTTTATGTCATCTATCCATCGTTTCTTTGGTCTTCCTCTACTCTTATAACCATCCCCATTCATACTCAAATCTTTCCTCACATGTTCCTTAGGGGTCATCCATTAATTACGTCACACGAATTTCATGTTTTTTGACCACCCGTCCTTGTTACAGCTGGTCACATTTGTGAGACCCCTCCCTCCCTAGTGTGGCGTCACATATATTGCAATTTTACATCTAGATCTTTTTAAATTAAAACAGCAAATCCGAAATTAGTTTTATTTCCATTTAATTCTTAGATATATTAGATTTTGAAATGTGACGTCACGAAATTTAGGACCCCTCCCACCCCTTGTCACATAATGTCACACTTCGTTGACCCCCTTAACACAATACAATACAATACTCTTTATTGTACACAAAATAAACAAGAAACATTACTATAAAAATAGAGATGTACAATGGGCGGTCTTATCACACTAGGCGATTTCTTCCAGACAACCTTTGGATGGACATGAAGTGCAAGAAACAAAAGAGAGGGGTAGTTCTCAGTGTAACAATAAATAAGGAGACATTAAATTAAGTACTTTAAATAAACCTTATTATTATTAACCTTAACGTGTGACGTAATTTATGGATGGCTCTTATTCCTCCGCATCACATGCCCATACCATGATAACCGGTTTCCACACAATTTCTCAGTCATCAGCGCCACTTTCAGCTCTACACTAGGTATTATTGAAATCAAAATAGCCTCGTACATGACACATTAGAGCACTTCAAGTACCAAAAACACGATAGTATGTGTCCACACGCGCCTCACATTATTCAACCCCGGCCTTCCACCATATGGTGCCCAGATTTAGTACCAACCCCACTTAGAGCATGTTTATCGAATCATTTTACGAATTTTATGGGTAGTTCTTCAGGGACAAAATTTTCGATTTCTATGGGTATATTTTTGTAACCAACTAACGAAACGGCATGTAATTTTTTATTAGTACAGTTTATCTTTATCCCTTACTGGGACAAATTATATTTTTAAATAATTGCTGTCTAGGTACAAAATAAAAATATTTAAAGTTTGTTCTTCTGATTCATATAGCGCGTCCGTTTGCCATTTTCCGGAACAAAATGGTATATGTCGAATTTTCCCTTTGATACATCAATATAAATTATAGTTATATCGAAAGGAGATGAATTGTCCTCTTACAAAAAAAATGTGTATTAGTTATAACTACGTTAGTGTGTTTATAAATAAGTAAATAAGAAGTGTCCGGCGTATAATACTGATTAATGTGGCGTAAGCTGCGCTTGACCGTACTTGGTCGGGTAATAATAATGAGGGTCTGGCTTCCCGCACGGGGAAAAGCCAGTCCTGCAACGGACGAGCCAGAAGGTGGATGTACAGCTGATTGACTTAGATCCCGATGTTACGAAGGTAAATGTCTGATTCATCTGTGTTTGGTTCAGGTGGCATTCTGATTACAATGGCTACTTTATAAGATTTATTTTATTGTTTTAAAACTTCTATCTGTGTTTCGTGTGATGCTTTTTGGTTATAGATTTGTGTAGAAAAATGTCAAAAATGAAGTCTGTATGTATAATGAGTTATGCATGATTGTAGGCAAAATCCTGATTCATCTGTGCCTGATTCGTATGGTCAAAACCCCATATGAATCATACCATAGAAGACATTAATAAACAACAGAGTGGTGTAGACGTCAAATTTGCGAATAAAATAAAGGTGACATCGAAGAAAGGTACATGCAGCTCTTTGATCAAACGTAGCCAAATATCTGCCACCGAAATTCAGACTGGAAAAGATTCGGATACAGCCCAACAAGACCTCGACCTTCCCGATGATGACAGCTTTTGGATGGAGACTTCGTCAATCGATGAAAAACTTGTAACTCCAAAATTCACCAGAGATGTCCCATCGACTCTTCATCAGAAAAGACATGAAGACATTTTTACATTAGTTTCTAAATATTTTTGTACGTCTATACCTCGTTGGATAGCTGATTAAATAAGGATGTTTGTCATGCATTTTGTTCACTTACTGTCACAGTAAATTTTTGAGATAAACATCATTGTTTATCGTGTACCTCGACGATTTTCTAATACACTTAATTAACTTTTAATGATTACTTTCAATTGAATCGTCATTAAGAACAGTTAAATACGCAGAAAGCTTTGTAAAAGTATCAGCTACAAGCTAATATCAATAATCAAAGCCAATCAATTCGATATTTTAGAGATAAATAGTGTTTAAGAAGGAATTCTGGGTATTATTCAAAATAATACAAAAATTTCAATATTACGAAATTCATTGACTTTCGGTAGAACATATGGGGGGTTAAATGTGTTTTAAGTATTTTAGCCCCCCAATAACGTAGTGCAAGGTATACGTCCAATTACCAGTAAACCTGTATACTGGAGTTTCAAAAATGTTTTACCAAGAATTATTGTTGAATCCACCAGATTTTTTCCGTAATATTATCACTGATAATTGTTTTCATAAAAACACATTATTGTTGTTGTTAAGATATGATTATTTTCTTAATACAAAGCCCATCAATGCAAAGTTTTTCATTTTTATTTGTGTTTCTGATTTTATCTGTAACAAATTCTGATTCATCTGGGCACAAAATATTCGAACGTCGATATCTTGAAAACTACTTTATAAAAACGAGTCCCTCATTCAAATACATGTTATTTGACATACCTATTTTCATATGAACATGTGTTACCGAGCTGAAAGTGAAATTCAATTTTGGCCATATGAATCAGTCGAAGAACCAAATTTCGAAGAACTACCCTTATACGCGAACAACGATTTCAATTTCTATTTTTATTGCTACCGCTTGCGGTGTATTTGTTGTCAAATGTAAATATTTGATTGGAGTATGCGGAATTTGCTTTTGTAATTTTTTTCTCATTTTAATGTTATGTAGATTTCTTACGTTGTTTCGGATTGAGTACATTATAAGAGGGAATCGAGGGACCTATCTATACTAAAGCCAATATGGAAAGAGAAATAAACGTTATTACTAATTAATTACGCAATTATCAACTTTGACAACATGTATTTAAGTTAATTTTAGAATGACAAAAATTATCAAAAAGGGCTTAAAAGTAATTTGAATGTGATGGAAACTGAACTATTAATCATTGAATTAAGGTTCATAATCCCAAAGCACGTTAATTATCACTTTAAAGTGGCTGGTATACATACAGGCTGTCCCGAAATTTACCATCAATCCGGGAACAAATTATAGGACAGTTTATGACTGATCAGTTTTTTTTTTAAGTTAGGCGTTTTCGATTTTTACGTTACCATGAAAAAAGTCTCGTGTAGTGCCGTACTTAAAGAATAGCACGAGCCCATGTCTTCCCGTGGGTGTCGTAAAGGCGGCTAAGACATTCTCTAGAGGATGGGCAGCAGCGTTCTCTGAGTACTTTAACAACCATACTGCGATCGCCAACCCGACTGCCAAGCGTGGCGATAATGGCAAACCCTCCCTTTTGGGGGAGGCCTATGTCTAGCAGTGGACTTCTTTCGGCTTACTGGTGGTGGTGAATGAAATTTACATACAAATATGCAAACACAATATCGACATAACATAAAATTTTACATGAAAAAAGTGATTTTTACAAAAAAACATACATCTTTAAATTTTTTAAATATTTTTGTGGACTGTCATACACTGCCCTATCATTTGTTCCCAGCTTGACTTTGAGTTTCAAAACACCCTGTATATTGCGTGTGTATAAAGGATGTTGGTCGTTTATTTCTCGGCTAAGAACTCAGCTCGTGGGAGGGTTAATTAAAGTAATTAAAAGATTACGTCCAGAGTATAGGCAGCAATCCTTTTGTGTGTAACCCAAATCTTAAAAACTCAAATATTATAATTAATATTCTCGAGCGTTCATTATACAGGTTGGAAATGTAAGATGGGACAGGAAAGGCTACCTTCATTATTGTAGATACAGGAAAACGTTCATAAGAGACTGACCATAACTTTTGAAGAAATAGCAATGGCTGTGAGTGCATCTTGCAATTTCTTAAGTTATGGATAGTCTCTGCTCCATCTCAAATGTCTACCCTGTATAGTTATCTATAGGAAACCTTTGTTCAAAGTAGTCACATGGATGCTTATAAGTGACTAGCTTTCGCCCGCAGCTTCGCTTGCGTGAAATTTTGAACCATAAGTTAAGTGACGATTTTCCATACAAACTTTCATCCCCTATTTAACTCCCTTAGGGGTTGAATTTCGAAAAATCCCTTCTTAGTATCCACTAAGAAGGGATTTTTCAGTAGGTTCCTTTTATAACGTAGGCATCCGCCTACGTTATAAAAGGAACCTACTGTCAAAATTTCAACTTTCTAACCCCAGCGGTTTAGGCTGTGCGTTGATAGATCAGTCAGTCAGTCAGTCAGCTTCTCCTTTTATATGTATAGATATGACCCGCTACACACTGGGTGAACTAACGAAAAATTGTAACAAAATGCTTCATTATACTGTAACATGTTAAGATCACTACATAGTATAAAACAAAGTCGCTTCCCGCTGTCTGTCCCTATGTATGCTTAGATCATTAAAACTACGCAACGGATTTTGATGCGTTTTTTTTAATAGATAGAGTGATTCAAGAGGAAGGTTTATATGTATAATACATGTATATTATAGTACCCGCGCGAAGCTGGGGCGGATCGCTAGTATAGTATATAACATGTTATGTTTAAGTACCATGAAATAGGGAGCGAGCCAATGGCCATCAACCGGACCCAAACCTAGACTCTAGGCTGCTACTGAGAAATTCCATACGGAAAAACGCAATAACACTTTGCCTGACCTGGGGATCAAACCTAAGACCTCACCTCTAGACCATCGAGGCAGTCATTCAGTCGTATATACAAAAACCGAGACATCCCAACAAGATTTTTATCAGAACTGCCTGAATGTGTTTTTTTTTTTAAATAAATCTCCAAGTTACACCGTAGTTTATGTCGCGTTAAGTTCACTAGTAAAGTGTGAAATGCCTGAGATGTGCTATGCAAGGGTTGTCTATGCACGGAAACTGACCGAGCGGACCATCTTAAGCCTCAACGAGTCTATTCCCGTCCACTGTTATGCGTAGAAACCTATAGAAAGAGGATTGAAATTTATGAAAAAAAAAGGAAAAATAGAATGTTGTGTAAAAACTATGTCAATCGATTCTCCTGGTGATTCTGAACAAACTAGTTTCAGGTTTAGTGTACTTATACTAAAACTAAACTTGTATAATGTAAGTAGAATCTGCAATCGTTTTTCACATATCGATGATGGAATCGAAACCACTTGAAGTATTAGTTCGAAGAATGTTCCATATTCCAAGCTTGGCATTAGACACATATGGCCTTGAGGAATGTGTGAAACGAGCGTGCGGATAAATAATTTTATGCGCTCTCGACGATTTCAACTTCTATTTTTATTGGTTTTTGATGGCGGCTGCGATATTTTACGGCTGTAAATGGGAATTTTTGGGAAGTGGATGACTAGTGGCTTTTATGGGGCTGGGGTACGCATCAAGATAATTTCACCACATATGCTTTTATTCTATTGTAACACTTTCAATGATTAGAAGTTCGATTTGAGGATAAGACTTTAATTATAAAAATACTTACTCGGGTTCAATCGCGTTTTTTATTTTTATTAGTATTCGTACTGTGTTGTTTTTGTTTGTTAATTTTTGTAGGTATTCAAGACTTGGTACTACATTATTCACTGGTCTGTGGTGAAGACTACATTGCTCTCTCATAACTATCCTGAATCTTAGTACTGTATACACTGAAATTGTTAAAGATATTATTTTTAAAAGAGTAACCATGGTTTTTCATGCCAGCTCTTCTCCATGGGAAACAACTTATTGGAACCGTGCACCCAAATATATATCTCTGAGATTCTTTAACCAAGTTTATTATTTTTAATAGTTTATACAGTAAATAAACCGTAAATTGTAGCCGTAAAGTATGACCGTGAGAGCATTGCTTTATTTCACAGCAAAAACTTCATAAAGGCACTTAGCGTCCCGTTTGGGGGGCGGCCATATTTTGAGTCCGTGTTGCACTGAGGGAGTGTGTCCTCGGCGTTGTAATAATTCACTGAATGCAGAAATATGTATGAAATTGCGAGATTCATGATATTTGGCTAAAATTTTAGAGGTAACTAGCTTTTGCCCGCGGCTTCGCTCGCGTTAATTAAGCTCAAAAAAAAACTCTTAACACACTACTAAAGTTTCTATAATAATATAATTCAATCGTGATTCGAAAGACACGTGGCGCCATCTATGAAATCTAGTGTTGTTTTTCTCGGGAACTGCACTTTTTTTCGGGATGAAAGGTAACCTGTGTCCGTTTCTGTACACCTGACAACGTATATGCAAAATTTCAGAATGATCGATTCAGTGGTTTAGGCGTGAAAAGCTAACAAACAAACAAACTTACTTTCGCATTTATAATATTAAGTTAGGATTGTATTAAAATCCTAGTTTCGTAATAAACGTTCGCGAGCAGCAGTAAGTAATATTATAAAATTATGTAGTTAAATATTTTTGGAAAAAACTAAGTGCGACGCATCCTAGGAACAATACCACAGAATAAATAGTACAAGTACAATACTAATGCCAAAAATGACGTGTTTTTTCTGTTTTTATATTTGAACTTTACGCCAGTGCTACTAAACAAATCCAATTGAACTTCGGCATCCACATCCGTTACAGAATGAGTTAGGATATAGCGTATAAATTATCACGCTATTGAGTTTTTGTGATGAGCAGTAACTTTGTTTCCGTAGGCAAAGCTAGGTTAACTAAAGTTAAACTGTGGAAACTAAATGCTTTCTATTGTAAGCTATTATTAAAATAAATAAAAGCTGTTTGTTTCCCTAACGTAAATAAATAACAAAGAAATACAAAATGGTGCAAAAATTTAGGACATCGTTTAAGCGAAGTAAATAATGGTAATAAGCTGAAAAAACACGGTAAGTTACGATACAAAATAATATATCGTAATTACAGCTAATGTTTGAGTGTGAAGGAAACATATTAGTTTTTCCATACCCTATTCGTTGCAACCAACTCATACACATAAATAGTACCAACTCATTTAAAATAATGTACCAACTCATTTAAAATACAAAATAATGTACTGAGTGTTGTAATTGTAGCCATTTGTATTTATTATCTGCTCGTTAGTAAACGCGATTAAATTAAAATGTTGCTTAAAAATGCAAATCATTTGAACATAATCAATTACAACTGGCTTTAATTTTAACGTGGCGAGCAGAATCGACTGCATACCAACAATTATTGAAATCAGAATCGACTAATAGTCCAGTCAAAGTAGACATACACACATTTACTTCGGAATAATTTCCATAGAGCTGAAAATTGCTACAGACTTTAAAGACATCATTGCCAGGGAGCGGAATTTAATGGCAAAACAATTGAAATGAAATAGAGATAGGTCATTGTTTTTTATCGAGCATTCAAGTAATCGATATTTTTTAACAGCTGTGAATGCAGACGGTCGGACAGACTTATTGGTCAAATTAAGAAAATAAAAATTGGTCGACTCGAAATCTCAAATTGAAATAGACATGAAGAAATACATTTTTCATTTTGACTACTGTACCGAGTACCGTAATCAAAAGAGATCAAATATTATAATTGTGTCTATAGAGTAAACTTTCCGAGTGGCAGACCAGACACAGACAGAGACAGATGTTTTATTTATATGTCATTAAAGATTATTTATGTGTAAAGAATAAAATTAAGTGTACGTGTACAGTTATTTAGGCAATAAAGTTCCAAACTAAAAAGTATCGATAGCTTGAATACTCGATAAAAACAATGACCCATTTTTATTACATTTCAATTGTTTTGCCATTAGTTTTCGCTTTCTGATCATTACAAATGAAATGCCAAAAATTACTTCTGCAAAAGAACTTATTCAATGTTAAATTCATTCATTTGTAATGATGCATTTAAGTATTATATTATATAACTTTCGTGAGACACATTCATATTTATGATTAGTTACCCAAATAGTTACTCAAATGCATTTTTCGGGATTGCCCGACTAGTTTCGGACACAAACGGAGCCCTTAATCATGAGCTGAACACGCGGCGAAATGGCGATCGAACTCGACTCGCGAACTCGCCTAACATCTAATCTCGCGAACTAGTCGAGCAATCCCAAAAAATGCACGTGAGTAAATCGTAACTAATCGTAAATATGGATGCAATTATGCACTCGAGGATTTTTTCATCTGTTTTCACTATAAACTGACTGCGTTTAAAATAACGTAAGGCGAACCATAGTGCATCTCTATTTTTATTTATACGCTGGCAACATTGAAAGCGTTTGAATATTCAAAAACGTTCCACGTATCTAATTTATTAGGCGTTAGATAAAAACAACCTTTACCGCAGCTTAAAACATTAAAAATACATTTTAAAATATTGTATATTTTTTTGCTGTGGCAACGTCACAACATTTACAGTCGTGGACGACAAACATCATAAATCTCTGGAGCGGGCCCACTTACATTTTAATTTTAAAAAAGGTATATTTTTCCCGGACCTATCTCTGTTTTGACGTAAAACTGCGGGTTATACGACCCCCGGTACAAATGTACTGGCCGTTAAACTCGAGGTTAGTCGATTATCCTTTTCCGAGTGAGCTCTAGTGAACGAGTAGTCGATTACGTCCGCCATTACTCGAAACAAGTAGAAGTAATTATTAGTTTAGGTTGTTTTGTATTGTAAATTGAGTTAGTGTAAAAGATAGATCATTGTTTTCTTTTACAGTGATAAGGTGTGTAAATCGTATGTTGGAGTATAAGCTCCAAAATGTTGTTAGGAGGATACAGTATGGTGACTATTTTACATCTCTTTATTTATTTATCTATTTATTTATATATTGCATAATGTAGTTTACAGAAAACTCATAGAATAGGTTATTCCAAACATACATAGACCCCGATAGGGTATTGCAAGATAGATTGGTATTGGTAGAACAAAAGTTATTCATTATTATGGGTACTATAACACCCTTTCGGATTAGTACCCCCTTTCTGACTAACCTTGTATAAAAGATCTCTATCAGAGTGGTCCATTATGGACCCAATATGTCCAGTATATACCATTGTGTATCCTTCACGATCTCCATTCTTTACTCATTGGTTAATTTATCATTCATTCCTAGTATGGGCCCGCATCCGCGTATATTTGCCTCAGTCGAAAGGACCATTATTTATTTTGCTAAATCGTTAGAAACTCGCGTCGTCTTTCTGTAAAGAGGTTAGTAGAACATTTTGTCTGAGGGTTTAAGGTTCTTCAACCCGAGTTGCCTAGATATTTTAGGGTAAATAGGACTTACTTTTATCCTATTTCATTTACCCAATTTAGTGACGGGTCGTTATATTCCAATGTTTTTTTAGGATAGGTTTGCGTTGGGTTTTTGGGATCCAAATTTTAGATATCAATCTGAATCTTAGAATTATTTTGTCTAGAAGATATACCTATATAGTTTAGTATTAGATATTAAAACATGTTATCGCCGCAAACTCTGAAGATTCTTATATAAGTTTTTAAACTGATATGGTCACTAACACAATAAACTCACAACAAATAATAAACATGGTAAATATCCCGTTCTAAGTTCTAATGATTCTGAAGATTCTTAACCAAAATATACAAAAATATTAATATGGATGGACTTATTTCTTCTATGAATAAATACGACCTCCTTACCAAATAACATATTGTATACATCTATTGTACATAATATACATACAGATAGAGGCTATGGCGTTCCACTGACCTCGATATATCCCAATTCAGCAAATCTGGAATGTCTCCAGTATATTAATGCTGACAAATATAACCTACATCCCTTCGTACAAATCCTTAAGCGAATTATGTACTAACCTATTTACGATAGTATGTATATCTTCCCTTTATTACCAAAATGGGTCAATAAATTTCTAGTGGATGGAAGAGTATTTACTTAAGCTGGTAATGGTATATTGTGAATTTAGTCTTCGTTATGGTTGCGTTGCTCTGCGCGATTACATGTACAACGTGTAAAAAAATAAACTCATACTATAAAAAAAATATATAAAGGGTGTGAAAGTACCCATAATAATGAGTAACTTTTGTTCTACCACTTTACCCAAAAGTCAATAGTTTAAGAGAAATAGCTGTTCAAAAATTACATGAAAAATATGCTAAAATCTATGTATCCTTAGCTATGATCAGTTGAGTTTACATTTTAGGTCATATTCGGGGTCACGAATTAGAAGCTCCATTTTCTGAATTCGTAACTAAAGCAGGGACGAAGAATTTATGAAAAAAACTAAAATAAAAATTATTTTACATGGAAATAAAATTATCGAATTTTGAAATTTTAGCACTTGCTTTAAAACCGTCATCAGTGATACTTTAAGTGGCCTGAGGATTAGTACCCCCTTTCCGACTAATCTTATATAGGTATGTGTATTTTTTTTAAAGATAAAGAAAATTAATTTACTTACATAAAATAAAATCGTGACGAAGCAAAAACGGTAAACAGAAGATTTTTGAAAAAAAAATGCTACTTTTATTAAGAACGATACTGATGTCGAAACAGAAGTTTATGTAGAATTTCTGTGTTTTTATATTCGAGCTTCACGCATAAGTACAATACACTACACAGATTTAGTTGAAATTTGGCAAAAAATCCGTAAGAATGGGTCAGGTTATAGTGTACAAATTATCACGCTATTAAGTGTGGGTGATGAGCAGCAGCACCTTATTTATTTATTAAATTAAAAAACCGGCCAAGTACGAGTCATTACATTAAAAACGGCAAAAAACACACGTTTGTTGTATGGGAGCCCCCTTAAATATTTATTTTATTCTATTTTTTTGTATTTTTCGTTATAGCGTATACAACGTTATTTTTACTTTATACGAAAACCGAGACACCCCAACAAGATTTTCATCAGAACTGCCTGAATATGTGTTTTTTTTAGTAAATCTCCAAGTTACACCTTAGTGTGATGTATTAGTATAAGGTAGATATAATTAGTATTAATAACTATATTAAGAATATGTGGGTAGGGACCAAAATATAGCCGAGCGCTATTATTCATTGTGCCAGTCGGAATATACTTGTAACCGTGATCAGCTGTTTTATTCCTGGACCCGTATCCCGACATCCTGGTGTGCTCCAAACACTTCAGTGGCGACGAGGACTTTAAAAAACCTTCGTGTGTGTTGTTTGTTGTGAGCGTGTTAGCACAAACTATTAAAATGACTATCGGCAAAATCGCAGAGTTCAAAGTACAATCGGATGACTGGAAATTGTACGTGGAGCGTCTTGAAAATTATTTTGTGGTCAACAATATCAAGGATGATTTACGTGTGGCGACGTTGATAACGGTAATGGGAGCAGAAAGTTACGAATTGTTGGTAAATTTGTGCACCCCGCATAAACCGAGCACAAAGACATTTGAATATGTGACGACTATCATGGAAAAACACCTGCAGCCAAAACCGAGTGTGTTAGCCGAGAGATTTAAATTTCACCAACGGAAACAAAATGTGAACGAAAGTATAGCAGAATATATGGCTGTTCTAAAAAAATGTCAAAATCTTGTGAGTTTGGAACATGGCTGGAAGAAAGTATTCGGGATCAGTTCGTGTGCGGGATAAGTAGTGAGATAATAAGACAGCGTTTATTCGCCGAGGATAAATTAGACTATACAAAAGCGTATAGTATGGCCATGAGTATGGAAGCAGCCGAAAAAAATGCAGCAGTGGTTGACGGCGGTGCTAAGTACAAGGAAAAGACGAACACAGCGAGTGATTGTCTAGCGATGGCGACTACAAGTCGGGGTGGAGTTCGCGGAGCGGCGCAGTATAGACCGGCGGCGATTGGCGCGGTCGGTGACGGTGACAGGCGCCGGACCGCGTGGAACGGACAGCGGCGCGGCGGCGGCAGCGGCGGTGCGCGCAAGCCGCGTCACGTGGAAGGGTCACCGACAGCGTCCGTACCGGCGGAGCGAGCTCGGCGAGACCAACAATGCAATGCATGTGGAGGACTGCATGATTCTACATGGTGTAAATTTACGCGATATGTTTGTCGAGTATGCAACAAGCAAGGACATCTTCGGCGTGTATGTCCACTAGAAGTGGGACAGCATCATCTGCATGAAGTTGAAGATGCAAATAGCTGGTCGGAAGACGAGCGAAGCGACGAGGTAAAGACTGTCAACATAAATAATTTATCCATAGCTCAGTGTCCGCCAATATATTTATTATTGAAAGTGCACCGTACAAACTTAAAGATGGAGTGTGACACGGGTAGTGCCATATCATGTATTAATTATGAAACATACAAAAGGTTGTTTAGCGATTTACGGATCGATGCCTGTAACCTGAAGCTAAGATACTATACAGGGGAAATGGTTTATCCAGTGGGGGTTATTAAGCCGGAAGTTAGGTATAAAAACGAGTGTAAACATTTGGATTTGTATGTAATCAAAGGTGGAAAGACTATATTAATCGGTCGACAGTGGATGGCCGAATTGAAAATACAATTATTTGCTGGCCTCACTGACGCTGACGGGGTAGTATCTGTTAATAGTTTACAGAACAAAAGTTTTGACATGTCCGAATTTAGTTCCAGATATTGTGAGGTGTTTGAGGACGGTTTGGGTCGATTCACCGGGGGCCCGGTAAGCATCCACGTGCGCCCTGGAGCGCGGCCGGTGTTCATGCGCGCGCGGCCGCTGGCGTACGCGCTGCGCGAGCCGGTGGAACGCGCGCTGGACCAGCTCGTGCGGGACGGCATCCTCACGCCTGTGGACCGGTCAGATTGGGCCACGCCGATCGTACCAGTGGTAAAAAAAGACGGTACTATCAGAATTTGTGCTGATTATAAAATTACCTTAAACAAGGTTTTGGAAGTCGATCGTTATCCCTTACCGCGAGTAGAAGATTTGTTAGCCCGTGTACATGGAGGGGAATATTTCAGTAAAATTGATTTATCGCAAGCTTATGCGCAATTTGAACTGGATGAATCAAAGAAATATACGGTTATAAATACGCATAAGGGTATGTTTATGTTCAATCGTTTAGTGTACGGGTTGTCCTCGAGTCCCGGAATATTTCAAAGGCGTTTAGAGCAATTATTTGCCGATTTGCCTAGTGTGGGTGTATTTTTAGATGATATTATTATTACGGGGACATCAACTCAAGACCACATCAGCAATTTAAACAAAGTCTTTGACCGATTACAATCAAGTGGTCTCAAAGTAAAAAAAGGAAAATGTAGTTTCTTTTCTAAAAAGATAAGTTATTTGGGTCATTTAATTAGCAAAGATGGGGTGCAAACGTGTACGGATAAAGTAAAAGCGATAATTGATACACCCGCTCCGTCCAATGTATCGGAGTTGCGAGCGTTTATCGGTATGACAATGTACTATGCCAAATTCCTTAAGAACGTCAGTACAATTCTTTCGCCTTTGTATAGACTGCTCCGGATAGATGTACCTTTCAACTGGTGTGAAAAGTGTGAGGACGCGTTTAGGAAGGTAAAGCAACAACTAGCTTCAAGTGAGGTGTTGATGCATTATTCACCAGACCTACCACTCGTGCTGACGGCCGACGCCAGCAGCGTCGGGGTCGGCGCTGTGCTGTCTCACGTCACCGCTGCCGGGGAGCGGCCGATAGCGTATGCGTCGCGTTCATTAGGCACAGCCGAGCGGGCTTATTCACAAATAGACAGAGAAGCACTCGCGATCGTTTTTGGTATCAGAAAATACCATCAGTATTTATACGGGCGAAAGTTTGTTTTAAGGACGGATCATAAACCATTAACATACATTTTCGGTGATAAGGTAGGCATCCCTGTAATGGCAGCATCCCGGTTGCAGCGGTGGGCAATACTATTGTCTGGTTATAATTACGAAATAGAATATGTGCCATCAAAGAAAAATTGCGCCGATGCCTTATCAAGACTACCTCAAGGTAAACAGCCGAGTAGTAGTACGGAGATCACATATGTTAACTTTGTGGAGGATTTTCTTCCAGTGACACACAGCGAAGTTAGGAAACAGACGATTAAAGATGTTTTGTTAAGTAGAATACTTCTATACGTGCAATCCGGTTGGCCGTTATCGTGTTCAGATGAGTCAGTTAAACCTTATTTTTCTCGACGTCATGAATTGTATGTAGAACGCGGCTGTTTAATGTGGGGATACCGGATGGTAATACCGCAAGTCTTACGAAGGGATATACTAAAGCAATTACATGTTAGTCACATGGGTATAGTCAAAACAAAGTCATTAGCGCGCAGTTATGTATGGTGGCCGAACATTGATAGTGACGTAGAAACTTTGTGTCGCAGTTGTGAGACTTGTGCGATAGAGGGTGCTGCTCCACCGCGAGCGCCACCGCAGCCTTGGCCTTACGTCATACAGCCGTGGAGCAGGTTACATATAGATTTCTTAGGCCCTTACCATGGTAGCACATTCTTAATTTTAATTGATGCAAGTACCAAGTGGTTGGAAGTTTTCGAAATGCCACGTACAAATGCAAAACAGGTAATCCAAGTTTTACGTAGCACTTTTGCGCGATTTGGTTTTCCGGTAGAATTAGTGTCAGATCAGGGGCCTCCTTTCACAAGTGTAGAATTTTGTTCTTTCTTAAAAAACAATGGCATACGACAGTGCTTTTCACCGGCATACCATCCTTCGTCAAACGGGGCCGCGGAAAACGCAGTAAAATTATGCAAATCTGCTATTAAAAAAGCGTATAGGGAGAACAAAGAAATAGATGCCGCTTTACAAGCATTTCTACTCAGTTATAGGAACACAGTCCAAAGTACAACCGGAGATACACCAGCGATGTTGTTACAGCGACGGCCATTACGTTCTCGCTTAGATTTGTTGCGCGCAGACCGCGCACTTGACGATCGGGTGCGAGCAGCACAACAACGACAGGTACAAAATTCCGGAGGCGTTTTGCGAGATTTAGCTTCACAAGACGAGGTGTGGACGCGAAACGGGGCTTTAGGGGATAAATGGTTGAAAGGTACAATCCAAAGCAGAGCAGGGTCGCGCGAATATATAGTAAATAACGGTGACGGACGACTAACTAGAAAACATATAGATCAGGTAAAACGTAGGTCTCGTTTATCTGACTTCATGGGTTCTGATAGTACAGTCTCGGAAAGTTTGCCACTCTTACCAACTCAAAACTCACAGGCGGATGATGTGGTTCCGATACCTGATGGTCTAGGGGAAGAAAATGAGCCGAATCTGGTTAGTGAGGGTGAAAAAGTGAGGCTAGATACCGAATGTGATTCGGAAGTTGTATCAAAGCCCGGACTGCCACCAACATCACCGCCGGAGGATCGACCCAAACGTACTCGTAAACCCGTAATAAGATTTAGAGTAACATAAAATTATTTTAGAGAAACTGTAATAGTTATGTAACCAACTCTGTTATAAATTAGTATGTTAAATTTAATAACTCGGGGATTAAGTGGTGAGGTGTGATGTATTAGTATAAGGTAGATATAATTAGTATTAATAACTATATTAAGAATATGTGGGTAGGGACCAAAATATAGCCGAGCGCTATTATTCATTGTGCCAGTCGGAATATACTTGTAACCGTGATCAGCTGTTTTATTCCTGGACCCGTATCCCGACATCCTGGTGTGCTCCAAACACTTCACTTAGTTTATGTCGCGTTAAGTTCGCTAAAAAAGTGTGAAATGCCTGAGATGTGCTATGCAGGAGTTGTCTAATACACGGAAACTGACCGAGCGGACCATTTCAAGCCTCAAGGTATCTATTCCCGTCAATTGTTATGGGTAGAAACCTACTGAAAAAAAATTGAAATTTATGAAAAAAAAAAAAACATAAAAAAATGTGGTGTAAAAAATATGTCAATCGATTTTCCTAGTGATTCTGAACAAACTGGTTTCAGGTTTCGCATATACTAAAACTAACCTTGTATATAGCGTAAGAAATACATCATCTGTGATAATTTCAACTGTCTAACTATCACGGTTCATGAGATACTGCCTGGTGATAGACGAACAGACGGACGGACAGCGGAGTCTTAGTAATAGGGTCCCGTTTTACCCTTTGAGTACGGAACCCTAAAAATGGAGTACAAATACATTTTTTTGTTGTTACGACACATTAATGTTTTCAGACTTTCACCCCCTTATTACAAAAGATAGTTTAAACCAAGACTAAGGTAAACCCAGGTTTAAAATATACCCATCACTTTCTTATGTCATATAACAAAAAGAGACGGGACTATTTTAAAACCTAGGTTTTTCTTAGACCATCTTTTGTAATAAGGGGGTCAAAGTTTGCGGGCACAGCTTGTTTATAATATTTGTAGTAAATGCAAATGCTATTAAGAAAGAAAGAAAGAAAGAAAATATGTTTATTTGCGGTAAACATGACGCAAAAAGAAAATGAACACAAAAACCAAAAAAAATAAGAAGGTTGAGGGAAACATGCGTCATATCCACGCAAAACGGCTATCGCTCAGCATTATGCTGCGACGCTATGCAAGACAGAGCCCCAGCGCTGGTTTTCAGCGACAGCCGGCGCCGACGTAATGACGTCGTTCGGTGCAGCAAACAATTATTTTTAAAAACATAACCTAAGCACTACAAACTCGTTTCAATAATTTCCTTTTCTTAACTCGGATGAAAACATGCTGCAAAATTAACATATCTTCGAAACAAAAGAGTTTTAAAACAGAATCCTACCCTATCTAGGACACAACAGACCGTCCTCAGTAACAACGAAATATGATATTTTTGAAACAACCGCTTTGTTAAACAGTTTCTCTTACAACAAATTTAAATTATTTAAATTTATTACCAGCTATGCTGCGGGCTAACTTAGATTACTCTACGGGATTCTGAACTTTGTTATGAAGTTGTAAGGTTTAATATTGCGTGAAATAGTGGGTTTTTGGTATGGTTGTAATGGGAATCTAAATGTGGATTGTGTTACATATTCAGGCGGTTTGGTGTTCCATCGATTTTGGTGGAAGCTTATTAGAGTAATAATTACTGTTGGGGTGTAGATAAAATTGGTCCTTATGTCCGCGTCGAGTTTGTTTTTTTCTGTTTAAAAACAATGCACCATAAAACTATTATCACCGGTCACGATCCACCGAGCTGTCATCGAGCTCGATGTAGTGTGTCACGCCTTACTTTGTAATGTAACAGACAGCCCTAGGTTCTCCTGAGCACGTCTGCTACACCAGTTACAAAGAATGGTGTAGAGCATTCAATACCTAATACATATACATAACAATAATAAAATACTTATAGAATAAGAGGCAAGTCAGCTTTACGTCCCTTGGGGTAGTCAGCGAATTCCTTCTTGTAGTTACGGTGTTCGCCGATGGCCCACACAGCCATTTGATAGAAACCGGCGGCAGCAAACAGACCGGCTGGAACGCATTTAGTCATGACGGTAGAGACTAGCCAGGATCCGAACTCGTAAGTGTAGTTAGGGCAGGAGGCGTCTCGCTTTGGTACCAGGGGGCGCAGCTTCTTTAATGGAATGTGGATGCTCAGGTTGCCCAGCTCACATAAGATAAATCCTCCGAGCTTCAACTAAAATCAGGTGTTGCATAGAGCAGTGTACAGGGGATGGTTGATGTGATGATGTGGCATGCCACATATAATGTAAACCACCACTAGTTTAGAATATTTTATTAAATACATATCGGGTGTAAAAAGACCCTTAACGATAACGAAAACCACGTATTCTACCCATCATTGGGATCATTTTTTTCCAACAAACCATACCTGGGAAACCATTGGTTTTGGAGATATTGAAGGTCAAAGTACACATTTTTTTTTGTTTTTTCCAAAAACGATTTCCAAGTCATAATACTAAACTTTCTTCCATACAAACATTATCAAAAATTTCAAATGTCAAATTTTTTTTGATAATCTAACTGACGGACTAATTAGATTTTTTCAGTCAAATACCCAATTGCATATTGCCATTGCGTATTTGTCATTTTGCATATTCTTCCGTCGACAAAACACCCTTTATCTGATTTGGTTATACGCCTTTGGCTACGCCTGCAGGAGATAATCCTGCCACCTAATATAAACCACATGGCCTATGGTTCTAACACAATGATTTATAGGTACCTACTTGAAAATGGCACAAATTATTTAATTCTACAGCTAAAAACAACTTTTATCAAAAAATTGTCAACAATCGAACTTTCAGGAAACACGCTGAAAACAATCACCAACTCAGCCGTGACCCTCGACACCGAAAAAAAAACAAAATGATTAATCTGTCACTTTGACCGCGATAAACGAAACGCGAACCGCAGCTGTACGAAATTAAACTTTGTTAATACGAATTAAGGTTTAAATTGGTTCGTGTGACATTTGCACATGATTTATGTTGTGCGTGAAATGCGAGCAGTAATTGGCTGTATTAACTCAATTTGGATTACTTAATACAAATATATTTCGATGATGGTGTATAAAAGGCCTGAAATTGCTGATAAGAAGACGTGATGTAAACTGCACTGTTTCACGCTAATCTGAGAAAAAGAAAAAAAAATTAACGTAATTTCTTTTCATCATCATCAATCCACTGCTGGACATAGGCCTCTCCCAAAAGGGGGGGGGGGGGGGGGTGCCATAATCGCCACGCTTGGCAAGCGGGTTGGCGATCGCAGTACGATTGTTAAAGTACTCAGAGAACACTGCTGCCCATCCTCTAGTGAATTCCTTACCTCCGGTTTCTGAATTGAGAATTCGGGATAAGCAATACTTAAGTAGTATGAGTGTAGTGCAGTAGTATGAGTACGGAGTTCTCAAAAAAATGCTTTAAAATCCGTCATTTTTTTGACAACTCCGTACTCTCGTTTTTATTGATAAGATGTCTAGGTAACCACAGACTAAATATGCAAACGTGATTTGCATAGATTACAAAGTAAGTCACTGTTTTATTTTTTATTGTTTTCTGTTTGGGTTGCCAGGCAATTATATGTTTAAATTAAGAAATTGCTAGTTTTAAGAATAATTATGTTTTTAATTTTAAGTATGCTTGATGCTTGTGCGTCTGTTTGGACGTAGGAATAAATACTTTTTCTTTCATTCTTTCTTTACTCAAATGTTACTTAAGTAGGTATATTATCCTAGAATTCTCAATTCAGAAACCGGAGGTTAGTCGCCTTTCACGACACCCATGGGAGGAGGTGGGGTAGTGCTTATTCTTCGCACGGAACTCGGAATCATACGGAAATTTCTTTGAATTCTCCACAATCCAATGCTTGACTTTTAAATTAATTCAAAGCCGTTTTACCGCTATAATCGTTGACTTTTTTTCTTCTCCTTCTTTTTTTCTTCTCTTCTCTTCTTCTTTTTTTTCTTCTGGTTCTCGACACATTCGCCTCCTCTATTTCTCTTGTATTATCTGTACTACTATGTTTTTATTTTATTTGCTATTTTTTTTATTGTGAACTACTTGTAGATTATCCTTGAGGACCGTTTTGTCATAACTGGACAAGTATTGGCGAGATCTGAAGGGTCTACAGGCAATGGGGGAGGGGGGCGGGGCGGAGTAAAATACACTTAACCTAAGTACTTCTTCTCTCATGTCAGCTATACGAAAATAGCTCATGCTGTGGTGAAAACATAAGCCAGGCAGCAAGGTGGGTAGCGAGGCTGACTGCCCAGGGTGCGCCGGACGTACTTAAGTATCGTCACTCGTGGAGGATCTTTTCATGCACCCCCTAAGTATTTATACTACACTAACATCATGACTACTAGCAACAACAGCACTAAAGGCTACCCTTAGTGGGGCTCGGACCTCAGCTTAGGGCGTTGCTGGCGGGAGATGGGGAAAGCTGACTTATCGGTGTGATTTTAAAACCTAGGGCTTGTTTCTGATTTGACTAACGATTTTAGAGACAACTAAAGTGTTTTCTGGCAACTTGAAAGGCTTATGTGACGTTTTAACCACGATAAGCGGCATTGATTGATTGATTTAGTGCATTTTCACCTCCTCCTTTCCTTACCAAACCGGCGCAGAATTAAGTGCGATTGTTACAAAGATAGAACTTTTTAAGTTGGTTTTATTTTCTCTTCTCCATTCTAAGGCAGCTAGGAAGAAATCGCGATAACCCATTTTTCGATATTTAGGGCGTTGCTGGCGAGAGTTTGGGAGGGAGACAGCTTGATAAAGGCTGAATTATCGGTGTGAGCGGTAGTCTCGACTGCAATGGTCAACAGATTAAGGCTCGGCGCAAACGGGCCACTGACCACAGCCACTGGTGGCCAGCAACAGCGACTTAACACACTTTTTCATATATTTTGTATAGATGCGCCGCACACGTGTAGCCGGTGGCGGCCACTCGCTACAGCAGTGTGCGCGACTCGCCACTTGTGGTCGCTACGGGCCACACAAGACGCCGACACCCGCCACTGTCGAACTGCTCCACCCCCCGCTTAGTTAACCATTAGACGTTCTTCGTATTGTCTACGTCATCTGCGTATTAACAATAGTGCGAGCAAACTTCCTGTGTTGGAGTCAATCGTAAGACTGCGCAGCAGAGAGCGGGCTATAAAATGTGGCTTCCGAACACCGGTGGCTGTTCGCTCGCTTCTGATACTGTTGAAAATGTGGCGGTAGCGCGCGACAGCCACCGGTGGCTGTGGTCGGTGGCCCGTTTGCGCCAAGCCTAAGTAGTGTCTATAGTCTGTCTAATAGCTCGACAAAATATTAGTATTACTGAAGAAAACTCTATGACTATATTTACAAAGTACGATTCTCTCACACCACCAATCCAAACTCACAACGATAATTCAGCCCTCATCAAGCTGTCTCCCTCTCAATCTCCCGCCAGCAACGCCCTAAGCCGAGGTCCGTGTCCCACTTAGGGTCGCCCTTAGTGCTGTTGTTGCTAGTAGGCATGATGTTAGTGTAGTATTAGTAGTTAGCATAGGTTAAGTATTTTACTTCCCCCATTTAGCCGGAGACCTTTCAGGTCTTGCCGATAACTGGGCAGTTACGTAGGACGGTCCGCAAGAACCATCTACAAGAAGTACAATAGAAAAAAAAAATACAATCCAAACGGAATTAAAGCTTATTACAACACCCGGCATAACTTACATAAACTTATCAAATGATTACGAAACAAATCTCATGTGGTTGCGTGACCCATCATGGCCGCCATATTTGAAAACTCGCGTGCCATAGTTTTTATTGACACACGAAACTTGTACAGAACCATCGCGGGTTTATAGACGGTAATCAATCAATTTATTATTAGTTTTGATCTATATTCTAGATGCTAGTTCTTTATTTGGGTTACTAAATTAACTTTTTCTGAAGGTTAGACAATGTAAGGTAAGGTAGTAAAATATTAAGAGACAATTGAAATTTTATGGGTAGAGGTACTTTAATATTGTCTGGAATGTATTTCGTGGAGTATTTTTGAATCAATGGTGTAGAATCTTCCGTACTTTAACAATAGATCGGGAAGGGATCTGATAATGAAGTCTATAGAAAACGTTTGCTGTGCAATTAGGCAAATGAACATGGATAAAGAAAATCAACTACAAATAACTAAAATATGGCAAAAATTAAATTTAAAAAGGTTCTTTACATTATTTGTCGTGAAAACGTCGCTAGACTTACTGGTTTACGAGCTGATGCTTTTGAAATGGCTGTAGTAATTATCATCAAACATAGCTAAGAACCAGCGCGATAAAGCCAGCTGTCACACAAAGAAAAGCGCATTGAAATCGGTTCATCCGTTTAGGAGCTACGCTGCCTACAGACAAACATACAAACAGGCACAGGGTTAGAAAAAAAATAGCTCTCTTCTTTTTGCGTCAGAAGCCCTTAATTGTGAGCTGAACACGCGGCGAGGTCGCGAGTAGCACTGGAAATTGCCGCGTATTCAGCTCATGATTAAGAATAGAATAGAATATACTTTATTGTACACAAAATTGTAAAACAGCTCTTATAAAATATCATACATTGAAGGGTACTATGGCGGTCTTATCGCTGAAAGCGATATCTACCAGACAACCTTTGGATGAACAGGAAGACAATGAATAAGATAGGGGGTAGTCCATGGTGTACTGCTGCAAAATACAACGTTATTTTTAGTATATACAAAAACCGAGACACCCCAACAAGATTTTCATCAAAACTGCCTGAATGTGTTTTTTTTTTAATAAATCTCCAAGTTACACCGCAGTTTATGTCGCGTTATGTTCCCTAGTAAAGTGTGAAATGCCTGAGATGTGCTATGCAGGGGTTGTCTAATACACGGAAACTGACCGAGCGGACCATCTCAAGCCTCAAGGTGTCTATTCCCGTCAACTGTTATGGTTAAAAACGTACTGAAACAAAATTGAAACATAGGAAAAAAAAATTGTGTGCAAAATATGTCAATCGATTCTCCTAGTGATTCTGAGCAAACTAGTTTCAGGTTTAGTATATACTAAAACTAAGCTTGTATATACTCGTACTACACACAATATATGGACATAATATCTACATATAAAATTAATGGCTCCATTTGGGTCCAAAACTAGTCTTGCAATCCCGAGAAATACATGCTAGTAAACCGTAACTAATCATAAACATGAATGCGTCTCACGAACGTTATAATCCAAAAACCACATAATACATTTAAAATTTACTACCAACTAGATTAAAATAAATATAACCTTCCAAGAAAACGTACCTCGCACAGTTCTACATAAGTTACATGTTTCAGCGACCTATAACCTTGAACCGGCGTATCGTAACACCGCGCTAAAGTATTCAATCAAATTGCGAACGACTTGGCCTCTACGTTACCTCACTGCGAGGTTACACATACGATCTAAGTATACTGAATTATGGGGGATCTTGTTCATTTGTGGATCTAATGAGTGTCTTGAGTCTTGTGTCCTCGTCTTCCTGGGTTTATTTTATTCAAAGAATTTGTGTTTGTATGCTCATTAGCGAGGCCGCGATGGTGTGAATACGGCATTCATGTTTGGGGTAAGACGGTCAGTGTCTGATGTTATGCGGAGCGACAGCTATCTGAACTCCGCATTCTTGCAGTGTAATTAACACATAGTTTCTTTTTAAAGATTAGGTATACAACTAATAAGTTACATCGATGTACAGACGCCAGCAGGTCAAGCTACCCGGAACTGTCAAATTTTCCCAATCAAACTTGAACCTAATGCTTTAGCGTTAAAGATGAAAATCTATTATAGAAAGACAGATTGTAGTAGGTTGATGTGCTGGCGACTGTACCTGATCGAACAGCTCATTAGTTGTTCTGCCATTGCAATTGGTTATTTTCGCGCCACTCACACTTATTGCGTCAACGTAAGTAGTTTTTTTATTGGTCTTGAAGTCGCACTCAGTTCGGAAGTGATCGGTTTTACGAAGTTTGCCGATGCGACTTCTTCGAAATTCGTTTCTTCTGTAGATTATGCCAGTTTTATTCATATGTCTATGTTTTTATGCTCATTAGCGACACCGCGATGGTGTGAATACCTCTGTGGCATGACAGATGTTCCGTGTGGTGCCGGACGTAAAGAATAGCACTACCCCATCTCTTTCTATGGGTGTCGTAAAAGGCGACTAAGGGATTCACTAGAGGATGGGCAGCAGCGTTCTCTGAGTACTTTAACAATCATACTTTGATCGCCAACCCGCCTGTCAAGCGTGGCGATTATGGCAAACCCCTCCCTTTTGGGGGAGACCTATGTTCAGCAGTGGGCGTCTTTCGACTGAATGATGATACAGTGCGTGTCTGTGTGAGTGTGTAAATTCAGGCGATTCTAGATAGTTGAGGTACTGCTTTTGCTTAGGTTTATTTATCTAATCTACTGTGCTTTCGGGCTTCTGACTACCCGTAACGATTATAGGAGCTACGGAACTCTACTACTTCTAAAGTTAAATAATCCAATCCTGTCACCTCTTCTAATCGTTCTTAGTGATTCATTGGCATTCGTATATAAAATGGTTAATGAGATGGGCAACAGTTGTCAAAGTTTTACGATGTCTTGTGCCATAACGTTTCTTTTGACACAAAATGGCGTCGTGTTTATTAGCGTAGTTTCTGGGTTTATGGTTACTGCTGATCGCAATGTTGGCGCCAAAAGCTTTGTTAGAGCGTGAAGGGTGTTTGGGTGTTGATATAGTACAAGAAAAGTGTGACATAACCAGTCCATTACTGTCCCACTGCTGGGCAAAGGTCTATTCTCAGAATGAGATGTGTTTTGGCCTCAATTCACCACGCGGGACTGGTCTACTCCCTAAGCACGAAGTCCGTGGTTTCGGCCTTAGTTACGAGCGTTTCCTACTCCCTATCACCTACGGACATACGATTATTTCGGGGCCAGAACTAAGAATGAATGATAACACGATTTGACAGTTGTCCCTACTACTGATTTGTTTTTGCCCTTCCGAAAAGTTGAACTTGACACTTGTTTTGTTCACTCCTACGTTTCGGGTTACTTTCGGACGGGCGATTAACTTCGTTGACGGACTGAGGGAGTAGGCCCCCTGGTCACCATGGCGGACTAAAGCCTGAAGCCTTCTCATTCTGAGAAGAGGCCTGTAACTAACAGTGGGTTAACGTAACGATTATGCTATGAGACAAAATAGGTGACCCATCCGGAATTAATCCAAAGAGGACGAAGCTACGTAAGATGATTTACATTTCAATTAAGATTACACCTCTGGATATGTATTAAGATAAGGAACACTACACTGTGTGATGACATTTATCACGTCACATGTGAACTATGTGACACTCCGATTGTGTAGCATATACCTCTCAAAGATGACGTCACGACAAAGTATCACTGATGACTGTTTTAAAGCAAGCGGTTTTTTTTCAAAATTTGATAATTTTTATTTCCATGCAAAATGATTATTATTTTACTTTTTTCAAAAAAATCTTCGTCCTTTCTTTAATTACGAATTCAGAAAATGGAGCGAATAATCCGTGAGCCCAAATATGACATAAAATGTAAACACAGCCGATCACAGTTGAGGACAGATAGATTTTAGCGTATTTTTTATAAAATCTTTGAACAGCAATTTCTCTCAAACTATTTACTTTTGGGGAAAGTTGTAGAACAAAAGTTATTGTTGAAATAAGAACAAAGGCAATTTGACTATTATAACGATCTTAGATTGTAACTATTTAATATAGTATTGAGTCTGTTCAGAGGAAATTTTTAAGGTACTTGGACTTCAAGGCTAGGCAATTCTCAGTCGACTATAAACACCGTTGCAAGCGATATCATTTCTTACCGTTGGAAGTGAGACGTAATGTCAGTGATATCTGTTTTTTAGTAAACATCGCAAACGGCTCGGTTGATTGTCCCGAACTACTGACCAAAATACTTCTTCGCACTAATATAAACAACCTAAGAAAACGGCCGCTACTCCATGTACCATTCGCATCGACAAAGTACAGGCGCAACGCCTTCTGTATACGCAGTGTTATAGCTTTCAATAGTTTACCATCACACCTGGAAATCGATTTATTTTGCACCAGCGCACACAAAATTAGAAACATTTTAAATACGGAGTATTTTGGTGACAACCGTAAATAGCTTTTGATTTTGATATTGCACGACTTGACTTGACATTCCTAATTCCTAATATATTATCTCGACATACCTAATATGGCTACATTGTAATCTATTTATTTACTTACTCAAATCGCTGTAACTGGTCAACGCAAATGGCTCGTAAATAATTAGATATATACATGTGGAAGCTTTTAATTGGCAAATGTAGGGACATTCGGACAATAACAATCTTAAGTATCATGCATAAGTAGGGACTTATGCATGATACTTAAGATTGTTATTAGTCTGTAAGCTTTCTTTAAAATTAATTAAATAAATAAATATTAATATCTGTACTTTAGCACCCTTTCGGATTAGTACCCCTTTTCCGACCAACCTTATATAAAACGAAATAGGCTGAATACACAAGCTTGTAGGACTCCTACACTGTGTAAACTCATCTTCCATGTTGTATGCGTAGCGTTCTAGGATATAACTTGGGTAGCAAACATCGCCCTCAGTTGTTTATATTTAATTCTGGAATGAGACTTGAGACTAATTTGTACTCTCTGTAGAGTACAGAGACTAATTTGTACTCTCTGTTGAGTACAAATAAGCCTTAAATCTAATTATAGCCGGGTGTATAAATATCAGACTAAACTATTGTTGGATAGTCGAGAAACAGTTGGATTGTTAATGTACCGAATAGCGATGTAACGAATGTTCGTTTTCCCACTTTCGCAAATGCGAATGCGACTATTCAACTCCATCATTCGCGAATGTGAATGCGAAAATCGTTTTTTTAAATATGGCGCTAAAAATATGCAATTACTATCTTACATTTTGATTGTAAATACGTTTACAACCGGCTATGTTGATGACTTAAAAAAAACCTAAAAGGAGTAAAATAATTGTATAATTATCATGACGGCTCCTTACAAATACACAATCTTCTTTAACCTTTGGTTAATGTTTTTGTGATGACAGTTATAACAGAGATTAAAAATCCTCATCAAAAGTTTTGCTGAAACATACAGTCGAATTGAGAACCTCCTCCTTTTTGAAGTCGGCTAAAAACGAAAACTGTACGATTAAAGAAACCTTTTCTTCTTCTTTTAAAAAAGGACGTCTTTGACAAAACTTTATACATTGAAGAGGTTTCTTTCTTATGAGGCTGAAGTCGAAATCACGGACTAGAAAAAAAAGAAGGACTCCGCGCCACGTGTATCGAAAGTGAAGCACTATAAGTATGCCGGACCGTTTGTACAAACATGCCTCACGCACACATTTACATCATAAGGTGCCGACTGGCCGCCATTACGCGGCACCGCGCCGTCATTGTAGGTACTGTTTACGTCAAGTAATAACATAAAATAATGCCTTCTTGTGTTGTGAACTGGTTTAAAAAAAATTCTACATCCCAGAAAAAGTGTCAAGGAATAACATTCACAAGTAAGACACTTATTTAACCTGTTGATTTATTGTATTTTTGACATTTTAAAATCATTACTATTGGAACACAAAACCTCAAAAGACATAGAAGTGCTGTCGGAAAATAAATGGGTAATTTTCCTGAGAGATTGGGTAATCCATTTTTTTGTGTTCTTTGTGAGTTTTTTTGCAAGTATTGAATATGATTATTTTTATAGATTTCCTACAGCAAATCAACCATGGAATAATGATTGGATTAAAATAATAAGAGCCTGCAGAGATGAAGAACATTGAATTCCGTCGAAAACGTTTTTCTTGTCACTCATACAAAATAAATACTTTATTTTAAGTTTTAACTAAGTATATGTTTGTAATTTCAATTAAATAATGTAAGTGGACTTCATATATGGCTTCATTTAAAGAAATGAAACGATTAAAATATTTAAAAAAAAATGGGGAAATTTTCATTTATCTGGTATCCCTCAAATTACGCACACATAGATCGGTACGGTGCTTCACTTTTGATATGCGTGGCGCGGAGTCCTTCTTTCTTTTCTAGTCCGTGGTCGAAATACTTATACCAAATTAATCCAAAATAAATACTGGTAAAATCGGCCGATATGAGAAACTCGTGGTTAAATATTGAAACATATGGTTTAAGAAGCAATTCCAATTAGCAGTTCTCAAATACCTCCATTTTACAGTATCTAGTTTCTACTAGTATGAAATAAGTAAAACACTTTTCAATTTAGCACAAGTTTGCAGGACTTCTTCGCTGTATAAACTCGTATCTTCCATGATGTGTGTGTAGCTAGGATATGAGTTGGCATAGCAAACACCGCCCTCAAACGTTTATAGGTTTTCCACACAACTAAGACTCGCGTACGGTTGCGATTTGTCGAGATTTGCTTTTTTTAATTTATTGGATACCTATGTCATTTTACTTACTTAATGTACAAAGACTTGTATTTTTAAAGACAAGCCTATCTTTTTTGTATTATAAATTTCGTGAAACACATTCATACTTGCTCCCGTCCGTTTTTCGGGATTGTTCGACTCGCAACCTCGCCGCGTGTTCAGCTCATTATTAAGGGCCTCCCTTTGGGTCCGAATCTAGTCGGGCAATCCCGAAAACTGCACGTAAGGAAACCGTAAGTAATCATAGATAAGCCTATCGCAATAAATTGGTGTAATTTTTTTTGGTATTGTTAAAATGTCGGAGTTAGATAGGGGCGCCCCGCAGACTCACCGTCTGCGTACCGCCCCATCGTGTTGCTGGACGAGGTGGGCAAGCTCTTCGAAAGAGTAATTGCAGACCGCCTCGTCACGCACATGACTGGGGTGGGGCCGGATCTGGCGGACAGCCAGTTCGGTTTCCGCCGGGGGCGCTCCACCGTGGACGCAATCATGCGCGTGAGGGCTCAGGCGGAGGAGGCAGTTACCCGGGGCGAGGTCGTCTTGGCGGTGTCTCTAGACATCGCCAACGCCTTCAACACCTTGCCCTGGAGTTGCATTAGAGCGGCACTCGAACACCATCGGGTGCCGACTTACCTCCGCCGCATTGTCGGGGCCTACCTGACGCAGAGAGCCGTCATCTACCCGGGTCGGGGAGGATGGAGTCGACGAGAGATGTCGTGCGGTGTTCCGCAGGGATCGGTTCTGGGCCCGCTCCTGTGGAACATCGGATACGACTGGGTGCTTCGCGGTGCGTTCCTCCGCGGCGTCGGCGTGACTTGCTACGCCGATGACACGCTAGTAACGGCGCGGGGGAGGACGCACCGCGAGGCAGCCATACTGGCGACAGCTGGGGTTGCGCAGGTCGTCACAAGGATCCGGCGGTTGGGTCTCGAGGTGGCCTTGCAGAAGTCCGAGGCCCTGTGTTTCCACGGGCCCCGGAAGGGACCACCCTCGGGATCCCACATCACAGTGGGAGGTGTTCGCATCGGCGTCGAGTCGACGATGAAGTACCTAGGACTTGTCCTCGACGGCCGGTGGAACTTTGGGCCTCACTTTCGGCAACTGACGCCAAAGTTGATGGGCACAGCGGCTGCATTGTCGCGGCTGCTGCCCAATCTGGGGGGCCCCAACACCTCCTGCCGGAGGCTCTACGCGGGGATCGTACGGTCCATGGCCCTATATGGGGCGCCAATATGGGCGGACACCTTGACGGCGCGCAACGTCGCAATCCTGCGCAGACCGCAGCGCGCGATGGCCGTCAGGGTGATAAGGGGGTACCGTACGATCTCCTTCGAGGCGGCGAGCCTCCTAGCCGGATCGATGCCCTGGGATCTGGAGGCGAGGGCCCTCGCGCTGAGATATCGTCAGCGCGAGGAGGCGCCTGAGCGGAGTGAGCTCCGCCAGATCCTAGTGGCCGAGTGGAGAGAACGACTTGCGCAACCCAGCGCAGGGCACGCCGCAATAGCGGCGGTAAGACCCGTTATGGAGGAGTGGCTGGAGAGGCGGCATGGCGCCCTCAGCTTCCGGCTGACGCAGGTGCTTTCGGGACATGGATGTTTCGGGAAGTACCTGTGTCGCATAGGCCGGGAGCAGACGCCCGGATGTCACCACTGCGTCGACTGCCCGGAAGACACGGCGCTGCACACGTTGCAGGAGTGCCGTGCGTGGGCGACGCAGCGCCGTGAACTAGTCGCGGCGATCGGTGGTGACCTCTCGCTTCCGGCCGTGGTTCTAACCATGGTCGGGAGCGAGAGTGCGTGGGAAGCCGTCACCTCCTTTTGCGAGGTGGTGATGGCGACCAAGGAGGGAGCGGAGAGGGAGAGAGAGGCGACGGCCACTCTCCCTTCCCGCGCCAGACGCACCGGGCGCCGCCGGAGGGCGCGCGACGATCTCCGGCCACCCTAGTGTGTGGCCTGCGGGCGACGGGTTTGGGGACCCGTCGCCCGACCAGTAACAGGCCCGAGAAGGCGGCGCGCATGTGTTCCGTGCGCGCCTCTCAGGAGGACGTGGGGCAAGGCCCCACAGAAGGAGAGGTCCGCCAGGGGATGGCGGACCGAGGCCTGCCGGGGTTGCGGTGCATGCAGCTGCGAATCCCGTGACCCCGGCCAAGGGTCAGGAGTAGGAACACCGTGGGTTTTTAGCCGGTAAGAGTCCGGCATAACCCTTCGCCTTCCCCAGGCGAAGGGTATCCATGAGGATTTTCCCACGATAAAAAAAAAAAAAAAAAGGGGTTAGATCTAGATAGCCGTATGATGTTATCAATAACCTACTGTAGGTTGCTTAACTTATTCACCTGATAGGGATAGTATAGTCTATTTTCAATTTAGTACCTTCTGATTCAGACCCTTTTATAATATTCCTTTTAGATATATTTACTGAAATCAATGTCTATTAACTTTATCGAGGTACCTACTACTTAAAACTATAAAACTTTTTTGAAAGTTCTATAATTAAGATACCTACTCAGATTGTTTTTAAAATTTTATTCCAACATCGGCATCGATCAGTCTCATAATACCAACTAAAACAACATTCTTTTTTGTCGCAAGTCTCAGCCGCAAGTGTGTAGCCCGCCTACCCAGATGTACGTTTCCACTCAAACTGAGCGAGCCCGCTTCCCCCGAGAGTGATATCATATACCTACATATTATATGACAGCTGCATACATGCGACATGATTAAAATCTATACGCAAACACAGTCGAACTTTGAAACTATCTCGACTGTTTGACTAGTTGCTTCAAGCTTTGGAAGATAGTGATTAATGTGATTTTAGTACTTATTGAATAAGTAATATTATAACAAATATGCAAATACAATATCTAGCTTTAATTCCGCTGAACAAGATCGCTAGTTTGGATGCAGTATGCAGCACCACCCCCACCCCAGCCCACAAGTATATGCACATGCAGAAAGAGTGAAAAAATAATGCGAAAAATTTTCGCGTCGTAGCGGTCGAGGAGTCAACATATCCTATGGATGCCCCGTGCAGAAGCGAAACACGTGTCGTATATTATTTTGGTTGCATGTTGCATTATTTTTTCACTCTTTCTGCATGTGCACATACTTGTGGGCCGGAGGGTGGTGCTGCATACTGCATCCAAACTAGCGATCTTGTTCAGTGGAATTAAAGCTAGATATTGTATTTGCATATTTGTATGTCATGGATTTCCGCAAAGTAACGCCTGATTCCATCATATAAGTAATATTATTGTACTAGAATGTAAAACAACGTGGTCTTGTCTGCGCTCTATTAAGAAGCAGTCAGAAGTGTAGTGCTGTACACGTAAAGGAGGATGGAAGACGCCCTAAGAACGCTGGGCCTATATGCTTTAAGGGCCTACCAGTCGATACAGATATTATGAAAGTAGTATGATTGCACAGAGTAATTCATAAGCACTACAGTTCGACCAACGTAATAGGTCAGATTTGACGTTTGCATAAAAGCATAAAATAAATGTGTACAGAAGTTAGTCTTAGATCTTAAAGAAAGTCGCCTTTTTATTAGTTTCAACATCGCGCACCCCTGTTAAAATGAAACTTAAAGGTACAAGTCCAAGGCGAGCTGCAGACCACAAACTGCAAAAGTAGTATCTGCGGCTGCAGTCTGCGGTTGCAGTTTTGCAGTCGCTTTCGAAATAGCACCTTTAAAGTGCATACCTAAAAGGCGCTATTCCGATGGCGACTTGCGTGCAGTCTGCAGTTTGCAGCCCGTCTCGGACTTGTGCCTTAATGCTGCACATTGAAGTAATTATTCCTAGTGTTGACATTACTCCCAGTATTTTGACAATTATTGTCAAATCCAACGAAGTTTTATTTTATTAGGCAACCGGTTCACGGAGATATCCTCGTTTATGTGGAAGTAAGATGAGAATATTAGGACCAAATGGCTATTTAGATTTTTATAACACTTCCCAATTTCGTAGAAAATCAAACAATCAACAAATTAAAACATTTCTTTTTTTTTATGTTTCATTTTTGTAATGGTTTTGGCTCTAAACTGCAAATCACCTTTTGCCGTATGTTTCATGTGACAGAAGGCAAGCCTACCAGGAACAATCTGAAATCCGGAGTGCTACTAACAATTTCCTAATAGAGAAACTGACTTCGATATCAAACTCAGGATTTCATCCTAGACAATTCCGTTTGCTACCACAAGAGTCAACGAACTGGAAGTCCATTCTACTAACAAAATTGTTGCTAAACCGCATACAGCCAGTTTTCGTTTATAAAAACTGTCAAATCGTCTGGTTTTGTTTTTTTAACCGACTTCAAAAAAGAGGAGGTTCTCAATTCGGATGTTTATATTTATTTTTTTATGTATGTTCGGGCATAACTCCGTCATATACAAGGTTAGTCGGAAAAGGGGTACTAATCCGTAGGCCACTTATAGTATCACTGATGACTGTTTTATAGCAAGTGTTAAAATTTCACTGACTGCCTCGTTGGTCTAATTGTCGCAAGCGCGACTGCTGAGCGTGAGGTCTTGGGTTCGATCCCCAGGTCGGGCAAAGTGTTATTGGGTTTTTCCGTGTGGAATTTCTCAGAAGCAGCTCGGAGTCTGGATTTGTGCCCGGTTGATGGCAATAGGCTCGCCCCTTATTACATGGGACTTAAACATAACGGCGAAACGTGGGTGTATACTATACACCTCTGCCATACCTTCGGGGAATAAGGCGTGAAGTTATGTGTTAAAATTTCAAAATTCGATCATTTTTATTTTCATGGAAAATGAATATTATTTTAGTTTTTTCAAAAATTCTTGATACCTGGTTTAGTTACGAATTTAGAAAATGGAGCTTCTAATCCGTGACCTAAAATGTAAACACAGCTGATCATATCTAAAGATAGATAGTTTAGCGTATTTTTTAAAAATCTTTGAACAGCTATTTCTCTTAAACTATTAACTTTTGGGGAAAGTTGTAGAACATGAGTTGTTCATTATTATAGGTATTTTAACACCCTTTCAGATTAGTACCCCCTTTCCGACTAACCTTGAATGGACAGATGGATTTGCAATAATATTTTTTTGTTTGAATAAGTATTCTCCCGAGGTGGTCCCATTTAAATTTGCTGAAGATCTGATGAAGACCCTCAGAGATTGACAATGCAACTCTTCAATGGATAATAGCAAATTACCCGGGATTGCTGTAATTGCATGTTTGTGTATTGTTTATGTCACGTAAAATGGAAAAATAAAATAACTTAAAAAAATAAGGAAAAACCGACTTCACAAAAAAAAAAAAGAGTAAAATAATTACCATATTATTAAAGTAACAGTTTCAGGAGCCGGTGTCTTCAATTTGTTTTACAAATCAAATAAAAATATTTTAGCATATCCTTTTAATTCCTATATAATGTTAGTATGTTCGAAAAGTTTAAAACTTGTCTGATTATTTGGATTTATGTGGATAAAACGCATCAATCATTTTATAAGTGTATGCAGAATTCACACTTGAGTGATAGCCGCGCGGGTCACATTAGCAACTCTGCTACGGTCCACGGAGATGCAAATAAACGAGAAACTGTGTTAAATATACAGGGTGTTAACGAATTCATGTAATTCCTTCAAACCACGGGATCTATTGATGACAGAGATTAACCCTAAGTGGGAATGTTTGAAATCCAACGAAAAAAAAATTCAAGAAAAAATCTTGATTTTCTATTTCTGAGTCATTTTAGAGCCTTGAGTTATCTGACTGCAAAGAGCGATATCGCGTTAGTCGTGCCTGCCAGCCGTGTCGTCGTGCTTTCATTAATTTATGAGTGGCATCGAAATGTTCACACAAACAAAACATTTTTTTTTGTAAAAAAATAAATTCTTATTTTTTACTGAATCCTTATTCGGTGGTTTAGATACGATCGGTAACAAAGCCGCATGAAAAAATAATATTTCTTATTTTTAATCAAGCTAAATCCCGTGCGGGGCCTGTCTACATCAGTAGTAGATCATGTGGTTTTAAGGAATTACACGAATTCGTTAACACCCTGTATAGTGTCACAAACGAGAATGGGTCAAACTAAACCACAATTTATCGACATAAAATTGGAAAAAAATACAAAAAAACGTTTTCTAATATCGCTTTTAAACTTTTTATTAATTGCATGTGTATATAAAAACAATAATGATGGCTAAGAATTAATGTTGCTCAGCAAATAAAAAAACCCTTAAAAATAGTCATCAAGTTAAAAAACTTTGAAGAAATTTTGAAATTTTCGAGTTATTGGAAAAAACATTTTTTATTAACATTATAGTTTTTTTTTCTTTTATACGGTGTGTACACAAATTCGAGTAATTCCTTCAAACCGCGATATCTACTGGTGACACTGATTGACACTGCACAGGTTTTTATTAGAACCAACAAAAAAAAGTTTTCAAAAAATGAACCATGGTATTCTGTATCTGAGTAATTTTAGCGTCCCAAGTTAACTGTCTGCGTGGAGCGTTATGCATCGAAATGTTCTATAAAAACAAAAAAGTTTTTTTAAAATTTTTAATCAATCTGAATCCCGTGAGGGAATAATCTATACCATTAATAGATCATGTGCTTTGAAGGAAATACACGAATTCGTTTACACCCTGTATACAACATAAATCTAAACTTTTTTCCATTTTTTGTCAATGATTCGTGTAAATGTTCGTTCACGTCAATAATTGAATTTGTGGTCTAATTTCTCCATTTTAATTAGTGCACATTTTCTAGGACACAATGTATTCCTAGAGTGATTAGGAAGAGGTGTTTGCAGTTCTCAGCCGTTTAGGTGTAATTAGAGCTAGCTCAGCATAGACAGCACAGTGCAGCAGTAACAGGTTTTACAGCAGTTTAGTTGTAATTAGAGCTAGCTGCACTGCATGTAACGCAACTCTAGTGCGGTTAGACTTTAATGGTTCGTTTGATCAAGGATCTGTCTTGATCACACTTCAACGTCCGTTCGCTCCAATCACACTCAAGAGGTTTATCAATGTAGGTAGCCCATCAATTGGGGGTTAAGTGTGTCCAACACGGAGAATTGTGTACCTAATGGACAATTATACGGGGTTAATGGTTATTGATCGCAATCCTAATTCGACTAACTTTTTTGCCAAAAGCAAACGAAGTACAACCGTTGTCAGTTTTTGTTTTCGAAAACTGTCAAAAAGATTGGTTTAATTTTTTGTGTCAAACAATTTGACAGCCTTTGAAATGGAGATTGTAATGCTTTACGCAAAAGTGAACCATTTTCGAGATATTTCGGTTGCTTTAAAACAATACCCACGGATTAGTACCCCCTCTCCGATTAACTTTGTATACGAGGTTAGTCGGAAAGGGCGTACTAATCCGAAAGGGTGTTAAAGTACCCATAATAATAAATAACTTGTGTTCTACAACTTTCCCCAAAAGTCAATAGTTTTAGAGAAATAGCTGTTCAAAGATTGCAAAAAAATACGCTAAAATCTTCAGCTATGTTTACATTTTAGGTCATATTTGAGGTCACGGATTGGAATCTCCGTTTTCGGAATCCATAACTAAAGGATGAAGATTTTTTGATGAAACTAAAATAAAATCATCAAATTTTGAAATTTTAACACTTGCTTTAAAACAGTCATCAGTGATACTGTGCTCGCGGATTAGTACCCCTTTTCCGATTAACCTTGGATTAATAGATTTCTATGCGCGCGATTGTTATGTTAAAGTTTTATCATTTTAGTAACATAAAATTGTTACTACTTAGAATTTTAACCCACCACCTATCATCGAACCCAAAATAGGGTATTTGACTCAAAAAATCTAATTAGCCCATCAGTCAGATTATTAAACAAACATTGACCCGTATTTTTTCTTTTGTTAAGTAAACCAAAATTGACGAAGATACGACACTTTTAAAATTGGCAAAACGTCACAAGGAAGTACAACAATTTTTACTTGCTTCTGACGTCATAAGCCCCCACTCTCGAGTTTTGATGCGTTTTATCTTTCCGAATATTCATAGATTTAACAAAAGAAAAAATACGTGTCTATTATTTTTCAAAACTAACTGGCGGACTAATTAGATTTGCAATTTATTGATGCTGTCAACATGCCTATTCCGGTGACAACAATATGATGGTACCATTGAGCTGATCTGATTATGGAGCCGGAAAGTGGTCACAAAAACTCAGCAAAAGCATATAGTCAACCCTTCGAGTTTGGGCTTATCTTACTTAACTAAGCGAGTAATTTTTAGGTGACTTTATAAAAAAAAAACTTAAAAAAACTTTCCTAAAATAAAATAAAACTTTTCCCTCTGTCATCCAAATTTTTTTCCTCTTCCGGTCTTACTACAGTTATCGCGATATCTATATAAGTGGGGCTACTTCGTTAAATAAGAGAATTAAAAATGTCCTGGCTATATATCTTATTGTTATCGCGACAGAAGGTCTCTTCGTCCCAGTGGCCCACATCGGGTATGTTTTCTCAGGCGCAATCAATATGTGGGATTGTTCGCGCGATTAACTTTTACGAATTGTATTTTACGTTTATTTTTATTTAATAATCTATACCTATTAACACTTCATTTTGTGCCTGAAAAAAGACCAAAGAAATCTTAAATCTTAGTCAACCCTTACAATAGAACGGATAAATACAGGATCTAAGGATGCATGAAAAGAGCATCCACGAATGACGATACTTAAGTACGTCGGGTGCACTCTGGGCAGTCAGTCCCGCTATCAACCTTGCTGACTGGCTAATCTTTTCACCACAGCATGAGCTATTTTCATATAGGTCGTGCTGACACGAGAGAAGAAGAATACAGGATGTATCCGAATTTGTGTAAATCCTTAAAACTACGTGATCTACTGAATACTGGTATACAGTAGAGCACGACAACCAGAACCTGTTGTCGTTTTATCTATATCTTATGTCAAATTTGACGTTTAGATTAGACAAATTTCTCGAATCGACTCGATAAAAAGATTCGTGCTCGCACTGCAGATACTAAAAAATAGCACAAGAAAAATAATTTAAAGTTTTTCATGTAAACGCGTCCCAGTGGCCCATATCGCGTATATTTTCTCAGGCGCGATCAATATGTGCGATTGTTGCGGTTATCTGTTCCTCTTAAATCCCGTTGTTCCAGTTATTGTAGATGCTGGATGTGGCTGTGACAAAATTTTGATCTAGAATAATCGCCTTCTAGAAAATGTATAGGGATTCAGGAATCGCTTTCGTCTGTAAAGACGTGCAGCGCTTAAAGTTAGTTCTCGATTACGTTGCACGATATTTTTCTTTTTTAGTTTTGTTTAGACAAAGATACAGCCGGACTTAAATAAATGGGTAAGTAATTCATTTCTGTTAGGCCCGATTTTACTAACATCAGATATTTTTTATCTGTGGAATAAGTTTGACGTTTTGACAGTTTTGTGTTTTGACAGCTATTGTATATTAAATCCGTCAAAATGTATCTGTATTCCGCAGATAAAAGTTATCTGAAATTGCCAAAATCAACCCTACGCTACGTCTGTAGAAGACTTGACTTGGGAATAAAACAGGGTGTGGGCGACAGTAAATCCTATTCAATCCTCGCTTCCATTGGACTGGGAACCAATCCTAACATAGACAAAGCCGATGATAAGTCACACTGCGTATAATCCACTTTCCAAGAACATAACGGGGATGCAAAAGCCATTTTTTATTTAAGTTAATAAAGGTGAAGTAAATATAAAAAAAGTAAATTTACATAGATAACCCGCTTTATTTTATAAACACGTATGACTGTTATGATTCCGACCACAAGAGACGTCACATGTCTAGACTGAAGACAAACAAAGCTTGTGGAATCTTAGACGAGTGGCTACAATACGCATGAGTCACTTCAAACACTGCATAGAAGAAACAGAAGGTACACTACACACAAACAACAAAATGATGTACTATGTAATGCTGATGTCAGCCACAGAGTAGACTACAAATCAGTAAAAGTCTTGCTATATACAGCGACTTGCATGTACAAACAGTTTGTGCAAAAGTTTGCGCAATTGATACTGCGGATGCACATGATAAAAACAATTCTATCAGAAAATTTCTGACGCGTGCATGAAGGCACTTTGCGCATATACTTTATATTAGGCCCCTCAGTGGGAATATTCCGATCTGTCCCCATGATCTGTCCCCTTTGGGGGACAATCAGGAATAAAAAAAACGATCTGTTCCCCTGTCACCAAGACGAACGGACAGATCGAACGAATTATTTCTGGTCTGTCTCCTGCTGTTCTTTAGGGGGACAAACAGAAATAAAGAGTTGCGATCTGTCCCCCTGTTACCGATGAGGGGACAGATCAAGGGATAGATCGGAATATTCCTCTCAGTGTCAGATCTGGAAAATTTCTGACAATGCCTAAGCGGGGCTAGTACAAAATGTATGTGAAGAGTGTTCTCCGGTAAGTGTCAGAAAACTGGTAGAATTTTTCTTATAATATGCGGCCGGTCTTAACGTAATGTTTTCTTCCGCAAATTAGAATTTTTGAAATTAAGATTGAGCGTGTAGCTGGCTTTAAGAATGTTAAAGTAAACAATCTTTCTACCATTTCTGAATTAAAATGTGACTAAGGGACTGGAGATATTAATCAGCACCGATTCGCGTTTTACTCATAGCAAATCACCACTTTACTCATAGCAAATCACCATTTTACTCATAGAAAATCACCATTTTACTCATAGCAAATCATCATTTTACTCATAACAAATCACCATTTTACTCAAAGAAAGTATGCTTACGCAACTGGTCGGAATCGGACAAATCGCATACACGTCACTGGATATGCGTAAGTAAGCTTAAACATGCTTACGCCGCCCAAAGTACACGATCGTAAGTATTGTGCATAGGCGTATTTAAATCTGTTTGTTTAGGCCTTTAAAGTATATGTCAATGTTTTTGTTGTTCTTGTTTGTGTGTGTACTGTTGTTTTTAATGTCATAATAATTTGACTTATCTCGTCCCGACACGAGATAATGGGTCGACAAAATTATGTCAAGCTGCGGATGTTAGGTCTGTTTGTCAAGAAATTTGCCGTTTACGAACTGTTATCACAACATAATAAATCATGCATGTGATCAGCTCTCGTATACTTTTGTTCTCCTATTTGCTCTATAGTTTTAGTTCGTATTAATAAAACTTGCAAAATGCAACTACAGTGGTTTGCAGATACGTATTGTCTAAACTGTAGGGATCCAGAAAAAGACCCTCTTGTGTTCCATGACATTGTCAATTTTATAGCGACTAGTAGTGAACCTTCTGCCTATCTGTTTTCTGTTTGAAGCCACTTCAATTCGGCTGCTAAGGATTACGAGCCGTGGCCTCGAAGAAAAAAATACAATGTATCTTTTCTTCAAGTGTTCAACGGAAGGAAATGGATCGATAATCCTCTTCACTGATTTGTACAAGTCGTTATTATTTCAATATCCTTTTTGAGATGTTTTGACAAAATTACGTGGTGTCTGTATCTCAATAGAAAGATAGATTTATTTGGATAGACATAGGTACCCAACGTGATGACTGGGGACAATCCCTTCTTGGTAGAATGTACAACGTGTTACATAATTCCCCTTAAAAAAGAAAATGTTAATCAAGTAGTCTTTTATGGTTGTTGTCATTTACCTCTCAGAGGAAATTAGGTAAGAATGTAAATAACTTTCTGGGTAGTCTACTCTTTAGCTTTATGTTTTCAGGGTTGCGTTTCAATGATGATTTTATTTTATGACTCGTCCAAATTTTTTTTGGGTCTTACTTATTTTTAAATATTGCCAATAGACTCTTTACAAGGGACATTTTAATCCCCTTTCGGCTTTAGGAGTATTTTCGTAACACGTTGTATGTCTAAAGTTCGTTTCAAAATTCTTGAGACTGAATTGAAATGCGCGAAACGTCAAATTTGAAAAAAAAAACCTATTTACAAGTTTCACATTTGCGGCTGTCAATTTTGTCTCAGGGATTTTGAAACGAACTATAGGATTGAACTGAATTCTCTTTTCTGCATTCTTATTATTTTCCGTATGACAGATCAGTTTAGTAAAGACGACGCTATGACCATTACCGATTTGATTCTCTATAAAATTCTGAGACAATGGAGCATTCGGTTTTTATGATTCGAATTGTTAAATATTTCTCTTAAATCATTTATAGAAATTACGAAATGCGAAACACCTGCGATCTAAGGAAACTATTATCGCATAAAAAACTTTAAATAAAAGTAAAAACCGATTTAAAAAAAACTAAAAGGAGTAAAATAATAACCACATATAAAATTAAGAGTTTCAGAAGTCGGTGGCTTTTATTTGTTTCAGTGTAGAATTGTACCGACTTCTGAAACTGTTAATTTTATATAAGGTATAGTGTATATTACTCCTTTTAGTTTTTTTTTATCTCGGTTTTTACTTTTATTTAAAGTTTTTTATTAAATACGTTTTAGTGCCATCAATTACACGGTTTAAGACTTCAAATTTAAATGAGTCGGTTGCGGAATCTTTCCAACAACTAGGTAGTTTTCTTTAATACTAGGTATTAATCACGGACTAGAAAAAAAAGAAGGACTCCGCGCCACACATATCAAAAGTGAAGCACCGTACCGATCTATGTGTGCGTGATTTGAGGGATACCAGATAAATGAAAATTTCCCCATTTTTTTTTTATATTTTGAAAGTTTCATTTCTTTAAATGAAGCCATATAAGAAGTCCGCTTACATTATTTAATTGAAATTACAAACATATACTTAGTTAAAACTTAAAATTAAGTATTTATTTTGTATGAGTGACAAGAAAAACGTTTTCGACGGAATTCAATGTTCTTCATCTCTGCAGGCTCTTATTATTTTAATCCAATCATTATTCCATGGTTGATTTGCTGTAGGAAATCTATAAAAATAATCATATTCAATACTTGCAAAAAACTCACAAAGAACACAAAAAAATGGATTACCCAATCTCTCGGGAAAATTATCCATTTATTTTCCGACAGCACTTCTATGTCTTTTGAGGTTTTGTGTTCCAATAGTAATGATTTTAAAATGTCAAAAATACAATAAATCAACAGGTTAAATAAGTGTCTTACTTGTGAATGTTATTCCTTGACACTTTTTCTGGGATGTAGAATTATTTTTAAACCATTTCACAACACAAGAAGGCATTATTTTATTTTATTACTTGACGTAAACAGTACCTACAATGACGGCGCGGTGCCGCGTAATGGCGGCCAGTCGGCACCTTATGATGTAAATGTGTGCGTGAGGCATGTTTGTACAAACGGTCCGGCATACTTATAGTGCTTCACTTTCGATACACGTGGCGCGGAGTCCTTCTTTTTTTTCTAGTCCGTGGTATTAATGTATAATTATCATGACGGCTCCTTATAAATACATACAATCTTCTTTGTTCTTGGCTAATGTTTCTGTGATGACAGTTAAAACAGAGACTGAAAGTCCTCATCAAAACTTTTGTTGAAGGGAACAAACCAAAACGTCATTTAAGTATATTTTTTTTGTTTTTGTTGATTATTTCAAACTACTATTCCATTGAAACACTAAGAAACTTAATGCAACATATGAAAATCATTTTTTTTTAACCAATAAAGTCGTAGCACGACCCCGTCCCGTGTGTAGCCATCTTTCTTAGTCAGCGTTACCCAAAGTTCACAGCATAAATATTAATGTCCGCTACATATTTATGTGCTCGCTCGGTGTTTTTGTTTAATTCAATTATGGCAACCATTTAGCTTACACGGTTTCTTTGAGTATTTTTTGTATATCTGCGTGTTTTTTTTTACAGAATCTCAGTATATTAATGTGTACAGTATTAGTAGTGGGTGTAAAAATTTGGACTTATAGTACGCATAGTAAATTATTAACTTGATTTATTAGAAGAGGTGATTTTATTATGTTTTTCTGAACTGAAGGGTCAAATCCTAAATACTCACGAAACATAGAGGTGGAATTATTAAAAATCGGCCAAGTGCGAGTCGGACTCGCGCACGAAGGGTTCCGTACCATTATCTATAAAAACGACAAAAAATCATGTCTATTGTCTATATATATATGTCTATTGTTGTATTGTAAGAGTCCCCCCCTTAAATATTTGTTTTATTTTAATTTAATTATTTATTTTTAAAGTGAATATATAATTAAATATTCTATGAATATTTCAAGCGTCTACCTGTAGCCGTTATCAATATCGAGCAAAAACGAGCAAAAAAATCACGTTTGATGTATGGGCGCCCCCTTAAAAATTTATTTGATTCTGTTTTTTAGTATTTGTTATTATAGCGGCAACAGAAATACATCATCTGTGAAAATTTCAACTGTCTAACTATCACGGTTCATGAGATACAGCCTGGTGACAGACGGACAGACAGACGGACAGTGCAGCCTTAGTAATAGTGTCCCGTTTTATTCTTTGGGTACGGAACCCTTAAAAACACCTTTTTTTTCATCAGTTTTGATTATATGATGGTATACAGTGAGGTAATACGTACATAGTTCAGCTGACTAAATGTTGTATTAAAAGTAAACAAACCTTTGATCGTAAAATATTTATTTTGCTTTAAGTATTGGTTAAAAATACAGATTGACGAATAATGCCCGTAGGTACGAAACTTAGACAACGCCTAAGTTCATGCCTTTGGACGTACGTGGCCATAAAATTGCGTAGCACCAAAATCTTAAGTGACTGCCTAAATGCTTAGGACATGTCTTAACTTCACGACTTTTTCAAAGTCTTAGCGCTAAGCAACTGCTTACCAAGTGTCAAAATAGCAAGACGTCAAAAAGAAGGAATTGTAGCATTTCTCCCGCTCTGTCTCATATCATTATCTCGCTCATTCACTTACTTAGGTAACGTCAAACGTAGGAATAACTTTACGTAATCTAGTTGGAGGAGATGATTTTGATATTTAGCATTGAGTTATTTTAAGAATTTCGTAGTTAAACTCTGACATAATCATAAGTGTCTAAACACACTATGCCGAAGATACGCGACCGAAGTTCGGCATGATTACGCCTGCAATGCTATTTGAATTACTGACGACACATTGTGCCGAAATTACGTCGCGTTATACCGTACAACCGAACTTCGGTCGGGCGTAAGTTCAGCGACAATTCGGCGGCAACGTATTCTGTAGACCACACATTATACGCGACCGAAGTTCGGTTAGATTGCCGACGAAGATCCGGGGCGGGGAGCAGCGAGAGGCAGGCATGCCCGCGCCCCGCGTGTCCGCCCACAAGTTTGCGCAATTGAATTTCTGCCGCGTAAGTTCGGCACTTACGGTGTGTCATATCAGCCGAATACGTCGGAACGTAAATTCAGCGCTAGAACTTCGGTTGCGTACCTTCGGCATAGTGTGTTTCGACACTAATTTTACAAAAAATATGTTTATTTTCACAGATTCTTTAAGCAAAACAAACAAAACATTCGGTGTGGTTTGTTTATCTTTTAGACAAAAAGATTAAATGGCTGTACTATAGTTTGTTCCACTAAAAAGTCAGCCTGTGTGTAGTTTATAGTGTGTAAACCTATTGCGGGTAGGGAGACATAGGTTCTGTATATATTGTTCGGATCGTAAAGTTATCTGGGGGTTTGGGATGCGGGTTTTTACGATTTTGGGAAACATTGCTATATTGAATCTTGACACAGCATTTTGTTTGTTTTAAAAGTAAATAGAATAGAATTGTTATTTTTTGTTAGCAATATGAATGTTTCGTCGGCGATCAAAGTTATAGTTTAAAAAAATATAAGTACTCACGTTTTCTGGTATGAAACGTCAAAACTAGGTGTACGGTTCCAAATGATGATTCCTATAGAGAAGAGCCGGCAAGTTTCATTATAATACTTTTTAAAATAATACATCATAACAAGTCGTTTACTGTAGAGTAAGAATAATGCAGGTAAATATGTAAGGAATAAACTCACGTAAGAGCAATTATTTGAAAAAATCGTGTTGTAGGTTTGCCATAGGAGATAAGAGCTGGCCAATCCCGAAAGACGTCACCCGGTCACGTAATTTGCCAGTGAAGAGATTATACAAATAAGCATTTGTCTTCTCTTTCAAGAGAGGCCTGTGATAGGCAGATTAGATAAAGAAAGAAAGAGAGAGAGAGATAGCGAGAAAGAAAGTGTCCAATTACTAACAGACTCAACAAACAGTGATGGCAAACAAAATGCTAAAAAAACAAGTGACGCAATCAATGATGTAGGTTACGCCATCTAGGTTAATGGTGAACCATTCACTCTGACATATAAATTCAAAACAACAAGTTACGTACTTTTTACAACAGCCCCGATGCCAAGGGATGGTAATTAAAAGTTTGTACGGAAACGCAGATGTACATATGTATTATGTATTGTACTTGCCTAGATACGAATTCATGAATACATATGAATTTATTTTAATTGTTCAGAGTAAACGAAGTTATAAACAATCAAATGGCTGCAGATTAGGATAAGGGTGCCTTTCCACCAGAGATGTGCTATGCTGCGAGAATTTAAAAGCTAGGCTACGAAACTATGTGATCGTTTCCGCTGATGCTAAGCTATGTAGCGGAGCGAGTAAGATGTGCTATGACAATGCGACGCCGCAAAGAAGCTGTGCGAGGAAGATGCTCAGCTCGAGCTATGCGAAGTATCGACAGTAGGGAAGCACGGGGAGCGGCGGCGCGGTGCTCTACACATAGCTACACCACTCGCGACCATCCATAGCTCGCATCCATAGCACGCATCCACAGCATGCATCCTTCCATATAAAACATAGCTTAGTTGAATCAGTTTCCACCAGTGCTGTGCTATGTGGACCAATGAATATGATTGGTGGTTATCAAACGCATTCATAGCAACGTTGCATAGCACATCTCTGGTGGAAAAGCAGCTTAAAGTTTGCCTAGCCTGTCCAACCATTTCTTTTCTGTTGAGGATGTTTACTATTTGCATACCCATGTGACGGTAAAATATGGAGAATTATTTTTAAGATAAAACATCTATGTATGTTTTACCCATGTTTGCAAAGAAATAAATGATTTGATTTGACCGTTACGTAACCGGGCAGTTATTGGTGAAACTTGAAGGGTCTCTAACTACTTATCAAAATAAAATACCAACAATCATTGTGTTATCAACAATCATTGTGAGACGCTTTGATCGATCTAATACCACTGTATCAGGATAAGGTTCTTACTCTAGTTTGGTCAAAGTCAAAGACGACACGTTTGGTGCAGTGGCTAAGCGATTGGCTTCTACGCTACGGGTTGTGGTTTCGATCCCCACACGGAACAATAATTTGTATGGCCTACAGATGGTTGTTTCGGGTCTGGGCGTTTGTGTATGTGAGATTTGTTTCTGTAAACGCACCCACGATACAGGTGAAAACCTAATGTGGGGAAAGGTATCTATAAAAACAGCAAAAAAATCACGTTTGTTGTATGGGAGCCCCCTTAAATATTTATTGTATTCTGTTTTTTAGTATTTGTTGTTATAGCGGCAACAGAAATACATCATCTGTGAAAATTTCAACTGTCTAACAATTACGGTTCATGAGATACAGCCTGGTGACAGACGGACGAACGGACGGACAGCGGAGTCTTAGTGTGTCCCGTTTTACCCTTTGTGTACGGAACCCCTTAAAAAAAGCCTATAAAGCGACTGCCTTCAGATCATTCCAGCTCTTGGAGAAACCGTTAAGGTTATACTTGTTGCCATGGTTACGACTTTAAATAGCCTAAGCTGTACAGTCGATTGGCTCAGATATTTTGTTTACCGTAAACTGTCAGTCAAGTTATTGAAATAACCAAAAAGCTCGGCTGAATGTCAGCTATCGAAATGTATCGTTAGATTTGCTCGCTGTCATTCCTATTCAACGATTTGCAAATCCAATATGGCGGAATGACATTCGAATTCCTGGAATTTGAATGACAGATTTTTTATTCTGTAATTTTATTTGATATTTTTGTTACGATGTTTTATAATTGTTACTGCATTTTTATTAACGATATTAAGAGTATAATAATAATACTTGTTTTGCCTACCCTTTTTCCAACTACACTTGGGAGCAAAGAAATCGAGCCACTCCTGTTTTCACGGGTCCTGGGGCCCAATTCTCCTAAAATAAATAGTTGCCAAACGCAATCGAACCACAACCGTCAGTCAGGTTTTGTTTTCGAAAACTTTCAAAATGATTGATTTTGTTTTTTGTGTCAAACAATTGGACAGCTTTTGAAATTGAGAACTGTCTGTATGAAAGGTTTGGCCTTGGTTCGGTTGTGATTTATCAAGATTTATTTTAGGAGAATTAGGCCCCAGGTTATTAGTTTTCATGAATTATATAATTTTAAGTTGACATAATACGACCCTCATTGTAAAGGTTATCAAATAACCTTTTAGGCGATTATGTTTAGAATTGATCTGTTCCATAATACCAAAAATAATAACAATTACTTATCCGTGAAAAATAGAAGTGGCTCGATTTATTAGCTCCAAATTATTTTGGGATCAGCTTCACGTCTACCCAGAATGCGGCTGACACATCCCAGTTACTGGGCAATCCCGATATTCTAAGTTTAGACCGGTTATCAGATTTCCGGGCTTCTGACTGTCCGTAACAACTGTCATAGGTATTCGTATGATACCCGGAACCGTATAATCTGCGCGGTTTTTAAGTTGCCACGAGCCCTCTGGGGGTTATAAGACTTAACTTATAATAAAGGGAATAAAGTGAAATTTTACATGCAATATCCTAGCTTATTTTAAAATGTTAGCTTTATAAATGCCACTAGTAATATCAACAACACTTTGAGAATCACAGTCGCTAGTAACAATTTGTAGAACGCCATACTTGCATCAAATTGGGCCTAATTGCGTTAAGCTCTTGAAGAGCCCCTGATTTACCGAAGGGCCCCCAATAACGGTCACGCTAATTTAACGATAAGTATCCGGTTACATTGAGTAAAAAATACTGTTTGCTTAGGACCAAAGTTTGATCAAACGTTTGTTCAAACATTGTATGTGTGAGATACTTACATTCTTTTAATACGTGTTTGGCAATATTGGCTTACAATGTTGAAATGTTATTATTTTACGAGACTACTTTTAGAATTTACATACAAAGCTATATCTACACTAGTGCGCTTTCATGTTCATCTTGCGTCTTCGTCTGAGGCATGCGTGAAGCGCCATAGCGCATGCAATAGCGCATGCCTTAATACTAGTTCGATAAAAGCGCATGCCCCTAGCGCACTCTAATCCGTCTATTGTATGTCGACTGACCGAGGCACACCGGTGTAGACGATAAGCTGCATGCGTCTTACGGCAATAATATTGCATGCGCTTGACGCAAGAGGAATTGAAAGTTGAAAGTGCAAGATGTAGACATACCATATGACTTTGACTTTAACCATTCTCATTATGAGAAGAGGTCTATGCCCAGCTGTGGGACAGAAATGGGCTGATTATAATGATAATGGTTTCTTTAGGTGTCAGAGATCGATAAAAGTATAAATATTTACATCATTTTCATCATATTTTTTCCTTTCTGAGCTTTGGAGCGAAGGACCAGTAATTTCAAACTAAAACTTAAAAACTATTTCGATCTCATGCGATGCTATGCAAGTTATGAAACTTTTACATTATTCCTCTAAGTAGATTCAAATTGTTTCAGCAAAGATGAATATCGCATTATAACTTAGTAAATTAAGATAAGTGTATTGTGGCTTGTGAGGGAAAATAATGATAATTATATACAGCGTGGCACTACAATGGCGACGTCACAGTGGCGAATAAAATGTATTGTATTGTATTAGTTTAACACGCGGGTACAGATAGTGGTAATTAATTATAAAACGCGTATTGTTAGGAAGTTCCTATATTTGGGTCCTGACCACCGGTAGCTTGGACTCTATTCCCGATGCCGATAACTTATATACAAGGTGTTAAAAAATCAACTCTAAGAATTTTATGGCGTGACTCGGTATCGAAAATTGAACAACTTTTCGAAATTCACGTATATTTTTTATAACTTTCCATACAAAAAAAAAAAATGATTTGTATGGAAAGGCATAAAAAAATTGGCGTATTTCGAAAAGTTGTAGAACGAAAGTTGTTCTATTTCCGATATCGAGTAACCCCACAAAAATCTTAAGAGTTGATTTTTTAACACCATATTATGTAAGTATATTTAATGAATAAACAAAATAGATGGGAAATTGAAAAATTAAAATTTTCAAGCAAACTATGTAATAAATAAAGTAACCATTAGCTACTTACCAGCTGTTGGTGTTCTACTCGCAGCGGCAACTAGCAGGTAAGTAGACGCATGAATGAATCTGTTGCACAGTGATACCAATTTGGTTACTTTATTTATTACTTAGTTTGTTTGGAAACGGTTCGAACATTTTTCTATGGAAACTGGCCACTGGACTGGAAACACCACACCACCATTTTTTTTTCAATATTTCGACTCTCTTTTACTTATAAGTCAATATTTTTTTTTACTTATAAGTCAATAAAATAAACTAATTGCGAGTTTATACAGCATGTAAGGGTAAACACCATTGTCACTCAAACCATGGGTAGTTGACTTAAATATAAAAATATAGGAACGAGTAAAAAAAAATATACGCGCGAGAAATGAGCGGCGCGGCGGCGCTACGACTCGGCGTATACGCACTCGCTAGCGCGACAGCTGACTGACTGGGGCAGCGAACTGTGCGGGGCCGTGCGTCGGGCGACGCGGCGAGTTTCCCGCGCCCCCCTCCCGTAGCTTGTTGCCCCCGCGTGTAGGGTGAAATATTTCGAAGAAAAATGAAAAATTTACAAAAAAAAAAGTTTGTTATTTTTCACTGATTTTACGTTCTATAAATGAAACCAAACCACTGGTTTCAAGGATAACGGTGTTTACCCTTACAGCCTGTATGCGTTAAATTGTATTCAAATATTAGATTCCACGTTGATTTAACTACTTATTTATTAGAAGAGAGTCAAACTAGGAACATCAAAAAACAACTTTAATTAATTACTTACCTACTAAACCGCATCGCAATAAAACACTATTTTGGTTTCATTATTTTTATGATTACCTACTGACCACTAGCCCCACACGTGTGTTAAATTAATGTCGGTATTATAGCGCCACGCTGTATATGACATATGACAATTATTGTCATAATTACGACGCTTGGAAAAAGAGATAGGAAAAATAATTACAGTATTATGTACACCATGTCTTATGTCAATCTCGTAGTATCACCTTTTTCATCATCATTCTCATACGTCATTCACCAATGTAATAATATCACCTTTTTCATCATCATTCTCATACGTCATTCACCAATGTAATAATATCACCTTTTTCATCATCATTCTCATACGTCATTCACCAATGTAATAATATCACCTTTTTCATCATCATTCTCATACGTCATTCACCAATGTAATAATATCACCTTTTTCATCATCATTCTCATACGTCATTCACCAATGTAATGATATCACCTTTTTCATCATCATTCTCATACGTCATTCACCAATGTAATAATATCACCTTTTTCATCATCATTCTCATACGTCATTCAACAATGTAATAATATCACCTTTTTCATCATCATTCTCATACGTCATTCAACAATGTAATAATATCACCTTTTTCATCATCATTCTCATACGTCATTCACCAATGTAATAATATCACCTTTTTCATCATCATTCTCATACGTCATTCACCAATGTAATAATATCACCTTTTTCATCATCATTCTCATACGTCATTCACCAATGTAATAATATCACCTTTTTCATCATCATTCTCATACGTCATTCAACAATGTAATAATATCACCTTTTTCATCATCATTCTCATACGTCATTCAACAATGTAATAATATCACCTTTTTCATCATCATTCTCATACGTCATTCACCAATGTAATAATATCACCTTTTTCATCATCATTCTCATACGTCATTCACCAATGTAATAATATCACCTTTTTCATCATCATTCTCATACGTCATTCACCAATGTAATAATATCACCTTTTTCATCATCATTCTCATATGTCATTCACCAATGTAATAATATCACCTTTTTCATCATCATTCTCATACGTCATTCAACAATGTAATAATATCACCTTTTTCATCATCATTCTCATACGTCATTCAACAATGTAATAATATCACCTTTTTCATCATCATTCTCATACGTCATTCAACAATGTAATAATATCACCTTTTTCATCATCATTCTCATACGTCATTCACCAATGTAATAATATCACCTTTTTCATCATCATTCTCATACGTCATTCACCAATGTAATAATATCACCTTTTTCATACGTCATTCACCAATGTAATAATATCACCTTTTTCATCATCATTCTCATACGTCATTCACCAATGTAATAATATCACCTTTTTCATCATCATTCTCATACGTCATTCACCAATGTAATAATATCACCTTTTTCATCATCATCCTCATACGTCATTTCACCTTCTTGCTATTTATATGAAACCTTTTTTATCACAGGCCACTCGGTTTTGGATTATCATATTCGAAATTTGGTAGAGGTTTTTTGGAATTTTGATAGGAAAAAAATTAAAAAAGAAGGTGAAATGATTTATGAGGATGATGATGAAATAGGTGATGCTACAATCTCCATACAAATAAAATGGTGTTTTATCCCTATTTAGTCTTTAAACACGATTTTGTGGTGATACAGTTTAACCTGATCAATATTACCAACAGCCTTTTTTCAAAGTACCAACATAACGTTACATTAAAGTTAGAAACACCATTAACGTAATCAATACACCATTAAAAGCTGTCCCCAAACCTATTAGGAACATAAAACTCAATCGAACACAAACTAATTAGTTAATACAAAATCAACATACCATTTAAAAGTCGCATCAAGCTATAATAAAAGTGGTATTTTTTCACAAAATTACAGCAATAAAAGTGGGATACGGACGCCTTAGGAATTTTAATTGAGTCCCCCATTTTTGGTGTGTGGTCCAACTCACAAGAGGAAACTATTGTTCTATTGTTTGAAATGAATGAAAAATCCCTTCAAGTATGGAAAGGAAAAAGAGTAGACAAAGGTGGCATTACGTCGCCTCGCATTCTCTGCGGGCGCCTGACTCACAAAGAATGCGTTTACTTTTTTTTATTAATCCTGGCGACGTGTGGTGCATTTTACAGTTGGATTTAAAAATGGAACAAGTATTAGAGAGGTGTGTCTTTGAGTTAGGATTTTTATATAAAACTAGCTGTGTGTTTGCGTTGCAATGCCACTTTGAGAAAATAAGTGTGAAAATAATTTGCATTTTTAAAATCTAAATACGCGATAATCCGAATATTGTGGATATATGTTGTCGATTCGAAACCCGTAATTAATACGTGCTTTAATTTGAGGGGACCCGAGTTTACCGTACTGACGGGACGAACATCAAATGTTTGACAGCTAGGAACAGTTTGTATGGGAAAATAAAATTGTTGTTTCTGCTATTTTCCTCGCAACTTTTCCATATTTTCTCACCACTTAAACCTTCCCTGGATTTCCACAAATATTTCAAAACCAAAATTAGTCAAATCGGTCCAGCCGTTTTCGAGTTTTAGCGAGACTTACGAACAGCAATTCATTTTTATATATGTTACGGCTAATAGCCGAAGTGCGGCTACACCTAGTTTTAGCCGGGTACAACTAGGTGCAACCAGTAGCAGTTGGTTAGAACTAGGTGGAGCTTAAGTCGACGGAGCCCCGCTGTGCGGGGCTCCTATTTCTGTCTGCAGGGTTTAAAGTAACCTAACACGAAGGGGATGACGGGGGCTTCGTTCGCTCGCTTCGCTCGCTCACTCTAGCCCCCGTCATCCCCTTCGAACCTAACCTATCCGTGTCGGGGTTACCCTTAACCATCGGTGTGCGGCTGCACCTAGTTCTAGCCGCTATGATGAAGGCTAAACCTAGTTCTAACCGAAGATAAGTAGGATAGATTTAAGTTTAATCGCATGTGGCCGGCTGCACCTAGTTGTACCCGGCTAAAACTAGGTGTAGCCGCACTTCGGCTATTAGCCGTAACATATATAAGAAGTACGCTTTGGTACCAAAAGACCAAAGAAATTTCATCTTTTATAAAGGAATAATATTGTAAATATGTATCTCTACATCACAGAATACATTTGTAAGGTGTGATGATTATGATAATTTTCCGAGACAATAATTTATTGAAGCAAGCTATTTCGAGTATAAGCCTGATATTACGAGTATGCTGATATAGTAAACTAGACCTTTGCCTGTAATGCTATATTTCTGGGTGGAGTATTTTAAATACTGGAGGTCATTAATTCAAGGGTATATATAGTATAACATCGGTTTTAATTCCGTAAATTTTATTTTTAAAACTTCTAATAACAGCCGTTTCTTAGTACTTACCTCAAGTTTTATTAGCAATTGTAATTGTATATTTGCTGCGACTTTAATTGGAATACGATATACGATTGCATGCTGTTTCTAATTCAAACCACGTTATAATAAGATTTCGCACACCATTTATTGCTGAATATGCAATTTTAAAATGCTCTGTAATTTGAAAAGTATGATAAAACAATTTTTATTGGAAAAGCAATAGATGTAGGTACAATTTTGGTTAATAAAAACGATTTATTTTTAAAGTCTCAAGTATTGTAATTATAGACACAATAGATAAACAATGGCACTGACGAACCGGTTCAAAGATCTTTAAATTCAAATCAATGCAGACATGCAGGACGTTCACAAATTCAAGTACTTCGAGTTAGTATACAGGCTGTAAGGGTAAACACCGTTATCCTTGAAACCAGTGGTTTGGTTTCATTTATAGAACGTATAATCATTGAAAAATAACAAACTTTTTTTTTAAATAAAATTTTCATTTTTCCACGAAAGCATTTCACCCTACGCGCGGGGGCAACAAGGTACGGGAGGGGGCGCAGCGATGTTGCCGCGTGGCCCGACGCACGGCCCCGCAAAGTTCGCTACCCCAGTCAGTCAGCTGTCTCTTCAATTTTTTTTTTGTTTTTCCTGTTTTTTTTTGTTCTAATTAAGAAATATTGTATTTTTAATTTTTTTTGCGTGTGCGTCCGCTTGGGTCGGAAAATAAATACTTTTTCTTTCTTTCTACACAAATGAGTCAGTCGGACACTCAATGTTTTAATAAATATAATTTAGTATCGGAGTCAACTGCTGGACAAAAGTCCCCCGCAGGGTTGCTTTGACCTGGATATAGATCTGTTCATCTTATAAGGGGTCATTCTTTTGACGATTTAAAGCCTTCACTGAAAAAAAAATGCTTCAACAGCTATTGGTCCTTTGATACTAAATTCATCATCATCATCATCATTCAGCCGAAAGACGTCCACTGCTGGACAGAGGCCTCCCCCAAGCATCGCCACATCGACCGGTCCTGTGCTTCTTGCATCCAGCGGTTTCCCGCGACCTTCACCAGATCATCGGTCCACCTTTTGGGAGGCTTACCCTCGCTGCGTCTTCCGGTACGCGGTCGCCACTCCAGAACCTTTCGGCCCCATCGGCTATCCGTTCTGCGAGCAATGTGCCGCCCACCGCCACTTAAGTTTGGCAATTCTTCGAGCTATGTCGGTTACCTTGGTTCTCCAATCTTGGTTCTCGGTTTGGTCCTTTGATACTAAAATAAAATACCATAATCCCGCAAAATCTTATCACTTACAACTAACCTGAGTGAAAGCTCCCGAAACAAGATGGTGTCCACAAAATATGGCGTCATTAATACAAAATTCCGTTGTTTTTCTCTTTAATCCCTAACTAAAACAGGTTCAAAACATTTTCAAGTCAACTGTATTGTTTAAAGAGTTTTTTATGTTCACACCAAGTTTAACGCGGGAAGCTAGAATTAACCGCACGGGAGTCTAAGTGGCTATAATTTAACTAATTATCTTTATGTCCAATCTGACACCTAGTTAGAATAAGGACCAACTTACCTCTGCTACTGGTGCTAAGATGCAAGGATAATTGGTAGATGTCGACGGAATTAGCTCGTACAATCTGTTGTCTGTGGTTTGAGAAAGAACGGAAGTTTTTTTGTGTTAACAAAGAAACTTAAAATGTAGAACAGAATGAAATATACTTTATTATACACCAACATTTACCAAATAACTCATTTTTCTTTAGTTAATGAATGTATTGTTTTATCAAAATGGCTGTTGTTCTGCCTAGCTTTTTCCCAACTATGTTGGGATCAGCTTTCAGTCTAACAAGATACAGCTGAATATCAGTAATTTACACGGAGCGACTGCTAACCAACCCAGTTACTGGGCAATGCCGATATTCTAAGGTTAGATCGATTGACAGACTTTCGAGCTTCTGACTACCCGTATCGACTGTCAGAGGTATTCCTATGACATCCAAGACCACCGGTTTGTGTCAAAAATCTATACATATAAAAGGAGAAGCTGATTGACTGACTGACTGATCTATCAACGCACAGCCTAAACCGCTGGGGTTAGAAAGTTGAAATTTTGACAGTAGGTTCCTTTTGTAACGTAGGCATCCACTAAGAAGGGATTTTTCGAAATTCAACCCCTAAGGGAGTTAAATAGGGGATGAAAGTTTGTATGGAAAATCGTCACTTAACGGGTTCAAAATTTAACGCAAGCAAAGCTGCGGGCGAAAGCTAGTGCAAATATAAAATAAAATGGAAATTATCAAAATTGTTGTTTGACAAACACTGATATCATTCGAGATCTAAACGACAACACAGCATATGTCACACCTGTCTATTTCCCTCTCCCATATTCCTGTCTCGCTTTTCTATTTTCCGTTAAGAGTTTTTTATGGGGATAAAATGGAAAACTGCTGACTATTTGACATATGGCGGTCGTATTCTGTGAAATATGGCCTGACATTGTTTTGAGGCTCGTTGCATTGTTGTCGCGACAAAATAGTGTGTTTCTGTTGGATGTTTTTGTTATTTATCTTTGTTAGATAAAGGGAAAAGGGGACTTGTTTGTGGCGTTTACATGTATACTGTGTGTGGGGATTTATAAGTGGCTTTTACTTCACACTGGTTGGTTAAGTGATTAAGAGTTTTGGAAATACTTCGTGAATATTTTTAACGGCTCTTAAGGTGTTTTTTAATACCTTATTCTTATTCTTTATTGTACAGAAGAAAATTACAATAAAAATTACAATTTACGTGATTTTTAAAGTGATGTACAAAAGCGAGCTTAACTCAAAAATGAGTTTTCTACCAGCAAACCTTTGAGTGATAGAGAGAGATTGAAGTACATTTTAGGAAAATGCAGATAAGATATAGTTATTCGAAAGTAATTTAGAATCATCCACTAATTTTATAGCAATTATAAATGCTCGTTCCTTCTCTGTATGAGAAGATGCCTTTGCCCAGCAGTGGGACAGTTACAAGCTAATATTTTTATTTTTTACTGCACTCTAAGAAAGAACATCGGTACTTACAATGGCAAACTAAGATACTACATAGATACAAAAAATATTGGTCCTTGGGGTCTATCTGCCTCTTTAGCTTTAGAAAATATAGCAATTGTTGTACATACGGGATGTTAATGAATTCGTGTAATTCCTTCAAACCACATGATCTATTAATGGTATAGATTAATCCCGCACAGGATTTAGATAGATTTAAAAAAAAAAATCTTTTTCCAATGATTTTTTTACGTGATAGAAAATTTCGATGCTATGCACAAATGAATGAAGGCACGGCGACACATCTGGCGGGCACGACCAGTCCGATATTGCTCCACGCAGTCAGTTAACTTGGGATGCTAAAATTACTCAGATACAGAATACCATGGTTCATTTTTAGAAAACTTTTTTTTGTTGATTCTGAAAAAAACCTATGCAGGGTCAATCAGTGTCACCAGTAGATCACGCGGTTTGAAGGAATTACACGAATTCGTTTACACCCTGTATAGAACAGACTGATATTTTAAATTAATGTATAACATCATTAGGCCACATTCATTACATAGATTGAAAATTAATGACGATTTTATTAACGAAGGAATTACAAATATGAAATTATTGTGGTCCTTATTATTAATTATTTTGTTGTTTTTGGTCCTTTGCGCCGGGAATCTATTTTTAGTATTCTTAAATTAATATGAATTGATGTCATTAGCGACGTCAAAAGTAAGAGCGATGTCAAAGCAACAGAGAATTAATAGAAAAATATTATTTTAAAAAAGTACTTTAATATAAATAAAACTCGGCAAATAAATCGTCGTAACTTTGTGGTTTATTTTCAGTTTCAGACGAAAAGTGACATTCTTTTTGTTGAAGATTTAAGAAAATAATTATTAAGTCAACATTTGAAATGTCTTTACTTTTGTAACGAATAATAATCATGTTAAAAGTGATTATTTATCCAATCGGGTAAAAAGTATAACTTATTACGAAAAATCTTTTCAATCGAGGCTCGATCGTCGGTACCGCCGTCCAGTTCGTTTTGGACCATGTGTTTAGGTTGATAAGGTTACTTTTTGTCTTAGGAATTATTAACAGAAACAGCGTCTTTATTATACGCTACTTTTTTGCACTTAAAGATAACTGCATAATGTGTGGACTGCATAGGGTATATACAAGACTAGCGACTTGCCTCCGCTTTGCACGTATACGTTTTATAGCTTAAAACCTTCCTCTTGAATCACTCTATCTATTACAAAAAACCGCATCAAAATCCGTTGCGTAGTTTTAAAGATCTAAGCATACATAGGGACAGACAGATAGCGGGAAGAGACTGTTTTATACTATGTAGTGATGATGTAACATAAATAAGTGTACAACTTCTTAAGGGGGTCACTGTACTCATTATTATGAACAACTTTTACTATGAGACCAAACCTGAAATCGCGAAAAAAAAAAACAGCTGTTCCCTACATTTATGTTCGCATAACTCGTCAAAGTCAAATAGTTTGTATTTCAAGTAGACCAGATCCCTGGTGCTTTCGAAAGGTCAACACTAGGGGCTCGGTTCCAAGTTGTAGGTCCTTTGGAGAAGAACCGGCAAGAAACTCCATAGACACTCTTTTTAAAAAAGTAAATGGTTTGACAATTTTCATTGTAGTAATGTATGAACAATGCAGGTTAACAACATGAAAAGTAATGAGAAAGTTAGCCTTTTAAAACGATTGCCATAGCAGTTACCAGTCCCAACAGACAGCACCCGTTCACGAGCATGACGCATACATCGGCGTCGCTCAGCTCAACCATGTTGCAGGGAACTCAACGACCCGATGCACAACGCCACCATCAGCAGGACATTTTAGTGAGCATGACAGAAAACACGGCGTCAAAATGTAGAGCACAGCAGTTTTTTTTTCGCGATTTCCGATTTGGTCCCATAGCAAAAGTTGGTTATAATGATGAGTGCAATGACCCCTTAAGAGGTTGCACACTTATATCTTACATCTTGTATACGTTCATAGGTTCACATAAAGCAGTTTTAAATCTAACTGGACAAATTAGGTATTTCAGCGAAAATGTACCTAAAAACTTTTACATTAGGTATTTCATACAGGCATATTATAACATCCGAAAATGAAAATAATATTTTTGAATGAAAAAATAACGCTGACAACGAAACGCTCTCACGCGTTATTATTTACACAACACCGGCGCAATTCGCTTCGCGGCAGTAAATCCCGGTAAAAACTAGTGCTGCACGGTAAAAAACTAGTTCTCAAGTGTTAACTATACTTTTGCGTGACCCAGTTATAACCTGTTCGGGTTTGGCTCGTTACGGAGGACGGAACCCGACTGCAGTCACGTTCCTGCTGTCTGTTTGTCTTGCCGCATCATTATGCGCTAACAATTAATTTGTAGCGTTTTAAAATAACTGTGGCGGCTTAAAGTGAAGATATATCTACGTACATCAGGGGCCTAATTCTCTTAAAATAAATCTTGATAAATCACAACCGAACCAAGGCCGAACCGTTCATTCAGACAGTTCTCAATTTCAAAAGCTGTCGAATTGTTTGACACAAAAAACAAAATCAATCATTTTGAAAGTTTTCGAAAACAAAAACTGACTGACGGTTGTGGTTCGATTGCGTTTGGCAACAATTTATTTTAGGAGAATTGGGCCCCTGGTATTTTTTATGCTAAGCTGGAAGACTACTATTAACTACTACTACTACTATTAACAAAATTGTTGTCAAACCGTAAATGAACTTTAACCGTCAGTCCGTTTACAAGAACTGACAAAATGTTATGGTTTTGTTATTGTTGTCAAAAAATTTGACAGTTTTTGCAAACGAAAACTGTCGGAATAAACGGTTCGGCTTCTGTTAGGGTCGATTTTTCAATAGTCAGATAATTTATCTAAGGAATAAGTTTGACATTGTGACATATTTTCTATACAAAAGCTGTTAAAACGACAAACTTATTTCTCAGATAAAAGTTATTTGGCGTTTATTATAACCGGCCCTTACCAAATTGGCTCCTTGATCCTATTTGGCACAGCCGCTAGACACAAAGCAACTATCCTTTAAAATATATTTTTTTTTCATTTTTTAAAATTAAAGTATGCGTCTGTGTGTTTTGTGCTAAAGAAATATCATTCAATTGTTTTCGGATATTATTTGTGTGAGTGGGCGCTAAAAGTGCTAGGGATGCGCCACGCTTTAATCCGATTGTCGAAATCCTATAAAGAATCGGTTTAAAATCCTATGAAAAGCGCTTTGGAGGTGCACTCACGGATCACAGTAACGCAAAGTTCATGTCTCCTTACGACGACTGCAGCTGTAAAAAACGGCTTCGGATTTAAAAGCCATAGAATGAAGACCCGATTCATGTATTTTAGTTAGATTGGATTGTGTATGTGAGAGCCAGAGGGATATAGGGGAGTTTTATATCTTTGCTTCTTGGATTTGTGTGCTCTATCTTAGAGCCTGTTTCCGCTTACCATCAGGGGCGACTAGGGTCGAACGCGACCAAGTTAAAAGATAAAATAAAATCATGCCTAGAGATGGGTTCTTACTCGGATAAATACTCGAGGTCGATATTAACTCTTAAACATAATAGGGTAAAAACGAGTATTGACTCATTTTTTATTGTTTATCGAGTATTCACTATTTGAGTTTTTATCTGTTTGTTCGTCTCTAAACTGTGCCACATTCTATTCATTAAATCTATACAATAATAAAATCGTAACGAAGCAAAAACAGTAGAAAAGATATTTGCTTCGTTTACTAGAAACGTTACTGATGCCAAAAGAGATTTTTTTAATTTTTTTTCTATTTATATGTTTGAGCTACACGTCAATAGGATACTGAACAGATTTAGTTAAAATTTGGTAAGAGTGTCCGTTAAAGAGCGGGTCAGGTTATAGGGTACAAATTATCACGCTATTGAATGTGGGTGATGAGCAGCAACCTTACGTAGGAAAAGCCGCGGGTATAGTTATTCTATAATAAAACAGGCCTCAATTTAATATCGTAATCGGTAAATTATCGGTATACTGCAAAGCACGCCAATTCTGTATCGGGAATCATGTTGGTATATTCTTATAAGAAAACACCAATATGACCGAAAATAAAAAATAAAATAGAAAAAAACAATGATTAGGTAGGTATTTATATTTTGTTGTTATAGAAACGAAATTAATAAAAAAAAAATGATGATTATATTTTGAATGATATATTTGATGAATATTTTGTTATAAAAATCCGTAATTCCAAACTTAACTAAAGTTTCAAGATTAAAATGCACTTTCAAATTCTGGAATTTTAGCTAATATTCGAAAGTGCTAGTCCTATTAGATTAGTCTGTTAGCGGAGTTTCAATTAATGTTCTAATTGTAGCTCGGCTTAACGAGTCAGACATCGTAAAGGTCTATTTATACGGGCGGGTGATGCGCGACGATAGTTTCGGCGTGTTACAAATTCAATAGAAGCTATACGAGCTTTTTGACAGGCGGCGAATTGAAAGCAGCGATGGACAGAATCGTTGCGAATCGCTGACTCGTGGAAATGGTCCTTAACTGTCCAATCACATTGATCCTTATACCCTTATTACCGTAAAGTGAGTCCTGCCGTTTCTGTACAAAATGTTTTCATACAAAGAATATCAAATATTTAAAAAAAAAATGGATAATATAGCTATTTTACGGTTTTTGAAGATATCGTTTACGTTTTTTCGATAGCAGGGTCCATACGGCTACAATTTACGAAATTACCGCTATGTCAGGACTTATCTTACGGTGAATATATTTTCTTTTAATGTGGGGATTAGGATTAAAATTCCTTTCCGTCGCTGGGCAAGTGAGTCGTTAGAGAACTACGAATCTAGCACTATAACGATAACGTGCACGAAAAATGACAATAGGCTCGCCAGCTATTACATGAGACTTAATAACGAAGGCGAAACGTAGGTCTACAGACTCACTTTATCTTATAGAAAAACACTTCTCCTTACCCCTTCGGGGATTAATCCTGAGTAAAGATATAATGTAGATATATTTTCATAAAAATAGTATAGGAGGAACTCGTGGCTAAATAATTACAGCCGCATAGATCGATCTTCCGGGTTAAGCCACGCTTGCCGAGGTTGGTCTGTGGATGGGTGACCATTTACCATAGCGAGTTTCCTCCGTGCCTCGGAAAGCACGTAAAACCGTTGGTCCCGGCTGTCATTTGTAGATCTTTGACAGTCGTTACTGTTGGTCAGAAGCCAGAAAGTCTGACAACCAGTCTTACCAAGAGTATCGTATTACCCAGTTACTGGGTTGTGGAGGTCTGATAGGCAGTCGCTCCATGTAAAATACTGATATTCAGATGCATCCGGTTCGACTGGAAGCCGACCCCAACATAGTTGGGAAAAGGCTAGGCAGATGATGATGATGATTTTCATAAAAATAGTTGAATCCAAACAAATAATCATCAAAAATATCTACCGTATTTATAATCGTAACCTTATTTATAGGTAAAATGTGGGTGTACTGACTCCTGTAATAGGAGAACCTCTGTTTATCCCTTTGGGGATCACAAGCGTGAGTATATGTATGTATATTTTCTTTTACATTTGACCAGTCACAGTCCTCAGTTGCCCTAAATTGGTAATTACACATCTGGTATACAAAAATGTAATAAAATAACACCCCGGTCCAGCTTTCTAATAATGTCCACTGCCTGTTTTACAAAATAATACCCCAACCTGGCTCACAAAATAACTTCCCTGCTCACAAAATATTCCCCAGTTGGTCATGCAAAATTATTTAATGCAAAAAGAAAGGTTCCTTGTCATTTCCTTCTTCTGTAGTATAATTCCTGTTCACGACAGTCTTGACTTAAAAACCTATCTCCTAGATACTACAGTAAAATTTAACAGCGTAGCAGTGCGAACAGCGAACAAACTGAAGTGTTACTCGCGGGTATAGTAGTAATATATCAAGAGAAATCTTCTTTATCCAACCTCGGAGTAGGGTGGATATGTTAGCAAACTAGTTGCAGGATAAGGTAGGAAGTGGGTGGAGATTTCGGGATTGAAAAAGAAAGTGTTTTCGTTTGATGTTAAGTTTGTGGGTTTGTTATTTCAAGTAAAAGTTGTGGAACACGTAAGGAGAATACAACATCTGACTTCTTCAAATAACAAACCTTACCAATTTGCTCCTAATGGACGAGGCTCATTGCTCGCGAACGGATGGCCGATATGGCCAAAGGGTTCTGGAACGGCAACTGCGTACTACGGAAGGCGCAGCGTAGTTAGGCCCCCTATAAGGTGGACCGATGACCTGGTGAAGGTCACGAGAATCCGCTGGATGCGAGAAGCACAGAATCCGTCTGACAGAACTTGGGGGAGGCTTATGTCCAGCAGTTGATGTCTTTCAGCTGAATGTTGGACATATGGAACTTTCTAACTTTATGTCTTTTGGTATTATAGGTGTATTTAGGCGACGGTAACCACTTTCCGTCAGGACGGCCGCCGGCTTACTTGCTTACCTATTAGGTACCGTATCAAAAGCAACGTCGCTGGTGCAAGAAGGTGGTGCAGAGTAACTTGCTTATCCAGCATTCTGTGCAAATGGTATGGTTGTAACTGCCACAATTATTATTATTTTTTGGTGGTCATTTCATGCGGTTTCTGCTAATGTATTAATCTCATTACAATGTAACACCTACTGCTAATTCCTATGAATAAAATTACCGAGCGTTATTGGTTAAAATTAAGAAGTCTTGTATCTTTACCGATAATAAAGCAAATATGCATATGCAGCTTTCCATAGTAGATCCTCCCTTATGTTAGTAGCTATCGCAGGTAGAATTGGCATAAGAGCCTATTTACACGCCCAGTTTGGCAATAAAAAATACTACCGGCTGTAATCTGAGAAAAAATCGTTAAAAAAATAAGCGATTCATGCCAATATTGCATTAAAAATTATTCCAATACCAATTATTCGAAACATCGGAACATCCAACTTTCTCCGAACGCCTAGATACCCTACAAGGCTGCGACCCGATTCCGAGCAATTTTCTTAGGACAAAGAAAATAGAATAAAGCACATCACTAGTGGATAATATGACGTAATACGCAGACTTTATGCCGAGCTTGTTTTAACATAACGGCTACGTATTTAGTACTTGGATGGAATTAAATTTCAGGAAACAAACTTGCAAAATTTCAGGATGATCGGTTCAGTGGTTTAGGCGTGAAAAAGTAATAAACAAACAAACTTACTTTCGCATTTATAATATTAGTTAGGAAGTTAGGATTAGGATACTGTGGTGTGTGCCTCGTTGGGTAGCGTAGAAAATCATTCCATTTATAGGTGGTAGGTATCTGCCAGGAAAACTGATTTATTAATAAAAATAGTTTGACGTTACGGTTAGACGGTACGGTAACGTACAAATAAAAAAAAACATGGTGGTGCATTTTTTTCGACGTTTTTTGGATGAGAGGGCAAGGTCCCCCTTTGAGTTTAGACCATTGAGTTCAGATAGAGGCCATAGTAACATTTATTCTGTGTAAATTTCAACTGGCTAAATTATCATTAAAAAGACACAGCTGTGTGACAGACAGACGTACAGACAGACGGCGTATGCTTAGTTATAGGGTCCTGAGATCCAATTTTCCTAAAAGAAATCTAGATAAATCGTAACCGAACCAAGGCCGACCGTTCATTCAGATAGTTTTCAATTTCAAAAGCTGTCAAATTGTTTGACACAAAAAACAAAACCAACAATTTTGACAGTTTTCGAAAACAAAAACTGACTGACGGTTCTGGAGGCCTACTCCCTAAGTCCGTCAACGAAGTTAGTCGACCGTCTGAAAGTAGCCCGAAACATACCTAAGAGTGAACAAAAAAAGTGTCAAGTTCAACTTTTCGGACGGGCAAAAACACATAGGGGACAACTGTCAAATTGTGTTGTCATTCATTCTTAGTTCGGGCCCCGAAATAATCGTATGTCCGTAGGCGATAGGGCGTAGGAAACGCTCGTAACTTATGCCGAAACCACACGCTTGTAACTAGACCCCCAAGTTCTTTTGCGTTACGCAACAATTTTGTTAGTCGAAACATAATTCTAAAAACAATTGGTAAGCAGAACTATTCGTTTCGGATATAGGAACAGAGTATAAGGAATCATTTCACGTAAAAGGCGTCTATTCGTACATTTGACGTCATATTCCGATGCCGATCCGTTAACCGAGCGTGGGGACCTGTTATTCCCCTAGGATTGATCATTTTATCATCCATTCACCAGCAGACGGACGGATCTACGACCAGATTTGTATATATACAATGTTAATGATTGTTTACTGTATACTCACGTGCATTTTTCGGACTAATTTTTTTTTTATGATTTTGTTTTAATACTAATATTATTATATATATTATATTGTTTTTATTTAATTTTGGTAATTTTAGACGTATGTTTTTTTTATTCTATTGATTATTTTAATTTAATTGTATCAATTTATTTAATACATTTTTTCATGAATTTATTTCACAAAATTCTACTTAATTCATTTTTAATTTACATTCAGACTGTATACACGATTAAATATTATTTTTTGTAAACTGTACCTGTAATTGAGTATGCATTACGGCATTATTTATATCACATGTCATGTACATTTATATCCAGATTGAAGTAATAAATAAACTAGTTTCGGGTTATGGGCTCCGTTTGGGACCGAAACTAGTCGAGCAATCACGACTGCGAGCAAGCGAGCGAGCACGTGACTAAACCGTAAACAATCATAAATAATAAATGTGACTCACGTAAGTCACAATACAAAAATATACAAAATTATAATATGCATAGTCTGCAAAAACGTAACTATTGGAAAACCATTAGTTTTTATAGTTCCCGATAATAGTTCTTTCGTTCCGAGTAGTCAGACAGTGCTTACTCAGTACATGGGCGTAAAATTGAAAGTCCAGACGACGTTTTAGTCTAGACTTATCTTCACCCAGATATCTCAGCGAAGTTCTGGTTGGTACTTTAATAGATGGTGGATCGATTCAGTCTTATTGTAGTATGTATGAAGGTATGATTAAGGATTAGAAGATTTTTTTCACCTTACTAAAGGAGACAAAACATATCTCCACAAACGTGTTAGCTCATTTATTATACATGTTCATTATTATTGCCATATTTTTGGAAATATTGAAAAAAAAATACAATATCCTAATCCTCACTTCCTAACTAATATTATAGATGCTAAAGTAAGTTTGTTTGTTTGTTACCTTTTCACGCCTAAACCACTGAACCTATCATCCTGAAATTTTGCATATACGGTGTCAGGTGTACAGCAACGGACATAGGGTACCTTTCATCCCGAAAAAAGTACTATTCCCGAGGAATACAACAATAACGTTCATATATGGAGCCACGTGTCTTTCGAATCACGATTGAATTATATTAGTGTATAAACTTTAGTAGTGTGTTAAGAGTTTTGTGAGCTTAATTAACGCGAGCGGAGCCGCGGTCAAAAGCTGGTAAAAATATAATTTAGAAATAAAAACAGTGTTACACCCGCAGCCTGTTGGTAAGACCCAATTAGCTCACTCTGTAATACAATTAAACATAACATTATAATTGGATGATTATAATGTTATGTTTAATTGTATTAGGAATTTGATACATTAATTAATTAATTAATTTGATGATTGTCTGCCTCGTTGGTTTGTGGTCGCGAGCGCAACTGCTGAGCGTGAGGATCTGGGTTTGATCCCCAGGTCGAGCAAAGTGATATTGGGTTTTTCCGTGTGGAATTTCCCACTAGCAGCCCTGAGTCTGGAGTGCACGGTTGATGGCAATAGGCTTGCCCCCTTTTATCTGTCCGCACTGGATATATCAAACACTGTCCACTGTTAGGTGACATATACACGGTGACACTGACATTCAACACAATGCAATTGCGACACTGAAATTAAACCCGAGCTAATGCGCAACTCAGTGTAACAGCGATGCGATGTACACACTACGACACTCGGTATCGAAACTGAGTGTCGAGTGTAATGTGTTGCCGCGTATCCTTACCTTTAAAGTATTAATTAAAACCTATACTTGGTTACACATGTATTCTCAGCAAAATAATCCATTCTTAAAAAGCATAAAAATAAAATCCTATTTAATCTCACAATTAATTTCCCCCACCTTTCGCAGGCAAAACTTCGAAACTCAATAAAACTAATGTCACCATAAAATATGAAACTTATTAAAATATTGTACAATTAATATTTAACAGTGTTTTCAAAGTTTCAGAACGCTCCAAAGTTGTCTGGGTGTCTGGGTTTAGCTCAGACTAATCTATAGATCGAAGTTTCAGCCTGGAAACTGAAACTTGTAAGACATTTAGCATTAACTATTCATTGGGCTGTTGGAAGTTAGTTATGAAGTTTAGGATCCTAATCTAGTGGGTGATGGAGATGGTTCAATGGCTTTTACCGCTTCGTATTTGAGGGTTGAAACGAAATTGTATTAATTTCGTCAGTGTCTGTCTCTCTGACAATAATTTGTAGTGTAGCTTGAGGCGTTTTGTGTATTCGAGTCTAGAGAAGGTCGTGCCACGGTTTTGTTGCGTCAATGTTTCGACGTCTGTGGTCTAGTGGTTGGAGTGTCGGACTGCTGATCACGAGGTCGTGAGTTCGATTCCCACAGGACACAAATATGTGATGAACATAAGTGTTTGTGTAGGTCTGGGTGTTTCTTAAGTATGTAGTTACAAAAAAAGGTATATAAGTATTATATCCATTGTCCAGTACCCATAGTACAAGCTCTGCTTAGTTTGGGACTAGATGGTGTTGTGTAAAAAATGCCCCAAATATTTATTTATTTAATGCTAATAAGTGCAATATTGCATTTATTACTACAGCTTTCTTGAGATACGTTATGAATGCGACTCATGTAAGAAGCATTTTATATTTAGGAAAGGTCAAAATGTCGCTGAAAACCAGCGCTGTCTCTCCGTCTCGCACGTGAGTCACAGCATTATGCTGAGCGATGGCCGTTTTGCGCAGATGTGACGCATATTTTTCCCAATAGTTTCTTTTTGGTTTTGTTTATAGTTTTATTTTATTTTTATGCGTCATGAATAAACAAACTTTCTTCTTTCAAAATATTGGAATTGGGCAATGCATTTTTGAGCACGATGATGCATTTATGAACGCAATCGCCTCCTTATTGATTTTTCTCGGCAATATAAGATTTTTCAGATAATAAAATTCTATTCACGATTGTTTTCGGTTCACGTGCATACTGTCGGGACTGTCCGACTATTTTCGGATTAAAGTGAAGCCTTTAATCATGAGTTGAACACGCAGCGAGGTCGCGTGTCAGACTGTCGACACTAGTCGGGCAGTCATGACAAAATCAAGTTGAGCCCTTAATCTTGAGCTGAATACGCGGCAAGGTAGATTCATTCAGTGAGATCAGTCTGGCAGTCCTGGCAAAATGCACGTGAGTAAACCTTAAACAATTATCAATCGAATTTTATTATTTGAAAAATCTTATATTGCCCTGAAGAACCAATTAGTGAGACCATTAAAAATGCAATGCATTGTCAGATTCCAATATTTCGATCTGAAGGTATTATAACATAGTTAGTCACTTTAAATGCGAAAACTACGAATTCTCCTCATTATTCTGTACAACTTAAATTATGGGACAAAATATAAATTCGTGAAAAAAATCTGCTGTTCCATACATTTTGTTGAGCAACAATTGATTACTTTGCATGGAACAGCAGATGTTTTGATTGATTTTGATTTTAATTTTGAATTTTGGTTGAAAACATAATTATTTTCGGTGAGTACAACCACTCATCTAATTTTAAGTAGGCGCTCAACACCAATCGATAAACATATAATGCATGATGTGCTTACCTGTAAAGAATTGGTGCACTAGTCTGTAAGGTCGTTTGTCCACCACCGCCGCCATCACCGAGAACGAGATGACATTGCCGAAGTAGCGTCACATACATTACTATGGCTGCGTGTCCACCGCACGTCCGTCATCCGAGCGTCGTCATCTCGGCCGCCGAGACTGTGAGTAGTTCGGCGCTACCGCTAGAACTCCGCCGAGATCGTGACCACGTCCTTCCAAACTCGGTCCGAAATAATCTCGTTTCTCGGTGACGGCGGCGGTGGACAAACGCTTTAACTCTATTGGATGTATCTCATATCTTTGTATCAGTGTATTCAATTGTTGGTGAGCCAAACAAATAAATAAAATGAGCAGAAGTCATGTTTTTCGGATGTAAAGTGACTAACCAGTCGTGCTCATGTCGTGCTGTATTCCTTAGAAACTTTTTTTTTAATATCTTGCTTGTCCTGTCCCACTCCTGGGCAAAGGCCTCCCCCCATCCCTTCCACTTTCCTCGATGTTGTGCTTCATCTCGCCAATTCCTGAGGAAGCCATCCAAGGCGTCCCGCCATCTTCTTTTCTGTCTGCCGCGACCCCGTCTAATAGTATCAGGGAGTGTCAGTCTTGTGATATGCGGGCCCACCGCTTAGCAGACATGGCCCGCCTAGTTCCACTTCAGTCTTGCAGCTTTTTGAGCTACGTCGATGATTTGCGTTCTGGAGCGCAAAGTCGTGTTTCTGATACGGTCTGTTAATTTAACATTAAGTATTCTGCGCTCCATCGACCGTTATCGACTAAAAATATATAATATAAAATACTTCTTGAATGCAACACCAACACTTGATATTATACGAGTTCAATTTCTCCAGATTGAGTTCGTATTTTTTGTTTCGTGCTTTCAGTTCGATATCGAAGTTTATTTCAGGATTGATGCTATAAAAAGTTTGATTTTCTCGTTAGGAATTGGAATTTGTTTTCGATATGAATGCATGTTTGGAATACGTATTTTAAGAGGAAATATCCCTGGTGAATCAGTGTTGACGTATCGTTTCTTCTATGTCAAATAATTTACAAATATAATTCAAATATGATCTATTTTTCACGTCTTCATAGTCATCTTCTTCCAAAGGTCGTCTGGATGATATTGATATTAGCGATAAGACCGACATTGTACCCTTGTTTTAAATTGTTTTTGTTTTTTCTATTGTTATGGTGTACAATAAAGCATATTCTATTTATCTATCTATAATCATATCTATCTATCTAAATAGTATTATTATGCTTTTATCGTATACAAGAAAATTACAACAACAATACTATTTAGAAATATAAAAGGCGACTTAAACTGTAAATTGAGTTTTTTACCAGCAAATCTTTGAGTGACAGGGTTTGATAAAAATAGTTTACCTACAATTTAAATTATATTTGCAACTTTGGGAACGGAATCCTTCAAAAAACGTCTTTCAAAATTAATTTTATCATATTTTGCACTTCTTAGAATGACCTCTCTTATTTCTTGTTCCATACTTTGGCCATTTTCACATTATTTATCCGTAGATACTCCTCCTTCATCATTATGAAAATTAGAATCATCATAAAAAACAGCTTGAATATTATTTCTTTTTATTACTTCGATGTTTCCTTGTAAATTATCTACCCAACTTTGGAGGTCGTTACAAATTTCTGGCGGCAAAACTCCGTTGGGACGAGAATTTTTAAAAAGCAATAATTTCACCGTCTTCTGCTAGAATGTTAAAGTAATTAAATTTGTTGGTGTTAAGTTCATTTTCTTTGCACTTAGTTTTGCTGTACTCTGGGTACAGATGTGGTAATTGTGATATAGTTTTTGTAGTTATTATGTGAACTTGCTTTCTTCTTAATTTAGGATTATGGAGACTGTAGAAGCTTTTAGCAAAGATTGTGAGAGCGCAGTGCGGTTAGAATTCGGTGTGTAAAGTTTTTATTGGATTTTCTTGTTCACTTATTTCATAAAAATAATTTAAAGAAAATTTAGCTTTGTCTTAGTATTAGCAAAATAGTATTCGGTTAGTAAAAAAAGCGATATTTTACTAACCGAATACTATTTTGCAGTATTTTTATCTAACATAGTTTAAAAGAGAAAATACACAAAAGATACCTTTTGCAATGTGTAAGATACTGAAACCGGATTTCTCGAAATTCCAGAGGTACCATTATAAAGTAGAATAGCCAAATTTCGCGACCAACAAAGTCGTAACGCATTCCCTCCAACCATACTTGGAATATCTCCTTTTCCTCCAACTATTTTTCCTAGCGATTACTCCAGAAACAAAGGCAACAGTAAATAAAGTAAAAGCAATTTTAAACCGAGCTTCCAGCGACCATGTCACCCTGAAATATTGTTCCACAGCTCGCTGTAACTGAAAAGGACGCAAGATAAATTGTTGTTAGCCGTCTCTGTCTTACCCTGACGAATGTTCTTTAAAAATAGGGTTTTATTAAAAATATTTTAAACGTATACATCACTGTTCCGGGGGATGTGTGAACGAAATAGGTTTTTGTTATTTGAAAGTTATTTAACACGTTCCATAGTTACGACTGAGATAAATCCAATTACCTCGGAGCTGAGCTGGAAAAATAAAAAAGGATATGCTCGTGTTTTTCCATCTTTTATTCCAGCACAAGCTGTTTTTCAGATCAATTTGTCAAATTAGTCTTTTGTTCCGCAGTATAAGGTCGTTTGCAGCCAGAGACTTGATTTTTGCTTTGTGTATTGTGAAGATTGACCTTATGGTCATGTTATACAAGCTTAGTTTTAGTATATACTAAACCTGAAACTAGTTTGTTCAGAATCACTAGGAGAATCGATTGACATATTTTTTACACCACATTTTTTTTTCTTAAATTTCAATTTTGTTTCAATAAGTTTCTACCCATAACAGTTGACGGGAATCAACCTTGAGGCTTGATACGGTCCGCTCGGTCAGTTTCCGTGTATTAGACAACCCCTGCATAGCACATCTCAGGCATTTCATACTTTTTTTAGGGAACTTAACGCGACATAAACTAAGGTGTAACTTGGATCTTTATTAAAAAAACACATAATCAGGTAGTTCTGATGAAAATCTTGTTGGGGTGTCTCGGTTTTTTTATACACTAAAAATAACGTATATCTATCAGCATCCTCATCATCATTATTCAGCCGAAAGATGTCCACTACTGGACATAGGCCTCTCCCAAGCATTGCCACATCGATCGGTCCTGTGCTTCTTGCCTTCACCAGGTTGTCGGTCCAACTTATGCGGCAGGGCGCCCACGCTGCGGCTTCCGGTACGCGGTCGCCACTCCAGAATATTTTAACGCTAGCGGCCATCCGTTCTGCGAGCAATGTGCCCCGCTCACTGCCACTTCAATTTGGAAATTCTTCGGGCTGTGTCGGTAACCCCGGTTCTCCTGCGGATCTCATGATTTCTGATTAATCACTCAGGGAGCTCCGAGCATAGCCTTCTCCATTGCCCTTTGGGTGACCTTAGCCTTCTTAGCCGTCACCCGTTGTGACGGACGCGTTTCAGTGTCATGTCTATCATAGTCACCTCTTAAATAATTTACCGTATAAGATGGGTTGTTTTATTGTTAGGGTGTGTCTACCTTTGTACTTTTTTGTCGCATAAAGTTTAAATAAAATAAAATATTATTTCAACTCAAAGCTGCTATGGCTCTTTTCTTAAAAGGCCGTTCCAGACGTAGCCCTACATTGTTACACTCGCATAATTTTGTACTATAATGTCTGGTCAAAGAGACCTCGACGCTATCTAGACTTAAAAAACTTCAAATATTGACTTGAAGAGTGTCTTTAAAATATCTTTTATCATAACCTAGAACCACACAATTAAACTGTAGGTACTCTCTTCCTCCTAGCCTTTTCCCAACTATGTTGGTATCAGCTTTCAATCTAACCAGATGCGGCTGAATACCAGTATTTTACACGGCGCGACTGCCATTAGACCTTCGCAACCCAGTTACTAGACAACGCCGGTATCCTAAGGTTAGACCAGTTATCAGACTTTCGGGCTTCTGACTACCCGTAACGACTGTCATAGGTATTCGTATGATCCTGGGATCGTTTTGTCGACAGTGTAACGTGCTCTCCGAGACACGGGTCTTTTTTCTTTCTTTGGAAAATCCTCTTGGATAACCTTCGCCCGGGGATGGCGAAGGGTTACGCCGGACTCTGGCCGGGGTCGCGGGATTTGTAGCTGCTTGCACCGCGACTCCGGCAGACCTCACCTATTGCGGGGCCTACCTTCTGAGAGGCGTCGGGCAACGGATCCCCTAGCCCGCCCCCCGCAGGCCATAGGTACACTACGGTGGCCGGAGATAGTCGCGCGCCCTCCAGCGGAGACACGGGCTGCGCTTTCCATGGATTGACCGCGGCAATCGCAGCTTAACCTCGCAAATAGTATGATCCGCTCGATTGTTAATTAGCCACGAGACCCTCATGGGGCTATTAAACTACAGGTACTGATTTAATTATATTTTATATATATATATTATTATTAACCCAATTTTCTTTTGTTCCAGGTACAATTCAAAACTAACGACGCTAGCCCTACCCTCAGTGATATTTGAGCCGAAATTCCGAGGGTCTGTTCGAAACTTGGTGTACTCTGACCTGCCTGGACAGCCACCACGGAGACAGGAGCTGAGGCATTCTAGAGACTTAAAGGTAAGTTTAGTGAGTAAGGTAAACTTAAATTATTGTGGATGTCTCAATAGGACCTAAGGTACGGATGTTTAATGATGGAAGGACCATTAAATAGATTATGCGGAGGATTGTTATCTTTAATTATCCAATGGGTACAATACAACACAACTCAGAAGTCGACACTTCGTAAAACCGATGACTTCCGAACTTCAAGATCACGAATGTTTATTAGTACAAAAAATGATCTTTACGCTGACGCAATAAGTGTGAGTGGCGCGAAAATGAGCGACAGCCATTGGTTGTCGATCAGGTACATCGATGTAAATCTTTACCTCTTTCTTTCGAAGATATTTTGGTGATTTTTAATTTAATGCGCCACGTGTTTTTGATGTACAATTATTTTAGGTTATTTCTTTTGGAAAAAACCACAACGGTTTTATCATCAGTTACCAAAATGTCGGTTTTATCGAGTAAAACTGCATATTTTTTAAATACTTTATTTATTTTAAATTATAGTCATCTCATTACACATATCTACCAGATTATGTTGGTAATCGAGGAAACAAGAAAGAAAGATCCTCGCTCTCTTTCTCTCTAGAAACTAGTTTAACCGGTTGCGTACTGTCCGTCGTCCTAGGACGACACTTAATTGTCTTATCTATTGTGTCTATAATTACGGTGATTGAGAGTTTAAATTAAAGTTACAATCATAAAACATTGTTTGTACAATTTTGACATTACTATTCAGTATTTCAAAACTCAATTGAAAAAGTAGGTTAAAACCAACTAGAAGTCAACAATAAGAAACTTATGAATATATTCACTTAAATTCACTTGTAACATCATTGTTTTATGGTAATAGGTACTATTTACTTTGAATTCTGGACTAAATCAGATAAAGTTGTTCAACAAACACGCCCACTCTTTTGTTATAAGTTTTCACGCCTATCTCTACAGGGTGTTAACGAATTCATGTAATTCCTTAAAACCACATGATCTACTACTGGTGTAGACTGACCCCTCAAGGGAATTAGACTAATTAAAAATCCATTTTTTTTTATGCTCTACGTGTCAGTGGTCGTATCTAAACCACCTAATAAGGATTCAGTAAAAAAATAAGTTTTTTTTTGCAAAAAAATAATTTCATGTTCTTGAACATTTTGATGCCACGCATAAATGAATGAAAGCACGGCGACGCGGCTGACGGGTAAGACTAACGCGATATCGCTCTTTGCAGTAAGTTAACTCGGGGCTCTAAAATGACTCAGAAATAGAAAACTAAGATTTTTTTTTCAATTTCTTTTTCAGTTGATTTTCAAAAAATCCCTTTTAAGGTTAATCTGTGTCACCAGTAGATCACGCGGTTTGAAGGAATTACACGAATTTGTTAACACTCTGTAAGTATAGTATTAGAGATTTAATGATGTTATGGGGGTAGTCCCACATGTTTACTTCACGGTCTGTCAATGCGGTACGCTCTCGATTTTGCCGCTTCCAAAAAAAAACGCGCTCAAAACGCTCTAAGTTTTGAACTGTTGTAGTTATTGCATTCTTGCTTACTGAAAAAACAAGTTCCTGAAGGATTCCAAAAAGTTACTTAGAGAGCGTTAATAGATCTTGATCGGCTGATTCCGAATACATATACAGGGTGTTAACGAATTCGTGTAATTCCTTCAAACCACGTGATCTACTGGTGACACAGATTAACCATAAAAAAGATTTTTTGAAAATCAACTAAAAAAATATTCAAAAAAAAATCTTGATTTTCTATTTCTAAGTCATTTTAGAGCCTTGATTTATCTGACTGCAAAGAGCGATATCGCGTTAGTCGTGCCTGCCAGCCGTGTCGCCGTGCTTTCATTAATTTATGCGTAACATCGAAATGTTCACACAAATGAAACATTTATTTTTGCATAAAAAATAAATTCATATTTTTTAACTGAATCCTTATTAGGTGGTTTAGATACGATCGGTAACAAAGCCGCATGAAAAAATAATAATCTTATTTTTTTATTTTTAATCAATCTAAATCCCATGCGGGGCCTGTCTACATCAGTAGTAGATCATGTGGTTTTAAGGAATTACACGAATTCGTTAACACCCTGTATAACTCAAAATTGTCCAAAATCGATTTACTGTATTCTTCGTTAGCGCGGCAGTACTCAACCCCATCACTTTTGCTGCGACCTTTGGGTCGGACGGACCTTCAGGATTGTTATAATTGTTATTTTGTTTAAAAATTTGAATTATGACTTAGGTTGATTTTCTTTCGTTGGAATGATAACTGGTTGTAATAAAGGATTCAGTTCATACGGATATACTATTATTTTTATTAATAACTAACGCCCCATAAAGCTCAAAAGCTATTAATAGTAGAAGTTGAAGGCGCTTTTCGCGTTTCAGTTTGTCCGCTTACTTCTTCAGCACTACTCAATGGATTTGGATGCGGTTTTCATTTTAATTTAGATGATTTCTTCCGGAAGTTTTTAAGCTATAAAATGTATCCGAGCTACGGGCGGGTCGCTAGTTTTCATATCTATCTATATAAATAAAAAGAAAAGTCCTGACTGACTGAGTCACTGACTTATCAACGCCCATCCCAAACCCTTGGACCTAGAAAGCTGAAATTTTGCACAGAGGTTTCCTTTATAATGTAGACAAGGATTATTCCTTGTCTACATATAATCTTCAATTCAATAATCTATCTATTAAAAAAAACGCATCAAAATCCGTTGCGTAGTTTTAAAGAACTAAACATACATATGGACAGACAGACAGTGGGAAGCGACTTTGTTTTATACTATCTGGTGAAGATATAAGAGTCCTAATTACTATTAACGCTCAGTAAATCATATAAGAATCAGTAACAAATCACTTCGTCCTGGATATTGAACTGGGTTAAAAGCGATTATACGACACCACGACGCCTATGTGATAATATTATCTACTCGGAACTTTGCCCCAATTCCGCTAAGTTTATCCACAAATACTGTTTGGGGTCCATTGGAACAAAATCAAGATTTGCGAGCCACTGAGTTTGATGCGTAAATTATTGTTTATTTAATGTGTGTGCTGGTATAATTAACGTTAGTAATATTTACTTAGTATATTGCTGACCTGCATCCTTATACAGGGTGTAAACGAATTCGTGTAATTCCTTCAAACCGCATGATCTACTGGTGACACTGATTGACCCTGCATAGGTTTTTTTTAGAATCAACAAACAAAAGTTTTCTGCAAAGCGTGAGGTCTTGGGTTCAATCCAGGGGGCCTACTCCCTAAGTCCGTCAACGAAGTTAGTCGCCCGTCTGAAAGTAGCCCGAAACGTAGGAGTGAACAAAACAAGTGTCAAGTTCAACTTTTCCGACGAGCAAAAACACATCGGTAGTAGGGACAACTGTCAAATCGTGTTGTCATTCATTCTTAGTTCGGGCCCCGAAATAATCGTATGTCCGCAGGTGGAGCAGGAAACGCTCGTAACTACGGCCGAAACCACGGACTTCGTGCTTAGGGAGAAGAACCCCAGGTCGGACAAAGTGTTATTGGGTTTTTCCGTGTGGAATTTCTCAGTAGCAGTCCGGAGTCTGGATTTGTGCCCGGTTGGCAATAGGCTCGCTCCATATTACATGGAACTTAGACATAACAGCCAAATGTGGGTGTATTATACCTACACCTTTGCCCAATCCTTCGGGGAATACAGGCGCGATGTTATGTTTATTATTGTAGATAATTATGATATTATTTGTTTTTCTTTCCTTTCTAAAACAGAAATACATAAAATAGGGTCTCGTGGCTAATTAACAACCGCACGAATCATAAGATTTGCAAGGTTAAGCTACGCTTGCCGCGGTCAGTCCGTGGATGGGTGACCATTCGTTATACATTGAGACCCCTCCGTGACTCGAAGAGCACGTTAAGCCGTCGATCCCCGGTGTCATAAGAATACCTATGACAGTCGGTACGGGTAGTCAGAAGCCCGAAAGTTTGACAACCGGAACCACCTTAGCATGTCGGCATTGCCCAGTAACTGGGTTGCGGAGGTCTGATGGCAGTCGCTTCGTGTAAAATACTAGTATTCAGCCGCATTTGGTTAGACTGGAAGTTGACCCCAACATAGTTGGGAAAAGGCTAGGTAGAATAACTTGGTATGCATAATTATAGTAGTTTATGAAACTATTGCACAAAAAGGGTTATTAAAACGAGAGTTAGAGAGAAAATCGAGCCATAGGCGAGGTTTTAAATAGTATCACACGAGTGTTTTAATACTTAAGTAGTGTGGACTTTATCTAAACTCATGCAATAGGGAGATACCCATCTATATACAGCGTGTCCCAGAAAGTAGTGTCAAGCGGAAGTCCAGAGGTAGAACATCCTTTGAGGTACCCAAATCACCCCCATGTATGTTCCGCGATTTTTTGTAGTTTTCGAGTTATGAATATTTTTCATGTTTTTAATCAAACTCTGACTACAACGACATTTTTGATCATAGTGACGTGAATAGTTGAGATACATGAGTAATTTTTTTTTCTAAATTAGCTGATTAGTAACCCTATCGAATGTATAAATATTTGTAACCATAGATGTAACGGATGCGTTACAAAAAAATATTGAATTGTCAGAAAGTTAAAATCCTACATGTTTCCTAAATCTTTGTGGGTGATTTAAAAATAAATCTCCCTAAACTTTTTTTCTCAGATGTATTTTAAAAACTTATCCATTTTATCAGCTATTTACCCTGTAAATTTTAGCGAGCTATCTTTACGACATCACAATAAAAATTTCATTCAAAGCATACAATATCGAAAATTCCAGTTGTAAAAGGGTGAATAAAAAATTGATTAAAACTAACTAATAACGTCTTTTTAGTTACCTTTCACGCAAAAAGAGGGGTTCTATAAGTTTAACGTGTGTGTCTGTGTGTCTGTCTGTGGCATCGTAGCTCCTAAACGGATTTTGATTTAGTTTTTTCTTTTGTTTGTAATTTGACTTCATCGAGAGTGTTCTTAGCTATGATTCAAGAAAATCTGTTCAGCCGTTTGAAGATCATCAGCTCTTTTCTGGTTGTTGAAGGGATATGAGCAACTTCTACTGGTCTGATCGATTCGAAATTTACTATCCTGTGACTTCAATGATATTACAATAACATGGTAATGTTGACCTGATACTCAAGCATCATCTGAAACAGCATGATACCCATCTTACAGTAGAGGTATTGCGTGCCTATTGATTCTTTAAGTTTATGATAAGTTGTAATGACCTCCTTCTTGTCACATGTCATCAATATCATTGAAGTCACAGGATAGTAAATTTCAAAACGATCAGATCAGTAGAAGTTGCTCATATCCCTTCAACAACCAGAAAAGAGCTGATGATCTTCAAACGGCTGAACAGATTTTCTTGAATCATAGCTAAGAATACTCTCGATAAAGTCACCTTTCAAACAAAAGAAAAAACTAAATCAAAATCCGTTTAGGAGCTACGATGCCACAGACAAACACACAGACACACACGTTAAACTTATAAAACCCCTCTTTTTGCGTCGAGGATTACTAAAAAAGACGATATTAGTTAGTTTTAATCAATTTTTCATTCACCCTTTTACAACTGGAATTTTCGATATTGTATGCTTTGAATGAAATTTTTGTTGTGATGTCGTAGAGATAGCTCGATGAAATTTGCAGGGTAAATAGCTGATAAAATGGATAAGTTTTTAAAATACATCTGAGAAAAAAAGTTTAGGGAGATTTATTTTTAAATCACCCACAAAGATTTAGGAAACATGTAGGATTTTAACTTTCTGACAATTCAATATTTTTTTGTAACGCATCCGTTACATCTATGGTTACAAATATTTATACATTCGATAGGGTTACTAATCAGCTAATTTAGAAAAAAAAATTACTCATGTATCTCAACTATTCACGTCACTATGATCAAAAATGTCGTTGTAGTCAGAGTTTGATTAAAAAACATGAAAAACATTCATAACTCGAAAACTACAAAAAATCGCGGAACATACATGGGGGTAATTTGGGTACCTCAAAGGATGTTCTACCTCTGGACTTCCGCTTGACACTACTTTCTGGGACACGCTGTATACATATAAAAGGAGAAGCTGACTGACTGATTGATCTATCAACGCACAGCCTAAACCGCTGGGGTTAGAACCTTGAAATTTTGACAGTAGATTCCTTTTGTAACGTAGGCATCCATTAAGAAGGGATTTTTCGAAATTCAACCCCTAAGGGAGTTAAATAGGGGATGAAAGTTTGTATGGAAAATCGTCACTTAACAGGTTCAAAATTTCACGCAAGCGAAGCTGCGGGCGAAAGCTAGTTTTAAATAAATGACCAAAGTTAAAACAAATATCAAAATATGGCGCTCAAACCCAGAGCGCATGCGACCTAGCACGTGCAAGGACAGATGTTGTGCTGCCGCTCAAAAAATTGAACTGAAAACTCCTTGTTCGGTCCGAAGTGTACGTTAAATAGAAGAAAAGTTATTTTAAAGCATTACTTTGTTAAGGGAACTGTACCTTAATAAAACTTTTTTTATTAGAGATGCATATGAATAAAGCATGTCATTATGGCACTATTTTTGAATACATTATTGGAACTTTACGACATGAGTGTAGATAAAATAAGAAAAAACATCATAAGTCCTTTAAATCCAATTTTACTTCACTTTTAAGTACAAAAACATGGTATTTCATAAATGATTGTCTTGTTATCTAATAGCACATTACCAACAGATAATTTTCAAATATTCCGCGTTCTTTCAACAAAATCATAAACATCACAATTTGCAGCTATTGTCATTTCTTCAGGGTATACAGGATACAAATTCATGGGAATTTGACCCTTATGTCGTGTAGAGAAAGTCTGTTTTCCGGATCATTCATTGCAGGTTTTGTTGAGTTGAATTTAACGAAGAAATTCCATTGAGCGTCGGTTTAACCTTAGTCATGGTTTTGGTGGGTGTGGTACAAGTATAGAGCGGGTAGCGAATTATAGAGCGTTGAATATATCTTTACAAATCTTGATGGCGTTGCTTGCAGATGCAAAACGTAAAGATACATTAAATTTTGATAATTTTAGGCTTCCTGTGTTGTTGCCTGCCAAGGTATTCTGTGCGTGGAAGAAAGAAATAAACAAATTTTATTCAGCCAAAGACACACTGACAGAAAAAAATTAAAACATATAAAGATTTAAACATACACATTTTATGCTGTCTAGCATGTCCATGCCGCAAGGGTCACCAAGTCAGCATATATATTACACAACGTGTTACATAATTCCCTTTAAAAAAGAAAATGTTAATCAAGTAGTCTTTTATGGTTGTTGTCATTTACCTCTCAGAGGAAACTAGGTAAGAATGTAAATAACTTTCTGGGTAGTATAATCTTTACTTTTATATTTTCAGGGTTGCGTTTCAGTGACGATTATTCTATGATTTGTGCAAATGTTTTTTTGGGTCCTCCTTTTATTTTGAAATATTGCCAATAGACTCTTTACAAGGGATCTTTTAATTCCTTTTTCGGCTTAGGGGTATTTTTGTAACACGTTGTATATTTCTATGTAGTGTAGTAGGTATCGCAATTCACGCGTAGTCTGAATCGAGGGGTTGTGGCTATTTATTAACAATGCGGATGATATGATTTGCAAGATTAAGCTACACTTGCCGCGGTTAGTCCATGGATGGGTGACCGTTCGTTACACATAGATACCCTTTCGTACGTTGAAGAGCACGTTCAACAGTCTTTACGGATAATCAGAAGCCCGAAAGTTTAACAACCAGTCTAACCTTAGGATATCGGTATTGCCCAATAACTAAAAAAGTGTAAAATACTAGTACTCAGCTACATCTGGTTAGTCTGCACGCTGGCCCAAACATAGTTGGAAAGGCTAGGCAGAACAATAATTGGAATTCAATGCAACACATCAACATACACTAATATCACCACCATCACACAGCGATAACAATTACTCGAAGCGAGGTGATTATGGCATTATCCCAGCGGGATCGTTCGTTAAAGCAGTTCATGCGAGTTGCGTATTATGCATTAGCGTGGTATAGCAATCAGTTACGTAGTGGATTTAATTTTGAAACTGTAGTCCAGCATATATACAGATACAAACTGTATTGGCGTTTAAACCAGGCTTTGCAAAGTTGCGAGGCACTCAACGGAATATTGATAAACTCACTCGTTATTTTAAGGTGCCTTTGAATAAATGTTTTAAGCATGCAAGGACTAAATTGGATAATTATGTCTACATCTAAAAAGACTCCATTACAACTTGTAAATAAATGAGGGCATATACATAAAGGAAGTAGGTAACCAGCGCCGACCTACCAGCGCTTATCGGTACTGGTCCGTGCAGGTAACCGCTACATAAAAGAAGCGGGTAGAAGAAGGGACTGGCATTTTTTAACAAAAATACGCCTTATTCCCTTGTAAATACAGCAACAAATGACGGCCTACCAGCGCTGATCGGAGCAGGTCGGAACTTGTAGGCGCAGTTCGGAGCTTGTCGGCGCTGGTTCGCCACACAGTATAGAGACTACCTGCGCCGACTAACTGCGCGGAACAGCACCGACAAGCGCTGACATATCGGCGCTGGCAACCCGCTTTCTCGCTTCTACGTGTATACGCACTAAGATCTGATATGTATTACTGGAACGAGTATATGTATTATATGACACACACTATTACACTAAGCTAGTCCTTATTTCCCAGAAATAACAAAATATTGATCCAAATAAATACAGTCGCTGAAGATGACAGCTCCGTAAATAAGTTATTTTTGTATATTTTGTGTCAGACGTAACATTCAGAAGTAATTTCGCCGAAAACAAAATGTTTATTCAATTTGTATTGTTTGTTTTTTTCAGACACATTATTTAGATTATTAATTTATTAATTTATACGTAATAATCGCCTCATCTGATTAGTCATTGCAATCTTGAATTTGATTGGTAATCTGAGTAAAAATATACAACATGTAACAAGAATAAAGCAAACAATCAAACACCCTAATTAAAATATTCAATTATAAATATAATACATACACTGATATTTTACTTTTATGTGCTTAAATTAATATTGTTTACTGAGAAAAATAGTATTACGTTTCATTGTTAACTACAATTAAAATTCATTATTATGGCCTTGGCATAGAGCTTAATTTTCTTTATCTCAATTAAAAAACTGATTGAAAAGGTGGGTTTTAAAAAAAACACTTTAAAAATGGCTGTAATTGATTCAGTAGCCGATTCTTAACAAAACACTTTCAGGGTTTGCATTTATTATGTTACACGATGTACACGTATGGATTTCGTAGGAATTCATACAAAATCTGATCTGACTGATATCAGCTACGGTCATTGCAATTTTTTGGTCCTTCAGTTCTAAGAAATATGTTCAAACTCTTCCTCTTATCGTTTACACCACACGTAACTCGCGGAACTCCTGGCTAGCATAAATTAAACACGACAGCTCGATCGCTTCATTTTTGTCTACAACACTATACTACGACGCTGCTGTACAATACCGTTTAATTTATAGTAAAGTAGCTTTTGCCCACGGCATCGCTCGCGTTAATTAAGCTCAAAAACTCTTAACTCAAACTACTAAAGTTTCCATACTATTATAATTCAGTTGTGATTCGAAAGACACGTGGCGCCATCCATGAACTTTATTGTGGTTTTCCCCGGGAACAATACTTTTTTCGGGATGAAAGGTACCCTATGTCCGTTTCTGTACACCTGACAACGTATATGCAAAATTTCAGAATGATCGGTTCAGTAGTTTAGGCGTGAAAAGGTAACAAACAAACAAACTTACTGTCGCATTTATAATATAAGTTAGGATAGGAAATTAGGGTTTTCCTAGTAGGCTATGGTCGATAGTTTTGTAAAACTGTTAAGGTTGATCATTTTCTGATCAATATTTTTTTATTGTAAAACCTTTTTTGTTTTTCTATTTGACTGCTTGGCACGGTCCTTGCGGACCGTTGCTACGTAACCGGGTAGTTATTGGCGTGGCCTGAAGGGTTTCGAGCCACTAGAAGTAAAATACTCAACCTAAGCTACTTAACTACTTCTAATACACTAACATCATGACTACTAGCAACAACAGCACTAAGGGCGACCCCTAGTGGGACTCGGACCTCGGCTTAGGGCGTTGCTGGCGGGAGATTACGAGGGAGAAAGCTTGATGAGTGCTGAATTATCGTTGTAAAAGATAGGGATTGTTTCTGATTTGATGAACGATTTTAGAGTCAGCTAAAATGTCAACAGGCCTGTGTGACATTTTAACCACGATAGGCGACTTTGATTGATTGATTGAGTGCATTTCCACCTCCTTCTTTCCTTACCAAACCAGCGTAGGATTAAGTACGATTACGATTGCTACAAAGATAGAACTATTTAAGGTAGTATTATTTTGTCTTTTCCATCCTAAGGTTGCCCAAAAGCAATCGCGGTTCGCGATAAAGCCACCGATTGTTCTTTAGTTTCAAAAATGACTTGTATTTATTATAAAGTGTACAATAAAGATTACCACACCGTACCTAATAAACCATCGAGCTCTTCCGTCGTAGAGCCGGTTGTCTCTTCAGACTCTGCAGTCACACTGATAATTCAGCCCTCATCAAGCTGTCTCCCCCCAATCTCCTGCCAGCAACGCCGTAAGCCGAGGTCTGAGTCCTACTAGGGGTTGCCTTTAGTGCTGTTGTTGCTAGTAGTCATGATGTTATTGTAGTATAAATAGATAGCTTAGATTAAGTGTTTTCCTGCCAGGGTTGCGGAATTTGTTCGAAAGAGTTACCGGGGCCCTGGAATGCAAAGGGAATTAGGAGGAACACGAATGGGTTTTAGTCAGTAAGAGTCTGACACTCCCTTCCGCTCCGCCCAGAACGGATGAAAACATTGATGATTTCATCCGTCTGTTCCATCTTTACAAAAAAAGGTTAAGTATTTTACTTCCCTCCTATTGGCTGGAGACCTTTCAGGTCTCGCCAATAACTGCCCGGTTACATAGCAACGGTCCGTAAGAACCAAATACAAGTAGTTTAATAGAAAATAAAACCTAAAATATACAGACAACCGTTTAGCCTCTGCTCCCTTAGGGCGAGGCCACAACACTGCGTTGCGGCGTCGCATCTTAAAAATCTACGACGCGTAAACTGTAACTGTGTATTGATGCGCGACGTCGTTTTTGCGATACGACGCCGCAACGCAGTGTTGTGACCTCGCCCTTATAAATAAAACTCAGCGAAATGACATAGATATAGAATAAGATATAATCTCCCCTGCGCATGCCTTTGGGCTAGTTCCATCATTTGCTTGGCCGACCGCTCTAATCGCTCGCCCTCTCGCCTGCTGCAAAGGCTAATTGCGGCGAACACCTTTTTTTCGTATACGTATAAAAATCTTAAGCCCAGTGCAGACGAGAGACAATCTCGGCGTACTATTTAGAACATACGCTCGTTTGCTACAAGAACGTGTTAAATCCGAAAACCGGATTATTCAGAAAACTACTTTAAAGGTTTTGAATAAAGGCGTTTTCTGAAAAATCCGGTGTTCGGAAATAACACGTTCTTGTCGCAAATGACCGCATCACGCCTGTATTCCCCGAAGGTTGGGCAGAGGTGTATAGTACACCCACATATCGCAGTTATGTTTCAAGTCCCATGTAATAGGGGGCGAGCCTATTGCCATCAACAGGGCACAAATCCAGACTCCGGGCTGCTACTAAGAAATTCCACACGGAAAAACCCAAAAACACTATGCCCGAACTTTTTTTTTTGACATTTGGGAAATCATCAAATGACTTCTTCCGCTCTGGGCGGAGCGGAAGAGAGTGACAGACTCTTACTGACTAAAACCCATCCGTGTTCCTCCTAGTGCCCTTTGCGTTCCAGGGCCGCGGTTACTCTTCCGAACAAATTCCGCAACCCGGGCAGGCACTGCACCGGTGCCCAGCAGTGGGACAGTAATGGGCTGATGTATGCAATGTATATCTATCGTACTTTAGATTAATTTTGATAAAAAAGTTTATATTGCTACTAAATAATTGATTTATTAAAATACATAATATAAATATAAAAATAAAAAAACATACAATTCTAATTATAAAAGAATATAAAATGTTCTAGTCCGTCGTGTGCGTTTTGGAATGCAGTTCTAAGTGTTTTATTTTCACGGATAATAAAGTACGCCGAGGATGTGCTTGCTCGTCCGTCCGGAAGAGTCAACATCTTCTGAGGACGCCCCGCGGGGGCAGGGGAGCGCGGGGGGAGGTAGGCGCGTGTCCTGTCAGTTTAGGTTGTTTGTCGCATTTTGATCACACCTTCTGCATAAGCATCATATTTGCGGGCGGGTGGGCGGTGCTGCATACTGCGTCCGAGCTAGCGAAATATACTTGGGAGCAAAGAAATCGAGCCACTCCTTTTTTCACGTGTCCTGGTAATTAGTTTTGGTTTCATGAATTATATAATTCAAAATACAAAAAGCTACCCTCATTGTAAAGGTTATCAAATAAACTTTTAGGCGATATATGTTCAGAATTGATCTGTTACATAATATCAAAGATAATAACAATTATACCTACGTGAAAAATAGAAGTGGCTCGATTTATTTGCTCCCAAGTATAGTTTGGCGGAATAGGGAATGTGCATGTAGTCATAGCATTAGCACAGCAAAAAAAGATAGCATAGTGTTGTTTCGGTCAATTTACTTATACTTTTGAAAAATATTGCAATTATTCGACATTAGCGTTATTTCAGTTCGTACTTTAAAATGCAAGCACAAAATTCATAGGCAAGCTTCTTTAATCAATAAAGCACAGTAATATAAATCCAAGGAAAATAGTAAAAGTCAAATGTTACTATTGTTTGGTGCTCAAAACAATTATTAAACTTCAACAATTTTCTTCTACAGTTCAAACATCCTTTATTGTCGCGGCCATAATGGTGACGTCATAATTTACAAAACTACTTTGTTTACATCTCTTTTTTAGCCATAAATCATATAAATTAAATTATTTCTTGTGCCTTATTCAAGCAGAAATCGCACTTACTAACTTAGGTATTTTAGTGTGTAATCAAACAGTTTGCTAAGAAAAGATTATTTAAAGATTTATTCACATGGATTTTGAGGTCGCTTTTTTGAGGATTTTTCGGAGACGACGAGTTTCGAGATTGAGATCCGTTCAACAAAAAAAAAAAAAAACGTAACATAAAATAATGAATAGTAAAATAAGTATATATGCGTTAAAAAATGTAAAATAAAATGCAATTTCTTTCTTGACTCCTGTACAATGTATATTTAAATAATGAAAGAGTTTTGAATTACATGCTTGTTCCTTATTAAAACGAAATATTGAAATTGCATACCTGTTTGTCATGGATTTCCACAAAGTAGCGCCTGGTTCCATTATTAAGTTACATGTATACCTATAATTAAGTATAAAAACACAATAGCAGAAACACACTTGTAACGGTTTCCGAAAATCACAATATGTAAACCGAATATTTGTTAATACATTACCAAAAGTCTACATTTAAACCGATGATTAAAATTATAATACCAAACCAACAATAATTACATACCAATAATTTAAATATCGCTTCAAAAATAAACCACGTAGGGTTGAACAATAAAATTATATACAATACTGTTTTCAGGTACAGTCCATATGTTTGTGACTACCCTTTGAATTATTTTATGCCTGTAAACGTAATTAATACCTAATATCGTCACATTTGTTGAATCATATTTCGTTTATATCAGAAATGGATTTGAAAGGGACCAGAGACGAACTGCATCCCGATCGCCGATCAGCCGAGGTCTTAGTCCTAATAGGGGTCTCCTCCCTTAGTGCTGTTGTTGCTAGTAGTCGTGCCTCCAGTTTCTGAATTGAGAATTCTAGGATAAGCAGTACTTAAGTAACATTTGAGTACGGAGTTGTCAAAAAAATGACGGATTTTAAAGCATTTTTTTGACAACTCCGTACTCAAATACGACGTAAGTATTGCGTATCCCTAATTCTCAATTCAGAAACCGGACAATGATGTTAGTGTAGTATAAGTAGTTAGCTTAGGTTAACTATTTTACTTCCCCCTATTGGCTGGAAACCTTTCAGGTCTCGCCAATAAATGCCCAGTTACGTAGATTTACCTGTGTAGTAACTAGTCTTGCTTGAAATACTTACGTATAATAAGTAATTCTATGTAAGAAATGTTTCCTATAAAATATGCAAATCTCTCGACAAGCTTTTATATCATTTAATAAATTTGTATAATACTTGTACTAAATTGATTGGTTTGATTTAAGTAATTTAAAGTTTATTTTCTTCGTTTTAGGGCAATTAATAAAAGCTTGTTTTTAAAAAGTTTTTTTACCATTAATTTATTTTTTTGTGATGATTGGGAATGTTTCTAAGTCTGTTTTCGTGTTCTCCTCTGCAAGCCTTTTGATTTGATACCCATACTGTGGTAGTACAGAAAAATAACTTGTCCGCCATCTTGGATGATCCGCCATATTAGAATTAGAATAACGTCACATAGCTAAGCAAGCATTGTCATCCAAAATAAGTGTATAAACCAAATTCCAGCTCAATCGCTTAAAGATAACTAATTTAAAATTCAGTTGCAAGATTCCACCCGGACAAACATCGATACATTGCAAGTTAAAAAAAAGAAAAAAGTAGCTCGTAAAAAAGAACATCATCAGTGAGTTTCAGTATCGCTGACCATTCAGTTAAAACAATTAAAATACGGTACCTATCAAAAATAAACCACGTAAAGGTCAAATGTAAAAATTATTCACAGTACATACAGTCTGTGTTTGTGACAACCCCGATGGTTATCTGTCTGGTACAGTTGAGGTCAGCTAATAAAGCTCGGGGTCTCGTGTGACGTGCCAACAAAAGGTTAATTTTATAAATAGAAAATGTCAATCGATGTGAGGGTTAAGGTGTTAAGCAGCGAATTCTAATGGAAATTAAAATAAAAATGTTAATTTTACAGCTATTCAGCAAACTCAAAATTCGTTTTTTCAAAATAGACTAGAATTACTTGGTTCTTTTTGAACGTCAATGTTATACACGCTGAAATTTATTTGGTTGTTTTGCTAGAACAAACCATCACCCTCCACGCTGTCTTATCTAGCAATTGATAATTTTTCAGAGAAATTCTCACTGGGTGACGTATCTGTTTCAAATGAATAGAAATAAATAAATAGATATCTTAGGGCTTTAGGGCAACTACTAACTTAAAGAGTGAGCCAAGAGCAATATAAAAAAGTTATTATTTAATTCATTAAATGTCACAGCTAACGCAACTACTGAAAAATTATCAATTGCTAGTTAATACAGTTAGCGCGAAGCGAGACGAAACGTTGTTCAGACCATGGTCTACCACAATTAAAATGCATCAAATAAAAAAAAAAGTCATTGGTCTTTAAAAAAAACTCAAAAGAGACACCACCAATGACACAAGGCACACACCTGCGCAGTCGGCACCAGGATGGTTCAAGTTATTTGCCGGGAACTTTACCGCGATTACCCGATGAGTACTTTAATGTTACGGTTAATGTTTGAACACGTTTGAGCAACAAGATTTAAGAAAGCCGAGTTTTTTTTTTGTTGCTTTTCTTTTTTAGTAGACCCTGGTCTGAACAACGTTTGTTCTCGTAAAACAACCAATTAAAAGTTTGAGTGTATAAGACAGCGCCGAAAAACGTCCACCCTTCACCGCTTCCTAGTGTTTAGGTTGGACATCCACCAGAGCTGTGCGAGGAAAATGAGCGGTGCGAAAATGTGTAGCGAGGATGTGAAACGGTGTGACCGTTTCCACCAGAGCTGTGCGAAAAAAAAATCTGCTGTTCCCTACATTTATTATGTTCGCATAACTCGTCAAAATGTAGGGAACAGCTGATTTTTGTTTCGCGATTTCAGGTTTGGTGCCATAGTAAAACTTGTTCATAGTGATGAGTACAGTGACCCCTTATTAAGAGGTTGTACGTTATTTATGTTACACCTTGTATATTGCCAATTTTTTATGTAAAATGTTACTTAAAAAGCTTATTATACTACTCTGAATTCAGGAATCCTAATGAGGACGAGTCAGGAAGTCAAGCTACCATACTGACTCGCTAATTAGGATCCTAACCGTCCTAACCCTTATTTGAGGCGACGCACATGACCAAAAACAAAAAATAAATGCAAAAAAAAACCGGGCTAGTGCGAGTCGAGGGTTCCGTACCTTGGAAGGAAACGTATAAAAAGTTAATTAGTCTAATTTCTGAAAAACTATGCTAGTTACTGACATCATTTTATTTTTCCTGTAATATTTACATAAACCCTTATCAGTTACATTAGCACAGTCTTCGGCATTTCTTATTTTACATTACTAATTCAAAAAGAGAGGTGTTTAATAAATTTGAAGCCTATGTCTGTATGTCTGTCTGTTTTGATATGTGCGCTTTCATGTTCATCTTGCGCTTTCAACTTTCAATTCCTCTTGCATCAAGCGCATGCAATATTGATTGCCATAAGACTCGAACCAGTATCAGGGCATGCGCTATTGCATGCGCTATGGCACTTCAGGCATGCGTCAGACGAAAGCGCAAGATGAACATGAAAGCGCACTGGTGTAGACATACCATTAAGCTGTCTGTTTTTCTGTATGTCTGTGAGTCTGTTTGTGGCATCGTAGCTCCGAAACGGATGACCCGATTTCGTTAAATTTTCTTTTGCTCGAAAGCTGATTGAATCAGAATAATTATAATCTATGTTTGATGGAGATCGGTTCAGTCGTTGCAAAATTATCAGCTCTTTTCACAGTTAGGTTACTATGCGGTATAAATGGAAACAAAAAAAATATTTTTTGTATTTGCTTCGCTGTTACCTTATACTTATCTCTTTGGTTAACTGTACAATGCACGAAAATGCAATTTAAAAGTCGACCTCTTCTACCCTCTATCTAATACCTAACTACCTTCAAAGCATACTGGTTCGGATGTCGTTTAAGCTATCTGCAACAAAACGTGCATAGCTTGGAGCGATGTAAAGAAGTGTTTCAATAATGCATACCGCTTTATCTATGCCGTGTCGGTTATCGCTAAGCGATGTCTCAGGTACGGGCAAGAAGTTTGTAGATATTTTATACAGACGTGGTATACATTTTTGGTGGGGTTTGAATATTAGACGTTGTGTATTTTGTACAGTTTTGTCATTTATGATTAATAACGGTTTACTCACGTGCATTTTTCGGGATTGCCCGACTAGTTTTAGTTAAGGGCTCCGTTTGGGTCGGAAACTAGTTGGGCAATCCCGAAAAATGCACGTGAGTAAGCCGTAACTAATTATAAACATTAATGTTTAGTCATTTGCCATCACTTTTGGAATTTAGCTTTGAACTTTTTTTATATATGTTTTTTTTATATATTTATCGAAATTATAATAATGTTAGCCTGAAATAGCTAAGAGCCCGATCACCACCTCATGAGAATTTCTTTAGGCGGCTGTATCAAGGGCTTGATACAGACAGCGGTACTCCTTGACACGCCACGCATAGTGAGGAGGTTCCATTCTCTGGAGCCCTGACCACTGGCAGCTTAGACCATTCTCCCAATGCCGGTAGGCTATTTATTTATTTATTATTAGCCTATACTGTCCCACTGCTGGGCAAAGGCCTCCCTCCGTTCCTTTCACTTGTCGCGATTCTGTGTAGCTTCATACCAAACCTCAAGAAAGGTATCCAACTCATCCCGCCATCTTCTTTGCGGTCTGCCGCGACCCCGTCTCGCTGTCTCAGGGCTCCATTTTTGCCGGTGCCGGTGGGCTTCTATTTTTAAATATATATATGTATATATTTTAATATAATTTGTATGTATGTGTGACGAATAAACGAGAATTTTAGGCCTTGATGAAAATGGAACCGTTGTTCCGCTGTGCAATAGGCTAGTTTGATTGATTACAAATGGGCTCAGGGGAACGTAAGCCTCTGCCTATCCCTTGATGATATTACAGACGTGATAATAATGTGTCTGACTGTGACTGCCTCGTTAGTTTAGTGGTCGTAAGTGCAACTGCCGAGCGTGAGGTCTTGGGTTTGATCCCCAGTTTGGGCAAAGTGTTATTGGGTTTTTCCGTGCGGAATTTCTTAGCAGCAGCTCGGTGTCCGGATTTGTGCCGGTTTGTAGGCTTGCCCCCTATTACATGGGGTGTATTATACACCTCTGCCCAACCCTTCGGCGAATATAGGCGTAATGTTATGTTATATAATGTATCTACGCATTTACACCATTCTATAGCACTAATTACAACACGTTACAAAATTGTCAAAACATTTTCATTCACTCTCACACGATATTAAAATCATCCAACGAAAAGGCTGTATCATTAAAATATCCAATATTTTCCTTGTCAACGAGCATATCGGCTTTTCGTCAAGCATGTTAAGCATAAAGGGATGGGTAATTCAATAACTTGCGAACAAATGAGATACGCAAGACCTCGGGTAAAGGTCTAGTATATATACACACAGTATATATACTATATTATAAGATGAAATCTACAACGTTATTTTTAGTATATACAAAAACCGAGACACCCCAACAAGATTTTCATCGGAACTGCCTGAATATGTGTCTTTTTTTAATAAATCTCCAAGTTACACCGTAGTTTATATCGCGTTAAGTTCCCTAGTAAAGTGTGAAATGCCTGAGATGTGCTATGCAGGAGTTGTCTAATAAACGGAAACTGACCGAGCGGACCATCTCAAGCCTCAACAGTCTAACTATCACGGCACTATCACGACAGCGGAGTCTTAGTAATAGGGTCCCGTTTTAGCCTTTGGGTTCAGAATCCTAATTATTGGAGCCATGCTGTAGACACTTGCGCATAAGGGCTGTATTGGCTGAATCTAAACATAGCACGGTGTTATCTCGTCTATTGCGGTGAACTACGTCGTACTAATGAGTCCATGGTTTTCAGATATAAAGTGGCCAACCAGACGGGCCGTAGTATTTTCATCGTGTACGACAGCCTTAAATCTAAACACACATCTAAAAACATAAGATGGTTAACGAGAAGAGTGACGTCGGGGCAACCCTTACCCTTAAATCTAGAGTAACTGGCTATTTCTTTGTTTTCTTCACGCAATCCTCTTGAGAGGAGGAAGATTGAAAGCTGTAAGAGGGTTATGAATTCTAGTTTTGGGAAATATGTTTTTATGTGAGGTGAAATATGAAGGAGTTGAAGGAATGGAAAAAATATATCTAAATATGTACGTGTTATTTTTAGTCTTGAAACGGGTACGGTATGAATGCGTGAAATTATTTCATTTTGCACGTTCGTCTCTGGTTTAGTAAAAAAAAACAAACGCTCGGCTTATGTATTTTTAAAAGCTTTTATTTAGCTTGCTTTGTTGTCTGTCTGTCTGCTTGAAAATAAATTTTGAGCCAGTTCCTGTTCCGAACAACCTTACCTTGTCTGTTAGTGTGTGTGTCGGCGTATGATGAAAGTAAAATAAGCTTTGGGATCGTAGCATGTGGCGTTCTGCAGTTTCTGCCTACCCCCATGGGAAAAGGGCGTGAGTTTATGTATACAAGGTTAGTCGGAAAGGGGGTAATAATCCGCCGGCCACTTAAAGTAGCACTGATGACTGTTTTAAAGCAAGGTTAAAATTTCAAAATTACATAAATTTTATTTCCATGCAAAATTATTTTCGTTTTAGTTTAAAAAAATACTTCACCGATTCTTTAGTTACGTATTCAGAAAATGGAGCTTCTAATCCCAAATATGACCTAAAATATAAACATAGTTGATCATACCTACCTTACAATATAGATTTTGGCGTATTTTTTATGGAACCTTTGAACATCTATTTCTCTTAAACTATTGACTTTTGGGGAAAGTTGTAGAACAAAAGTTAATCAATATTATGGGTACCTTAAAACCCTTTCGGATTAGTACCCCCTTTCCGACTAACCTTGTATATGAACAAGTACTACACATCAAGCTATAATTTCCAGTTTACACTGACCTCTCATTGTAAAGAAATCCTATACAATGCGAGATCAGCTTATACTGGAAAATTATAGCTTGATCTGTAGCCGTGCGTACACAATATGTATAAAATCTCATGCACGTAAATACAATTCGAAGTCACTCTGTCGAGTCAAAATAAATTTTATATCGGACGTGAGCACTACATCTTATTACGAACAATTGAATTTATTTGCAAATGTAAGAATAATGTATAACCTGACTATTGAGTTTGTACCTAGGGTTGCTAGATGTAGACAAAAAGCCTGATTCCTATAAAAACCTCGTGACATTTTTGCCGCGTGAGTTCGATGTAAGTTTAGTATTTGTTTTGTGTGCAAGCCGCTGCGCTGGGGATGCCATATTTCGAAAAAATATACAGCATGACTAACCAGTCTGATAGACAGATCTGTTTTGCTGGGGAGTTTGTTGCGCCGTTTCTTCTTTACAGCATTAGCATTAGGAAGCGGTGAAGGGAGGACCTTTTTGGGAGCTGTCTTTTATTAATCTGACGTTCAAAAAGAACTAAGCAATTCTAGTCTATTTTGAATAAATGATTTTTGAGTTTGAGTCACTTCATCATTTTGTACAACTTTCACTGCCGGAACAACTCTGAATTAGTGAAAAAAACAGCTGCCCTATATTTTTTTTTTGCGTTTGTCCTTGTTAGATATGTGTCTGTAAATGCGCAACATGAGAAATCTTAGGGTAGGAAAACAACTAAACAAAACAAAAAAATGTTTGTTAAGCACGATGATTTTATATGGAAGACAATTTTTTTTTCTCTTTTTAAAATGCTCTTGAATGCTTTTCGCCCGGGGAAGACGTAGGGGTATGCCGGACTCTTTCCGGCTAAAAACCCACGGTGTTCCTTCTCCTAACCCCTGGCCCGGGTCGCGAACACCTTAATTTTTTTCACGATTTCAGAGTTTGTCCCATAATAAAATTTGTACTGAATGATCAGCAGAGTTCAAGGTTTTCGTATGTAATAATCTTTGTCATTTTTAAAGGCCGGTCGGAGCCCTGACCATCATCATCTGCCTAGCCTTTTCCCAACTATGTTGGGGTCGGCTTCCAGTCGAACCGGATGCAGCTGAATATCAGTATTTTACATGGAGCGACTGCCTATCAGACCTCCACAACCCAGTAACTGGGTAATACGATACTCTTGGTAAGACTGGTTGTCAGACTTTCTGGCTTCTGACCAACAGTAACGACTGTCAAAGATCTACAAATGACAGCCGGGACCAACGGCTTTACGTGCTTTCCGAGGCACGGAGGAAACTCGCTATGGTAAATGGTCACCCATCCACAGACCAACCTCGGCAAGCGTGGCTTAACCCGGAAGATCGGTCTATGCGGCTGTAATTATTTAGCCCTGACCATTGCCTCAAAAATCATGACATGGAAAAATCACGACATCTGGCAACCCTATATGCACCGTTCAAATATTCCTTTGTATTCTGAATTTAAATGTGACTCGCCCCTATAAATAAGGGTTCAATGTGTTTTTTCACCCCAACCTCTGCTAGATCGTTAGATTCCTAGATTTGACACTTGTTTATACAAATGTCTTTGCTATTTGAATATACTTTTGAAATTGATGCTTTGTAATATAATTTAAGTTTTGAATGTCTGATTTGTTTTTATAGGTTTTAGTGTTACCTGGGATTTTAAATAATTGATTTTGTTTCTAGCTAGTGATACGCCGCATCCGTTTGTGTTCTCCAAAATGAAAAATGAGGGAGTTACTCGTATTTCAACTTTGAACCATCTGTATGGTCCCTTGCTAGACCACACAGACATTTGTGTTAGAAATGAAATTCGATAGTTCAGATTGAATAAATATTGTCGAAAACTTAACTGATGAAATGAGCGTAATGAACTGATGCGAGTTAAAATAATATCGAACATACGCGGCCTTGTTGCCCTTACATGAATTTGAGAACGCACGACTTTCTTGATAGCTTAACGCGAACGAACTGAATATTAAAATGAAAATGCATGTGTCCCGTGAAATTGCTGACTTAGGAAATGTACGGTTGGACCGTACACCATCTAATTCCTCAGTTTATTGCTTCTATAAGCGCGAGTGTGTATCTGACTGATGAGTAGGTGAGTGTGTACCTGTTTTAGCTAGCCTCTTCATAGCTGATGATAGATAGATTTTAGCGCATTTTTATGAAATCTTTGAACGAAAATCTTTGAATTGAAACTCAATCTTGCAATGCTTCAAGTGTTGTCATGTTTTGATCCTAATTTATCACAAAAAAAACGATAAAAACTCCAATAAAAACAGCCCTAATCTTCCGCATATTAACAAAATCGACTTCGAAACTGAACTTTTTACTGCAAAAAATATAAAAAATCTCGGCCAACATCAATCACATCACAAAGACCGCGGGAGCTGCGCTCAGAAATCGCGAGTCACTCTCAAACGAATCGTTGACAATGCAAACGATCGCTGCTTTACATAGCTAAAGTGACTTTATAATTTTTTAACAAGCAGCAATGGATAATTGGACGTTTTTATCATCGCTTTGTGTATCATTTTTCATTTCATTTTTCAAATGCATAGGAAGTTGAATAAAAAATGTATGTAATGATTGTTTACGGTTTACTCACGAGCATTTTTCGGGATTGCCCGACTAGTTTCGGGTTAGACACGTGCGATGGCGAGGTGTTCAGCTCATGAATGCAAGTGCATTTGGTTTAATATACAAACAACTAAGAAAGCTAGGGCCCAATTCTCCTAAAATAAATTGTTGCCAAACGCAATTGAACCACAACCGTCAGTCAGTTTTTGTTTTCGAAAACTTTTAAAACGATTGATTTTGTTTTTTGTGTCAAACAATTCGACAGCTTTTGAAATTGAGAACTGTCTAAATGAACGGTTCGGCCTTGGTTCGGTTGTGATTTATCAAGATTTATTTTAGGAGAATTGGGCCCCTAATGTTAGTACTTACAATAATTACGCCACCGTGGCATGTGGGTATATCCAATGTCCCATTGTCAGGCTGTCCCACCTGTCCGCTATAGTTTTTAGATACTGTTAGGGTTGGCGCGTACCCTACGCGTGATGTAGGCACATCGCTTGCGCATGATGGCGTGAAAGCCATCTATTCGGGCATCTGCAAACTTTCCGGATGCACTGCAATAGTGCGTAAACATTTTTTTTTTCTGGGATTATCCTCATAGATGCCCTTCGCCCGTGGAATGCGAAGGGCTATGCCAGACTCTTACCGGCTAAAAACCCACGGTGTTCCTGCTCCTGACCCTTGGCCGGGGTCGCGGGATTCGCAGCTGCATGCACCGCGACCCCGGCAGGCCTCGGTCCGCCAGCCCCTGATAGACCTCTTCTGTGGGGCCTTGCCCCACGTCCTCCTGAGAGGCGCGTACGGAACACTGCGCGCCGCCTTCTCGGGCCTGTTACTGGTCGGGCGACAGGTAATAGTGCGTTAACCCTATCGACACCTTATCTGCATTCTTGTGTTGTGAATATAGAGCGCTGAATGCCCTCCACGTGTAGTCAACCCACAGACTGCAAAAGGGGCTCCGTTTGGGTCTAAAATTTGTCGGACAATCCCGAAAAATGCACGTGAGTAAACTGTAAACAATCATAAACATGAGTGTTACGTAATGTCACGAAAGTTTATAACATAAAAATAAAATTTAAGTTTTTGTAAAGATTCTTACACGAGTGCATTTTGGTCACACAATAGTTTAAGTGAAGGTTATAAATATATACATTCCAGAACATAACATGCTACTTTTGCTGACCGATTCAATGCCAAAACCATTACTAGTCATACGTTTTGTTGTAAATTGTATTAGAAATATTTTATGTATAATATTTTGATGTCGTGATGGTTTGGAGGTTGACCAATGTGACTTTTTCAATGTCATTTATGTACTTTCTTAGTTAATCTAAGACACCACTGAAAAACGTCGAAGGAAAATGTCGTGAAGAAACCTGGACTTCTTCTTCTTCTTCCTGCCGTTATCCCATGTTACTTGGGGTCGGCGCAACACGTTTTCTTCTTCCATTCCGTCCTGTCACTCGTCATGATATCACTGACACCCTTCTCTTTCATATAATTCTTCTCATCCATCCACATTTATATTCATAACTCTTTTCGTCACATGCGTTTCATCTCTCCTCTTCACATGCCCATACCAAGACAAACGGTTCCCTTTCAACTTTTCTGTCACTGGCGACACTTTCAAACTTCCTCTAACATACTCATTCCTGACCTTATCCATTCTGGTCACTCCACACATCCATCTCAACATTCTCATCTCCGCTACACGCAATCTTTTTTCATCCGATGAGGTGAGGATACCTTTTTTTTTTTTTTTTTTTTTTTATCGTGGGAAAATCCTCATGGATACCCTTCGCCTGGGGAAGGCGAAGGGTTATGCCGGACTCTTACCGGCTAAAAACCCACGGTGTTCCTACTCCTGACCCTTGGCCGGGGTCACGGGATTCGCAGCTGCATGCACCGCAACCCCGGCAGAGGTGAGGATACCTGGACTTAATGGTCTGAAATCGCCAACCCACAGTGAGCAAGCGTGGTGATCAATGCTCGTTCCTTCTTTGTGTGATAAGAGGCCTTTGCCCTACAGTGGGATAGTTAAGGCTAGTATTATCACTACATATTATAAAACAAAGTCGCTTCCCGCTGTCTGTCCCTACGTATGCTAAGGGCCTGTCCACATCTCCACGTCACGACGTCGTCAACGTGGAACGGTGCGTTGACGTAACGTGCAAATTTACGTTACCGTATCGTAAAAATGCACGTCAGGATCATTGTTAGATTTATTGTTGACCATGTAGATACTGAATTTTAATAAGAGAAACAGTAAGGTATGGTTTTGAAGCATCGGAGCACATAGACGGCGACTAACTCGCGGGCGTGGAGAGCGCAAATACGTTTGCGCTTGCGGTTAGAGGCGGAACATGTTACGATACGGTAACGTAAATTTGCATGTTATTTCAAGATGATATGTGGACAGGCCGTTAGATCTTATAACTACGCAACGGATTTTGATGCGATTTTTTTTAATACATAGAGTGATTCAAGAGGAAGGTTTTAAGCTATAAAACGTACACGTGCAAAGCCGGGGCGGGTCGCTAGTTATTAATATTTTAATGACCCGCTGCACGTGTTGGGCAACTGTAACGGTAAGGCCAAACGGATTACGTAGATTCCGAACTTATTTGCTCATTTCTTTTTCTAGTATAAATAGTCATTTTGTCAAAGTCAAAGAAAGAAATAAATGCAAGAGACGTTATCGCCGACAGCAGAATGGAAGTTTTTTTTTTTCAAATAAAAATCTATCGTGCCAACGGAGGAATTCAGTGCATTTTATACTTGTTACTACAGTGCATGTAGGCAAAGAGCTAGCTCGTTATTTCCTGTACGTTATTGCAATTTCTAACTTGACTCTATAAACCTAAATGTTATTGCTATCGTAGCTTCGATGGAAGTTCTGATGTTGTTGCTATAGGTATTCCGAGAAGTTAAGACTTTCCTTTAAGGGAGAAAGGTACATACACTACATGATAACAGATTGCATTAATATTGTTCGTGTTTTAACTTTACTCTAGGTCATAGGCTGATCGGACACTGTGTCTTCAGCAACTTAATGGCCCATGTGTAATCAGCAGGGATCGGAGTAGGTAGATTGAATTGGGGTCATTGATCCGAAACGTATATATTAATAAGGACATTCCTCCGGAATTTTGTAATTTTCGGAAAATTTCGGAATTTGTTGATTATTAAAAAAAAACGGAACTTGGCAGGAATTGTATTAAAATGAGCAATATTATATTCTTCATATTTTTGTTTTAACGGCACTCTTTCGCTATTTGACACAACCCATCGACCAATCAGAACAAAGGATCATGGGTGGTGCACTAACCGGTTATCAAAACAATGTGTACGCTCGCCGACGACATGCCAGGTAGCTCACTCGCGTTTACTTCGGTTCGTAGAGTGCATAACAAATGTATTAATGCTTCGATCGGAATTCGATTGTTTTTATTATTCAACAGATAAATACTAAATTAATTTAGTTTTGATACCTTCCTTTAAATTTTGATTTGAGTAGTAATAATATCACTACCAACATTAACAATATTTAATTGAATCCGGAAATACCGGAATTACTTTCCGGAAAAATGACTTATCCGTGTTATTCTTTTTGTGTGCATTTATGATACAAGTACCAAAAATCAATCTACCTACTCCGATCACTGGTAATCAGCCTAAGTTAAAAGTCTACAAGACAGTCAGTGTTTTAATCTGTAAATAATCATTTTAGGGAAAACACTCAAAATCTTGTGCTTTCGATGCCTGAAATTTAATCTCTCACCACCAGCATTCATCTTTTTTTTAGCTATTTAAGCTATTTTATGAACTGTTCTAATTCTACTTGATTTCATAGTTGCTGTAAAAATATTCTTCAAATAAAATTTAATTCGTGCAACAATCACTTTTTACAATTTAAAACTTAGCCCGCTTGCACAACAGCTCACTAAATACGTTTAGTGAGTTTGTATTTAACCATGTCATTGTATTTCAGCCAATTGATTGCAGTTGATAGAGAGAGAATTACATTTTGAAATGTTAAGCACCAAATGTATGTAGCGAGCCGTTGCGCAAACGGACCTTAGTTAGTTTATATTTAAAACGTCATTGTATTTCCGTCAATTGTTTAAAGTTGATAGTGGCAGAATTACATTTTAGATACGTTTAGCACTAAATATATTTAGCGAGTGATTACGCAAGCAAGCCTCTGTTAGTTTATGTTTAAAACATCATTGTGATTCGGTCAATTATTTAAAGTTGATAGAGACAGAATTATGTTTTAAATATTATGCTTAACACTAAATGTATTTAGCGATACGTCGTACAAGCGTGGTTTATAACATTGAAGTAATTATTATTTTTATTGATAACATTGAAGAAACACAACAATTTTATCTCAAAATTCGAAAATACAAAACTAAAACTAGGCCACAAAGCTGTCAGGCCAGTTTTCTTTTTAAATTTTTAGAGAAGTTAGACCTCGTTCAAATATAGGCTTTAAGGTCAGGTCGTCTGGTTTGACCCTGAGGTCTAAACTGGTCACTGTGAAGCTACAATAATGAACTTTACGAACTCAGGTGAGAGTCCAATTTCCTGTAGTATGTTCGGGTTTATTTATTACAAAATTATTTTTTGTTGTAACACAATTTTTGTTCGGAATTGGGTTTCAGTGATTTTGATCAGCTAATTTGAGGTTCAACGGAAATTATACGGATGTTAGTAATAGCTGTGATTTGGTGGCCGCTGTAATTGTTACATCCAGAAGTATGTACGTAGTTTTCATCCGAAATAAGGTTTTAAATATTGTGATTCGGGTATTTCCAGGGTTATCGGGTGTATTTTGGTAGAGTATCAATGATATTATTATGTAATGAATATCGCTAGCAATAGTCAATCCAATAGTTGGATTTAAAAGAGCTGACTTCCTCTGCTCGTGTCGGTACGATACACAAGAATATTTCCTACCGTGGTAAAAAGATTAGCCAGTCAGCAAATCTGAAATCGAGCTTAAAGGTTCTTTCAACTGATCAATTATCTGAAGCATAGACACAATAGATAAACAATGGAAGCGGCCACTAATATGCGGCGTTAGTCATTAGAGATGATTATATTATTATGTCATGGTGACCTACAATGGTTGTAGATTCTATGTGTAACTTAATATTGATTGTGACATGGCTATGATAATATATAATTTTTGAAATAATTAATTAATGTGATAAATAGGTAATAATGTAAACAGTAGTATTTAAATAATTGATCATTGTAATGAAAACAATTTTAAAAATTCGCATGCTTGTGAAATCTATACTAATATTATAAAGAGGTAAAATTTGTTTGTTTGTTTGTTTGTTTGTTTGTATGTAGGGGGTAATCTCCGAAACTACTCATCCGATTTCAAAAATTCTTTCACCAATAGAAAGCTACGTTATCCCTGAGTGCTATAGGCTATATTTAATTATCAAAAAAATAGGGATCCGTAAGAAAAATACAATAATGTAACCCAAGGTATCAAAAATTTGTTTATAAAAGTTATTATTTGGCGTGCGCTGCGAAAACTATTGATAACATAAAAATAATGTACGACATGTTTATAGTACACTTAATTATCCAAAAAAAAGTCCGAGTGGGTATATGTCTAACTATTATAGTTAAGACATATCAACCGTTTTTTGTTCAAATTAGTCGATCAAAACACGGATAGAATCGAAAATTGAAGACATTCTTATCATGATATTAATCCTTATCCAAGTAAATAGCTTGAGTTTCTGGTTAGAAATAAATGAAGATGTTTCAGCGTTTTTGGAAATTTAACCCCTAAGGGGGTGAAATAAGTGTTGAAAGTTTGTATGAGAAATCTGGTAGTTTTGAAGATAGAAACATGGATTTAAAAATGTAGGCTTTAAGTGTGAAATAAACATATACGTGTTTAAGGGTTTTTGGAAATTCTACCCCTAAGGGATGAAATAGGGATGAAAGATTTTTTAAACTTAAAAGCATGAAATCAAATGATATAGTTACTGGTTAGAAACAAAATTACATGTGTTTAAGCGTTTTTGGAAATTCAGCCCTTAAGGGGGTGAAATAAATGTTGAAAGTTTGTATGAGAAAATTTGGTACTTTTGAAGTAAGTTTGAGTTGTTTGTCGGTTTTTGGAAATTCTACCCCTAGGGGGTGAAATAGGAGATGAAAGTTTTTTCGAAAATAAAAGCATGAAATCAAATAATAGGGTTTTTGGTTAGAAATATATGTACACGTGTTTGAACGGTTTTGTAAATTCAACCATTAAGGCGGTGAACAGTGCCGGATTAACCACGTAGCAAGAGTAGCAATTGCTACGGGCCCCGCGCGAAAGGGGGCCCCGCATATTTAAACCCACTCATCTCTGCCTGAGCGTAATTTTTTGAATGAAACTTATCACGAGAGTCCAACGAAAGTGACAGCACTAGACTTATCGGCAACTTAAAATTGAGCATTTGTGAATTTAGCCAAAAGCCATAAATGCACTTAGAATGACATCATGCTTTCGCCAAAACGCGAAAAAAATTCGCGCTCGCTTCGCTCGCACTGCTGTTACGCTTTGTGCTACTCCACTTGATTATTTTCTTTTGTATATTCAAACAAACCATTTCATTACATTTATTTATTTAAGAAATTAAGCCTCAAAACTTAAATAGCAATGAAAAAGTAATGATTAAAAAAACACGCTTAAAATGCTAATTTACACTTTTCAGGCGTGTATTACGGCCTTTTTATTTCGTGTTAGTTTCTTAGTTTTTACGTGCTTTTGTGTTGTTATTTATGTTTTGACGATCGCCCGATCGCTTTGAACTGGGTGCGTCTCATGTCATATAAAGGTAGGTATTTGGTATATTTTCATTTCAATAACGTTCACAAGATTTATTAAACGTGAGTTATACCAACTGTTGATATAATCTCCTTAGATATAACATTTATATACTTGAATACTCATTTCGTCTAATATTATTAGATATAACGTTCATCTGATCGAAAATCATTTAATATAAAACTCTTTTGAACTAACGCGTACTCATTGCATGTTTACATGCAAGTAGGACGGAGTGACTAGATTAGGGTACCCCGACCAATGGGTTAGGTTAGGTTAGAACTGTGACCACCAACGCGCGAGCCGAGCGAGCGAAGCGAGCGTGCCGCGGCAGCGGCCGGCGAGCGCTACATCCAAGTTGGTTCCAATTACTAGGTTAGGGCACCCCGACGAAATGGATTAGCTTGGGTTAGGTTAGAAGGAACTGATTTTGTTGATTTTATATATTTGCTCCTAATAGGCTAAATAAATTTTATGTCATTTGAGTGATATACCGAACGATTTTATATTCAATGTATGTTATGCTTATAAAAATTAGTTATTTTAAAATTATATCTAAAGTTTATTATATTTAGTGATCGTTATATCAAATAAAATTATTGATTCAGTTGTTATATCTTCTAAATATTAGAGATTTTGTAATTATATCATATTTTACTTACCCCTTTGAACTAATATAAAATCAGTGTAATGCTACTGTTTTATAACAGTAAAATTAATAAGTAATGTAACTCAAGGGCCCCCTTTCATATTTGCTACGGGCCCCGCGCTGTCTTAATCCGACACTGGCGGTGAAATGATAAGGGTTGAAAGTTTGTATGAAAAATCTGGTACTTTTGAAGTAAGAAGCAGGGGAGAAACTGACTGACTGGGTGACTGATCTATAAACGCAGAGCCTAAACCGAAAAAAAAACGAAAAATTAAAAATTTCAAGTTTCTTACCGCAGGTTAGAAACTTGAAATTTTGATAGGTAGTAAGTACCTCTAATAACGTAGGCATACATTAAGGAAGGGTTTTTGGAAATTACACCTCTAAACGGGTGAAATGGGTTGTTAACTTTCATATGGAAATCCTTATTCTATGGGGTTATTGACTTGAAATTTGGCATAAACACTCTTCAAAGTAAATAATAAAGAGTAGACTTTTTGAATTTTATAACTACACTAAAAAGAGGCTTAACGTTGGTTCAAAATTTCACGCAAGCGAAGCTGCGGGCAAAAGCTAGTGGCTAGATATGACGGACTTATAACAATTTTGTAAATATCCTTGTATGCGATATCTTGTGGCGAATAAATGTATTGTATTGTATTGTACCGCAACGTTCTGAGATTGCTTGAATTCTGCAATTAGTGAGTTGTGATATACCGTACTATTTTGTTGCATTAAGGCAGTCGTCCCACCGCCTCGTCGCACCGTCTCACTCGCGCATTGCGAGGAAGCGACTAACTATCGGCTATTTTCTCGCTCAAGAAACGTACAATAGATACACATTCCATGTAAACAAAAGAGATGCATTTGTTAATAGCTGATCGCTGACTGTTCACACTGCCGGCGAGAACTCGCTCCATTAGTTTGTCGCTGAGCGACAAGAGCTATCAAAGATAATACTCGCTCAGCGATACTTGCTCAGCGATGCTCGCTTGACGGTCAGAACTCACGCCGAGAGACCAACCAGCGGTCATTTGTGAGTGATGCGAGTAATCGCCCGTCACACTCCCACCCTCGCTTATAGCCCAGCGACAAAACTATCGGAACTACATACTCGCTTCTCGCTGCTCGCCAACTCGTTTCTAGCTTCTGCTTTACTCGCTGCTCGCTCATCGTTCGTGGTGGGACAAGTGCCTAAAAGAGCTTCCACGAGTGACGATACTTAAGTACGTCCGGCGCACTCTGGGCAGTCAGTCCCGCTGTCAACCTTGCTAACTGGCTAATCTTTTCAACACTGCTTGAGCTATTCTTGTATAGCTCATGCTGGTGTCAACTCGAGAGAAGAAGAAGAACTCTAAGTAAAGTAGACCTTGGCAACAGGCAATGAAGAAGATTAATCAAAGAATTCAGCTCATAAAACCCCAAGTTTCTCCATTTAATTCCCCATCTAAAATTTCCAAATAGATACTATAACAATTTAAAACGTAAGATGACGATATAACGCCGTCGCACGATTTATGGGACGTTCGTGACTTGTGTTTTAAGAGCACGGTCTTAGGTCCCAGGGGTGCACCTGGATGATGCGAATATCTTTTGGAACTCGTGAATTTTTGGGTGGTTATGACTTATGGGGGTGGGTGAGCAAGGTGACATTTAGGTCACGAAAGGAGGGATGATGTTCGCCATAGTGCACAGAATATAATGTTGTCAGTGTCAGTTTCATCCTAGCTGCAAGAGTGTGCAGTCACAGTAATAGGTATGTAGGTATACGAAATTCAAAAGCAATTTTCTTCTATAATATTTACTTAAATAATGAAATATTACATACATAGTATCAACAAATACATACGAGTTAGAGCGGGGGCACACATTGCGTTGTGGCGGCGGTGCGGCGCTGGAGCGGTGTCGCTGTGTCGTCTTACATAGAAATATCTGTGGCATGTCACACGATGCGCTCCGGCGCCGCACCGGACTTGCAACCATCGAGACGAGGCGGGGAGGGGTGAATGCGTTGCGATGTCGGAGCGGCACCGCTCAGTTGTTTATGCGTCACAAGGGACGTAACGACGGACGTGCGTACCAGACTGTCCAACGCTGCTACGGCGCCGCTGCGACATAACAACGTTGCTGTGCCGCACCGCTCGTGTGCCCGCTGATACGGTGAAATCTTTGCGGTGCGGCGCCGCAACGCATTGTGTGCCCCCGCTCTTACGGTTTCGAATCGACATTCGTTTATTTAACACGTTTAGTGCTGGGTGCCCTCCAGGAGGGCTCATCTTAAATGCAGGTTTTTCTAGGAAAATGCACCGTCATGAAACAAGCAAACACATATTTTACGACGTAGTAGCGTATTTTTCACGGTTTTTAACCTAATGTCAGGAACCTTCCTCAAGGGTTCACTCTTAGCGCAAACGTAATGCCGAGGACCCTCCTGGAAGGTCCACTAGCAATATGTATGGCGGGATGGCGTATGAGCTCTATGAAAAGTGTGGTGGACTCGAATGTGTTAAAATAAATCCCGTTAAAAACATCCATTTAACAAAAGCCAAGTCTAGCGACTGTTTTGCCGAAAAAGTTCCGAAGTCTAATGTGGAGCCAAGTTTGACATTTTATTCATAAATATTTTTTTTCGGACTTGGCAATCGTGCTATTTGTTTTAATAATTAGTTAGGGTGGGTAAAGAATTGTGGATCAAACGAAACAGGGCGATAGTTGGGGTTATTTGCAGTATTTATTGGTAGTAAATTTTTTTTACAGTAAGTTTTTAATGTTTCAAATCATTTTTGAGACTTAAAAGATATTTAAAAAAGTGCCAATACTCATAAAAATCATGATACCCACTGTCATAAAAGCACTTTCAAGCAACTAAAAACCATTTATTGTTTTAAAATAGATACCCATTTTATTCTAATTGCCTATTTACCACATTTTTTTTTTCTTAAAACACTCATATTGTAATGACTTTTAAGGAGATCAAGTTAGGGCTCTGCCATTCGGATATTTTTTACTGCAAATAACCTCAACTATCGCCCTGTTTCGTTTGAACCACGACTTTTGACCCAACTTGTAAAGTAATAGTTACAAACCTTGGCAGTATAATTCATATGTGTGTTGAAATTACCATGTAAATCGGTATGTTTATTAATGCATGCCAATTTTGACTAGTACGTCCGGCGCACCCTGGGCAGTCAGCCTCGATATTGGTTACATATACAACGTTATTTTTAGTATATACAAAAACCGAGACACCCCAACAAGATTTTTCATCAGAACTGCCTAAATATGTGTTTTTTTTTTTTATAAATCTAAAAGTTACACCGTAGTTTATGTCGCGTTAAGTTCCCTAGTAAAGTGTGAAATGCCTGAGATGTGCTATGCAGGGGTTATAAAACGTTGTTTTTACTTTATACGAAAACCGAGACACCTCAACAAGATTTTCGTCAGAACTGCCTGAATATGTGTTTTTTTTAGTAAATCTCCAAGTTAAACCTTAGTTTATGTCGCGTTAAGTTCGCTAAAAAGTGTGAAATGCCTGAGATGTGCTATTCAGGGGTTGTCTAATACACGGAAACTGACCGAGCGGACCATTTCAAGCCTCAAGGTGTCTATTCCCGTCAATTGTTATGGGTAGAAACCTACTGAAACAAAGTTGAAATTTATGAAAAAAAAAAACAAATAAAAATGTGGTGTAAAAAATATGTCAATCGATTCTCCTAGTGATTCTGAACAAACTAGTTTCAGGTTTAGTATATACTAAAACTAACCTTGTATAATACACGGACACTGACCGAGCGGACCATCTCAAGCCTCAAGGTATATATTCCCGTCAACTGTTATGGGTAGAAACCTACTGAAACAAAATTGAAATTAAATAAAAAAAAATATGGTGTAAAAATATGTCAATCGATTCTCCTAGTGATTCTGAAGAAACTAGTTTCAGGTTTAGTGTATTCTGAAACTAAGCTTGTATAACGAAAACTTAGGTTTGACTAAGTTAGGCATGTCACAAAATTTTCAGGCGAATTTTGTAAAGATCAAGAAAATTTAGCAAGAGATATTTTTCAGACGGTAGGATTAATTTAGTTGAGGAGAGCTGGGTCCTTTGGTCCGCTCTGCGTCTGGGGAGCTGGAGAGAAAAATGTATATGCATTTATCTGCATTAAGTATGAATACATGTAGAGGGGAGGCGCGGGATAAATGGACGTGTTCTAGTTTAATAATTTAGTTAAACATATTTTACTTTTCTTTTGTAAAAGATTACGAGGACGACTGTATCTCACCTCGTTTTCTTTTTGAGGGAACAGTAAGGTTTTTATAATTTGGCAGCCATCTTTGCGATAGGTATAAACAGAGAGGGATTGGAATGTAAATAAAATTACAAAGCCTTTTATAATTTACTTTTTTTACAAAAAATAGGCCATTTAGTAAAATATTTTTTCCTTAACCCCACAGTTGCTGTTGTTTGCAATTTATTTACGTAGGTATTTAATTGTATATTTCTATGTTTATTGTATTTTATGTAATAGGCATGTTGACAACATCAATAAATTGCAAATCTAATTAGTCCGCCAGTTAGAGTTTTGAAAAATAATGGATACATATTTTTTCTATTGTTAAATCTATGAATATTTGGAAAGATAAATTGCATCAAAACTCGAGAGTGGGGGCTTGTGACGTCAAAAGCAAGTAAAAACTGTACTTGCTTGCGACGTTTTGCCAATTATAAAAGTGTTGTATCTTCGTCAATCAAAAAAACAAAAGAAAAAATACGGGGCAAATATTTTTTGATAACCTACCTGACGGACTAATTAGATTTTTTCAGTCAAATGCCCTATTAATTTAAGTTTATTGCATATTTTTATTCTTTTTGTATTTATGTGGTTCTTTGTGTCTGATTATTTTGTTTTTACTCACTGTTATAGGATTAAGGTTCACTTTTGCTTGTGGGAATTTTGGGTAACAGAAATATACGTGTTGACACTGTGCTGATTTATTTGCGACTGCTTTTAAGACATAATTTCTAATTAATATGGTGGCACACACACACGCATGCGTACTTGTATAACTCTTTCTTATTAAAGGGTGTCTCAGTAAGAGTGCACTTTTTCATTTTAAAATAAAAACACGTATTTTTTGAGAGAGTTGTGATATTTTTATTGGATTAAAAAGAAGACATGTTCCGATTAAGTATGGAATAAAATATCCGGCAAATGGCCCCCGCGGCTCTGATGACTGACCTTTTCTGACTCTTTTCACGATTAAAAGTGCAAGTGCACTCTTACTAAGACACCCTTTACAATGATTCTAACTCATCACTCACTATTATCTACATGTCTGGTTCTAAATTCTCCTCTCGCAGTTATGCTGGAAGAGATTTCTTTTGGAAATAAGCAGTGTGTTTATACGCTATGCTCCTGATGCACTTATATTTTATTAAGTGTTGTAACACCTGAAATATTTGTGTCTAGTGAAAAATACGCATCTAATAAAATTCACAGATAAAAATACAAAGTAAACACAATATTACAAAAAACTATCAAGTACTCAACACAAAAAATCTACCATCTTTCAATACAGGCTAATCTCAGCCCAGAACTATAAAACTCGCTAGATATCGGCTAGAACGCGTAAATGGTACATCATTAAAAATCCATTACGCGGTGCATGCCCGATGGCTTTTTAATCTGAAGCGCTGCAGCGCTGAAAGGTGGCGTGACGTGCTTGTGACTTGACGCGGGATTGATCTGACGGTGCTTAAAAATGGTAGGGTTTTTTTGGCTGCGGTAGAGCGGTAATCAAGTGCAGCACTGTACGGTTTTATTTTAGGTTACGATTGTAAAATATGGAAGATATTTTTTCGATGTTTTTTTTTTGGGTTCAATATTTTTTTTGCAAATATATCTACAAATACAGCGTGTAACAGGAATAACGCAAACACTCCAAACATCCAACTAGAATATTCAGTTATAATATACATACACTGAAATGTTAGTGTTGCGTGCCTAAACGTTGTTTATTAAAAAAAATTGTAGGTATTACTTTTTCATTTTCAACTACATTTAGGGCTGATTTTTCGATCGTCAGATAACTTTTAACTGAGGAATAATTTTGACGTTTTGACAGCTTTTGTCTAGAAAATATGTCAAAACGCCATATTTATTCGATAGATAAAATCTATTTGACCATTGTAAAATCAGCCCTTAATCATCAATTTAATCTTGAGACTTAAGGGCTCAATTTTCTTTATCTTAATTAAAAGGTTTATAGGTAAAAAGAACATTTAGAAATATTACATAATGAAAATGGTTGAAATCGATTCAGTTGCCGATTCGTAACAAACTTTTTTCAGGGTTTGCGTTTATTATGTTACACGTTGTATATCTATACTCACGGCTGTAATCCCTGAAGAGGTAGTCAGAGTTGTTCTTCTACTACTAGGTACAGGATTCTGTAGACCCACATTTCGCCTGGTAGCCTCTGGCATTATGTCCCATGTGTTAAGGTGGCGATCCTATTGCCATTGCCATTTTCCGGGCACAATTATGGTGCTAGAGTCTTTCCTTTTACGGCTCGTTTGTCCAGCAAAGGAAAGGAATTTCATTCTTAATCCGTCCTCCCAAGGAAGGATTCTCAATTTTCAAATTTCAATTCTCAATTGGACTCTGTTCAATGAAAGATCTGTCCTGACATAGCGGTCATTTCGTAAATTGTAAGGATACTGTTAACGGAAAAACGTAAACGATATGATCAAAAACCATGAATAGCTAAATTATGTAAGTTTTGTTTTTTGAAAATATTTGACATTCTTTGTGTGAGAATGTTTTGTAGACATACGTCAGGACTCCCTTATGGGGGATTTACACGGTCGATTTTAGTCACCCGCCGCATGCGGCTTGTCGCCGCACGGCAAAAGTCGGATGGCACCCAACTTTGGGGCTTGCGATTTTAGTCACTTGCGGCCTAGTCGAATTGTCATTTAGGCGATCGATTTTCGCCGCACGGATAGGCCGTGTAAATCCCCCATTACGTTGACATATAATTAAGAAAATATCTGTAACAGAAAAACTGGGAAACTACAGTTTTTACCTAGATTAGCAATAAAATTGAGGATTCAAATGTCTCCTATTAGTGCTGGCCATGACTTATCAGATGAGGCGATTATTACGTATAAATAAATAAACTTAATAATGTGTCAATAAAAACAAATAGTACATATTGAATAAACATTTTGTTTTCGAAATTACTTCTGAATGTTACGTCTGACACAACATTTACAAAAATAACTTATTTACGAAGCTGTCATCTTCAGCTACTGTATTTATTTGGATCAATATTATGTCATTTCGGGGAAAGAAGGACTAGCTTAGTGTAATGGTGTGTGTCATATTGTATACTAGAGGTCGCTCGCGGCTCCGCGTGGATGTCGTTTATCGCGTATTTCGTATTATTTAGGATAAAAGTAGCCTATGTCCTTTTCCAGGTTCCAGACTATCTATGTACCAATTTTCATCAAAATCGGTTCAGCGGTTTAGGCGTGAAAACTTTCGCATATATTATCAGGGATAGGTGGTATCGCGGGGATCGTGCGGTCCATGGCCCTATATGGGGCGCCAATATGGGCGGACACCTTGACGGCGCGCAACGTCGCAATCCTGCGGAGACCGCAGCGCGCGATGGCCGTCAGGGTGATAAGGGGGTACCGTACGATCTCCTTCGAGGCAGGGAGCCTCCTAGCCGGATCAATGCCCTGCGATCTGGAGGCGAGGGCTCTCGCGCTGAGATATCGTCAGCGCGAGGAGGCGCCTGAGCGGAGTGAGCTCCGCCAGATCCTAGTGGCTGAGTGGAAAGAACGACTTGCGCAACTCAGCGCAGGGTACGCCGCAATAGCGGCGGTAAGACCCGTTATGGAGGAGTGGCTGGAGAGGCGGCATGGCGCCCTCAGCTTCCGCCTGACGCAGGTGCTCTCGGGACATGGATGTTTCGGGAAGTACCTGTGTTGCATAGGTCGGAAGTAGACGCCCGGATGTCACTACTGCGTTGACTGCCCGGAAGACACGGCGCTGCACACGTTGCAGGAGTGCCGTGCGCGGGCGACGCAGCGCCGCGAACTAGTCGTGGCGGTCGGTGGTGACCTCTCGCTTACAGCCGTGGTTCTGTCCATGGTCGGGAGCGAGAGTGCGTGGGAAGCCGTCGCCACCTTTTGCGAGGTGGTGATGGCGACCAAGCGAGAGGCGACGGCCACTCTCCCTTCCCGCGCCAGACGCACCGGGCGCCGCTGGAGGGCGCGCGACGATCTTCGGCCACCCTAGTGTGTGGCCTGTGGGCGACGGGTTAGGGGACCCGTCGAATCGCTTCCCGCTGTCTGTCTCTATGTATGCTTAGATCTTTAAAACTACGCAACGGATTTTGATGCGGTTTTTTTTAATAGATAGAGTGATTCAAGAGGAAGGTTTATATACATTGCACCTGGGCGAAGCCGGGGCGGGTCGCTAGTAATAGATATATTTTTAAGTCCACAATTTAGTTATTATTAACAACACCTGTCTTTTAGATAAAGACTTGCTGGTCAAAATTGACAAACATAGTTTATTTCTTACTAGCTGTTCCCGGCATGCGTTGCAATGCCCTTTTTCCTACTTATTACCTACCTACTACCTACCTACTACCTACCTACTACCTACCTACTACCTACCTACTACCTACCTACTACCTACCTACTACCTACCTACTACCTACCTACTACCTACCTACTACCTACCTACTACCTACCTACTACCTACCTACTACCTACCTACTACCTACCTACTACCTACCTACTACCTACCTACTACCTACCTACTACCTACCTACTACCTACCTACTACCTACCTACTACCTACCTACTACCTACCTACTACCTACCTACTACCTACCTACTACCTACCTACTACCTACCTACTACCTACCTACTACCTACCTACTACCTACCTACTACCTACCTACTACCTACCTACTACCTACCTACTACCTACCTACTACCTACCTACTACCTACCTACTACCTACCTACTACCTACCTACTACCTACCTACTACCTACCTACTACCTACCTACTACCTACCTACTACCTACCTACTACCTAAACAGATTAAGAATATGGATATACTGATATAATTTTTTTTTTTTTAAATATCAAAATGTCGAACGGGATAAAAAGTATCCTATGTCCTTCTCCTGGCTCTAAACTACCTCCCTGCCAATTTTCAGCTAAATCGGTTCAGCCGTTCTTGAGTTATAAGTGAAGTAACTAACACGACTTTCTTTTATATATATAGATTTCCCAATACGTAAACAACTTTTGCGCAATGGCGAGTAGGTTTCGTTAATTTTCCCGAATGATTTAGCAATCGACTATTAAAATTATATTTTGTTAACGGCCCTCTGTCTGACCTCAAATATTTCACGATTCATTATTTTATTACTTAGTGTAATCTTTCATTTTTACAGCGACAGGTAAAAGTCGTAATAACCACATTAAAATAACGCGGCTTTGGTATAAAACAGAAAAAATATTTCATAAAACGTTGGATAAGTTGTAAAAATTTAATTGTTTCATTAATCTACAGAGAAATGACGATAAATTATGTTTTATTAGTGTCATATTATTTTTGAAGGTAAATTGGGTAGCGCGGGGAAAAATGGCCCAGGAGTGTATTGTGTTTGTATGATTTGGAGAGAACAAAGTAATTAAAAAAACCTTCTTTTTGAAGTCGGTTAAAAAACATAAATGATCATGAATGCGTATTCATTTACTTACACACATACATAAACTCACGCCCTTTTCTCATAGGGGTAGGCAGAAACTGCACAACTGCACATGCTACGATCCTTACATACTCCTTTCGCTTCGTCCACGTTCATACATCTTGTCATACACGCACGCCGGTTGAGAGTACTACGCATCGGTCTTTTTTGAAGAACATCACCAATAACATCGATGTATGCCCTTCTAGGGCTTCCTCTACGTTTCCACTGATATTTACCTTACAAATTCCTTTTGTTAATCATTATCCAATTGGATAGACATGATGACATCAATTATTCTGGAACAAATAAAATATTGACATTAAAATTCAAGCGAGAATCACGTATTCATTTATTTTCGTTAATTTGCCTCATACTCAGGCATTTAATATAAGATGTTGTATACAGGGTGTTAACGAAATCGTGTAATTCCTTCAAATCGCGTGATCTACTGGTGACACAGATTAACCCTAAATGGGAATTTTCGAAAATGAAACAAAAAAAAAAATTACAAAAAAAAATTTGGTTTTCATTTTCTGAGTCTTTTTAGAATCTTGAGTTATCTGACTGCAAAGAGCGATATGGCGTTAGTTGTTCCAGCCAGCCGTGTCGCCGTACTTTCATTAATTTATGCGTCGCATCGAAATGTTGACATAAATAAAATTAATGTTTTGCAAAAAAAAAAAATATTTTTTTACTTAATCCTTATTAGGTGGTTTAGATACGATCGGTAACAAAGCCGCATGAAAAAAAAAAGAATTTTATTTTTTTATTTTTAATCAAGCTAAATCCCGTGCGGGGCCTTTCTACACCAGTAGTAGATCATGTGGTTTTAAGGAATTACACGAATTCGTTAAAATTCTGTAGTTAGACATTTGTTTTTTCGATTCAAAATTCACTCTATTGTAACGTTTACGTTACTATACGTCAAAACACTTGTGGGAGGCCTACTGGTTAATCATTTGACATTTCGATTTGACGGATATTTTGGTAAATCGAATGCGACTCAGTCTTCAAGCGTAGTTCAGACTACGCTGTACTATTTCGCTTTCACTGATTTCGCCGTTCACTGATTCTTTCAACACGCCCAAACCACCTTAGCACAAATAGGGGTCCACCGGCATCGGGAGCAGGGTCCAAGCTACCGGTGGTTAGGGCTCCAGAGACAGGAACCTCCTCACAATACGCGCCGTGTCGAGGAAGACTGCTTTCTGTATCAGGCCCTTGATCCAGCCACCTAACGAGAGCCTCATGAGGTGTTGGTCGAGGCTCTTGGCCATTAAGCCATTGGCCGTTACGACTATCGGCACAATGGTTGCCGAATCCACATCTCACATGTTGACAACCTCGCGTGCTAAGTCAAGATATTTTATTTGTTTATCTATCTCAGCTTTCACGACGTTTTCATTATGCGAGATGGTAACTCCTTTTTATTTTTGTCACTACATCATCTTTTAAACCACAACATTGTCTTATCACAACACATAACTTCACGCCTTATTCCCCGAAGGGTAGGCAGAGGTGTATAGTACACCCACGTTTCGCCGTTATGTTTAAGTCCCATGTAATAGGGGGCGAGCCTATTGCCATCGACCGGGCACAAATCCAGACTCAGAGCTGCTACTGAGAAATTCCACACGGAAAAACCCAATAACACTTTGCCCGACCTGGGGATCGAACCCAAGACCTCACGCTCAGCAGTCGCACTTGCGACCACTAGACCAACGAGGCAGTCCTCGTTTGAGGTGTCTTATCACCTCATTCCTCAATCTATCATTCAAAGTTACACCGCACATACTTCATTTACTTGTTCTTTTACTTATTTATTAAAATTAAGCCAGTGAGACACAAAATGAATATACAAAGATACTTCTCTACACACGTCGAATTCCATTTTTGTAGCAAAAAAACACTGCACCCGTTAAGCACACGCTACAGTGCACACCGTTGAATCAAAACGGCACTACAGAAGAATATGTTTTTTTTCTGAATAAAAAAATGGAATCTGCAAAGACCTGAAATCCACCCCACCAAGTGTACAAGTATACATGCATTTAAGTATACAAAAAGGATCACTGATACTACCGAAATTATGTTTTGTAAGTCTCCGAACTATTGAAGAAAGTTTATATCCTCCGTACGGCGGTCGAATATTGATGGGTAGGAGGGGCCCATAAGGACACCGGACAAATTTATTGGCGGCAGACATATTTTGAAGTTGGGGGAGACAGCACCCCATTATCATGAAATTCGGTGAATAACTTTGTTTTTTGTTATTCCATGTTTTTTGGTTCGACATTCCATTTTTGGATGCGGAATTTGAGTAATCGATGTGACATGTTATTAAATTCGTACATAATATGTATTGTTTACATTTGGTTACGAAATTATATGAATTTAAATTAAAATAAGGCTTATATTCAACAATGAAAGTTAGTTCGATTGATCAAAGTCAAACTCAAAGCATTTATTTAAATGAGACCATTTAAAGGTACTATTGAACCGTCGAAAAAAAAGGAGTTACTGCCGCGATCCAAAGTGTAAATTCCTATGGAGAAGAACGGGCAATAAACTCCATGTTTAGGTACTCTTTTAGATCAAGTATTTACAAAAAGTTGGTTACATTGTGAATAAGAAAAATAAACGAGAGAACAATGTAAGATAATGCTATGCTAATAAGAGTACCTACAACTCATTTGCTATGGCAGATTATAAATGACTGGCGATGAAAGGCAAATTATTTAGTAGGCTTAATAGAACTAGTAATAGTTTAGTAAGATTACTGTATCAAAATCATACCATTTTGTGGGCGGCAACTCCTCGGTCTTTGTCTTATAACCTTCAATTATAAATTACCTCATTACAGAAGCTGTACAATTAAAACGTCATTCATTTCCGCCGAACTTCCAATTTGTGTAATATTCGAGCACCTCGACGCGTCACCCTCAATAATTTTAAACCAATTAACTAATTAATTACGTCGATACCTGCAATTCCACATCCCAGTAATGTCACACTTGACTCGAGACTCGTAACCGAATAGGGTTGGCAGGTTAAGCGGGATATAATTAACGTGACCATATTTTTTTCCCTCAGAGCGGGACACCGGCAAATTTTAAAATTTTTTACAAGAATGAAACACTTATTTTATGGTTTATGTATATTTATAAAAAAAACGAAAACTGGGAACTAATCTTGTGTAGTCTAGTGGGCTGGTTCTGGTATATTTTTCGGATGAGCAGTTTGCTTTAAAATAATTATCAGGTTTGGTTTTTAGACATCAATATGTGATGTGTTAGCAAGACTTGTTGATGTTATCCTAGGTTATCAAAATGTTTTCTGATGCGATTAATAAATACGCGCCCGTTATATGGAATTCAATGACGTCGATTACGTTTTTTTCAAAGCGGGATATTTATATGTTTTTGGGGACAGCGGGACACATAGCTCCCGCTACCGCCCAAAGCGGGACGTGTGGTTACATTAGGTATAATGGAATTTAATCATATTATTCTGCTGCATTAATTTATTAGAACGTAATGCTATTGATTTTTATGATACCTAACACTCGGTTATTAATATTGTAACTAGGGCAATCTGGTTAATTTGACACGATATATTGATAAAGGGGCGTAATACATTAACGAATAGGCTCCAACAGCTATTATAGCTAGTTATAAACCAGTGTTAATTCGGTATTAATGCCATGTTAAGTTTTCCTTGCTAAGTGGACAGATATCAATTTGGTATTAAATCCTAACTAATATTATTATTGCGAAAGTAAGTTTATTTGTTTGTTACCTTTTCACGCCTAAACCACTGAACCGATCATCCAGAATTTTTGCATATACGTTGTCAGGTGTACAGAAACGGACATAGGGTACTTTCCATCTTGAAAAAAAGTACTGTGCCCGAGGAAAACAACAATAACTTTCATAGATGGCGCCACGTGTCTTTCGAATCACTATTGAATTGTAATATTATAGAAACTTTGGTAGTATTAAAAGTTTTTTTGAGCTTAATTACTTAACGCGAGCGAAGCCGCGGGCAAAAGCTAGTAATTATATAAGCATGATGCTATGGAGAAGCTCGTGGCTAATTATAAACCGCGCCGTTCATATGATTTGCAAGGTTAAGCTGCGCTGGCCGCGGTCAACCCATGGATGGGTGACTGATGGTTACACATGGTTACTTTAAAATGTCAGTGCAGGTATACGGGTAGTCAGAAGACCGAAAGTCTGACAACCGGTCTAACTATAACACAAAGAAAGAAAGAAAATACATTTATTTAGCACAGACTAAAAAGGCACACAATATAAAATAAAGCAGAAAAAAAAACAAAAGAAATTAGCAGGAGAATGTGCCTCACGGCTGCGCCAAAACGGCCCAGTTCAGCAAAAATGCCAGACAACTAGTGCCTGACGCTGGTTTTCAACTGGACCTGAAGTGTAAGGTGACGGATGTAAGTCAGCTTTATGCTGTAACGTGTGTATGCTTAATTACAACAATAACTGGGTTGCATGGATGGCAGTCAGTCCGTGTAAAAACTGGTATTCAGCCGCATCTGGTAAGAGTTGAAGCTGATCCTAACATAGTTGAGAAAAGGCTAGGCAGATTAGCACGATGCTACTGTTTAAGTTTAAAAGTAGTAATGATTTGTATTGAGATCAAAATTTATTACTTTGCATCATATCGGTGAAACAAAGCTATAAACTACCACAAAAAAACAAGCCAATAAAATAAAATCGCATCTATTCCATTCACATCAGAACGAAAACGCAAACAGTTCATTCAATTTCCCGCGTTTCAACACAAACGTCTCTCAGCCCTATGACACGACGCCACTCGACGGTGATTGCGGCCGCCATGTTGCTACGTCACGCCGTGACAGCCGCGAGCGAATATTAAAGCGTGTTGATAGTGGAATAAACGTCCGTGACGTACCACCCCCGCCTCCCCTTACTTAATTGAGGCTTATTTTAAGGGTAACTGTTGCGGTTAATTCTAGAACTTTTCAGTACTTTTTACTTTAAAATTGTCGACTTTTGATACTTGTTGTTATTTCGTCGACATTTTGTGGAACATAGCTTTTTACTTCGGAGTTTACCTATGTCATTTTTGTTGACAGTGATGTGTAACGTTGTGACATCATCCGACATGTCGTTAATTGAAGGGTTATTTCGAGGGGAGAAATAATGTACGAAACGAGCTTTACTGAGCTGTTTTATGTATTTTTTTCTATATTTCCTGCGATTATTAATCCGTTAACGAAACATGCTGTTTGTCGCAATACATTTTGGACAGTTTTCGTAATGTTCGTACAGAATCCAAAACAGACTTTAAAACAACGAAACATTATTTTTTGTTCTTTTAAATTCATGGCGACTATTGTTTTTTTTTATTTGTTGATTTATGAATGGTTTTATTTTCGCAAAACTTGGATTTGAATTTTAGGTACTTGGCTTTATTGAACAAGCCTGTGTATTTTCTCCACCCAAAAAAATAATTATAAACACGGAATCAAAGTAATTTTATTATTCATTTTTTATGAATAAATTAATGACTTTATTTCTTTTTCTTTTCTTTTATAATAAATCAAAATAAAAAATATTATAATGAGGTTTTTAAGGAGTGAATACCGTATGAGATGAGACGTGTCGGCTGTCGTTTACATTTAAATAACGCTTATTTTAACAACGATTTATCATTGACATTATTAGAGATTAGTGATTTATTTAAAAATAACAATCTCGAATTTACATGAAAGCTCCTGGCTTACTCAATCGGTGTGGTAAATTGACACAAGACTTACTTTAACATAAAGCCATTTATGCATTGACATTATTCCAGCAAAATTATACTAGAAAATTCATATGAGAACGTGCCAAACAGTGGAATAACGTGTGACGTAATGGCCCGATTTCCTCGAGCCCGTAATTGAGGCTTACTTTCACATAACATAACATTATGATATTTATAGATTAACATGTAATAGGGTATTTGACTGAAAAAAACTAATTAGTCCGTCAGTTAGATTATGAAAAAATATTTGACCCGTATTTTTTGTTTTGTTACGTAAACCAAAGTTGACGAAGATACGACACTTTTAAAATTGGCAAAACTTCACAAGCAAGTACAATTTTTAGTTGTTTCTGACGTCACAAACCCCCACTCTCGAGTTTTGATGCGTTTTATCTTTCCAAATATTCATAGATTTAACAAAAGAAAAAATATGTGTCCATTATTTTTCAAAACTAACTGGCGGACTAATTAGATTTGCAATTTATTGATGCTGTCAACATGCCTATTACACTAAAAAAACCATATTAAACCGTGTATGTAATACCGTGTGACATAGCGCCCCGGCCTCCTCGTGACGTAAATAAATATACACATACTTTAACATTCAGATTTTGCAAAATTAATAATATCACCACAATACTTGTTGGCTATTTGACTGCCTCATTGGTCTAGTGTTCGATCTCCGGGTCGGGCAAGGTGTAATAGTTTTTCAGTGTGGAATTTCTTGAGTCTGGATTTGTGCCCAGTTGATGGCAATAGGCTCGCCCTGTATTACTTGCCACTTAAACATAACGGCAAAATGAGGGTGTACTATACATCTCTGCCCAATCCTTTGGGGAATACAGGCGTGATGTTATATTATGTTACAACAAAATCACACTAAAAAAATCAAGTGAAAGCGTGTCAAAAAATGGATTGTGTTGTACCGTGTGACCTATTACTACTTATTGTAACACAGTTTTTTTGTTTTTCATTTTTACACAGACTATTATTTTCATTTTTACACAGACTATTATTTTCATTTTTACACATACTATATTTTTCATTTTTACACAGACTATAGTTTTCATTTTTACACAAACTATATTTTTTTATTGTTTGACTTGGTCACGTTTGACCCTAGTCGCATCTGATGGTAAGCGCAGACAGGGTCTAAGATGGACCACATGAATTCAAGGGATTTCCCTATACCCCTCTGGCTCTTACACACACACGACGGAACACAGTAAACTGCTTGGCAAGGGACTTTAATGTGAGGTTGGTAGCTAGCCAGGCGGACCGTATAGATTCTACCACCAAGCGTGCTCGTTTTGATGAATCTTACAACACGCATCTATTCCCAGCGTACGGTGAGGAAGTTTTATATTTTATCCCGTCCCCAAACGAGATAAAACCTACGTATGACCAACTATTTTATTCTTATATACCTTTACCTATCAACAATACAACCTGCTAATTGGCATGGACATTTTTGGAAGAAAAAGATGAATAATTTAATTATCAGAAACAACAAAGATTCTTCTGTCCCAATTATCTTTATGAAAATGAAACCATTTCGATGATCTTTAAATTAAAGGCTTTGATCGGCCGACCCGTCCGTTACAACTGTGGGTGTAGTTAATTTTATAGAAAAATATGTACAATGTGTCCGATTATGGACTAGCGATATTCTAAGTACTTATATAGCAACTATTCTAGTACACAAATACACTATACACTCGGGTCCAATTCACTTCCCTTTTTTTGTTGAGATGTTCTGTACGTGTGTACAAAAAAAGTCATATCTCTCAAAGTTTTGGTCCTACTGAGATAAAAGTAGGCTTAGTCGGAGAGCAACAATATTGTCTATCGTTTACATTACGATACAATAGGTTCACATTTTCACAACTTTAAGATAGAGAATATTTCAACAAAAAAGCAAAATGGCTGCCAAATAGCGGGAAAGTGGATTGGACCCTAGTGTGTAGTGTATTTGTGTACTAGAATAGTTGTTTTATAGGTACCTAGAATTTCGCTAATCCATAAAGGGACACATTGTATTTTCATGTGTATAAAATATATAGGGAAATAATTGACATTGATCCAACAAAATTTTACTAAAAAATTCAAATAAAACATAATAAAACCGTGTGCGGAATACCGTGTGACATAACGCCCCTGCCTCCTCGTGCCGGTAATTGAGGCTTATTTTAAAGGGGATGAAATATGTTAGCGCACATTTTGCACTGCGACAGAATCTAAAATGAGTTTTTTTTGCTAACTTGCCTTTTTTTTGGTTGCATTTTTGGGCGGGAATTGAGAGATTATTATAAATAGTGTGGCAGTTAATTTTTGTATTTTGAATTAAAATAACAAAGGACGTAAGGACAAAGCGACTGCTGAGCGTGATATCCTGGGTTCGACCCCCAGATTTGGGCAATGTGTTATTGGGTTATTACGTGTGGAATTTCTACCTGGGACCTACTTTTTGGAACTGTGCAACTAAATTGTCGACACGTTTCATAAGTAAATGTACTATGCCTAATTGAAATTAAAAACTTTGTGTCTTGAATCTTGATGTTTACGTATAATTATAATTGAATTTCATACAGTGAAATATAGAAACGTTTCTATTTATATCGAACCATAAGCTTTCAAAAAGAATCAATATACGGTACATCCATTATAGCGTAAGCAATAACATAATGAATTATCGTCTACTGTATTGAAAGTATGAAGTACAATCAACATCACAACAATTGGGCATGTACACACGGCTACATATCAAGCTATACATTTCCAGTATAAGCTGACCTCTCATTGCTTGTACGGAAAGCCTATAGCTATGTCTACACCAGTTCGCTTTCATGTTCATCTTGCGTCTGAGGCATGCGTGAAGCACCATAGCGCATGCAGTAGCGCACGCCTTCATGCTAGTTCGACAAAAGCGCATGCCCCTAGCGCACACTAATCCGTCTATTGTATGTCGACTGACGACTGACCGAGGCATACCGGTGTAGACGATAAGCTGCATGCGTCTTATGGCAATCAATATTGCATGCATTTGACGCAAGAGGAATTGAAAGCGCAAGATGAACATGAAATCGCACTAGTGTAGACATACCATATAAATGCAAGATCACCTTATACTGGAAAAATATAGCATGATAGACACTTTGAGGCTTGAGATGGTCCGCTCGGTATGTTTCCGTGCTTAACAGCTCAAAAGGGATAAGCGTAATTTTTTGCGAAATGGACTTTTAAATGTATCGTTGGAATTGTCTTTTTTTTCTGTTTCGATTCGTCTAAGTGTTATGACTCTTACGACATACTTTTTGACGCTCAGGCATTACGAAAAACTGCTAATAATTATTATATTCAAAAATATACGATAGGGTTGATAATACATTAGATTATTATACATTTTTATTATACGTTACGTATATTATACATTAAAAACATTAAGGTACGATACATTTTTTCATAATACAATAATATTAATTATCTTTTGTTGTTGACTGTACAATGATATTTGTTATTAGTTTTTATAAATAGGACTGAAGAAGTGTGGGTCGTTATATCCTGAAAGACCATTAGTAACTCGGTTTGGTCACGAAAGGTTTTTGTACAATTGTAAAAGCAAATAGATTTTATTTATGTCTTGAAAGCCATTGATTGATACGTAACTTGGCAAGTATGATTGTGCTTGAGGCTTGCACCATAATTTGTGCAAGGCGCAAGGCAAGTATGCATGCGCCTGGGGCTTGCACAATCATTTGTGCTAGCTTCAAGTGACCACACTCTTAAAACTTGCGAGTGTGTGTCATGAACCAGGCGCGGTTGCAGCCCAAGATTTTGGGGGGTCAACTTGGCACAAATACCAATAAATAATAAATAAATAAATATTTGGGACATGTTTTTCACAGCACCATCTAGTCCCAAACTAAGCAAAGCTTGTACTATGGGTACTAGACAATCGATGTAATACTTATATACGTTTTTTTTTTGTAAATAGTACTTGTAATACATAAAAAACACCCAGACCAACACAAACACTTACGTTCATCACATAAATATTTGTGTCCTGTGGGAATCGAACCCACGACCTCGTGATCAGCAGTCCGACACTGGAACTACTAGACCACAGACGTTGTCAATGTGTTACACACTTATTTATTTTTTTGTTAGGTCTCTTTTGAGGTACTCGGCTGACGCTATTTTTGATGATTTGGGGGGCGGGGGTCATGACCCCCCCTAAGACCGCGCCTGTGATGATTTTTGTACAAGTTAATTAATTATGCTGAACAAGTTTGCTTGTGCAAGCTTCAAGTGCAAATATGTTAATAACGAAGTCGACAAAATTTGTCGTATGATTGACATAAATATCAACATGATTTCTTGGCTACTACACGATCTCTTGCAAAGCTCTTTCTACAAGGAAAACGAGGGAAAATCAATATTTAATTTTACGCGATTGATACGTAAAATTACATTATTAGAAAGTTGGCACAAAAAATGGGAATAAATTAATTGAGTGAGTACAAAATTAATTGGCGATTGATAATGAGATTCTGTAACACTGACTTGAGCGGTGTTCAATTATGTTTGCGAAGATCTAAATTGCCAACTAGTCTTGCTTAATATAAAAAGTTTAAAATTAGTTGGGCAAACAATTAATCTACTGGTATGTCTACACCAGTGCGCTTTCATGTTCATCTTGCGCTTTCAACTTTCAATTCCTCTTGCGTCAAGCGCATGCAATATTGATTGCCATAAGACGCATGCAGCTTATCGTCTACACCGGTGCGCCTCGGTCAGTCGTCAGTCGACATACAATAGGCGGATTAGCGTGCGCTAGAGGCATGCGCTTTTCTCGAACTAGTATTAAGGCAAGCGCTATGGGGCTTCACGCATGCTTCAGACAAACACGCAAGATGGACATGAAAACGCACTGGTGTAGACATAGCTATACAGTGACAAACAGATAGCTGAAAGGTAGGTTAGGTTAGACCTGTGACCATAAAACGCACAAGAAGATCGAGCGAAGCGGCCGACGGGTGCCAACAGCTGTTCCTTTGATATTAATTCACAGCCACTCGTTTAAATCCTACCAAAAAAACAAACAAATCATCCTAACTAATATTATACATGCGAAAATAAGTTGGTTTCTTACTTTTTGAACTGAACCGATTATCCTGAAATTATGCATATACGTTGTCAGGTTTACAGAAACGGACATAGGGTACCTTTCATCCCGAAAAATAGTACTGTTCCCGAGGAGAACAACAACAATTTTCTTATGATAATAAATGGCGCCACGTGTCTTTCAAATCATGATTGAATTATATTATTACAGATACTTTAGTAGTGTGTTATGAGTTTACGCGAGAGAAGCCGAGGGCAAAAGCTAGTATTTTATATTTAAAAATGTTATACCAACACAAAAATTTTACAGCCCAACTTACATACAAGTTCACCAAAAATATCGCTTGTAAATTGCCCTAAAATTTCCGCATGTAATAAACGTCGGATATTCGGCGCCGGATTTAATATCGGCCATCACTCCCGGGATCGTCAAGAGATCGGAATATAAAGTAAGTGTAAAAGTACCTACTACGTATAAGTACAGCCGCGGATTTGAAATGTTTATCAGTTTTCAAATTCGATTCCTTCTCACACTATGAGGTTTAAGATGTGAAATCAACTTACATAAGTTTTAGTTTTTGAATTTGTGAAGCGTCGATTCTAGCAAAAAGGCTATTAACCACTTTTTGGTGTTATGAACTCCTTTTTGGATATAAAATGTGTCCGGTCATGGACTAGCGATATTCTAGGTACTTATGTAACAACTATTCGAGTACACAAATACACTATACACTAGGGTATAATCCACTTCCATTTTTTTGTTGAGATATTCTGTACGTGTGTAGATAAAAAGTCATATCTCTCAAAGTTTTGGTCTTACTGAGATAAAGGTAGGCTTACTCGGAGGGCAAAAATATTGTCTATCGTTTACATTACGATACAATGGGTTCACATAAAGAAATACAGTTGTAAACAATATCTCCACAAAAAAGCAAAATGGCTGCCAAATAGCGGGGAAGTGGATTGGACCCTAGTGTGTATACCCTAAATTCCTAACTCAGATAATTTATGTAAACAGAGGGGATAACAGATCAAAAAAATATCTTATTAATGGTAATTCACTAAAAATGCCGGAAAAAAAGGTTAGACTCTCTTTTATGTATTGATTTTAGAAATAATAATTTAAAAAAGATCATACCGTAATTATTTTTATAAATTTTCAGTTTTAAACAAAGTTATTAAAAAAAGAAGATTTTCTGGTATAAAGTATTTTATGATACTGGTAACACTGTAGGAGTACCAAACATTTTCAAATTTCGTTTGACAAAATTTCAAAGTTGTTTTCTTAGCGTCATAACAATACATTCGTTTTCTTTTCCCGTTTTCGCAGCGTGTTTGTTAATTTTGTTACTGTGCTATATTATCATCGTGTTAAGTTTTTCATTTTGTTGTTGTCATTGTTTCATCTGATTCTGAAAGTGATAGTTATTCAGATTCAGACACATCATGAAAAAATATTTCATAATAGTTAATTCTAATCGAAGCTACTGATTTGAAATCAGATCTTGAATCAGATGTTTTATTTAACTACTTACATCTTCAACAACACAAATAACTCTCATTCATAGATTAATTTTGTAAGTTTAGCAAGTCTTGCCACATGTTGGATGAAAAGGACTGTAAACTGTTCCAAGTGGAAATTTGGTCCGATTTTGAGAAGTCTAATATTGGACTTAAAAGGACTGATTAAAATGATTAAAAGGCGCGTCTTCGACACACTACACAAGACATTGTTTGGCTACGGTATTTTGTTTGCATTGTTTTTATAATTCACTTTAATTTTTTAAATGATTACTTAGTAAAAATTTAATGATAAAATGTTTTGTACCACTAACCTGTCATTTTGACAATGACATTTCTTTGTTTACATAAATTATCTGAGATATGGAATTAAGGTATAGTGTATTTGTGTACTAGAATAGTTGCTATATAAGTACCTATAATATCGCTAGTCCATGGCCGGACACACTGTATAAGTCTAGTCAAAAGTTGTATAGAGCGAATTTGATTGATTTTGATTAAATATATTGATTTCTTTTTGTATGCTACCTAGTATATGTCCTCTTTAAATGATCCTATTTATGTCAATTAAGAAAAGAACATCTTCATCCTATCAATTTTTTGCAAGCGTCCGAGCGATCTTATGGAAAAGTAATTTGTAAGCAATTATAGACCTTAGGGTGGTAAACATTTAAAGTCCGCGAAAGTATGTACAGACGCCAGCAGATCAAGCTACCCTAAACTGTCAAATTTTCCCAATCAACCTTGAACCTAATGCTTTTGCGATAAAGATGAAAATCTATTAAATATATTTGACAGATTTTAGTAGATTTATGTGCTGGCGTCTATACATAAAATACTAGGAAATGTCTCGCTCTCTGTTAGATTTGCGACAAATGCGGTATTTACATGGCCCGCATGAGGGTACGTGGAAGGCTTCGCTTTTAAATAACTTGTAAGCAGTTTGTTGGATAATGTTGTTGAATACGTTCCTCGTGTTGCGAATATTTGAGTGGGTCTAATTTTTTCGGGTTATGGCGAAAGAGCGGGATTTGGGAGGTACAGTCGCTGATACTACACAAACGTGTGATACCTTAAAACCACATGATCTATTACTGGGATGGATTAAAAAGGCAGAGAATATGCATTGTAAAAAAAAAAACTGGCGATAGTAGTTAGTGACCGTGTCTAAGCGATCTGATAAAGTTAGAACAAAACGAAAATAAATTGAAATGTGGCGGCATCTATCCACGCCACATGCAAACTACTTAACACGCCGCGGTGTAGACGACTACAGCAACATTAACGCAACTCTCATAGCTGACAGTTCCTACATCGCGCTATCATGATTTAACACGCAGATAGTGTATACAACCGCCCAACATTAAGCGTTGGGTAGTAGCCCGCCAGGCACAAGACTCCGCCTGGTTGAAGGATTCTCCCTTTGGTTGAAGGAACACCACACCTCGTTCCTACACAGAAATAACAAACAAATACATATGTGATAGAACATTTTGATGTTAAGCATGAATGGAAGCCCGGCGATACTGCTGGCGGGCAAGCCATATTAATAACTATTAACACAAGTATAGAACCGAAACTATACATTGATAGCATACCGTGTCACGTTGGTTTAACCAACAAATCAGTCAAGGTTGTACAATACACTATAGACACACGAAAAATACACATTCTCTAATAATCTAGACAATGTACATTGCCACAATGTTTCTCATAATTTCCGTAAACACTATAACAGGAAATAAGCCATAATCTCACAAACAAGTGGAAAATAATGGCAATAATGTATGACTCATGTAAACGCCACTTAAGAGCACACGTCAGTGACATGACAAATTAAGGACATAACACGTTGAGCTTCTGACGGAAAATATCATTTGAAACATTGTTGAGTCGTTATTATGTTTGTTTATGTATGTTACATGTACAATATTATGTGTAGGTACGTGTTGTGCTACGTTGTTTACCAAGAGGGTGTCATGTGGTTACAAGGTGTTTGATTTATGCAAAACTGAAACTCGTCTGTTCATGAGTATTCTAAAATCAGCATTCCTAATTGCGCAATACACTCGTAATGGTTATGGCTTTGATTTTGACAAGTGAACAATTTCCATAGTGCCTAACGTATCTATATATATCTATATAAATAAAAAGAAAAGTCCTGACTGACTGTTTGACTGATTCATCAATGCCCAGCCCAAACCCTTGGACCTAGAAAGCTGAAATTTTGCACAGAGTTTTCCTTTATAATATAGGCAAGGATTAAAGAAGGATTTTTTGAAATTCAACCCCTAAGAGAGTTAAATAGGGGATGAAAGTTTGTACGGAAAATCGTCACCTATCGTGCGCCGCAACTTGGAAAAAAAAAACAAAATGGCAGCGGGGGGGCTATGCCACAAAGGTTCTATCCCCTTTGATACAAATATACTCTGGAACCCGGAAAAGGACATAGGCTAATTTTATCCCGAAACGTTTGGAATACGCGATAAACGACATCCACGCGGGCGAGGCCACGAGCGACCTATAGTTTAAAAATAAAAATGTAATTAATTTTGGAAGAACCTACCTAAATACAAGGTTAGTCAGAAAGGGGGTACTAATCCGAAGCCCACTTATAGTATCGCTGATGACTGTTTGAAAGCAAGTGTTAAAATTTCAAAATTCGATATATTTTTTTTCTAAATAAAATAATTATTATTTTAGTTTTTTTAAAAATTCTTCATCCCTGCTTTAGTTACAAATTCAGAAAATGGTGCTTCTAATTCATGACCCCAAATATGACCTAAAATGTAAACACAGCTGATCATAACTGGGGATAGATAGATTTTTGAGATTTTTTTTTGAGATTTTTGAACATCTGTTTCTCTTGAACTATTGACTTTTGGGAAAAGTTGTAGAACAAAAGTTATTCATTATTATGTGTACTTTAACACCCTTTCGGATTAGTACCCCCTTTCTGACTAACCTTGTATATTTTTCTTTATACCGACATTTCCCACATGTTCATATTAAAAATATACTATAAATAACGTACGAAAGGATACCGCAGCCTCCTCAAATAATTCTTCGAAATATCTAATAATAATTAAGGATCCCAAAATAACATTCCTGAACATTATATCAGATACCCCGAAGGATCGCAATTTTGTACGGAAAACGGGCAAAAAGAAAATATTATTTTATCGCAAAATATGTAGCAATTAATGATTAATGAAAACCCGGGTAATTCCATAAAGGTCCGTTTATGCCGCGTGGGAGGTTATACGATAGGGTATTGTGTGGGCTGTTACTATGCGGATTTGCGAACACGTTTACGACTGTCTCGTTGGTTTAGTGGTCGCAAGCGCAACTGCTTAGTGTGAAGTCTTCGATCCCCAAGTAGCGAAGCCCGATATGTCGCTTTGTATCGATATTTCGTATCGTAATATTCGATTGTATCGATACACAATATATATCGTATACCTTTGTATCGATACTGTAAATATCGTATTGGATTAAAGAAAAAACAAACATCTTATCTCAAATGTAGGTTTGCTTTTTATTAAAATTTACAAAAAAAATAACAACAGTTACAAGTTATTGTAAAAAAGTAAAAATGTAAGCAGACACACGATTTTTTAAAAAGTAATATTTGCATTACCTTACCTATCCGCGTCGTATTACAAAAGTTAAAGCCGCACACCTACGAGTACAAGTGTGGCGGAATTACAATAGAAGAATAAGTTTTTTACATTTTTAATATTTGTTACTGTTATCTAGCTTAATATATCATAAGCCAAATATCACTCTAAATACTCAATACAATATGATATTTTTGATGCGATATTCCGACGAACAATACGATACAGCCAAATATCGAATTGACGTGTATCGATACAAAATATCGATATATTGCATTCCGTTGTATCGATACACCAAAATATCGATACGTATCGGGCATCGCTATCCCCAAGTCAGGCAAAGTGTTGTTGGGTTTTTCCGTGAGGAATTTCTTAGTAGCAGCCCGGAGTCTAGATTTGTGCCCGATTGATAGCAATACGCTCGCCCCCTACGACATGGGACTTAACGGCGAAATGAGGGTGTACTATACACCTTTGCCCAACCCTTCGGGGAATATTATTCGGGTGATGTTATGCTATCTCTAAAGCTGACTTCCCACGGCGCGTGGTAACGCGCACCGGCTGTGCGTGGTGTCATCCGTAAAATCACGCACCGTGGAAAGCCACAGTATGAGGGTGTGTGATGTGGATGCGGTGCACCGCTCCGCACGCGTCCGCGTTAACACGGACGAGTCTCTTCCCATGGTGCGTCGGTGCGAGCTAGTGTGTCGCGGTGCGCGCTATCACGCACCGTGGGAAGCCGGTATAACAGGTGCATAGAAGTAATATGTGCTACGTACAACAAAAGTCCTTGCGTAAGGCTTCTTTTCCACCAGATATGTGTGCTAAGGATGTGTTTCAAACCAGCCAATAGGATCGCTTTATTTAACAACCTTGACACATGTTTGAAAATCGAGCGATCTTATTGGTGGATTAGACACATCCGTAGCACACAACATCTCCGGTGGAAAAGCTGCCTTATACAGGGTGTAAACGAATTCTTGTAACTCCTTCAAACCACATGATCTATTAATGGTATCGATTAACCCCGCACGGGATTTAGATTGATTAAAAATTATAAAACTTTTTCTTTAAAAAAAAAACATTTATAAGTTATTGATAATTTCGATACCATGCATAAATTAATGAAGGTACGGCGACACAGCTGACGGGCACAACTAGCGCGATATCGCTCCACGCAGTCAGTTAACTTGGAACGCTAAAATTACTCAGATACAGAATGCGAAGGTTAATTTTTTGAACTTTTTTTGTTGATTCTGAAAAAAACTTGTGCAGGGTCAATCAATGTCACCAATAGCTCAAGCGGTTTGTAGGAATTACACGAATTTGTTAACATCCTGTATAGACACATTTTTGTCATGGTGGCAACCGAATTTAATTATCAATTTCATGAGTTTCGCCATTCTGCCAATTTACAGATAAGTTTAGTGTCTGGGTCTGAGTGAGAACACGAGTTAAGTAGGTACTTGTCACATACACTAATACTTTGCGTGAAAACATCATGTTGAATTAGTGCTTAGTATTAGTGAAACTGCAAGTGCGAGTAACTAATGATAATTACTTGCATGAAGCGATAGCCAACCTGGCTGCGAAATGTGCTAGTGATAACAATGTCTTTATGGATTAAGTTATTAATTTTCAAGAATGGTATATTTTTTAAGAACACCCAAAAATATGTATTTTATGAAAGTTGTGTAAGTTTATTGCAAATTTTATTCTTTTTGTTTTTATGTGGTTCTTTGTGTCTGAATATTTATTTGTTTCTTTTGTCTGCATTTCTTGTTCTAACGGATTTGTCACACAGGATGCGTTCTGCGTCCTCCGGTCCGGTCAAATCGAATGCAGCCCGCATCCTATGTGAACATCATTTGCGTTTTATATATATTTTATGTAATTACGATCTGACATGCGAGCACAAGCAAAGAACGTATGGAACGCACCGGTCAGGCGGTCGGGGTGGGAAGGTAGCGGACGGGCTGCCCGGTTGCGGGCAGGCGGGCAGCAGGCGGCGGGCGACGGGCGGCGGTCCGGGCAGTTCTTAGGGGTGATTGATGTTGCAAAAACATCAATGATGACATCGATAATGACATCAATAGCTGAACATCGATATTTGATGTTTACCGAACACAAAACATCGATACAAATACAACTACACGCAATCAAATATAAAATGGCCGCTGTTTGCCCTGCCCGTCAGATCGCTGACCATACTCGGATCGCGGACCGGATGCCCTGACCGGATGCCGTGCCCGGATTGCTGACCGGTTGCCCTGACTATGATGTTCACATAGGATGCGGGCTGCGTTCGATTTGACCGGACCGGAGGACGCAGAACGCATCCAGTGTGACAAGTCCTTATATTCTCCTCTCACAGGTCTGCTGGAAAAGATTTCTTTAAGAAATAAACAGTACTTTTGTCTGTTAAGGTCCTGATTAAACTATCTTTTATTAAGTGTTATGTGTACATACATTATTAAATAAAATAAACAAAAAATGCCGTTTACAATATTTTTACTAGAAAACGAAAAATACGCCATCATTACATCTTTTGAATGTAAACTTTTCTTTGATTGTTAATACTACGTGTTCTTATCGTTTAAACTAATAATTTTCGTTCGCAACCGTAGGCGGAGCAGCCCTGCCTCCGATCTGCCCACTCACCGCCCACGCGTAGGGTCGTCCCTACCTCGTCATGCGTAATTGGCGTAGGTATATGAATACCGTGAATGGTTTCAATGATCATAAATTAGCTGATGTTTTCAATGAATTTTATTTCATTCTACATGAATAGGTTTTATGTTACGTGATGTGTTTATTTATTCCGGTGAATTGTTAGTTCAAAGAGCGTAAACAATACAATCCTTGCGTCGTTCAATAGTCAATAGTATCTTTATTTAGATGAACATGGTATAAAATAAGATCTTACATACATTATTGTGATAACAATCATATTCTGCCATGTGTGGCGTTCAAATAATAACAAAATAAGTCGTTAAGAATACAAAAAACAAAAAAAACAAATAAGTGAGAAAATGGAAATTAAAATTTGATACATTTATATTATACTAGAGATCGCCAGCGGCTTCGCTTCGTTTATCGCGTATTCCGCGTTTTTCTCTACCATATTATGCATGTATTATACATATAAACCTTCCTCGTGAATCACTCTATCTACTAAAAAAACCGCATCAAAATCCGTTGCGTAGTTTTAAAGATCTAAGCATACATAGGGACAGTGATATAGTATTTAGTGATAGTGATATAAATATGTCGTTCTTCTCAATGAGGGTTGTGATCTCTATGAAACACTTTTTTGTGAACTATATTCGGCCATTTCGTTCTATCTTCTCCAGCGTCGAGAGAATTTGGTTGCACCGTAGGACTTGGTACGCTTTAATTTTTTTTCTATTGAATATCCTCTTGGTTACCTTTCGCTTGGGGATGGCGAAGGGTTACGCCGGACTCTTACTGGCTATAAACCCACGGTGTTCCTTCTCTTGACCTTTGGCCGGGGTCACGGGATTCACAGCTGCATGAACCGCGACCCCGGCAGGCCTCGGTCCGCCAGCCCCTGGAGGACCCCTCCTTCCGTGCCGCCTTCTCCGGCCTAGGGGTTTACACCCTAAGCACGAACTCCGTGTTTTCGGCCTTAGTCACGAGCGTTTCCTACTCCCTATCACACGGACATACGATTATTTCGGGGCCCGAACTAAGAATGAATGACAACACGATTTGACAGTTGTCCCTACTACCGATGTGTTTTTGCCCGTCCGAAAAGTTGAACTTAAAACTTGTTTTGTTCACTCCTACGTTTCAGGCTACTTTCGTATGGGCAACTAACTTCGTTGACGGACTTAGGGAGTAGGCTCCCTATTACTGGTCGGGCGACGGATAGGACTTCGTCCCCTAGGTCTCTTTCTATCAACCTTACCAGTGAATAGCAGTTTTTCAAGTTTATCACCTCGTTTTTTAGCAACGTGTCCAAAGAATTCGAATATCCTGTAGATATTTGTGGTGGATTTTTGCTAATAATCTCAGTATAAATTTCAAGCGGTGTTTATATAGATTATAGTTTGCATAGTTTTCAGTATTAAAACGTGTGTGGGTGTAACAACCCTGACGGTATTCCGATCGGCCCACTCATCGCTGACGTGTAGGGTTGTGCTGCATCGCTTCATTATAATATAACACCAGCTTCGCAAATGATTTGCTTCATTTACAAAATGATCTGACAATTTTAAATTCTGCATCAAAATGATGCGATATTTAAAATTCAATTTTAATTTCAGTGTGTCTGTTCGTATCGGAATATTTTTAATGAAGGCTTTAACAAAAAGGTCGATTTAACTGTTTTGTTGGTGATTTTACGAATTGATTGATCTGTATTTGAGAGTATTAATTATGTGACAGCAAAAAACAGATCAAGAAGGTAGTTATATCTTGAATTGAAATTCTAGATTAAAAAATGTTAACAGACAATAGGCATTGACAAAGTGACTTCCCAGTTTTGTGAAACGTTTTTATTTTCATTATCACTAGAAAAAAAGTACTTTAGAATTACCAAATAGAACAGATGACAGCTCCTGACTATTGTCAACACATTACTTTCAGACCAATAATTTTCGAACTTTATTTAAATTAAAACGGTTTGTAATTTACATAATCATACTTACAAATATTTTTTTGACTCTGTTTCACATTGTATAATTGATTTTTTGAAATGGCACGCTATTTATAAGATACACATCGACAATCTACCCTTTAATTTTATTTTTTTGTACAGGTAACTATTGCTTACGTTTTTGATTTCAAATTCCATTACAACGCGTAAATAGATTACCCTCTCCTCCAGCAACCTTTTTAACGTGACCGAAACTACGACAAAAGCTAGTACAGCAACATATTGTCATAATAAACCCCATCCCTATCCAAAGCGGGCCGGCTATCAAAGCGTTTCCTGGGACGTCGCGTGGGACGTTGAATAAGACCCGCATTGTAAGCGAAGATACACCGAATTGCGTGGGAGTAGCTGAATATCACGTATAGCTTTGAGCGAGCAGGTATTTAATCGGAGCTGTTATTGTATAGAGCGTTTTGGGGCGTTATTCCACGGGTCACGACACGAGACACGACAAATATAGGTATAGTGAGGACTTCGAACGCCATATATTTCTATGAACCGCTTACGACACTAGTAATGTCATGTCGTTTTGTACCAGAAAATGATATAGAACTTTTAATCAACACCAACAGTCAATTAATTAATTAATCAATACGTTTTTTTTCAAAAAACAACGTTTGTTCCTACAGTTCACTTACATTGAGAAAAAACAAATAAAAGATGTACCGTACTTAAGCATGCATCACAAATCTGTGAGTCTTACTACTATTGAAACAATACTTATGTTAATTTAAAAAACAGCACATTAAATAATTTTGAAAAAAAAAGTAATTGCTACTCATCCTAGAAACGCTACTGATGCCAAAAACGATGTTTTTAGAATTTGTCTATTTGTCCTTTTGTATGTTTGAGCTTCACGTCAATGCTACTGAACAGATTTCCTCCTACTACCAAGCGTGCTAGGTATTGTATAATCTTACAACACGCGTCTATTCCCAGCGTGCGTTAAGGAAGTTTTATATTCTAGCCCGTCTACACGTGGGATAAAACCTACCTATGACCTTTACCTATCAGCAATACAACTTTCTAAATTTCATGAAAAGTTTAAGAAGAAAAAGATAAATAATTTAATTAACAATAACAACAAAGATTCTTCTGTCTCAGTTATCTTTATGCAAATTAGACAATTTCGATGACCTTTAAATTTCACCCTTTGATCGGCCAACCCTTTCCTTACAGCTGTGGGTGTAGTTAATTATACGTTTTAATAGGTTCGAATATAATTGTTTTTGTATTAAGAACTACCCATAGTACAATAATATGCTACACCAGGTATTTTCTCTTTCTGCGATAGCCCTACGTCACGAATGTCGCGTGTCACGTTCAAATGCCAGCCAGTCAACTTCTGTTCAAAAGCAGGCCATCTTCTGAATCGCTAAACATCGTACCATGACAGTACTAAAGGTGAACGACTATTGAACCGAGTTGAACGGTAATGCTTGTTCATGGTACGAAAAGTCGATACAAAAAAAAAGGTGAACGGATTTCGGAAACGTCAACGTAGCAGGCCTGCCGCAGGCCTGCTCTAACGATGTCGTAGTACAAAAAAGCAGGGCAGTTCAACTTCCAGGCAACTTCTGTCCTGCTTTAAGAGGTCTTAGTAAGCCCCCAGTGCTGCCATTGATTAACATCTTCAATACAATTGTGGAGATTTTAATTCATAATGAATATACAAGGTAAGTCAGAAAGGGCGTGCTAATTCGAAAGGGTGTTAAATTACCCACAATAATGAGTAACTTTTGTTCTACCACTTGCCCGAACAGTCAATAGTTTAAGAGAAATTAGCTGTTCAAAAATTACATAAAAAATATGCTAAAATCTATCTATCCTCAGCTATGATGACAAGCTCCATTTTTTTAATTCGTAACTAAAGTAGTAATAATTTTTATTTTATTTTTTCGAAAATTCGTCGTACAATTTTCGAAAAAAATCTAGTAAAAATGATTTTAAAATCGAATTTTGAAATTTTAACACTTTTTTTAAAACCGACATCAGTGATACTTTAAGTGGCCGGTGGATTAGTAGGTACCCCCTTTCCGACGAACCTTGTATAATAAATTGCTAACTAGCCTATTTCGTGTTATTCACCTATTTAGTGAACAAAGTAAACTGTATAAAATTACTAGTTCAAAATTGCTTCTTTACGGAAACAAGTAAATGAAAAAAAACATTTTTTTCAGGTAATTTATTTACACATAGCACAGTAGGTGTTTAAGCTAAAGCAGTACCTCAACTACATATCGCCGGAATTGACACACTCACACAGGCACGCACTGCAACAAGACCTCTAAGTGAGCTTCACAATGCAGTCAGTCATGGCTGTCATAGAGTATATTATACTCAGTATTAGTGCGTGTACGTGTGAGTGTGTCAACTCAGGCGATTATAGTAAGTTGAGGTACTGCTTTAGCTTATGTATCTACTGTGCACTGCCCGTGTTTTTGCCGAAGTATTATATATCAAATTTCATTACGCCAACGACGATTCGACGACGTAATCTTTGCCGAAGCAATTTTTACCCTAATTTGATTTCGCCGAATGATTATTAGCCACCATAATTATTTGGCCAAAAAAACATTCAGAAATTTTGTTTTAGTCGAATACTTATTTGGCTTTTGTTTAATTTGCCAAATAAGTATTCGCACAACATTATTTTTACACAACGGAATGTAATGTTAATCCGACTCAGCGCACCCCGACTACACGTGGTCAGACTCTGTCCTACAGTGTTATTTAAAAGCGTGAAGCCAGAAGCTCGCTAAGGAGATCCTGAGTGGAACTAGTGCACGAGGCCGAAGCGCAGCGACTGCGACCTCCCGAGTGTAGTGCTGGTCGAGTGTGCGAGCGAAGCGAAGGAGCGATAAAGCGAGTCTTCTGGCGGAGCAAACTCAGAAACACTTGCATGCTTGCTTGCTTTCTTGCTTGCATGATGGGAAAATGAGCCATCTAACAAGTGTAAAGTGGCCAATAATAATACAGTTGACTAATGAAACAGTGGTCAGCAGACTAGTCGGCGTAACAAAAAGTTACAAAACATAATTATGGACTTTAATCAATCGGCCTTTCAATTATTCGGCGAAATGAAAAGTGGCGCAAGGTTTTCGGCCAGATAAGAATCGGCCAATAATATTTCGATATTCCAACAGAGAACCCTACTGTGCACCAGTGGCGAAGGGTGAATTTTCTTAAAAGGGAAGCCGGACCAAAAAATGCTTACCTTGCTCAAGTGTGATGCGTGAATTCCAGTAACTACTCGTTTCGAAAGGGAAGCCGATAGGAATCGAGTTGTATGGAGCCTTCGCCACTGCTGTGCATGTGCACACTATGTAGTGATAGCACTCATAGTCGATGACGTAGTCTTGGGCTAATCATGTGACCTAGCTGTCAGGGGAAGATAATAATACCTAGCGTAGTATATTATTATACCATGGACCAACCCTACGCAATTGTTCATACACAGGTAAGAATAAATAAAATATGTAGGTTAAGCCTTTAAGGCTGAATTTAAATTGCGTTTAAAAATAGCTACCAAGCAAAAGCTCTCGCAGTTTCTAGAATCTGTGTGTGTACTTAAATTAACTTTCGGGGATTAAAAATGAAATGTTGTTGCTTTTCGTCCCACGCGAAATGTTGGCTACAGGCACAAAATAATAAACAGTTGGTACTACGAGCTGAAGCCTCAATCCCAAACTAATTTATCAAATACCTAGAAAAATGTTCTCCGCGCATGTGAATTTGAATTTGTTTTTACTGTTATGCCGTGTACAGACCGGCGTAGGCGAACGAAGGCCAGCGAACAAACGCGAACGAGTTGGTGTGGACGGTTCAGCGAAGGCGAGCGAGCGTTCGGTCTCCATCGGCGAAAGCCATTCGTATCTACGCCTTCGTTCGCTATTGTTCGGTTGGTCTGTACAAGGCATTGGGCAAGAGTGCTCTCATTCCGCTGTGCGTTTGCGCTCTTATTACATTTCAGTTTGGTCACTCTCTAACATTGGGCAGGCCTGTACCACTCCACACGGCTTAGGTATTATAACATAAATTTAAAAATTAAAAAAACCCCCAACCCAATTAATAAAACAGCTGATGACCCTGAAACGGCTGAACCGATTTTGATAAAACATGTCTAAGCACCACCGCTAGAAAACCAGCTTTTAAATAAAAAAAAACCGCACTTAAATCGGTTCACCCGTTTAAGAGCTATGGTGCCACAGACGGACAGTCACACAGACACACTGTAGTATCACCTTCTTCATAGTCATTCACCTACCTACTGGCCATTTTTATATTTTATACTTTTTTTTAATAATGACAGATAGGGATTTGAAATGAGACTGGACTTGGATTTGTTTTACACCATGGTGATTTTTGATACTATGATTTACTGTTTATTATATTATATTGATATAAATATTATAAATTTAAATCCGTGTGAGTGACCGTTTAATTATATGTGGTATGCCATCACATCAACCATTCCCTATACACTGCTCTAAGCAACACCTGCCTTTACATGGGACTCCGGGGGGCTGGACGGCCTGAGCCTCCACCACCTATCCGGGAACCTGCGCTCCCGTGGTACCGGGGTGAGATGCGTTCCGGTGCCCGAGGGTGACCCCTTCTTTTCACTTCGTCTCCTGCTACACATACGAGATCGGCGATCGGACCGGCTGTCGTCTACGTCTACTAATGACTATGACTAAATGCTACAGCCGGTCTGTTTGCTGCCGCCGGTTTCTATCAGATGGCTGTGTGGGCCATCGACGGACGCCGTAACGACAAGAAGGAACTCGCTGACTACTCCAAGGGACGTGACGCAGTCCTGCCTCTTATTCTATAAGCATCTTATTATTGTTAAGTACACTACTAGGTATAGAATGCTCTACACATTCTGTACAACTGGTGTAGCAGACGTGCTCTCAGGAGATCCTAGGGCCGTCTGTTACATTACAGTTTGGCGCCCAACTTTGTCTGAACCCCTCCCTTTCCTCTAAATTCTAAAATAATTCAGCTACGAATTGTATAGTTTTGGTTATCCATTCGGCCTCTATTATCTCTATTTATACTCTTTTCCCTCTTTCCTAACCCTCTGTTAATATTTATTTGTCTTTTCAGAGATATTGTGTTGCATTCTGGTGAGCCTCCGTACCCTACGTTCTACGTTTTATCTTGCATAATTAAACGAGAATATGTAAGGTGTCTTTTAATATTTTTGCAGTAGATGATTACGCTTTCTACCTTGTTGGTTGGTTGTAGTAAACCCAAGTTGTAGCTTAGCTAGCCTAGTTAATTGCGTCTACCGCAATATTCTAAGAAAAATAAATTCTTCTATCCCTGATGTTACTCACTATTAGGAATAAAATTTGTATGGTTTTATTTCTGTGTAAAACTGTTATCTTACCTACACATTTCGTTCATACTTACGATTCGTACGTTTAATTTAAAGTTTTGCGGAAATAAAATACTGAATTATTTTCCTTTAAAATAACTCAATATTTATTTTAATAAATTGACATATAATACGTCAACATGCATTTGTCATATTATAATGACGTATTTATTTTTCTTTTGAGTTTGACAACTTTATGGTTAATTGCGAACTCTTTTGATCTTTTAAGTTGGAATTAAATCTTCTTTCTTAAAGATTTTTTTTCTGAATCCTAAATTAAAGTACGAATATTTTGCGAACTATTTTTCGACTCTGTGTGAACTTACGATATACTTCAAACATTACTCGAACGTAGTACATTCTTCAGTACTCTTACAACATTAAACTACACTACTACTACTACACTTCTATTAATATTACTACTACTACTACTAGTAATTACTAACTACTCTACTACTACTAGTAATTACTAACTACTCTACTACTGCTAGTAATTACTAACTACACTACTACTAGTAATTACTAACTACTCTACTACTACTAGTAATTACTAACTACTCTACTACTACTAGTAATTACTAACTACACTACTAGTAATTACTAACTACACTACACTACTACTACTACTAACAAGAATAGTACTACATTCATCACTTCACGATGAAACGAGTTAGAAGAAGTTATTTTTAAACTTGGGTTTGCATACTTTTTACTGTTTACTTATTTTTTTTTTTTTTTTTTGATAACTTTCTATACACCTTACTTGCTCACAAACAGGAATGCAGCACCATAATCTGTACCATTTGTACTTCCTATCTGTCATTTGTATTCTTTATTAATTCGTTATGTTTTTAAATTGTATATTCTGTTTTTCTATATTGTTTTTTTTATAATACTGTACTGTAATCATCTCATTTCATTTCATTATTGGGAACTATTTGGCTTTTTTTTTACATCACGTGACTATCATCCCCATTCTTTTTTTTTTCTCCTTACTATCTTTCCTTCCTTATCTACCTTTCTTTTTTACTTTAATTTTAAGGGTGCTGCTACACACCCTTGGGATCTTCTTTTTCTAACTTGATAACTACTTTAATCTTAAGGGTGCTACACACCCTTGGGATCTTAAGGGTGCTACACATCCTTGGGATATTAGGATCTACCCAGGATAGGAGACCTACCTAACTCCCCTGAGGTGTCCTATATTCTCTTCTAAGCGGTGCGGGTAATGACACCCTAAAAATAAGCCTTCATTATCTATAATCTATTCTCTTCTATGCGGTGCGGGTAATGACACCCTAAAAATAAGCCTTCATTATCTATTATTTATCTCTTATCTATTCTCTTCTATGCGGTGCGGGTAATGACACCCTAAAAATAAGCCTTCATTATCTATTATCTTTCTTTGGGTTTTCTAAGCGGTGCGGGTTATGACACCCTAAAAATAAGCCTCCATTATCTCAAATATATCCTTGTGGAGTATGTGCCATTGATCTCAAAGTAGTCGTGAGCCATATCCCCTCCCTCTGTTAGTGTGAGTGCTTGATTGTTTGATAGAATGATGAATGCATGTGGCAAGGTAATATATTCCTAACCTCAAAATTTACAGATTGAAAAAAATTGTTTTTCTAAGTAAAAAATTTTTTTTTTCCGGGTTTTTGGGGTAATGTAGTATCACCTTCTTCATAGTCATTCACCTACCTACTGGCCATTTTTATATTTTATACTTTTTTTTAATAATGACAGATAGGGATTTGAAATGAGACTGGACTTGGATTTGTTTTACACCATGGTGATTTTTGATACTATGATTTACTGTTTATTATATTATATTGATATAAATATTATAAATTTAAATCCGTGTGAGTGACCGTTTAATTATATGTGGTATGCCATCACATCAACCATTCCCTATACACTGCTCTAAGCAACACCTGCCTTTACATGGGACTCCGGGGGGCTGGACGGCCTGAGCCTCCACCACCTATCCGGGAACCTGCGCTCCCGTGGTACCGGGGTGAGATGCGTTCCGGTGCCCGAGGGTGACCCCTTCTTTTCACTTCGTCTCCTGCTACACATACGAGATCGGCGATCGGACCGGCTGTCGTCTACGTCTACTAATGACTATGACTAAATGCTACAGCCGGTCTGTTTGCTGCCGCCGGTTTCTATCAGATGGCTGTGTGGGCCATCGACGGACGCCGTAACGACAAGAAGGAACTCGCTGACTACTCCAAGGGACGTGACGCAGTCCTGCCTCTTATTCTATAAGCATCTTATTATTGTTAAGTACACTACTAGGTATAGAATGCTCTACACATTCTGTACAACTGGTGTAGCAGACGTGCTCTCAGGAGATCCTAGGGCCGTCTGTTACATTACAACACATAGCAATCAAACTTATAACACCCCTTTTTTGCGTCGGGGGTTAAAGACATGCCTAAGCGCCAGGGCTGCCACAGGTCAGATTAATAAGCAAGGCGGGGCGGTGTATGGTTGTAACGCAGTATAGTAACGGAAACGGACATTAAAAAAATTACTACCTATAAGTTTTTTTTTTCGGGGATTCGCATTGCAATTCAGGCAAGGTTCAATAAGTTAAAGGCCCTGATAAAAAAACTGCACATTAGAAGTACGTGGATATGTCCAGAAAAAATCGGACGTATGGTAACCCTATACGGCCCTAAAAAATCCACATATCCTTTATTCTAAGATTTGTAAACGAACAACATTAATATCCCATAACGTTACAGTGAACCAACCATTTATATGAAAAATGAGCTCTTTGATTTAGCATGTTAATACATTTTGTAGTCGCAGCACGTACATTGCGCGCCATGTGAGTAATGAACGAACCTTTCACGTACACACGCGACGAGGTATAACGAATAATGACATTCCATCTTAACTTCGGATAACATTGAAGTAAGATCATATAGGTTCAATATTTTCACGGTCGTGCATTATCAGACTCTTGACGTGACGAAATGTAAACACTAAACGAACTTAGGCTTGTTGCTGTTTCAAACAATGTTAATTTCGTAGATTGATTTATCCTAGTCATATAGCTATACGCCCCTCGTGTTTTTATTAAAAAACAAGTACTACAAAATTTGTTTATTCACATTTACTTTTTTTTAATTGATTTAGCTCGTTTAGCCCGGCCGCACATTATCAGAAATTTCTGTGCAAATATTTTTGAGGCGCGAATCTGCTCATACATTTCAATGCCTCCCACGTAAGATAATATTACGTAATTAGACACTTTTCCGTGAAAAACACAAAAATGCTATTTGTGGCTTACAACAACTTACGTGGGAGGCATCGATTTCCCAGGCCATAGACCAGTCCATGACCCAGTAGAATTTGACACTATTAGAATTTGCGAGATCTGGGGCCCAATTCTCCTAAAATAAATTGTTGCCAAACGCAATCGAACCACAACCGTCAGTCAGTTTTTGTTTTCGAAAACTTTCAAAATGATTGATTTTGTTTTTTGTGTCAAACAATTTGATAGCTTTTGAAATTGAAAACTGTCTGAATGAACGGTTCGGCCTTGGTTCGGTTGTGATTTATCAAGATTTATTTTAAGAGAATTAGGCCCCTGGCAGCCTGTTGGCTCTAGTACAAAGAGGGTCCACGCGCGCGCACGCGTCATAAACTTTCTAACAGTTTTTTCCCCAAATATGACCTTTCTACAGCTGATGAACAACATAAGCGTTTTTTAAGAAATCTTAGAACAGCTATTTCTCTAAAACTGGCTTCCCACGGTGCGTGGTAGCGCGCACCGGCTGTGCGTGGTATCATCCGTAAAATCAGGCACCGTGGGAAGCCACATTATGAGGGTGTGTGATATGGATACGGTGCACCGCTCCGCACGCGTCCGCGTGACCGCGTTACCACGGACGAGTCTCTTCCCATGGTGCGCCGGTGCGAGCTCGTGCGTCTTGGTGCGCGATATCACGCACCATGAGAAACAAGCATAATACAATTGGCTTTTGGGAAAAGTTGTAAAACAAAAACTATTCATTATTATGGGTATTTTAATACTGACAGACTAATATTATACAAGGTTAGTCAGAAAGCGGGTACTAATCCGAAGGTCACTCAAAGTATCACCGATGACGGTTTTAAAGCAAGTGTTAAAATTTCAAAATTCGATAATTTTTATTTCCATGTAAAATTATTTTCATTTTAGTTTTTTCAAAAAATCTTATTCCCTGCTTTAGTTATGAAATCAAAAAATGGAGCGTCTAATTCGTGACCTAAAATGTATACACAGCTGCTCATAGCTGACAGTGGCGTGCCTAGGGTTCAAAGTTAGGGCAAGCCCGATAGATTTTTAGGAAAAAAAAACCCTCTAAAATTTGACAAAATTCATTATTTTGCGAAATTACACAACTATTATTTTCACCCAATAATAAATAGGGTGCAAATAATACAATTGTGTGATTTTGCAGAATCACGTACAATTTGGTTTAAGAGCCATCTATGAGCATTACAGGTGCTTTTTTGCGCTCTTCGAGTTCGACGGGAAAAATGACACAATCGCCCGTCGCCGCCAATAGATGGCTCAGAAATAATTGATGAGCATAATTACGCAATGTTTATACTTACCTACTGTTGAACAAAATATTGTTAATTTATAATTGACCCGATCTATATTTTTATAATGTCTACAAATAGCAAAAGTTCAAAAACAATTTATATTTACTTTCGATGTCAACAGCCATGTTAACTCTTCATTCTTCACTTCTTTACTACTGCTGATGACAAACAACAAAGCTCACTGAAGGCATGGTATCACTAGATAGATTTACAGACATATCAGCAATCACATACCTTCGGTGGCTTTGATAAAAGCCGTTTGTTGTTTCGTTCTATTTGTTTAGAGCAATTAATCCTGGCACCAGATAAGTTATTCAAATCATCGTAACCTGATGTATTCCAGGCGTTCATATCATTAGAGAAAAATATTCAACACCAGCAGAATGATTTGTTTAAATGAGTTTTGTAAGCCGATCTATGAAAATGCCTAGGTATTATGTGACTTTGATTTACTAGAAATACTCAAATCAGGAGTAGGTTTAGGTGAAGTAATAAAACGGTATTTGTCTGCAAAATTCAAAGTATTTACCTTCCCGAATAACGATTGCACACACTTTAATCCATCACAAGGAACAATTATTTCCGAATTCATCTTATAAGGCAAATTACAAAGAAACTTACTACCTACTTTAAATCACAGAAACTAAAAAAATATTTATCGCGTCAAAAAAATGCTCCAATATCGCTCAAAACAAAATGTGAACTAATTTGAAATTGTATCATTTCTATCGAAATACAAACGTCGCGGCATCTATGGCACACAAATTGCACTCGTAAACACACTAGTGTAATGTTCAATTTCGTCAAACTAACAGTCATAAGCCCGGCTTTTCCCTTTATATAAATCAGCTAGGTATACCTATATCTATCTATCGATCTATTCACGATTTATCAATGAAATTGAAGGAAAAGAGACAGACGGCTTAAGCCGCGTAAGAAGCCAGCGCGTGCGACCGGAATGCAAGATCTTGCAGGCGGTTTGGCAACGTTACGTTACGGAGGCGGGCCGAGGCGCGACGCGAAATATATTGTTTATGTAAACCTGGCAACGTATTGCGTATTGCGCGCGGATTTTAAACATATTTTTATTTATTACAGTAGGTATTAGTTGTTAAGAGACATGATGATTCAATTAATTCAATGCTACTATACATGAGTTTTTTTTTTATTAATCTCGCATTCCTGATGTAAAGCCGGGCTTTTCGGCTTGTATGGAAGGCACGCCACTGATAGCTGATTGTAGATACATAGATATTAGAATATTTTTTTTTGTAATTTTTGAACAGCTTTTTATCTAAAACTATTGACTTTTGGGGAAAGTTGTAGAACAAAACTTACTCATTATTATGGGTACTTTAACACCCTTTCGAATTAGTACCCCCTTTCTGACTAACCTTGGATAAACGGTACAAGATTAAACTAGTCCAATCATCAGGCAGTACGCCTAGGCTGAACACGATTTCCACCTCATAAGTCTCCAGGAATCAAACGCGTATCGATTCAACGTCACAGTTGATATCAATCATCTATTTCTGTACCACTATTTTGTGTTTACAACGAAAAAGAAAACATGCCATTTCCATTACAGGCTGGAGAAATACAAAATCTATTTGCTACGAGTATTAACCCACGTAAGTCCCACACAAGTCAACTGTAGGAAATTGGGCAGAAATTCTTGAATTTATTTCTGCCACAAATATCTTAATATGTACTTTTTTAGGGTGACATAATTTGGGATCGGATATTTGGATGCATATTTACCTAAAGTGAATTTTTAGCTACGATACTTTCGTCGGAAGCGGCTTCTTAAAATATATTTTTTTGTAAAAAAAAACACGTCGTTCCAGGAACATTGGGAATGCATAACTAGTCGAGTGTATAGTACCTATGGAAGCGACTTCTTAAAATGATTTATAAAAAAAAACCCGGGAGTTTTTGATTGCATAATTAAGTACCTATTTAAAATTAATGTTTAACCCCTATGCAAATATGTGTGTATTTAGAGTGTAAGAAGAGGAGTGGTGTGTGTTAGATAAACCACCAAAAAAAACATAAATTAAAATAATTGTCCTGGAACCGCAGGATTTTTTCGATATAAAATAGATATAGTATATAGTATTCTGTATAATTTTTATTTATCTTTCCAATGATTGTTTTTAAATTCTTTTTTGTACCACTTTCGAAGTGTATATTTTTGACCCAAAGGTTGACTGGTAGAGAGTGCCTATGGCATTAAGTCCGCCTTGTGTACCACCAATGTACATGAAGTTTAAATAAATATTTTTTTTCGATATAAAAGCTCATTCCATATTAGCCAACATCGCAAGTTTAGGTGAATATGCATCCGAATATCCGAACTTTAGTCATAATATGATAATAGACGCACAATCAGGCCATTATTGTCGAACTGATAGGCACAGGCCTCTTTTCAGAATAAGACAGGGTTCACTTCACGGCGTGTCGTGTGTAAGCGTCAAACACGATGCTATAAAATTGAAGGACAATCTAGATGTAGAAAGGAAACGGAGAGCATTGGCGGTGAGATGTAACATGCTGATTCGAAGTTTCTCACGCTGCACGGGTGCAGTTAAGGCATACTGCCAGATATTTTACACGTGTAGCCTGTGGATGAGCTGTACCCTAAGAGCCGTCAATGCTCTTCGCGTCCAGTACAACAATGCATTCAGGATGTTATTGGGGCTGTCACGCTTCTGCAGCGCGTCAGGGGCCCAATTCTGCTAAAATAAATTGTTGCCAAACGCAATCGATCCACAACCGTCAGTTTTTGTTTTCGAAAACTTTCAAAATGATTGATTTTGTTTTTTGTGTCAAACAATTTGATAGCTTTTGAAATTGAGAACTGTCTGAATGAACGGTTCGGCCTTGGTTCGGTTGTGATTTATCAATATTTATTTTAGGAGAATTAGGCCCCAGGTATGTTTGCGGACGCGTACACTGACGGTTTCGCAGCGATCAGACGCAAGCGCGCTGCATCCTTGTTACACAGAATGCGTGCCAGCACCAATGGTCTCTTGAGTGTCATTGCTAACAAACTGGATTGTCTTGTAATTCAGTACCTGTCTCAGCTGCATGTAGGTACCTTCTAATACTAACATAGTTTTATAAGTTGTTATGGTACTAACAAAATTGTATATGGAATTTTAATTCTGAAATAAATGTTTTTTTATTATTTTAAAAAGTATATAAGTAACGTCTTCTTTTTATTTATATGTGTAATTATTAATATGTATTTTGTGTTATTATATCTAAGTAATATTATGTACGATACGTACTTATACACCAGGACTGCCCGTTATCTCTTTCCGTTCTTTCAGTCCATCCTAAGGTTGTCTGGAAGAGATCGCCTTGTGCGATAAGACCGCCCATTGTACATATTGTGTAAATATTTGTATTCCTTTTTTTTTGTTTCCGGTGTATTATGTACAATAAAGAGTATATAAATAAATAAAAGTACGCGTTACGTCGAACTCGCCGCAAACTGCGACATAGGCCGCCAGTAGTGTTTTCTAATTATCGATTGTATATCGATAGGTTGTCAATACCATAGTGATCTCAAAAACTAGAATATCGATAGGGTTATCGATAATATTGGAATTAAACAATACGAATAGGGGCGTGGCCTAACAGTTTTGTTCGCAAAAACACAATAACATGTTAGAAAATTGGCGCTGCGGACCCGGCTTAATACATACACTGATATTTTACTTTAATGTTCTTAAATATTGTTTAAAGGATTAAAAGGTTTTAATATTGTTTGGAGGAGCTCGTGGCTAAATAATTACAGCCGCATAGACCGATCTTCCGGGTTAAGCCACGCTTGCCGAGGTTGGTCTGTGGATGGGTGACCATTTATCATAGCGAGTTTCCTCCGTGCCTCGGAAAGCACGTAAAGCCGTTGGTCCCGGTTGTCATTTGTAGATCTTTGACAGTCGTTACTGTTGGTCAGAAGCCAGAAAGTCTGACAACCAGTCTTACCAAGAATATCGTATTACCCAGTTACTGAGTTGTGGAGGTCCGATAGGCAGTCGCTCCATGTAAAATACTGATATTCAGCTGCATCCGGTTCGACTGGAAGCCGACCCCAACATAGTTGGGAAAAGGCTAGGCAGATGATGATGTTCTTAAATATTGTTTATTTAAGAAAATAGTATTACGTTTTTATTGTTAACTCCATTTAAAATTCAGTCCGATGGCCTTGACATAAGGCTCAATTTTCTTTATTTCAAAGAGGGATTTGTAAAAAAAAAAATGGCTGAAATCGATTCAGTAGCCGATTCTTAACAAACTTTCAGGGCTTGCTTTTATTATGTTACACGTTGTATATTTTAAAACTCTTCTACGAACTAATTCAACAACTTACTAATAAAACTCCAAAGAACACTGAAAAACTTAAAATATTCGATTTTCTTTTCAGCAATTAAAATTCAGGCGTGCTTCAGGCCTTTCTGAACGTTCGTGCTAAACAAAGTAGCCGGTCAAAAAATGTTTTCCGACACGGAAACAGTGTTGCTACATTTACTTTGTGTAATTTTAATTACTTGGCAACATTATATCTTGGCTTGGCACGACTTTTGCCGGTTTTTGCCGGTAGAAGAATTTTGAAGGTTTTTTTAAGAAAGTTGGAGTAGAAAGGAATTTTGAAGGTTTTTTTAAGGAAAATTGATGTAGAAAGTATTAATTGGCAATAAGTTATAAGGTCGCTGAATTAAATAAGTTGTGATAATCAGAAAATAACATCACGCCTGTAGTCTCCGAAGGGTTCAGCAGAGGTGAATAGTACACCCTTATTTCGCCATTATTTTTAAGTCTCATGTAATAGGATGTGAGCTTATTGCCATCAACTGGCCACAAATCCAGAATCCGGGCTGCTACTGAGAAATTCCACACGGATAAACCCTGTTATTGAGGTTTTCCGTGTTGCTGCCTGACCTAGGGATCAAACGACAATTACATATGCTTAACAGTCGAGCTTGCGATTACTAGACCAACGAGGTAGTCAGTGACCAAAAAAATTCTCCTCAAAATTATATTTAACTAATTCTTCTCTCCTTTGTGTAAAGTTTTAACGAGAAATAATAAATCAAGCCACAAATTTATTTATTGGCCACGTGACCAAACTTCTCATTTTATAACTAAGCAACGGGAAAATGAGATAACCTCTAATAAACTAATTCGACTTTTTTACAACGCCAACTAAATTTTTGGGCACCCCGACACGGATAGGTTAGGTTCGAAGGGGATGACGGGGGGTAGAGTGAGCGAGCAAAGCGAGCGAAGCCCCCGTCATCCCCTTCGTGTTAGGTTACTTTAAACCCTGCAGACAGAAATAGGAGCCGCGCGCAGCGGGGCTCCGTCGACTCTTTTTGTTTTTCATTTGTTTTTATTGTGAAAATGAAAGTGGGTGACGAACAGTGGCTTATATAGAAGATAACTAGTGGCTAAGATAGTATCATTCAGACGCTCGTTAATTGTGGCTGACTTAGTAATTTAGAAGCCAATGTAGATTTTTAGAGGCGAATAATGCTATTAAAAAGAAGTCTCTTTAATTAGCACCCGTTTTTAACTATTTGGGATGTAAAGTACAAGTATTTTGGTGTCTAGGGAAGGACATAGATCCTACTTCAGGTACCATTACTCCTGTAGCGACAACGATTAAGGTGGCTGCCCTTATTACTAACTCATCTCAAATAGTTTTTTTGTTATTTCTGACGTTTCTAGTACTCAAACCTCAGTTGGTCCGTAGCAGCGTAGCCTCTGTAGCTCACAAACGGACGAACCAATTTAATTGCGGTTTTTGGTTTGAAAGCTGGTTTGATCGATATGGTTTATAGATAATGTAATGTTTGATGATAATCATTTCAATCAACATTTCAATGACGGCGGTTATTCATTTCATTTCATTTCTAGCCTGCGTCATCCCACTGCTGGGCAAAGGCCTCTCCCCATGACTTCCAAGTTCTTCGATCCAGAGCCAAAGTGGACCACTGGTCATTGGTTTTGTCTAGCTCGTCCCGCCATCTTCTTCGAGGTCTGCCGCGACGCCTTCTGGCTGTGTCAGGGCTCCACAAAGTAGTTATTTTGGCCCACAGCTCATTGGGCATGCGGCACACGTGGCCGGCCCAGGCCCACTTCAGCTTAGCGGCTTTTTGAGCAACGTCAGCAATTTGTGTTTTGGAGCGCAGTGCGGTGTTGCGTATATGGTCCGTTAGCTTGACGCCTAGAATGCTGCGTTCCATAGCACGTTGGCAGACCTTGAGTTTGGACTTTTGAATGTTTGTCAAAGACCAAATGGGGGCTATTGAAATTTATAATTAAAGTTTTACAATATCATCATCATCTCCCTGACCTTATCCTACTCTAGGTGGGGTCGGCACAACATGTATTTCTCTTCCATTCTCCTCTATCAGCTGTCAACTCAGTACTCACTTCTTTCTAATCCATATTATCTTTCACACAATCCATCCGTCTTTTCTTTGGCCTACCTCTACTTGTATATCCATCCACATTCATATTTTACACTCTTCTGGTAACATGAATTCCTTCTCTCTGCATAACATGTTCATACCACGCCAACCGATTACTCCTCAACTTTTCAGTTGAGGAGCTACTTTCAAACTTTCTCTGATATTTAACGAGATATCAGAGGAATGTGTGGAGTGACAAGAATGTATAGGATAAGGAATGTCTTATGTCACTCCATACATCCATCTCAAAGTTAAAGTTTTACAGTATAATGTAAATAAATAAATATCAGCCTGTAACTTTCTCACTACAGGGCAAAGGGCTCTTCTTATACAGAGAAGGAACGAGCATAAATCACAACGCTGCTTGCTCACTGCGGGTTGGTATGTTCTATGTTAGGAGATGTGGTTTCCGCACTCAGTCCTTTAAGTGGACCATTGTACGTGGGCCATGGCGGCCATCATTCCAGCCAGCCCACCTCCTTCCAGAAGCAGATTAGGGCTCTCAGTCCGCTCAGAACATTCGCGAGTGATTTCGGTGCACCAAGGGTTTTTTCTCGTATTCGGGTGACCCCTGTGCATTCCAGGAGCACGTGCGCGACCGTTTCTTCGGCCCCCATACATGCTCTGCACAGAGGGCTGTCCGTTATGCCTATCGTGTGGAAGTGTTTGTTTAGTGAGCAGTGTCCGGTTATCGTTGCAGTCACCATTCGCAGGCTGCTCCTGTCCAGGCGCAGCAGGCGCCTTGTCAGTCTGCCATCCATGAGTGGCATGGCCTCCTTGGACTGCCTGCAGCCTAGGGCTGAAGTCCACCAGTTCTGTGCTTGTGTGCGGGTAAAAGCGGGTTGGTAATTTGAGACTAATAAATCCAGGTTCCCTTTTCCTTCACCGTATTTCAGTGGCGTCTTAGATTACCTAAAAACTACATTGTGTATGACATTGAAAAAGTCACATTGGCTTTGGGTTTGAACTTGCAGCCCGATGGTTAACAAGCGGGTCTGTAACCTCCAATATAATATAATTAGTTTAAATTTTTACGTTGTGTGACAGCGCTCTGACCTTTGCAATGCAAAGGGCAATTAAGTTCACACCAAATGTACGATGTTATTAGTGAATGGGTGGATGTAGCCGCAGATGAATGGGCAGCATCCATTAAGCTGACATTATCTTTTAGTAACCTTTTAGTATAGCTACGGGTTGGTCTATTTTTAAAGACCGAGCAGTAAGCCCGGCTGAAAATTTGGTATTTCTGGTGTTAATATTTATATAGTAATTATCCCACTGGTGCGCAATGGCCTCGCCTCATACATAGAAGGAATGGGCATTGTTTACCACGATTGTTCACTGCAGGTTGGCGATTTCAAAACATTAAATTTAAAATAATAGACACATTTCGCCAAATTTTCCACGAAACCACATTGTGATGATGCGAAGAGTCAGGAGGAAAATGTAGTAAAGCTGATGTAGTTTCTTAATCATAATGTGTTTAGGGTACGAACCAACAGGTAGAGATGGCGAGATATCGTGAGACGAGCCACATCAGCTGCAGTAACTCATAGTGCTACATGACGACCACGACTTCTCTGACATGAGCGAAACAAATAAGAAGAAGGGTACGATGTCGAAAGAGCTGTGGGCAAAACTTACCCTGAGGGAAGCCCACACAACGTTAGACGACATCGCGACAGGCCCAGAAAGAGATGGCGGCAGAAATTCTTAAACTGAGAGGAATGCAAGGAGGGTAGGGAGGCCTTTGCCCTGCAGTGGGACGATCATCATCATCTGCCTAGCCTTTTCCCAACTATGTTGGGGTCGGCTTCCAGTCGAACCGGATGCAGCTGAATATCAGTATTTTACATGGAGCGACTGCCTATCAGACCTCCACAACCCAGTAACTGGGTAATACGATACTCTTGGTAAGACTGGTTACCAGACTTTCTGGCTTCTGACCAACAGTAACGACTGTCAAAGATCTACAAATGACAGCCGGGACCAACGGCTTTACGTGCTTTCCGAGGCACGGAAGAAACTCGCTATGGTAAATGGTCACCCATCCACAGACCAACCTCGGCAAGCGTGGCTTAACCCGGAAGATCGGTCTATGCGGCTGTAATTATTTAGCCACGAGCTCCTCTCACGAGCTCTCACTGCTCACGAGCAGTGGGACGATCATGGCTAAATAATAATCATAATAAGGTACGATGAAAATGTCGTACACAATGCATTTACAAAAGATTTTTCAATTAAAAAAACCATTAACTGCAAGTTTCTTAACGATGTGTTCTGTCACCGTAAGTCGATGGTGTTTAAAATTAACTTAAAAAGCACATAATAATATGACATTCTTTCTTCTTCTCTCGTATCAGCATAACCTATACGAGAATAGCCAATGCTGTGGTAAAAAAAAGCCAGTCAGCAAGGTTGGTAGCGGGGCTGACTATCCAGGGTGGGCTGGACGTACTAAGGTATTGTCACTCGTGGAGGCTTTTTTCATGCACTCTAAAGTCACATTGGTAGGTGCAGGTTTTTAAAATACAACCTTGTGCTTATGAACCGCTTTTTGAAGCCCGGGGGTTTGTGAAACTGTGCCGCGTTCACAAACCTCTGGGCTACCACGACTCGACTTTAAATGTTGACGATCGGCAAACATTTACTTTTGTTCCTGCATTTTAAATCTGTTTTCTTTAGTAAACAACCACGCCTACTCTTTACAAATAAATTTTCATAATCGCCCTTAAAACAACTTTATATTAGAACAATAACATTAATAGAAACATAATGCCTGCGAGGGCTAAAAAAATAGCAAAGATTTTCCAAAGGAATTTCAGCTTAAACTTCTTGATATTACAGTGTAATTTCCAATGGCATGTGACGTCTACAAATACACGTGTGTTACGAAGAATTTTTAATTTTAATGCAATGCTTTTAAGGTGTAATTTAGAGGGGCGTAGGAATATTTTTTTGCTTGCTTAGCTGATTTCGTGATCGTGTGTTATGATTTATGCAAGAGGTCGATAGGTGAATGCCTTGTAAAGGGTATTTGTTGTAGAAATATTGTTTTAAATATTTATCTTTGGACTTGTATTGTAATGCAGGAAAAAACATGGTTACATTACTACATGAAGCAACGACGTCGCGCTTCTCCATTGCATATGCGCGTATTTTTAACCGATTTCAAAAAGAAGTAGGTTTTCAATTCGTCAGTTTTTTTTTGCATATGCGTTACGCTTTATCTCCGCTAATTATGATTGGATTTTGATGATTCTTTCTTTGTTTGGTAGGCCATACTTCATAGGTGATCCCATATAAATTTTATCGAAATAAACTAAGCGCTTTTTGAAAAATTCAACAAAAAAAAAACTTAGATGACGTTTTGGTTTGTGGTTCCCCCTTCAGCAAAAGTTTTGATGAGGACTTTCAATCTCTGTTTTAACTGTCACGACAGAAACATTAGCCTAGAACAAAGACTATTACATGACTGTATTTGTAAGGAGCCGTCATGATAATTATACATTAATACCTATTCAAGAAAATTACCTAGTTGCTGGAAAGATTACGCAACCATGTCATTTAAAGTAGTCTTAAATCGTGTAATTTATGGCACTAAAACGTATTTAATTAAATAAATAAAATAAAAGTAAAAACCGACTTCAAAAAAGTTTGTTGAAGTCGGTTTTTACTTTTATTTAAAGTTTTTTTATCGTACTCCATTTTATTTTTGACGATTATTTCTTGTTGTACCATAGATGTAATATGTACCTACTCATGATCTCCCTGTCTAAGGGCACCACTAATGTGGGATAAGTCCCACACTAGGTGGGACAGCTCAACATGTATTTCTCTTCCATTCTCCTATATCAGCCGTATCTCTACTCACTCCTTTTCACCCATAATTATCATCCTTCACACAATCCATCCATCTTTTCTCTGGCCTACCTCTGCTTGTATATCCATCCAAATATATTTAACACTCTTCTGGTAACATGACTTTCTTTCTTGCACATGTCGATACCACGCTAACCTATTAACTCCTCAACTTTTCAGTCACTGGTGCTACTTTCAAACTTCCTCTGAATGTTGAATTCCTCTAGAAGTAATATGTACCGTATAGAATAATAAATGGTACTACGTGCAGAAATTTCACTCCTTAAATTATGAGTCAAATATCTAGAAAATTATTACACGCCGCGCATTTAAAATTGAGCTTTAGTTGTGGACGAGAGAGTTCCCATTCCGCTGTGCGTTCGCGTTCTTAAGCTGGCTTCCCACGGTGCGTGGTAGCGCGCACCGGCTGTGCGTGGTATCATCCGTAAAATCACGCACCGTAGGAAGCCACATAATGAGGGTGCGTGATGTGAATACGGCGCACCGCTCCGCACGCGTCCGCGTTACCACAGACGAGTCTCTTCCCATGGTACGTCGGTGCAAGCTCGTGTATCGCGATGCGCGATATAACGCACCCTGGGAAACAAGCATTACGTTTCGCTTTGGTCACTAACTAACATTCGGTTCGGTTTTGTTTTATGTTTCACTCTGGAGTTGTAACGGCGCGTAATGTTTTCATACTTGAAACTGTGTAGTGTGAAGTGAAGTCTAATTACTAAGTTCGCCGTCCCAGGCACACACTTTTAGAACCCGATGATGAAATAACCCTCCTCCAGGAGGCGAGTAAATCGACCAGCATAATACACAACGCCCGCCGCCGTCCGGCATACCGTCCTCGCCGATGAGGCCCGTCGCGACGTCCCACCGCCGCCGGTCACGATCCACCGAGCTCTCGCGTCGTAAAGCCGGTCGTCTCTTCAGACTCCGCAGTCACACCGATAATTCAGTCCGAGTCCCACTAGGAGTCGCCCTTAGTGCTGTTGTTGCAGGTAGTCACATGATGTTAGTGTAGTACAAGTAGTTAGCTTAGGTTAAGTATTTTACTTCCCCGCCATTGGCTGGAGACCCTTCAGGTCTCGCCAATAACTGCCCGGTTACCACCTACAGAAGTACAACAGAAAAAAAAAGTGAAGTCTAATCGCCAAATCACAATAATGCTTAAGGAAATTAATCAAACCGTTTATCAAGTCGATTGATATACACAACCATAGATACTATATTACTATTATAACTACCTATAGGCATTAAAATTATAATCACATAACATAATATCAGGCCTGCATTCCCTGAAAGGAAGGTCACTTAATTAGTCGCATAATTTGTATAAATTCGGAAACACGAAGATTGCCGACGCGCATAACTTCTCTCGATAAACCGCGAAATAAAATTAACATTTTTAGTCTGTGTGCAATAAATTGTACGCACACTACATCCTCATGGAAGCGATAGAAAAGTCTAATCCATCCAACACGCACAGTTTCTGTTGAAGTTTAGATGTAAGTATTTAGTTACCCACGGTATTCTATTTGGCGCGCTACATAGTACCTATCTACAAAATAATACTAGTTACAACTTTGTCTGGAATTTGCCTGGATTTAAACTTAAATTCCACCTCCCATCCAATACTCTTAACCGCATTCACTATTACCGCTTTACTGAAGTTTAGATCTCTTACTGGTTTAGGTATTTTCGAATAATCTCAGCGTCTGGACGGTCGGGTAAACTCCTTATTTTAACTCTAAGTCAAATCAGACGCGATTAAACTTCTAAGAATGTCGCTCAACCGTTGAAAAGTTCATTCGACGGACCCGTAAAGGAATGTTGTTCCGATTTAGTTCTTTTGAATGAGAGTTCGTTATTCGAATTGGTTCTTTATTCATTCATTCGGGAATGAATGTAGTGATGATTGAATGGGTTGGGTAAATGAATGATTGATTGTATAGTGGGTAGATGAGTCGTTGTTTGATGTTGGGACATGTTATGAATTATGTGTTTGATGTAATGTTCCATTAATTGCTTTAAGCGATAAGGCCGCCATTTGTACTGTTCTTAATTGTCCCTCTGTGTTTCTTTTTTGTGTACAATAAAGTATATCTATTGATTCATTGGTTGGATACGTTTTCAAGAAAAAGTTTTTTAACCTAAATTAATACAATATAAACTTAAACTAAATCTATAGTAAAAACAAATAATAATTATATCCTCGACTAAACTACCAACATAAACTAGAAGAGTGCATCAAAATATTCCTCCGCATCGCTGTCGACTGGAAGCGTGCCCAGAAGGCTGGCAGCGTTGCCACGTTGTATGGCAACGCTAATTCTCTGGCCGACTAACAAGCCAGCCTTCTGGTCACGTGAAGTGTCGACCAGTCTTCTTCCTATTTCGTTAAAAAGCAGACGCGCACTCGGACCCCAAGACCCGAGCGTTTCCACCCCAAACGGCTCAAAGTCATAGTTTCCTATGATGTTGCTATATTTGCGCCGTTTGAGGGTCTCCGCAGCCGCAGCGGCAGCGTCAGCACAGCCCGCCGAGCTAGGAAGATTAGATGGAGCAAGGGTGTCGACGGAAGTCGCGTCCCACACCAGAGGCCTACCCATCTTCCGTGGCAATAACGTCATGCCGTCAGGTCTCTTGCCATCGTTGCGTACCAAACCATTGGGTTCTAGTACAGCTGGTACGCCGGCGGTAGCAAGAGCGCGATGGATTATGTCATTTAAGTTCGCGTGCCGTGCTATGCGACCTGCACTCCTGCAGCAAGACAGACCATTTTTTAAGCTGAAAGCAAAATTAATGTTTCATGATTCACGTTTTGTTTAGCCCGGCCGCACATTATCAGCTATTTCTATCAGACAATTTATGATGCGTACGCGAAGACCTTCTGCGCATTTTCTGCCGGATCCGACAAATTCTGACAGTGCGCGGGGTAGCAAAAAATGTACAAGTAGAGTCGTGCGTTACTTCTTGACAGAAACTTTTGATAATGTTCGGGCGGGTTTACACAAAATTTCAATTGCTACACTACAGGGTGTAAACGAATTCGTGTGATTCCTTCAAACCACATGATCCATTAATGGTATAGATTAACCCTGCACGGCATTTAGATTGATTAAAAATACAGTTTTTTTTCCCAAATATTTTTTTTTGTGTGATGGAAAATTTCGATTCCGTGCATAAATGAATGAAAGCACGACGGCGACACAACTGACAGGCACGACTAGCGCGATATTGCTCCACGCAGTCAGTTAACTTGTGACGCTAAAATTACTCAGATACACAATACCATGGTTCATTTTTTGGAAACTTTTTTTGTTGATTCTGAAAAAAACCTATGCAAGGTCAAACAGTGTCATCAGTAGATCACGCGGTTTGAAGGAATTACACGAATTCGTTTACACCCTGTATACTCATCAGTATTCTGTGATGCTAAAATAATTAAATATACGTATAAAAATATAGTTCAAATAAAACTTTAAAAGTGCACTTAAGAATCGAAATATTCCTCCACGTCACTATCATCTGGGAGAGTGCCCAGAAGACTGGCTACTTTGCCACGCTGGATGGCAACGCTAATTCTTTGGCCAAAGAATAAGCCAGACCTCTGGTCACGCGAATTATCGACCAGATGGCGATTTGTTAACAATTTAATTAGTATTATAGGTCTAAGTAGTAATCTATCGATCGATATATATGTACAAGGTTCGTCGGAAAGGGTGTACTAATCCGCAGGCCACTTAAAGTATCACTGATGACGATTTTAAAGCAAGTGTTAAAATTTCAAAATTCGATAAATTTTATTTCCATGTAATATAATTTTTATACAAAAATTCTTCTTCCCTAATTTAGTTACGAATTCAGAACACAGAGGCTTTAATTCGTGACCCCTAATATGACCTAAAATGTAAACACAGCTGATCATAACTTAGGATAGATAGATTTTAGCATATTTTTTATGTAATTTTGGAACAGCTACTTCTCTTAAACTATTAACTTTTGGGGAAAGTGGTAGAACAAAAGTTACTCATTATTATGGGTACTTTAATACCCTTTCGGATTAGTACCCCCTTTCTGACTAACCTTGTATAAAGGCGAAACTGATTGACTGACTGACTGATCTATCAACGCACAGCCCAAACTGTTGGGTTAGAAACTTGAAATTTTGACAGTGGGTTCCTTTTGTGTCGTAAGCATCCACTAAGAAGAGATTTCTCGAAATTCAACCCCTAAGGGGGTGAAATAAGGGATTCAAGTTTGTATGGAAGTCCGTAATTTTTAAAGTGAGACGCATGACATTAAATGTTAAGGTTTCTGATTACAAATAATAATAAATAAAAGTAATTATGTTTAAAAAATCATGTAAATCTTTAATCTTAAGGTTACCATATGAGTTACAATACTTCGTGGTACAAGGTCAATGTTCTATTCTGGCCGCTGTAAATTAATGTTGTAATTTCTTACATACAAATTACATAATCATAGTGTTTCAAACATGAGCTTTTAGCGTTGTTAGTAGTATAAATCACGCGACGTTAGTTAGTTTATAAAATATGAATTTATCTAATTACGATCAAGGATTAACAGCTTAGAACTAGACGTAATAGTTCAGCGTTAAAGGTGAAGGAAAAACATTGTGAGGAAACGTACACACCTGAGGGGGCTACAAAAAACATTGTGAGGAACATACACACCTGAGGGGGCTACAAAAAACATTGTGAGAAAACCTGCACACCTGAGGGGGCTACAAAAAACATTGTGAGAAAACCTGCACACCTGAGGGGGCTACAAAAAACATTGTGAGAAAACCTGCACACCTGAGGGGGCTACCAAAACATTGTGAGGAAACCTGCACACCTGAGGGGGCTACCAAAACATTGTGAGGAAACCTGCACACCTGAGGGGGCTATACAAAACATTGTGAGAAAACCTGCACACCTGAGGGGGCTACCAAAACATTGTGAGGAAACCTGCACACCTGAGGGGGCTATACAAAACATTGTGAGGAAACCTGCACACCTGAGGGGGCTACCAAAACATTGTGAGGAAACCTGCACACCTGAGGGGGCTACCAAAACATTGTGAGGAAACCTGCACACCTGAGGGGGCTATACAAAACATTGTGAGGAAACCTGCACACCTGAGGGGGCTATACAAAACATTGTGAGGAAACCTGCACACCTGAGGGGGCTATACAAAACATTGTGAGGAAACCTGCACACCTGAGGGGGCTACCAAAACATTGTGAGGAAACCTGCACACCTGAGGGGGCTACCAAAACATTGTGAGGAAACCTGCACACCTGAGGGGGCTACCAAAACATTGTGAGGAAACCTGCACACCTGAGGGGGCTACCAAAACATTGTGAGGAAACCTGCACACCTGAGGGGGCTACCAAAACATGGTGAGGAAACCTGCACACCTGAGGGGGCTACCAAAACATGGTGAGGAAACCTGCACACCTGAGGGGGCTACCAAAACATGGTGAGGAAACCTGCACACCTGAGGGGGCTACCAAAACATGGTGAGGAAACCTGCACACCTGAGGGGGCTACCAAAACATGGTGAGGAAACCTGCACACCTGAGGGGGCTACCAAAACATGGTGAGGAAACCTGCACACCTGAGGGGGCTACCAAAACATGGTGAGGAAACCTGCACACCTGAGGGGGCTACAAAAAACATTGTGGGGAAACCTGCACACCTGAGGTGGCTACAAAAAACATTGTGAGGAAACCTGCACACTTGAGGGGGCTACAAAAAACATTGTGAGGAAACCTGCACACCTGAGGGGGCTACAAAAGACATTGTGAGGAAACCTGCACACCTGAGGTGGCTACAAAAAACATTGTGAGGAAACCTGCACACTTGAGGGGGCTACAAAAAACATTGTGAGGAAGCCTGCATACCTGAGGGGGCTACAAAAAACATTGTGAGGAAACTTGCACATCTGAGGGGGCTACAAAAACATTGTGAGGAAACCTGCACATCTGAGGGGGCTACAAAAAACATTGTGAGGAAACCTGCACACCTGAGGGGGCTACAAAAAACATTGTGAGGAAACCTGCACACCTGAGGGGAAAAACACAAAAAGTTCTCGATGATGTATGTAGTCCGCCAACTAGCAGCAGCAGCAGGTCTACGTGATGGAGTACGCCCTAAGCGCGTATACACGTAGAAAGCGGGTTGCCGGCGCCGATCTGCCAGCGCTTGTCGGTGCTGGTCCGCGCAGTTAGTCGGCGCAGGTAGTCTATATACTGTGTGGCGAACCAGCGCCTACAAGTTCCGACCTGCTCTGATCAGCGCTGGTAGGCCGTCATTTTATGCTAGCGAACAACGCGTATTTTTGTTAAAAAATGCCAGCCCCTGCTTCTACCTGCTTCCTTTATGTAGTGGTTACCTGCACGGACCAGTACCGATAAGCGCTGGTAGGTCGGCGCTGGTTACCTGCTTGCGCGCGTAAATTTGCACGTTATGTCAACGCACCGTGTCGCGTTACCGCACCGTTCCATGTTGACGACGTCATGACGTGGAGATGTGGACGGGCCCTTTTTAACGATCGAAGATTTGTTTAGCTTTTATTCAACATTTTAATGGCAAGACTTACATTCTTCGTCTTTATTCATAAATTGTAATTCTATTTAATTAGTGTAATTGGTCTGTGACCGTTCTAGTTAAATTGTTTAAATAAATAAATAATAAATAAATAAATAAACTTTTTGTAACTTTGCAATTACCTAACCGCGTAACGATCTTAGATTAAAACCAATTTATTTAATCTCTTACAAAACGAACTGATGTTTTAAGAAAACTGCTTGTAAATTCGGTTCGCCTCTAACGATCGGATTATCCTGTAATCGCGTTTTGATCTAGACTTAGAGCTTAGACGCGGTGGTCTAGACGCTAGATCTTAATATGCCAAGATAACTAGTACTGTCGTAGGTGCGGGGCTATGAAATCAGCGTTACAGTACAAAGAAAGAAAGAAGGAAAGAAAATACATTTGATTTAAACTCAAACTCGTTTATACAAAATAGACTAGAATTACTTAGTTCTTTTTGAAGGTAAATTTTACATAAGACTGCCCCCAAAACGCATCCATACTTCACCGCTTCCTTGTGTTTAAGCTGGGAAGAAGAAAAGGCGCAACAAACTCTCCAGCAATATAGCTATACACACTAATACAGCAATATTCAGCCAAAGACACAATGACAGCATAAACAATAAAAATAATTAAACATACACATCTTATGCTGGCGAGCATGTCAATGCCGAAAGGGTCACCAACTTAGCATATGCTGGGCGTCAAACACCTAGCGACAACATATGCCACAACTATAAGTTACATTGACGCACCTGATTGAACAACCAATGGCGGTCGCTCATTTTTGCGCTATTCACACTTAATTGCGTCAGTGTAGGTTTCGTTTTTTTTGCAGTACTAATAAATATACGCGGTCTTGAAGTCGCACTCAGCTCGGCAGTGATCGGTTTTACGAAGTTTGCCGATGCGAACTCTTAGTGTCTATACACACTATGCCGAAGATACGAGACCGAAGTTAGGCCTTTATTACAGGCCGGACTTTATTATAGGCCGAAGGTATTATGCCTGCAATGCTTTTAAAATTACCCGCGACACACCAGGCTGAAATTACGTCGCGTTTTACCTTTATAAAAAAACATACACGCCGAAGTTCGGTCTCGTAATTTCGGCATGGTGTGGCGCCACACTTAGTTGTGTTTTACTGTAGCGGGGTTGACAACCCAAAGTACACCTGCATCGTCATTCAAGGAGGTTGTTTTAATGCACCCTAAATGTAAATAGTATACTTAAAATAAATACCTACAATAAAATCTTAATATTAATTTTACGCTGTTTTCAAGGCCTATTTTATTGCTAGCCCAGTTAATCTTCCAGGATGGCTAGACGCTAACTTTAATCTGATAATGGGCAGAACTAACTAGTTTCCTGCGGTTTTGCCCAGCGGGTTTATGATACTAATTTGGTTTTCTCAGCAGTGGGCTTGATTGGTGGTCAATCAATTTTAGGTCGGTTGAGATATTGGCGTTACTGTGTTTGGTTTTAAGGTATTAAATATTTTTTTAGATAACTTTCAATTGCTATTTCATTGGTAGAAAGGTCGCGCGGATTGGGAAGTGGGCATTTGTTAAGCAAAGTGTGGTCGAATTTTTGTGTCAGGAAATATTCACGTATTAGCCCGGAGTTTCAAACTGTACCCACGTAACCTATTTTTTATATGGTTTTAATAGACGTATGCAGTCAATAAAAAAGGTATAAAAAAACTGGTGTCGAAACTTCGTTTCTTACTGCATCAAGTGACAGATATTTTTCAAAATAAAAACTTACTCCAAATTTTTATTTTTCCCATATTTATAGCTTGAATTTTGTTCTTTCGAGTTTTTATTTCGGACTTTAAATAATAACATTGATGGCATTTGGTTCATTTGGTTGCCAAATTCCAATATCAATTTTATAATGTTAAGTATACTCGCAATTATAGAATAATCATCCTGACAGTTTGTTTTTCATAATTAATGTATGGGCGCAGTGTAAATCATTTTTTTTTTTTTTAAAACGTTGCCCCACACTAAGATTTCTCTTGTATCGTGGGTGCGTTTACAGACACAAATCTCACAAACAAACGCCCAGACCCGAAACAACCATCTGTAGGCCATACAAATTTTTGTTCCGCGTGGGAATCGAACCCACGACCCGTGGCGCAGAAGCCAATCGCTTAGCCACTGCACCGAACGTGTCAAATTTCGAACATAATGGCGATTTCGTTCAGATATTTATGTAATTTTGTTCCATAAGCAAGCTAGTTTTTATATTAGCTAAACGTTTTTCAATATCTGTAAAAATAACAAAGAAATCGCCTACTGCGCATTGCATCCGATCCGGATCCGTGAAAATAAGAATATAAAAAACTCGGACCGAATTCGGATATTGCTTTGCGCACTGCATCCGATCCAAATACGTAAAAATACGAATCTAGAGTCTAAAAAACTCGGACCGAATTCGGATATCGCTTACGCACTTTTCCGATCTCTGATCCAAATTCAAACAATTCAGGGGCCATCTTTGGCATATCCATTTCGCGTCCGATTTGAATCCGAGGTAATGCGAAAGCGTTCATTCAAACGCTACTACCGCTACTTCGGTTTGTCAATATTTCTTCCGAATTGGAAACTCACGGATCACGGAGAGAAATCGGATGACGGAAGTCGGATCTAGTGCGTAAACTACCATACAAATAGTTCTATGACTACTTCGGAACGTATTTTTTCGGATTCGGATCGGATGCAGTGCGTAACCGTTCTTACCATGAGGCGGACTATCGGCCGGTTTGCCAACGGCCGTTTAGCAGTAAGCATTTAAAAGCCTTTAAAATAATTTAGTGCGCACAGATAATAATTATGTAACATCGTGCACACATTAAGCAAAAACCCACCATCATCACTTTTAGAACATTAACGAAAAGCAAAGAGGCTTAAATTTTATCACGATTAAACCGAGTTAATTGCTTCCTTTATGGCCACACACGCAAGTGATGGTACAAAATTTTAATAAGTAAGCATAAAGAGGTAATATTTAGCATAATCAAGTATTCTGAAAATATAAGGGTGCTTTTCCACAAGAGATGTGCTATGCAACGTTGCTATGGGTGCGTGCTATGGATGGTCGCGAGTGGTGTAGCTATGCTCGCCGCTCCTCGTGCCTTCCCTATTGTCGATACGTCGCATAGCTCGAGATGCGCATCTTCCTCGCACAGCTACATAGCTTAGCATCAGTGGAAACGGTCACATAGTTTCATAGCTGAGCTTTTACATTATCGCAGCATAGCTGCATAGCACATCTCTGGTGGAAAGGCACCCTTAAGATTAGGGCTCACATATCGGCTCGGCATCTAGCTAGCTTTTGAGTTATATCACTATTTGTGATATTTTCTCACCAATAACAACAAATTTTAACAATAGAAGCCGAACTAATAGTTCATCAGTAGTAGCAATGAAGTAGTATCGGTCAGTCACGGTATCTAGCACTCACGGAAAGAAACTACTTTGTTTTTTTATACTATGACCATGTCAACGCAAGCGGTCCGGCATTGTCACCGCCTAGTACTTTCGACATATCATCGTGCTTATGGTTGGATGATAGAGCGCTTACGACTGGGTGGCGCTTAAGGAGTCTACACACCAAAGCCGCCGATCCGCCGATACAGCCCGCCGCCTCGATGTCGGCGGCTTTATTTCAAAAGAATTATGTCGGCGACTTGTACCCGCGCGTGTCGCCCGGCGACTTGTGGCAACATGTCGGCGGCATGTCTGTGACTTGCGTACGCGCTTGTCAAGTGTTAGTGTTTTTTTTGCAATTTTGTGCTGCTATAATTAGATCAGTATCACTATCCATGTTTAGGTAAATGTAGGCTGAATTATTCGAGAAACACAATACACATCAGTCACTAAATACCAAAAAAGTTACTGATTTCGTGCCGCCTACAAAGTTTTACTACTTGAACGAGATGTGAAGTCGCCGACTAACCCGCAGACAAAAAAGTCGACGACTCATGTCGGCGGGTCGGTGGGTTTGGTGTGTAGACTGCATTACGGCTAGACGTCAGTGCTTACAGTTGGGCGAAAGCTTGCTCACGGCCCGTCATTTGTCATTGCCCTTGCCCGAAGCGTGTCGCCCGCAATAGTAAAGCACGCCGGCGCGGCGTCGACGCGACGAAAGCGATGTCGAGCCGATTTAATAATATGTGCGCTAACCTTAACAGTTAATTTATAAAACGTATACCCTAATTTTCTTATAATGTACGACGTAAGACGGCTTCGTTATTATCTAATTAAAAGTTTTACCTTAATATACTTGAATTAATTACTGTTGGAGTAGGCGCAGCCTTCAAAATCATAGCATAGTTTAGCATAATCGGCCCATTTTCTGTGCTTCTGCTAGGCACCTCTTCTTGACCTCTCGCGTCCGGCCCTGGTTCAATCCATGGTCCGGAGCGAGGGGGCATGGGGAGCAGTCACCTCTTTCTGCGAAGCAGTAATGCTAGCGAAGGAGGAGGCGGAACGCGTGAGGGAGAGGCAAACCTCACGCCCTAGCCGCCGCAACAGAAGGAGACGACCCGGGCGTCGGGAGTTGCAGGGCGATTCCCGGCCACCGTAGGCGCGGGACTGCGGACGGCGAGCGTTGGGTAGCTCGCCGTCTGATCAGAACCAGGCCTGGGTCGACGGTTCGTTGTGTTAAACGCGCGCCTCAAAGAGATGTCAGCTTAGTAGACGGTTCCCGCTAGGGTCAGTGCCTGCCAGGGTTGTGGAATTTGTTCGAAAGAGTTACCGCGGCCCTGGAACGAGGGCATTAGGAGGAACACGTATGGGTTTTAGTCAGTAAGAGTCTGACACACACCAAACCAATACACGACACGTGTTTCGCCCCTGCTCGAGGCATCCTGAGGATGCATGTGCATATTGTTAAAAAATCGACTCCAAAAATGTTGTGGAGTTACTTGGTATCTAAAATTGAACAACTTTTGTTCTACAACTTTTCTAAATTCGCGTATTTTTTTTTAACTTGCCATACGAATCAAAAAAATATTTTAATTGATTTGTATGGATAGGCGCGTGGCTAATTAACAACCGCGCGGATGCGCGAATTAGCCACGAGCCCTTCCTTCCACATATCGTCGCTCGGGAGTGAAAACCTCGGGAATGCAATTTGGTCATTTTTATTTTATCACGACGTATCTGGGGGCACGGCAGTGCCCCGCCAAGTCTCGAGCAAAGCGGGCACGGCCGTACCATCTTTTCTCGAAGCCATTCGCGGCACTTTCACCCCCCCTATATCTTCGCTGTGGACGAAGCTAGCAGTTTGAACTTTCGGTAACCTAGAGTAATCATTATAACTAGCTAAACTTCCAAATTACATCATATTTGAACTTATAGTTTACGAGTTATCATCGATCAAAATTACATAATTTTGTCACTGACTGACTCACTGACTGACCGATCATCAAAATTCTAAGATACTTCTAGCAGGCCTAGAACCTTGAAATTTGGCATCAAGATAGATTATTAGGCACATATAAAGGAAAAATTATAAAAACAAAAAAAAATAGTTAATTATAGAAAACAATTTTATATTTGCCATTTTGCCAGGAACATGGTGTATGAATTTCGACTGCATTGTTAACTTTGTTCTTTGTTTACGTACAATAAATATTGAATTGGTGTAGATTATTTATAAATTGTTATTTATTTAGGGCAAAATGTGAGAAATGAGATTCCATACCATCACGCCTGTATTCTCCGAAGGGTAGGACAGAGGTGTATACTAAGTATGTAACTATATGAACCCATTTATTACTGTATCTAGATAACATTCATAAAGGCTAATTTAAATTGTTTAAAGTTTTAATATCTCACAAGTTTTCCCTCCAGAGGGCGGGGGCGGTCAAAATCAAAATCCAAGATGGCGGCTGTGAAATTTTACAAAATATGCGTCATGGGTGTCGTTCCCATGGTTTTCCGGGGTGCTGATGCCAAAAATGAGGTCAAAGTCAAAATCCAAGATGGCGACTGTGGAATTTTAAAAAATATGCGTCATGGGTGTCGTGTCCATGGTTTTCGGGGGTGCTGATGACGAAAAAGAGGTCGAAGGCAAAATCCAAGATGGCGCTGTGATATTTTACTAAATATGCGTCATGGGTGTCGTGTCTATAGTTTTCGGGGGAGCTGATGACGAAAATGAGGTCAACGTCAAAATCCAAGATGGCGGTTGTGAAATTTTACAAGATATGCGTCATGGGTGTCGTCGTGTCCATGGTTTTCTGGGACGCTGGTGACGAAAATGAGGTCAACGTCCAAATCCAAGATGGCGGCTGTGAAATTTTACAAGATATGCGTCATGGGTGTCGTGTCCATGGTTTTCGGGTAGGCTGACGACGAAAATGAGGTCGAAGTCAAAATCCAAGATGGCGGCTGCGAAATTTTACAAGATATGCATCATGGATGTCGTGTCCATGGTTTTCGGGGGTACTGATGACGAAAATGAGGTCGAAGTCAAAATCCAAGATGGCGGCTGTGAAATTTTACAAGATTTGCATCATGGATGTCGTGTCCATGGTTTTCGGGGGTACTGATGACGAAAATGAGGTCAACGTCAAAATCCAAGATGACGGCTGCGAAATTTTTCAAGATATGCGTCATGGGTGTCGTGTCCATGGTTTTCGGGGGCGCTGATGATGAAAATGAGGTCGAAGTCAAAATCCAAGATGGCGGCTGTGAAATTTTACAAGATATGCATCATGGATGTCGTGTCCATGGTTTTCGGGGGCACTGATGACGAAAATGAGGTCGAAGTCAAAATCCAAAATGGCGGCTGTGAAATTTTACAAGATATGCGTCATTAATGTCGTGTCCGAGGTTTTCGAGGGTGCTGATGACGAAAATGAGGTCGAAGTCAAAATCCAAGATGGCGGCTGTAAAATTTTACAAAATATGCGTCTTGGATATCGTGTCCATTGTTTTCGGGGGTGCTGATGATGAAAAGGATGTCGAAGTCAAAATCCAAGATGGCGCTATGATACTTTACAAAATACGCGTCATAGGTGTCGTGTCCACATGCGAAATTCGTATGATAGCGCCATCTATCTATGAAAAAAAACACTTAGAAACTAAAAAAATATAATAACGTAAATTTATATTCGGCGAAACGAAGTTTATGGATATCCGAATCAGCTAGTTATTAGTTACTTAAATAGTTAGTTATTAAAAATACTAATTTAATACATAAATAGTTTGTTGTATATTTAGTTTGTTAGTTAGTTATAAAAACAAAAGAGATAGAGACAGAGAATAGGCTCTAAGCAAAGCAGCAGTTGATGAACAAGACATTATTATGTCACCCAAAAAGAAAAGAAAGAGACCCACCTACAAAAAATAAATGAGATCCCACCAAAAACATTAAATGTAAAAAAATGCCAAGTCTCTATATGCAATCTTTCCACCGTAAAAAGTTTTAAGATCTCATAGAAGCCAAGTCCTATTCAATTTATTTTGTAGTTAGTTATCTATCTAGTGACTGTATTAATAGTTTTATTTCTATTATAATTATAGTGACTTGGCAATGAGCACAAGAAGAAACAAATATATTTGGAGGAGGTGAAAGTAACGCATAACGCACGCGTAATGTTTAATATCACAGGATTAGATAAGTTCTTTTGATTTGACCATTAAACATAGGTACCTATAGATAATAATTGTGATATTCTTATCAAATAAACTTAGGTTTTCTTAAATATGTATTGACGCACGTAGTCGATGGTGACCATAACTACTCATTGGCCGTAAAATCACGTCTGCATATCATAAATCACACATCAGCATAACAACTAATGTAATCAAAGTACTCAAAGATATCAATTCGTCAATAACAGTCGCACATAATTCCACACAGCAAGCAGCTTTTTATTTGTGCTCATTGCCAAGTCACTATAATTATAATAGAAATAAAACTATTAATACAGTCACTAGATAGATAACTAACTACAAAATAAATTGAATAGGACTTGGCTTCTATGAGATCTTAAAACTTTTTACGGTGGAAAGATTGCATATAGAGACTTGGCATTTTTTTACATTTAATGTTTTTGGTGGGATAGATATATATCTTATAAGAGAGCCGCTCTATGTGAGATTAGTTTGTAGGCACTGAAACTAGCCTTTATTGGGTATAACATTCGTAATAAATATAATTGACTAGCTTTTGCCCGCGACTTCGTCCACAGGAACCGTGCAATGACCAAATACTCCCGAGGTTTTCACTCCCAGGCGACGATACGCGCCTATTACTGGATAAATTACTGTATCTACCTGTGTTTAAGTTCCTGAAATGTTTTTTTTAAGGAGATCATTAAACTTTACGAAGTCTTTGTGTTGAGAAAGTTATAATTTTGTAAAGCCATTTTAATTAACCACTGAAGCAAAAAGTTGTTGTGTGTTTAGACCGACTTATACGCTCAAGTTTATTTGGATGTTTGTAATTATACTTACTTGCGAACAATAAAGCATAAAAGGTATTAGTGTAAGTGATATGTACTTAGCAGTAGGACCAAAACACACTTAGTGTATATTGCGTCGCGTACTGTGTAAGATACGCGACGCAAAATACGTTTAAGCGTGGCTGGAGCCGCTGAAAATACGCCAAATATTATTATGTCGCGTACAAAGGCCAGCCAGTGTACATTCTGAAAGTACTAACTGGTTTGAGCTTTATTACATAGACTAAAAGGTAACGTTTTTCTTGCTGATTCCGAATCTGTATTTAACTTATTTTTGGAAAAATATTAGTCACGGCCTTTCTCCGAATGCAGGCAGTATTGGCGTTACGGATATACTAGGGACTGACCGCATCGATCGAACGCAAGATGCGCGCTATACTTCTAGGCCCTAACACGCTCGACGTAACGACATATACAGGCGGTGACGCCGCGCAAGATACGCTCAATGTGTCTGCAGCTTGAGTTACTAAGCTCGTTTAAACTAATAAGCATTAATGGCAAGAACTAACTAATCCTGAGTAGACTATTTATAAAGGTGTTCAATATTTTTCGAGCTCCAGGTCTAATAATAAATCGATTAACTTAAAAAAAATCGTGAGGCGACTCGAATTGACGATCGAGGTGTGTGTAGTACGCTAACTCACACCAGACCAGCAAGGCGAACTAAAGTCTAAACCATTTTCATTTTATGAAGACGCTCGTTCCCAGCAGTGGGATAGCAATAGGCTGATTATATTAAAATATTCATCATCATCTGCCTAGCCTTTTCCCAACTATGTTGGGGTCGGCTTCCAGTCGAACCGGATGCAGCTGAATATCAGTATTTTACATGGAGCGACTGCCTATCAGACCTCCACAGCCCAGTAACTGGGTAATACGATACTCTTGGTAAGACTGGTTGTCAGACTTTCTGGCTTCTGACCAACAGTAACGACTGTCAAAGATCTACAAATGACAGCCGGGACCAACGGCTTTACGTGCTTTCCGAGGCACGGAGGAAACTCGCTATGGTAAATGGTCACCCATCCACAGACCAACCTCGGCAAGCGTGGCTTAACCTGGAAGATCGGTCTATGCGGCTGTAATTATTTAGCCACGAGCTCCTCTCCTCACTATATTAAAATATTAAACTAATAAATATATAAATTAATTTTTACATTAATTTAATAAATATATAATAAATAAATACCTCTTGTTACAGACTTCCCGCAGCAGCAACGCGAGTGGTGACGCTTGTGAGCGCCGCGATCCGTGCCAACATGGCGGCGTCTGTATCAGCACTGACGATGGACCTATCTGCGAGTGCCGCGATGGAGACTACGAGGGGGCCTTCTGTGAGAGAGGTTAGTGCACGAATTTCTTCATACAGGGTAGGGAAAGATAGACGACGGATACTTGAGGTCCAAGGAGCTTCAAATTGAATAGAAAAGCAATGTTTTCAATCAATTATACTTTCACATTCAAGCGCCTAGCTTGAATGTGAAACTAGAAGTCTAGTTGATGAAAGTCTACTTGATGAACTTTGCAATCTATTGCAAACACAAAATTTTAACCGCAGTACTTATCAAGGATTTGTGTTTGGTGCTGACCAGTTACGAGATACAATCCTTTACCACGACAACACCAACAAGTTTCAAACTTCAAAGCTCCTACATAGATTCATCAGTTTAACCTAAGTACACAAGTTCCTCAAGTACTTACAGCACTACAAACATTACCGACACATACAACACTACATCATCTTACAAACTTAACAGAATCGCGTGTTAATATTCACTCAAGACTTGAACGAGCAGTTAATAAAACACGTCCCGGTTAAATATAACTGTGGCGTTAAACCAACCTCGGTTGAACCTTAGCTAATGTTCCATTAGTTGAAATGTCAGCTCTTACTGCTACTGAACGAGTGAACGAACGGGAACTAAATGCTATGTAGGCACGCGAGTATCCTAAAATTTGTTTTCTAGCTCAAATTTTAGAGCCTGGATTTTGATTTTAGTACTAGGCTAGAATTCAACGGTCTAATTGGCTTTGAAATTCTCGTATTCAGTACGTCCCTCAAGTAGAGATGAGTTAAGCGCAGTTCAAACTACGCTATACTATTTCGCTATACAGGGTGTTAACGAATTCGTGTAATTCCTTCAAACCACGTGATCTACTGGTGACACAGATTAACCCTAAATGGGAATATTTGAAAAACAAATGAAAAATAAATTTATAAACAAATCTTGATTTTCTATTTCTGAGTCATTTTAGAGCCTTGAGTTATCTGATTGCAAAGAGCGATATCGCGTTAGTCGTGCCTGCCAGCCGTGTCGCCGTGCTTTCATTAATTTATGCGTGGCATCGAAATGTTGACACAAATAAAACTTTTTTTTTGCAAAAAAATAAATTCTTATTTTTTTACTGAATCCTTATTAGGTGGTTTAAATACGATCGGTATCAAAGCCGCATGAAAAAATAATAATTTTATTTTTTTATTTTTAATCAAGCTAAATCCCGTACGGGGCCTGTCTACATCAGTAGTGGATCATGTGGTTTTAAGGAATTACACGAATTCGTTAACACCCTGTATAGTAAAGCATATTACGTCATAAGCTATAGCTTTATAGCATGGCGCTCATACTGCACGCTACATCGCAAGCCGGTCTACTATGCATAGGAAGTTATTTAAAGGCGATTCGGAGAATCATACTATATAGCTCTGAGATTCATCAAGTTTATCGCGTACAGCAAGCCAATAATTTATAGCATAGCGTTGTGTGAATGTGTCCCTATATAATGTATGCTGAGCGATACCGTTGTGCTATACAATATTTGCTATAAATATTTACTTCGTTTAGCTAAGTTGCAAATTCAACTTAGACGTTAGCGGGCCTTTCCAATAAGCTTTGAAATCGGTAGGATGAACGAGAAGAAATCGCAAGTTCAGTGACTTGGAAATACAAATTGCGTTTCTGTTTTTGCGTGGTCACCAAAAATATGATTAAAGTAGACTCAGATTTACGTAAAAATGTTCCGATAAATCCGAAATAGCTGAGGGCAATGGAAGGTTGTTTCGATAAAAGTTTTAGATGTATTAATTTTTTCTATTTGAAGGGACTATCTTTGAATCTTTGAATTTGAATTTGACTAATGATTGATATCTTTAACCAGTGCGTCCTACCCGTAATGGCTTACGGAGCCGAAACGTGGACATTCACCGTGAGTCTGGTCAACAAAAAGGTTGCTCAGCGTGCTATGGAGAGAGCGATGCTAGGGGTTTCTCTGGTGGATAGAATTCGCAATGAAGTCATTCGCCAGAGAACTAAAGTCACCGACATTGCGCGTAGAATTAACACGCTGGAGTGGAAGTGGGCCGGCCATGTCTGCAGACGGACAGATGGTAGATGGAGCAGACACGTGTTAGAGTGGAGACCGCGTTTGGGCAAATGTAGTGTGGGACGCCCTGCGGCATGATGGACCGACGATTTGAAGAAGGTGGCTGGCAGCGGATGGATGCGGGCTGCCCAAGACTGGGATGGTTGGCGATCTTTGGGGGAGGCCTACGTTCAGCAGTGGACGGCAATAGGCATATGATGATATGGATGATATTGGAGGAGAAGCTCGTGGCTAATTATCAAGGTTAAGCTACGCTTGGCGCGGTCTGTCCGTGGATGGGTGATCGTTCTTTACACATCGAGACCCCTTCGTGGCTCAGAGAATACGTTAAACCGTCGGTCCTGGGCATCATACGAATACAGAAGCTCGAAAGTCTGACAACCGGTTTCACCTTAGGATATCAGCATTGCTCAATAACTGGCTTGCGGTGTACTGATGGCAGTCGCTCTATGTAGAATACTGGTATTCAGCAGCATCTGGTTAGACTGGAAGCTGACCCCAACATAGATGGGAAAATTCTAGGCAGAAGAATGATTGGCCTGCGGGCGACGGGTTAGGGGACCCGCCAACAGGCCCGAGAAGGCGGCGCGCAATGTTCCGTGCGCGCCTCTCAGGAGGACGTGGGTCAAGGCCCCACAGAAGAAGAGGTCCGCCAGGGGCTGGCGGATCGAGGCCTGCCGGGGTCGCGGTGCATGCAGCTGCGAATCCCGCGACCCCAGCCAAGGGTCAGGAGAAGGAACACCGTGGGCTTTTAGCCGATAAGAGTCCGGTATAACCCTTCGCCATCCCCGGGCGAAGGGTATCCATGAGGATTTTACCACGATAAAAAAAAGGCAGAAGAATGATTGATATTGTTGGCGTCTTTTTCATTGGTGTTTACTCACTAATGCTGGGGCTATATTAGCGGGCAAAGATTCGTGTCGCGTTGGCGCGCTAAAACATCGTGTACGGGGCATACGCGATGTTCTTGCCTACATTAGGCGGGCGAAGATTCATCGTGCCGGATTGTGTTGTTCTCTGTTGTGCGGCCGAGACGTAGGCTGTAATTCAAAATGGAGGAAGTAGTGGCGTTGTATTATATGTCAGTAAATTATTATTTATTACAATTGTACGAGTATCAGTTACAAAATAATATGAAAAAGAGACGTAGGTGTAGCCACCCAAGCGAATATTGTCACGACAAATCCCTTTGATGCGCGCCCGTTTACAGACAGTGCCCCGATCGTACATCGTCTTCGCCCGAATACGCGTTTCAACGATCTACCCGGCCACACTCATCGCGTTAACACGAATATTCGCCGTAGCCTGCTTATGTAGCCACAGCATAAGGCTAAGCGTATGCTGAGACGCAGGTGAACGCAGCGCAGCGCAGAGCAGATTTTGTAATGTATGAACGTACTAAGACCTGCGTACACTGCGGCGCAGACATGCGTCTGCCCTGCTCTGCGCCTCGTTGTAGTGCCGGCACAGATTTCTGCGCGACGCATGCATGTCGACATGTGTTTTTTACCGCTAATTCGAATTTTATTCCAATGACAAAAGATTTAATTGAATTAGTGCGTTGTGAACCTTGTTTGTATGATACTAATTATCCAGACTATTAAAAAAAAACGTTCGTCCACTCGAACGCGTCTATTCTTTGTACTAGTTAAAACGCGAAAGTGTCTTCGAGCTGCGTCGCAGCATGCGGTCGTGGCCTATGTCTGCCTCGCCTGCCCTGCGTGGCAAAATCTGTACTATGCTGCGCTGCGTCACCTGCGTCTCAGCATACGTTTAGCCTAAACGATACTACACCTAGTGTTATAGGAAACAGTTTATAGCAATCATAACTATATTTTGCCGTGTCGTGGAACGTAATAAAGCGAAAGTAATCACCACTAAGAGAGTGAGCTACTTACCCCCCTGGTTTCTGAAAGGCTATTCAAATGAATCGGTTGTCAAATCTCATGTCAACGAATGTGATTGGTCAACCAAAATACCAACAACCCATCATCAATCTCGAGATTTGACAGCTGATTATACTAAACACAATTTTCCGCAGCAGGTGCGACGATAAAACGCGTGAGCGGTAACACAACAAACAACGAAACATGGCTGACGAATAACAAAACATAATTTACGACCTTGACTGCAGCCAGAAAATGTGTTATAGTATACTAAATTTTTGCGTTAATCAGTCTTTCAGTAACTAAAGTTAGTTAGTTTCAGTAACTCTTCTAGAAACTACACGATCTAAAATATAAGCAGGACCTAATGTATTATATAAAACAAACATTTAATAATCCTCAACTATTAGAACTAGTAAATATTAACAACGGCCATTACCTTTTGCGTACAACCACAAGCACATAATGTAAGGGGCAGCTGTCAAACTTTTTGCAGCCGACACGTGTTGGAAGTAGTTTCGTTACGGCGGAAGTTGGAACGATGTGTGTAGGGTTGTCAAACATGTAGAATGGTCAGCGATGCTCGACACGTTCTCTGTCCACAAACAAGAGGTTTGAATTTACACATACGTCCAACTGACATGAAAAACCGGGATGAGTCAGTATGAAAATACAGCTATTACAAAAAAATTCAATAATAAACTCTTTCTAGTTCTTAGTTAATGTGAGACGCCACTGACATACGGTGAAGGAAAACATCGTGAAGAAACCTGGACTTTAATAATGTTCTGAAATCGCCAACCTGCAGTGAGCAAGCGTGGCGATAGCAAATAGGCCTTTGCCCAGCAGTGGGACAGTTACAGGCTAATATTTATATAAGGTGCTAAAAATCAACTCTAAGAATTTTATGGGGTTACTCGGTATCGGAAAGTGAACAAGTTTTGTTCAACAAGTTTTCGAAATTCGCCAATTTTTTTGCCTGTCCATACAAATCAATAAAAATTTTTTTTTGATTTGTATGGAAAGTTATAAAAAAAAATGCGAATTTCGAAAAGTTGTAGAACAAAAGTTGTTCAATTTTCATCATCATCATCATTCAGCCGAATGACGTCCACTGCTGGACATAGGCCTCCCCCAAACAATGTTGGAGGGTTTGCCATAATCGCCGTTCAATTTTCGTTACCGAGTAACCCCATAAATTCTTAGAGTTAATTTTTTAACACCTTGTATATTTGATGATTCAGCCGAAAGACGTCAACTGCTGGACATAAGCCTCCCCCAAACTATGTTGGGGGGGTTTGCCATAATCGCCGCGCTTGGCAGGCGGGTTGGCGATCGCAGTATGGTTGTTAAAATACTCAGAGGACGCTGCTGCCCATCCTCTAGTGAATCCTTTAGTCGCCTTTTACGACACCTATGGGAAGAAATGGGCACACGGCACGGTTTATTTATTTATTAGTACGGTATCTACCTCATACGCATAACGAATGAAACTATTATACTCTGTGGCAAAGGGCAGCGGCTGTCAAACTTTTTGCGACCACCACGTGCACGGAACTAGTTCCGTAAAGTTGGCACAATCCGCGCAGGGCTGTCAAACTTTGGAACGTATCGCTCGATTAATTATAAGTGAGCTGGATCGGTTCTTACTGGCTGTTTAGTTAGGTAATTGATAGGGCAGCTGTTGTTGATTAGGGTTCTTTTTGTAAATAAAAATACGTGTTATTTATTAGATCCTGGTTTTGGATGGAAATAGGGAACAGCAATGCTTTTATAAATATAATAATAGACGACACGTTTGGTGCAGTGGCTAAGCGATTGGCTTCTGCGCTACGGGTTGTGGGTTCGATTCCCACACGGCACAAAAATTTGTATGACCTACAGATGGTTGTTTCGGGTCTGGGCGTTTGTTTGTGAGATTTGTGTCTGTAAACGCACCCACGATAGAAGAGAAATCTTAGTGTGGGGCAACGTTTTTATTTTAAAAAAAAAACTTTATTAAAGTTCAATTTTCAACTAATTAATGATGTAACTGCCTCGTTGGTTTAGTGGTCCCAAGCGCGACCGCTGAACATGGGGTCCTAGGTTCGATCCCCAGGTCGGGCAAAGTGTGGTTGGGTTTTTCCGGGTGAAATTTCTCAGTAGCAGTCCGGAGTCTGGAATTGTGTCCGGTTGATGGCAATGGGCTCGCCCCCTATTACATGGGACTTAAACATAACGGCAAAACAAGGGTGTACCATATGATACACCTCTGCCCTACCCTTCGGGGTATAAAGTCGTGATGTTATGTTACGAATTACGTAACATGTCACTTATTCTAGTCTAAAGCACCATGGAATAGACGGGCTCTAGGAAAACGCCTCATCAAAAATCAAATCAAAAATCATTTATTTCTCCAACAATATTAACAAGAACAATCTAGTGATTGGAGCCTCCCTTTAAGAAAGTAATGCCTGTGTTGGGAGACTCCGCTCTTCCATACCGATTTTTTTACTTTCTATTACTGTAATAATGTATTAAGATAAAACAAACAATATTTGTGTGAGTGTGTGTGTGTGTGTGTGTGTGAAAATGTTTGTGTGGGTGTGTGTGTTTATGTGTGCATCGTGTGACGCAAGGTGAGGACGAGCACAATTCACATCATTAACAAGAACAAGACTGATTACGGTGTGGCCATCCCTAATCGGGGCCGGTACATCCCGAACAGGCCGGGAATTATGGACCTCTTCGTTTTCAGCCTAGTTCTATTAACCGTTTTTCATTAAAATGAATGTATTATTTCTCTTAAAAACCTTTTGTCTTTTTTGTGTTTTGAATGTTAGTTCACATTTGAGGAGTGTCTGTTCAAAGGCACATGTTTCCACCATAGCGATTTTTTTTGGTAAATGAAAATAGCGTCTAATTGTGTGTGTATGGAATGAGGAAATATCTCTGTTTGAACAGACATTCCTCATTTATTTAATATTATGCATGTTTTAAACTCATGATCCCACAAATGCGCAAAGGCCGCTCCTTCTTCCCTCTAAAGTTATCTTGTACGTTTGACACTCGTTATTTGTTTAATAAAGATTATTTAAGAAATTTTAAATTGACTCCTGATATGTGGAGATTAAGTAAGGCAAAAAGAATAATATTGAGAAACTTTAAAATGATTACTCAGAACTACTCAGTAGTGCTTTACTGCAACCAATCAATAAAATATAAATAAAACCACGACGTGCCAGCCCTACTCCGAGCGGAAATGATGTCGTGAGTAGTTGGGTACAAAGTGTTTCGCTTCTATTATGTATCGGACATTTTGTTCTACTGGCATAATATTGTAGGCTATGTTGGCTGCGTGATGCTTGAATAAGAGTTGGTCACTCTTTTCTTTTGGGTAATAAGGGGGGAAAAAGGGTACGTCCTGTAAGTGGATTAAAGCAGCAGTGATAGCCTTGCCTTTTATGCAAGTTGGTATTAGTTCAATCCTGGCTGGCACCTCTGACTTGTCGAATTCATGTCCGTATCAGAATTTGATTATCACTTGCGTGAATCAAATTACTACTAGATAGATCCGTCAGGACGGAAGGAGACACCCAATGAGAAGTGTCTCCACAAGCTAAATTACCCAACCAAATAAATTGATATCGGAAAGAGCAATGGCTTATTGTTGTGTACAACAGAATGACAGGAAGCGCAAATAAAAAAACTAAAAAAAACTTGGGTTATAGGTAAAAAAAACATCGTCGTGAAATCAGAAAGGGATTAAAGAAGGCTTTTAATGAAGGGCTTTTGAAGCGACTAACTATCGGCTATTTTCTCGCTCAAGAAACGTACAATAGATATGTATTCCTTGTAAACAAAAGAGATGCATATATAGTTGATCGCTGACTGTTTACACTGCCAGCGAGGACTCGCTCTACTAGTTTGTCGCTGAGCGACAAGAGCTATCAAAGGTAATACTCGCTCAGCGGTACTTGCTCAGTGATGCTCGCTTGGCGGTCAAGACCTACGCCGAGAGACCAACCAGCATTTGCGAGTGGTGCGAGTAATTGCCCGTCGCACTCGCACACTCGCTTATAGCCCAGCGACAAAACTATCGGAACTACATACTCGTTTCTCGCTGCTCGCCAACTCGTTTCTAGTTTCTAGGTGTACTCGCTTCTCGCTCATCGTCGGCGCTGGAACAAGTGCCTTAAAAAGTTCTCGATTGTGTGTCCGCTAAGCCGTATAACCAGCGGGGTAGCCTAAGGCTTGAACCCTTATTGAACGAGGCCTTATTGAATTGCTAATAACTCGTACAACCTCACATTGAATCAATAAAATTAATTCACAAAATAATTCACAAAGTTAATAACTACGTCCTCTTGGCAACCCTATGAAAGGCGGAAATGACGTCACAAACTAAGGCCGGCAACAAAGTGCTCTCCGTTTATTATTTACTCGCGGACGTGGCGGTTTTTCTGAGAGAACGAACAGTGGTTGCACTGCTAGAATTAACTTTTAATTGGCAAGTATTATTTTAGACTGTGGTGTTTATTTGCATTGTAGGGTTCTACTATTAGATATTGCGAAGGGTTATAAGAGTTCGTGATACAATTAGTTCACGAAAGTTATAATATTGATATTTTTGTATGCTCTAAATCCAAATTTAAATGTAATGTTATGAAAATTATTATTACTAATCAATAATGTTATTAGGAATGTATGCTATTTTTACTATTTAATTGTTTGTTTTTAGTGTTAATTATTACCCGGTTGCCAAGCAATCAATCAAATGAGAATCTATATTTTGCATGATGTAATTAATTGATTATTATGAATGAAAAAAAAAAAAAAAAAAAAATGTGATGTAATCATTATTTTATTGCCCATCTAGTGGCCCTCATTATCATATTTTTATTTGTTAATATGCGGATAATGTAGTGGGCTGCAATATTGTTCATACTTTGTAATGACTTTTTCTCTGTCACAACACTTATTGTAGCTGTTTATTGTCCCTGAATAAATAAAATAAAATATATGGAAAAGTGTTGATCGTAATTTATTTATTTACTTCTTTATTTTATTTATTTCTATGCACTATGGTGGTATAAAAGGTGGACTTAATACCATAAGGCATTCTCTACCAGTCAACCTTTGGGTTAAAAATAAAAGCATCGAAATAGGCACAGCAAAAAAATAAATAAAAAGGACATGGCTAAACGACTGCCTCAAGCAGGCATAGAAATTTCTCACTAGTTGGTAACGTTCAAATATTAATTAATTAATTATTACGTGTTTGTTATTCTCGTAGAACTTTCGTGAATTAATGATATAATTAAAAGTTTTTTACTTGTTTTTCCATGTTTTTTGTTTGACGTGGAGAACGTAAGATTTAACGTTTCGTTTTACGAAAAATGTGGACAAGAAACCTACTTTTAAAGATATTAAAACGAGGTAAACTTTTGTTAGGCTAGCCTTACACACACAATAATATTGTCAATTAAAGTACATACCTATTGTCAATAATATTTTGTGCGTACGGCCCCGTATTTCAGTATTGTTCAATACTATTGTGGATTTCCACATATTTTGATTTTGTCACAGCAATATAGGGGGGATGCATGAAAAGAGCCTCCACGAGTGACGATACTTAAGTACGTCCGGCGCACCCTGGGCAGTCAGCCCCGCTACCAACCTTGCTGACTGGCTAATCTTTTCACCACAGCATTGAGCTATTATCGTATAGCTCGTGCTGACACGAGGGAAGAAGGGGGGGGAAGCAATATCGGGGGGAGGCAGGGGTCAATAATATTGTCGTGTACACGCACGGCAATATTTTAGTTGAGAAAAAGATTTCAATGCACGCGGACATTCGGTTCTTAACCGACTGCGCGACAGCAAAGACAGGGTTATGTTTTTACGCGTGTCTATGTATGTGGGATTCTTTATACACTCGAAGCATCCCAGCGGCTGGATGGATTTTAATGAATGAGGTGTCTATCGATTTGTCTATGCCGTGCGATGGTTATAGGCTAGGTTTGGTTTTTATAAAAACAAAATGGCGGCCGTGAAATACGAAACGGAGGGAGAAACAAAAAAATGTCGCCTACCGATACTCCATAGGGGTATCGATGAATAGGCCTTTTAAAATCAATAAGTTTCCTTGACCATTTTACAGCCATAAGCTCCGTTTAACAATTACACAACCCGAAAGTTGTGCAGGATCTATATTGCGGACTAGAGCGAGTGATATGGTAAATGACGTGCCTATAGATAGATTTCTTTAAGCTTCATTAAAACGGTAGGTATTTATAGATAGGTACGATATCTTAATAAAATAATACTAATAAAAATAGGTGAATAAAAATAAATAAATTAAAGAAAACAAAAAATCCGACTGCTTAAAAAGCAAACTAAAAAGTTGGTAAAAGAGGATGTAGAAAAAAAAAGAACTGAAAAGATGTAAACAAGACGTTTGTGCCAAATCACAACATGCAGTTGGAGACTACCTATGAATTACTTAAACGTAATTCGCAAACTGATTGATAAAAAAATATAGGTACGTAGCCTCCGACTGCGTGTTGTGATTTGATAGCATCATTTTTTGAAAACCTATACGTCTTGTTCACATCTTTTCAGTTCCTTTTTTTTCGACATCCTCTTTTTACCAACTTTTTAGTTTGCTTATTATTTGTTTAAAATGGAAGACGAAAACTATCCATAGCGAAAATAGTGTTGATAATATTAGTAGTTATTTCATAAGAGTTTGTGAAAGCTGGCATCTCTCATTCTCATGTAATTTTTAAAAATCATATTCTTCAGTAAGTCATACTTCAATTATTGGATAAAAATGATTTAACTCAGCTTTTTTTCTCATCCAGTCTTTAAACCATTGCTTTTTTCTTGATTGCTTTTTTTAGTAGATGAAATAAATGCAATTATCAATGCAACGAGTTTTTTCCTTCTATCCATCATATAAAACGTGCGCACACGAATCTAGCTGCTGAGCGACTGAGTCAGATTGTACCACGATATTGTTAATAATATTGCATAGGGGACCATATATTAATGAATATTTTTGACAATATTGCCTTTACAATATTATTGTGTGTACGGCTAGCCTTACACTCCAAGTTCAATCGTAACCATCTCCATGAAAAAAAAAACTGTAGTCAGACGTCATTTTATCGCTCTGTGGCTTATGTCAATGTCATTGTTGTTATTTATTTCAATATTTAATATCTTCTTGTTTAATTAGTGCGTACCTATAATATGTGTGCGGAAGGATCCTTCGGGGAAACAAGGCGTAATGTTACGTATATATTGTTGAAGTTTGTAAACAAAAGTCTAGCTAAAGTTCATGGTAAAATCGTTTTCTTTTATAAGTTTGTACTTAACCTATTGAGGTAGGATTTTTTTCAGGATTGTAATGAAATAAACAGTTCCTGAAACTTTTTTCATATGAAATACTAATATTCAGCTATGCAGTATTACATATTACTAGGTACAATGTTTATGCATTGTTGAGGCAGTCGCCTATACATGCATTTAGCCATGTCCTTTGTTGACAATGTTGAACTGAATAAAGTACGAATTTATAAGACATAAATTACATAAAATACAAGTAATAAAATATAAAGATATTATAATATGTAAAATACAAAACAGTAAGAAAATCTAAATGCAATTATAACGAAGACTAAATTCGATGATTAGGAGTAATCATTTTATAACCATGCCTTCATAGTCACAAAGGGAACTTTTATGTTCAAATCAGTAGTTTTTTTTACAGTTTTTGATACAACAGTAACCCAGCGCTTGAACACTTGCCTTCCATGCAGAAGGTCTGAATTCATCCCGGCCCTGCACCTCTGACTTTTCGAATTCATATTATGCTTATCAGCAGGGCGATTGCGTAACCAACATCAATAATGACAGCTGATGTATCAAAAACAATATTCATAATTGGGGAGAAGTCGGATTGTTACTATGAAAGGAGATGTTTCAGAAATGTATGGAGCCTGGGCTAGCACCATGTACAGTATATAGAAATATAGCTTTATAATAAAGTAACCGTTTTATGATGTTAATTTTCTATAATTTTACTTTGTTTAATTGTACATTCAAGTTAACTTGGTCAAGGAGAGCAACACAACACATAAAAATATGGTGGATCGAATTATGTGAAATGTCATTTTGACAACTGTTGACATGTCAATGACCCCATAGTGTTTATTTCTTGTGTACTCACATAGCCTATCTACGTTGTTTATAGACGAAAATACTTGGATTTCGTTATAATTATAATGAAATAGAACTACAGGTGTTGTACTCGATTGCGTCACACACACATCACGAAACCTAGGACTGTCAAAGTTGTCAAACTCATGTTAATGTCAAACACAACTGTCATGGCTACCAGAAAAAAGGGTTAACATATTAAAAAACGTCCCCAAATAATAATTCCAGTACAATTGTACTCTTCTTCAAATTAATTTATTTGTATTTTTATGGTAATCCCCTATTTTTTTCCTATTTTTCTATATACTCATAGTGGTGGCCCAAAATCAAACATCTCCTTTTTTGACGTGTAAAAATGAACCACACTATGAAACCGTCCGCGAGGCTTAAGCTGAGCTTTGCATTTGTGTGAGAATTTTGTGGAACAAAAATTTGTATGACCTACAGATGGTTGTTTCGGATCTGGGCGTTTGTGTATGTGAGATTTGTGTCTGTAAACGCACCCACTATACAAGAGAAATATCAGTGAGGGGCAAGGCTTCAAAAAAAAAGTATTAAACTCTCAATCACCGTAATTATACAAGGTTAGTCAGAAAGGGGGTACTAATCCGAAAGGGGGTTAAAGTACCCATGATAATGAATAACTTTTGTTCTACAACTTTTTCCAAAAGTCAATAGTTTAAGAGAAATAGGTGATCAAAGATCTCAAAAAAAAGTGCTAAAATCTATCTATCCCCAGTTATGATGAGCTGTGTTTACATTTTAGGTCCTATTTGGGGTCATGAATTGGAAGCACCCTTTTCTGAATTTGTAACTAAAGCAGGGATGAAGAATTTTAGAAAAAACTAAAATAAAAATCATTTTGCATTGAAAAAAAAATTACCGAATTTTGAAATTTTAACACTTGCTTTAAGATAGTCATCAGTGATACTTTAAGTGGCCCGCGGATTAGTACCCCCTTTCCGACTAACCTTGTAGACACAATAGATAAGACAATTAAGTGTCGTCCTGGGACGACGGGCGGTACGCAACCGGTTAAATGCAGACGCGTCCTTTACGTGGTTTAAACCGGTTTATACTGCTTTTTGGCAATCGATTCTATGTGCACTCACACAAATGCAAAGCTCAGCTTACGCCTCGCCAGTTGTACTGGACTTCTCCACACCTATAACGGGTGTAAAAAGACCCTTAACGATAACGAAAACCACGTATTCTACCCATCATTGGGATCATTTTTTTCGAACAAACCATACCTGGGAAATCATTGGTTTTGGAGATATTGAAGGTCAAAGTACACATATTTTTTTAGTTTTTTCCAAAAACGATTTCCAAGTCATAATACTAAACTTTCTTCCATACAAACATTATTAAAAACTTCAATTTTTATTAACAAATTACGCACTTGAAGTTACAAAAACGCAATGAATTTCAAACGCACACGACCGCCTTGGCTCAGCTGTGTGGCCGCTGCACGCATGCAAACGCGCGGCATCGCCACAACCATAATTTGCGCGCTACAAAAAAAGCGATTTTTTTCATGCCAAAAAATAAAAGTCGTTTCCCAGCAATTATTTTTGGTCAATGTAATTTAGTTTGATGTACAGAGTGCGTAGATTTCAGCTATGTGATGGGTCTTTTTACACCCTGTATATGTACCACGCAATAAACATTGTTTTTAACACATCAACTGCTGTCATGAATGGTGTTGGTTACGTTACGCAATTGCCTTGCTGCTCTGTTTACTTCATAAATATTTAAAGCGCAATCATAAACTCTCCACACATCGCTTCGCTTCCTGCGTTTATGAACTTCCTCGCTGAAAGGAAACAATCTTCCTAAGAAATCGCGTAAAGTTGTTAGTTTCAAATGTTCTGAAGTGAACTAATTAATTCCTGCGTGCACATGTCTGCAAGGGAAAATACCCCAGAGTTTTATGTATGGAAAAGTTTATTTAAGAAATATACTGGTTGTAAACGAACTAGTGTAATTCCTTACAACCACATGGTCTATTAATACCGCACGGTTTTTTTTTATTCTTTCGTTTGTTTCGTATGGTCGTTTAATAAACCACCTCACAAAGGTTTAAAAAAAAAACGTTCAAAACGTAACGACTGTCATAGGTATTCGCTTCCTACTCCCTATCACCTACGGACATACGATTATTTCGGGGCCCGAACTAAGAATGAATGACAACACGATTTGACAGTTGTCCTTTCTATCGATGTGTTTTTGCCCGTCCGAAAAGTTGAACATGACACTTGTTTTGTTCACTCCTACGTTTCGGGCTACTTTCGGACGAGCGACTAACTTCGTTGACGGACTTAGGGAGTAGGCCCTTTGGGAGGGACGGTTTAACGTGCTCCCCGAGGCACGGAGGGATCTCGACGTATAACGAATGGTCACCCATCCACGGACTGACTGCGGCAAGCGCAGCTTAACCTTGTAGATCTGCGCGGTTGTTTATTAGCCACGAGCTCCTCAAAAGATTAGGTGCCACACAAAAATTTCAACCACGAACAAAATATAAAACAATATTATGTACCTAACCTACATCTCAACAAAAATAATAATTTATTCAAGTTTTCTTCCAAAATTAGCGTTATTAAATATTTAATAAAATTAAGTTACAAGCGTAAATTCTAAACTCCCAAAATGGCGGGTGATTCAGGAAAGTTGGCAACAACGTGTATAACAAGTTAATTCTGGCAGTTACAATTTGATAAATTCCCCTTTATTACTGCCCGGATTATTTGGGAAGTTTCCCGGTTTTTTTAAATAACGCATTTAGACTTCCGTACTATGTGTTGCAAGTTCGACAAGATCTCGAAAGTGAGCAAAATACAGAAGTAAGATGAAGAGACAATATCCTCTGTCTCTGTCTTTCATATGACATTAGCTGAGTAGGTATTTCTATTTTTGCACTTTTAATTTGGGAGACAGATAGGAATATAAAAATAGATCTGACCCCACGTCAGCGATAGAAGGTTAGATCGAAACTTTTATTCCCATTTGTCCCCCAAAAAACAGCAAGGGGACAGACCGGAAACAATTAGTTCGATCTGTTCCCTCGTTGGTCCACTGATAGAATTTTTTACTCCTGTCGCCCTAAGGTGATAGATCAGGGGAACAGACCGGAATAATAAGGCACGAGCTATACGAAAATATTTCATGTCGTGAGGAAAAGTTTCTATTGATGTAACAGGTTGGTAAACAAGCCAACGGCAACACTTAGAGGATTTCTAATGCGTTGCCAATCTTAGAGACAAAATTGGAAAGTCTCATGTGCCTGTAATTTCACCGGCATCCATTCCCTTTCGGAGGCCTTTCCACCAGAGATGTGCTATGCAGCTATGCTGCGAGAATGTAAAAGCTAAGCTATGTGACCGTTTGCACTGACGCTAAGATATGCAGCGGAGCGAGTCATCATCATCATTCAGCCGAAAGACGTCCACTGCTGGACATAGGCCTCCCCCAAGCATCTCCACATCCACCAGCCCTGTGCTCCACTCCTCTAGTGAATCCCTTAGTCGCCTTTTACGACACCCATGGAAAGAGATGGGGTAGTGCTATTCTTTATGTCCTGCACCACACGGCACGACGGAGCGAGTAAGATGTGCTATATGTGCCTACTGGAGGTACACTGCTCTGCACATAGCTACACCGTTCGCGACCATCCATAGCACGCATCCACAGCACGAATCCTTCCATATAAAAAACGTAGCTTAGTTGAATCAGTTTCCGCCAGTGCTTTAAGGACCAATGAATATGATTGGTGGATTTCAAATGCATCCATAGCAACTTCTCCGGACGTTCACAAGGGGCTCTACTACTCTTATTAGCTAGTCTGCAAGATTGGTAGCGAGGCTGACTGCTTAGGGTGCGCCGTACGTACTAAGGTATCGTCATTCGTGGAGGGTCTTTTAATGAATCCCAAAAAGAACAGTTGTTGTCAAAGCATTTGGTCACCAGATGATCCATTATCATGTTATCCTAATCATGAGATTCATGTGTTAGCAAATCTCAGCATTAACATAATCACCTCAACACTGCCCCTACTGCGGCTCTCTTCTCAAAATGAGAACGTTTTAGGTCTTAATCCACCACGCTAGCCTGGTGGAGATTAGCGGATTAAACACGCTACTGAGAACTTTTTGAAGACTGTCAGGTGTCCAGGTTTTCTCACGATGTTTTCCTTCACCATTAACGCAAGTGATAACTAAATTCTGCTCCGTACATGAATTTTAAAAATAAGAGCTGCGTGCCCTGATTGACCTTCGACACGCCTACTATCACTGCTTTGTTGTGTAATCTTGAGTCTGTCAAATTATGACCTTTCTCGCAACGATTTTTAAAATATTTTTTTATCACTGTACTAATTTTTTTTATTCTTTCTTAATTAAAAATTGGCTTTTTCATAGCTTAATTTAATAAGCAACTACAAGCAAAAACTGTAAGATAATGAAATTCTATTTTTCTTTTAAAGCTTTTATTTCAAACTCTCAATATTCTTTTATAAGTAACATTTTAAAAGCAAAATCGAATAAAGCTTTTTCAAGTAAAATTATAATCAAAACTGTATTATATAAAAGTGACTTCAAAGAAAATAACATACTGCGAGCCAGACCCTACCAGCCTTTATCATTTTATAGTTGAAAAATAATCGAAAACGATTAATGTCAAACGCAGAATGGAATAATAAAGCCTTTGAAATGTTCGGAGCAATAAAAAAATAATAAATTCAGCGATCAACTTGAATTCAATGTCATGTCTACTGAATTTGAAATGGAATTGTCCATACTCTGAAGGCTCGGAGGTAAAAGTAACGGTAATGGAAGTAACGGTTACGGTAACGGACCCGTTTGGAGGTGGAATTTCCAAAAAACCCTTCCTTAAACCCAGTTAGATCGACCGACCCATCTGCAACTGAGAGGCAACCCTGAAGGGGTTGCCTCTCGAATCCCTTTCCTCGCTCCGTTAAAATTCCCTTTTTTTCTTGTTCTAATTTTGAATGAAAAAAAATATTAAAGGTGAAATTACATATGAGAATGATGATTAAAAAGTTATCCTACATTACGGGTTGCAGACTCAAACCCAGGCTGATACCGATAATTCAGCCCTCATCAAGCTGTCTCCCTTTCCCAATCTCCCGCCAACAACGCCCTAAAACGAGGTCCGAGTCCCACTTGCCCTTAGTAGTGTTATTGCTAGTAGTTAGCTTAGGTTAAGTATTTAATTTCCACCCATTGGCGAGAAACCTTCAGGTCTCGCTAATAACCACTCGGTTACTTAGAAACGGTCTGCAAGGTCCATCTACAACCAATCAATTAGAAAAAAAACAAACCCAGGCTTTGTATCAATGTGACTTTTTCAATGTAATATACTTTCTTGTTAATCTAACACTCATAAAAAACGCCCACTTGGGTCAACCTGAGCCTTCAAATAACCTCTACAATGAACGGTCAAAGGTCAGCAGTGGACAATTGTTGGCTGATAAATGTAAAATAATGCTAAAAGAATTACTTTTACTAGTAAAAGCAAGTAAAGTACTGGACTATGGATACGAGTGTTTGACACTACTGACATACGGTGAAAACATCGTGAGGAAACCTGACCGTTCCTCCTTCCGTTCCGTTCTTCCTTCGTTCTTTCCCAATTATCGTGGGGTCAGCTTCCAGTCTAACCTGTATTTTACCCGGAGCGACTGCCATCAGACTGGACCTCCGCAACCCAGTTACTGGGTAATGCCGATATTCTAAGTTTAGACCGGTTGTCAGACCTTCGGGCTTCTGACTATCCGTAACGACTGTCATAGGTATTCGTATGACACCCGGGATCGACAGTTTAACGTCCTCTCCGAGGACGGAGAGACCCCTCCGTGCCTCGAGGACGTTAAACTGTTGATCCCGGGTGTCTCGAAGTGACGAACGAAGTCACGAAGTGAGTGAACTGAAGTGTAACGAACGGTCATCCATCCACGGACTGACCGCGGCAAGCGCTGCTTAACCTGGTTGTTAATAAGCCACGAGCCTCTCTATTAAATTACTTTGTAAGGGTATGATACTCGGGATCGACCGTTTGAAGTGAGGAATCGCCTCCTTCGGTTTTGTTTCGAAGTCGGTAAAAAATGTTTTAATGCATAAAAAACTGTTACCTTCAAGAATTTATGACCAGGTTTTTTACGACGAATAACCGGCTTCATATTAAATATTGAGGCTTTAAAATATTCGTCATGTTACGTATGGAGTAGGGAGTATTTTTAGGCTTTGTATCTTCAGTCTGATTTCCCTGGGGTAAAAACATTTTATTTGGTGTCGTACTAAGTTGAATATTTTGTTCGTTATTATATTTTTAGTGAGTTACGTATCGGGAACTATCGGTTCTGTCATGTTACGTTCTTCTGAGAACCGGTAAGCGAAAATGAGCCATTACCCTTTTTGGAAACCGTGGTTTTGAGATCAAATACTTTATTTTAGCTAAAAGAGCAGCATTTCCTATTTTTTTTGTGCTTTGTGCTATGTGCTTTAGTCATCATTCAGCCGAAAGACGTCCACTGCTGGACATATGCCCCCAAAAAGAGGGTTTGCCGTAATTGCCACGCTTGGTAGGCGAGTTGGCTATCGCATTAAGGTTGTTAAAGTACTCAGCGAACGCTGCTGCCCATCCTCTAGTGAATCCCTTAGTCGCCTTTTCCGAAACCCACTGGAAGGGATGGGGTAGTGCTATTCTTTAAGTCCGGCACTAAACGAGACCTTTGTTGTGTGCGAGACGTGTGCCTTAGTAGTGGTATTGAATGATTAGTGTTTGCAAAAGAAGATTCCGTAAGTAGTATATGCGAAGTTCACGGCCGCTTTTATTAGTGGTGAAGTATCGTAACAAGAACATAAATTAAAAACCCAGAACTATGAAACTTAAATCTTACTAACAGAAACTCTATAACGCTTTGCCCTACCCGGGAACCGAATTAATTGATCAAAGAAGCAGTTTTACCAAAACCGAGTACACAAAACCGGTAGTACGGGCATCGTCGAACATCCACAAAGTTGGATCGCTTAGCTCTGATAGCATAAGTTTCCGAATCTTGAAGTATGGCGAGAATATTTGGGCGGAATTTTTCGAAGCCCCCGTAAGTATTAAAACTTTGCTTTATGTGGCAAACTGTTCGAGATCCGGGGATTCAGAAGTAATTATGAGTTAATTTAAAAATTGTGAATAATAGACAGGGATAATCCAGTTTATTGTTTTATGGGGTTTGTGTTTTTATAGTATTTTTAAAGGGTCTTGAGATTTTATTTATAAGTATAAAAAGACAAGTTTGTATTGGTAGTTTTAATCTAGGATATACTTTTTCTTTATTGTTACATTTATTCATTGTATTGCTTATTAAATAGAATGTCTTAATTTTGTTTTGAACTGATAATATTACTTGAGTTTCTTCATTTCCTTATAGTAATACTACCGCCCGTCGTCCCAGGATGACACTGATTAATTGTCTTATCTATTGTGTTTATAATTACCGTGCTTGAGGTTTTAAAAGTACTTAACCAAGCACGGGCAGATTTCCTTTTAATTTTTTTAAAAATTTAAGTGCCTCGTTGGTCTAGGGCCACAAACGCAACTGCTAAGCTTGAAATCTTGGGTTCGATCTTCAGGTCGGGCAAAGTGTTATTGGGGTTTTCCGTGTGGAATTTCTCAGTAGCAGCCTGGAGTCTAGATGTGTACCGGGTTGATGGCAAATAATAATCCCTATTACATGGGACTTAAACATAACGGCAAAATGAGGGTGTACACCTCTGGAAACCCTTTCGGAGGCGTTATTTATTTTTATTTTATTTCATTTTTATTTCAGACAGTGTATGTCCTTATTGTGTTAGTAGCAGTGAACTTAAATTTATGTTAGTAACAAAAAATAATTTCATAGTAACTACAATAATCCATTTTCAATTCCATTAAAATTATATAAAGGCATTTGGTTTTCCTTATCAGAAGCAGCCATCGTACTATGCGTGGGTTTGCGGGCGAGGAGAAGCAAATTAAAGACTTTGAAATCAATTACAAGTCATACTTTGACAAACACAAAATGATGCACAAAGATAGACGACGTTCCACGGAGTACGTGGGGCGCGAGCGCACATGCATCCAATCCCAATTACTTAAGTTATTTTAATAATGATCACCATTAATAATCAACACCGGGGTTTTGATCGATAGCTCTGACGTTATCTGTCTAGCTTTTTGCGGGCCGCCTCCCCAGTCCCCGGTGTTACGTCAAGTCGACATTGACCGTTGTCATCTGGTAGATGTCATTCGTCCAGGAATCAATTAAGTTTGGCGTCGTCAAGCCAATTCTCTCGACGCGCCGTCATATAAATCCAAATTAAATATCATAAAATAATTATACAGTTTGATGAACCTATCCCACACTGCCGACTCTGGTCTTCCAGCTATTATCCTTAGGATTCTGTTGCTACTACCCCTAATTCGACGCATCAGTGAGGCTGACTTCTTGCGCATTAATGCATAAAAGTCATCCACTACCGCGTCTGCAAACATGCCCGAGGAACTGCTGAATCGAGTTATGTTATGTGTTTAGGGCGACATACAATCGGATATTATTAACAAAACCTAGACTTTGGTTCGACGTGATTTGATTATATAAATGAGTGTTGACCAATCCTTAAATACCCACCATTTCCGTGGCGGGAATATTCAATCCAATCAATCTATCAACGTATTAATGTAATATCGGAAAACCGAACACCCGAATAGTATTTTTAAAATCATTTGATCCAGCTATACATTCTTTTTTTGACCTGAATATTTTGATTCGAATACTCCGGTTGGAATCTTCTGGGTGGTTACCATGATCTGTTACTGTTAGAGCAGGAATGTTTTAATATTATTCCCAGAGTGGGAAAGTGACAGCGCTAGACAGCTCTCTAGCCCTATCTCTTACCCATTCAGATCAGGGGGATCGGACGTTCTCCGCCTTGTTCCGGAGGTTTCTCATGAATGCCGTTTTGATATGACTGGAGATGACTGATTTGGTCAAATAAAGGATGTCAAGTTGACTGCCTCTTTGGTCTAGCGGTCGCAAGTGCCATTGCTGAGCATAAGGTCCTGCGTTCGATCCCCAGGTCGGGCAAAGTGTTAATGGGTTTTTCCGTGTGGAATTTCTCAGTAGCAGCTCGGAGTCTGGATTTGTGCCCGGTCGATGGCAATAGGCTCGCCCTCTATTAGGCTGAGCATTCACTAGAGCTGTGCTAAGCTGCGTAGCGAGGAATGTGTTTTGTAAGCACCAATAGAATCACTTCATTTACCTAGCTTTGCTCTGCGCAGCTCTGGTGGATATGCGCTTAGCGGAGCGAGGTTTTTGTTCATAAAAAACAAGCGAAAAATGCGAGCGAGGGATGTGTTGCGAGGAATATGTTACGAGGAATGTGTTGGTAGGAATGAGTGCGAGGATTTGAAAATATGCGCCTACCAGTCAGTCAATAGATAGTGTTTGGAAGAGGATAATTTGTACACATTAACACTTTACACATTACACATTCCTCGCACAGCTCTGGTGGAAAGGGTCACACCGTTTCACATCCTCGCTACACATTTTCGCACTGCACATTTTCCTCGCACAGCTCTGGTGGATGTCCAGCCTTACATGGGACGTAAACATAACGGCGAAATGTGGGTGTACTATACACTCTGCCAACCCTTCGGGGAATACAGTCGTGAGTTTATGTTTAAAAGTTGTCAAGTGTATGAAATTTAGATGACGTTTACATTTTGACACCACCTCTTGGGATTCTGCTGGCTGCCATATTGAAAGAGGTTGATACAGGCCTTGGCCTTTTTCTTCCAGTCTACCGTCAACACCTTCCCTTAAGCCAATGTTCCTCAGCAGAATACATTAGAATATATTCAGAAGCCAGCATTTAGATTCAAATAAAACCGACTCAGTACTTTGACTTCAAATTTTATTTTCGCTCTTTGTGGTTTTACGCCCTATTTTACAGTTCGCTGTAAAAATATTTTTAGTATATAACGTAAAATGTTAGACGCTTTTTTTCAAGGAACAGGGCGATAAAGGAAACAATGGGTTTTCTTCTGTATAAAATATTTCTAATGAATTCCTGGAAAGGTTTCTCGCCCTCGGAAAGAGGTACCTCAATTAGTATAATCAGCCCATTAGTCTCCCACTGGTGGGCACGGGCCTTTCTCGGAATGAGAGGGGTTTAGGTCTTATTTTACCATGCTGGCTTTGTTAGTAGAATTAAACACGCCATCGAGATTTTTTTTGGAGCCTTCTCAGTTGTGCAGGTATTTTCTTGATGTTTTCTTTCACTGTTAACGCAAGTGATAATTCAATTCTGATTCGGAAAGTTATTGGTGCGGGCCGGGGTTGGACTTAGACTCTCTTGCATGGAAGGCAAGCGTTCGACCGCTAGGCCCTCACTGCGACTCCTCAATGAGTAACCAGGCTTATTTTGCTTAAATTTTTAATTTTTCTTTAAGCGTATCTTAGGGTCACGCCAACACTGTCTCTTTTCTCACTAGCCCATAAACCCAATGACCAGCACTTTATTCCACAATAATTATACATCATCAACTCCGCCTATCCCAGTCCACTGCTGGACATAGGTATCTTCCAAGTTGTGCCACAACACCCGGTCCCTCATCTTCCACATCCAGTTACCCCCCAGCTAACTTCTTCAGATCGTCGGCCCATTTGGTAAGGAGGCGTTCTACGCTGCGTTTGCCGATTAGCGGTCTCCACTGACTCGTCTGCTCTAACAGCCACCTGTCCTTAGATAGACCACATGAACACTGCCACTTCAGCTTCCTGATTCTACGAACTGTGTCGGTCACTCCGGTACTTCTTCTAGTAATGTACTACAGACCGAATTTCGGTCACTGCCGCTAATTTCCCAACGAAGACTACGCTACGCAAGGATACATTATTGTACACAAGAGTGTGCGTAGACACAGGTACTTCTCTCTTCTACTTCCCCACTCTCATAGTCTGAGGGGATGGCAATCCGACACGACAGGAGGAGATCAGGCCCAGGACCGACGGCTTTACATGTTCTCCGAGGCACCGAGGGTGTCTCGATATGTTAAGAAAACGGTCATCCATCTATGGGACTGAGCGCGGCCCGTGCAGCTTAACTTCCCAGATCTATCGACCCGCGCGGCTGTTACTTAGCCAGGAGCCCCTCTTTTTCTAATAATCTCATTTCGAATCTTATCCTTAAAAGAAACTCCAAGCATAGCGCCCCATGGCTCGCTGAGCAACACGATACCTGAGTTCCTTAAACTATCTGCTTCACTTTGTAGATAATTTACATAGTAAAAGGCTGGAACATAAAGTACAAAGCACACATCACACGCCATATACTTCCACCACACAGTTTCTCCTTCAATGCGTACAGTTTACTTGTTAGGTCACAAAGTTTAAAATTTCAACCAAGCGTTATATAATTTATGCATTGGTAACGTTCATAGATGGCTTTATCGCGTTTCACGGACGATTTGGCGGATCAAACCCGCCGTTTAGGGTTTACACTGTCGCGTTATTCTAAAAAAATAAACTTTAAAAAAAAGTAAAAACCGACTTCAAAGAAATACTAAAAGGAGTAAAATAATTACCATAATATAAAATTAACAGTTTCAGAAGTCGGTGGCTTCTATTTGCTTCAGTGTAGAGTTGCACCGACTTCTGAAACTGTTAATTTTATATTATGGTAATTATTTTACTCCTTTTAGTATTTCTTTGAAGTCGGTTTTTACTTTTTTTCAAAGTTTATTTTTTATTAAAAACGTTTTAGTGTCATAATTTTAACACCCTCCTTCATAACCCTTCTTTTTGGCTTTGACGTAGTCGGGCATAAAAAGTCCTTTCAAATGATACCTTACACGATATAATGAAAACATTCCAAAGGGGGGGAGGGGGGGACACGCACCCCCTCCTCTTTTCAAGTAGTCAGTTCCCAACAACAAATATAAACAAAGCAATATTAGTGATTTGAGAATTTTGCTTTGATCCGACGAGGAGTTCCGTTCCATATCTCTGAAGTTCATGGTCTGATCATAACAAAATTTAAATGGGACCAATCGGAAAGTATACCCTTCCGAACAAAAAAAGATTTTTTCAAATCGGTTCATAAATGACGGAGATATGAGGTAACACACATAAAAAATAAAAAAAATAAAAAAAAAAATACAACCGAATTGAGAACCTCCTCCTTTTTGAAGTCGGTTAAAAAGGGTTATTTTTATCGTCGAGAGAATTTTTGCTTTCTTTTTTGTTTAGAATTAAACGGTTTACCGGTTAATGTGTGTTTATTGCTTTATCTTATTTTTATATGCCTGTTTTCCGGCCTATTAATTTCTAGGCCGCTTTGTCCTTTCCCTGTTTTTGTTTTGATGTCATCATTCGCGGTTATGTTTTTTATGACGCGCAGACGTGGTAATATCATCGAGTTTCTGGTTTCATACGAAGCGAATGCTATTTGTTCCGGTTCTTCCATAAATAATTATTCTATCACAGTGTGACTATCGACGATATACCTGATGTGATAACGATATACCTGTGTGCAATAGTGATGATTTTTACAGACATTTTAATGCGTCAAACAGTCGTCAGAATCAGGACGGGCCAGCCTGTATTATGTCCCGAGTTGCAAAACTGTAGCTCGGGACATAAACCCTGCTCACATGAGAGGGCTCCAAAAAATTCTCGATGGTGTGTGTGTAGTCTGCTAACTCGCACCAGGTCAGAGTGGGAGACTAAAGGCTGATTTACACGAGGACAGTTTCTCGAAGCGAGACTCGTACTGTCTTTGTCTTTCTCTACGATGAAAACAGAGATAGCACGAGACTTGCTTCGAGAAACTATCTCCGTGTAAATGAGCCTTAGGGCTTTAACTTTTCCTATTCTGATGAGAAGCCCGTGCGCAGTATTGGGACAGTGATGGGCAGATTATTGGGTACCACCCATCCATCGCAAATAATCTCTTCTAGCATCGTTTTTGCTTACAGTATTTCTGTTTATTCCATTACAGTTTATAAGGATGTTGTGTATGTATTTTCCTTGTTATTAATTTTCGCTGCTTCGTCGGGTCGGAGCTTAACCCAATTAGCTGGTGTTGTCAGCTTTTAAGCTCATATCCTGGCAGGACTGACATGATTATAATAAAATGTAATTTTGTCAATCAATTAGTTTTCGTGCATTTTGTTTTTTTTTTAAATCACAAATGTGAAAGTTTGTATGTTTGTTACTCAATAACACATAAACGGCTAAACGGATTTGGATGAAATTTGGTACAGAGGTAGACCATATCCTGGATTAATACATAAAGTACTTTTTATCTGCCTTTTTGGTGTAGTGGTTGTGAGGTTCTTGGATCGATCCCTAGGTCAGGCAGTGTATTGGGTTTTCCCGTGTGGGATTTCTCAGTAGCAGCTTGGAGCCTGGATTTGTGCCCGGTAGATGGCAATAAGCCCGTTACCTATTACATGGTGCTTAAACCTAACGGTGAAATGAGGATGTACAGTCAGCTGCACCAACTAGTTACGACTCTCACGAACAAGTTTGTTCTTGGGGGGGTAACCAAGTAGTGCAGCTGACAGTACTTCAACTATACACCTCTGTTCAACCCTTCGGGGAATACAGGCGTGATGCTACGTTGTACTTCTTATCTGGGTACATGGAGTAGTTCCCTAAGAATGCGAGTCAAACAGTTCTATATAAAGAAGAGGCTGTGTTAAACGATTCAAGTCAAGTGTTAAAGAATTCAATTTCTAAGATAATTAAGTATGTTCTACAGATAGTTGTTCCGAGTTTGGGTGTTTGTGCGTGTGACATTGTGTCTCTAAAAGCACCTATCACGTACAAGCAGTGAGAGCCTTGCGGTTGAATGCTCGGTTTTCATGTAAGAGGGTCTGAGTTCGAACACGGTCTGAACCTCTGTCTTTTCAAATATATTCGGATTAGAATTTGATTTTAACGGTGAAGGCAAACATCGTTAGAAAACCTGCACATCTGAAAGGGCGTAAATAAAAAGTTGTTGATTGTGTGTAGTTCACCATCCCACATCAGGCCAGCGTGGTGGACTAAGGTCTAAACCCTTCTCGTTCTGAGAAGAGGCCCATACCCAGCAGTGGGAAAGTAATAGCACAGTCTACCTATATCTTACTCCTTACAGTCGGTCAAAGTAGAACATTGTCGCAGAGCAATCGTGCGGGGGGTTGCGGGGTGAAGGAGCGGAGGTTATGTCCCGAGTAGCCATACTGCATACTTGGGACATAACCTCCGCTCCTACATAATTTTGACATTTCATAGGAACTGTCAAATGTATGAGCGTTGACCCACTGTATGTAGTAAGTAGGTACACTGTGGTAATAGGATGATTATGAAACGCACTCATCGTCAGAATATCTTAACGTTTTTCAATGTTCTATTCCTTTATATACCAATACGACGATATTCTTGTATTAACCCGCGGGGCACACATAGCCGAGTGAGGGAAGTTACGAGAACTACGGGAAGTCGGCACTGGCAGTTATTTGACGTGGAATCTTGTATAGAAGTTGTACCAGCTAGCTCTGGATATATTATGTTGTATTGTATAGAAATGTGTTGAAATTTATTTATAACTAGCTGTACCCGGCGTATTTATTCATAAATAGCTGTACGCGTTGCAATACACTTTTTCCTACTTACAACCTACCTACTACTTACCTACCTTCAGAAACAAAATCAAAATAGTAACAAAAAGTTAAAACCATTTTCATGCGGTATACAAATGAAGAATATGGACCTATCTGAGATAATCATTAGAACTTAAAACGGAATATTTACCTACCATGTTTGATCACGGATGAACATTCATATATATCAAATAATAAACATGGTAAATATCCCGTTTTAAGTTCTAATGATTGTGTTAGTGACCATGTCAGTTTAAAAACTTATATACCTGAGATAATTTGTTTTTTTTTTAAATATCAAAATCTTCTTTCATAAGAACCTTCTCCAGAAAATTAAGAAAACAACAAAAAAAAATTTTGCGAAATCGGTTCAGCCGCTCACGCGTGATGCCGTGACCAAGGGAAATAGGGATTCATTTTTATATACATAGATGTGTTTTGTTGAAATTTTAAGAATATAGATAATTATCGGATGTATATAAAAGCACTTTAAAATTAATGAAAATATTAACAAAAATGTTTAAGGTACACTTGAAAAATAATGCTTTCCACTACAAAATTACCTAATGGTTTGCACAATAAAATTAATGGCTTGCACCAGAATCAATAAAAAACCATTTGTTTCTCAACGCACCTATTAAACGAATGGTGGAAAGTGATCAGCGAAGCGAATTGTTTCTGGCACTTTTGAAGTTAGAAGTATTAAAATTAAAGTGCAAACAGTTCCGTTTGGGTCCGAAACTAGTCGGGCAATCCCGAAAAATGCACGTGAGTAAACCGTAACTAATCATAAAGACTTATCCCTTTATTGGGCAGACTTTACATTAAGGTACATACGAAACCACAATTATTTGGCGTCACTAGCGATCTTATCATGTTGCCTAAATACATGTTGGTGGTGGTGTGCGCTGTGCCCGTTTAGGGTGCCTTTCCACCAGAGATGTGCTATGCAGCTATGCTGCGAGAATGTAAAAGCTAAGCTACGAAACTATGTGACCGTTTCCACTGATGCTAAGCTATGTAGCTGTGTGAGGAAGATGCGCATCTCGAGCTATGCGACGCATCGACAATAGGGAAGATACGGGGAGGGGCGGCGCGGTGCTCTGCACATAGTTACACCACCCGCGACCATCCATAGCACGCATCCATAGCTCGCATCCATAGCACACATCCATAGCACGCATCCTTCCATATAAAAACGTAGCTTAGCTGAATTAGTTTCCATCAGTGCTATGCTATGTAGACCGATGAATATGATTGATAGTGTAACCTCCACCCGTTTTATAGGCACCTAATAATTAGGACGGTGTCTAAATAAAAAAACGAGTGTGTCCAAAAATAAAACGTATAATAAAAAAAAAATGGCGACTATGCGGAGGCACACAAATTTGTAAGGTCGTGGGTTTACGGCCGTCTGTTGTCACACCTGCAGTGAAAGGGACTTCCCTGCAGAAATTCGGCAGCAGTCCTCCCAGGCCGGAGATGGTGGGTGGCCGATGATGCACGATGGCGCGGCGAATATGGCGGGAAGGTGCAGCGGAGCGACTTGCTCAGCGCGCCACGGATGATGTATCTTCGCCGTATGCCGTAATCTTGTACGATGAAGGTTAATCGGGCAGTATTAACCTGGCCGTAGTTCCCAAATTCGGGAATTTAAAACTTTCACATGATTGTTAAAATTAAATAATTACGTCCACTTTCACTTTTTCAAACTCAAACTCAAAACTCATTTATTCAAAATAGACTAGAATGACTTAGTTCTTTTTGAACGTCGATTTTACAATATAGACATCCCCCAAAAAGCCCTCCCTTCACCGCTTCCTAGTGTTTTAATTAAGTACTACTTATTAGGTACTAATTTAAACATCTTTGTTGGAAAGGCACCCTTAAGGTCGATGCGTTCTTAGCATAAGGTGATCATTCTTACAATTTCGATAAAATCGACGTTAAACTCGGACTAGTGGGGTGGTTACAAGCACTGTACTCGTTTCTGCCCTTTATAGGGTTATTACAGAATTCCAAGAACAAAGCTTCCAAAGAAGACGAAGCTTAAAAAAAATAGTAATAAAATATTCAGCTCCTTTCAGGTAATAGTTTATAAGTTTCTTGCTCTATTTTACAATATTCTTCTATGAAAGTACCCGTTCCCTGAAACCAAAATGGGTCACGAATATCTCTTGCAAACGAATACCGGAAAAATATTTCTCAGACTTGAATGAACAGGAATGCGGTACATATTATACGTAAGAGATTTTTTATTGTATTTTTTACATTAATACATAATAAATAAATCAGCTTGTACACACGGCTACGGATCAAGCTATACATTTCCAGTATAAGCTGATCTCGCATTGTGTAGGATTTCCTTACAATGAGAGGTCAGTGTAAACTGGAAATGTATAGCTTGATGTGTAGCCGTGTGTACAGCCGCGGACTCGAAATGTATGTCAGATTTCAAATTCGATTCCATAACACACTGTGCGCAATAAGGTTCAAGATGTCATAGCAACAATACAGAAGTATTAGTTTTTAAAATTGTGAAGCTTCGATTATAGCAAAGAGGCTATTAATCACTTTTTGATGTTATGAACTCTTTTTTAGGTATTTGTGTCTAGTCAAAAGTTGTATAGAGTGAATTTGATTGAATTTACTAAATAGGTTGATTTCTTTTTCTATGCTACCTAGTATAAATATACTAGGTAATCGAAGCTGAATTTGCGAAAAAAAACAGCTTTTCCCTACAAAGTCTCAAGTACTGTAATTATAGACACAATAGATAAACAATGGCACTGACGATCCGGTTCGTCGGTCGGGCCGCTAGCGGTTAATATGTTCGCATAACTCGTCAAAATGTAGGTAACAGCTGTTTTTTTTTCGCGATCTCATGTTTGGTCCCATAGTAAAAGTTGTTCATAATGATGAGTACAATGACCTCTTAAGAGGTTGTTAGTGTTTTTCCAATAACCCTGTATACAGACACAAAAAATCAACAAAATACAAGACGAATAAAAATATAAAATAAACTTACATTATATTTACATTATTACAGGACGAGGAGCTCGTGGCTAAATAATTACAGCCGCATAGACCGATCTTCCGGGTTAAGCCACGCTTGCCGAGGTCGGTCTGTGGATGGGTGACCATTTACCATAGCGATTTTCCTCCGTGCCTCGGAAAGCACGTAAAGCCGTTGGTCCCGGCTGTCATTTGTAGATCTTTGACAGTCGTTACTGTTGGTCAGAAGCCAGAAAGTCTGACAACCAGTCTTACCAAGAGTATCGTATTACCCAGTTACTGGGTTGTTGAGGTCTGATAGGCAGTCGCTCCATGTAAAATACTGATATTCAGCTGCATCCGGTTCGACTGGAAGCCGACCCCAACATAGTTGGGAAAAGGCTAGGCAGATGATTACAGGACTGCCTCGTTGGTCTAGTGATCGCAAGCGCGACTGCTGAGCGTGAGGTCTTGGTTTCGATCCCCAGGTCGGACAAAGTATTATTCGTTTTTTCCCTGTGGAATTTCTCAGTAGTAGCCCAGAGTCTGGATCTGTGCTCGGTTGGTGGCAATAGGCTCGACCCCTATTACACGGGACTTGAACTTAACGGCGAACTGTGGGTGTAATATATATCTCTGCCCAACCGTTCGGGGAAGACAGCCGTGAAGTTATTATGTAAACTTACATAAAATACAATAACAATACTTACTTTTTTGTATTATAACTTTCGTGAGACAAATTCGTAGTTATGATTAGTTACGGTTTACTCACGTGCATTTTTCGGGATTGCCCGACTAGTTTCGGACCCAAATGGAGCCCTTATTCATAAGCTGATAACGCGGCGAGATAGCGAGTCGAACATGATCTCACATCACATGAGTAGAACATGAACGTGATCAGCTCATGAATAAAGGCTCCATTTGGGTCCGAAACTAGTCGGGCAATCCCGAAAAATGCACGTGAGTAAACCGTAAATAATTGTAAATAAAAATACTTACATGTTTTGCCTGTTAATAAAATGTAGCACAACTTTTAGTTCAGATTAGTTAGCGCTCAACATAATCGGTACCAGTGTTTTAAACTGTTCAGCGCTCAAGACTTTAATAAGAACTAAACTTCTTAAGTTCTAACTATTTTGTTCGCTATCTTAACAAAACTAACTTAAATCAACCCAAAGCTCCGGCTAATGAAAAATCCATTTCGGATTTTACTTTTTAAAATAGAATCTCGGGGAAAAGGTAAAGGAACTGATTCCCATTCGTTATCTTGGATATCCCGGGGATAACGGCGGGGAGATTCTTCTTACTTACCTTTTATGCGCTTATTCCCCGGGGCGACTGTTTTTTTAAGCATTGATGGTTTACGGCAATGTGGATCCTTTGTTTTCATTCATTAATTTATTCATTCAGCCGAAAGATGTCCACTGTCGGATATAGGCCTGCCCCAAGCCATGTTGGGGAAGGTTTGATATAATCGCCACGCTTGGCAGGCAGGTTGGCGATCGCAGTGTGGTTGTTAAAGTACTCAGAGAACGCTGCTGCCCATCCTCTAGTGAATCCATTAATTGCCTTTTACGACACCCACGGGAAGAGATGGGGTAGTGCTATTCTGTATTTCTGGCACCACACGGAACACACACGGAATCTGTGTTTAGGATTAAGCTACTTCGTAGTGTCGTATGGCTACTTATGTCCGTGCAGGGACGGATTAAGATTACAATTCCCCTCCGTCGTCGGGCAGAGGTGAGAAACCTGGGACCATAATTGTGCCCGAAAAATAGCAGTAAGCTTGCATGGTACTAAATACAAGAGGAGACACGTTTACAGACTCCTGTAATAAGAGAACACCTCTGCTTACCCATTCCTATTACCCATGAGGAGGAAAGAGGTATGGTGTTCCTTCAACGAATAAAAAAATAAACTTAAAAAAAAAGTAAAAACCGACTTCAAAGAAATACAAAAAGGAGTAAAATAATTACCATAATTTAAAATTAACAGTTTCAGAAGTCGGTGGCTTCTATTTACTTCAGTGTAGAGTTGCACCGACTTCTGAAACTGTTAATTTGAAATTATGGTAATTATTTTACTCCTTTTAGTATTTCTTTGAAGTCGGTTTTTACTTTTTTTTAAAGTTTATTTTTTATTAAATACGTTTTAGTGTCATAATTTTAACCCCCTCCTTCATAACTCTTCTTTTTGGCTTTGACGTAGTCGGGCATAAAAAGTCCTATCAAATGATACCTTACAAGATATAATGAAAACATTCCAAAGGGGGGGAGGGGGGGACACGCACCCCCTCCTCTTTTCAAGTAGTCAGTTCCCAACAACAAATATAAACAAAGCAATATTAGTAATTTGAGAATTTTGCTTTGATCCGATGAGGAGTTCCGTTCCATATCTCTGAAGTTCATGGTCTAATCATAACAAAATTTATATGGGACCAATCGGGAAGTATACCCTTTCGAACAAAAAAAGAATTTTTCAAATCGGTTCATAAATGACGGAGATATGAGGTAACAAACATAAAAAAAAATACAGACGAATTGAGAACCTCCTCCTTTTTGAAGTCAGTTAAAAAGGAGGATCCTCCAACCAGGCGGAGTCTGATGCCTGGCGGGCTACTGCCCAACGGTTGATGTTGAGCGGTTGTATACAAGGTTAGTCAGAAAGGGGGTACTAATCCGCGGGCTACTTAAAGTATCATTGTTAAAGCAAAAGTAACAAAATTCAATCATTTATATTTCCATGAAAAATTATTTTTATTTAGTTTTTTAATTTTCTTCATACCTGCTTTAGTTACGAATTCATAAAATAGAACGTCTAATACGTGACTCCAAATATGTCCTAAAATGTAAACACAGCTTATCATAGCTGAGGATAGATAGATTTTAGCGATTTTGTTTTTTGATCTTCGAAGTTTCGAACTGCTATTTCTCTAGAATTTTGGGGAATGTTCTAGAACAAAAGTTATTCATTATTATGTGTACTTTAACACCCTTTCGGATTAGTACCCCCTTTCTGACTAACTCTGTATAATATGCTATCCGTGTGTCACATCTTAATATCGCGTTATAGGATTTTGTTTTGACGTCATCTCGAGTTATTGTAAATGTCGCGTAGTCCGTATGTGGCGTGGTAGATGTCGCCACACCCACCATGAAAGTTTTGTTATTTTAATGTGTTTTATTGATTATACCTAGTAAGACTGTGAGCTAATTTGAAGTAACCCATATACAAGGTTAGTCGGAAAGGGGGTACTAATCCGCAGGCCACTCTGATGACGATTTTAAAGCAAGTGTTAAAATTTCAAAATTCGATATTTTTTTATTTCCATGTAAAATAATATTTATTTTTATTGACAGCTGATCACAGCTGAGGATAGAAGATAGATCTTAGCGTATGTTTTTGTAATTTTTGAACAGCTATTTCTCTTAAAATATTGACTTTTGGAGAAAGTGGTAGAACAAAAGTTACTCATTGTTATGGGTGCTTTAACTCCGTTCGGATTAGTACCCCCTTTCTGACTAACCTTGTATAATAGTGATCAAGTGTATCGGGAATCCAGATGAAGTAAAAAAAATTATGAACGAAAGAAGTCCCCGAGGAAACAGGAAAACAAAACGTTTTTTTTCAAACAAACTTTGTATTTCCCTTTGTTTTATGCAAGTCCAGTTTTGCACACGTAAAACAATTCTGCACTCAGTTTTATTTCCATTTTTTTCAATACTAAAATCCCTTGCCAGCTTTCCGAATGTTAGTTTTTACGGTGCATGAATTTATGCTTTTCAAAAAAATTGCGTCCTTCGAAAAATCCGGCAAATCCACTTAACGCTAGCCAATCACGTCACGGTAGCGGGCCGACATCCCCCGACGTCCTCCGATATCCCCCGAACGTCCTCACACGAGGTCACTCTTGTCCCGAGCGTTTCCGGGGTCCGTCATCGTCGCCATTTCCTGTGACACGCGTCGTCCGCCATTATTCCAGCCGACGTGTGACGGAAGTCGCCGAGCGCGCCCGAAGGCGATCGTTCGGAAATTTGAATTGGGAACTATCTGAGTAGCTGTTGTGTAGGGTTGTCAGGTTAGCTATAAATGTATTTTAATACGTGCTATGATGTAATGACGTACCTTTTGATACCTTGAGGCGTAGGGGGAACTAGTGTTAATGTGTATGGGTATGTGTATGGGGGTATGGGTTGAAGCACAAAATATTTATCAACTTAGGGTACAATTACTGTTACATGCGTTTGAATTCATGTAATTTTTTCAAAGTTCATAGTCTACTGGTTACACAGATTTACCCTGCACAGGATATAGGCAGAGGCAACAACAATAAAAAAAACAAAAAAAAAATTATTCTTACAAACGCGAGTTTAGCTCCCTAACTGCGCGGAGCGATAATTATTATCATCTAATTTACTTCCGATAGCATTTTTTTATCTTTTTTGCGTGCAATTTTAATCTATACCAGTAATAATTATACGAATTCGTTTATATTCTGTACTGCTAAAGTTTTTTCTAACTAAAGCGCTTATTACACTTGGCTGAATTTAGTCTTCTAAATTCAGAAGCAACTTAAGCGCGTCAGGAAGGCAGGAACCATCCTGACTGGCTAATTAGGATCCTTATCGTCCTAACTCTTATTACACTTCCCTAAATCCTAATTAAGATTCCTAAATTCAGAGTAGTGTAATAAGCCTTTAAATGGAACAAGACATCAAACTTAATACAATACTGCATGCAACTCACTCTTAGTTTCCACCACGGCAACCATCCCCCGAAATCCCGCCTAAAAACCTAAATATTTAAACAAATCCTCTCACAAGATTTGAAAACCCTAGCCACGTGTGCCAAATTGGGTAGCAAAGGCTGCAATGCAGATTTACGGGATCCTCGTACTATGGCGGTGCGATATTGAGGTCTCATCTCACTCTCTGATGAATTTGAATATTAGATCGGTTACCTAACCGTTTGTGAGGTTATAAAGCTCTGGTAGATTAGCGAATGGAGCGATCAGGAGATTATTGTAGCCCAAAGTCTAGTAGAGTATTGTAGTAAGGGCAGGCTAAGGAAATGATTGGCCTGCATGCGACGGGTTAGGAGTTCCGTCGCCCGATCAGTAACAGGGGGTCCACTCCCTAAGCACGAAATCCGTAGTTTCGGCCTTAGTTACGAGCGTTTCCTACTCCCTATAACCTACGGACATACGATTATTTCGGGGCCCAAACTGAGAATGAATGACAACACGATTTGACAGTTGTCCCTACTACTGATGTGTTTTTGCCCGTCCGAAAAGTTGAACTTGACACTTGTTTTGTTCACTCCTACGTTTCGGGCTACTTCGTTGACGGACTTAGGGAGTAGGCCCCAGGCCTGAGAAGGTGGCGCGCAGTGTTCCGCGCGCGCCTCTCAGGACGACGTGGGGCCCTAGCCTCTCTCCTACTCCAACTGTGGGGCCTACCCCATAGTAGGAAAGGTCCGCCAGGGGCTGGTGGACCAAGGAGTATCGGTTTTGCGGTACATGCAGCTGCGAATCCCGCGACCCTGGCCAAAAGTCAGGAGAAGGATCACCGTGGGTTTTTATTTAGCCGGTAAGAGTCCGGTGTATCCCTTCGCTTTCCCAGGGCGAAGGGAATCTGTTGTGTTTGCACCGCGGTGGTAGGTACTAACTACGGGACACGACTAACTCAAACGCTGGGTAGAGACACACGAATTAATCATTGTCTCCACGGCCTCATCTATACCCGGAAACCAAAACTGCGATCTGGTCTCTGCCTTAGTTTTAACAATCCCTAAATGTGAGTTATGCAATTCTTTCAAAACTTTACTACGTAACATTTCCGGTAGCACGACCTTATGTCCTCTCATTAAACATCCGTTCTCGTATGACAATTGGGTTTTACACAAATAATAGGGCTTAATACGTAAATCTACAATTTTTTTAGGCCAACCATTAAGAACTAAATTAACAACACTGTTTAAAGTAACATCCTTATTGGTTGCATCTTGCAACTCGTCTAATGTTACTGGCAAGCTACCCTCTACGACAAAGTGGACGTAGGACGCGCGGTTGATGAGCGCGGCGGCCGCAGCCATGAGAATCCATGAGGATTTTCCCATGTTAATAAAGCTAAGGCAACGATGGCGTGTTGACCAAGATGCCTACTTTAAAGACTGGCTGGAAGTAATAACTCAATCTTCTTTTCTCGTATCGTCACGAGCTACAGGTACAAGAATCGCTCATGTTGTGGTGAAAAGATAAGCCAGCAAGGTTGGTAGCAAGGTTGACTACTCAGTCAGTCAGGCGACAGACACAATGAAAAGTTCGGAAATATATGGAATATAACTTTCGTGAAACACATTCATATTTAAGATTAGTCACGGTTTACTCACGTGCGTTTCGGGATTGTCCGACTAGTTTCAGATAGAAACGGAGTCGAACGTTCGACTCGCGACCTCGCCGCGTGTTCAGCTCTTGATTATGGGTTCTGTTTGGGTCCGAAACTAGTCGGACAATCCCAAAAAATGCACGTGAGTCAACCGTAACTAATCTTAAATATGAATGTGTTTCACGAAAGTTATATTCCATATTTTTCCGAACTTAACCTTAAATAAACAGTATATGGAGTGGTCTTTTGCCCAGCAGTGAGATAAAATAAACACATTTCTTATTTCACTGCTTATTAACAAACACCACTATAATAAACTACTATAATAATATGACGACACGTTTGGTGCAGTGGCTAAGCGATTGGCTTTTGCGCTACGGGTCGTGGGTTCGATTCCCACACGGAACAAACATTTGTATGGCCAACAGATGGTTGTTTCGGGCCTGGGCGTTTGTTTGTGAGATTTGTGTCTGTAAACGATACAAGATACACACGATACAAGAGAAATCTCAGTGAGGGGCAAACTTAAAAAAAAAAAAAAACATGCCATTATAATCTTCTGATCACTTCATTCACTACTTTACCGGAGATCTAAATATATCTCCTAAAATTGCTTCATCAGATCATGATACAATTTATACGGAACCACTTAGAAAACTCAACACTAACTACAAAAACCCAATAAGAATCATTCAAATCGGAACATAATCACCAGAGTTTTGTGGGAGAAAATGCATCTGTGTGGAATTGAAAACAAGTCTTGTTTGAAGTCTTTGAACAGTGTTTATTGACAAAAAAGCGTCTCAACGTACAGAAAGACAGACAACAAAGTGATCCTATATGGGTTCCATGCAGTTATTTCGAGGAACGTACCGCTAAAAACGACAAAACAACTATTAGAAAAGTATTGGCAATATACATCACTCGGACCAATATCGGACGCAATTCAACTCTAGCTCGCAGTTCTAAAATTCAATATTCAATTAATCGATTCCACATGTGGAACTGAGGAGCTCGTGGCTAAATAATTACAGCCGCATAGACCGATCTTCCGGGTTAAGCCACGCTTGCCGAGGTTGGTCTGTGGATGGGCGACCATTTACCATAGCGAGTTTCCTCCGTGCCTCGGAAAGCACGTAAAGCCGTTGGTCCCGGCTGTCATTTGTAGATCTTTGACAGTCGTTACTGTTGGTCAGAAGCTAGAAAGTCTGACAACCAGTCTTACCAAAGAGTATCGTATTACCCAGTTACTGGGTTGTGGAGGTCTGATAGGCAGTCGCTCCATGTAAAATACTGATATTCAGCTGCATCCGGTTCGACTGGAAGCCGACCCCAACATAGTTGGGAAAAGGCTAGGCAGATGATGATGATGTGGAACTAAGGACTTGGCTTAAATTTTCCGTGCGTCCACTGGTGATTATATTTTTTTTTACATGGCGATTAACATGGCACGTCCCTCCAACATCTGTCTTCAATGTGTGTGTGCATATGCATAATGAGTAATCGTGTTTGTATTTGATATTTAGTAGATTTATTGCTCGACTAGTGCAGAATTAAAGTGACTGCTCGACAAGACGCACGTGTGTATTCATTCAAACTTTTTTTTTTAAATTCTTTTTTAAATTACCAGGGATTTTTGTACATAAAAATGACGATGACAATCCCATCGTACCTTTTCCTAATTACTAACAACTACAATCCTTAACCTTAGCTAAGCAAGAATATAGCATTCTTACTGCACCAGAATTTGGTTCAGCTAGAATGCTACGAAAAGCACCAACATCCATATAATTCAATTTAAATTGCCTTAACATTTGGTCTCTTTTATTAGCATTACGGACACATTCCATTAGTCGGTGTTGCACATCATCAATTTTTCCACAGATCTCACAATTAGGTGAGTTCACTTTTTTCATTAAGAAGGCAAAGCTTCTACTAGGAATATGTCCGGAACGCAGTTGATATGAGGTCACAATTTGCTGTCTGTTTAACCGAGCGCTTAGATCATTCAAACTTCCAAACGGTACTATACTGTTAATTAGTGTCGTCAAATCTGTCGAGCGACTGAGCCATGTTTTTGTTTAAGTTTGGCCTACAGTTGCAGCACACATCATCTGCGTTGAACGAATGACGCGTTGTAAATATTCTTTCTTACACATTTTTACTTGCAGTTTTTAGTGTCAATGGAGGCGCGTGCCATGTTATCGTAGTTGATCTCTAACGCGTCATCCTACCTGAGCGATCTACAAGCGACGCGAAGTGGCGCGGCGCGACGCGAAAACAACAAACAGTCGATACCTATTGAAGTGGCCTACGTGACCAAACGCACGTGGAGTGCGGTGCGGCGCGGCGCGGCGCGAAGCGAACGCTGTCAGTTGGCATGATATTTTCACGCGAACTGGATGCGGTTCCGTACAGTGCTACTGAATGAACGCGGCGCGCGGCGAGCGGTCCGCGAGCTCGTAGGACAAAGCCGCCGCTTCGCACCGCATCGCGTGTCACCGCATCGCATCGCTTCGCAATTCGCGTCGCTGTAAACCGCCTACGTAAGACGTTGCGTTATAGTTTTATTGTCCAGTTTCTTAGCAAGAATGCATTTACTTATACACGCTGACATTTAATTGGTTGTTTTGCTAGAAAAACGTTATTCAGACCATGGTCTAGTACAATTAAAATGCATCAAATAAGCAAAAACGTCATTGGTCTTTAAAAAAAACTCAAAAAAGACACCACCGAAGACACAAGGGCCCTGCGCAGTCGGCGCCATGATGGTTCAAGTTATTTGCCAGGAACTTTACCGCGATTGCCGCCATGAGTACTTTAATGTTTAGGGGCCGTTCAAATATTACGTAAGCAGATTTATTACAATTATTTACCCCCCCATCCCCCTTGTCAGCAAAAGTAAGCAAAGCTCTTTCCCCCTCCCCCATGCTTACGTAAACATTTTTCAATTATAAATGTATTTTTTTTATACTATAATTATAATGATATAATCATAATTTTAATAATAAGAAAATAGATTTCGGATAGGGATTAGATTTTACTGATACAGTATTAAACATAGAGTAAGGGACAAAAATATTATAATCTTACGAACATAACAAACTTTTCAAGCGTAGACAATGTGAGGGTTGCCATTCGCGCAAAAAAGTAAATAACTACCGATGACGTAATCATCATCTAGACTCCACTACCCCCCATGTCATCCAAAATAAGCAAAACAAAGACCCCCCCATAGTGCTTACGTAATACTTGAACGGCCCCTTACGGTTAATGTTTGAACACGTTTGAGCAACAAGACTTTAAGAAAGCCCAGATTTTGTTTTCTTTAATTATTTTTTTTTGATGCATGGCTATTTTCCTGGAACGTGGTCTGTACAACGTTTGTTCTAGTAAAATAACCAATTAAAAGTCAGCGTGTATATAAAATATCATAAGAGTTCTTTTTCTTCCACATTTTTTACTTGGTGAAGATGACATAATGCAGCCTTTGTTCGTACAATGTTTCATTTTAATTTGTAACCCGGTACGCAAGTAAAAGTCTGATCAACTATTCCATATGACAACGAATCGAGAATGTTCGGAATGTTCAAAATCACTCGGACGTCGATCTAAAAACAATTAAAAAGTTATCTTCGGACCATATTGGATACAATCCTCTCGCGTCACGGCTCCAAAAATTCAATTTTCAATTAATTGACGCAGCGTACGGTAGGGAGGACTTTGGCAGGAATTTGCCATGCGTTCGTTCGTTTTTCATAAAAGTTTGTGAACTTTTATTAGCTCGTTCTTTATGAACGTCATTATAACGCCTTCATCCTAATAGATCTTGTTAGGAAGAGGATTTAGTTCCATTGGGCTTTTTTTTTGTTTTCGGGCGCAACTATCGAAAGGCGCCTGGCCTTCGGGTACTTCAATAAAACCACCTCTGTGGTCACCATCAGAACATGGGAACGTGACCTGTTAAAAGACAACCCCAGAACCCCCCCCCCCCCTTCTGTCCACCACCCGTTAAAGCAAATATTTCCATTTATGTTTTCTCTGATTGTAACTAACAAAACAAATTTTGAGGCAACATCACTATTTATTCTAAATTATATCGATAGAATTAGAATAGAATTTGCCAAAAGACTCACTTGGAACCTAGTGGTACATGGTACTATTGTGGTAATAATTATCCACCCAGACTTTAATTACCACTATTGACCCACACTTCAATAGTGGTAATTAAAGTGTAGGTGGATAATAGTACCACTTTTCTATACCTTCCGAAGTAGGGGTAAGGGTGTCTAAAACCTACATACATTACTCACGCTTGTAATCCTTAAAGGGGCAAGCAGAGATGGTGTTCAACTACTTAAGTCTACTAAACACCTACGTTTCGCCTCAGGTGGCGAGCCTATTGCTATTTTTCGGGCACAATAAATTATGGTCTCAGTTTCATTGCTTCTTACAACTCGCTTGTCTGCAACGGACTGGAATTAAATAGTATTCCTATATTCCTAATCCGTTCCCCCACGTACTTCTATCAAAAACAATAAAAAAAATACCAGTGTACATAGACGAAAAATCCTCGCGTTCCAAAAATTCAATTTTCGATTAATCGACGCAGCGCGGGCGTACGGACGAGCGAACTTGGGCGTGAATCTAGTGCACACAGTGTGTATAGCGCTTTGAATTTTACTGTTATATTGGTTTCATATCAGGTCGTGGGTAATAAGCTTTAGTGTGACCTAATAAAAATATATTATGCTTTAGTTACGCTGAACTGTGTTGAGGTTAATTTCTGAAAAGTATATACATATAGTTAGTAGGTTAGTTAGTAGGTAGGTTATACAACTATACATGGTGAACTCGAATTCGTCGTATTCCTAAGGTGTGATAGTCTGTCCTATATGCAACAAATTAGCCCCCATGTACCTTAGGCCAAAGTCAGTATATAGAGTTTTTTTGTTTTTTTTAATACCCTGTTTTCGTTGTCAATGTGTAAAGTTTATTAATCTAAACTCTTAATCTTAAAATATTTACACAAACAAGATTTACGTAATTACAAAAAAAAAAAATATCCTAATAAAACTATAAACTAAAATAGGGCATCAAAATATTCCTGATTCGACTGGTAACGTGCCCAGAAGGCTGGCAGTATTGCAACGTTGTATGGCAATGATAATCCGTTGACCAAAGTAGTGGCCAGAGGTCGGGTCGTTGTAAAATATTATTTATCTTTAAAGTATGAATTATTAAAATTGTATTGAATGGCTTTGATTTCCATATTACCTTGTATCTGATACTTTAACAAAGCTTTCTAAATATAACGATGTTTAAAAATACCAACCAGTTGAAAGTTATCGTTAAAGTATAGTAAATGTTTTATGAAATTAAGCAAGTGAGTGCGGCTTAAAGAATAATGATTATCTCAAAAAAATACTACGACAGTAGAAAATGTAATATATACTTGTATATATAAGAACTAAACGTATGTTTTGCATGATAAATACGAGAAAGATGTCGTCTTGAACAAAAATTTCAGTAAAACAGGAATCTTAACATAAAATTTCTACGAGCATCATTAAAATAAATGTCAACAGTGTCTAATTAGTGTTTTTTTTTTTTTTTGTATCTAATCATGTTTTTTTATAATACTTACTACTTTTAAGGTATTATCTAACTGTGTTTGTTTTAACAAAATATTATTTAGCAAGTTTTCGTTCAAAAATAATTTAAAATTTGTACTATTGCTGCAGCATCGATGCTGACTGTACTATCAAAATACCCACATATATTCCAGAATACAACAAAAATACCACAATCTATGCCATCACAACCCTACAAATTCTCAAAACTGCACATCACATATCGTCGTCCGGGAGTGGAAACCTCGGGAATGCATTTGGTAATTGCACGGTTCCTGTGGGCTTTTACGCGGAATAAGTCGCGGGAAAAAGCTAGTCAATTATATACAGGGTGTAAAAAGACCCATCACATAGCCGAAATCTACGCACTCTGTACATCAAACTAAACTACATGGACCAAAAATAATTGCTGAGAAACGAGTTTTATTTTTTGGCATGAAAAAAAACGCTTTTTTTTGTAGCGCGCAAATTATGATTGTGGCGATGCCGCGCGTTTGCATGCGTGCAGCGGCCACACAGCTGAGCCAAGACGGTCGTGTACGTTTGATATTCATTGCGTTTTTGTAACATCAAATGCGTAATTTGTTAGGAAAAATTGAAATTTTTGATAATGTTTGTATGGAAGAAAGTTTAGTATTATGACATGGAAATCGTTTTTGGAAAAAACTAAAAAAAAATGTGTACTTTGACCTTCAATATCTCCAAAACCAATGATTTCCCAGGTATGGTTTGTTCGAAAAAAATGATCCCAATAATGGGTAGAATACGTGGTTTTCGTTATCGTTAAGGGTCTTTTTACACCCGATATATTACGAATTTTATATACCCAATAAAGACTAGTTTCAGTGCCTACAAACTAATTTCAAATAGAGCGGCAAAATACGCGCTTAGACGTGGAGTTGCGGATACCAGCCCGTTATACCTTATACCTTAGAGCGGCTCTCTTATAAGATATAGTCCCTATAAGTCGTGATAAAATAAAATGACCAAATTGCATTCCCAAGATTTTCACTCTCGGGCGACGATATAGAAAACGAATCAATCGTGTAGAGCCCGAAATAGAGCAACACTCAAGTTAGCGGCGTCTTGACTTGTATCAAGGGAATGTAGAGCCGTTTCCTGCAGCTCACCGGAACTTACGTTGACTGTCCAAGTTTATAGACGAACTGAATTGTGAGTCTGTTTATGTTGATTTTGTTAAATTCATCGCTTTCCGTCAGGCGAGATCGAGGTCAAGAGCGGAATCAAATATTTGAAAAAAAGTACAAACTCATTTACTCAAACAAACTCAAACTCATTTATTCAAAATAGACTAGAATTACTTAGTTCTTTTTGAATGTCAAATACATTAGACAGCCCCCAAAAAAGCGCTTCCTAATGTTTATGCTGTGAAGAAGAAACGGTGCAACAAACTCCCCAGCAACATAGTTCTGTCTGTCGGGTGAATAAATTAACTCAGTCTCTACAAAGAAAATCATAACATTTTTTATAATAATAAAATTATGTAAATAAATGAAAAGTAGTAATTCAAAAATTAAAAAAAAAAACAATTCTGTATGAATTGAGATAAATCATAATCGTATCTAACTATTAAATACATACATAAACCTACACATAAAAACTATAAGTTACCAGGACTATTATTTTTATCGATTTATGATTATCGATGAATATATACTAGTCTGTAAACTAGCATCTTCTGTTTATTTTTATATACAAAACAATAATAATTTTCATGGTTTCGTTCATAAAATCTTTTGAACCTTCATACAATCAACAATTACTTTTGATGTAGACTGCCTGCCTGACATGCCTCTGTTTAAAAATAAGTCATAATGAAAAAAAAACTAAATTAATTGACAAATTCTTTATCATTAACTGGGAGAGAGAATGTAACTCTTAAATACTTTTTTGAGCAAGATAATTGTGCTCAAGCAGCTGCTGTCTTGTAAGCTAATTATGTCAGTGCACTGCATTAAGCTGAAAAATTTAAGAAACACAAAAAGAGGTTGAAAATATTTAGTATTTTGTTTCTATACAAGGTTAGTCACTGATAACGGTTTTAAAGCAAGTGTTAAAATGTCAAAATTCGATATTTTTTATTTCCATGTTAAATAATTTTGATTTTATTTTTTTCAAAAATTCTTCGTCCCTACTTCAGTTACGAATGCAAAAATAGAGCTTCTAATTCGTGACCCTAAATAAGACTTAAAATGTAAACACAGCTGATCATAACTGGGTATAGATAGATTTTACAGTTTTTTTTTGAGATTTTTGAACAGCTGTTTCTCTTAAACTATTGAGTTTTGGGAAAAGTTGTAGAACAAAAGTTACTCATTATTATGGGTACTTTAACACCCTTTCAGATTAGTACCCCCTTTCTGACTAATCTTGTATAAACTGAATCAAACTTAAAAAAAAAACTTAATTAAATGGCACATTTTTGTTGCGCTTGTTGTGTCAAGTTTTAAAGAGTCAATCGAGTGAAATTGGTTTTTGGCAAAGTTCCACAAATAGGTTCCCGGAATAATACAGTACGAAGATCTCTTGTGCATTTATTCTTGACAAAAAAGAAGGAAAGTACATAGATTATTTCGGGAGACAAAATTAATTGGAAATAACAGGAGACGGGATAGAAGGTAGATAAATACACTTTATTGTACACTAAGGGCCGATTTTTCAATAGTCAGATAAATTTTATCCAAGGAATACCTAAATATGACGGTTTGAAATATTTTCTATAGAGAAGCTGTCAAAACGTCAAACTTATTCCCCAGATAAAAGTTATCTGACGATTGAAAAATCAGCCCTAAAAGAAATAAAAATAGAAGAAATGCACATAATTAAGAATAGTACAAATTATAGTCTTATCGTTTGAACCAATTTCTCCCAGACAACCACGGGGTGGAAAGAATTGTTAAGAAAAATATAAAGAGCAGTTTTCAGTTTTTTTTTTCAACTAAATAACAAAGTATAAATTCATAACTAAAACACAAATATATACATAACTGCATAAACCGTAAAATGTTTATTGAGGAAGATATTCTCATAGCATGTACGGATGTCTATTTCCTTTTCTTCTTTTTATATTCCTGTTTAGTACCTATAATCTATCACTTATAAACTAAATCAAAATATTTATCTATTTTTAATAATAATTGTTTGCTGCACCGAACGACGTCATTACGTCGGCGCCGGCTGTCGCTGAAAACCAGCGCTGGGGCTCTGTCTTGCACAGGGTCGCAGTATAATGCTGAGCGATAGCCGTTTTGCGTGGATATGACGCATGTTTCCCTCAACCTTCTTATTTTTTGTGTTTATTTTCTTTTTGCGTCATGTTTACCGCAAATAAACGTATTTTCTTTCTTTCTTTTCTTTACATATTTCATATATTAAATATGTTCTACTACTCAAATAAGCTGTATCCATAAAATTAGTGATAAACATAGATAATTTAATTTATTTATTTAATTTTAAAGAAAGCTTATAGACTAATAACAATCTTAAATATCATGCATAAGTAGGGACATTAAAGACTATAGAGCAAGATAATGTTTCTTTACCATTCAAAGAAGAAAGAAAGAAACACAGACGAGGTACATGTGAACAAGACTTATCAACAAATTATGTGTGCCACATAGTTTCGCCAAACAAGAGCCGACACACTACAAACTAGACAGTCTACACCTAGCGTCGGTTTTCAAACCACTACTTAAACTAAAGAGAAACGCTATCGGTCCACTGTAACAGAATCCTGCACTTCCCTGTACGTCACTATGTCTAACAACTAACAACAATTATATTATTAAACCCGTATCTCTAGATTGTCTACATCTTGATCTGTATCAGGGGAATAGCCCTGTCATTTCACTCAAGCTAACCGGAAGATACGTCCGCTTGTCCAACTTCACGGACAGATGGTGGATGTGACGGCTTGTGGGAGGTTTCCTTTGATATAGGATGATAGTTGTGGCGTTTAGTATATATTATATTGCACAAATAATTGTAATCTAAGTAATATGGATCATATCTGTAACATACCTAAATAGAACAAAGCGGGGTTCGGAGTATCAGTATACTATTTTCATTAAAATAATTTTAACACGTGTTATGGCAGATTGCTATGATTAACCGAGCGTTATTGGTTTAAATTAATACTCTTTTAACTTACCAATAATGCAAAGCAAAGGCTCCATAGCATTGCATAGTATACCTTCTCATAATTATGTTAGTTGATATCACAGGTAAAATTAACTTACAAGTCTATTTATCGGCCCAGTTTGACAATAAAAATTCCACCATTCGTAAGCAAAATGATTCGTTTTCAGCCGTAGAAACCAGACATTAGTATAAAACAACAGTTAGCTGTTCGTTAGGGTAAGGCCCAAAAATGATTCCTTTAGGGACTCTGCAAGTTTGTCATGCTTTTATTGGTTTAATAAATTACCTTTTTGAAAGTTGTTAACGCAGAAGAGAAAAAATCCTTAATCTTGGTCCGTTTATTTGTAAACAGCGTTATGTTTTATATGTCCGCCTTCTTTGTTTGTTGACACAGCTTCGGTCAGTCGGTCAAAGGCTATAGTCGTAACAGTATACTTTTATGACCGCTGCAAAGATAAGGAGCGCACATGTTATACTTATCAACACATATGGTAACAATGTGTTTCTATCATCATTGTTTTTCTTTGTTTGAAATGAATTCACACACATTCTGTTGACATTTAGTATCGAAGAAGGTTTTTTTGGGCGGATAAAATTGATGCGGTTGATGGGGTTCCGTGTAATGGCGCAACTTGGGACAGGCCTACATCAGGCAGTGGACAATAGACTGAGTACATAATGATGATTGTGTCTGTCAGGATGTCTATCAAAAGCTTAATTTAGATTCTTGACCTAATTAATAATTATATCGATTGAATAGGAATATAGGACCTCCAAAGGCATTTTAACAAAGGAAGTCGTAAAGTGTAGTACGAGAAAAGTATATTTGACGGTATTCAAATTCGAAAGGCGACCTAGTAACTTCAAGCCACGTTCACACATTCAGTAGAAACCGCTTTGAATTCCGTTCGCCGCGTTTAAGAAAATACTGCGAAGTCAACTTCCAACAATCTCGTATAATAGAATCTGCAACTGACAAAGAGACCTATCTTGAAAACATCGCGACCCATTTACTGGAACGAGAATCTAAAATTGTGCCCCATTTTCAGTTTGGTAATAGCCTATTTAGCACTGTTTGGAATGGAAAAACTGTACCTAGAGGTGGCAGTAAATATCACGAGCCCCTATACCACAAATCCTTAGCGTTTAATTAACGCAATAATTTTCAAAAGCAATTCGAATACAATCGAAAGCTGTACTAGAAAACAGTAACTTCATTTTATGATACCTTGGGGTATTAGCATACAGATTGTTACCGCCATTCCGGCGTGGAGCGGTTTGATGTGGTTCTAACTGGCTTGAACCACCTCACGCCGGATCTTACTAATCCATGTTGCGTTATATCTATGCGTAAATCTAGAAATGATTTGGTCATAATGCTTGATATACGATGTTAGATAGAAGTTTTTTTTGCGTGTTTTCGGCCACGAAAATAGTTTGACATAAATGATTCTGAAAATAGACTAGGCATGCTACATTATTGCTTTGGTAGAAAACGTAAAATTTAGTTTATGTATATACCTGCTTGTATTTGTGAAGGATCGTTATTTTTATATTAACCTCAAAGTGACTTTTACCATGCGTAAGTTCAGATCCCTTGTCTGATAACGTAATGCTTGCTTTGCTATAGGATGCTTAAAATTATTCGTTTCATCTTATTGCACTTGTAGGAACACTTTATCATAATTAAGTATGATCCCTCGTGGATTAAGTTACTTTTCGTTGGTTACATTAAGCGCCAAAACACTACCTGACACTTAAGTTCTGCATAAACTTGATACGTTATAATTATAAAACTGCAATATTTTATGGCTAAGAGCCATTACGCACTGTCGACTGGTAGCCGGAGACTTGGTCGACGGCGACTGTGAGTTTTTTAACAGAAGCTCATTTTATTCCATACTTAGCATCACTACATAGTATAAAACAAAGTCGCTTCCCGCTGTCTATCCCTATGTATGCTTAGATCTTTAAAACTACGCAACGGATTTTGATGCGGTTTTTTTTCAATAGATAGCGTGATTTAAGAGGAAGGTTTATATGTATAATACATGCATATTATAGCAGAGAAAAACGTGGAATACGCGATAAACGACATCTACGCGGGCAAAGCCGCTAGCGACCTCTAGTAGAATATAATTAAGTTTGATCCTTTTGACTATATCGTTTACTTTAGGTCAGATAGTCTTCGATATTTTTGACTTGTTCATGTTATAATTAATTTACACACAGCAATATTTCAATGAGATTTAAGTAGTATACAATTCTTGAGTATAAAGGTACTGCTTATTTCACAGACGCTACTTATTTCACGAGTAAGAGTGATATGTTGGAATTAGAAGAATGTTATTGGGGTTTGAATGAATGTCTTGATCATACTTCCGGAAACCAAAAACAAACGAGTACACAAGTTTGACAAGTACTCAAGCTTGTTTAAAAGCTCCTCTGTAGCATCCAGGTAGCAAGCGGTACCGTAATCTACAATCGTTTAAACAAGTTTTTGGGCAAGAGAAATCTTAACCTTCATGGGCAAAAACTATAAAGGCATTTTAGTGATTATTTTTATAATGATAATGAAGTTTATTCGCTGAATTATGGTACATTACAGGTTGGTATAGGTAGATGTTATTACGTTAGTCTCACATAACTTCGTCGAATAAAATATATTATTGTCCAACATACAAAAATTGTACAATTTAAGTTAAAGAAATAGGTAGGTACATCATTGGAATTACACTACACATCACATTTAGAATAATAAACTTTCAATATAACATGTCAGAACAGAATACAATAATAATTAAGTATAGATTATCAATTAAATAAAGTTTAATGTAAAAATTTTATAACTTTGCTAAAAATAATTCATTTATGTCATTAAAGCTCTTATAGCTTTTTGCCGTCCTTGCAAAATTTTCAAAAACGAAACATCACTCCCTAATTGCCATCATTTAACAACAACTTCCACATGGGAACACATGAATAACTCCGACATGCTTATTATACTTTCATAAAACTTCGTTACGTTATGTACTTGTAAGACAACGGATCTGTAGGCTAAAATGCGTGGTCCTAATTTACTAACAACGTAAGCCTACATGGCAGCCAATTAGGCAATTTATATTATTATGAATTTAATAGTAGGTACTGAGTTGCAGATCTGCGTTTAAATATTTGTTGCTAACCCTAGATACAATTATCTGCGTATGTAAGTCTTTATTGTTGACTTCGATCATTTGTTTGGTAGCATCATAAATCTTGTACCCAATTGCTCAGTTTAAACTGGTTACAGAAAGTGATCCACGTCTATGTACTATATTAGGAGATGTGGTTTCCGCACTTAGTCCTTTAAGTGGACCATTGTACGTGGGCCATGGCGGCCATCATTTCAACCAGCCCACCTCCTTCCAGAAGCAGATTATGGCTCTCAGTCCGCTCAGAGCATTTGCGAGTGATTTCGGTGCGCCAAGGGTTGTTTCTCGTATTTCGGTGACCCCTGTGCATTCCAGGAGCACGTGTGCGACCGTCTCTTCGGCCCCCATACATGCTCTGCACAGGGGGCTGTCCGTTATGCCTATCGTGTGGAAGTGTTTATTTAGTGAGCAGTGTCCGGTTATCGTTCCAGTCACCATTCGCAGGCTGCTCCTGTCCAGGCGCAGCAGGCGCCTTGTCAGTCTGCTATCCATGAGTGGCATGGCTACCTTGGATTGGCTGAAGTCCACCAGCTCTGTGCCTGTGTACTCCTGGAGCCACCTGCGTAGTTGGTTGAAGGGGACGGGTACTATAGGTTCAGGGCCATAGGCCACCGTGCCAGATCCCGTCCTGGCCAGTTCGTCGGCTGCATCATTTCCGAGTGATCCACTGTGTCCTTTTATCCATTGCAGTGTTACTGTGTTGCGGTTTAACACCGATACACGTTCCAGTGCATTATGGCATTCTAGTATAAGTTTTGAGGTAGTATGGTTCTTGCTCAGGGATAGAAGGATACAGAAAGTGACATTTTCTTTTGGAATTATAGTGTCCTTAAGTGCTCTTTTCCTCTCTTGCGTATTTTCGCCCGAGCGCGGATCTGGTCCGCATGCGGGCGATAGCACGCTCTAAGCCACACGCAGGACAAAGATTTCGTTTACCGTTGCAGTGTCGTGTGTGTCGCCAGTGACTAAACTCATGCACAAAGATGAACGTTAAAAAAGTAATCATGCGTACTATGACCATGCGTGCGACCCGCGTCACAGTAAAAACAACACTGAAGGCAGAAGAACGCCGTCCGCATCCGGTTAGCACGCACGCGGGCTGGACGCATGATAGGAAAAACATGTATGAAATGATATGATGCGGGTAGTCTGCACTCGGACCAGATCCGCACACGGGCGAAAATATGCATGACAGGAAACGGGCCCTAATTGAAACATGGTTAGACTTAATAAAGACGATGCTTCTAACCTAATCACATTATGTATACTGTTCGTTATTGAGGAGTTCCTTTGTCTATCTCCAAAGGTCTTCATCAGATCTTTACCGAATTTAAATGGGACTATCTCGGGGAAAATCTCTTTCAAACTAAAAACAGAATCACCCAGTGGTATTGGACCTATAGTGGAGGAATTTAAGATATTTTGTGGAGCGATTGCGTTCTTCCTACTGGAGGGTTTTGCGGTGTAACTATCGTAGTAAACTTTGCGGTGGAGCGGATGCTTTCGAGCCGTTATAAGCGGTGTTTACGTACAATATAAAATTGATGAGCAATCGCCGAAGGAGTAGAATGGTAAAGGATAAAGGACTAACCAAGCACTTCTTCGGCAGCGTACGTAGGTATGAAGCTATGAAGTTTGAATTTGCAGTGTCCAGTCCTTTGAAGGTTCCTTATGGGTAATGCACTTCACCAGTCTATAAACACTGCACTAGTTATTATTATAAGCGGGGAATGTTAATTTTGCGGTTATAGAAAAAGTTTTGCGGGAGCCGGCTCGAACGCGCGTAAAGAATATATAGTTGTGTTTGATTTTTCTTCCGCAAGTGCATATGGCGCCACTTGCTATGATAGCCGAAGTCCATGTTCTTTCTTTCTCTGCCATAGGGGTCAGGGTAATGTGAGGGAAAGGGAAGGACACAGGAAATAGACGAAAGCTCATCAAATCATAGTGTATTTAGCGGAAATAAGAAGTTAATTTGACTATAAGAGTCACAGATAATTAATTAGTGTTGCGCGGTTTGAAAAATATTAGACTATTGAATTAATTTGGCCAAAACACCTACCGAGGCACTATTTTCGCGTCTATAATATAGTTTTTACAGAGAAGTAAATTATTATTTTTATCTTAGTAATGTAATCCCTCAGTCTACTTTTCTCTTATCCGTGTAAAAATAATACCGCACCTTGCAGCCTTGTAATAACAGTAATATTAAACAAGGTGGGTAAGCTAAAACTTTTAGGTAGCCTACAACTTCTAATATTCAAAATATATGGTGCTCCTAAATTTCCTGGAACAGTTTTATAAGAATTTTACTAAAAAATAAAAGAAGACAGGCGGGCTTAATCAAGTATAAATAAAGGATTATAAGGGATGAAAAGGGTTGAAAAGGATAGTTCTAAAAATACATAATATTAGCTTTGTAATCACTTCAAAAGATCTTGTATCTATTTCAGTGGTTTTGCATAAACAAAAGGATGGTATATGAAGTTAACTGACAGTTGAGTGAATTTAGGGACCCTTTTTTGTTTATAACTGAAATAAGGGTAGAACCGATACAGGAAAATAGTTCTTTCAGAGATAATGACTGTTGACATAATGCCTGGCACAAACCAATTTGAAAAAAGATTAACTTTCCTTATGTGATTTATTAAAAAAACAAAATAGTAACGTGTTAAAGCGAAAAAACTACAAATTTAGAATACAATTGGAAATCTTGCAACTCTTTTAGATAAAAAGAATTAAATAGATTGTTTATCTTTATTTCAAATTGGTTCGGGCTAGACTTTAGTTTAAAAGTTAACATTATTAACCGTTAACTTTATGTTGTCTTTATCGAAGTTAGATACCATAGCGTATTTTCTGTTACTATTGTATTACAAATACAAAACATAACAAACACATTTTACAACACATGTCTGCCAAAAAATTTGGCATCCTTAATTTCTACAATGTATTTAATTTTAGGAACAGTGGTCAAAGTCAAAGTTTTTTAATTCAAGCGGACCAAATTACAGGTGCTTTTAAAATGTCGAAACTAGGTGCACGGTTCCAAAAAGTAGGACTTACGGAGAAGAACCGGCAAGAAACTCCATGGATACACTTTTTAAATAATAGATCATGACAATTTCACTACAGTATCGTGAGAAAAATAGTACGAGAATAATGCAGGTTAATGTAAGAAACAAACTCATTTAAGCGTTACACATAGAAAAATACGCCTTTTAGGATTGCCATAGCAGTTAAGACTTACTTTATGAAATATTAATTAAATTATTATTTACTAGCGACCCGCCCCGGCATCGCTCGGGTACGTTTTATAGCTTAAAACCTTCCTCTTGAATCACTCTATCTATTAAAAATAAACCGCACCAAAATCCGTAGCGTAGTTTTAAAGATCTAAGCATACATAGGGACAGACAGATAGCGGGAAGCGACTTTAAAGTGATTATCATTTAATATTATAAAATCCTCTAAAACCTCTAAAATCAATTTTATTTCAACCAATGGAACAGCAAATGTTGTATAAAAAGAAATTCAGTTTCAAAACTCAGTTCCATTAAAGTAGGGTACCGAAATTAGAATAAACCGCGTCGAATAAAATTTGCATACAGCGCGGGTCGCGTTCTACGTCCAAAATTGAGTTTCCCATGCCTATCCTAAAACCAATATGGCTTCCATCCACCTTCCCCAAGCGAATCCTCCCTACCATGATGCGACAAATAACGACACTAGAAAACCGCACGATCTTTTATATTCACACCTATCGCTTACAACATCAGCATGTCGTACAAATCTGTATCAACATTACCGTCAATGTATAACAACATTGCGCATTCCCCGTTTCTGCATAACACACAGTTTTAGAAGTTACAGCCCCATTCCGGGGATTGCTTTGTTTCTTGTGCAAATTTTCTTTGTTTGTGGAAATGGCTTTAATGTGTGTATTTAGAGGTTTAATAAAGGACCTTATTGTTAATATTTTAAGTCTTATGTAACAACGTAAAGGTTGTGTGTGGGGAAAAAGCTGACCTGAATTATCTAATTAATGTTTATGTTGTCATACTAACATGATCAAAATGTTTCGCTTTTTCTTTATATTCTAAAGACGGTAAAATAATTTAATGACCTGGATTCGAAATAGAGACATTAATTAACTTTGTTTTGCTTTTAATTTAACCTGATGTAGTTTTTATCTTTTAATATGATTAAGTTATAGAAAATGTTTTACTTAGGCATCAAAAAAACTTATAATTATTCATATTAGCTTCAATAAGTATTAATATATTAATAGGCAAAGATTTATTACTTACAATATACCTAGTTCAAGATAAGTTTAATTAGAAAGATAGTGACGAAAAAAACAATTATAAACATTCGAACGATTTTCTGGTTAATGTTTCGCATAGGGCATTTAATCGATTGTGATGGATTTATAAATAACGAATTTGGAAATCAAGTATCAAAATCGAACCATTAACGTTATTAGCTTTGAAGATAAGCATATCTACAGTATCTACTGTAAATATGATGGTATCTACCATTTTCGACGTATAACGCACTCGTGATACGAATACATCAAGTCTAATGGATAATGCATGTAAATCGATCAACACTTGAAGCTGTCTACAATATTGAACGTTCCTTGCTGCGATATTTTTTATGGAATGATGGGATATTTCATTTGATAGCTCCTCTCGTATGCCACCTCGAGGGGATGCAAATACTTCTACCAACTTTAAACGTGTTTTTTTTTGCGTTAAACGCATCAATGTCATATTTAGGACAGAAATGGAAGAATTTTCCCGTTTCCTTGACAAGGTAATTTTAATTTAATATTTATGGTTCTTCTTATCAAGCTAAATTATGTTTTTTTGGAATAGAATTTGGAATTTATCTTCTATGCTGATTCTGGAATGAGAAAGACATTCTGCGTTGGTTGAAAACGTCGTTTTAGGAAATGCATTATTAGTTATGGATATTAATTAGGTCGACGGTAGTAATGTTTCTAGTCTAATGTATAAGAGACTAGCAACTACGGGCATGAGAATTAAAATTCTAACCAACGAATTATAATTTAATTCTCATAAAACAATGAACTACTCATAAAAAAGTAAGCTTCGAAGCACAAAACAAAACTTTTAATTACCATATTGCAAAAGTTAGTTTTCCAAAACGAATTTGACACAGTTACACTCATGTTATACAGTCGTTACAACACATTGCAAGCATAAAACTAGTTACAAGTACACAAATAGACCATGAATAGTACTCGGGGGCAGAATTGTAACTGTTTCCTCGAAACGTCGAGAGTTGTAGGGGATAGTTAGTAGGGTGTGCCACAGGGTACATCGTTAGGACCTCTATTATTGAGCCGCGAATTAGAAACCTTTCTATTAACCTAACTAGTTTAATGTGAGTTGGAATTTACGGGTTCACGGGTAATTTAAGTTATTTATTGGGTAAGTGTGGGTAAATTCATGTTTATCTGTCTTAGACCTTATGAGTTGGTATTGTTTTATGTCATATAATGTTCAGCTAAAAGTTAACGTTAGTGCATACTGACAGGTTATTAGGTAAAAGGAACATTAATGTATTGTTCTCAGGCGACTTACAACGTGCAAGGAATAATAAGCAGTTGATACAATTTCCTTTAATACCCCTCCTTTATTAAGGTGATGAATTTTGTTACACGTTTACTAATAAAATATTCGAGTAGTCTACAGTAGAATCCTAAAATTCCTTCCACTTTATAATTATATATCTTACAAATAAATCAACAGGTAGCTATTTATCTTTCTGAACAATTTACCCGTGACGCCATAACTTTCAAACGTTGTTTAGACTAACGATATTTTATGCGATTCAAAATATCAACAAGCTATTTTTCCTAATAAAACTTTACAGAAACTTCTATAAAACACAAGTTACTTTATCGTATTTTCAGAGGAGTGAAACCTTAAAGTTTGTTCCGGTTTAAGGTTGATGCTTCAGTAACTTTTGTCCGTTGTTTTGTCAAATTTAAGACGAGCAACTGTTCTGTTTAAGGTCGGTAAACTGATATTTTAAGGTAAATAAATTAGTTTGGGGAATGGTGAAGTACTTTGACATAGTTACTTATTCATGTTTACGTAGTCATTCAACATTAGTCTAAGTGTTGAGCGGTTGATGAAAACATCCTTTGAGAACTTTCATGGTCTTTGTGGATTTATAAGTCCTTAATAGATGCATCAACTATAATGAAGAATTAATTATAAATCAGCCAGTAAATTGCTAAACTGGCGGCTCCCAACGGTAATAAATGGTAATAATAGTAATGAACATCATCACGTTTGGGAAATTAATTAGTGATCACAATATTTCGTTGTAAGCAAATAGATCAGTGAAAGTCTAGTGATTGAACGCTTGCCTTCTATGAAACAGCGTTTGAGTTCGATCCCGGCCTGCACCTCTGACTTTTCGACTTCATGTGAAGATTATAATTTGATTATCACTTGCGTGAAGGAAAACACATCGTGAGGAAACTTGCACGTCTAAGAGGATTCCAAACAGTTCTCGAGGGTACGTGCAGTCCGCTCTAGGCCAGCGTGGAAAAACTAAGGCTTTAATCGTTCTCATTCTGAGAAGAGGCCCGTGCCCAGCAGTGGGACAGTAATGGTCTGATGACGATGAGACACGGGGACAAAAAATTGCCCAGATTTATAATTTTAAATAAATAAAGCACCATTTCTTTCAAACAAAGAATTATTTTCATTTCTAGCTATAATGTGCATTACTGCAGCAAATAATAATGGTTTGTTTCCTTTAAGGATCGTATTTTAAGAGGCTTTTATCTTTAATGTCTCCTGCGGAGACAACGTAGCTTTCTTTGTTTTAAATTTTATTTAATAGCGGTAACAGCACAAAGAGAAAGAATCGATAGAGATTTATTAGTAGTAGTTCTCTGTGTGAATAAGTTCGTCCGAGGAAGTATTACGACTATACCTATTTCTACCGAGTGTTCGATGGGTAAGGGTGCAGATGAAATAACACACACATGGGTCTTTTCAACTTTGCAAATCTATTAAATAAACATAAAATCTTGTTCATGATTTTACTATCTATAACTTATAGACTTCAAGTCCTTTTGTACTGAAACTAATTGAGGTGGAGGGTCCTCCTATTTGGGTCACTCAGGAAATTTTTAATAAATGCATAAAAATTAACTAACAAACCAGTATTACCATTGGTACTTGTGTAAAATAATTCTTGTAATAAAATCATTTATTATTATCACCACAAAGCCGTACTAAGGTTTAGTCATAACCTGAATAGCTGAGAACTCAAGCAAATAACGTTTATATGTGCAAAAGCAAGGAGTAACGTAATGCTCCTTATATTATGTGCTTGTGAAAACATCTTTGTTATTATGAACAAGTCAGTTTATTAAAATGCTTTCATTACCTCCAGTCACGTTTGCTCCCTGGTTGTTAGCGAAGTTTAAAACTTTACTGATTTTCAAATTCATGGTATTTTCAACTTTGTTACTTTTTGTCTCTTGTGCTTTCAAATGTTAAAAATTAAGTTCATCGGAGAGAAAACATTTTGTAAATAACAATCCTATTTGAGTTTTGAAACGTTTTCAGTTTTGCTGTTATTATTTGCTCATTAGTCGCTTTGATGTTTTTTAGCCTTATAATAACTGAGATTATTAAAGTTGTACCTTTGAAGTTTTTTGTAGTTGTTTTGTTAAACATTCATTATGAAAATGTATTCACGCGTGATTTTTGTTAAAGGTTAACATTTGTTTGGAGTTTCAACAGAATAAATAATTTATCCTTATTTAGTTTAAGTTATGTATGTACATAATTATTAAACATTTTTAGTAGCTGCTTTTATTTATTTAATACTATGTAACTCTACTTAACTCTTGTTTGTTTCGAGTCCAATAAAGAATTTTGTAATGTACCTACACAATTTTGAAATTACATAGGATTTAAAAATAAAACGGTTTCATACGTGGTTAATTACACATCCATTTGCAGATTTCCAAAAATTTTTCACCGGCCATAATCCTGGCTGGATTAAATTGTTGACAAAAGTATCTAATGCTACAATGTATTTAATCCATAATTCTCGCATATTCCAAAATCCACATATGAGATTATCAGAATATTGTATGTTATACCAAATAATATAGATTTAATTAATGTAGAGCTTCTCATTTATTTAGAACTAGAGGTCGATCGCGGCCTCCACGCGTGGATGTCGTTTATCACGAATTCCGTACCTATTTTCCAGGATAAAGGTAGCCTATGTCCTTCTCCAGATTCCAGACTATCTCTGTCCCAAGTTTCATCAAAATCGGTTCAGTAGTTTAGGCGTGAAAGTGTCAGAAACAGACAAACAGAGTTACTTTCGCATTTATAATACATATTAGTAGGGATAAATAAAATCACGAAATAATTAAATGTTTAGAAAAACTTCAAACGTAAACTAACACATTATTTCTACTTTAAACATTAGAATTCAGAGTTCTAATCCCCATCCCATTACGGTTGAGTGTCGTGGTTAGCATAGTTTAAAAATTTTACACCGCTCCATAGGGCCCAGGAGGGTAGTTATAACTAATCTGACGTCACAACTTTCCAGAGCTCAGTCTCTTTCGTAACAAGTAGAATTTTATGTCCGGTTTTATTTCTGGAAGTTGTCATTGTTATGCTTTGTGTTGAAGTATGAAACAAGTTTTTATGGGTGAGTCAGCAGTTTCAGAACAGAGTATTTTAGTAGCCTTTTATTTTTAGGTTACGTTTTATTTTCTTTCATAATGATCAGAAAAATACTTCTTCTGCTTGTCCTTATCCCAAGTTACTTGGGATCAGCGCAAAATGTTTTCTTTTTCCATTCTGCCCTATATTCGTCCCGCTATCATTTACTTCCTTTTCTTGCATATCATCTCTCACACAATCCATCCATTTTTTCTTGATCTTCCTCTTCCCCTCCATTCAACATTTGTATTCATCACACTCTTAGTCACGTGATTTTCGCCTCTCCTCATCACATGCCCATACCAAGATAATCGGATTCTTTTCAACTTTTCAACGTTCAGAACAAAACAGTGATAGAAAATTGAACAGGTATAACTTAAAACGTCCATCGGTTTGAAAGATGGTAAAATAATTGCTTATTGTAACAATGTTATTCTGAGTTTTAAAAGAATATTTACAAATAGAACATTTTTTCTTAAGAATTATTTTATTTTAATAATATCACCGACTTGTCACTCCAGTTTAGGCTCAAATTATTCGTAGACTCTTCGTAAAAACATAAGATCAATCAATCATTCTAGTCTATCTCTTGATGTATAGGCTAAAACTACGTCGCGAGAGTTGAAATGTATTTTTACTACAAACTCAATGATATTTAAAGAAATTATCGATAATAAAACAGCATGTTACAATACCAAACCAACCAAGTCATCTCAATAAAGCTTTACAATCATCAACAATTGTTGCTTTAACCAACAGATTGCGCTTTAATCAATAGTTACTTCAATTAGCTTTGCTATCGCATATTGTATCTACGCCTTACCTTCGTGTTAATCTTAGGATTACGAGTCTACTACCGTCAACCCTCTCAGTTATATTGCGTTATTATGTCTCTCTACTACAGGTGTTTGAAGCTACGCGCTACTAAGCGTTATTGCATTGGCTTCATGTGGTACTGTATACTGTTATGTTATATAATGATTAGGTTTTCCTGTTTCAATGGTTGTTGTGTTATTATGGTCGTTATTACGCTTGAAAGGTTTAAATATAATTCTTTACTTGATGTATTTGCTTTCATTGCTTAGAATATTTGTAGGTAAAACGAAAGTTTTATCGTTTCCATCTCAATTATACAGAAATGAGTAGGTATTTGCTTCTTCAAGAGTTTTAAGCAATTACAGCTTTGGAACTCGAGACACACAAATATCTAGATTTATAATATCCCTATACGTTCTTTTAGCAGCCGTTCGAAAGCTTAATCAAACAGCTAATGAATCCGTAAAAACAGCAGCAGAAATATAAAAATCTGCCAACGGGGAAACTTGCGGCGATTAATCAATTTCAAAGAGTTCAGGTGGTGCCAAGTTTTGGCCTAGATTAAAACTGCATAAAGCCTTAACTAGGCAAGACTGTTCCATTTTATTAGTTCAACGATAATATTATGGAACTACTGGCGTTCTTTTACGAGCGTCTTTTATTAAAGAATTTTAATGAAGTTATTCTTCTATATTAACCAACTTATAAGATCGTTATAAGCTAATGGACAATTCTGTTGTTTTGGTAAAATTTGCTAATTCCTTGTTATCTCGATGAATCTAAATTTGGAACTTGCAATGAACAGTTTCCGGCGATTATAGTGATGGATGGCCGATGAAAATATGATACTCAGATTGCCCATTATTAGCCTTAAGTATCGTTAACGACTTGCAAATAGCACATAGCATTTTATAAAAAGTTACGAACTTAAACCATGAGAAATACTTCTATTAAATAGAGTGGCCAGATGGATAATTATGTTTTTATTTTGCCCTTTATATTTTTCTTAACAATTCTTTCCATCCAATGGTTGTTTGGAAGAAATTGCTTTAATAAGCGATAGGACCGCCATTTGTACTGTTTTTAATTATGTGTATTCCTTGTACGTGTATGTGTTTCGTTTCTTGTACTGTACAATAAAGTAAATCTATCTATGCGTAATTTCAAAGTAATCAGAATTTAAAATTATAACTTTTGAGCAGTCAACATCGATTCTCTTTATAATTTTGCTCTCATCACGGCACCAGCAGATAAAACTGATTACATTATTCGTTCAGCAACGTATGAAACTACTGGATTCCTTTCTTAGGCTTAATCGTCTATTCATATCATAGTGGATAATAAACGTTTTCGACATAAACCTTTTTTTTCTTGTGTCTTGCCATATGAGAATAGCTCATGCCGTGGTGAACAGGTTGGCCAGTCAATGTTGGTCGCGAAGATGACTGCCCAGGGTGCGCTGTACGTACTTAAGTATCATCACTCGTGGATGCTCTTTTTATGCACTTCAAGAATTTCGTAATATCAGTTGATACCTTCTTGGAAGTTCTTGGAAGCTGCATCCGGTTCGACTGGAAGCCGACCCCAACATAGTTGGGAAAAGGCTAGGCAGATGATGACCTTCTTGGAAGTCTGGAAATATAATATACACCCAGCTACCTGAGTGGTTAGACTAACTGTTCCAGTGAGAATTATTGTACTATACTATGTAAGGGATGCCGTGGCTAAACTTAGATCGTTATTGCTTTCACAAGATTCTTTTGCCAAAGAAAACCACACGAGAATTGAGCAATATACACTGAAGATTGAATTCATGATTAGATATTTTATACACAATTTTATGTTACTACGTCTGAAGGATTATTATTTATGCGGGAACCATCATGAAGAGATATATAAATGGGTATAAGTATAAATTTTCTTATAATGGAATGCCAAATATACCCACTATTTCAATTAAGAATAATGAAATCAACCTTTAAGATTGTGCTGGTATCAATATCGAGATGAATCACACACTCAACAAAAAATACAAAATCCTCCATCAATTAATTACACCAACCTTCTTCATTGTATCAGCACGTATTTTCACTGAAATTCATTAACACCCAATACAATTCTGTTATTTATCACTGGTGCGAGTGTTGTGAATTAATCATCGTCTGCTTGCATACCGTCAGGTAATTTATAAACTCCATCCATTGCATTAAGCGCTTATAATAATAAAGGTTCAATTTCGAAATGTTGGAATACGATATTTATTTGTTTTGCAAGTTTTTGTTTATATAATATTTGTTTGTTTCTGTTGCGGGTTGGAATCTGATTTGAAATTCAGATTCTGTGCATCAGTGACTAAATAGTGAAGTAATATTTCAATCATTCTCTTGTTCAACCTAGCATAGTTTAGTCCTAAGGTAAGGTTTATTTTATCGAAGGAATTGGTTTGTATTAACAAACATACGATTTTATTCTTGGCTTATTAATTAATGGTTATAACATAGTTTCTTGCTTTCCGGCAATAGTAATTCCTTTTCAGCCATTAGAAGACGGGTTGGTCTTAGCGTATGGCATAATGATTTATTTATTTACTTTAGTTAAAACGGTCTTAGACCAATTACAATAATAAAATATAGTAATAATAGACGATACATACAAGTGAAAGAAAAAAAAACTAATAATTCTAATAAACTTTTTCATAAATCCCTTACAATGCTTCTGACAGTATATTCTTTCACTCATTCATGATGCATTCCTCTCGCACTACTCCAGACATTCCGACAAAATCACCCTCCATTCATCCGCAAACATATCAAAATTCGGTCTGGTGTTCAGGAGGGCATTGAGCGTGGTGAGACTTCGCGGTATGGGTGATCGTGAACGAGCCATAGTACGACATGTCGGAACAGCAAACAGCTTATGATAGTTATATCTGCGTCCTTGATGACTTGATCTAGTCATGATTTGTGATAGTTTCACACCAACTAATGCTTGACAATACGAAAACTTATTGGTTAATCCAATAAAGCCAGTTATGTGCCTTATCTGTCAGGGGAATACCTCGTATTGTTATACCACGTCTAAGCGTACCGGTAAAGTCTATTGTCTTTAAACTTGATACGTCATGACAAGTGTTTTGTTAATCGTCAAATTCATAGGAATGGGTTGTAACAGGTAAAATCACGTATCTGTTACGCCTGTTCCTGTTACACGTAAATAGCAGTTCCAAAAACCTGTTACAAAATAACAGTCTGTTATTTTATACTATGTGGGAACACACTATTGTGTGTTATCTGTTACCCCAGATAGCAACGTTTAACCTGTTTACTGTAACAGCAGAACTTCTCTTTCTAACTAAGGTGTTAAGCCTATGCGAGAAAAGGAAAGAGCTTGTGACGGCTGTAACAGGGTATCACAGAGTAACAGTAACATGTTTTATCTTATTCTTAGGTATCTGTTATAAGCATGAATAAAGAAAAGCTTGTGACTGTCACATAAGGGATTTTGTTAGCTCGTGGAACAGGAACTGCTTTTTCGGTTTTTGTCACAGTTACAGTCTGTTATCATAAGATACCTGTTTTAAATAGCTGTTAAGATAAATACGCCTCACTCCTACAAATTCATCAAACAACAATGTCTTCTAGTAAACAAACCAAGTAGCTTTACAACATGGTTTTCCTTTAATGTTTTAATAACAATGGTCACTGGTTAGTGTGGATCTAAAACTAATTATGTTTCTAATTACAATGCGGTGACGGTTAGCTGTATTGGGCAGATGGATGATTGTACTGTATTAGTTTGTACCAGAGCAAATACTGATGTGGTTTTGATAGTTTTAATTGTACTAATTAAAATTCACTAGCTGATGATGAGGAATAAACTAATTGAAGAAAAATGTTATCTGGAGAAAATAGAATTAAAATCTGTACTGTAGAAATTATTATTCTCATAAATTAATTAACCTGACAAATGCGGTTGAAAATCTTTTAATGTCAAATTTTTTGGGGTTTATTTTATCAAATTTTCGAGCTTGTACATTTAGTAATTGAAGTTTTGTTTGCCCTAGGCGAATAATAAGTTACCTGAAGATTCTATTATACTTAATTAGATAACAATTCCAAAATATATTAATGTAACCTTTAGAATATTTACTTCATACAACTTCAAGATTTTTCATTCATTACTTAATCCCGATGGCGTTATTTAAACCTGTAGGCTGTTGTGCTTTATTTTCGTTATGTTTTTTTTACCAACTATAATATTTAGGTCTGCAAAATTGTTATTAAAATTAATTATTATTTTTGGGCTTCCAAATTGGAGGTTGCGAAATGGAATATTTTTGCTCGAAGCCTAAAAGACTTTTCGTCTAAACTTTAACAATTATAAACCACAAAACGATCAAGTGCTATGATTCTTTATATTATGTTAGAATACTATTTTCTATAGTATTGCCCATCAATACTTATCACAACAATACAATAGAGTATTTGATTGAAAAAATCTAATTAGTCCGTCAATAAGATTATCAAAAAAATTTTGACCCGTATTTTTTCTTTTGTTACGTAAACCAAAATTGACGAAGATACGACACTTTTAAAATTGGCAAAACGTCACAAGCAAGTACAATTTTTACTTGCTTCTGATGTCACAAGCCTGGGGGCTCGAGTTTTGATGCGTTTTATCTTTCCAAATATTCATAGATTTAACAAAAGAAAAAATACGTGTCCATTATTTTTCAAAACTCTAACTGGCGGACTATTTAGATTTTTAATTTATTGATGCTGTCAACATGCCTATTGTCCATACTTCTGGAATAAACTTCCAAATATGTGGCAACACTTTCTCAGTGAATAAATATCCAATCATTAATTGAAGATCATATTATTACAAAACATTTTGTACCAAATATTTTATACCAAAAAATTTGTAAAAAATATCGCTGACAGTCATTTTCTTTACAGACAAAGCCCCATCTGAGGCCACGTTCCGCGGCGCGGAGTTTTTGTCGTACGACTTGACGCAGACGGGCGGGGAGCCTATAGTCAGCACACAGGATGCCATCTCGCTGTACTTCAAGACTCGGCAGCCTAATGGACTGCTGTTTTACACTGGTGAGTGTTTCTTTGTCTTTGTAATGGTTTATGAGTGGTTAAAAGGGCCTTAATTTTTGTCTGGAATCTTTCTTTTCTATCGCCCACAACGGCGTTGTACGGTTTTCGCCGTATCGTGTTTACAGACAAATCTTCACATGTTTATATCCATAGTGTGGAATTATGTAAAGATAAAGATGCATTTATTTGTATGAAATATGTATTACATTTTTACATGTGGTGTTAAAATAATAATAATCTATACATATAAAAGGAGAAGTTGACTGACTGATCTATGAACGCACAGCCTAAACCGCTGGGGTTAGAAAGTTGAAATTTTGACAGTAGGTTCCTTTTGTAACGTAGGCATCCACTAAGAAGGGATTTTTCGAAATTCAACCCCTAAAGGAGTTAAATAGGGGATGAAAGTTTGGATGGAAAATCGTCACTTAACGGGTTCAAAATTTCACGCAAGCGAAGCTGCGGGCGAAAGCTAGTGGTATCAATATGCCCTGCCGTATCAGGCGTACAAATTACTTAAAATTAATGGAAATTAGTTTACATACCGCAATTTAGCACAATCATTTTATATATTTGACACAATAGAATTATTTAGTAAAAAAAATTTACACCATAGTGCCCTTTTTTACCTAGCAATTTCATAAATTTCTATTTGAATAAATTAACTGTTAGGGTTTTATATATGCATTGGGTATTTTATTGTAAATTTTTGGCGCCATACAGAAAATAGTTCTCCACATATGTTTAGTTCTGGAATTTTGCAAGCAAAGTCTATTACCGTCACGTCTGTTGCGTTTTGAATGTATTTTTTTCTATACGACTATTTTGAAAGTCCTAGTATTTTGATTGAATATATTTAGAAATGCTGGTTTTGAAACAAATCTGCACATGGACGCTCCATGCAGTGCTGTTGTGCAGCTGAGTTTTTGGTTGACACAATCTAAATTGCTATCGACACGAAGAGGAAGGACATTTAATTCCCCAACAAACTAGAAAATACTGTTTTGCTTAAAAAACAAACTGTACGTTGGGGATTAGAGTTTAAGTTCTCATAAGCACTAAATCGACGGGTCCTACGTATACTAGTACAAGTGCAAAAACCCAACTTTTCAGGAGAGCGGTATAAAGACTCTACAGATTTTAAATTTGACGTAAATCAAAAGAAATATTAGAAATTTTCAAATGGTGTGGTATGGTCCTGTGGTCCATTCCAAAATTTCAAATACTTTTACTGATTTAAGTCAAATTTAAAAGCTTTCGAACTTTTAAACTGCTCTTCTGTAAAGTTTGATTTTTGCACTTATACTAGTAAGTATACGTAGGACCCGTCGAAATAGTGCAAGCAAGTCGTTTCGTAAATTGTTTAAGAAAATTTTCAGACTTCCTTTGGTAAGAAAAAAGTTAGCATTCGTGAAGTTTTTTTTAGAAAGAAAAAATATTTATTTGCACCAACATGAGACACAAAAATAAAAAAATAAAAACTATACACAAAACCACATAGAAGCTATTGGGAAAATTAATATGCGTCACATCCACGCAAAACGGCCATCACTCAGCATAATGCTATGACTCGTGCGAGACACAGCCACAGCGCTGGTTTTCAGCGAAAGCCGGCGTTGACATGATGACGTCCACCGGTGCAGCAATTAAAAATATATAAATAAATTCAATACAAGAAAAAAATATTAAATGAATGCGTAAAAAATAAGGAACAATCGAAGACTGTGTGAAATATAATATTTTTAACAATGGCAACGTTTTGTTGCATCGACATCGTCGCTCACGCAGGCATACGTCGTATGTCGTTTCTTAAACAACTATTTGTCTTCAGGTCATGAAGCAGATTACCTGAACCTTGCCGTGCGAGATGGTGGCGTTTCCCTTACCATGGGTCTCGGCAACGGGAAGCAAGAGATGCACATCAAACCAGCAAAGACCAGGTTCGACGACCATCAGTGGCACAAGCTGACGGTGCACCGAAGGATACAAGAGGTAAGATTGTAGTTAATAATATTTTGCAAAAAAAAATTTCTTGTACGAATAAAGGTCATGGCACATTATGCCGGCACCGCAACTGCACAGCTGTGGCGCGGCGTCGCCTCGAATTTAGGCTACGGCTAGCCGCCAGCGTGCTAACTACGCGTCGTCCGCGAGGTGCAAGCTCGCAGTCCGCGCGCTGGCCGCGAGGTGCAAGCTTGCTGTCACCGCGAACACAGTACTTATATGGCAATTGTGATTGAACGCCTACACTCACTCACGCCTAGACGTTGTTTCGCTGGCGACTCGGAGTCGGCGCGCTGTAAGCATATGGTCCGCTCGCTTGCAGCGCGCAGGCTACGAGTCAAGTTGTGTGGTAGCGGCAAGCGCGCTGACTACCCACCGTTGGCTTTTTCATATTGACATTATAAAATATAATATTATACAGCACACGATTTAATGCTCTAATTTGAATGACAAGTTAATTGCTGGGTTGGAGCGGTGCCGGTATAGTGTGACACGTGACCTTAAGAAGAGAGAAGAGGGAATATATTTTATTTGCTGTCTTCATTAAGTAATATCAAATTAACTTGAAAACAGCCTTTCAAATACATGGAAGCACCTTTAGATATATTAATTACAATATTCTGTTTTAATAATTTTATGCGCAATATATTGTACACAACAACTCATATAACCCGCTTCGATCAACGACAGTTGGTTGTACACCCTTTCTTATTTATACGGCCCCCATGTTCCCAGATTTCATCAGCCGAATATAAAGCGCTTTCATCGCTGTACAAATATTTTATGACTCCAAGCCCGTATTGCCAACTCTGTACCTTGAACTCAGATCGATAGCATACGACTTATGGCCTATTGGCGTGTTTAAGCCGTGAGCCATCCATCATTGGAGCCATTACTTCAAAAAACCGAATCGATTCATATCCGAGTAATTTGATTATTAAAGTCAGAACATTTTTATGTTGAAAAGTTGAATTTTCGTAGTGTTTTGGCATTTTAGTCGTAATTAGTGGTAGGGATCGATCTTTTGGCCTTTGTAATTGAAGCAATTTTGTGGCGATAAATTTGGTCGGTAGTGGAATTGGGTATATGTTTCCTGTATGCTCGGGTCGACGGTGTTGTGGAGTGTTTAAACGATGACCGTTTTACTGGCGCGTTATTCATATTGGAAATTGTTTACTTGTGTGTACTCTTTCAAATTTTTATTAAGATTTTTTTGCCTTTGTCCTGATTTACAAGCGAGTTTTCTGATTGATATTTTTTTTAAACTTTGCCCTACTTTAAAATTGTTCTCCGCTTTCCCTAGAGAACATCGTTAATCGACTTTGTCCTCTCTTTACCTGGTGTTCTAAGTTCTTTAATTAGGAAGCTCTTCTAAGATTTGTATTGTCTGTGCAAGAATTGCGGTTTTGGAGACCATTTTTTTAAATTCTTTGCCCTATTTTGGTTTCTCTTGTATTGTGGGTGCGTTTACAGACACAAATCTTCACATGCACAAACGCCCAGACCCGAAACAACTATCTGTAGGCCATACAAATATTTGTCCCGTGCGGGAACCGAAACCACGACCCGTAGCACAGAAGCCAATAGCTCAAACGGGTCTCCCTTGTTTTACCGAATAGAAATTACCAAATTATCACTTCCCAAACAAATTTTCGCATAATTTCATTTGCCAAATTATTACTTACCAAAAAATCTCTTTACAAATAATTGTTACGAAAACCTATGTTTGGCAAGTAAACGTTTGAACAATAACTTGTTCACCAACTAGTACTTTTACCATTTTTTATCTAGTCAAATATTTCAGTTGGTATAACATATTTTACGCAAAATAAAAAAATATTTTTCTAGCATAGCGTTGTATGGTCACAGTTCTAACCTAACCTAACCTAGCTGTTTCGACTTAAAAAACATTTATGCGTGTTACAATAATTTGACTAAATGTTTATTGTCTAAAGATTGTTTGCTGTAATAAATCATTTGATTAAAGACCAAATGCCTTAATGATATTATCCTTGATAATAATCTGCCAAGTAAACATTTGACCAAATGAAAATGTGCGTACTAAAATTATTCCAAATATTACATTGGTATAAAAAAAGGTTGCTAAAATTTGTTTGGGTAATGAAAATTTGGCAAAATCTTTTCGGCAAAACGGCAGGATCCTGCTCAGACACTGCACCAAACGTGTCGTCAAATTATTTTCGGTTGTTATACTTAGTTTTTGACCAACTTTCCTTATTATTAATTGTATTCCAACCATTAAATTTAATTACGTTTCCACAAACAGTTTCAATAACATAAAATGTTAGTTCAATTTTAAAATTAATAAACATTGAATACATGTCGACGTTGCATTTTATTTCTCGTTCTGTTTTAATTTTTATTTCCGAGCCTGTCATGTGATCACATGTTCTGAGCGGTAGGAACGTCGGGAAAACAAAATTGAACAATAAAATAATGTGGAGTAATTTAATTAGTAGTTGGTTTTATTTTTGCACTCAAAGTTGATGAGACGCAGCGAAACGCAACGTTAAAGCATTGCTTGATAATGAAAAAAGAATTTGCTTTGTTAATTGGTTAAATATTGTTAAAGCCTTTACCATTATTCCATGACCAAGTTGCTTTATTATTGTTTTGTCTTCCCTGTTTATTTTATAGTTTTACTGATTCATTATGATCTTTCCTATAAATAGTAATTGATTAAGTGCCTTAACATTATCAGCATGATTGTTTTGACTACTGCCTATGTCGCCGGCACAATTTTCAGCACAACTATCATTTGGTTTACTACATTATCAATCTACTGGAAGCTGGTAATATCCCCGCATTTGATCTATATCTTTATTATTGATATAAATGCTCAAGACATGTAGCTTAATACCAGCTTTCATGCGTTAAAGCAACCACCTCACACCAATGCCATTCCAGTCAACTAACCACACTGAACGAGGCACACACCTCTAGTAAATAGTTTATTTACGTACTGCGTGCGGCCCGCTCCATCCCTAGCCATTCCGTTATCGTTAATTATGTATTTATGTGGGGCTTTCTCATTCTTTGCGAATATTGGAGGCTTATCGGAACTGCCTATACTTGGACTAGTGGCCTGGATTTGATGCGTAGGTTTATGGGCTTCAAGGCTTTGTCATAGATTAGGTTTTATTCTAGGCGAAAGTTATTTTTTTTCGGTTCATGTGTTTGATGTTAGAACCGAACTGAGGAATGAATTGAGACCAGCAGTAGACTTTTGTTTTTCAGTTATGGAATCTTATCAAGGTAAAATTTATTGACGAAAAAAACTAGTATTTTTAAGCATAATAATGGTACTTCTCGTTTTGTGACAAACGAAACACTTTTTACCTGACTAATGCCAATTTTATTCTTAGATATCGTTAGACATGGAACGTTGTTTCGCATACTAATGAAGGTTATTATTGTTTCAGATCACGCCGTTTACGAGTTTCTGCAGGGTAAGTAATATTAATTAATACTGTTACCGAATCTTCTTCAAGACTTCCTATATCAAAGTTCGTTGGAATAAATTCTTTTTTAATGTCTTTTATTTTTTGTAAACTTTTCAACTTACTGGACTATTTCTAAGAATAAATAAGTATACGTTTATATGAATTAATAATGACGTGAATTATTTGTAAATTGGTTTAAAGTTTTAATAAAAATAATTGGTCCACTTTCGTGTTTCTAGTTTTCTTATAAATAAATCAAGAATTGATCAATTTGCATAAGTAATGTCACCTTGAGTACTGTACCACGAATAATATAATTTCTATACAACTTCGTTGAAATTTGAATTCTGTAGAAGTAATTTCGAGCGACAGACAGCAATGTGATTCTATTCCGGAAAACTCATTTCTAGTAGTACCTATTATGAAACTAGTCGCTTTGTTAATAGGAAAACCTGTTCCATTTTAAGCTATTAATTTATTTTTATAACTAAGTATTAGAAAAATTAAAATAAAAGAAATATTAATTATGTGTTTTCACACAATCCCAAAAGGTGTGGGCAGATGTGTACAGATTACAGAAAAAAATTGAAAATGGCTTTCTTGTGTCCCATGTATTAAAAGCGAGCCTAATGCCATTTATCGGACTCAATTTTGAAATTTGGGCTGCTACTCAAGATTTAGTAACAGAAAAACCCAAAAAACTTTGCCTGAAGAGGAATTCTTTATAAACTACAAATTATACAGGGTGAAATTGTAAACAGTTGACAAACCGAAATGGGAGATTGTACTCATCACTATGAACAAATTTTACTACGAGAACAAAAATGAAATCGCGAAAAAAATCTGCTATTCCCTACATTTTGACGAGTTATGCGAACATAAATGTAGGGAACAACTGTTTTTTTTTTTCGCGATTTCAGGTTTGGTCCCATAATAAATGTTCATAGTGATGAGTACAATCTCCCATTTCGGTTTGTCGACTGTTTCAATTTCACCCTGTATATCATTTTGGACTCCAATATAAAAACTAAGTATTCGATTTAGATTGAGCTTTTACGCAACTATTGGTCTTTGACTCCTTTTGTTTCGAAAAACTAGAAAAAAATATTTATAGCTCTAAAGACCCCATTTGTTTTTTTTATTTGTGTCTCATTCTGAGGACACACAATTGCATGCATATACAAACAACAGATACGATCAGAATGACATCTCCTTCAATTATAGAAGCATTTGCTACATCGACGGTCCCGACGTACAATCCCCTAAGTGGTAGATCCATGATTTGCCTTTTTTGTTTCCGTGACCCTATAATATCATTTAGTTTAAGAGCGTGTACGCCGTTCGGCATTTCATACAAGTTTTCAAGTCCTTAGTTTTCGATATGACTGAATCGATTTTAATGAAACTTCATACTCATCAGCAGGATACATAGGTCTAAAAAGATAGTAGAAAACATTTTCGAAAAATAGTGATACAGTTAAATTAGACCGATTTTAAAATTTCCATACAAACAGAAATTTCCAATAGTCTTTTTTAAGTAAGACATTTCGAAAATGTTTTTTTACTAACTTTTTAGACCTAAGTACCCTACTTATGTGTGTGAAGTTTCATCAAAATCGGTTCATTCATTACGAAAAACAAAGACTTAAAAATTTGTATGAAATGCCGTACGGCGTACATGCTCTTAATAAAAATAAGTCTAAGTAATTATACGTAGAGACCGTCGATATAATCTAGGTTAACAACAGTTAAATAGGATCATATAAACGCCATAACGAATGAATGAACAAATTAACAATACTAAATACTAACTTCCAACCAATATAAACCCAATGAAAACTTGATACAATAAATAAATGAAACACGAACTGAATTACTTAAAAGTGTAACATGAAATAACCGTCTAGACAAGGCAGAAGAATAGCATTAAATTAATACTGCACACAGTACAGTAGAACTCCATAATAAATGTATATTTGATAATGAATAAAGAATAGAATCGCGACCGCGAAGTTCAGGCGACATTATTCTCGTAGAACTAATTAAACTTGTAACAATATAAATGGAGGAAACGGTAGTCTAGGTAATGAGTGCAAATCTAGTTAGTTATGTCAAGCAAAACGCACTCTGCAAGTAAGGGCCGAAACACACTAGCGTATCTTGCGCCGCGTACTGCGTAAGATACAGCTTTGTAATAGAACGCTACAATGATAAATTTTTTTGCTCCTTCAGATTCCTTCTCACCGTACGGGTTTCATTTCCAATTCCTTCGCTGTCTCAGCAATCAAACTCTGGAATGTGCTTCCCCTGGATATTAAAAAGGCTCCCAGCAAAATTCTGTTTAAACGTAAAGTCCGTGAATACTACCTGAAATCGCTGCCTCCCTAGTTTGACATTTACAGTTTTCGTCATAATTATACTTATGTTCATACTTTAATGATATCGTATAATAAATATATATATATATATATATATATATATATATATATATATATATATATATGTATTTATTTACATATTATTTATTATTATTATTTTATTATTAATGTCTTACATTTTTAAATTGTTTTGTTATGTATAGTTAATTAAGTCGCAAATATCCTTTTTTATATATTTTTTTTGTACCTCTTTTCGATGCTGTTTCTCTTTGACCCAAAGGTTGACTGGTAGAGAATGCCTTGTGGCATTAAGTCCGCCTTATGTACCACCATTGTGCATTGAAGTATTAAATAAATAAATAAAGACTATGCTGGCTTGAGGAAATATTTACATTAAATCACCATTTAGTATACCGGATAAAGATGCTAGAAATACTCTTAGACCCTTTTTAGGGTTCAGTAGTCAACAAGGAACCCTTATAGTTTCGCCATGTCCGTCTGTCCGTCCGCAGCTTAGCTCAGAGACTCTTAGTACTAGAAAGCTATAATTTGGCACGGATATACATATAAATCACGCCGACAAAGTGGTAAAATAAAATCATGAAAAATGTTTTTTTTGAGGATGCCTCCTTTACATCTAAAGTGGGGATTTTTTTTCTCGTCTTCCCCATCTTGTGGGGTGTTGTTGGATAGGTCTTTCAAAAATATTGTGAGTTTGTGAAAACAAGATCCGTTTCTGAAATATTAAAATTTTAAAAAGCAAATTTTTGTTAAGGACAAGTCCCCCCCCCCCCCCCCCCCCCTGTAGTGGTATATACAATGAAGTTAAAAGGAAAACTATCACAGCTAAGTAGGCTTTACAAGTTTACGAGTAATAGTCGACCAACCGGAAAAGAAAAAAAATCGTACAAATTCCATTGAAAAATGACTAAGCCCTCTTCTTAGTCCGCATTATTGTGCAACTACGGAACCCTATTACTGCGCGTGGCCCGACACGCACTTGGCAGGTTTTTTTAGGAAAAATTCGTATTCGGCTTCAAGATTCAAGATTTTATTTCAAATAGGTCTTAGGAAATGTCGAGAAATTGCACGGTTCCAAAAATTTGGTCCTATGGAGAAAAGTAAGATTTAAAAGGCTTATTATTTTCCAGGTGACTAATAACTTAAAAGGCGACTAAGCGTTTGCAACTAATAAAATGAGGCGAGGAGCTATAAATAATGACTTGGCGACTAATATAATGACTTGGCGACTAATAATGTTAGCAGGGTGGTTAAGGGGAATCCCGACATGGATAGGTTAGGTTCGATGGGGACGACGGGGGCTAGAGTGAGCGAGCGAAGCGAGCGAACGAAGCCCCCGTCATCCCCTTCGTGTTAGGTTACTTTAAACCCTGCAGACAGAAATAGGAGCCGCGCGCAGCGGGGCTCCGTCGACTTAAGCTCCTTCACTGTAGCTGCCAACCTATTATTTTTGCTACCCATTTAAATTATTTTTAAAACCCCCTGCCTGCTTAAAATGCTACTTCACTGTAGCTGCCAACCTATTATTTTTGCTACCCATTTTAATTATTTTTAAAACCCTAAATCAGATTAGTTTGTCGCCGCGTTAAATACATGCCGATTTAAAATGATTGTTACAATTAGTTCAATACAATAATATTAATCAAGGTAAGGTGAGAACAATGTAGGTCAATGCCAGAAATACAAGAATAATAATGCAAAAGTGCCTCTGTAAGGAGCTGACTAGTCCCGAGAGATAGCAGCCGTTGACGAGCATGACCACTGCACTAGTTTTGCTTAGTTCAACCACATGCTTATGGGACTAATCACAGTAATCAGCATCAATTCGCAAAAATGTTGGATGGTTTTAAACATGCTTATCCACATCACTTGTGCCGTCGTGTGCATCAGTTGTGAAAGCACTCCACAGGATACGTAAGCGTGCTGACGGCTGTGAAATCGATTTACGATGCGAAAAAATGCACATTCATACCTACTTTCCGGGAACCTGTAGAATCTTATAGCATTCCTTTTCAGAATTCAATCAAATCGAACTAAGAAATTAAACAAAAATTCCATCTAAAAGCGAAAGTTAACTTCTACTCGGAAAGTAAAAAATAGATTCTAATTTAAAACTTTCCTGGATTAAAAGACTCGTTTACTACGTAATGGGGGCGCCACTGTCAATGAATAGACGCCAGACAATGGTGCCATCACAATTGTTTCAAACTGAAACAGGAATTAATATGTGACTGTTTATTCTGAACCATAATAGAGCACATTTATGATTCAATCTGCATTAGCTGATGAATATAGCGTAATGAAATTAATATAATTTGCTCAATTAATTACCTGCTTGTTCAGTTATGATTTGTTTGCGCAAATCATATTAATATTTTCATTATTATAACAAAGTGAGTATTTGTTCGTTTCAAAAATAATATAGATATGTTAGTTATTTCATTCGTCATCATTAATGTCAAGTAATAGCTATGTCCACACCAGTGGACACTAGTCCATCTTGCGTCTTCGTCTGACGCATGCCTAAAGCCCCATAGCGCATGCAATAGTGCATGCCTTAATACTAGTTCGGCAAAAGCGCATGCCCCTAGCGCACGCTAATCCGTCACTGGTGGCGCACCGGTATAGACGATAATCTGCATGCGTCAAAGGCAATCAATATTGCATGCACTTGACGCAAGAGGAATTGAAAGTTGAAAGCGCAAGATGAACGTGAAAGCGCACTGGTGTAGACATACCAATGGGAATAAAGCCAACAAGCAAGAAAGTGTAGAAGAAGAATAAATTCATAGAAGCTTATTCGTCATTGAAGAAACTGTCGTCGGAGCAGCGTCTACTCCGAAAAACGGACGTCTAAGTTTCGGATCGAAACAACAACAAATATTGTCAAACAGCGAACTACTAGATGTCAATTAACGGTTGGGAGTAATGTGAACGACGGAGGAAATGTCAACTTGCGAAAATGAAACCGATCGTCGCATCCGAAACATTTTTGTGGTTGAAAAACTTGCGGTCCATCAACCGAAATTTTGTAGTTCGGAGTAAGACCCTAGCAACGTTAGGCAAGGCTAAACTCTTCTCATTCTAAAAAGAGGCCCCTGCCACGCAGTATGACAGTGTGGGGCTGATTACGTCCAATTGTTTACTTATAAAGTCTGCACAATTATGGCGAGATTCGTAGATCGCACTTAGACTTTACTTTGCTAAAGTAAAGTAAGTGTTTCATAGGAATATGAACATTATTCGCATGAAGTTAATGTTTATGTTCGTATGGCACACTAATTCACATTCACTTATACGAATATGAACATTATTACCCAGGTATATTGGAAGAAATAAACCTGTGTGTGCCCGACAATTATGTATTGCGAGAGGCGACGGCAGTAGTAGGACCAATCTATTAAGTAAAGCGCGTACCTTGCGTGTACTTAATGACGTAGCAGACAGCATAGACTTTTTTTACTTGTTCTCTGAGTGAGTTCACAAAAACCACGACGTACATAATATGTTATCTATATAAATAAAAAGAAAGGTTCTGACTGACTGATTGACTGACTCATCAACGCCCAGCCGAAACCCTTGGACCTAGAAAGCTGAGATTTTGCACAGAGGTTTCCTTTATAATGCAGACAATGAATAAGGAAAGATTTTTGAAATTAAACCCCTAAGGGAGTTAAATAGGGGATGAAAGTTTATATGAAAAATCGTCACTTAACGGGTTCAAAATTTCACGCAAGCGAAGCTGCGGGCAAAAGCTAGTGCTGCATAAATATCTAGTGTTAAATCTAATCACACATTTCGTTGCCTTAGAGTGAAAATCTCGAAAATTCATTTGGTCATTGCACCGTTCCTGTAGGCTTTAACGCGGACGAAGCCGTGGGCAAAAGTTAGTCAATTATATTTATTACGAGTGCTATTATACCCGATAATTTATTCAACTAAGGTTCATATTCGTATGCAACGCTTACTTTACTTAGCAAAGTAAAGTCTTATTGCGGTGTGTGAGTTTCCCCCAAAAGTCTTTCGTTTATTTATAGCGAATGACACCCAACCATTTACAACGAGTAAAGACAGGCATTTATCTTTCAAACGACAAAAGGATTAAAATAACAATACCTTTCCTTTATCTGTCATTATCTTGAGGCAATTTCAAAACGTTGTTTGATTAAGCTAAACGCCTGAAGTGCCGATCGATGTTTCAATCATTCAACAAGAATTAATGGCTCTATATCAGGAAGGATCAAATATTATATTAATGGAAATATTGTTTTTGATGGTGGTTTGTGTGTCTACCGTAATTGTTATAAGGAAGATGGGTGTAAGGACTTTGAATACGAATAGGCTAGACTTTACGTAGATGTCTTAAGAAATTTTATCAGTTGTAAATAAGGTAGGTACAATTAGGTGTAAGTCTCAGGTCTCATAAGCATACCTATGACAGACGCTACGTAGTCAGAAGCCCGAAAGTCTGACAACCAGTCTAATGTTAGGGTATCGGCATTGCCCAGTAATTGGGTCAAACTCAAACTCAAAACTCATTTATTCAAAATAGACTAGAATTACTTAGTTCTTTTTGAACGTTAGTTTTACAATATTATAGACATCCCACAAAAAGCCCTCCCTTCACCGCTTCCTAGTGTTTTTGCTGTGAAGAAGAAACGGCGCAACAAACTCCCCAGCAACACAGATATGTCTGTCAAGTGAATAAATTAATTGACTCTATACAACAAAAATCATCATATTTTTTACAATAATAAAATTATGCAAGTACAGGTAAAAACAAATTAAAAATAAAGTATATAAATCAATTCTGTATGAATTGGGTTAAATCATAATCGTATCTAACTAATATAGATACATACATAAACCTACATCTAAAAACTATTGGTTACCAGGAAAGCCACATGTGCAGAAAAGAACTAGCGCCACACGTCCCTATCGTCAACATAGTCGTTTATCTTATAGTATGCCTTTTTAATGAGAACTGATTTAACGTGAGATTTAAATTTGCCCTCAGTGAGATCCGTAATTGATTTGGGAAGCTTGTTATAAAATCGAACACAGTTTCCTAGGAATGTCCAAGAAGAAACTCACCGAATACCTGAAAAGTCTTACTTATGAACAGACTGAACTCCTTCTGTACATAGCATCCTAATTAAAAACCTATGTAATTAAATATAACATGCATTCATAATAATATACACACAAAAGCGCACGCTCACTCACACCACAACACACAGCAAAACACTAAACAACACTACACACCTCAGAATACAGTTCTTCTGTATTCTGAGCTACACACATCCTCTTACACATCAGACACGTACATTCCCATCTCACACAAATAAGAGGTCCTGCATGCAAACACTAACAGACTTTTCTCTTTTTATGTACTTTTTTTATTCTTTACTATCTAAGTAAATTTGTAAGTTGTTAGATTGATTTTGTACTAGATTCAAATGAAATGATTGAATGGCTATTATATATGTATCATACTCGAGGGGTTTGGCGCTGATAGCCGAAATACAGGCTCTGCCTAGTTCGGCTACAGATGACTACACCATTTAATCTGACCTAAATTAGCCTGTTAAAATACTTTGTAATTTATGTATAAGTTTTCTTTAAATAAACATTATTATTATTATTATTATTATTAATGACTTATTCGTTTTGGATAATCTAAATTTAGGGACTACTAATTTGTGTTTGTTCCTAGTATTTATATTATGAACGTCGCTTTTTACACTATACATTGGCAGATTTTTACGTACAAACATAATATTTTCAAAAATGTAAAGGGAAGGCATCGTCAGAATATTAATCTCTTTAAAGAAATCTCTAAGGGACTCCCGAGGGCCCATATTATAGATCGCGCGGATTGCCCTCTTCTGTAATATAAATATCGAGTCGCGATCGGCCGCTGCCCCACACAGCAGAATACCATAAGACATAATGCTGTGGAAGTACGCAAAATAAACAAGTCGGGCAGTAGGTATGTCAGTTAGCTGTCTTATTCTTCTAACTGCAAAAGCAGCAGAACTTAACCTACTAGAAAGGGCAGTTATAGCAGGGTAGTGGAGATCTGACGGAGTTGTGACGGCAGTCGCTCCGTGTAAAATACTGGTAAGGTATTCAGCCGCATCTGATTAGACTGGAAGCTGACATAGTTGGGAAAAGACTAGTAGGAAGACTTAGGTGTAGGAATATAGTAGGCGCTTGTTTGATAACACAATACCGCATTAATTGTTATCAATGATTCAACTCAAAATAAAAATTGATCGCTCTGGTCTCTAATATTTCAAACCTTACGCTTCTTTCACACGATAATCCAGTTTTGCAGGACCAGCTTTTTACTATATCCTGCAAAACTGGACGCTGTGTTCACATGGCAGTTCAGTTTTGCAGCTGGTCCCGCAAAAAGCTGGTCCAAAGGTCCCGAAGCCGTGTGAACACTGCTATTGAAATATATTGTGATTAAACGGGATCCCGCTTTTTACTGGACGACGGATCCAGTTTCTAGTGACAAAACCGAATGGCACAATTCGACCGGATCGGTTTTTTGTAGGATCCCGCATGCGGGATGCTCGTGTGAACGCTAGCATATAAACACATTCGCCATCAAACGGGATCCTGCAGAAAACGGGAACCTGCAAAAAACTGGACTGCCGTGTGAAAGGGGCGTTAGTATTTCCACAACCGCTTGGTTATAATGGAGGCCAATATAAAGCTAGGCTCATTTAGACACCTTCATTTCAAAATAAAAATACGGATTACAAATATATAAAATGTACCAGAGATGTCAACCAACTTCGACAAATACGCTGATTTTGGAGATCATCCCAAATCTAATTTTACAAAATTTGCCGTTAATACTTCAAATAATAGGTGCCTAACCTATAGCGAAATCTTTTATCAAAAGCGGTGAAGTATCAGTGGAGTTATTGAAGAATAATGAATACATAGAAACTTGGTAAAACATGCGTGTTTTGCAATAAATGGTTTTTAATGGTGATTTACAATGTCGGAACAATAACTACCAGTTTTCTGAAACGAATTAAATAGTTTAATATGTCGTTTATTTACATGTCTTGCTCATTTCTAATGCCATCACTACATAGTATAAAACAAAGTCACTTCCCGCTGTCTGTCTGTCCCTATGTATGCTTAAATCTTTAAAACTATGCACCGGATTTTGATGCGTTTTTTTTTAATAGATAGATGGATTTAAGAGGAAGGTTTTAAGCTATAAAACGTTCACGTGCGAAGCCGGGGCGGGTCGCTAGTACTTTGATATAATTATAAAAATGTTGAGTTCGAATTAAGGTTATAAAATTCGAATCCATGCATACGATAAAAATTGTAACGAATCAAAAACTGTACATTGAATATTATTGAAAAAAATGCTACGTGTACTAGAAAAGATACTGATGCCGAAACAGAAGTTTTTAGAATTTGTGTCTCTTTGTATGTTTGAACTTCACGCCAGAGCTACTAGAAAGATCCAGTTGTTTGGCAGTTACATCCGTTAAAGAGCGGGTCAGGTTATAGGGTACAAATTATCACGCTATTGAGTGTTGGTGATGAGCAGTAACATTATTGGAAATAAATATGATTAGATTTAAACAATGGAGAACATAATACATTGTTTGATTGTTGCGACACAATATTGTTTTCCGTAAGTTTTAAATAAAGCGAATGTTCCAATCTTACGAATCTTTTAATATTCGAATTGCATGCGCTAACTGCATTACAGAAACTCATTTCTTAGTGGGTTGGTTATCTGTTTCCTAAAACATAAATGCTTTATACACCGTGGGCCCGAGATACCCGAAAGATTTTAACCATCGATTCCGATGCCTAATTGGATACGAAAAGCTAGGATATAGTTTGTTGAATAAAGCTTAATTTTCGAAATATTCATTATAAAAATATCTATGGTAACAAGTCCTATGAATACGGTGTTGCGACTTTTGTCATACCATACCACTCTCGCCGTATGTCTTATTTTTTTATTTTGTTTAAAACCTTGCCCACACTAAGATTTCTCTTGTATCGTGGGTGCGTTTACAGACACAAATTTCACATACACAAACGCCCAGACTCGAAACAACCATCTGTAGGCCATACAAATTTTCGTTCCGTGTGGGAATCGAACCCACGACCCGTAGCGCAGAAGCCAATCGCTTAGCCACTGCACCACACGTGTCGTCGTTTGTCGGGGAGGGTTGTGAAGTGAGAAGTTTCTTATCCACTCACAAGATAATTTATAAATGTTGCCACTTCAACCTAAGGTATTGTTTATAAGGAAGTACTAAAGTTCATTGAACTATTATGTTCAGAAAACAAAAAAAAATGACTGAATTGGACTTTTGTTAGTACGGTCAGCATCAAAAGTAGCTGAACATTTGAGTTTTTAAACTTGGCATTAATTAGAAAACGAATTGTTTTAAAACAAAAAGTTTAATAGATAGGTACCTAGAGCTGTTAGATATAGCTCTAAGTATGCCTTAAATTTTTTGCTTCCTATCAATTAGTTATCTAATTAATGCAAAGTTTAAAAACTCAAATGTTCAGCTACTTTTGATGCTGACCGTACCATCAGAAAAGGCGTGGTTAAAATCTTTCGGGTACCTCAGACCCACGGTGTACCTATAATAAGGAGAAAACTAGACCTCATAAACTTGATGTATTTTATTTGTAAATTCAGCGTATAATTTACTCATTACTCAAACCGTTCTGCCTAGCCTTTTCTCAACTATGTTGAGATCAGCTTCTAGCCTAACCAGTATTTTACACGGAGCGACTGCCAACAGACCTCCGCAACTAGGGTTTCCATTTAGAAATTTGAAAAGTCCTGACAAAAAGCCTGACATTTCAATAGAAGTTCGGACATTTTAGTCATAAAATGCAAACATATCCACTTAGTTACAGTGGTGTGGTAGGCATGGTAGTGGTATGGTAGACACCCGATTGTTCAAGAAGATTTATATTTTGTTTTTAGATGAATGAGAAGTTAATAAAGATTATAAACATAAGTATTTGGTATCACTTGTGTAAGTTTTATTATTCGTATTTCATCTAAGCCAAAAAATCCGGACAAATTAAGGAGCCGGACAAAGTCCGGACAAAAGTCTAGAAGTCCGGACATGTCCGGACAAATCCGGATGGATGGTAAGCCTATCTGCAACCCAGTTACTGGGCAATGCCGATATCCTAAGGTTAGACCGGTTGTCAGACTTTCTAGCATCTTACTACCCGTAACTGTCATAGGTATATATAGGTATGACACCCGGGACCGACGGCTTAGGCCGTTTGTTCACCACCGCCCTCACCGAGAACGAGATGACGTTGCCGAAGTAGTGATACATACATTACTATAACTGCGTGTTCACCGCACGTCCGTCATCCGAGCGCCGTCATCTCGGCCACCGAGATTGTTAGTAAATCGACGCTACCGCTAGAACTCGGCCGAGAAAGTGACGGACCGAAATGCTAGCAATACAAAACACATCTGCACTTGTCCACTACATCCGAGATTGACGGCGCCGGTGCACGGATTTCTATCTTGTGTTGAGAATCGTCGAGATCGGTCGCGGTGGACACACGATCGTCGTCACGTCGTTCCGAAATCGGTCCGAAATAATCTCGTTTCTCGGTGACGGCGGCGGTGGACAAACGTGAACCGTGCTCTCCGAGCCTCGTAGGGGTCTCGATATATAACGAACGGTCACCCATCCATGGACTGACCGCGGCAAGTGCAGCTTAACCCCCTTATACAGGGTGTTAACGAAATAGTGTAATTCCTTCAAACCACGTGATCTACTGGTGATACAGATTAACGGAAAATGCGAATTTTCGTTTTTTTTTTTTTTTTTTTTTCAAATTCTGTCTCTTTTTAGAGCCTTTATTTAGTTAACTGCAAAGAGCGATATCGCGTTAGTCGTTCCTGCCCGCCGTGTCGCCGTACTTTCATTAATTTATGCGTGGCATCGAAATGTTCACACAAATAAAATTATTGTTTTGCAAAAAAACAAAACAACATATTTTTTTACTGAATCCTTATTAGGTGGTTTAGATACGATCGGTAACAAAGCAGCATGAAAAAAAATTTTTTTTTTATTTTTAATCAATCTAAATCCCGTGCGGGGCCTGTCTACACCAGTAGTAGATCATGTGGTTTTAAGGAATTACACGAATTCGTTAACATCCTGTATAACTCATTTAAAACTCAGTTATTAATATACACAAGAAAACATAATCACAAGTAATACTATTGTATACAAAGACGACAACAAAACAAACTACAAACAAATGAATATTTATCGGGCATTTTTTAAACTCAATAAAGCACCAGCTGGTGACGTTATGAATAAACTGGTCCAATTAGTGTGGTGTTTAATTACCAGTTTCTTTGTCTTATGCAAAACAATGGAATTTTTTAAGGGTGGACTGTAGTATTCGCAATGAATCAGCCGGATAATTGAAGCTTTAGAACTGGAATGATTTTTATTAACCTTAGAGATTTGTTTTGTGGGGTGTTTGTGAATGAAAATACATACAATAGGAATAGATATCATATACAAGCTTAGTTTTAGTATATAATAAACCTGAAACTAGTTTGTTCAGAATCACTAGGAGAATCTGTTGACAAATATTTTTTACACCACATTTTTTTTTTCTTAAATTTCAATTTCGTTTCAGTAGGTTTCTACCCATAACAGTTGACGGGAATAGACACCTTGAGGCTTGAGATGGTACGCTCGGTCAGTTTCCGTGTATTAGACAACCCCTGCATAGCACATCTCAGGCATTTGACACTTTACTAGGGAACTTAACGCGACATAAACTACGGTGTAACTTGGAGATTTATTAAAAAAAACAGATATTCAGGCAGTTCTGATGAAAATCTTGTTGGGGTGTCTCGGTTTTTGTATACATATACTAAAAATAACGTTGTTTATATAAAAATAAATAATTAAATTAAAATAAAACAAATATTTGAGGGGGGCTCCCATACAACAGACATTATTTTTTTGTCCTTTTTATAGATAATGGTACGGAACCCTTCGTGCACGAGTCCGACTCGCACTTGGCCGGTTTTTATTATTTCCATAAATATTTAATGTACAGTTTATGCATCGTTACGATTTTAGTATATGAAGTTTAGCAGGCACTTACGAAACTTCAAGAATTTGGCTGCATTGTTGATGAACAGTGCATAAATTGCATGCAGCGGAGATGGGAATGTTGAGATGGATGTATGGAATGACAAGATACGACAAGGAATGAGTATGTCAGAGGAAGTTTGAAAGTAGCGCCAGTGACTGAAAAGTTGAGGAGTAATAAGGTTAGCGTTGTATGGACATGTTGTGCGTAGGGAAGAAAGTCATGTTACTAGAAGAGTGTTAAATATGAATGTGGATGGATATACAAGTAGAGGTAGGCCAAAGAAAAGATGTATGGATTGTGTTAAAGATGATATGAGTAAGAAAGAAGTAAGTTCTGAGATGACGGCTGATAGAGGAGAATGAAAGAGGAATGGAATAGAATATACTTTATTGTACACCAAAATTGTAAAACAGCTCTTATACAATATATATATAGAAGGGTACAATGGCAGTCTTATCGCTGACAGCAATATTTACCAGACAACCTTTGGATGAACAGGAAGACAATGAATAAGATAAGGGGGGGGAGGTGTAGTCGTGTACTGCTGCAAAATATATACTACACAATTGTATGTATTGACATAGACAGAATACTTATACATGAAATTAAATATGTATATAATTATATATGTTACATAAATATGTGATAGGGAAAATTAAAATAGGTTGATGATGAGATATTGATATCATGTAGAAATAGACATGTGTTGAGAGAAGAAATTACCTTTAACTATTTTTTTAAAAGAATCTATTGACTGAGCTTGCCTTACTGGCATCGGCATAGCATTCTACAAACGTATAGCCTGGACTGTAAAACATTTGTCATAGAATTTGGTAGAATTTGGCATCGATTGGAATACATGTTATGTCGACCACATCTAGAGTGAGATAAGGGTAGAGAGATGATGATAATTTTGATGAACGGTGGATTCGATTCCGATAATACAATGCAGTGTCCGTTTTTTTTATCGGGTAAATCCTTGCCCCTCTCTAATATTCCTCCTGTATCGTGGGTGCGTTAACAGACACAAATCTCACATGCAAAAACCCCCAGAACAACTGTATTAAGTAGGCCATACAATAATTTGTTCCGTTTGGGAATCCAATTCGCGATCCATAGCGCAGAAGCCAATCGTTCAGTCACTGCCCTAAACGTGTCTCACTACAGTAAACGAAACAGGACTCCAAAGAAGCTTCTAGAAAATGAGGACAGTTACAACAAATAAATACAGGCAAAAAAAAAACTCAATTTTTTTAATAACATATAATTATACAAAAGTACACACAAAGACATGTAATTGATCGACAACCCTGCGTAATGATTGGTTCTCGATATAACCATCACGTTTGTAAATTCATACGTCAGATGGTGCAGTTCCCAGGGCTGTTACACAATTTGAATTTATTATTGCACGCTCGTCATCTGTTATCAACATTTTAAACATGTCAATTTGAACGAGACAATTTGAAATGTTGATGACTTTATTGAACGCGTTTTATCAAAGGTACTTCTATGATTATGGTAATGATTATGTTAAGTGAATTCATACTATACAAGAAATGATAGCCTAGCAGTAGAATGCTTGATCTCCATGCATGATCCCGGACTGCATGTCGCACCTCTGACATGCTTAACAGAATATGAAATTTAATCATCACTTGCTTTAACCCTACTTACTATTTTGACTGCTTCGTTGGTCTAGTGGTAGCAAGTGAAGTCCTGGGTTCAATCCCCAGGTCGGGCAGTGTCACTGGGTTCTTCTGTGTGGAATTTCTCAGTAGCAGCCCGGAGTTTGTATTTTTGCCCGGTTGATGGCAAAAGGCTCGGCCTTTATTACATGGGACTTAAATATAACGGCAAAGAGGTGTACTATAAACCTCTGCCCTTCCCTTCAGGGGATACAGGCGTGATGTTATGATATGTTACTTTAACCCTGGGCAATCAACCCCGCTACTAAACTTGCTGACTGGCTAATCCTTTCACCACGGCGGCATGAGTTATTATCGCATAGCTCGTGCCGACACGAGAGGCAAATCTCTACTAATACTCGTATTACAAATGCGAAAGTAACTCTGTCTGTCTGTTACGCTTTCACACCTAAACCGCTGAACCGATTTTGATGAAACATGGTACAGAGATAGTCTGGAACCTGGAGAAGGACGTAGGCTATTTTTATTCCGAAAAATACGGAATACGCGACATCCACGCGGGCAAAGCCGCGGGTGACCTCTAATAAGTTTATGAATATCGTTACATTGGAGCGCAAAAAAAATGTAAGGAATATTCATTACAATTTTTTTCAAGAGCGAACACTGAATGACAAACATTAAACTATACATCTTATATACATCTTATATACATCTTACTTAACATCTACCAGGGTTGCGGACTTTGTTCGAAAGAGTTACCGCGCCTTTGGAACGCAAAAGGCAGTAGGAGGAACACTCTGCGAGGAGGTGATGGTGACCAAAGAGGGAGCGGAGAGGGAGAGAGAGGCAGCTGCCACTCTCTCTTCCCGCGCCAGACGCACCGGGTGCCGGAGGGCGCGCGACGATCTCCGGCCACCGTAATGTGTGGCCTGCGGGCGGCGGGTTAGACCTGTCGCTCGATCAGTAACAGGCCCGAGAAGGCGGCGCGCTATGTTCCGTGCGCGCCTCTCGACCAAGGGTCAGGAGAAGGAACACCATGGGTTTTTAACCGGTAAAAGTTCGGCATACCCCTTCGCCTTCCCCGGGCGAAGGGAAACCATGAGGAATATCCCAAGAAAAAAAATACTATGAGGAACATTGATGTCAGTTTTAGTCAGTAAGGGCTCATTCACACGGATTCCGTCATAGACGATTCGTCATGAAACACGATACGTCATGACGGATGTTCACATTGCATACAGAGTCGTGTTTTATCACGATTCGGCAAAATATCTGAATTGATGTTCACATTCGTTTCGCCTCTTTCTCCCTCTCCGCTCCCTCCGTGGTCGCCGTCACCACCTCGCATAAGGAGGTGAGGATATCAGCATTGCCCAGTACCTAAATGGGTTGCGGAGGATGGCAGTGGCTCAGTGAAAAATACTGGTATTCAGTCGCATCTGGTTAGACTGGAAACTAACCCTAAAAAAGGGAAAAGGCTACGCAGATAGACTTTAGATGAAAATCCATGTTCCAATATTTATACCAAAAGATACTTCGGTTCAAATGAAGATGTAGGTCAATGAAAACTAGTAGCAATTCAATCTTAATTTATTAACTGCAACATAACTGTTCTAATTGGTAGCGAGCGTCTTATTACTGGTGCTGCTCTAATTTATTAGCGTCTATATTTTCTTTAGATCGAGGTAGAACTAAATAGGGATAAGCTTAATGAATTTTATAGATAAAGTAAATATATACAAGGTTAGTCGGAAAGAGGGTACTAATCCGAAAGGATGTTATAGTACTCATTATAATGAATAACTTTTCAAATTTTAATACTCAAAGATTTCATAAAAATACTCTAAAATCTGTATAATCAGATGTTTACATTTTAGATCTTATTTCAAATACTAAGCGGTCACTAAAGCAGGGATGAAGAATTTTTGAAAAAACTATCTATTTTGCATGGAAATATGTAAAATTATACATTTTTTTATTTGAGCATTTGCTTTATAACAATCATCAATGATACTTTAATTATTGGCCTATGAATTAGTACCTCATTCCCGATTAACCTTGTGCATATAATCAATGCCATTGTAAAAATTCTATTTTCTTTGTCAAAAATAACATTATCCATACTTCCATATATCCACTGCTGATAAAATGAACCTGCTCTATAGATGCTCTGCTAATAATCGTTAAAAAAAGAACAAAGTTATAAACTAGTTTATTAAGATGTAGTAAAATAAAAACTTGACGCAGATATCTCTCGAAACTTAGTTACAGCAAGACTTGTTAGTTTCTCCCGATATAATATCTTTTGCACCAGACCGACGGATAAAGCGATCGCAGAGTTTCCACTTACTTGAAATATGAGAAAAGCGAAACAATTCTTTATAAGGTTTAATGGAAAATGATGATCCGATAGTTGGGGAAGTTAGTTGTTCTTTTATGAGAATAGTTGGATTTATTTTCAAACTGATCTGTATAAGAAATGCAAAGACGAAATAGAATGCGATGAACGAAATAAGAAGAAATCGAATAAAATTGATTCTTGATAAGGCAGATCTAAAACATAAAATATTGAAAGAAAATATGTTATTGTTGGAGATAGTGTCATAAAAATAAACTATATCTTGCCAACTATTAAATGTATTTACCAAGGAGAATAATTTAATAAGGATAAATTGGTAGGATATTGTTAATCAGTACGAAGTAAAAGTATGCAATGTAAGTTTTTCAAATTAATTCACATTCCCAAAATCGTTTTTTTATTAAAAAGCAGACACTGAGACAAGGCAAAAGATAAGATGATGCTGGAGTGAAAAAGCTTCTAGAATATACTTCTAGATTTATAATTTTGGCCTTAAATTTTAAATTCATATCACACTTAGGTCTCTAAAATAGACCTTTAGTATTCCCTGAAGGTGCCTTACTGTCATGAGTTATTAGAATTTCAGATTATTTCATGTCTAGCCCTCTTAGGCTTTTCACTTCAAATTTTCTTTGACACAAATTCAAATTCAGTAATATGATAACCTCTTCGTAGACTTCTGAATCTTCTTATTCGTTTCGCTCTTGTCAGTGCGGTCGTGGTCGTTATGTAGCACTATGAGCTACTGCAGCTGATGTGGCTCGTCTCATGATGTCTCGCCATCTGTCCCTGTTGGTGGTCATTCTGGTACACTCACACAAGGGGCCACCTACGGATTTTATTTGGTCGGTCCATCGCATCGGTGATCTTCCGCACGGTCTGGTGCCTTCCACTCTGCCCTGTACGACCAAACGCTCTATGGAGTCATTTCCCCGCCGTGAGACGTGTCCGAAGAACTCGAGCATGCGAGTTTGTACTAATGTTGAAAGACGCTGATTGATGCCGAGTTCTTGGAGTATAGAGACATTTGTAAGAAAGTCGGTCCACGATATACCAAGCATTCTTCTCCAGCACCATATCTCCAGAGCAGCAATGTTCTTCTTCTCAATTTCTCGCAACTTCCACATCTCTGCAGCGTATAGAAATGTAGGGAAAACGAACGTTCTTACTAGCCGGAGCTTAGTGACTTTGTAATGTTTCTGTTTCTCCACACTTTCTTCAGCTTGTCCATTGCTATTTTATTTACTTCTGAATAGATAGGTACTTATAAATTGTTTAATACACCTTCCAATCGCTGACAAACTTATGAAAAATAATCGCATAAAAAAGTCAAGAGTTTGTTTAGGCTATTAAAGAAGGATCGGACAAAGTGATCCTTAAGACCAATAACGACCACGCATTTATGTCGTTAGACAGCTATTTCAATGTACCAATACTTGTAATGGCGCTTAATTTCAAATCATAGTGAGAAAAAAGTTATGGCGTTGTTAAGTTATTTTTGTCGTATGGAATGCAGCATTTTGCAATGCCATAACTTTTTCTACTGCGATTTCACATGCGGCGTGGCGTCATAATAACTACATAACATACCATTACGCCTATATTCCCCAAAGGTTCAGGCAGAGGTGGATATTAGGACTACCAAACTGAATTTCGACAAATCGTTCTACGACAAGATTTATTTCGACACTTTGGAACTCCGACATTACGCTACTCCGACAATTGTGGAACTTCGAAACTGGGGTTTAAAGTAACCTAACACGAAGGGGATGACGGGGTCTTCATTCGTTCGCTTTGCTTGCTCACTCTAGCCCCCGTCATCCCCTTCGAACCTAACCTATCCGTGTCGGGGTGCCCCAAATTAGGTGTCGAAGTTCCATAATTGTCGGAGTAGTATAATGTCGGAGTTCCATAGTGTCGGAGTAAAAGCTTGTCGTAGAACGATTTGTCGAAATTCAGTTTGGGAGTGATCATAAATCCAGACTCCGGGCTGCTACTGAGAAACTCAATACGAAAAAACCCAATAACACTTTGCCCGACCTGGGGATCAACATAAGACCTCACGCTCAGTACTCGCGCTTGCGACCACTTGACCAACGAAGCAGTACATAACCTGAATAAATATTATAGCAGTAACACTGCCGTACGAACAATAAATGCAGTAAGTGATTTTTTTAAACAATGTAATGTATACGATAAGCCTAACTAATAAGGTTTAATTTTCTAAATTCTAAAATTGCACTTACTGCATTTATTGCTCGTACGGCAGAACAGTTTTCTAATGAAACTTATTGGTCGTTATTGGTCTTAAGGATCAGGTTAGTTTGTAAACGCTTTATTCAACATGGAATTAGTCACACAATTTCAAAAGCATGACGTTGAATACCTAATTCATATGATATGCTAGCAGTTTTAACAATGAACTGAGTAACACAAAGATGGGATTATAAATTAGCTGGATTAGTCAGAAATGAGGTCGTGAATTTTGAGGGATAATATTTGTAGTTAATAGTAGTGGAGGTAGAGTTGGTTCCTAAATTTTGTAGAATCGTGTGTGGAAAGCGGGGTTGATTAGATCGATGAAATCGGGAGTTAAATACATTTAAAGTAATGTTTCTTTTGCGTAAAATTTGCTATAATTAATATTTAAGACACTTTCCCTCCAAGCACCGCCTTTTATTTTCCTACCTTGATGTTATGGACCAAGTGATTAGCAGGACATTATTAATAATGCCCAGAAAGTTTGAATAATGCCCAAATTGATGGGGCAATACGATAACAACTATTGAAAATATTAAATTGACAGGGCTTCGTGAATAATCTTCTCTATCTATTGGGCAGAACATTAAAACATGTTGTTTTTTTTAATTCTAGTTTGTAAATAAGTCTAAGAATCTATATCTTTAGATGCTTTGTACGACAACCGGTCTAACTTTAGTATATCGGCATTGCCCAGTAACTGCGTTGTGGAGATGTGATGGCAGTCACTCCGTGAAAAATTTTAGTATCAGCCGCATCTGGTTATCTGGTTAGACTGGAATCTGACCTATTTGACAAACACCACGGTTATAGATAATTAATAAATGACAGAAAAAGCTGTCTCTACAATATGGTTTCACTTTTCCATTTATGGTTAGGTTAGGTTTACTTTTATGGTTTAAATATCACCAAATGGCCATTGGAAGAGCTGTCAAGAAATAGCAGCATGCCTCTTTTGCCTGCCATAAATCGACGATTGTTAAGCCATTGACGTAGAAAACACGAAAAGTCATAATGGTTTTACAATAGTTTTTCAATAACGATCATTGGGATACGATTGTGACAGTAGAATAGCGAAAGCACAGTAGACATATAAGCTAAAGCAGTACCTCAACTTACTATAATCTCATGAATTGAAAGACTCACACAGACACGCTCTGTATACTGAGTAGTTTTTTGTTTTTGTATGGAACTGTATCCCGAAAATATCTTATTTGTCTTGTTGCAGTGCGTGTCTGTGTGAGTGTGTCAAATCGGACGATTGTAGGTAGTTGAAGTAGCTTATATGTCTACTGTGGCGAAAGTGTATAAAGCGGCCATTTTGCGACTATGCCATTGTCATTTTGAAGCGATTGGTTTAGTAGAATTGGGGCCCTAAACATAGTTGAGAAAAAAACTAGGCAGCATATAATATCTATACTATCTACGCTTATACGATGCGAGAGCAAAACAGAAAATAGCGTTCCCTTTACACAACCAGGCTTGTCCGAAGTTCACGGTCATCCTACACTATTCTACACATATAAACGATGTAAGCGTATATATTTTATGACGTCATCGCCCAAACCTAACGATAGGGACATCTGGCTACTGGTAAAGTGTTTATCCAATATGTTTTACGAGTAATAATAAGTTGAAAGGCAGCTTTCATTACAACGTCTGCGGTGCGATATGAAAAAAGTTTGTTTTTACATTTATTAATAAACGTCCAAGTGGTTGCGTTTTGGAAGTGTTGTAGAACTTGTAAGGGAGTTAATGAAGTTATTATTTTTATAATTTGGGCATTGAAAGACATACAGGTTTCCATAAGGCTGAACAATTTAAATCTCACGTCGACAAATTAATGTGTTTGATCGACCAAAACATTAACTACCAAACACAGCACTAAATATGAACTTTGTCAGCTGATTAGTTAATTGAAGAATCAGTACCAGAATTCTATTGGCACATTTTTTTTTTTACCTTTTTTTATATTACCTTGACGGTGATGTTGGTACGTCTACACTCGCTACCATGGTATAATAATATGTTTCACTGGTATTCTCTTCCCGTGACAGCTAGGTCACGTGATTGGCCTAAGAATACGTCATCAGCTGGGAGTGCTTCCACTATGTATAAATAAATTACCCGAGCAAGATGCATTTTTTCACATATTTGCTTCTTTAGAGAAGCAATTTTGAACTAGTAATTTTATACAGTTTACAGCTAGTTAGCAATTTATTTAATATTTATTATGAATTAATAATCACCTTTATTGTATTGGAGATGTTAATCAATGGCAGCACTGATCGTGACATTCATGACGTAGTCTTAGGACATTGCGGGAAGAGAATACCTGGCGTAGCATTTATTATACCATGCTCGCTACAATTTAAGAAGTCCGATTTGACACCTATCCAAATACTAAGAGTAATGTCAACACTAATAATAATTACCCCAATGCGTGGCGTTTAGTTGAATTTTATCATGGGTGCGCTATGGATTAATAAAAAGGTTAACTTTCTTTAAGATGGAAGGCGTACAACTTCCGTAAACATTTATTTTGTGCTTTAGAGCAAACGTCAAATCGGGCCTATTACGTTGTCCGAACTGTAGTTCAGGAATTAAGGAATTTTAAGCCAACTTAAGGAATGCATAAATAAGAAAAATAATGATGTACATTATTGGGCTGAGGCCAGATGAATGTGATTTATGCTGCGCAAAGTGAGTCGCGTAATTTTAGTTTCATACAACATTGCGATTCGTACCACACTACGATGCTAAATCGGAACTTTTAAGGCCTCCCAGAAAATTACGCAACAAACTTCGCGCGATTTATATTACGCTTGTCTATCCTCAGACTTACTCGTCTCAGATACTTGCCAACTGTCTATCAGGTATAAAATTCTTCAGTACGGCCTCTACCGAAATTACTAGAACCTTATTCTACGTCAAAACCTTAGCAATAGGGAATATGCACGTAATTATTTTTTTCTCATAATCAATAAAGCACAGTAATATAAACCCAAGAAAAGCATTAAAAGTCAAATGTTACTACTGTTTGTTGCTCAAAACAATTATTTAATTTTATCAATTTTCTGCTACAGTTCAAACAGCCTTTATTGTCGCGGACATAATGTGACGTCATTATCCACGATACTGTTTTTTTTACATCTTTTTTTAGCCACAAATCACATAAATTAAATTATTTCTTATGCTTTATTCAAGCAGAAATCGCACTTACTATCTTACCTCAGTGATAAAACAAACACATGGATTTTGAGGTCACTTCCGGCATTTTCGAAGACGACGCGTTTCGAGATTGCGTTCCGTTCCATAAAAAAACGTAACATAAAATAATGAATTGTAAAATAAGTAATCCGTTAAAAATGTAAAAAACAATGCAATTTGTTTCTTGACTCCTGTACAGTGTATATTTAAATAATGAAAGAGTTTTGAATTACACGCATATTCCCTATTCTTAGGCCAATATTGATAAACAAATCTCAACATGGCGGCCTGGTAGCCAGTGCCGTAACTAGCTTTTTGTGCGCTAGGCAAGTTTCTACTGCTGCACCCTCTAAAATGCTTTAACGCAAGAATGATCAAGATTTCTGCGCCCCCCTTCAGGTCTAAGCTGGTCGCTAGCTTCCAAAAAGGAGCACTAGAGTAGAATTTTATACATTTGACAAAACGTTTTGTTATTCGTCTCTTTTCTTAACAAAATGCCACATAGAACACTCTCAAATAAGTCTTTTATTAATGTAGGTCTTAATATCTTTATACTTGTCCACAGGTATCAGCAGTAGTAGACGACGTGTATTCGGACCACTCACACGTCGCTGGCTCGTTCACCATGCTGGCGTCTTCCAGGGCTCACGTCGGAGGCTCTCTCAACGCCAGGGCGCTGCCAGGAGCGAGGGTGCATACCAACTTCATTGGCTGTTTGAAGAAGGTGGGTTTTTGAAGGATGGAGATAAAAATAACTTAAAGTTATAAGGATTGCTTTTTCTGTTATATGGTTGCTATGGCATAAATCCACGGACATATTATAGCATGTACCCTACCAACTATCTGTTAGGGATGTTGGGGTTTAACTCTTTGGAGGTGAGAAGAAGCTCTGATCAGCTCACGGTAGCCTGTAAAGTCCTACGGGGACTAATCGACTGTCCTGAACTCCACAGCCTTTTATGCCGACTGTTTGTGCCCGACAACTACTTTGGACACCGTCAGAGCCGCCGGCGCAATCTGTTTGCCCTACCGTCATCCAAAACTGTCGCCAGAGCTGAATCTCCTGTGTGTCGTACTCTTATGACGCTCAACGCCCTTTTGTCTGCCAACCCTGAATGTGATGTGTTTGCGGATGAATGGAATAAATTAATGCGTTTAAGTCTGGCGTTTTGTAAGAGGAAGTATGCAAGAGTGTCCACTGTTCCATGTTAGTTTTAATTTAAACCATTAATTGTTGTCTACTGGGTGTTTTACGTTTATGTTTTGTTTTCTGTTTCCATGTTAATTATTGTAATTGGTGTTATACCGTTTTAATTAACTATAATAAATAAATAGCATCGAATGTGTACAGACGGATGGGGACCACATAATATAGCATAATTAGCAGTAGCAGACTACAGCGAATTTAACGACTACTGTCAAAGATAACGTCACAACAGATCCTACATCGTGATAACAAAAAGTGAAGAACAGTTAGCATTTATGTACAACCACCCAACATCAACCGTTGGGCAGTAGGCCGCCAGGTATAAAACCCGCGTGGTTGAAGGATCCTTTCTTTTCGTTGCGTAACACTATACCTTGTTCCTCCATATACAGACATCATACGTATTCTATAACGAGTTCTACGACCGTACTCTAAAAACAATCAATAGTTTAGTTCCAGGAATATTTAGTAATAATTTTAAACCTATCAAAATCTCTATGCGAATTTCTGTGTTTGACATGTTCAAACCAAAATTATCTTAATTTATTCGTGTAGGGCAGATACAGCTGACAAAAGCTTCTCCCGGTTCCTATATGGCCAAAAACGAATCGTTTTGCTTACCAGTTGTAGCATTTTTTATTGCCAAATTTGCCATATAAATAGACTCGTAAGATCATTTTAGCTGTGATAGCTACTATCTAATAAAACTCAAACTTAAAACTCGTTTATTCAAAATAGACTAAAATGACTTAGTTCTTTTTGAACGTCAATTTTACATAAGACAGCTCCCAAAAGCGCCCCCCCTTCACCGCTTCCTAGAGTTTATGCTGTGAAGAAGAAATGGCGCTGTTGGGAATCGCACCTAACAACCACGCAGAAAAGTGCGATTCCCAACAGGCGCAACAAACTACGACAAAGCAACATATTATTGTAGGAGTGTCTATTATGCAAAGCTATGGGATCTAAGCATCGTTATTGCTAAAGATATAACAGTCTTAATTTTGGCCAATAACGCTCAGTAAATCATATGAATCCGCCATTAGACGTCTCTATCTAGAAGAATGAGCGAAATGGAAAAACAGAGCAACGGGCGTGTCCTATTAGCTGGACCACGTCACAGAAAATACAAAAAAATACATTCACTCCAGATTTAGTATTCAGCTTAAAGTGGCAAACAGAAAGGTCTGCTATTTTCAGAGAAAACTTTGCACGGAGTTTATTTTAGAATACGTGATTTTTGCTAAAATCTAAGTCCATTTCTAGCTGACACCTGTTTTCTCGCACTTCGGTGTGGGTAACATTTTCATGTGCAAAACAGGGTTTGAAAAGCAAATGCGATACCTACTGGAAATGTTAACAATTATTGTAAGTGCTGTAACTTCATCTTAGGGCCTGTCCACATCTTCACGGTGCGTGCGGTAACGCGGCACGGTGCGTTGATATAACGTGCAAATTTACGTTACCGTATCGTAATACGTTCCGCCTCTAGCCGCAAGCAAACACGTATATGCGCTCCGCCCGCGCTCTCCACGCCCGCGAGTTAGTCGCCGTCTATGTGCTCCGATGCTTTAAAACCATACCTTACTATTTCTCTTATTAAAATTCAGGATCTACATGGTCAACGATAAATCTAACAATGATCCTGACGTGCATTTTTACGATACGGTAACGTAAATTTGCACGTTATGTCAACGCACCGTGCCGCGTTACCGCACCGTTCCACGTTGACGACGTCGTGACGTGGAGATTGGACAGGCCCTTAGTCCTGAAGTAAGGATACACCTTACTCAAAGTCATTGTTCCTCAACACTCGAAATGCAACAGATTCTTATGAAGAATCACTTGTTTTAAGGCAACGTTAAGCTGCGCTTGCCGCGGTCATTCGGTGGATGGGTGACCGTTCATTAATTACACATCGAGATCCCTCCGTGCGTCGCAGAGCATGTTAAGCCGTCGGTCCCGGTTACAAATACTATGACAGTCATTACCGGTGGTCGGAAGCCCGAAATTCTGACAATCGGTTTAACCTTAGGATATCGGCATTGCCCAGTACCTAACTGGGTTGCGGAGGTCTGATGGCAGTCGCTCCGTGTAAAATACTGGTATTCAGTCGCGTCTGGTTACTCTGGAACTTGACTCCAACATAGTTGGGAAAGGACTAGGCAGATTACCTACATAGTTTATTTATTCACTTTAATTAAAACGGTCTTCGAGGAGCTCGTGGCTAAATAATTACAGCCGCATAGACCGATCTTCCGGGTTAAGCCACGCTTGCCGAGGTTGGTCTGTGGATGGGTGACCATTTACCATAGCGAGTTTCCTCCGTGCCTCGGAAAGCACGTAAAGCCGTTGGTCCCGGCTGTCATTTGTAGATCTTTGACAGTCGTTACTGTTGGTCAGAAGCCAGAAAGTCTGACAACCAGTCTTACCAAGAGTATCGTATTACCCAGTTACTGGGTTGTGGAGGTCTGATAGGCAGTCGCTCCATGTAAAATACTGATATTCAGCTGCATCCGGTTCGACTGGAAGCCGACCCCAACATAGTTGGGAAAAGGCTAGGCAGATGATGATGAATTAAAACGGTCTTCGACCAATTACAATAACTAAAGGTAGTAATAGAAGACGATACATACAATTCAAGGGCAAGAAAATAAAAATTAAAAATATATTCTAATAATTCTAATAAACTCTTTCATAAATCCAATTTCAATACTTCTGACGGTATATTCTTTCACTCGTTCATGATGCATTCCTCTCGCAGTACTCCAGACGTTCCGACAAAATCACCCTCCATTCATCCGCAAACATATCAAAATTCGGTCTGGCGTCCAGGAGGGCATTGAGCGCGGTGAGACTTCGCGGTATGAGTGATCGTGAACGAGCCACAGTACGACATGTCGGAACAGCAAACAGCTTATGTTTTCTGCTCCGACGGTAATTATTTGGAACATAAAATATAATAGGCACAACTTGCAATTAAGATCCGGGGCATTTACTGTCCCTCGGAGGATCTTGCACATCATTAATAGTTGGTCACTAGATCTTCTGACCTCTAATGAGTAATAGAAGGCAACCTAAAAGGAAATGTTGTTTTAAGTCAAGCTACTAAAGGATTATCATTGAGGTTATGTATCTACAAATTGAAATTAGAATCTTTGTGTCTCCCTAACATAAATCCTCACATACATATTGAGGAAACCATCTAGAAGGAGATAGGGTAGTCTAGTTGTAGCCACTAACCACATGTAATTACCAAAGACCCTACTGGAAATCAATGATATGATATTTAAACTTAATCCTTATTCACCAGGTGGAGTTCTCAGCGGACACTCTCCGACTGAACCTGATCGACCTGGCCCGTACTGGCAGCAAGCTGATCACGGTCACCGGTCGTCTAGAGTACGCCTGCACCGCCACCGACTCCGCTGACCCTGTGACCTTCACTACTAGAGATGCGCATTTGGTATGTGGAGATATGGTAGAACATTTTCAGGTGAGAGCGTGTCTTCTGTCAGCAGATGTCCAGGTAGGCGATGAATCTCGAAGAAGAATCGACACTGCTACTATTGAAGGGTATAGTTGTAATATCACTTAACGCCTGTATTCCCCGTTTGGGAATAGGTGTATACAGGCTGTTATCGAATTCGTGTAATTCCTTCAAACCACGTGATCTACTGGTGACGCAGATTAACCCCAAATGGGAATTTTAGAAAAATAAAAAAAAAACTTGATTTTCTATTTCTGAGTCATTTTAGAGCCTTGAGTTATCTGACTATCATCTGATATCGTGTTAGTCGTGCCCGCGAGCCGTATCGCCGTGCTTTCATTAATTTATGCGTGGCATCAAAATGTTCACACAAATGAAACATTTTTTTTTGCAAAAAATAAACTTATTTTTTTACTGAATCCTTATTAGGTGGTTTAGATACGATCGGTAACAAAGCCGCATGAAATAATAATATATTTTTTTTTATTGTTAATCAAGCTAAATCCCGTGCGGGGCCTGTCTACATCATGTAGTAGATCATGTGGTTTTAAGGAATTACACTAATTCTTTAACACCCTGTAGTTACACATCTTCATCATTTACTCGAAAGACGTCTACTGCTGGACATAGGCCTCTCCCAAGCTATCCATGTTGGAGGGGGGGTTTGCCATAATCGCTACGTTTGGCAGGCGGGTTGGCGATCTATGGTTGTACTGTACGTACTCAGAGAACGCTGCTACCCATCCTCTAGTGAATCCCTTAGTCGCCTTTTACGACTCCCATAGGAAGAGATGGGGTAGTGCTATTTTTTACGTCCAGCGCCACACAGACACATCCTCATCTCACCGTTATGTCTCATGTTAGGAGGCGAGCCTATTGCAATCAACCGGGTACAAATCCAGACTATGGGGAGCTACTGAAAAATTTCACACAGAAAAACCCAATAACACTTTGCCCGATCTAGGGATCGAACGCGAGACCTCATGCTCAGCAGTCGCGCTTGCGACCGTAGTTGTAATAATTACCAAAAACTTCATAAAATGTAAACAATTATGTCATTAATAATTTCTTAGGAAGCAAAAAGCTGTAAGAAAGAAATTACAATGCACTCACTTTTCGTCACGTTACGTGTCGTTTCGTGAGTAAACGGTTCATAGAAATACTTATATGGCACACGAAATAGTCACCAAAATGTGGTGTGACGCGACAGTCGTGAAAAACTACCTAAATGATGTTGCACGTCCACCTTGATTGTTACCAAGACTGGAAAGTCTTGTCAGTACCAATAGCAGTAACAAAGGCTACTAAAATCTTTAACGTTGATAATCTAAAAAGGAAAGAAAAAGAAAGAAAAAAAAATCCAGCCATGATTACACCTAAAGACTACTATCACGCAAATGAAGCAAGAGAAGCTCTAAAAGCAAATATCTAGAGATTGGTTGACGTGGTCCCGACCGCCCGCAATTAATGACCTGGATTGCAAGTACAGCTTCCCATTCAGTAAGCCTAGTCACATTCATTAGGGAAACGCATTTGGAGAGTAATTATGTTAGAGGGATTTTAAGAGGGGCGTGTTCAGAACTGATGTACCTACAGAAACATTTTTTAAAGACTGGCTCTAAATTGTTAGAGGTTATTCAAAAGGAATATACAGGGTGACAGGGAAAGTTGTACTGAATATTAAAGGATTTTATTTTTAGGTAATTTCTGATAGATTTGATTCAGTAATATGGTATCCGAAACTTAACCGTTATACTTATATATTGAATTACAAAGATCTTTTTTATGTTGTGTAGTACAACACTTTGGCCTATTCAAATAACATTTTTTTAAGACTTTATGAACATACCTAGTAGATGTTATATTTTTTTTGAATAGCTAAAGAGACGTAGAAGTTTTAAAAATTATTTGCAGAATAAGTTTTATACATTTTTAACCGACTTCAAAAAGGAGGAGGTTCTCAATTCGGTTGTATTTTTTTTTTTATTTTTTTTATTTTTTATGTGTGTTACCTCATATCTCCGTCATTTATGAACCGATTTGAAAAAATCTTTTTTTGTTCGAAAGGGTATACTTCCCGATTGGTCCCATTTAAATTTTGTTATGATTAGACCATGAACTTCAGAAATATGGAATGGAACTCCTCATCGGATCAAAGCAAAATTCTCAAATTACTAATATTGCTTTGTTTATATTTGTTGTTGGGAACTAACTACTTGAAAAGAGGAGGGGGTGCATGTCCCCCCCCCCTCCCCCCCTTTGGAATGTTTTCATTATATCGTGTAAGGTATCATTTGAAAGGACTTTTTATGCCCGACTACGTCAATGCCAAAAAGAAGGGTTATGAAGGAGGGGGTTAAAATTATGACACTAAAACGTATTAAATAAAAAATAAACTTTAAAAAAAAGTAAAAACCGACTTCAAAGAAATACTAAAAGGAGTAAAATAATTACCATAATATAAAATTAACAGTTTCAGAAGTCGGTGCAACTCTACACTGAAGCAAATAGAAGCCACCGACTTCTGAAACTGTTAATTTTATATTATGGTAATTATTTTACTCCTTTTAGTATTTCTTTGAAGTCGGTTTTTACTTTTTTTTATGTATGTTAAAAACATTCAGTGAATATTCTTTAATTCTAACCGTTGTCGAGCAGTCTTTTTAAGCTGTTAGTAGTAGGTTCAGTTTTTGTTTATCATTTTTATTAATTGACATCTCTAACAAAATACAAAAAAAAAAACACACCCTGGGAGCTCTAATCCCAAAAAAAGCCAAAAAATAAAGGATTTTTTAAAAATATCTTTAAAATTCAATATCTCCAGAACGGTTAAGTTTCGGACACCATATAACAGAATCAAATCCATCAGAAATGACCTGAATAATAACGTCCTTTAATATTCAGTACGACTTTCCCTGTAACCCTGTATAATTTTGTTGGTTAAAAAGAAAGGGAGGCCCTTACCAATATTTTGAACTTTCAAAGTCGTAACACATAATAACATCACACCTGTATTCCCCGAAGGGTAGGACAGAGGTGTATAATAGTACATCCTCATTTCGCCGTTATGTTTTAGTCGCATGTACAATACGGCCGACGTATCTTGGCGACTCTGAAGTTAGTTGTTTGGCTGAGCAATGAATCTTTTAGAAACGAAATTGTCCACTGCGCAGCTAATCAGCTAACTTCAGACTCGCCAAGATACGTCGGCCGTATTGTAATAGGGAGTGAGCTAATTGTCATCAACCAGGCACAAATCCAGACTCAAGGCTGCTACTGAGAAAACCCAATAACACTTTGCCCGTCCTGGGGATCGAACTCAGGATCTAATACCCAGCAGTCGCGCTTACGACCACTAGACGAACGAGACAGAGGTTGTTAAAATGAAAGGCGCAGTTGATTATGATAACACTGAAGGCACTAAAATTTGCCTAAACCTACATAAATGGAACTTTGGCGCATTTACGATCCTACTATAAAGCTATTAAAGTTTACCTATCAAACACAAACATACCACTGTTATTCCACTTCTATACCTAAACATAAACAATCCACCACTTCTGCGAACCAATACAGTAACCAATACACTCGAAGATAACCAAAACAAACCGTAACCGGACATTTTAATCAGCCAATACAACATTCCAATAATAAAACGCCGTCCAGAAGTACTCAATTCATTACAAAACCGTCCGTCCGAGGTCCTCGCAAAAACTAAGTAGCAATTAAAAACAATGGCAGCTCGGAAAAATCGTGTTGAAAACCGGAACGTTTAAGATGACCATTGGTCGCCTGAGAGCACTTTAGAAGCCCGGCTTTTGAATTTGGTCGAGTGTCTCCGACAACCTGATTAGATCCGAGTAGCGGTTATTTGATTTGAGTTAGGGATGGGTTAGACTGTATGATTGAATGGAACGTTTGGGTCGATGGGGTTGTTAAGTTTGATGTGATTTCGTAACGGAATGATTTATGATTTCGTTTGACAGCTTCTGGAGACATTTATGAGAATTGAGAAGTGATTAAAGGAAATGCGTTGGTAGGCGACAGTCTGGAAATCACTGTTAACAGTGTGAATGAACATTTAAATTATTCATGTGGTTTAGCGGAATGTTCTGAGGCTCTTGGATGTTGCCTAAATTAGAATGGCTCTCGTGGTAATGACGCAGGTCCATCAAAGTATGTACTTAAAATTGTATTTGTATGAGTATATTAAACCAAGCGTCTTTTTGGGTTGGGCTGGCTGGTTATGGTTTTATGAGAAATAAAATATAATAAATTACCTTTATTTCGGATATGTAACATCCATAGTTGGTTCTTAAAAAAGAGACACGAAAGTTCTGTTAGTAAAAAAAGACAAAAAAAACTTACCAGTTCATTGTTCGTCATGCATCTTTGAACAATGACATTCAACAAAGAAGAGTCGTATCTCCCTGCTATGGTCTTCAGGATGGAGTTAGAGCTGGCCCGCACTCTGCAGAGCAACGAGGCAGATCTCTGTCTGACGATGGCATGAAAGCCATCGACGTTTGCCTGCGTGAGCATACCAGATGCACTACAGAAACGGGGCAGCCCCATCAACATCCTGAAACCGTTATTATATTGAACCCGCAGGGCGCTGATAGTCCGCTGAATTGGTCCACAGTTCCAAATACTTACGCGATTTCGTCTGTGTGGACTTCAGATTTTAAGTTAGCACTATCTATTGCCGAAGTTTAGTACTTACTCAATAATTATCCCAAGAGAACGTACTACATAGATAAAAAGTATTTTATGTCCTAATTCAGGTAATTGTCTAACTTTGTTCCAAATTTCATCCAAATACGTTCAGCCGTTAAGGCTTGATTGATTAACAAACATCCAAATTCACAAAGTCGCTAATATCAAAACTTTCACATTTACAATATTTGTTAGAAGATACATATTAAATTAGGATAAATAATGTTTAACCTCAAATATTACGTGCTAAATAATGTCCTTCGTTGAAACAGTCAACCTGAATACAAGTCATAATAATTACCATTGCCAGCTCAAACAAACACAGCGAACTTATATTTAGTTTCCACTTAATCAATGTCACCAAGGTCAACCATATATTAATATACTTTCACCTGAACCGCCTCATTTGTTTATACTCAAGTTCTTAGTATGCGTATTAGTACCAATTATTTATTCAGTGGTTTCCAAGTAAGTGCTTCAAAGTCGATTAAGTGACCTTTCAATATAGTAGCAACGTTGTCGACGTTCGGTGATTGCATTCTGTGAATAGGAATATGACCATAATATAGTTTCAAGTTCAGCGTTTTAATTTAGCGATGTTGGTTAAGTTGTTTAATGTTGCAAGGGTTAAAGCGGTTGTTGTCAATTTCCAGAGCAATGTTACAATTGGCATTCATAACCTATGCATTTTTTTTTGGAAATTTTGTGTCGTATCTATTGAAGCGAAAACGTGACAGCCCAGAAACTATTCTTGAAAAAAAATATACTGAATTACCTACATGAATAATTAAAAGGTATAGAAATCATGGGAGGACACCTTTAACCAGCAGTGGGATGATACAGACTGATTCCAATAATGACTGTAATGATCTAATTGTGGCGGTTATAGCAGATTTTATAAATCAAAGAGAGTTCGTTTATTTTAACGATCTATTAATTTCCTCCACGACGTTAATGTCTTGTGATATCGGTACAATGAAATGACTAAGTCCACATCAAGCCACTGCCAAGTTAAATTACGATTCACTGTGAATTATTTTACTCGTGTTAGGTTCAATACGTAAAATACGTATAAAACGCAAAATAAATGCTTAAAAACATAGAACCCTTTTTGTAGAGAATTGTGACGATCTACCACTTTTATAATAGCCCCTATGACCTCCGAGTCATACGATGCGAGAAATTCGTGAAAAACCGTTTCCCGTGACATTTGACCTTCAATAATTCGCAACGCCCACACGATATCGATGGGATTTTTTATACGTTAAGGTCAACTAAACGAAAGTGTAAAAAAAATCACATAACTGCGATTTTTGTCGCAGCTATAATCTACAACAACTGAGCTATATACCAACACTTCATCTAGTTCTTTCCTATCCCTAACTAAATATATTTCTATACAATATTGGTAGTTTTATTCAGCGCTGAATCTCTCCCAAGCGTCTCTCCAATATATTTCCTACTCTAAGTGGTGCCACAATACAGGCAAATGCAGAAGGCTTACTCTAAATAACGCGGTTAAAAACCTTACAAGTCAAGAAATGGCACAGTTTCAAACGATTGCATTTTAAAATTGGACTCGTTTTAGCAATATCTTGCTGTGTATGTGGTAGCTTTCATTTTGTGCTTTGCGCAAACGAGACCAGCGGTAAACACCGGCTTTGGTTTTGATGGGAAAAGTATCGAAAGGCTTTTCTGTCAAGAAATTCTCAGGAGCTTCCCGGCGTTTGAAATGGTAATCGATTAATGCCAATAGACTCGGCACCTATTACATGAGACTGGGTACTAATATTGCTTTCAGTGAAATGTAGATTGAATACAAAACTTCCGTCTCTAGTTAGGTCTTCTGTAGTTATCTTTTTGCGCTAGTATGTTCAGGAGAAAATACAGTTTTCCTTACAAGCCCGATACCCGCCATTAAAGTAAATTATTATAACCCAAGTGGGCAGTTAGCTGAGCTTCGTTGAGAACTAGCTTTAGCATAGCTTTAGCTCTAATCGTTATAGCAGTTGCATCAAAGGCTCTAAGGTAGAGCTAAAAATGTATGCTATGTGAACCAGGTAATATCTCAAATGCACGATAAAAATGTCATGACTATAAAAGGAGTACAAAATATTTTTTAAATGTTATTGAGAATTCCGTGACCTGAAATAATTCATTTTAATTGGGTGAGTAGTGTCCTTTAATTACTCATAGGATATGTGTACACTAGGCTAGATGTCCGATGGTCGACATTAGAAACACATAACAATGGCGTAATGAAGAAGAAGCGTACACTTAGCACTGAAAGGATAAAGAATGAAATGATGATAAACGTTGAAACAGTGACGATAACGATTAAAATGGTGATGATATCGTTTGAAATGATGATGCTAAACGTATTGTCGAAACCAAAAACAAACAAAGTGAGATAATGCACGTGAGTAAACCGTGACTAATCATAAAATTTTATGTGTCTCACGAAAGTTATAATACAAAGTAAGATAAACCCAAAGAAGTGCAAAAAAGCACATTACAGCTTAGCTCCGCCCTCTTTTTGCTGTCGCTGAACCAACCCTTACGCTTCGGTTGCTGGGGTTAATGGAAATAACTGATTTTAATGTAAAGATAAGGGCGCTAGGGAAATGTGAGGGCCATTGAGTACGGATCAGGAGACGTAGACGGCCCTTATGTTTCGATTTTTGGTTGGCACGCAGTTCTAAGCGTATTATGTAAGGTGTATAATGGAATTTAAGATTGTAGTTGTACTACCAATAGGTGCGGTATTATTTAGGTATTTCTATCTATGGGAAAGTTATCATAATCTATCCAAAATGTAAGTGATGGTCACTTGTCCGTGTAGCAATCTACATATTTCTCTATCCAGAGCCAATTCCTTCATTTTTCTGTATGTTATCACTTCTGCCTTTTCCTTCAATTGGTATGTGTAGTTTCTTCTTGGTATATGTGGTTTTCTCTTTGCTTGTAATTTACCTTCTATGATATTGGTTACACCACCAAAATACATATATACAAAACACTGGATTCTGTATAAAAGGTATGTTTACCTTTGATCGTAAAACTTTCATTTTGAATTCATTAATAATTCACATTTTTATGAAATAAAAGTAATTGAAGAATAATGATTTCTAAAAACGTGTATGTTTAATGGATTCTTAAAGCAGAATTAATGTTTCATGATCAAAGGTTTGTTTACCTTCTATACAAAATTTAAATGGCTGGATCAGGTAGGTACCCTTAATCCTCATAGGTTTCAACAAAAGCCTGCTTTTAACAGATTACAGGCACCGTAATTACTGGCTATTTTAGTGTCTACATGAAAATATTTTACGATGCCCGCTGGTTTAACGAATATGTAACTACACGGGATCGGGGGTAATTCGTCAGGATTGTACAAAGGGGTTTTCGGCGTAATAATTGTGAAAGTACTTACATATTTCATGCGTTATTTTCGGAGTACATTCAGCATTTTATCATTTCGTACAATTTGTAAGTTTGATGAGAGTTGCAAGCAAAAGAGCAAAATGTTGTGTTGTTAATTTATTACAGTCTTCAATATTTTCGCAATGATACAATATTTTTGGGACTGCATTTCAATTTATTAGAGCGAAAATTTATTGATATCAGAGCAATATAAAATCGTCTGAATGGAATGGTACCTTTGTACTTATAGACAGGCAGACAGTATGTCAGCAAAGAACGTCAGACTGTCAAAGGGTACAAGGACAAGACAAAGCAGAAACATTCTTTTGAAAAGAACTTGTTCATAAGTTTAGTGTTGGGAAGTTGTAAAGAAGTTAAAACTTAAAAGATTCTTCAAACATTAGTATTACCTATGCACTTAATGTTTAATGTAGGTTGGCAAACAAGCCGATGGACCATCTGAAGGTTTTTTTTTCTATTTGTCTGCTGTAGGTGGTCCTTGGGGACCCCTTCTACGTAACCGGGCAGTAATTGACGAAACCTGAAGGGTCTCCAGCCAATAAACCTGATAGAAAGTTTTTTTTTTCTCTTTATTTATTATGGACTTTTAAACATTTGGAGGTTATGTCAGCCCCATAGGAAAGTGGTTACCGCCGCCTATATACTCCTCCTCCTCCTTGCGTCGTATTCCTCACTGGTGAGAGTCGTGACTCCCCCTTGAAATCATTTTCTCTCTGACTATACAAGCTTAGTTTTAGTATATACTAAACCTGAAACTAGTTTGTTCAGAATCACTAGGAGAATCGATTGACATATTTTTTACACAATTTTTTTTTTTATTTCATAAATTTCTATTTTGTTTCAGTAGGTTTCTACCCATAAAAGTTGACGGGAATAGACACCTTGAGGCTTGAGACGGTCCGCTCGGTCAGTTTCCGTGTATTAGACAGCCCCTGCATAGCACATCTCAGGCATTTCACACTTTACTAGGGAACTTAACGTGACGTAAACTACGGTGTAACTTGGAGATTTATTAAAAAAAACAATTCAGGCAGTTCTGATGAAAATCTTGTTGGGATGTCCGAGACACCATTTGTATATACTAAAAATAACGTTGTATACACCTACAACACCAAAAGTATTGCTGATGCTTTGTTAGCCTTAGAGACAAAGATGAAAAATCCGACGTGCCTATAATTTCACAGGCACGTGAATCCTTCCAACCAGAACACAGCAATGCTGCTTGGCGACAAAAATAAGTATAGTGGTAGTACTTCCGCGGACTAGCTCATCTGTAATGTAGATGTAGCTTATGCCCCAAAAGAAAAATCTTTAACATCACTTTCCAGTTTAACTTACTAAAACTACACTACTATTTCTAGTTTACGTAATAAAATTCGATCAAAACCCAATCCACAATGGTCATTAATACTAGGCCCTTCACGTAAGTAAAAGTCAATTTTATCGCACTTAGGATCTCCAATGTTCACCTCCACGACCTGTGACCTTCCCAAGGTCGGATCTTCGTATATATTCGTATTTGTTCGTGAACCTTCGGCATTAATTGTCCATGCAGGTTTGTGTCCACAGTTCGTAGTATTGTTTGCTTGTATAAAAGCCCGTTCCTAGAATCTCATTTGAAAAACATTGTTTTTCATATTCTCGGAATGGATTTAAAATTGTCTATTGATTGGTGTATTCTGTGTAAACGTTAGAATATTAATATTGATAGATTCATCGTAGGTCTAATCGAACTAAGGAAATGTTAAAATACTCATCAAAACAACATCATGCTACTATAAAATGTTATTTATACACTTCTAATTTTTACAGAAAGGGGAATGCCCATCAGCCACATAAAAAAATGCCTGAAATGAACAACAATGAAATATACGCCAAATTGCACTATAAGTCGTAGGGAACCCATATCATTTTCAATAATTACAAAAAAACTCGGCAAAACTTGTTCCAAACATCTTTTTCTAAAATATAGGTTAAGTCAAGGTTTAAGATTATTACGCAATAATTAATAAACAAAACTGCATTTAAATGTTTTAATCATCATTAAAAACCACTAACACATCATCAAGAAACTGTGCAGGAGGATTGATATTGGGTTGGTACCGGGCCCATGCTAAGTACCATATTATTGACATAGTATGGGCACAGGTACCAACTGTTCGCCGTCCCACGAGGCAGTTACAATAGCGATGCTGTAAAGCCCTTATCCCTGATAAGGAATTGTTAATTATTATATAAACAAAATATATTTTTTGAGAAATATGTCTGCTTTGTATTTTTCCTCGAAGTAAAAAGCAATTACCCGGAAGAGATAAATGCTCAACTAATTCGTTATCCAGTTCCCTACATATTTCAATCTTATAAATACCATTCGCTCGTGTGTGCTCGCCATAGTATGAGCGAGCCTGTTTTATTTGGTACGTACCACATGCCAACAAAACCATTTCGCTGTATGTCAGTTGTGGGAAATCAGCAACATTGTTAGGATTTATATTAATGCTTTGGAATTGCGCTCTGCGACGATTCAAATTATTTGTGATCACATAATCAGCTAGTATATTTTCTGTATACATATTCTGATGTATTATTTGCAAAATATCAACAGCATCTGGCCTGTCAACTATTCTAGTATAAAACCTATTAATTAATGCTGCTGCTATAGAGAAATCTACCATTAAATGTCTCGAAGCTCTATTAAAAAAATCTTGGCGAAATAATTTGAATTGCTGCTTGAATATTCCATTTACGGCTTCCACAACCCAGCGGCAAATAGTAACTCTTCGGCTTTTATTAGCTTCCAGAGTGGATAATTGAATTTCATTTACTTGCAGTGTTGATGGCATGTGAACACTATAATTGCAAGATTGCAAAAGTGGAATGGAATCCCTGAACCCTCTATCAAGAATGAATACGTCACCATCCTGAAAATATTGTCTCAATGGCTTACTGGGTTCATCAAATTCACTAATCATTATCTGAGCATCGGAAGTTGTTGCTGGATAAGGGCCTAACACATCGATTATATAGCCATCGGAGCAAACAAGCAAAAATGGCTTCACAAGGTTTCGATATTTGTGAAGAGAATATGTCTCTTTTTGGTACAAATAGTTGGAGCTTTTTTGTACATAGATATAAGTATGTTCCATCAATAATTACGACAGGCTTCCTTATTCCGTCGACTTCGCCAAACAGCCCATTTGGTAGAACAAGGTTTCTTGCTGCTATTTGTTCTCTTGTTATATGTCCAATTCCAAGGTTCATAGGAACAAAATCTTGATGCAGTTTTTCCCTTGCTTTAGCCATTAGACGTTCCAGAGTACTTCTCGGTATTTGTAGAAGAGATGATAATCTTTCATCAGAATCTCCAGTTCTCAATTTCATCAGGTAAGCTCCAAGGGCAGTAGAACCTCTATGCATTTGCGCCAATCGGGGCACCTCTCCCATTAGAGTACCAAAACTATTTCTACTCATTCCTAAAAAGTACCACACCATATGTTCTTCCATTAAGTGTATATTTTCGAAGTCCAAAGCACGACATTCATAATTCACAAATGATGCAAAGTCTTCAATGTGGTCCACAGTGAATTCATGATTCATATCTTCCAAAGCAGGGAGTTCATGCCAAAAGTCACTATTCAAATGATGACTACATATTTTTGAATTCTTTGGTATATAAAACTTGTAGTCCTTGAAGAGCCACACCCTTAATGAAAGTGGTACCACATGTCTATCAATCATATTACATCCTGGATAGAAACAATGACTTTGAGTATCAACTGCTCTTCCGTAATTAGGTAACAGTACGCTGGATCTTATTTGAGGAGGTTCTTCATGTAGAGGTATATTCAAACTACCTGCCTGACTGGGTACCGGACTCGGGCTTGGTGAAGGAGTAGTAGGGGGTGAGGTAGCCCGGCTGCATCGTTGCCAACATGGGTGGCAGATCAAATCCGAAGAACGTAGCTGCAAGCAAAATGAAAAGTAAAAGTTGGTTTTGTTTTACTTCAAGCTCGATGAACGAAAACCTATGCATAAAAAAGTACTCTGTGATAAGTTTTTAAAAGACATGATAGTGACGTTATTTGCACGGGATAAGAGGGAATTACACAGAATTAGGGCAGAGGAATGAACTTACCTGGCGTGGTTGGATTCTGTGTGCTACTACATTCATTATGTGCCTCTCACGATCACTGCTATTTCTTACAACATGTGATCGTTGTCGTAGAACAGACTGTCCACAGCAAACGCACACATGTTGGTGGCCTACTTGTCTACCTGGCCGGCTGGTTCCAGGTGTCTCGGTGATAGTGTGAACCGCTAATCTAAGACATGCATCACAAACAACACTACCTGGTTCAACCTGTGAGAAAGAACAAAAAACAATGTACTAATTGTTCAATGTCAGTGCGTTCAGTTCAATATAATTATTCACAAAAACTATGGAATGAATATACTTACAGCTAATGGTGTTATCCATGCCTGTATTAAACGACGTACTTCATCATTTTGCTCTGATACGACATTACGTCTCATCGCTGTAAGATCGAGATAGCAATTAACACAGTGTACGTTTCCATCCATTTTTAAATGTACACGGTGTAAGAGTCCAAAACAATAGCAGAGTCGTATAAAAAGCAGGTCCAGGTCCGTCGTCAAAAAGCCGAGTCGTCGTCAAGGCGGGTTCAATCTAAGTCGAGTTCGAAAAGGGGTAACGTGTGCAGAAGTAAAATCAAAATCCTTAAAAATGGCCAAAGTCGTCGTTATTATATCCTATTAAGTTATACTCAAGTCGCAAACGCAAAATGTGAATCGATCAATTCAAAACCACAATTCAACGGAAAAATGAAATGCAGTAATCAATATCAAACTGTCAGTAAGGCAAAGGACATGTTATCCATGCAGCCTACGATACTTTTTCTTATTTGAAAATAATTTTATTTTAATTAATATTGACATGCATATAATATTACTTTCATTAGATAAACGTTATAATTAGGTCGAATTATTCTAAATGAACGATAACTGTGCAATAATTCTATAAAATACTTCGATAAATTATTTGAAAATTCTTGTTTGGCTGAATGTCGATTACACATGTCAGATTAAACACAGTTGTCCATTAAAAAATAAGAATGAATTAGACGGATATCAAGCGAAATATTTTAAAGATCGTTATATTTTCCTCCTACGTTTACAAACTTGAGAATTATTCATTATGCATATTTAATTCTAATTAGAATTAAGGACTATTCGTATTTTCTGTCCATTTCAGGCATTTTATGGGCGTTCCCCTTTAAAAAGGAAAAATGATATTGATATTACCCTTATCACGACATTTCGAATTGGTTACCGTAGTATGACTGTATTCGTTACGGTTATTTTAGAACTTAGGGACATTTCTACAAAAGAAACATTTATCAATCGCAACGATCTAAAGGCGGAAGCGTTCATTCAGACGGTTTCGTTTACGAAAACGGTCAATTTGTTTGACTACAAATACAAAACCAAATATTATGACAGTTTTCGTAAATTAAAACTGGCTGATGGTTGTGGTTTGTTTGCGGTTTTGTAACAATTTTGATAGTAGGACTGGCCGACTGATCCTCTTCAGCTAGAGTCCTTTTTATTGCCAGATTATCAAGATCGCTTTGTGATTTTTCATCTTCCAATCGAAAATCAACACATACAAGTTCCAAAACATCATCCATTCGAATTCGTTCATTTAATTTCACATTCCCTTTGATTTGCGACAATTTCACTGAATACAATTATTCGCTCTGCATTTCAGTTCACATTCTAGCAATAATGAACATATTAGCAGTTACTGCAGTTGGCATCTGTTGTTATTAAGTTCATTGTTCTCTAGTGGGACATTAGTTTATGAGTCTATCTGTACTAGAATAATAACGATATTGATTTAATTAGTTTAGATGACTAGTTTTGATAGCATTTTGATACAATTGTTACATACGAGTGTAATAACCATCAGTTATGTTGGATGGATGTAATTATACGACGTTGTTTAAGTAATTAATATCAAATGTGACAAAGATGGTTGTTTTCATCACATATCCATCAAGACCATCGTCTCGTAATGAGGTTATTGTAACAGTCATGTTTCCTCCTAGATACATTACATTATAATATAATAATAAACATTCTATTTCGGATTTTTTTCCATAGATTGTTAGTAAACATTAAAAACTTAAATAACTATGTTAGTAAACATGTAGGCTGGACATACTATTTATAATTGGGCAATCAAATATGCTCGCAATGACATTCAGGAGACTGTTCGAGATGCCCCGAACTCTCTGCAGCAACGAAGCAGCACGCTTGCATCTAATCGCTGCAAAGCCATCAGTGTGCGAATCCGCGAACATACCCGATGCACTGCAGAAACGTGGTAACCCCAGCAGCATCCTGAACGCATTGTTGTACTGGACTCGAAAAGCATTGATGGCTTTCTGCGTGCAGTCTGTCATTAGACTGCACGTGTAAAATGTCTGACAATACGCTTTGAAAAGCGTCAGTTTCACTTCACACGTACAACGAGCAAATCTACGGACAAGCATGTTGCATCGAACTGCCAATGCTCTTCGTTCCCGTTCTACATCTAGATCATCCTTACTGTCTGCAGTAACGATATGGCCAAGGTACTTAAATCGTTGAACACGGTTTAAAACAATTCCAGATAACTTAAAAACAGGATAGTTTTCTGAGGACTTTGCTCCAAAAATAAGAACCTCGCTCTTTTTCGCATTATATTTCAAACCGTGTTCCTCAACGTACTTCTCACATACTCTTAAAAGCTTTCTTAAATCCGAGACCGACGGGTTCAAAAGCGCCATATTATCAGCATAGCTGATAACTATGCTGTAACTTTAGAATTTTTGTTTTAACATAAGATACATAATCAGCCAGTTAATGTAAAACAACTGGGAACGCGGGTCTCTTCTCAAAATGAGAAAGGTTTAGGTCAAAGTTCACCACGTTGACCTACGGTGGGTTGGCAGACTAGATACACCTTTGAGAACTGTTTTTTTGGAGCACTCTTTGACAACAAACACAATTGAGAACTTTTTTGAGCTCTGTTGTCCACGTGAGGAATCACGATGTTTTACTTCAACGTTGAAGCAAGTTATAATCAAATTCTGAAGGCCAATTCTCGTAATTAAAATTTTTCAAAATATAGTTTCGATCTAGTTTCAGTCTAGTCTTAATCTCATAAATATGATAAATGGTATTCTTGTTCGTTAACAAACAACGTCAAACGGGAGATTAATTGAAATGAAATTGAAATTTGACTGAAGCCAAAAGGGTTTTCTGGTTACATTATGTATTGAGCCATTTTAACAAGGTGGAATTCGTAGAATTTTAGTCTATGACTGTTGATATCGGTATGCTATCGGAAATAGATTTTAAGTTGACTGAATTGACGTTATATCGAGATAGACTGAGATCGATGAAACCGGCCCGAACTTTAAGTGTACCAAAATACATTTTTTTATTAAATTCATAATTTAATCTCTGTTCGGTCAACCTTCAGTCTTATTTCAAATTAATTACGAGAATTGGGCTTCTGATTGGCACATAAATTCAATAAATAAGAGAGGCGGGATGGAATCAAACTCAGACCCTCCTACATGGTAGGCAAGCGTTCAACCACTAAGCTCTCACTGCTTCTATCTTCATGATAAATCTTAAATATTAGAATGATGTCCTAACATTGTATTGCCAAATTTTAATGCGTTACCACCCTCATAAATATTAAAGTCATGAATGCTGCTACAATTGAACACACATTTACACTCAAATTCGAAACTCAGGTACAACCAATATCCACTCATTTCCGAATCCAACCGTGCTTATGTTATAAATTTATCGATTCTACCCACAGTTTCAGTGGGTGCTTAATAATTCACCGACTAATGTACGAATGATGTTCAGGACTGATATGTTATTGATTTCAATTGTAGTGAGATTGAAGGGTGATTGTTTGTTGAATATTGAATTAACTTTGTTCACTTACTAAGTTCAGATATTTGGTGTCTAATTTTGAGACAAGGAAAACGTATTTGATAATATTGTAACTCTAAAAGCACGTGTAAGATTTAGGTAGTTTTATTTTTGTTCAATTTTAAGAAAATCATTTTACTTTATTGATTTTTGTTAACCATAGACTACACTACACTCCCATTAGCTAATTAAGCTAAGTTTAATAAATCTTAGCGGAGTTCAAGAATAACAAAATTTTAATCATGAAAACAAAATGTGAGATGAAATCATTTACAAATAAATTTTTATTTCTAACCAAAGTCTTAAGAAATGTAGAGTCCAAAAAAGTATCTTCGAAATTCCAACATTAAGACCAATTTATTTGCTCGGCTTTGACATAACTAACAATAGGGGTCCTCTCGATCACAGATAATGTTAAATATTTTTTTTCCAAATGTTCCGAGAATTTAAAGCTTTCGCTGAATAGCGTGCATAACTTTGAGCATTCTTTAATCAAGGCTTGAGTAACCCTGAATATTTTTTTCACTCAATGTTTAATAATGCTAAGTGTTCTCTCAATCAAGGTTTGTAAGACTTTTGTGTAATATTTTCGGGCTTTTCTTTCATCACTAAATAAGCAAAGCTCTAAGCCGGCTATTGGTCCTTAGTGTCGGATGAATGTTCTTTTTGTTAAGAATTTTGTTTCCACTGTAAAACGCCAAGCCACAGTACCTCTTTTAATAGCTCCCTAAGTGACTTTGAATTAATTTATTAAGTTTACAAGCAAAGAACTACGTCTAAATTAAATAAACTTTGTAATAATGTACTTGTAAAAAATCTAATTTCATTTCTTCACTTATAATTATTTGTATAGGTGACCTTAACACGAATATTATAACTGTGTAAAACCTTTTAGAACAAATAATACTCGACAACACGATTTATAAGTTTTTGTTCCACAGATTCTGCCAAAATGGGAAGCAGTGAAGACCGGAACGATATCTTTCAAATTTCGAACAAACGAACCGAATGGGCTCGTACTCTTCAACATGGGCGCCAAGCCACCAAGGGTAGGTTGCACGGTAAGGGGTGGAGCTTTTGGGGTTAGACCAATCACTTAAGAGATAACCATCATCATCATTGAGAAGTCAATCACAATCATGATCATCGAGGAGACGCTTTGTGGGGTATCGCATTTATTTTCTATTGTTTAGGTTCCTGAATTTGCTGTTTTTAGTTTATTTTGGTTGAAGTGTGGTGAAATTGGTTTTGAAGTGTTTGGGTGATTACTATTCTGAAAGTTTGTCATTTTAAACGATTTGGGCTAGCTTAAAATCAGTTAAGGATATCTTTAAATTTCACTTCTGTCCAGAACTCATTATTGCGGTATAAACAGCAATCAATTCCAGTTATATTAAAATTTTAATAATTCACTTTTGTTTTAGTTTTCCAAAACTTTTGATTGAAATAATTTACAAAAATGACATCAAACATCAACGCCCAAAAGTTAAATCAGAAACAATATTTAATCCAATAACTAACTAACTTGCGAAACCCCACTGACCTCAATGGATACGCAAATCTCCAAATTTAATAATACGGGCCAAAATTCACGAGGGAGAATTAAGAAGTCCCTTTTATTAAATCGTTTCATGTAATATGGACAGACTTATAATAAAATTTTGATTAAATCTGTTGAAGTATTTAATTTTGTGAAATTATCGTTATCCATTGAGGTGCTGCATGGTAGGACCAAGTTGAAGAGATATAATGAAATAAAGAACACAGACATAGGGGAATTTGTGTATGGTACCTTATAAAGTTTCACCCACTTTGATGATGTGAATTTTTTATGTTTATCTGTCTGTTACCTGGTACGCACTGTAGAATCCAAAGCACAAATTGACTCCCCAGCACAACACGAAATGCTTTTACGAGTAACACGTTGAACGAAATAAAATTGTTTTTATTTTCCAATTGGTGTTGAAATTTTCAGTTTGATATTGTTGATGCTAGGCAAATTCATGGGACCAACTAACGTACAGACTTTTGTAGAAAGGGCTTTATTAATACCTACACAAATTCGCACCATTTCGTCCTTAGAATCACGTTTACTTTAAATAGATTTTCTACTTCAAACAAGATAATCTTGATTAGATAAAATTTAAATTCATTTCGCTTGTCTTCGTGTAACTCAATATTTTCAATGATTCCATATTGAATATAAACTAACTTACTGCGGGATAGTTGGTACAAATTTACTAGAATTTGCATGTCTGGTCCCGAATGTTAGTATTCAAATAGTTTGCGACTGGTTTGCATGTATTACGTGCAGTCAGACGAAACTGTTTTTATTTAGCTTTTAGTATTAGGTACGCTTCTATTGATTTCTGCTGAACAAATGATTTAAGCATTTGATAAGAATTAGTCTAGCATTTTTTGTACTTGTTTTTTTATATCTTATCTACGTAAACCCTTTTTATTGGGTACCTTAGATACAATTTTATTTCAGCTATACTGCTTATAGATATAAAATATAATTTATTTTCACTACTGTAAGTATTTTATTCAAGTAGATTAGTAATCATTATAGTAGTTGTAGTTTACACTTTAGTTATTAATATTATATTATTACAAAGATATCATGTATTTATATTCATAATTATTATGTAATATATACAATTACTATTAAACATAATACAATTACCTATGTATAGTATTACTACTATCTCACTTTATTTTGAAAGTCATTTATTTCCTGCCCACGTAAGCTTTGGTAAAACAGAAAGCTTTGTGGCGATAACTTTTATATATAAAAAATATATTTATATCAATCGCTCTTGTATGATACACTTTAGCGATATTATATTCGACGTTGTCTGCTGTGAACAGCACTCTTATCACTTTGATGTTGTAAAGTTCAGTGTTGTGAAATTCCCATCGTCAACTCTTTCAAAAATTATTAAGCAAATTCCTCATCATGTCACCATCATATTCCAGGCTGATCTCTTCGCCGTTGAAATTCTCAACGGTTACATATACGTGCACATAGACCTTGGATCTGGTGGAGTCAGGGTCAGGGCATCTAGGAGAAGAGTGGACGACTCCCACTGGCACGACTTCCTTCTGAGGAGGAGTGGTAGAGATGGAAGGGTGACTGTTGACGGAGCCAATGCTGAGTTCAAGACGCCTGGTGAGTCAAATCTTCTTCTTTCTTGCAAACTTTATTTCTTGTACAAATATTAGGTAGTACGTTGCCCTTTAATATTTTTTTTACGTTCACAACTTCCTTAATTATTTTAAGAGTTTATAATTCCAGATAAAATAAGTAATACTTTTATGAAGCACCGTTTACTACAAATTTTATACTCGTATCTACGCTTAACCTATGTCAAACGTCATTACGGTTTTATCTCACATTAATGGCTTCGACTTAATTAACATTAAGTGGATTCGATTTATGTATGTCATGACAATTAATATGCATGATAAAGCATTGTCAATTAAATTCACGTATACTTTGGAGATAATCAGAGCCATAAGTCTAGTGTGAATAATTAGTTATATTGTTATGAATCTATTCATAGTATTCATATGCAAATACTCAAATCGTATTAGTCTGGGAGTATATTTGCGAATGTATGTGACATTTGGAATTTGCGAAATCAAAATGGTGTTTTGAAGCTTAGCGATTATTCTGCCTACCATCATATAATATGTACATACATTTACACTAGCGTGGGGTTTACCAAAACATTAGTGCATACTATATGATTAATGATGTTAGTATAAAGCTGAAAATCGAATACAACTTTTATTATTATCCAACATTTGCAACCCAGCTCGTTATTTTAGAAATTTGTTCTGATCCAAAATCTTTAAAATATTCCAGGAGAATCAAACCAGTTGGAACTAGATGGACCGCTTTTCGTTGGAGGTCTGGGTTCGGAGTATTCAGCGTCTAGGACACCACCGGCTCTCTGGACAGCAGCGTTGAGACAAGGGTTCGTGGGTTGCATTCGCGATCTGGTGCTGAATGGAAAACCTCAGGATCTAACTGCGTTTGCCCGGCAACAAGATTCTGGTATGTTCTTTGTATTATTTTATCCAATGTCACGTGTGTGACTCTTTAAACATGTTTCGTATTTCTTTTAGTTACTTTTCACTGTTATAATTTTCTGCTTGTTAGTATCTCTAGTTGATAATTTTATGATTTTTAATCTAACTACTTACGTGTTTCTGCTTCAGCGTCAGTCCGTCCAGCGTGTCATGTTCTGATGAAGCAGTGTGTTAGTTCTCCGTGCCAGCATGGAGCATCTTGCTCCGAAGGCTGGAACAGGCCACTTTGTGACTGCTCCATGACCAGTTATGGAGGTCCGACTTGTGGAAGAGGTCAGTACATACTTAACCAACTTAAGATAATGTTGTTTTTTTTGAAGTTTCTTATTTATTTCATCTTACGTTGGCCTCCCATGGTGCGTGGTAGCGCGCACCGGCTGTGCGTGGTATCATCCGTAAAATCACGCACCGTGGAAAGCCACATTATGAGGGTGCGTGATGTGGATACGGCGTACCGCTGCACGCGTCCGCGTTACCACGGAAGAGTCTCTTCCCATGGTGCGTCGGTGCGAGCTCGTGTGTCGCGGCGCGCGCTTTGACGTACCGTGGGAAGCCGGTATTAGATGTACTCTGCAACTGTAACACAAAAAGATAGCTAATTTTAGATAATTCTTTGCTTGGATCAGAACTTGCTTAACGATTTGGTGATCGTGTGCTTGAGTATGATCCCAAAAATAAATATTAAATTAGAGCAATGTATTTAATTCGTTTTGAATTCTACGTTTCTTTTCTACTTTATGTAACTTGTATTTCATGATATCTTTTTCCAGAAACACCAACTATTTACATGAACGGCAGCCAGCATCTCACAGCAGCATTGGGTTCCGAACACATCACACAGACTGAGGAATTACTACTTCGGTTCCGCACTACTAGAGCTGGTCTTTTGCTCCGGACGGCTTCGGAACATTCTGCTGATAGGATTGAGTTGGCCGTGGCGGCTGGGAGAGTTAGAGCTAGTGTCAGACTTGGGGATAGAGAAAAGGTGAGTCTTAATATTCAGTGTTTTTAGATATGAGGTTTGGAAATATTGTACTAAAAGACCAGAGGAATAAAATAAAATATGTGTTAGAGATAGAGTGAAAAATACGACCGTGGAATGATGTTATTTGCTTGCTAGCTTAAGAAACTTGTTGTTGACGGCAAATCAAATTTAATAAGGGTAATTTTTGTACATGACTTTGAATACCTTATGTTATCTTAGAAAAGAGTAATGAGAGCAATTTGTTTTGTTGGTTCAGGTATACAATGCGTCATTTTTCTTTCATTTTCCAGAACCTTCTAGCCGGCACGAACGTGGCAGATGATACATGGCATACGGTGAGATTCTCTCGCCGCGCCTCCAACCTCAAGCTCCAAGTGGATGGAGCGCAACCCGTGCGCGGTATGTTATGTACGTATGCACGGGGCACCTCCCGCACACCTTTTGTTTTGACCCCTATGTAGAAGAAGATAAGGTTGGTTTTGCTTTGGCTGCGTTGGCGAAGTTTTGTGAAGATATGGAAGCAAAGAATTGCTTAAACAATACACACATACATAAACAAATATTACATCTTCACACATGTAAATTAAAGTTTAATTTTTATTTTAAATAATTTATCTAATGTGATAATGTAAAGACCACAAAACGTTGATATGAAAAACTTACCTCATATTAATAAAGTATTGGAAAATTTATCCTTTGATTCTAGAGTAGTAATAGTTTAAGTGTTGGTCTACAATTTGTCGCAAAATAACAGTTGACATACGCTTTAGTTTTCGATGGTACGAGTAATTTTTATCCTCAAATTCAAAGATTTAATACAGGCATTGACCAACGCCTATTAATAAACTTAATTAAATGAAACTCCATCAATCATGTACGCTACAAAGTTTAACAAAGAAACACATTAATGTGATAAAGAAAACAATACTCATAAACATGACAAATGACATGAATAAAAAGCAAAATAATTAATAATTTAATTTAAGTCCTAACGCAGTCAAACCAAATATAGAACTTAAGACAAAATTTGAATTAACTTGGTTCAGTTCAAGCAAATTCAAATTTGGCACTTTTCGAACTCTTCAGAAAAGTGTATAACTGTTAGACGTCCTATTAGAGTGTAGTTAGCGGCTTATTTTCTGTTGTTTGATAGCTGGCACTGTGTATCACCTTTCTGTTTGTCGCTATTGTTTCTTACTTCATTTATATTCATTTCTTCTAGTAGTGTCCTTTGTGTATGTGCTGAAGTAGTAAATAGAGCTAATAAATGTTGCTCAGATACAATATATTTCAAAATTATTATTTGGTATTCTGTATCATGTTTGATTACTCTTTTATTATGATAATAATGATCAACTAAATATTTGAGCAGCGTTTATTTATATTTTATGTGTAAGAAAAATCTATGCGTTTCAAAATTATTTATTGTTTAAAGTGTTGAGTACATTACGTTACAAGATTTAAATAAGTATTTTGTAACGTCATGAAATATTAATATTTGAAATTCAGGAAGATGAAATATGTGTGGCAATTGAATGAGTATAAAAAGTAGTAAGACAATAATGCTAATAACTTCTGCTAGTTTATTTGCCTCTAGATGATCAATCTGTTAATCACTGAGAGAGAATTCTTTACAAAGTTGTGGCTATGCATATCTTCTAGCAACTGATAGTCTGTCTGAATCATAAGCCATCTATCTAAGCTTGTCTATCACGTAACAGCAGAACTTAAATGTAAATAACTTCAAATAATGGCTGCTAATAAAAAATCTATGAGAGTTTACTTTGCTAATTTATTTTTCGTTTACAGTCAATGTTGTGGTTAGGTGTGTTGCATTAAATGTTAAGTATGATACTAAAACATAGGTTGATTTTGCAGCTGAGACGATTTTAGGTAAAGCATCAACGTTAGAAATATCGACGTTACATTTAGGAGGATTATTCCATCCTGAAGAAGAAATCCAGATGACATCAACTCTACCTAATTTTGTTGGCTACTTACAAAAGTTTGTTTTTAACGGAATAAGATACATCGACATGGCCAAGACACTCGGAGTTGGGACTAATGAAGATAACAACAATATTTATGATACTTCCAATTTAATCTTCACTGGAAAGTTTGTCAAACCTGATTCGTTAAATGTTTATAAATCTGTTACTTTTAAATCAAAGCATACATACGTTGGGTTGCCGCTATTGAAGGCGTATGCAAATACATACTTGGACTTTTACTTCCGTACCACTGAAATGGATGGATTGCTCTTTTACAATGGAGGAAAGAAACAGGATTTTATAGCGGTAGAACTAGTGAACGGCCATATACATTGCGTATTTAATCTGGGTGATGGAGTGGTAACCATGAAGGATAAACTGAAGAACTTCTTGAACGACAATCGGTGGCACACAGTGTCTGTGAGACGGCCAACTCCAAAGATTCATACTTTACAAGTTGATGATGATCTGGAAATGCATACTACGAGTAAGTAAAAAATTATTTGACTATAGCACAAACTGTTTTTTTTTAGAGCTGAAATTAATAAGATATTTTATTATGATCTAGTCGTCTGGCTCGTCATCACCAGAAGAAGGTGCATGAAAAGAGCTTCCACGAGTGACGATACTTAAGTACGTCCGGCGCACCCTGGACAGTCAGCCCTGCTACCAACCTTGCTGACTAGGTACTCTTTTCACCACAGCATGAGCTATTTTCGTATAGCTCGTGCTGACACGAGAAAAGAGAAGAAGAAGGTAGCTGGAGTAGTCTGAATGCAAAAGGCAAAGGACCGAGTGTGGTTGCGCAACTTAGGAGAGGCTTATGTCCAGCAGTAGACTGCGATAGGTTAAGTTTTTGAAAGGTTTAGATGTAAAATAACAAATAATGTAAAAAGGCATTTTGTATTACATCATTACAATTTCTTAGGTCGGTTCTCTTATTATTTACTGATCCTGAGGCAGGCACGGCGGTAGAACAAGAAGCATTTGAATGAACCGCAGCATAATTTGCACAAAAAATGTTATTAACGTGACTCACCAATTGTTGTGATAATAAATCAAACATTCGGTCTATTTCTCGCAACGAATCGTGTGAACGACTCCGGCGCTGTTTTTTCGGCGGCGGTTCATTCTCTTCGCTCGAACTTGAAGTCGATGCTGATGATCTTGACGCACTTGACGGAGTGTGTGCACTATTTCGTAACCGAGTGGAATCGTGACCACTAAAAACGTCCGCGAGATTGTTAGTCACTGGCTCGGTAATTTTATCACTGTTGTCCTGATAGCTATAAAGTTCCTCACCTCCCTAGGTTGGAATATCAATATGGAAAAATCTCAGAACTGACTTTTGACAGAACTTTGACTGATATGATTTATTTTTCAGGTTCTAACCTCATGCTGGAGCTAGACAGTGTGCTTTACGTTGGCGGCGTACCGAAGGACATGTACACAGCGTTACCAGTGGGAGTCCTATCAAGGCAAGGGTTTGAAGGATGCATGTCCAGTCTGGATCTCCCTGGGGAGTCACCGTCGTTGATGGAAGATGCTGTTGTTCCTAGTTCTTCATTAGGTTCTGGATGTGAAGGTGAGATCATTAATTTGAGACTGTTAGTAATATTTAAACACCATAGAAGCGGGAGTACTCATTAGTGGTGCTTTGTATTATTTCGTTTAATAAACAGACAAAAGTCAATCATTAATGTTTTGTGACATTTTTCAATTGCAGGTCCAACGAAGTGTACGCACAACGCGTGCGCGAATAAAGGCGTTTGTGTGCAGCAATGGAACACTTACGTTTGTGATTGTGACTTAACTTCATTTACTGGGCCTACGTGTTACGATGGTATGTGATTTGGACAGGTTTTTTTGGGGTTAATATTATTGATTTTTATTTACCCATCATTAATACCATTTTTGTTTCACTATTGAAACACAAGCAGCTAATCCTTTTCCCTAGACTTCTTCTCGTATTTGAATACGTTAGCGTTTTCTTTTGAAGAACAACTAGCCAATTCTACTAACAGAAGTATTGCCCAACAACTGGTTTTGTTTTCCTGCCAAACAATGTGACAATTTTTGTAAACTAAAACTGTCTGAATGAACAGTTCAGCTTTCGCCAGAAAGATTTCACAGAAACCGCCAAAGCAGTCAATTTGTTTACTCCGATGAGAATCTTCTATATAAAAATGTTGTTGTTGCAGAATCGATAGCATACGAGTTCGGTCCCGGCCGAGGGATCATCACCTACACGTTCCCAACAGACTCTGTTGCAGACACAGAGACTGACAAGGTTGCTCTAGGCTTCGTCACCAGCAAAGCTGATGCTGTGCTGTTAAGAATAGAGTCTTCAAACACCCAGGATTATATGCAAATGGAGATTGTAAGTATTACGCGGTTGGATAACGTTGGATGATTGTTTTGTTCAATATTTGATCAAATAAAAACAAGTAGAAAAGATACAATTAAATTTTATTTAAATTACAGGAATACTCCTAAATATTGGATTCCTTTCCAAAATGGAAGTCGAAACGAATTCGTGTCATTCCTTCAAACCAGATCTATTAATGGTATAGATTAAACCCGCACGGGATTTAGATTGATTAAAAATAAAAATAAACTGTTTTCCCAATTTTTTTTTATGAGATAGAAAATTTTGATGCCATGCACAAATTAATGAAGGCACGGCGACGACACAGCTGACAGGCACGACTAGCGCGATATCGCTCCACGCAGTCAGTTAACTCGGGACGCTAAAATTACTCAGATACAGAATACCATGTTCCATTTTTTTTAAACTTTTTTTTTGTTCTTTCTGAAATAACCTATGCAGGGTCAATCAGTGTCACCAGTAGATTATGCTGGTTGAAGGAATTACACGAATTCGTTAACACCCTGTATAGTCAAATTGTAAAAAGCAATAAATTTTATTGGACTCGGCAAAAATCGATTTCAGTCAAAGCTCGAAGTCCAATATCCTTACTCATTAAATATAAACCTTTAGATCCGCGGCAACCTCTTCATGGTCTACAATGTGGGAGGTGGTGACCATCCACTGGGTGATGAGACTGCCAGGGTCGATGATGGAGCTTACCACGTGGCCAGGTTTACCAGAAACGGCAGCAGAGCCTCGTTACAGCTGGACAACTATGCTGTTATTATTAGGCATCCTCAAGGTGAGATTATGAGTAAATTAATATAAGACAATAAGCAAAGGACTACTGAAATTACTCTTTTTATTTGAGTAAAGTTACAAATAATTTCTAATAAACAAACTCGAGAACGATTTATCTGCATCCGAATTACATATCACATCTAAAATAAGGTTGAGCTAGACGATGGCTGATGCATGCGTACCGTCAGTTGGGACAGGTCAACTCAAACCTGCTATGGATCTTTCCTCAAAAGGCCATTCCAAACGTTGCCCTACATTGTTACACTCGCATAGTTTTATACCACAATGTCTGGAGTTTAAAAGAGACCTTGACCTCTGAGTTTGTTTCGGCTTTTCTTTTCAAGCTAGTCAGAGAGGAAATGCTGGCGCCATTTAGTCTTAAAAAAAAACATTACATTGACTTGTAAAAGTGTCTGTAACAGATTTATTTACAGAAATAAATATCATTTATCATCACATATTCATTGCGTGGTACATAGTTGTAGAGAATTCGGATTGTTAATACTACATGGAAATAGTTGATCTGTCAAAATCAAAGCCACAGCGATTACGAGTGTTTTGCGCAATTAGGATGTCTTTCCATCATTTGTAAACTGTTCAGTCTTTTAATAAATACTTTTGAATAATTTTGTTTATTCTTGGTAATTTATTAGCAGGCAATCAAAAGTCGGGCAATCATAAAAAAAATATTAATCGAACAATATTTTTATAATTTTGCATTTTGAGACAACTTCTTAACTGATATTCAGGTGGACAACAATCAACAATCTTTAACGGCATGTCCACAATCGCGGTGGGTGGTGGCTCCGGTGGTTCTCGGACCTTCAGTGGCATCATCGCGGGGATGGTGGTGGACGGAGTCAGGGTCCTCGACCTGGCCGCTGCTGGTGACCCTTCAGTCTCTGTGAGAGGTGACGCTAGGAGAGCTCACACGCCTTTAGACAGAGATATTAATAGGATGCAGCAGGTAAATTATCCTCATATCAGTACATATAGCTACGACATATTTTTTGCCTAGTGAAATTTATTTATAAGTCGGCTTCTTCATAATGATGGCAGATCAGTAGCAATCAAGCGGTAAATATCAGGTCCTACCACATTCAGTCTACCACAAATTGGTGTCACTTTCGTTCATGACACATTAAAGTATTTAGAAATCTTTAAATGCTGTGGAGGAACGAGGTGTGGTGTTCCTCCAACCAAAGGGAGGATCCTCCAACCAGGCGGAGTCTTGTGCCTGGCGGGCTACTGCCCAACAGTTGTTTTGTTTTTCTTTTTTCCAATTGGACTGCTGTAGGTGGTCCTGCGGGACGATTTCTACGTAACCGGGCAGTTATTGGCGAGACCTGGAGGGTCTCCAGCCAATGGGGGGGGGGGGGAGTAATATACTTAACCTAAGCTAACTACTTGTACTACACTAACATCATGACTACCTGCAACAACAGCACTAAGGGCGACCCCTATTGGGACTCGGACCTTGGCTTAGGGCGTTCCTAGCTGGGACTTAGGGGGGGGGGGGGAGATAGCTTGATGAGGGCTGAATTATCGGTGTGACTGCGGAGTCTGAAGAGATGACCGGGTCTACGACGGGAGAGCTCGGTGGATTGTGACCGGCGGCGGTGGGACGTCGCGACGGGCCTCGTCGGCGAGGACGGTATGCCGGACGGCGGCGGACGTTGTGTATTGTGCTGGTCGATTTACTCGCCTTCTGGAGGAGGGTGCCCAACAGTTGATGTTGGGAGGTTGTATGTATACTATCTACGTGTTAAATCTTGATATCGCGATGTAGGCTTGAATAGTTTGCATGTGGCGTGGATAGATGCCACCACAATGCTATTTCTCAAAAAATGCAATAGTATAATTTATGTTTTACTTTGATCTTTTCCAGACACCACCTTCAGGGTACGGAGGTCCAGGAGTATTAGATGAGCTGGTGTACTCCGGAGCTGGTTCAGGTTGTAGAGATGACGATGAAGATGCCTGTGTGCTGCCAGACGCAGGGTCTGGTGATGATCTAATCACGCCTGTGTATGTGCCATCTACTAGGCGGCCTCCGTCCAGGTTGCATAAGGTATAGTCAAAAAATTATGTGAATATTATCGTCAAGAGCAAATATTTTTTTTGTTTTACTATTTTCTTTTGTTCTTTTTAAAGGAGAATACAGCATGCAGTAAAACAAACAGTATCCTTAATAACTATTAGAGAGTGCCTCCACTGCCGGCACCGTCACCCAAAAATAGGAGCCCCCGCTTCGGGCTCCGTCGACTCTGCAACCTTGCTAACATCCCCTTAAGTTTTTCATTTGTTTTTAATGAGAACATGAAAGTGGGTGACAAATAATCGTCTCATGAAGAGTTTGAAGACGCCTTGAAGGTGTAAAAAACATTGTATGTAGTCGGCACGGTGCCGGCAGTCAGTTTGGTAGCCGGCGCCAGCACTTGTAATGGCAACCGGCGCCGGCAGCGGAGGCACTCCCTAAGGGCTCGTTCACACAGAACATCCGTATTTCCAAGATCCATCTCATCATTTTAACGTATCCATCGCTACTGGAGGTGATGTTGACACTGCATTTACAGTACCATTTTTAACGGATCTTTCGGTACTGGACATAATGTTCACACCGCATTTACAGTACCGTTCCCTCGCGCCACGCCCCGTGCGGCTTAGATCCGATAAAACGGATCAGTATTTTAATACTGTTGTGTGTGTGTGAACTCGCTCATACAACTACATACGCCATTGACCAATAAAAACGTATACGATAAAACAGACCTGTAAAACGGACTGCTGTATATTTTGTCGGATCGGCATTTTTTATTGGATCTGGAATACTGCCATGTGTATGAACTCGCTCATACAACTACATACATCATCGCAGAATAAAAACGTATACGATAAAGCGGACTTGTAAAACGGACCTCTGTGTGAACGAGCACTTACTATTATTATATTTATGTCTAGGGCGATACAAGTGGCAAGTTAATGAAGCCGTGTGACGATGAGGATTGCATTGAAGGATCTGGCTCCAACGTTGACGAAATCACTGAACCTGACCATCCAATGACTACGTAAGTTTTGAATGTTTTTTTTTTAATATTTGTATTCAAAGGTCTCTCACTCTGGTCTCTAAAATTTCAAAACTAAATATTTCCAAAACTGCTTGGTTAAAATCGAGGCCAATATAAAAATAGGCTAATTTAGACAGTTTCTTTTCGAAATAAAATACGCAACACAATTAATGTCAATATATAAAATGCACCAGAGAGGTCAACCAAATACGGTGATTTTGGAGATCATCCTATATAATGGTAAATGCTATGTAAAAATATAAAATGTTTTATAAAAATCTGGAAGGATTTTAGAGACAGACAATAACTTATAATTCGTTATAACATTAAAAACTTGTACTCCATTTCATCTTGTAGTTAGCTTTGTGTTAAAATTGTAATTACTGCATTCCTTTCATTTTCTTCTCATTAATAAAATGTTTCATTCGTATTTTAAATTCTAGGTCCGGCGCAAGCAGTACCCATAGCATGACATCGCCAACAGTCATCATCGTATCTACGGAACACGTGGACAAATCTCTAGAAGGATCTACGGATGGATCTACTGGTGCTAGTGAGACCACTAAGAGTAGCACAGACGGCCAGCCTACACTACCAGATCATGATAATATGCACGCTGGCACCGTTGATACTGCCACCACTGAGAGGAAAACTACGCCTACTGATGGTAATATTTTTATCAACGTATCTAATTAGACACTTCAGAGTAGCTGCTCTTGGCTTTATGTTAATTATGAAATTTCCTGCATAAGAAATATCCTGCAAATTTTAAACATAAAATCATAAGAAACTGTAGCCCTTTTGGACGAATATTACTTAAAGTTTCTACCTAGAGATTAGCTTAGATAATTTTGTCAAATACATACAGACGACGACCTCTAAACGGGTCTTTAATGGTGGGAATAGTACTAAATATGTCATTGCAATTAATATTCATACTGATAGCATTTAAAGTTCTCATACTTAGGTAATAATAATTTTGAAAATTAATATTTTTACAGATCATTCACACACACGCACCAGCTACCACTTCACTCCAACACTAACAGGCAGACACATACCAGACGAGACATCTCACACCACAGAAGAAGACACGAACCATATACCAGAATACGAAGACCGGCGTGAGAACGAGATAGAAGCACGTACGCCTACCTACGAGACCGAGAGTGAGCAGGATAGAGGACCTGGTAGAGTTCATCCTGAATACAATGGGTACGATGTCACCCCGAAGTGGTACCATCCGAAGACGACCGATAATAGGGTCGTCCCGCCGGAGTCGGAGTTCTTTGCTACTATTGTTGGTGAGTTCTTTGCGACTATTATTGGTGAGTTAAAATTTCCGTCGTAATAAGAAGGTTTTTTTACAGAAAGAAAGTTTAATAGTATTCGGGCGTTTGGGCCGTTTGGGTTAGCTGATTGAGAACCATTTGTTCGGAATCATTTCTATCTGGCAGATGTCGACGTGTGCCAATATTATATTCGTACTATAAGAAGTGTGTATAATATAAGGGGTTAAATATAATGACCACCATAAAATGCTTTGATACCTTTAGTTCTTTTACCAAAAATATATACTTGACACCAGAAAAATAAAGTCTAAAATTACAATAGTACTAGCTATTTTAGTCACAACTGCACTTCAAATTGTATTCGAACACCAAATGTAGTAAATGATCACCAAATTTTAGCACCCCCGTGGCACCCCGACACGGATAGGTTAGATTCGAAGGGGATGACGGGGGCTAGAGTGAGCGAGCGAAGTGAGCGAACGAAGCCCCCGTCATTCCCTTCGTGTTAGGTTACTTTAAACCCTGCAGACAGAAATAGGAACCCCGCACAGCGGGGCTCCGTCGACTCTACTTTGGAAACCCAAACAAGTGACAATTTGGTGTTCATTAATACAACATTTACTACTTTTGGATTAACAATGATTTATTTGGAGTCGTTTTGCTTTAATAGGATAGCGAGATGTTAAAACTTTGGTTGTAATTTTATGTTAAAATGTGGGTTTAATTTTGGTGATCATTTACTATTTTTGTCTGTTATATGTTACTATATCTGGTGGTAAGTTAAACATAAGCCATAAATAATACATTTCAATTCTTATTTCAGGTATAGTGGCTTCGGTGCTGATAGCAATAATATTGATAGTGATCATAGTGCTCAAGTACATTGTGTTCAAGTTCGACCCCTCGTACAAGGTCACAGAGGACAAAAACTATCAGCAAGGAGCCAGTGCGGCACTTTTGGGCAACCAGGTAATATTTCACCATCTTTGCATAGCTTTTCATAGTACTGACGGGTCGTAAATTTTTCTCAAGTAAGTAATGTAAGTTTTTTGTCAAGAAATGCTTGGCATGTATTTATTTATATTCATGTAGGGATTTTTTTTAGTTAAATAATAAAAACGATCTGTCCACGATAGCTGACTTCTCGAAATTTGCGCCGGGCTCGTCTAAGTATACAGGGTATTAACGAAATCGTGTAATTCCTTCAAACCGCGTGATCTACTGGTGACACAGTTTAACCATAAATGGAAATTTTCGAAAAATAAGCAAAAAAAATTCTATTTTTTTTTTATTTTCAATTTCTGAGTATTGATTGCAAAGAGCGATATCGCGTCAGTCGTTCCTGCCAGCCGTGTCGCCGTACTTTCATTAATTTATGCGTGGCATCGAAATGTTCACAAAAATAAAATATAATTTTTTGCAAAAAAATTTTTTTTTTCTGAATCCTTATTAGGTGGTTTAGATACGATCGGTAACAAGGCCGCATAAAAAAAAGAATTTAATTTTTTTATTTTTAATCAAGCGAAATCCCATGCGGGGTCTCTTTACAGCAGTGGCAGATCATGTGGTTTTAAGGAATTTCACGAATTCGTTAACACCCTGTATGTAACCATGTACGATGTTTATTTTCCAGGCTCATTCAAGTTACCAAAGCGGAGCATCAAGCGCTCCAACGGGAGGAGCAGTTCGGAACCTGCAACCTCTCCCTCTCAACAGAAATGGCACCGGGCCATCCGCACCCCTCGGGCCCATACCAACACAGCCCGTCAAACGAGACGGCATCAAAGAGTGGTACGTTTAAACTCAAGTGCAAAAAAGACAACTATAGTTTTGTGTGTGTTGGACATATCAAGAACATAGTGAGTGGTTGTTAGACGCTTCGAATCGAACCTCGCCGGAACATTGGGCGTTAATGCTTTAAGATGATAAGACATAATGACTGATACGCAAGTGTTTTTAGTATTTTGTAAATATTAATTAATAATGTTTATAGATGGGTCACTTGTGTGTACGGATGCGATTGTTGAGAGTTTTTCATACTAGATTTGTAGCATGAAACGAACATCTTTTGAACTATTTATGCCACCAGCTCTTTGATTCAGAACGAATCGATTAATCAGTTGTCAATTTTGGTAAGTTATCTCTTTTGCTATAGTTACAAAATTCGTAGACAGAACGAGATAATAAACTGGATCATTGGACAGCTGCTTATTGAAAAGGTTCTGAATCTAGGAGCAGGACTGTATAGAAAGAATATTTTGAGAGACAATTCCAATGTTATAAAGAGAATGATAAATGACAAATTAGATTCTACACAAGAAATGAATAATTTGATCATTCAAAAGGCAAAGTTCGTATTTATCAAAACTATCCACGCTATACAGTCTAGTATGCAAGAGGTCCTGATAGAAAAACCTAGAGAATATGGAATTGCATTTTACTATTGTATAGTTAGTTTCATTTGTTTTTGTTAATGATGTTTTATTGTTAAAACCTTAGCTTTTCTGACCTGTACATTGCTATAATTCATGTATTTGCGACTTAACTTTTCTATCTACATTGCCTTTAATAGTTTAAACTAAAGTAAGACTAATGTATATTGGTTGTAGACATTAAATTGGTGGTATATCATGATTGGATCAATTATAATCTCTTTTAGTTACTCGCGCAACTTGCATTTTTTTTACGAACTACGGAAATTATACAAAGAAATCTCAGAAGAAATGTCACCAAATTTTTTTCGCTGCAAATGAATCAATAGCTATATTATTAACAAGGTTAATTATATCATTACAAAATTGTCCCATTTTGATATACAATCAAAACTTGTTAATGATCTACGCCTATGTAAGACATAAGATGAAAATGCTATATTTGGAGCTGCCATCACGAAATTGAAGCATATCGTTCAATTGAAGACTACAGTACTTTTACGATTCTCAATAATCTTTCCTATATATATTAGATGTTATACAATATTTTTAAATAGGCGGGGTGAGGCGAGTAGTATAGCAAAAGGAATCATAATCATCAGAGTATAAGATCTAAATTCGCTTGGAGTTAGAAATGAAAACAGGTATATTATTGTAGGACGCGTAACAAGTATGAGCTTGTAGATTTGGTATGGAATATAGATGTTCTGAGTTTAAACATATCCTCCGTATAGTATTCTGTATTTCTACTGGGACACTTTAATTGCTCGATCACCGGTGCAACTCTTGGTCAGTCAAAATCAATTGTATTTTTAAAGGGATCATCAAATTCCTTAGTATTTGCCAAGAGTTTCGTTTGCGATCTGATCCCTATATTCCCTCCCCACAAGGATTTGTTTGCTCAACATGTCCTCGATTACTTTGATATCAGGCCTAATTGACTTATTAGTGAGAAAGTGAATTAATAGTAATTATTCAGTCAATTTGTCCTCAAATTAATCCCTGTAAAAATGTATTAAAAATGAAAAATGCCTACATATAAAAGTAATGGGATGTTGAAACAAGATATTTCGTGAATGCAGAGGAAATGGAACTTCTACAAGCGTTTGACACAGATTGTATGAGTTTGTGATAGTCAGAGACCTACTGTGCTCATTACATTTATGTAATAAATCATCAAAATTCATAAAATATTTACCAAGAGCTTTGTGCAATGAAAATGGCTATTGTGCGTTGTAAAAACAAAACATAAGTATTGGTGTGCCACAAGGACCCATTCTTTGCCCACTACTATCTTTTGGAGTATGATCCCAACAAAGCTAACATTATTTTATCATCATGGTTGAACATAACATCATTGGGCAGTGGAGGTTAGTATTAATGAAACTGTAACCAGCAGTTATTTAAAAAGTCTACTTGATTGGCAATGTCTCTTCAGTAATTTTAAGCTACCTTCTCTGACATCTGTTTTACAGCGTCAGGCAATTTTCTGGCTACCCTCCTGAAAATATTGCATGCAATTTCCTCTTGAACCATAATTTATAAAAAAGCTGCTTATATTTTTACATCTAGTGTGTATTTGTACATCCACCGTCCCGATTTCCTCTTTCCGATTAATAAAAACTTGAATTAGCTTTAAAATAAGACGAAAAAATAACATATTTATATAGATTGTTATAAAGCACAGGTTTTAGGTATTCGAAGTTGCATTTAATGTGATGTTTGGGTGTATAGAATAGAGATAAGCTACTGAAAATGGCGTCTATCATACTTGTAACAAAACCATTATTTTCTTATTAGAAGAAAATCATACCAGACGAACCATATCAAATGATAGCCAATTTTTTAATGGTTTACTATTTATAATAACTTTTATGTCGGTACAGTTTTATGGCCGAATAAATTATAGATTAATTTCCATCATTAATTAGACGTCAATCAGTCGCTTATTTTTATTTTTCACACCAAAACACAGCATTTATTGTAAATAGTTATTCAATATAATACTGTAAACATAAGTGGTACTGTACGGTGTATGTCACACTCGTTTTACGGCACAAAATGTTAGTAAAAACAATTTGTTTATCTGTCAATTTTAGTCGTAATGTTTAGTGGGTTAATCATTTATACCGTGATGTAATTATATTGTAATTGATTGTAGAATTTTCTGTAGACACAGTATGAAATGGAGGCAAGATTGTAAAAGCAACATATCTTGAAACAGAAATAAACAGTTTCACAAATATGAAATCAGATGAGGCAAAGTAATAAGATCAAAATAAATTAAAGATAAAAGTGATATTGAAGAAATACTACAGTATGATGATGTTTTGCTAAACGTGAAAACATAAAACGAATTTGTGTAAAAGAACTTTTTACATCATCCGAATACAATAATGGTATGTATTGTGCTGTTAAACTCGATGATTACTTCTGTCAATTTGCAAATGAGGCTTGTCGAAGGTCATTAAATATATGATTGAAATTCCAAATGTTTGTTATTGCTGGAATTTGAAAATAACTTGGATTTTCATAGCTGTGTCTGTAGAAAACTAATGTGAATATAATTTTGTTCGTTACACCATGTTTAACTGATGTTGTTACACACGATTCCGGTCGGACCAATTTTAGTTTCAATGTAAAGCGACAGTTTTTAAAAATAATAATATATTATGTAAATTACATGGCGTCGTTGTTTCATTCAAATTCAATCCTATTGCCTTATTAGCTGCCAATGAAATAGACTAGCCTGTAACTGTCCCACTGCAGTGTCTAGATCTCTACAGAGAAGAAACAACCATTGATCACCACGCTTGCTCACTGCGTATTGGCAATTTTAGTCAATTAAGCCCAGGTTGCCAGACCTCACGATATTTTCCTCCACGGTATGTCAGTGGTGTTTTATATTAAATATGAATGTAGCATTGGTACATGCCTGGGTTTGATGAAAGTTTTGTCATAAAAGACCAATTTATACCAAAAGAATCAAGTATATAATTGATTTGAATTCGGTATGTAACGTAAAAATTAACTTATGTTGATTCCAAAACCGTTTCATAATTTGCAATTTTTAGCTCTTAAATTTATAAGATGGTGTTTATTTTAGCCAAAATGCATGAATTCACTTGACATCTATTTGACCTCTCTTCCTATTTCGTGACGTATCACGAAATAGTTATCCAGGATTTATCCAGTTCAGATTTATCCAGGAGTTATCCAGTTAGTTGTACAAGGATCAATATTTTTTGTTAACACCTATATTTTATGTACCTACATTCTATGCAAATAAACCAATATTCTATTCTATTCTGTTACGAATAGTCGATGTTGTTTGTTTGTATGTAAAAAGTAAGGTAAAAAGTCATATAAGGTACATATACTTTTACTTTTTCTGTACTTGGCGTAGAAAAATAATTGGTTTCTTTGTCTATCGTACCCGGCAAGGAATTGAACTCTTATTCCTATCGCGTGGCGTCATCACTAGAAAAACTTAAAAATATAAAAAAAATAACTACCGCGTAGATGACAAAAATATTCAAATTAGTTTCTCGAAATATCGATCCTAATCTTTAAAAAAAATATAAAAAAAAACACAAAAAAATAAAACTATACATAACGAATTGTGTCTTTTTTTCTATTGGTCTGCTGTAGGTTGTCCTAGGGGACCGTTTCTACGTAACCGGGCAGTTATTGGCGAGACCTGAAGGGTCTCCAGACAACGGGGGGGAAGTAAAATACTTAACCTAAACTAACTACTTGTACTACACTAACGTCATGACTACCTGCAACAACAGCACTAAGGGCGACCCCTTTTTTTTTTTTTTTTTTTTATCGTGTGAAAATCCTCATGGATACCCATCGCCTGGGGAAGGCGAAGGGTTATGCCGGACTCTTACCGGCTAAAAACCCACGGTGTTCCTTCTCCTGACCCTTGGCCGGGGTCACGGGATTCGCAGCTGCATGCACCGCAACCCCGACAGGCCTCGGTCCACCAGCCCCTGGCGGACCTCTCCTTCTGTGGGGCCTTGCCCCACGTCCTCCTGAGAGACGCGCACGGATCACATGCGCGCCGCCTTCTCGGGCCTGTTACTGGTCGGGCGACAGGTCCCCTAACCCGTCGCCCGCAGGCCACACACTAGGGTGGCCGGAGATCGTCGCGCGACCTCCGGCGGCGCCCGGTGCGTCTGGCGCGGGAAGGGAGAGTGGCCGTCGCCTCTCTCTCCCTCTCCACTCCCTCCTTGGTCGCCATCACCACCTCGCAAAAGGAGGTGACGGCTTCCCACGCACTCTCGCTCCCGACCATGGACAGAACCACGGCCGGAAGCGAGAGGTCACCACCGATCGCCGCGACTAGTTCACGGCGCTGCGTCGCCCACGCACGGCACTCCTGCAACGTATGCAGCGCCGTGTCTTCCGGGCAGTCGACGCAGTGGTGACATCCGGGCGTCTGCTCCCGGCCTATGCGACACAGGTACTTCCCGAAACATCCATGTCCCGAAAGCACCTGCGTCAGCCGGAAGCTGAGGGCGCCATGCCGCCTCTCCAGCCACTCCTCCATAACGGGTCTTACCGCCGCTATTGCGGCGTGCCCTGCGCTGGGTTGCGCAAGTCGTTCTCTCCACTCGGCCACTAGGATCTGGCGGAGCTCACTCCGCTCAGGCGCCTCCTCGCGCTGACGATATCTAAGCGCAAGGGCCCTCGCCTCCAGATCCCAGGGCATCGATCCGGCTAGGAGGCTCGCCGCCTCGAAGAAGATCGTACGGTACCCCCTTATCACCCTGACGGCCATCGCGCGCTGCGGTCTCCGCAGGATTGCGACGTTGCGCGCCGTCAAGGTGTCCGCCCATATTGGCGCCCCATATAGGGCCATGGACCGTACGATCCCCGCGTAGAGCCTCCGGCAGGAGGTGTTGGGCCCCCCCAGATTGGGCAGCAGCCGCGACAATGCAGCCGCTGTGCCCATCAACTTTGGCGTCAGTTGCCGAAAGTGAGGCCCAAAGTTCCACCGGCCGTCGAGGACAAGTCCTAGGTACTTCGTTGCTGGCGTGAACTTAGGGTGGGGGAGACAGCTTGATGAGGGCTGAATTATCGGTGTGACTGCGGAGTCTGAAGAGACGACCGGCTCTACGTCGGGAGAGCTCGGTGGATCGTGACCGGCGGCGGTGGGACGTCGCGACGGGCCTCGTCGGCGAGGACGGTATGCCGGACGGCGGCGGACGTTGTGTATTGTGCTCGTCGATTTACTCGCCTCCTGGAGGAGGGTTATTTTGTCATCGGGTTCTAAAAGTGTATGCCTGGGACGGCGAACGTTACTTATTAGAGAGGGACTGTAGTCGGCGGCTGCGGCGACTAGGGGGTTCGGATGGAGGGACCGAATTGTGTCAATTTCACCGCCACTCATACCTTTCAAACCGGAACACGGCAATGCTGCTTGACGGCAGAAATGGAGGTAAGTAGAACTTCCCCGGACGAACTCTTTCACAAGGAGTTTTACTACTACTAATGTACGATTTCCAGCAAACGGGTCCCGCCGGAGCGCATTTCATACTGTGCTAAAAGAAATTTAGGCTTCTATACATTAGTTAAGTTTCATGTTTGCATGGAAATTACACTGCTTGGAACTCGGTTAGATCCGCGCGTATGCCGCGGCAGCCGGTCGGCAGCTCGAGTACGTGGACGGCGGCGCTCGGCTGTCATCGCGTCCGGTCGGCTGTGCTCGGCCACACCGCAGGTAGAAACTAACTGTGATAGCGGATACACGAGCACGCGCGCGCATGCGCCCGGGTTCCAGCAGATTGTAGCCGTCGGGCAGACGCGGTCGGCTACGGGCGCGTGCTCGAGCATCCGCTGCGACGCGCTGCGCTGCGCTCCTACGTGGCCCGGTTGGTGAAAATCGTAAGTTTTGAGCACTGGTGAGAAAATATGGAATCCCTTCCCTAAAGCACAACTTTATGTAGAAATCAGATTAGAAATTGAGAAAACAAACTTTCATTTTAAGTTCGGTCACAAATCAGTTCCAAAGTTTTACCAAAAAGGGGCAAAGATTTTATCGATAAACATAACCGTTACAAACGATTATGGAAGCAATCGATGACCTTGAACTGGTATCCATGGTTATTTCTCATATGGAACCGTACGTCTGTGAAGTATTGATTACCATAATATGTTAAGTTCATGGGCAATACAACGAAACCCCTAGATTTGCAATTTTATGGCTAAGGTTTGGAAGTTCGTTATCGTCTTATCTTGTGAGGTTATCGAATTTGGCAAAGAAATAAAAAGCCATATTATAGATTGAGTATGATTTCTCCGTATGGTAACCGGCCAAAAATTCGTTCCGTATGATTTGCCCACTCTTATAGGAGGGAATTCGTTTGACTGAAATTGGATGGGTGATAAAATAAAAACGGTAAGTAAGCAGTAATAAAAATCAGTTATATACTAGCGGTTGAATGCCGGAGAGTCTAAATCAATACTGACCACTCTTTAGACTTTTTAAATTCATGTGCGGATCAGAATTTGATTATCACTTGCGTTAACGGCAAGGAAAACATTGAGACGAAAGCTGCAGACCTGTAAAGTCTCCAAAAAAAACCAGTTATCGATGGTGTTTGTCGTCTACGAACCCGTGTTACGCCAGCGTGCCAGATTAAAGCCTTACCTTTCTCACTCTGAGAAGAGGGCTCGTACCTAGTAGAGGTACAGTAACGGGCTAATTATAATATTAGTTAAGCAACTTTTCAATTTTATTCAAATTCAAACTCATTTATTCAAAATAGACTAGAATTACTTTTTTCTTTTTGAACGTCAGATTTACAATAGACAGCCCATAACAAAAGCCCTCCCTTCACCGCTTCCTAGTGTTTATGCTGTAAAGAAGAAACGGCGCAACAAACTCCCCAACCACACAGATCTGTCTGTCAGGTGAATAAATTAATTGACTCTAAGATACAAAGAAAATCATAATATTTTTACAATAATAAAATTATGCAAATAAAGGAAAAGTAATAGGTAATTAAAAATTATATAAATCAATTCTGTATGAATTGAGATAAATCAGTCGTATCTAAATAATCTAGATACATACATAAACCTACACATAAAAACTAATGGTTTCCAGGGAAGCCACATGTGCAGAAAAGAACTAGCGCCACACGTCCCTATCGTCAACATAGTCGTATATCAGTGGCGAAGGCTCCACACAACTCAATTCCCATCGGCTTCCCTTTCGAAATATGGCAAAAACTAGTATCTATTATTTTCAATTATCATTTAAACAAATAATTGGTCCGGCTTCCCTTTTAAGAAAATTCACCCTTCGCCACTGTCGTATATCTTATAGTAACTATGCCTTTTTAATGAGAACTGATTTAACGTAAGGTTAATATTTGCCATAGGTGAGATCCGTAATTGTTTTGGGAAGCTCGTTATAAAATCGAACACAATTTCCTAGGAATGACTTATTCGTTTTGGATAATCTAAATTTAGGGACTACTAATTTATGTTTGTTCCTAGTATTTATATTATGAACGTCGCTTTTTACATTATACATTGGCAGATTTTTACGTACAAACATAATATTTTCAAAAATGTAAAGGGAAGGCATCGTCAGAATATTGACCTCTTTAAAGAAATCTTTAAGCGACTCCCGAGGACCCATATTATAGATCGCGCGGATAGCCCTCTTCTGTAATATATAGAGTCGCGATCGGCCGCTGCCCCCATAGCAGAATACCATATGACATAATGCCATGGATACCATGGTTAGTGTTTACCCAACTTCAACTTCAGGCTTCTACGTGTTGGACCAACACCTGCGTAAGCCATTCGGCCTCTTGAAGAATATCTAGACAACTGGGTGGTATTAAAATCTAGTCCCTTAGCTACCTACCCCCTATTTTTGTCACTTAACAACCACCTCTCCGTATGTGAGACACCGCCATTTTATCATTCTAAGTAAAAAAGTTTAAGAAAGTGAGGGAATTTTTGTATATAACCACTTATTGCAGTAAAATGAACACAAAAAAAAAACATTATGTTTAAGCGCTTGCGCCCAAGTGTACCGAAAACGGTACGGCCGCCATTGTTTATCTATTGTGTCTATAATTACAGTAACTACTACACAGGTTAAACTAAATAAATATCTCTTCATTAATTCTTGATTTGAAGAAAAAACAGAATATATTTTTCGAAAATGAGATCCATAATGACCATGTGCCTAAATTACGAACTTTTATTTACATGAATTTAATAATGAACCGAAGTAGCTAAACAATCAAAAAGTGATAGCTTTAGTAAAATTGCAAGTGCTCAAGTTTACGATTTTTCACGCTATTGTGTTAAAGCGTGTCTGAAAGAACTGATTTGACTGACTGATTTTACGTTACAAATTACTGATTTACATTACCATCGGTAATAACAAAATATGAAAATATAAATATAGTCCGGTCGTGTAAAATTGCATAGAAGGTAAACAAACCTTAGATCGCGAAACATTCATTTTGTTTAAAATCCCTTAAATCATTTTTAAATACCTTACCATTCTTTTCGTCAATAGCTTAAAAGTGTGTATTGTTAAGAGATTTTTAGAGCGAAATAATGTGTGTTTTATCGAAGATTTGTTTACATCTTGTACAACATTTAAATGGCCGTAGTATACGTACGAATATTACATAAAACGTTCGATATATCGATGCCCTTGAACCCTCACCTTCAAAAGGAAAAGCGAGCGATACATTAAAGTAATCACATCGCGATTAAAGCGTATTTTCGTAAAAGCGTCGCGTGTGGAAACGTTCTGATATAAGAAATTTATGTAATAGCACTGCTATTTTGTATAATGTCACATATTTCTGCAACCTTCATTTATAATGCACTGATGACAGGCAGGAATCAGCAACTAGTTGTATGATCTTTTCATTATTATTTAACTTCGTCGCGGTTGGCCCTAGTCGTACCAGGGGCCTAATTCTCCTAAAATAAATCTTGATAAATCACAACCGAACCAAGGCCGAACCGTTCATTCAGACAGTTCTCAATTTCAAAAGCTGTCGAATTGTTTGACACAAAAAACAAAATCAATCATTTTGAAAGTTTTCGAAAACAAAAACTGACTGACGGTTGTGGTTCGATTGCGTTTGGCAACAATTTATTTTAGGAGAATTGGGCCCCTGATGGTTAGTGCAGACAGGGTCTAAGATGGAGCACACGCAGCCAACTAACAGAGAAATAGTGGGAGTTTCTTATACCCGACCCAGTTTTAACATACTCACGACTGAATGTAGTAAACTGCTAGGAGCCAGACTTTAACGCGAGGACTAGCCAGGCAGACGGTATAGATCCTACCACCAAGCATGCTATGAAATTGTGTGCACGTGACAGCCAGAATATAGGGTATAGGGGACTCCCTCTATATCTTTGTTACTTAGATTCGTGTGATCAGGTCGGATTAATGTCAGACACTACCAAATCAAATGATTGAAAAGTCTAAAGTCATTATACTCTTTGTGAGTTTTTTGTCGTGATCCACGAAGGAAGCATCGCTTTAAGGCATGTGAACTCTCAATATATACGTAGAGAGAGAGAAAGTGAATTCTCCACCATTTTGTTATTTATAGCAACGATCAATACTAGCCCAATAACTGGGTTGCAGAGGTCTGATGGCAGTCGCTCCGTGTAACATACTGGTATTCAGCCGCAACTAGTTAAACTGGAAGCTGATCCAAACATAGTTGGGAGAAGGCTGGTCAGAACAGAAGCAACAACAGAAATAACAGCAACAATCAATACTTACATCGGAGCATTAAGCTATATCAGTAATTCTACATAGGAAGAGAAAATCTAACTCCAAAATATACTACAAAGTGATCAATTTGCTTACCGGAACTTATTGTTAAAGTCAAAGTTTTTGATTTCAAGTAGACCAAATTACAGGTGTTTTTTAAAACGTTAAAACTAGGTGTATGGTTCCAAAAGGTAGGTCTCATGGAGAAGAATCGGCAAGAAACTCCATGGAAACTCTTTGTTAATCTCTTAATAATTTGGATAGATGGTAAGATCTTTTAGCATGGTGATGTTTACTTTGATCGTTTTCAAGCATGTATTATCAAATGTGAAGAAAATTACTGATAGCCTTAAGATTAGACTTTTGAGAATTTGCGACTCAGTTGCTTAACTCTGATGTTTGTTTTACACCAGCATCTAGGGGGTCTAGACAAAATCCCTTTTTTTATAACGTTAACACCTGCGGAAGGATTAAATTGTATGGAAATGACATTTGCTTACGTTCAAGCAAATGTTACCCTTAAACTTGAACATATTTATTTACATTTCTATTTGCCATGACACCTACACAAGACTTGACCCACTGATTCTGAAAGGGATTAAACCCATACAATTTAAGAAAAAGGGATTTTGTCAAGGGGGCCAGATACAATTGAAGAAAACCAACAAAATAAATTTTGAACTCAAGCACTAAATTCGTTTTTTATTAACAAAATTGGCATAGATAATCAGCCCATTACTGATAATATTACTGTCCAACTATTAAACACGGACCTTTTCTGAGAGTCAGAAGTTGCTGTAAGCTTGGCCACGCTATCTTAGTGTGGGTTGGCGAATTACAAACACAATAGAGAACATTATTGGAGCCCTTTAATGTGTGCAAATTTCTTCACAATGTTTTTTCCTTCGCCATCATTGATAAAATGAAATTAAAAATATAATATCGTAAAGGGGGTACTAATCAAAAAGGGTATTACAGTACCCATAATAACTTTTGTTCTACAAATTTTCCCAAAAGTCAATATTACAAGAGAAATCGATGTTTTTTTTTAAATACGCTAAAATCTATCTAAGTATCCTCAGCTATAATCAGCTGTGATCATATTTTAGGTCATACTTGGAGTCACGAATTAGAAGCTCCTTTTCATTTAAAAAGGAAATAAAAAAAATCTAATTATGAAATTTTAACACTTGCTTTTAAAACAGTCACCAGTGATACTATAAGCGGCCCGTTATTTGTATCCCCTTTCCGACTAACTTTGTATAAAGACTGTAAGCAAGTTCGTGTAATTACTTAAAACCAAATGATCTACTACTGATGTTGATTAACCCTGCACGATTAAAAGATTGATTAAAAAAAACTTATTTTTATTGCGGTAGTGGTAAGTGATTGTATTTAAATACCGCATAAAGTATTAATAAAAAATAAATAAAACACTGCAGATTTTTTTCGATGCCATTCATAAATGAATGAAAGCACGGCGACACAGCTGGCGGGCACGACTAGCGAGATATCACTCCGTACAGTCAATTAACTCGGGGCTCTAAAATGGCTAAGGCCTCATTTACGGAGACGCGGGGCGTCGCGTTGTGTTGGGCGCGGCCCGCACTGAATACAAACATATAGCGTTGTATGAGAGCGTTTACGGAGAAGCGATTTTACGCGCGTTTGCTTGAAATGCAGGCGGAGCCCGCATATGGCATCGCCGCGTCGCACGCGACGTTTATCGCGGCGGCTCACGCAGCGTTGCGACCAGCTATTCCTGCAATTCTCCGTCCACTGTAAAACGTAGCGTCAACCGCGGCGAGACCCGCGGCGTCGCAAGCGCCTCATCTTCATAAACAACATCGTACATTGCCATATATTTTTGTTTGCGCGTGTGATGATGCGGGCCGCTGCACGCGTCGCCGCTCCGTAAAGAGAAAAATCGTACGACGCGCCGCGAGACACCACGCCGCACGCGACGCGCGACTCCCCGCGTCTCCGTAAATGAGGCCTTAGAAACAAAAAAAAACTGTTTTTTTTTTACATATATTTTTTTGCTTTTTCAAGCCAGTGATTGGTCAATCTGTGTCACTAGTAGATCACGCGATTTGAAGGAAATTACACGAATTCGTTTACACCCTGTACTTCCCATAGCTTATAAAGAAGTAAAATATTAACTAACAGAGTTGCATAAAGCGTTTTATACCTCTGCACTTTAAAGTTCAACGTTTTTACCCCACAGTGAATCAGTTTACAATTTGTATCATTTGTACAGCCTTCGCGAACATTAGCGGCCGACCAAGATGCTCGCTATTCTTCGTTCAGTTTTATTTTTCATACATTTTACTTCGAGCATGAGTGAAAACCCACTACTAATGACAACTGGAAATTCTGGACAAACAGCAAAAACAGCTGAATGCGTTTTAAAACTCTCCGCAAAATATTTCGTTGAGAAGAAAGCTCTAAGTGGCAGCATCGTGATAATCAATATCAACTCTTATACATCTACAACACAAGGACTGTTATTGCAAACTATACACACCGGCATACAATATTCTATTATGGTAAAAGATTCTTTTTACCCGCATGCAAACGCTTCACATTTCCCTGAGAAAGCGAAAAATTATATGTTGATTTTGGAAGAGAAATCTGAACTAGAGAGGAATATACTACAATTGAACAAATTGCCAACTTGGAATCCTCTTGCTAAAGCTATTGTTTTCTATCGGTTGAGATCTAATGACACTGCTGAAGACACGGCCATGGCATTCATTAACGAACTCCGAGATTACAAGTTATTCAAAACAATCGTATTTATATACGATGAAGATAATGATGTTGTTATTTCTTATACTTGGAGACCATACAGCGATACTAATTGTGGAGGCAAATGTGACTCAGTATACATTCTCGACCGATGTACAAATAATACGATATCAGAGATCGAAAGCCAAGATGATATGTTTCCTTCAGACATGAAAGGCTGTCCTTTAGTAGCTTACGCTGTCATAGCTGAGCCATACGTAATGCCTCCAGTAAGAAAGCTTACTAATACTTCGTTTCATGATGCTTACGAGTTCGCAAAAGGCGGCGAAATCAACCTCGTCAAAATTATTAGCCAATTTACAAACATGTCATTAATTGCAAGAACATCAGAGATTCAAGAAAACTGGGGAGTGGTCTACCCAAATGGTACTGCAACGGGAGCTTTTAAGGTATTGAGAAATGATTCAGCAGATCTGGTGATAGGAAATGTAGAAGTGACGAGGATGCTTCGAAAATGGTTTCATCCGACGGTGAACTATTTACAAGATGAAATGACTTTCTGTTTACCGAGAGCTGGGCAGGCGGCTACTTGGGACAACTTGGTCATCATTTTCCAATGGACAACATGGGTGGCTACGTTCTTCAGCCTAGTGATAATGGGACTGGTGTTCCACATTTTTTACTATAGAGAGCACAGTAATGCAACAAAATGGCCGACGAATTCTTTGCTGATGACTTTCAGCATGTTGCTAGGCTGGGGGGCTGCCTTTGAACCAAAAAGCCCCACGTTCCGAATCCTAATATTCGCTTGGCTCTGTTTCAGTATAAACATGGGGATATCATACGAATCGTTTCTCAGAAGTTTCCTAATGCATCCGCGATTTGAAAAGCAGATAAGTACTGAGGCGGATCTTATACTGTCTGGCATTCCGTTGGGAGGTAGAGAGATTTATCGGTCTTATTTTGAGACTAATAACGCGAGTTCGTTTTATTTATATCGCAAGTACAATTCGACTACGTTTTCGGAGGGTGTGAGACGGGCAGCTTTGGAGAGAAACTTTGCCGTCGTTTCTTCGAGACGTCAAGCCGTCTACCAAGACCAGAAATTAGGTAAAGGGGCGCCATTAATTTATTGTTTTCCTGAAAGTAATAATATGTATAAGTATGGGGTGGCTATATTGGCTAGAAGATGGTTTCCTATGTTGGAGAGATTTAATAATATAATTCGCAGTGTTTCTGAGAATGGATTGATTGATAAATGGATGAATGAGATTCTTATTCACTCTGTTGGTGCTGAAGGATCTAGTACTATAGTACCTCTAAGCATCCAAAATTTGTTAGGCGCTTTCATGTTTATAGGTTTTATGTATACCGCTAGTATAGTCATTTTCATAGGAGAGGTTGCTATAGGTTTTATAGGAAAGAGAACACAAGGACAAAACTTCACACACAAGCGCTCACGTTAATTTTATATTTGCAAATTATGTTTGTTGAATTTATAATTATTTAAATACTTTGTAGTTCAGTGAAATGGAGCGGCGGGATTCCAATGATTTATGAATATTAAATAATGTTAATATGCAGGTTGGTAATTACTAATGCGCACTGGTGAACACTGTTTGTACTGTCAGCAAATGAATTAAGTATACAAGCAAACAACATCTGTAATAGAGATGGAGCTTGTGTTGTTGCTTTGTCGTTGTTCGTCAAGGTGTTTCTTGCAAGAAGGAAAGAAAGGTTTTTTTTTTATTTATTCGGGAAAACAAACAGTTACACATTAGATATGAGAAATAATAAATCAAGCCACAAATTTATAAATTTATTGGCCACGTGACCAAACTTCTCATTTTATAACTAAGCAACGGGAAAATGAGATAACCTCTAATAAACTAATTCGTCTTGTTTACAACGCCAACTAAATTTTTGGGCACCCCGACACGGATAGGTTAGGTTCGAAGGGGATGACGGGGGGTAGAGTGAGCGAGCAAAGCGAGCGAACGAAGCCCCCGTCATTCCCTTCGTGTTAGGTTACTTTAAACCCTGCAGACAGAAATAGGAGCCGTGCGCAGCGGGGCTCCGTCGACTCTGCTTTTTGTTTTTCATTTGTTTTTATTGTGAAAATGAAAGTGGGTGACGAACAGTGGCTTTTATAGAAGATAACTAGTGGCTAAGATAGTATCATTCAGACGCTCGTTAATTGTGGCTGACTTAGTAATTTAGAAGGAAATGTAGATTTTTAGAGGCGAATGTTGCTATTAAAAATAAGTCTGTTTAATTAGCACCCATTAGATATTACAAAAAATAAAAATTTACAGGGTTATACAAATGTGCAACCAACAACGTTCTCCACAGATACAAAATAAGACAAAGACAGTGTTCATACCTAAATTTAAGGCAAAAGGATTTAAAAAGAAACAGCTATTCGTTAATGAAGTTTTAACAGTGCGGGAGTCAAAAATAGCTACTTTACAAGAGAGTGAAAAACTACGAGCGTAACCTACGCTGAACGCAATATTGTTTTTAATTCTCATTACAAATAAACTCTTTGATGATTTATTTAATAAACCTTTGAAAATACTAATATTCTTTTTCATTTCAAGTAATATTGTGGCTTTCGCAGTGTTGTCTGTTTTTGTCACAAAATGACTTACGCACTGTTAGAACTTCACTGACGTATTGTTTATTTCATGTAGTACGCACAGCTACATAACATTTCAAGCTGTAAATTTCCAGCATGAGCTGTTCTCGCATTACAACAAGGGCGTACAAGAAGAGGTCAGCTTATACTGGAAATGGTTTGATATGTATTAGCCGCGTGTACATGCGACAAAATTCACAGTTGACAGGCAATCAGAGCAATAGCATAGGTAGTATAGTTATTCTGTAACTCACGGCTGCACCAAATAGGTGTCCAGAGAGCAAATCCTACTAACAAAATTGTTCCCAAACCTCAAACAAACGACAACCGTCGGTCAGTTTTCGTTTACGAAAACTGTTAAAATGTTGGGTTTTGTTTTAGTTGCAAAACAATTTAAAAGTTTTTGTAAACGAAAACTCTGAGCATGAGGTCCTGGGTTTGAAACCCAGGTAGGGCAAAGTGTTATTGGGTTTTTGGAATTTCTCAGTAGCAGCCCGGAGCCCGGTTTTGTGTCCGGTTGATGGACTTCAACTTTGTTATGTTTTATCTGAATGAACGCTTTGACATCGGTTGCGATTGACCAACAATTCTATTAGTAAAATTGGGCCTCAGTTCAGTATGTGTCGGGCAACTTGTGCCTGGTGCTGGTTTTCAGCTGGAACAGCCTATCATTTTGCGTGTAATAAATTACGCACATAGTAATAATGTAGATACCTATACTTACTTGCCTGCATACATAACTCTTTTGCCGATTATACATACTTTATATATACACGCGGACTTTATGTACCTATTAAAATATAATAAACCAAACAAGAGTATAATAATTTTGTGTCCATTTTTTATTAAATTGTAGATATGATCAGTCATCATCAATTGATTGAATTTGTGGACACAGATTAAAACATTTTAAGTGAATTGTAGCTAGTGAAACAAACACCACTGTGGAGGAACCAGGTATGGTGTTCCTCCAACCATAGGGAGGATCCTCCAACCAGGCGGGATCTTGTGCCTGGCGGGCTACTGCCCAACAGTTGATGTTGGGAGGTTGTTTATGTACAATCTGCGTGTTAAATCTTGATATAGCGATGTAGGCTTGAATAGTTTGCATGTGGCGTGATAGATGACACACTATTAGAAAATTAAAAACCACACTCGTAAAATGTATGTACTAGAATTTTAGGTAAACAGTTGTTCAGCTAGGGAATTAACATTGGTTAATACCAGACTAAGCATAGATTACTTATTAGTTTCCACAAGTTCAAGTTCAAGTTAAACCCAAATAACACTTATGCCAGTTCAGAAAAGGTGTATGTTACCGGCAATCTGTATAATCCGGTATTCTATACAATACCTAGGCAATGTATAGAATGCCCAAAACGTTTAGGTAATGTATGAAATATTATTTATTTTATACTTTGCCTAGGCATTCTATACAATACCGAATGCGCGGCCGGTAATGTATGAAAAAGATGAAAGCGGCGAAGGGGAAGACGTGCGAGCAGACAGTAAACTCCACGCGAGGCACAATAAAATAAAAAAATAAAAAATAAATAAAATTCGTTTATTTCAGGTCTTTAACCCATATAAAATTAAAAAGGAATTTTAAAATTGCCATGCTTGCACTATACATGTTACATGCTATTATTAGATTACTAAAACTACAAAATAATTACAGAAATAAAATAAAAACAAATGAAAAACTTAAGAAGATGTTAGTAAGGTTATTTGGGTTTCCAAAGGAGAGTTGACGGAGCCCCGCTGCGTGGGGCTCCTATTTCTGTCTGCAGGGTTTAAAGTAACCTAACACGAAGGGAATGACGACATCCCCTTCGAACCTAACCTATCCGTGTCGGGGTGCCTCAAACTAATGACCAAATCTATTTACTTCACACATTGCCGGTGGACCAGCAAGTATTCTATACAATCCCTAGGCAAATGTATACATTACCTAGGCAAAGTATGTAATGGACAATAATATTCATGATATTTCATACATTGCCTGGACACCCCGGGTATTCTATACATTGCCTAGGTATTGTATAGAATACCTGAATTATACACATTGCCGGTAACATATACATATAAATTTATAGTGCCCACTTTAAAAGTCTTCTTTAAAAATAATAGTTTGCATTATAATTATAATGCTTCTAATTTCAAAGCTGAAAGGTAGGTTAGGTTATGTTAGAACTGTGTCCACTCAATGCGCAAGCCGAGCGAGCAAATCAAGTGGTGCCGTGACAGCGGCCGGCGAGTGAAAGAAACAATTCGCATCGCAGATCTCTTTAGCTATGTCTATACCAGTGCACTTTCATGTTCATCTTGCGTCTACGTCTGAGGCACGCGTAAAGCGCCATAGTGCATGCAATAGCGCATGGCTTAATACTAGTTCGACAAAAGCGCATGCCCCTAGCGCGCGCTAATCCGTCTATTGTATGTCGACTGACGACTTCCCATATTATTACTATACTCTTTGCTGACGACTGACCGAGGCGCACTGTTGTAAACGATAAGCTGCATGCGTTTTATGGCAATCAATATTGCATGCGCTTGACGCAAGAGGAATTGAAAGTTGAAAGCACAAGATGAACAAGAAAGCGCACTGGTGTAGACATACCATTTCCACCATTCGTTTAATGGGTGTTTTCAGAAACAAATGGTTTTTAATTAATTTTAGTGCGAACCGTTAATTTTATAGTGCAAATCATTTATTTTATAATACAAACCATTAATTTTCTAGTGGAATCCATTATTTTTGAATCCATATCTAATCACTAATGTACATTAAAACAACGCCTACTCACTTCTTAGTTCCTTCAAACATTTAAATTATAAATGTATATCAAGTAAATTAAACTCTAACAAACTGAAACATTACTAACAGTCACTCAATTTACCACCAAACAATGTCAATTTTTCATTTATCAACTCCTAAAACTGTTGCCACGCAAATTTCATCCTTATTTTTAACCACATAAGAGTAATATGATTGTTTCGTGTATGTTAGATGTATCTTGGTATACTATGAGAGAAATGTTCTGAATTAGCGTTGACATGTGACGTCACGGATGCGGTTTGCACTTACGATCACTTATTCACTAATTGATGTAATAATAGAACTATTACGGCGGCTATGTCATTAGGGAAGTGTGTCAGTGTTTATAAGGTCAGAGGTTATGTGGACTTAGTGGTGAATTTGAGATAACTAATCATAAAATCCGTCAAACGCCCTTTTTATCTAGGATTTCGAAGATTTCGAGAAAATATTTTGATTAGGTGCTTGAAACTATCACGGTTTTGGTGTGAAAACATGCCTACGCGTCGCTGCAACTACGGAGTAAAACACAAATTAAATGAAAACGAATATTACGGAGTAGCCGAATCGAAATGTAAAGCTGCGTCTACGCAAGGCGAGTCGAAAACACGTGGAACACGTAGGTATTCGCGTACCGTAGACGGACTTAAGCGTGAATTACACAGAAAAGGCGTAAGGTGCAGATACGGCGCAGGCGCGTCGCTTTCATACGTTTTGTCGTGCCGCTTCAATTTTTTTTCGCAAAAAATGTATGAAAGCGACGCGCCTGCGCCGTGTCTGCATCTTACGTCGCTTCTGTGTAATTCACGCCTTAGGAGCCTCGAACGAGTACGTCTCGAGCGTTTGGCTCGCGTTCGATTGCGCTCCGCTAATTACCTATCAGTTTTTTTATCAACACAAAGGAATTTGCGCCGCGAAAATGATTATTTTTGTCGTAGGCTCGTTGAAGGTCCACACTTGACGCCGCAAATTCTGTTCGCGCTCGGCTTCCTTCGTTCTCGGCTCGCCTAGCGTGTAGGAGTTCGAACGAACAGCTGATTGGGAGCATCTCGCCTAATACCTAACGCCATTAATTAACGCATTAATTTGCACAAATCCCAACTAACGCGTTAATTAATGGCATTAGGCGTTAGTGTGGCCCTTCTATAAAGTTTAATTTCGCATGTAAGGAGCACATTCTTCTAGGTGTTAGCCGCATTAGTTGAGGACGACGTTTCTATATGTAGTACTATTCTATGTTACAAGCACGCTCCTTTATCAACTATAACTTGTTAATATTATTACAACTTCCCCTTTAATATTTTGGAGATAGCAAGAGGGAAGAGGATTCTGGAATAGAACAAAAATAAAGTTTAAAAAAAACGACTTGAAAAATACTGAAAATATAAAATAATGGTACGAGCTCGGGAGTATACTCGTTATATACGATATATATATTTGCCAGAGTAATGCAGAAAAATACATTAAAATAAAAACCGGACAAATGCGAGTCGGACTCGCGAACTAATGATTCCGTACAACCACACATGTTTGTGAAACAACTGTTTTTATTAATTTTTGTTTAATTATAGAGTACGGACGACAACCGTACTAAGTTTCACGCTTGCGTGTATGTTTTAAGATAGAGGAAAAAAACTGGAAAAACAAAAGTTTTTTTTGCGGTTTCTTATTTGTGCCATACTTTGGGTTTATAATCCTAATCCTAACTAATGTTATAAATGCGAAAGTAAGTTTGTTTGTATGTTACCTTTTCACGCCTAAACCACTGAACCGATTATCCTGAAATTGTGCATATACGTTGTCAGGTGTACAGAAACGGACATAGGGTACCTTTCATCCCGAAAAAAAGTACTGTTCCCGAGGAAAACAACAATAACGATAATAGGTGGCGCCACGTGTCTTTCGAATCATGATTGAATTATATTATTAAATAAACTTAATAATGTAATGTATTAAGAGTTTTTTTTTTACAAATTAACGCGAGCGAAGCCGCAGGCAAAAGCTAGTTTTTAATATTTGCTATGATAGAAACCATAGTAACACATATTCTGCAAAAAAAAAAAAACTGGCTACCTATTACCTATTACGGTTAAAAACATACAGTCCTGTGACAGACGAACGGATAGGCGGACGGACAGACTAGACGGCGCGCGACGTAGGCTTAGTAATGGGGTCCTATTGGCAACCTTTGGGTACTCGTACGGAACCCTGAGAACACATAGGTAGGTCAATACCTCCTTTTTTGTAAAAAGTTGGCCCATAAACGTACAAGTTCGAGACGGGCTGCAAACTGCAGACTGCAACCGCAGACCGCAAGTCACATTGGTTTGTATGAACCAGTAGTGTCGCTTGTCAGCTGCTGTCATCCGCGGTTGCAGTTTACGGTCGCCGTTGGAATACTACCTTTAAGGTGTGCATCTTAAAGATGTTATTCGGACGGCGAGTTGCGGTCTGCGGATGCAGTCTGCAGTTTGCAGCTCGTGTTGGACTTGTACCTTTATTGTTAGCAGTGACTGAAGTTGTTAACCTTTGTCATTAAGACAACTACTAACAAGAAGTCATAAATAACTTTTACTTTAGGCTGTATATCGGGTGTAAAAAGACCCGTAACGATAACGAAAACCAACCTGAAAGAACAAACCATACCTGGGAAATCGTTGGTTTTGGAGATATTGAAGGTCAAAGTACACATTTTTTTTTAGTTTTTTCCAAAAACGATTTCCAAGTCATAATACTAAACTTTCTTCCATATAAACATTATCAAAAATGACAATTTTTCCTAACAAATTACGCATTTGAAGTTACAAAAACGCAATGAATATCAAACGCACACGAACGCCTTGGCTCGGCTGTGTAGCCGCTGCACGCAAGCAAACGCGCGGCATCGCCACAACTATAATTTGCGCGCTACAAAAGAAAGCGTTTTTTTTCATGCCAAAAAATAAAAGTCGTTTTTTGGTCAATATAATTTAATTTGATGTACAGAGTGCGTAGATTTCGGCTATGTGATGGGTCTTTTTACATCCTATATATAATATTTTATTTTGATATGTTGCAGTAGAGAAGCTGCGCTTACCGCAGTAACTGCGTTGTTCTGTGGCTGGTGGTCTGACCGTTCGTTACACACCGCAACCTCTCCGTGCCTTGGAAAGTACGTCAACAGCGGTTATGCACTGCATCCGATCCTTATCCGTGAAAATACGGATATAAAAAACTCGGACCGAATTCGGATATTGCTTTACGCACTGCATCCGATCCGTATTCGTGAAAATAAGTTTCTAGAGTCTAAAAATCCCGGACCGTATTCTGATATTGCTGACGCACTAATCCGATCTCTGATCTAAATCCAAGCAATTCAAGGGCCATCTTTGGCATTTCTCCGATTTGAATCCGAGGTAATGCGAAAGCGTTCATACAAACAGTACTAACGACTACTTCGGTCCGTCAATATTTCTTCCGGATTAAAAACTCACGGAAAACGGACAGAAATCGGATGAAGGAAGTCGGATCTAGTGCGTAAACTACCATACAAAGAGTTCTATGACTACTTCGGAACGTATTTTCACTTATTCTGATCAGATGCAGTACGTAACCGTCGATTTCGGGTGTCATACAAATTCGTATGAGAGTCACCACGAGTAGTCAGAAGCCCGAATGTCTGACAACAAGTTTAATCTTAGGATATCGGCATTGCCCAGTAACTGGGTTGCGGAGGTCAGATAGCAGTCGCTCCGTGTAAAATAATAGTATTTAGCCGCATCTGATAAGACTGGGAGCTGCCCACAACATAGCTGGGTGAAAGGCTAGAACATTATGTAGAAATCAAATCAACTGCGACTGCATAAGAGGTAGGCACTTTTCCAGGGTCTCCCTTGTTTCATCGAAAAAAAATTAACAAATTATCACTTCCTAAACAAGTTTCCGCATAATTTCATTTGCTAAATTACTACTTAGCAAATATACTCTTCACAAATAATTGTAACGCAAACCTAATGTTTGGCAAGTGAACGTTTATACAATAATTTGCTTACCAACTAGATCTTTTACCAATTTTAATGTAGTCAAATATTTCAGTTGGTATAACATATTTTACGCAAAATAAAATAAGCCAAATATTGAGTATCGTCTTAACTATTCTGGTAGTAGTTTCTCGTTTTACATTCAAAAATATATTTCTGGCACTCTCTCTGGCCGCCGCCGCAGCACGTTCGCTTCGCTCGCTCGGCTCGTGCATTGTGTGGTCACAGTTCTAAGCTAACCTAGCTGTTTCGATTTAAAAAGATGTAAGCGTGTTACAATCATTTGACTAAATGTTTATTGTCTAAAGATTGTTTGCTGTAATCAATCTTTTGATTAAAGATCAAATGCCTAATGATATTATCCTTGGTAATATTCTGACGAGTAAAATTTTGACCAAATGAAAATGTGCGTACTAAAATCATTCCAAATATTGCATTGGTATAAAAAAAGGTTCCTAAAATGCATTTGGGTAATGAAATTTTGTCAAAATAATTTTGGCAAAACGGCAGGCTCCCAGTTTTCCGTAATAAAGCTTTTCCAAAAGCCAAGTAATCTCATTAAGTATACCGTTTCCGACTTTGTTCACCCCGTAAAATAACATATGCGTAAATATAATAACATACTATACATCTGCTTACCAAAGCACCATTTTGTGTAATATGGATACAATATCCGTATCATACCATGTTGTGTAGAATATAATATTGTATCATTAATGCAAGTATTGCGTTGTTCGTATATTGAAGTAATGCGAATGTTGTAGGTGGAGTGGAAAATTGGGTGTTTAGCAAAACTACTAGAAAAGTTGTTAAAAAGAACGAAGTTTTTACTTTTATCTTTATATAGCCTTAAGTTCCTGCTGGTAAAAACACATTGGAAGCTTAATTTAACTGTTCGAGTACAATTCAACAAGCAGAACTAAATTTGCGATTTATTTTAGAGAGAGATCTAAACACAAGTGGCACGAATTATTATAGAGAGTAATTCTGATTTAAACACAAGTATTGGCTATAATTTAAACGGTTAGCTAAATATTGATGTTTTGGTCAGCGAATATGTATAATTCAGCAGCGACGCGTCATCAGCGGAGACAATTCGGTATGTAAAGTTTTTTTTTGGTATTTTTTTAAATTATTAAGTTATTTAAAAAAAAAACTAATTAGAATAATTTTGTTTTCTACGCAGTAGTTATCTTTTAATATATTTTTAAAGTTTTTCTAGTGATGACGTCACGCGATAGGAGTAAGAGTTCAAATCCTTTACAGGGTACGATAAACAAAGAAACCAATTCTTTGTCTACGCCAAGTACAGAAAAAGTAAAAGTATATGTACCATAAATGACGTTTTATGTACAAAAAACAACAACGACTATTCGTAACTATTTCGTGATAGGTACGTCACGAAATAGGAAGAGAGGTCAAATAGATGTCAAGTGAATTCATGCATTTTTGTTAAAATAAACACCATCTTATAATTTTTAGAGCTAAAGTAATTGCAAAAATACTAAACTAAAACCTCGAAACGGTTTTGGAATCACCATAGGTTAATTTTTACTTTACATACCAAATTGTGTCAGATGTTTGATAGTAAGCTGGAATTGTTGAACAAAACCTCACTTATAACCTAACCTAACCAGTTCAGAGGACTCAATGATGCAGATTTTTTTGCTGACCAAAAATTTACATCGCTTCTTCTTATCTCGTGTCAGCATGAGCTGTACGAGAAAAGCTCATGCCGTGGTGAAAAGATTAGCCAGTCAGCAAGGTTGATAGCGGGGCTGACTGCCCAGGGTGCCGGACGTATTGTCGGAAGTATCGACACTCGTGGAAGCCCTGTTTTAACCGACTTCAAAAAGAAGGAGGTTCTCAATTCGTCTGAATGTTTTTTTTTGTTTGTTTGTTACTCGATATTTCCGCCAATTATGAATGAAATTTGATGATTCTATTTTTGTTTGAAAATTTGTATTGGACCACCTCTGAAGCATGGCCTACGTCTTATTTTAGAGGTGGTCCGATATAAATTATATCGAAATTTATACAGAGCTTTCTGAAAAAAAAAACAAATAATATATACTTAGACGTTGACGACGCGTCGTCAACGTCTAAGTATATATTATTTGTTTTTTTTTTGACGTTATGGTTTGTGGTTCCCTTCAGCAAAAATTTTGATGAGGACTTTCAATCTCTATTTTATTTAACTATTATTACAGAAACATTAGCCAAAAACAAAGAAGATTGTGTGTATTTGTAAGGAGTCGTCATGATAATTATACATTAATACCTATTCTTAAAGAACACTACCTAGTTGCTGCAAAGTATACGCAACCATGTCATTTAAATTTGCCGTGTTATTTAAGGCATTAAAACGTATTCAATAAATAACTTTAAATAAAAGTAAAAAACGACTTCACAAAAAAACTAAAAAGAATAAAATAATTACCATAATATAAAATTAACAGTATCAGAAGTCGATGCAATTCTACACTGAAACAAATAAAAGCCACCGACTTCTGAAACTGTTAATTTTATACTATGGTAATTATTTTACTCTTTTTAGTTTTTTTGTGAAGTCGGTTTTTACTTTTATATGGACCTCATCTTTCCTGGATTTATATCGCGAATCATTTAATGAGTATTTTTTAAACTTATAAGCCTAAATTGAATTCAGTTAGCGAACAGACTAAACAATTAAGACAATCTAGTGTCACTGCAAAAAATCCAAAAAACAATTGGACTGCAACATAAACATATTTATGAAGCCCTATAGAGTAAAGTGAAGCGAGATATGTCCCTATTAGGGTTACAAAATATAACGCTCATTCTCTGAAACTGTTCCACAGGGAAATGTGCAATATTCGAACTGAAAACGAATTTCAGACACGTCGCCCGTTTAGACGTAATTCTTAGTTGTCTACGTGTTTCAGTGAAGGTACTGTAAGTAAATAATGTATAGGGAATGTGTTACGGTTAATTATGTCCTGTTGGTTAGAATTTTTTGTATGTTTTTAAATACAGGTCTCATGTGATAGTAGTCTGTAGACCAACGTTTTGCATCTTGTATTTGTAAATCCCATGTAATAAGAAGCGAGCCCGGTGCCAATTTCGGGCACAATTGAAGAATGTCTAATCTTCTTCTTCTCCTCTCGTGTCAGCACGAGCTATAAGAAAATTAGTCATGCTGTGGTGAAAAGATTAGCCAGTCAGCAAGGTTAGTAGCGGGTCTGACAGACCAGGGTGCGCCGGACGTACTTAAGTATCGACACTCGTGGAGGCTCTCTTCATGCACCCCGATAGTGTCTAATCAAAAGTAAATAATTATTAACGTCATGAACTATTTTCTAGAAACGACCAAAAACTTATGTCGTATTACTTTTTTTGTGGTAAATAGCTTGTTTTGACTAAAATTAATAATTTTAAAATGTTTGCAAAATAACTGTTTTGATTATTTGCTGTTGAACTATAGAGTATATAATATTATCCTTTATTTCAGGCAACTTGGCCCATAGAAAACTAAAACATAAATAATAAAAACAATACTTATAAACTAATAAATAATATTATGTATAAAACTTCACATAAGCGCTGTCGTTGTGCGATCGTGTGGCACTTGTCCGCGGAAGCGACGGAACACCACTCCCTCCGGCCAAAAGTTCTCCTCCATAACGAGGTGCAGAAGACACTTTGGTACTCGCACCACAAACGCCTTGAAGTTGGCGTTACGGCGCGATTCCAGCAGCTGCACTCTCACCAAAGACTTGGCCTTTTGGCGTACATACTCCACGATGTCCTCCGCATTAGTGGTGTAGTGTATGCGGGAGATGTACATTGGAGTGTTCGGCAACGCAGCACGAAACGTCATATTCGGCTCCGCAGGAGCCGTGCCGTAGCAGTTCTTTTTGTTTCTCTGACGGCACTTCTTTTGTACCGTCACGAAACCATCCTCATTTTCAGCCTTTTTCGACGCCTTTATATGTGTATATGCACTACAATCATACCAAAATTCACGCATGTATGTATAGTGTTTTGCCTGCAGCTTCGCATGCGTGATTTTTTTTCATACATCATAAGGACATTTTTCATAGAGAATAGCCACTTTTGGTACACTTAAGATCGATCAGGATATGATTTAAAAATTCTTAAGCTATAGAAAAAAAACTGAAAACTTTAGATCAGACACTCCTCAATTATGGTGCTAGGTTTGTCAGCTCCTACTACTCGCTTGCTCGGCGATGGAAGGGAATTGTAGAACTGTTCTTTCTAATAACAAACACATTTTAACCATTCTTCTTCTTCTTCTCTCGTGTCAGCACGAGCTATACGAAAATAACTCATGGGGGTGCATGAAAAGAGCCTCCACGAGTGACGATACTTAAGTACGTCCGGCGCACCCTAGGCATTCAGCCCCGCTACCAACCTTGTTGACTGGCAAATCTTTTCACCACAGCATGAGTTATTTTAACCATTGATTTGATACTACAACAGAGGCGCTATATGTGTCAGAGTTCTCAACCTAATTAGAGCACATTAAAAAGGCCCTCTGTAACTGTGATATAATATTGACATCGCAAGCGACATGTTACCTTTACAAATTTTGCTAAAACATGAGATCTTTCATAGAATAACATTGTATAGTACAGCCGGTGCTGAGACATATTGGGAGATTTAAGACTTTCATCTTCGAGAAAATGTTACATTATATTTGTGTAGATTTAGAAACAGAATATGAAACAGTAACAGCAATTACGCACTGCATCCGATCCGAATCCGTGAAAATACGTTCCGAAGTAGCCGTAGTACTATTTGTATGGTAGTTTACGCACTACATCCGGCATCCGTCATCCGATTTTTATCCGTCATCCGTGAGTTTGTAATTCGGAAGAACAATTGACGGACCGAAGTAGCCGTAGTACTATTTGTATGGTAGTTTACGCACTACATCCGGCATCCGTCATCCGATTTCTATCCGTCATCCGTGAGTTTCTAATTCGGAAGAACAATTGACGGACCGAAGTAGCCGTAGTACTATTTGTATGGTAGTTTACGCACTACATCCGGCGGATGCCGGATGGCATCCGATTTCTATCCGTCATCCGTGAGTTTCTAATACGGAAGAACAATTGACAGACGGAAGTAGTCGCCAAACTTTTTTGTTGTTTGATTTTTATTCTAGATCGGTATTTTCACGGATTCGGATCGGATGCAGTGCGTAAAGCAATTATCCGAATTCGGTCCAAGTTTTTTAAATCCGTATTTTCACGGATTCGGATCGGATGCAGTGCGTAATTGCTCTAATAGGATAAAAAATTTAGGCATTCCATTTAGCGCACCAGGTATTGGTAATACTATTGGTGCTCTTCAAATTGGTGCACCAAACCAATGCCTCCGTTTTTAGGGTTGTGTATCCAAAGGGTAAAACGGGACCCTATTACTAAGACTCCGCTGTCCGTCCGTCCGTCTGTCACCAGGCTGAGGGCGCGTTCAGAAGACACGCGCCCGCTAAGCGCACGCCACGCACTGACGCACCCGTATCTAACTAGCTTTGAAATTTGTTGTATATAATTAGAGTCTTATGACACGTCAATAGATCTCACATTGCATTTGCCATCCTAGTCGGGAGGGTGGAGGCGGCGCGGACGCTGCGCGATTGCGACGCGTGTACTACGCGATATCTGTTCGAGCGCTGAGCGTGCGCGTGTACTTTACATCGATAAAAAATGTACGTTCAGACAAGGGACTAACTATTAAATTCCAAAGTTTCTGAAGAGGGAGCGACTCGAAGGAGACGCGCGCATGGCTTCCCGCCGAAAATAATCGCGCCAATGTGAACGCAGGCTGATAGTTAGACAGTTGAAATTTTCACAGATGATGTATTTCTGTTGCTGCTATTACAACAAATACTAAATAACAGAATAAAATAAATGTTTAAGGGGGTTTCCATACAACAAACGTGATTTTTTTGCCGTTTTTACAGATAATGGTACGGAGCTGTTCGGAGGTGCTCGTGGCTAAATAATTACAGCCGCATATACCGATCTTCCGGGTTAAGCCACGCTTGCCGAGGTTGGTCTGTGGGTGGGTGACCATTTACCATAGCGAGTCTCCTCCGTGCCTCGGAAAGCACGTAAAGCCGTTGGTCCCGGCTGTCATTTGTAGATCTTTGACAGTCGTTACTGTTGGTCAGAAGCCAGAAAGTCTGACAACCAGTCTTACCAAGAGTATCGTATTACCCAGTTACTGGGTTGTGGAGGTCTGATGGGCAGTCGCTCCATGTAAAATACTGATATTCAGCTGCATCCGGTTCGACTGGAAGCCGACCCCAACATAGTTGGGAAAAGGCTAGGCAGATGATGTTCGCCAGTGACACTAAGTACAAACATAATTGATAAATTTTCCAAAATTATGTAACTTAAAATGATTCTGATACAGGTTTTATCATCAAAATTTTAATATAACAACCATAACTTTAAACCCAACATTAATTACGTCCATGTACTACAGGATATGATAGCAAAGGGAAAGGACGATAGTGACGTAGATTGCACACACACATATCCATACACACACACACAGCCAAGCAATGAAGATAAGTTCCCACTAATGATGGGCCACACACCACGCTACTTAGTTGACAACTGTATCTCAGGGCGGATGGCACAATGGTCTAGTTAAAACGGTGATTAAAGTTTAATAATTCGTTACTTTGATCTAAAATTTTTGTTTTAGGTTACCTATTAATATTGCTACGGTATGACTTTTCGAATTCTTTTTAGAATCAGATTTTGGTTATCACTTACTAACGGTGAAGGAAATCGTCGTGAGGAAACCTGCACATCTGGGAGGGCTCCATAAAGGTCTCGATGGCGTGTGTAGTCCGCCAACCTGCACCAGGCCAGGCCAGCATGTTGGACTAAGGCCGAAACCCTTCTCATTCTGAGAAGAGGTCCATGCCCAGTAGTAGGACAGTAATTGTTAAAAAATAACTTTTGTTTTAGGTTACGGATTCATTTTTCTGCGGTCAACTCTCCTTAAGAAGAGCTAAGTGACCTTGAGTGACGCAAGCACACATTTACACAATAAAGTATAGGATCAGGTCTCGGCCGGCACTGTCTATACACAGGCGTTTACGCATACATGCGTACGTATAATGCTCAGAAATAAGAATACGCGATTTACAAAAAATCTATTGATTGGACTAAAAAATTAAAACACTATTACGTTACTATGTTGCTTGAAGAATAATTTGACAAAACATCAGAATGATTGCCTGTATATTAGCATGGTTTTTAATCGTTAAAAGAAATATTTAGAGGTATCTTTGTGATTTTTTTCTATCGTGTCAAATTTGAAGCATTATGTTTTCAACACACTATCGAACTTGCATATATCCTGTAGAATATCAAATATTTTTCTGTATTTTTTTACTGCAGTGGATCATATACTTTAAGGCATTTTAAAACATGCTTTTAGCTCCTGTAGTCCCCTTAAAAGTGCTAAGTTGTCGTGCATTATTTGGGTAGGACAGCCCCCCGATTCAAAATCCTTTCGATAAGCAGTTGCCGACCGATCTCGTAACGAAAAGAGATACCAAATCGAATCGTTCGGCAACTGACTTATCGAATTATTTTGAATGATGGGTGCTGGACTCGTTTGACATTTTAATATTACTAGCTTTTGCCCGCGACTTCGCTCGCGTTTATTTATAATAAAAAAAAGTTTCTATAATAATATAATTCAAAGTTTCTTTAGTAAGTTAAAGTTTCTTAATAATATAATTCAATCATGATTCGAAAGACACGTGGCGCCATCTGTTATCGTTATTGTTGTTTTCCTCGCGAACAGTACTATTTTTCGGGATGAAAGGTACTCTATGTCCGTTTCTGTACAACTGACAACGTATACAAAAAATTTCAGCATGATCGGTTCAGTGATTTAGGCGCGAAAAGGTCACAAACAAACAAACTTACTTTCGCATTTATAATATTAGTTAAGATTATTATTTATTTTTCTAGTTTTTGGTAATACATATTGCTTTAGACACAATGACTTCAAAATCTTTGGAGAAAAGAATCCACTTTTTCGAAGATTGACGCTATCAGGATGCAAGTGTTGCTGACTATTCGTCTCACGTATCCTTTTAGCTGCCTCATACGAATCGATGTCCACGGAAAATATGTGGTGGCTCCTAAACTAAGGTCAGGAATACATAGCTATACTTACACGAAAATACACGAAACTTTATGAGAAAATTAATGTTAAAATTTTAATTTTTGTATCTCAACCTAACCTCATATATTTACATGGGACTAAAAATTAGTAATTTTTAACCAACTTCAAAAAGGAGGAGGTTCTCAATTCGGTTGTATTTTTTTTTATTTTTATGTTTGTTACCTCATATCTCCGTCATTTATGAACCGATTTGAAAAATTCTTTTTTTGTTCGAAAGGGTATACTTCTCGATTGATTCCATATAAATTTTGTTATGATTAAACCATGAACTTCAGAGATATGGAACGAAACTCCTCATCGGATCAAAGCAAAATTCTGAACTGACTACTGGAAAAGAGGAGGGGGTGCGAGTCCCCCCCTCCCCCCTTTGGAATGTTTTCATTAAAAAAATAAATTAAAAAAAAAGTAAAAACCGACTTCAAAGAAATACTAAAAGGAATAAAATAATTACCAAAATATAAAATTAACAGTTTCAGAGGTCGGTGCAACTCTACACTGAAGCAAATAGAAGCCACCGACTTCTGTAACTGTTAATTTTATATTATGGTAATTATTTTACTCCTTTTAATATTTCTTTGAAGTCGGTTTTTACTTTTTTTTAAAGTTTATTTTTAAACTTCATAATTTCAATAGACAGCTCCCAAATTCGCCACATTTCGCCATTTCTTAGTGTTTATCATGAGAAGAAAAAGCGGCGCAACAAACTCCCCGGCAACACATATCTGTCTCATAGATTGGTTTGTAATCACTACATAGTATAAAACAAAGTCGCTTCCCGCTGTCTGTCCCTATGTATGCTTAGATCTTTAAAACTACGCAACAGATTTTGATGCGGTTTTTTTAATAGATAGAGTGATTCAAGAGGAAGGTTTTAAGCTATCAAACGTACACGTGCAAAGCCGGGGCGGGTCGCTAATTGTATATAAAACAAATACATCTTTATAAATAAAAATTAAATGCTGTTCCTTGATAAGCGCATCATTGAGAACGATAGGACAAAGTTTTTTTTTTTAATGTTCATTTTATTCCGAATTAGGATTTATGGTGGGAAAAATTGGAAAAGTTGCCCGGAAAATTGGCAAATTCAACAGGACAACGTCTGTCGGTTCAGCTACAATAGTATAATATAAAAGATAAACTATTCTTTAATGGTGAAATATCCGTTTTGCTTTTAAAATCTTTGCAAAATACACATTTTTAAGGTTAAATATAGTAAATGAAAGTTCGTCCGTGTGGTGCCGGACATACAGAATAGCACTACCCCATCTCTTCCCGTGGGTATCGTAAAAGGCGACTAAGGGATTCACTAGAGGATGGGCAGCAGCGTTCTCTGAATACTTTAACAACCATACTGCGATCGCCAACCCGTCTGTCATTGAATATTTAAAAACACGTGCATGGGTTTGAACCCACAACCCGGTGCATATATAACAAGTGGGTCTGTAATCTCAGGGTCATCACACCGATAATTCAGCCCTCATCAAGCTGTCTCCCCCCCCTATGTCCACGCCAGCAACGCCCTAAGCCGAGGTCCGAGTCCCACTAGGGGTCGCCCTTAGTGCTGTTGTTGCAGGTAGTCATGATGTTAGTGTAGTACAAGTAGTTAGCTTAGGTTAAGTATTTTACTTCCCCCCCATTGGCTGGAGACCCTTTAGGTCACGCCAATAACTGCCCGGTTACGTAGAAACCGTCCCCTAGGACGACCTACAGCAGTCAAATAGAAAAAAAAAAAAAACTCAGGGTCAATACGACATTTAATTTAATTAATAACTAACAAACAAAAAAAAAATATTAAGCTGTGTTTTTCTTCGACATAGCCGTAATTTTTGTAAACTAATATTCAATATAATAAGTAGTCAGTATGTTAATATTTCGATGTAATGATTAAGCGATGCGTTGAACGTTCAATGAAACAAACATTCGATATTTTAAACGTTCGATCAAACAAACATTCGATATTTTGAACACTCGATGTATTGAGTGTTCGATGTATTGAATGTTCGATTTATTAACCATTCGATGAAATGAACGTTCGACTATTTGAACATTCGATTTATAGTGTTCGATCAAATGATATTCGATGTTTTGGCATTCGATATGGCGTAGTACACCCGTTTTTAATTAATGTAGAATCGGCAAAATACATTTTTTTTACATGTTTTTTGAAAGATGTGATCATGACACTTTCAAAATTCAAGGTTATAGTAATCATAAATCATGTGAAACGGAACGTCATGTGAAGGGAATAAAACAATATCAACACTTTTTTACTTTAAATTAAATTCCCTGTTCAAAAATCAAATCCCCGACGCGTAATGTCGTAAAAATATGAAAATAATTACTATAATGTTTTGATCTTGATGCGTCAGACTTTTTGGTACCACTTTTGGTCATTCTCCTTTAAACGGCGGGTCCATAAATGTATCTTTACTGTACTCTATCAATTTAAACTACCTTTACGTTTCTAGCTAATCCTCTAACTCCAGTTAACCAACAGTGCCACCGTACTGTCTGTAACAATTCATCTCGGCCGTACGTTTGAAACTGACAAGTGCCTGCGAAGGGCCCTCAGCCATTTGTTATAGCAAACCAACGATATATTCACGACTTTTTATGAACGGAGCCGAGCAGTAATGTCGGATGACATAATTTATGAAAGCATTAGAATGCGATGCGTAATTTTTATGTCTGTCTTTGTGGATTTAGTTTTTTAATTGTTGGAATGAGAAATGAGAATTGGAATTGAAAGTAAAATTTAATTAATCACTTATTAGAGGGAGTAAGAAGCGAAGAAAATGTTTTTTCATAGTAACTTCATCTTAAAATTCGGGGTTCATTAAAAGTTTCTCCACGACTGATGTTAAGTACGATGAACCATTTTCTTTGTTTTCTTTGTCAAATCCTCATGATTGCCCTTCGCCCAGGAATGGCAAACGGTTATGACTCTTACCGGCTAAAAACTCACAGTGTTCTTTCTCCTGACCCTTGTCCGGGGTCACGGGATTCGCAGCTGCATGCACCGCGACCCCGGCAGGCCTCGGTCCGCCAGCCCCTGGCGGACCTCTCCTACTGTGGGGCCTAGCCCCACGTCCTCCTGAGAGGCGCGCACGGTACACTGCGCGCCGTCTTCTCGGGCCTGGGGGTCTACTCCCTAAGCACGAAGTCCGTGGTTTCGGCCTTAGTTACGAGCGTTACCTACTCCCTATCACCCACGGACGTACGATTATTTCGAGGCTCGAACTAAGAATGACTGACAACACGATTTGACAGTTGTCTCTATTACCGATGTGTTTTTGCCTGTTAACGCCAGGATGTCTTTAGTTTGTGGACTATGTGGATGGACGGACTTTAGAAGCATCCTGGGCGCACTGTACAAGTATCTATAATCTTATATAATCTACATTTTATGATCTGTGGTTGTACGTCGGCCTTTCGTCGTCGATATATTACATAACACGAAGAAGAAGAACCATGTAAATTATTATTATCTCTACAGCAAGGAATAAAATATTATAACCAAGAATCCTTGCCTTTTTAATGTAATCATATACATTGCCCGTCCGAAAAGTTGAACTTGACACTTGTTTTGTTCACTCCTACGTTTCGGGCTACTTTCGGACGGGTGACTAATTTCGTTGACAGACTTAGGGAGTAGGCCCTCTGTTACTGATCGGGCAACGGGTAAGTACAGTGAACCCTAAGCAGTCAGCTCCACTATCAACCTTGCTGATAGCCAGTCCAGAGTAATTCTCGTATAGCTCGTGCCAACACGACAGAAGCAGACTAAAAGTATCGTATTACAAATACGCACACCCCTTGATCTTAATTGTTTTTTTTTTATAAATGCCGGTGCCCTCTAAAATAAAAAAATCACAGCGACTTGTAGAAATGATTTTTCATAAAATCCATTTTGCAGAATATTTATTTTGTATTCATTGCATTAAAAAAAATATTTTTTATTTATGTTGTTCGTGGATTCCTTTGGCGATACATGTGGACCCCAGTTTAGGAAACCATGCTATAAGGGCGTATACATAAAGGAAGCAGGTAACCAGCGCCGACCTACCAGCGCTTATCGGTACTGGACAGTGCAGGTAACCGCTACATAGAGGAAACGGGTAGAAGCAGGGGCCGGCTGTACAAACAAAAATACGCGATATTCCCTTGCAAATAAAGCAACAAATGACTGTCTATCAGCGCTGATCGGAGCAGGTTGGAACTTGTCGGCGACGTTCGGAGCTTGTCGGCGCTGGTTCGCCATACAGTATAGAGACTGCCTGCGCCGACTAACTGCGCGGACCAGCACCGACAAGCGCTGGCAGTTCGACGCCGTCAACCCGTTTTCTACATGTATACGCAATACGCACTAAGGCATGCTAGGTTTAGACAGTGATTGTCGTAAAATAACAAACTTTGAATAAAATTGAATTTAGATGTCGTGCAACATCCAAAACAAAGGATTAGTTCTAGTTCATTCTAGTTCTGAAGTTTTAGCCAATTTCAACTGTAGACAGACAAAACTGTCGATCAATAAAACATCAATCGCGCGTCGAATCCCGAAATTCGACGACATCATCTGACCTCAATACTACCCTCAAAGTCAAGTCATAATGTCAAACGCTTCAGTCAAAAATCCATCCAACGTTAGTCAGCAGAACTGAAGTCTAAAATTCGACTTAATTGCATAGTTAGAAGAGTCTAAAATTAAAAACCGGCCAAGTGCGTGTCGGGCTACCCGCAGTAATAGGGTTCCGTAGTTGCACAATAATGCGGACTAAGAAGAGGGCTTTGTAATTTTTCAATGGAATTTGTACGAAATTTTTACTTTTCCGGTTGATCGACTATTACTCGTAAACTTGTAAAGCCTACTTAGCTGTGATAGTTTTCCTATTAACTTCGTTGTATACAGGGTGGTAATTTGAAATGGGGCATGAAGGGCAGCTACCTTAACCACTGTAGCTACAGGAAAACGTTCTTAGAAGACTACCCTTAACTTTTGGGATAATTTCAATCGGCATTTACAGATTTTGAAAAAAAAGTACAGTCAGCGAGAAAAAGGGCTGTTTTCACAAAACTTTTTTATGATGCCAATCGATCCTATTTCCTATAAGGATCAAAATACTTTTCTGGACCTCCTGAGGTTAGAGTACTAGAAACATCAGAAATCACGAAAAACAACATTTCGTTTAAAGTTAAGTTCACGCAGAAAAAAAAAGTTTTTTTTATTTTCAAAATCTGTGAATGCAGTTCGAAATATTTTCAAAAACTATGGACAGTTTCTTAAGAACATTTTCCTGTAGCCACAACGATTAAGGTAGCTGCCCTTATTACTAACCCATCTCAAATAAGTTTTTTGCGATTTCTGACTTTTCTAGTACTCCAACCTCAGTTAGTCCGGAAGACTCTTTTGATCCTTATGGGAAATGGGATCGATTGGCATCATAAAAAAGATTTGTGAAAACAGCCGTTTTTCTCGCTGACTGTACTTTTTTTTCAAAATCTGTGAATGCCGATTGTAATTATCCCAAAAGTTAGGGGTAGTCTTCTCAGCACGTTTTCCTGTGGTTACAATGGTTAAGGTAGTTGCCCTTCATGCCCCATCTCAAATTACCACCCTGTATACTACTGCCGTGAATTTTTTCACATATCCAAAACTAGCCGTTTAGCTGGCAGGGGGGGGGGACACTTAACCCTAACAAAAATTAGCACTTTAAAGTTTAATATTTCAGAAACGGATCCCTTAATCGAAAAATTGTCACCTCCAACTCACAATATTTCTGAAAGACCTATCCAACAACATCCCACACGATGGGATAGACGAGAAAAAAAAAACATCCTCACTTTAGATGTACAGGAGGCACCCTCAAAAAAATATTTTTCATGATTTTATTTTATCACTTTGTCGGCGTGATTTATATGTATATCCGTGCCAAATTATAGCTTTCTAGTACTAAGAGTCTCTGAGCTAAGCTGCGGACGGACATGGCGAAACTATAAGGGCTCTTTCAATTTAGACGTTTCGTGTCGGACCGCTGCGGTGCCGAAGCGGTGCGTTTGTCATATTGCGCACGGACGGTCGCTTGTTTTCATACAAAACGCGCGGTACGGCAACAGTGCGGCGTCGGCACCGCGAACGCTCGACAACAAGACGGCAACATCGCAAACTCCACGTGTTCTTTTCTCTGTTGAATAGTGCGGTGAATAGACGTGAGAGCTAATTTCATCGAAAATTCATTTATTTTTTTGCTTAAAATGGATGATATAAACGTGGAAGAATTTATAAATGAAATTTAAATACGTCCTACTTTAAGGAACTCCAGAAGCGACAAATACAGTAATCGCACGGAAATAAAATTAGTTTTTGCCGCTGAATTTTACTTTTATCTAATTCGTGGAAACATTCTATAGGCATTCCTAGGTAATTAAAAAAAATTGCTTGGATCTTGTTTTAACCTAGGGTACAGATTATGGAAATCATCAAAATTACATGTTAACGAAAACATGGGTGATGCTCTTTTACGGGGGCGTCGTTTTTGTTTCTGTTTGATGTTTTTCAACAAGAGCACTAACAGTAATGTTTCTTCGTCAGAGTCCATGGCTTAACTGTTGTCAAAGATATTTAAAACATCACTAGCATACAAACGCACGGCAGTCAGATACGCTTTAAATTTAGACGTTTCGTGTCGGACTGCAACCGTACTGCAGCGGCCCGGCAGCGGGTTATAACCAGCGGCACGGTAAACGTGCGGCAGCGGTCCGACACGAAACGTCTAAATTGAAAGAGCCCTAAGGGTTCCTTGTTTACTAGGGAACCCTAAAAATGGCACATGTTATATACGAACTAAGTAAAGGAACGTCTGTCTGTCACAGACCACCTACCGTGAGACAGTTGGGCTCAGTCATTCATCTTTATTCACTGAGAACAACTTTACAAATGCAGCTACACCCACCCTTGTTGGTGTCTGAATAAAGTTCAATTCCGTGTGCATTTTGTAAGGATATCTTTGTTTTTCAAGACGACGAGTAATTTATAGAGGGAATGCCGTAGCGAGCTTGTACTGCTTACCCACCTTTTGTTGAAGGATGAAGGTTTGTATATTTAGTACGTTGGTGTCTCAAATATAGTATCGTTTGATTTGCGGGTACACTTGATTAATATGCCCGAAGGAAATGTATTTGAGTAATTATTTACATTGTTGTGTTAATTTCTCGGATAGTTTGAGGAGGGACTAAATATAGTTTATTAGTTGTTTGTCATCCTGTTTGAAGGGAAGTAAATGTGTTATGGAGTATGGCTGACAGCACACGAGTCATTAAGTTGCTAGTTTTTTTCTTTTTACTATTTCACTGCTTCTGCTTCCAAACGGTCCTTGCGTCTCTACGTAACCGTCAGTTATTGGCGAGACCTGAAGGGTCTCCAGTCAGTAAGCTGCTACAGACAGTACCTAACCTAAGCTAACGACGCCGGATACTAAATGTTACAAAGACAAAAAGTCAATGGGCAACATAGTCCTAGCGTCAAAATGTACAAATTGCCCAGTGCCAAAATGTCATTTTGCCAAATGCCGCTATGATAGAACAAATGAAATGACATTTCAATCATCTTTTTCAAGGATACCGGACTTTCAAGAAGTATTTATACTCAAAGAGATTAGATAGAGAAGAGATTTTAATTAGATATCCAGTGCAGAGAATTATGTTGATATCAAGTAGCAGATAGGTGTATGTAGGCTCAGTCGTTAGTGATCGTACCTTCGAAGCCCAGGTTTGCGGGTTCGAATCCTGACTGTGTGACAATTGGACCACGATGCATTTTGGCACAATTGTGTTTTATCTTTTGTACATTTTGACAATCTAACAATTAGACCCTTACGCATTATATCACAATTATTTTTTGTCATTTGCACATTCATATACATTAAGACATTTGTACATTTTGACACTAGGACTATGTTGCCCATTGGCTTTTTGTCTTTGTAACATTTAGTATCCGGCGTCGGATTTGTGAAAAAAAAACTGCTGTTCCATACATGCTGTTTGTTCCATTATGATAAAAGTTGTACAGAATGGTGTGCAAAGTTCATGGTTTTCGGATGTACAGTAACTAACCAATAATGATGTTACAATGTCTGCTGTTCCCAAACTCGCTAGCATGAAGGAAACATCATAAAAAGCGTCGATGACACGCTAATCGTCATAAATACGGCGAGCACTCGGGAACGCGTGTATTATTCACGAGAGCACATTAACATAAATTGAGCAACGCTTAGGGGCGGTACACACCGTCGAAATAGAGGATGATATAACTCGTGACATAATATGAAATAGAGGAGAATATTACTGAGGAAGGTTTTATAATGTGTTCTACTTAGCATATTTATATATACGGGATACGAAAAGAGTGGCTCTTTTCACGAGTGACGATACTTCAGTACATCCGGCGCACCCTGGGCAGTCAGTCCCGTTACCAACCTTGCTATCTGGCTAATCTACAACGTTATTTTTAGTATATACAAAAACCGAGACACCCCAACAAGATTTTCATCAGAACTGCCTGAATATATGTTTTTTTTTAATAAATTCCAAGTTACACCGTAGTTTATGTCGCGTTAAGTTCCCTAGTAAAGTGTGAAATGCCTGAGATGTGCTACGCAGGGGTTGTTTAATACACGGAAACTGACCGAGCGGACCATCTCAAGCCTCAAGGTGTCTATTCCTGTCAACTGTTATGGGTAGAAAACTACTGAAACAAAATTGAAATTTATGAAAAAAAAAAGTGGTGTAAAAAATATGTCAATCGATTCTCCTAGTGATTCTGAACAAACTAGTTTCAGGTTTAGTATATACTAAAACTAAGCTTGTATAATCTTTTCACCACGGCATGTGCTTCTTTCATAGCTCGTGTCGTCCCACTTCTCAGCAGGGGCGGGCCTCTTCTCAGAACGAGACGGGTTTAGACTTTAGTCCATCACGATGGTCGGGTAGGCTCCGCCTACATATTGATACTTTTTTTTAGCTCTCAGTTGTGCAGGTTCCCTCACGATGTTTTCTTTCACCGTTAACGCAAGTGATAATTAAATTCTGATCCGCACACGTATTCGAGAAGTCTGAAGCGGGCAACGCCCGAATTTAGGCCATTCTGCATGGAAAGAAAGCGTAAGTTTATTTGTCCAAAACATGAGTATGCAGTACAAACAAGTTTGCAAAGCAAGATGTTATAATAAAAAGACACGTCCTTACATGTTTTGCCCACAAGGGCGTACAAAATTCAATTTTACGTTTTTAGCGTTAGGCCGTTTCTCCACCGCCGCCGTCACCGAGAACATGACGTTGCCGAAGTAGCGATACATACATTACTATGACTGCGTGTCCATCGCACGTCCGTCATCCGAGCACCGTCATCTCGGCCGCTGAGATTGTGAGTAGTTCGGCGCTGCCGCTAGAACTCCTCCGAGATCGTGACGGACCGAAATGCAGGCAATACAAAATGCGTTTGCTCTTGTCCGCTACATCCGAGATAGACGGCGCCGGTGCACGGATTTTTGTCTTACGTTGGGAACCACCGAGATCGGTCGCGGTGGACACACGATCGCCGTCACATCGTTCCGAATCCGGTTTGAAATAATCTCGTTTCTCGGTGACGGCAGCGGTGGACAAACGCTTAGACCGCTAGACTATTACTATATTCTATTTACTGCCTTTTAATCGAGTTTTCTTGTGATAATCTTTAAGTTAGATAACATTGTTAAGAGCGTGTACGCCGTTCGGCATTTCATACAAATTTTCAAGTCCTTATTTTTCGATATGACTGAGCCGATTTTAATGAAACTTCATACCCATCAGCAGAATACAGAGGACTAAAAAGTTAGTAGAAAACATTTTCGAAAAATAGTGTTTTATTTAAATTAGACCGATTTTTAATTTTCCATACAAACAGAAATTTCCAATTATCTTTTTTTAAGTAAGACATTTCGAAAATGTTTTCTACTAACTTTTTAGACCTAAGTATCGTGCTTATGTGTGTGAAGTTTCATCAAAATCTGTTCAGTCATGAGGAAAAACAAAGACTTGAAAATTTGTATGAAATGCCGTACGGTGTACACGCTCTTAACAGCACCTTAAACTATGCTGCACCAACTGATACTTTAGCTGCCCAACAGTCCAATAAAAGACTGCACCAAAGATAAAACCGCACCGTTTTATCTGTTCGACCACACTTCAATACCCCTGCACTAAAACTCTGTCGATATTCAGTAACAATAAAAAGCGTAGATAACAAGCACACTAAGCCCTCTACACATATCCTTATGTAATATTCCGTTTCAAAATTTTAGAGTTTCCAACGGTTTTGAGCTGTAAAATTTTACGGCCGGCCCGGGAACCCAATGTTTTAGCCGATGTGGAGCAAAACTTTTATATTTTTGGGTTGAAGTAGTAAATATCGGCGAAATTTAAGCGTTCGACGCATCGGTGCTATGTATTATTAATTTTTACTCAGATTTTGGTGAGGTGGAATGGAATTTGAATTGGTTTTGATGAGATACCATGCTTCTTAACACGGTCAGTGGCGGGTGCCCTCCAGGAATCCTGTAGTCGCATTCGCCATGCTGGATGCCCTCGTGGAGGGCTCATTTTAAATGTAAGTTTTTCTTGGACAATACACCGTCATGAACGAAGCAAACACCTATTTGATGACGTAGTAGCGTATTTTTCAAGGTTTTTAACCTAATACTAGGAGCCCGCTTCGAGGGTTCACTTTCGGCGCATTCGTAATGCCAAGGAAGGTCCTGAAAGCTCCACCAGCAATATAGCGGCATGGCGTATGAGCTCTATGAAAAGTGTGGTGGACTAGATTGTGTTAAGGACAGAATGTTTCTTAATATTTATTTATTTAAAAATCAGAACGACATAAAGCCAATTACACTGATAGTTACACATAACATAAGTACTAAAATTAATTAATGTAATAGATAATAGAATCTAAAATATTAATCCTTTCACTCAGTCACTCAGTTTAAAGTTATGGTTGTTATATTAAAATTTTGATCATAAAACCTTTGTTTGTATTAGAATCATTTTAATTTACTTTATTTCGGAGAATTTATCAATTATGGGCGAACATTATGGCTAAACTCATATTGGTGGTGGCGTTTATGAGCTGTGCCCGTTTAAGGAAACGCAACAGTTTCCAACAGCCAGATTGCGCGCATGACTACCGCGAATAAGGTATAAAAAAACTGGCCAAATGCGAGTCGGACTCGCGCACGGAGAGTTTCGTACCATTCTCTATAAAAACGGCACAAAAATCACGTTTGTTGTATTTGAGCCCCCTTAAATATTAATTTTATTCTGTTTTTAGTATTTGTTGTTATAGCGGCAACAGAAATACATCATCTATGAAAATTTCAACTGTCTAACTATCACGGTTCATGAGATACAGCCTGGTGACAGACGGATGGACGGACAGACAGCGGAGTCTTAGTAATAGGGTCCCGTTTTACCCTTTGGGTACGGAACCATAAAAATCTGCAGTAGATCAATAATTGCAAGACTACGAGTAATCAAAAATTTTGAATAGGTTCTAAACGAGGGTGACATTAATTTCGTTTTATGTTCTAGGTTTGCAAACAGGGGTCTAATTCTCCTAAAATAAATCTTGATAAATCACAACCGAACCAAGGCCGAACCGTTCATTCAGAGAGTTTTCAATTTCAAACGCTGTCCAATTGTTTGACACAAAAAACAAAATCAATCATTTTGAAAGTTTTCGAAAACAAAAACTGACTGATGGTTGTGGTTCGATTGCGTTTGGCAACAATTTATTTTAGGAGAATTGGGCCCCAGGTCGACGGGTGACCTGATCGAAAGTGGTCTTCTTCTTCGTATCGATGATAGGAGTAATAACATTCAATTTGGGGTGCTCAACATTTTGCCATATTTATGGCAACGGCTCACTTGGGTCCGCAGTCGGTTGGATGACTCGCGGGTAGACTCTCACTGGGTTCTATGTTGTTCGCTTGAGGCGGAAGCGGTTTCTTCCGGATATAGACATCTACTACACCATGGGAATAGCCGTTACGTCGTCATCGACAATAGATACAGTCTCATGTGACTGTAATTTCAGCGGCTCCCTACCAACAGCAACACTGCTTGGCGGCAGCAATATAATAGTGGTATTTTTTCTTCAGGCGAATTCTTCAACAAGAAGCTCTTCTCTTACTAAACTTCTCAAATGTCTGCACGAGCTATAGGAGAATAGCTCATGCTGTGGTGAAAAGATTAGCAAACCAGTAAGGTTGGTAGCGGGGCTGGCTGCCCAGGGTGCGCTGGACGTAAGTATCGTCACTCTTGCAGGCTCTTTTAATGCATCCGCTTCCTTCTCATCATCTCCCTGCCATTATCCCATTCTAGGTGGAGTCGGAACAACATGTATTCCTCTTCCATTTTCCTTTATCAGCCGACATCTTAGTACTCACTTCTTTCTTACCCATATCATCCTTCACACAGTTCATCCATCTTTTCTTTAGCCTACCTCTATTTGTATTCCATCCACATTCATATTTAACACTCTTCTGGTAACGTGACTTTCTTTCCTCCGCATAATACCTATGTCCATACCACGCTAACCTATTACCTACTCCTCAATTTTTCAGTCACCGGCGCTACTTTTAGTCTTCCTCTGACATACTCATTCCTTATCTTATCCATTCTTGTCATCACATCCATCTCAAAATGCGTATCTCCGCCACATACACTCTCCTTTCATCCGTCCTTTTGGTGGCCTAACATTCAGATCCATACAATAACCATGCACCCCCTTCTTACCAAACTGATTAAATAGATCTAAATTCAACTTCAAAAACAGATTCGTTTAACATCGTCTATCCAACACTACCCAAGATCATTCCACCACCTATCTAATCTTCTAACATCTCAATAGCCGGCTAGTTTCGGCAGGTACTAAGTGCTCACCTAAATTGCATACAACGCCACTACTTAGTGCCATTAGGTAGCAGATGGGAGCATGTTAAGTAATTTCCGATATCTTAGTAACTGGTTCACGGGTGACTTGACTAAGTAAGTGGGAGGATTTCTGTGTGCTTTGTGCTTTGGAAGTCTTTAATGTAGGAAGCTGTTCTGTGCGAGTGTCTTGGCTTCTTCTTAGCTTTTTCCCAACTATGTTGTGGTCACCTTGAAGTTTAACCAGGTGCGGTTGAATACTAGTATTTTACACGGACCGACTGCCATCAGATCTCCCCAACCAAGTTACTAGGAAAATGCTAATATCCTAAAATTAGACCAGTTGTCAGGCTTTCAGGCTTCTTACTACTAGTAACGACTGTCGTAGGTATTCGTATGACACGACCAACACACCCAGGGTTGAACGTGCCCTCCGAGGCACATGTATTGATAGAATAAAAATATTTTAAAATATTTGGGTAATTGCAGTTCGATGATAGTCTACTGCAGAACGCCTGTCTTCCATACTGGGAGGTTTGAGTTTGGCCCCAGCCCGCAACTCTGACGTTTCGGATATGTTATGGAACGGATCAGAAGAATCCATGTTCGAATCAGTATTTCAATATCAGGTGATTTAACGTGGATGGAAAAAACGTCGTAACGTCGTACACCTGAGAGGACTCCAAAAAGTTCTTGATGGTGTGTGTCGTTCATGAACACACACCAGGCTAGTGTGGTGAACATCTCATTCTGAAAAGAGGCCCGTGCCGAGCAGTAGAAAAGTGATTGAGCTGATTATGAAAGCTCTTGACAAAAGGTATATTAAAATAAATACTTTTTTTTAAATAAGTACTACAAATTATCGAAATCTGCTTACCTCAAAAAATAAAACAAAGAAGAATAAATGGAGAAGCTATAGGTCCCAGGGTACACATATTATCTTCCTGTTCTGGCTTCATCCTCCATCAAAGAACAACCATGTCCCACGTCGATGCCTCAACAGAGACGTATCACAATAAGTAATAGCTACGTTTGATGTGTGGGTAGCAGTGACTGACAAAAGTGCAACGTCACAAAGGCACTCAGCTCCCACTACGTTGGGTGGGAAATTTTATTTTTGTGTGACGTCTTTATGCCGTGGAGCGAGGCATAAGCGAAAGCGGATGCAAGATAGAAGCATTTTGAAGAGAAGAGTTGTGATAAAGCCGTGATTCTTATCAGTCCAAACATTTCTCTATTTGGAATTAAGAGTTTTTACTGTGGGGATAACTATGTAGTATTATCAGAAAGATGAGAAGCAATATCTAATTCGCAATATCAATTTATTGACTGGTGGAGTTCAGATGACAATTAAATGATTTTGGATAACTTGTACAGGAACGACAGAGTTGAGTAAGAATTTAGGCGAAAACAGAGGTTTTCCCTTTTTCATTGTATCATTACGTTACCAAGCCAATTATTGAAAAAAAAAGCAATTAAATGTAACTAAGGAACAACGCCTCTTTTTTACGAGCTGGTCTGAGCTAAGTAAGAGATAGCTGCAGGCCAATTCTTGCAAGAAAATTCCACGGTGGTTGACCGTTATCTTTATAAGAAAAAAAGTCAAATAGGCGTGATTGAGCTGCAGTTCCATTGCGATTTTTAACCATTTTTGTAGTAGACTTGACATCCTGGCCATTTACAAATCAGACATAAGTAAAACTCGTTCTTCTTCTTTCATGTCGGCACGGGCTAAATGAGACTAGCTCATGCCGTTGTGTAAAGATTAGCCAGACATTCAAGTGGACCGCGGGGCTGACTGTCTCGGGTGCACCGGACGTACTTACTTAAATATTATCACTTATGGAGGCTAAGTAAAGCTCGCAGCTTATAACTTGCACCAAACGAAAAGCACAACTTTAATTTTATAGATCAAAAGACAGACGCGGTGTCTTGCTTTTAGACATACAACAATATGCGGCTCATGACGCAAGCGCACGATGCGGAACATTTTGTTGGAAATAAGTTCTGACGTCAAAATAGTGACTAGTGAACCCAGCAGGGATATTAAATAATTTATTTTCATCTAGTAATAAATTTTCGGCGTACTAAAAATGTGTGAAGAATGAGGGAAATAATATTTCATAATGGTGATGAGAGTTATTAAACAAAAGTATTAAAAAGTAAGTGGTTGGGCTAGGTTAATTTTTAGGGTTCTGTACCCAAAGGGTACAACGGGATCCTATTACCACAGGGTACCTACTTACTACATACAGTGGGTCAACGCCCATATCTTTGACAGGTCCTATGAAATGTCAAAATTATGTAGGGGCGCAGGTTATGTCCCAAGTATGCAGTATGGCTACTCGGGACATAACCTCCGCTCCTTCTCCCCGCAACCCCCCGCACGATTGCTCTGCGACAATGTTTTACGTTGATCGTCTTTAGGGAGTAAGGCCCGGACTCCACCAAAGCGGAGATGTGTGGAGATGTCTCGATCAACCAATAGGATTGCGTTATTTTCAAATCTCTCCGCCTAGCTTCAACTCAAAACGAATTTCTATTGGTTGTTTACGAGACATCTCCGCACATCTCCGTTTTGGTGGAGTCCGGGCCTAAGATATAGGTAGACTGTGCTATTACTAAGACTCCGCTGTCCGTCCGTCTGTCCGTTCATCTGTCCGTCCGTTTGTCCGTCTGTCACCAGGCTGTATCTCATGAACCGTGATAGTTAGTTAAAATTTTCACAGATGATGTATTTCTGTTGCCGCTATAACAACAAATACTAAAAAACAGAATAGATAATGGTACGGAACCCTTCGTGCGCGAGTCTGACTCGCACTTGGCCGGTTTTTTTATTTTTATTTGGTGCTGATGTATTCAACATTGTTGCGTCGCCTCTAGGAGTTTTAAGGCGTTATGTGGGTAGGTATTTTTTTATTTGGAGTAGACGTGCTCAACAATTTTGCAGTATGAATATTAAGGCGTCATTGAAACATTAAAGATACTTTTTATGTTTTTTCTTTTTATAACAAAGTAGGCATAAAATAATTGACATAAACTGTTGCTGTGCTACTGATCAATATTATTCAGAACAAAAACAAAACATATCGATACAGAAGACTTGAACATTTCTTCAAATATAAAGGGTTAAATTAGATAATATATTGCTTATTACGGTTTTGGGTTTCCATACTATTATGGTCAAGCCTCGCTTTGCATGTTGCACATTATTATCCTTATCAAACTTTAAATTATTATTAGCATATTTTTTTTATATTAACCTGCATTGTTCTCACATAATTTTAAGCAAGCACCACATTAAAACAATACCCGATTGTACATGAAATCATTTTGAAAGAGTAGGTACCTATCCATGAAGTTTCATGTCGGCGCGGCGCTTCAGTCTCTTTTTTTGTCTTTATTTTTGTTTGGGGTTTTTATCCAATTAGAAAATGTAAGCCCTATCATACCTTATAACAGTGTTCTTAAACTTAAAAAAGTAAACAAATAAACATACCTAGTATTAAAACATAAATCACTACTTAATGACTGTTACCAAGTTACATAATTTTTTGGCGGTGTCTGATTTTGGACTTGATAAAAAAACACTTTGTATCAAACCCACATCCAGCGTATTTAATTTTAATTAATTCAGCAGTGAATCACATTCGGCTTTATTCCTGACACACTTCATCAGCAAATGTTGTACATCTTCTCTCTTCAGTCTCCATAGGACTTACTTTTTAGAACCATGCAACTAAATTGTTGAACGTTTCCTAAGTGCATGTATGATGCCTATTCAAAGTAAAAAACTTTGAATTTGAATCTAATTAAATAAAAGGACTCTTCATTTGAGAAATAAGTTTTAAACCGTTGTCGATACTGTACTGTGGCTTGAAACTATTTGTTTATGTCATGAAACAGAACTTAAATAAACTTAGACATTAAAGACCACTGTCGCAGACTTATCAGATTATAAAGTTGTCTAATAATATACAAATTACAGACGACATTAATAAATAGTCTTTGTGACAGGTACCTACTCGTGTTTCGTCTAGATTTTAGACTTAGGGCATGTTTCACCAATAACTGATAATCCTAATCCTATCCTAACTAGTCCTAATCCTAACTAATATTATAAATGCGAAAGTAAGTTTGTTTGTTTGGTACCTTTTCACGCCTAAACCACTGAACCGATCATCCTGAATTTTTGCATATACGTTGTCAGGTGTACAGAAATGGACATAGGGTACCTTTCATCCCGAAAAAGTACTGTTACCGAGGAAAACAACAATAACGTTAATAGATGGCGCCACGTGTCTTTGGAATCATGATTGAATTATATTATCATAGAAACTTTATTAGTGTGTAGAATTGATTGTCAAATTCTAAATTAACGCGAGCGAAGCCGCGTGCAAAAGCTAGTTCTTGTATATTTATTGAGTTAAAAGTAGCTTATACAAGGTTAGTCAGAAAGGGGGTGCTAATCCGAAAGGGTGTTAAAGTACCCATAATAATTAATAATATTTGTTGTACCACTTTACCCAAAAGTCAATAGTTTAAGAGAAATAGCTTATCTTATTTTATCACAGTAAATAGCCTAAGCAGAATCAGTATCACTGAATCACAATTACATTTAATTTTTAAGTTATCTCAAGAAATTTTAAGTGCGTGTTGGGCCACGCGCAGTAATATGGTTCCGTAGTTGCACAATAATGTGGACTAAGAAGAGGGCTTAGTAATTTTTCAATAAAATTTGTACGAAATTTTTACTTTTCCGGTTGGTCGATTATTATTCGTAAACTTATAAAGCCTACTTAGTTGTGATAGTTTTCTTTTTAACATCGTTGTATATACTACTACCGTGAATTTTTTCACGTATCCAAAACTAACCGTTTAGCTGGCAGAGGGGGGGACACTTGACTCTAACAAAAATTTGCACTAAAGCTTAATATTTCAGAAACGGTTCCCTTAATCGAAAAATTGTCATGACAAACCCGCAACACTTTTGAAAGACCTATCCAACAACATGCCACACCATTGGGTAGACGAGAAAAAAAAACATCCCCACGTTAAGTGTACAGGATTCCTCCTGGATTCTTCCTCCCCTAAACATTTTTTTTTCATGATTTTGTTTTACCCCTTTGTCGGCGTGATTAATATGTAGGTATACCAAATTGTAGCTTTCTAGTACTAAGAGTCCCGAGCTAAGCTGCGGACGGATGGACAGACGGCCAGACAGACAGACGGACGGACATGGCAAAACTATAAGGGTTCCTTGCTGACTACGTAACCCTAGAAAGGATAAAATTGCTAAAATATTGGACGATGCTCAATGGCGGTTCGTACTTACTACCCTAGATACAATATTAATAACAACATTACGCCTTCGTTCTCCGAACGGTTTATTGTTTCAGACGTTAAAGGTCACAGCTCATTAGAGCCCCCCGGCAACCAACCCGCATCGCCTCGCCTCTTGCGGTTAGTATTCTTTATATGAACTTGTATGGATGTGCGCTCACTAATGCCGTCCACGCGCGGAGGACGAGTTGACCACTCGGTGACAATTCGCTGCTCGCATGCTTGCCTTACGTTTCTGCGCACTGCCAACGCATAAAGTACCTATTCCACCGGCGACTGCAAACTGCAACCGCAGACTGCAAGTCGCCATCGGAATAGCGCCTTTAAGGTGTGCACTTTGAAGGTGCTATTCCGACAGCGACTGCAAAACTGCAACCGCAGACTGCAGCCGCAGATCGCACTCCAAGTGATACTACTGTTGCTATTTACGGTCTGCAGCCTGTCTCGGACTTGTACCTTAAGTCCCGAGTAAAACGCGCTCTGCCATCGAGTGGAATCCTCCCGCGACTCCTCTGGTTGACCACGCGACGTTTACTGGTGATAACACCGCGTCCACCCTTGAACCACCTACTGACAACGAGTGGACGCCGAGCGACGAGGCGATGCGGGTCGGGTGCCGGGTGGCTCTAATAAGTTGTGATCTTTAAAGTACAACCTCATTTAAGTCCCATTATGGGGCGAGCCTATTGCCATCAAGCGAAAAATTCCACACGAAAAAACCCAATAACATTTTGTTCGACCGCGCGATGGAATCCAGGACCTCAAGCTCAGCAGTTGCGCTTGCGACCGCTAGACCAGGCATAGGCAACCGCAAGTGGCGTACCAAACTTTACTAAATTAAATATGCAGTCGCAGGCCATAGCAGGAAATAAAAAATCTTAATTTATTTATCTATTTATTAGGTTACTAATGAGATTAATTTATGTGTAACGGTTAATATGATATTTGTGTTTGAACTTCTGAAACAAGTTTATCAATATCTGGACGAATTCCAGTTGTACAGAGGCGTGTAGTGTGTATTGTAGTGAATAGTTGACGTCAATGTATGTTGTACCTATGTGTATGTAATCAACCCTATATAATCATGTGTATCTTAAAATAAAGGAGAGTATCATTTGGGCAATCGTGACTATCATTTCACTCCACAAATACCTCTGACCTTACATGGCGACCTTGCCAGGATACGAACCTGGAATCTTCTGATTTTCAGTTTTCCAGATTTTCATCTTTTCATCAGAAATTTCAAAATGTCGCGGGCCGGTTCTAATAACGAGGCGGGCCGGATCCGGCCCGCGGGCCGCACTTTGCCCATTCGTGCACTAGACCAACGAGGCAGTCCTCAGTTTCATAAATCTTAAAATACACATAAAACTTTTAGACCAGTCGCTGAGTCCAGCGTACCAACTATCAAGCAGTAACGATAACGTTTCATAGTCCTCATAATATCATACGTGGTTAGGCACACGTGCGCGACCTAATTATTATTTAACCATCGTCAGATGTCTTTAATGGCAGACGAGTAAGGCATGACCGCTATTAGATAAGGTCGCCATGCGTTGGTGTTGGCGCGGATATAGTTGGAACGGATTTAAATTAAATTGAGGTGGAACAAAGTATTTGTATGATTACTAGCTTACGCCCGCGGCTTTGCTTGCGTTAAAAAAACTCTTAACACACTACTAAAGTTTCTATAATAATACTTATTATTCAATCATGATTCGAAAGACACGTGGCGCCATCTATTATCGTTATTGTTGTTTTCCTCGGGAACAGTACTTTTTTTCGGGATTAAAAGTACCCTATGTCCGTTTTAGTACACCTGACAACGTATACGCAAAATTTCAGGAAGATTGGTTCAGTGGTTCAGACCCAATTTCACCAACAAACGAGTTTAACAAACATTGGTAATTATTGGCAATAAGCTGTAATTGTCATGGCAACGGATTGTTTGCTGGCATAACAGAAAATAATTTTGTTATTAATTTGCGTAAATAATGAAAAAAAAAACTATGAGAAGAGCGTTAGCCACTAGATGTTAACGAAAGATATTTTCAATCGTTTATTTACGCAAATTAATAACAACATTATTTTCTCTCGTGATAGCAAACAATCCGTTGCCATAACAATTACAGCTCAATTAATTTAACAATACATTAAATAGTTGGTGAAATTGGGTCTTAGGCGTGAAAAGGTAACAAACAAACAAACTTACTTTCGCATTTACAATATTAGTTAGGATTAGGATATCGATGATGTACAAGCACATCAAGCTACTACAATCTGTCAAATTTCTTTAATAGATTTTCATGTTTATCGCGAAAGCATTAGGTTCAAGGTTGATTGGGAAAATTTGACAGTTTCGGGTAGCTTGGCCTGCTGTACATAATAAGAGACAAAACATAAAATATCCCCGACAGTGAAATGGCCGAAAAGCTTATTATTAAACATAGCTAAGAACTATCCCAATTAAAACAGCGTTCAAACAAAAAAGAGTAAAGTGTTATTCGAGTTTTCGTGTAGAATTTCTCAGTAGCCGCCTGGAGACTCGATTTGTGCCCGGTTGATGGCAAAAGGCACACCCTCTATTAAATTGGACTTAAACGTAACGGCAAAATGCACCTCTGCCCTTCCCTTTAGGGAATACAGGCGTGGGTTTATGTTATGTTATGAATTTCGTTAGATATCGATCCAACAAATATAAGGGTACCTACACACTTTGCGGCTAGCCGGAAAGCGGTCAGCCTCGTACATAATTTTGATTGCGGCCAACCGGACGGCTGACCGCGTTTCGGCTAACCGCAAAGTGCGTAGGTACCCTAAGTTAAAAAACTCATTTCAAACAGGATACTTAATATTTTCATTATAAAGAGGTATAGGACTAGCTAGAAACGATATTGTACGTTTTTTTTTGCATAATATGTAAAATTGTTATTTATGAATATTTCGCCGTCCTTTCCTTTAATAAACAGTCAGCGGTCTGAATCATGACTGAACGTGTATTACTTTATGGAGCTATGTTTCAAAAGCAAAAAATAAAAATACAAGCCAGCTGAATTTCCACGTAAATAAAAACCCAATCCCAAACGAAAATCCCCAAAAAAAAACTCAGAATTAAATCCCAAAAAATCCTGTCCGGAATTAACAATTTTACATATGGCAACAGTACTATTAACCCGCTCCGTGTCATTCGCTGTTAAATAGTAATGTTACGGTTATACCCCTTTGCATTCCTAACCCTGGAGGTCGCAATGTTTTGTATAAATTACTTAGCTGGACCCCCCGATATGATCTGGGATGCGACCGCAGACGACAACAGTTAAGTAGAATAATACCATTTCGGGGAGTTAAAGGGGGAATTAAAACTAATTGGGGAGTTAATGCAGCTGGGTTATGATCTGCTTCTATAGTCTTGGATGAAAGGAGGATGGTAGCTGCTGAGAATGGGGATGGTTATCCAGGAGAATGAAAAATAATTACCATGAAGTTGCAAGTCTTTGAAATAAAATGAAAATTTAAAAGCTACGCTGTGTTTGTCACTTAAGGTGAACGCATACTTATCCGAGCCGAACGCGTCGAACTAATCGAAGTCAAGGAGGCCTCGCACACATATCCGCACCGAAAGAATCGACCGCGCCGAAGAAATCGTTTCTATTTCCTTTACGTCTGTCGCACTATTATTACTCTATTGTCAGTGCTTTATTAATGAAAGATGAATGAGCGGGCGCATCGGTCGAGTTGACCGCATAAACCGCGCCGAATCTGATGACGTCATCCGAATTCGTCTAGGATTTCTGGGTTTCTTCCAGATTCGGACGATTCGACGCGGGCGAGTGTGCGAGGTTCCATAAGATTTCATACACAGAATTTTAAAGTTCGTTTCGTTCGATGCGTTCAGCTCGGACAAATGTGCGTTCACCTTAAAGGTACATTCAGCCCAGAGATCAGCATTCTAGTTGTGCAACACACTCGTAATCACTATGGCTATGATTTTGACAGGTCAACAATTTATATAGCAAAGTATCTATTAACAATCTGACTTCTCCAAAACTATGTACCATGCAATGAATATTGTTTTTGATACATCAACTGTCATGGTTGATGTTTGTTACGTTGCGCAATTGCCCTGCTGGTACATTTACAGGCCGTTTTTTCACGGTTCACGACACGGAATGACAAAAATATCGACGCTTGAAAGGCAAAAATGACCAAGCGATGTTGGCAACTTTACACTAGAGTATTTTAAAGTTTTATTTAAGTTCATAATCTTTAAATGCCAGTTTGTTAAGCCTTTGAACTGCATTTAAAATTCGTTGGAATCAAGTAGTTATGACAAATAGGCAGTTTCTTATGACTTTTTTCAAAAAAAAAAAAAACTTTAAAATGCTCCAGTGTAAAATTGTCAAGACGTCGCTTGGTCATTTTTGCCTTTCAAGCGTCGATATGGTGAAAAACTTTTACTACGGGACAAAATCTAAATTCGACAAAAAAAATGTTGCAAAAATCTGTCAAAAAAAATGTTGATTAAAGAAATTCAGAGTTTGTCCTATAGTAAAAGTTGCTCAGAATGTTGAGCATAGTTCACGGTTTTCTGATGTAAAGTGACTAACCAGTCATCACTACATAGTAGGTAAACAAAGTCGCTTCCCGTTGTCTGTCTGTCCCTATATATGCTTAGATCTTTAAAACTACGCAACGGATTTTGATGCGTTTTTTTTAATAGATAGAGTGATTCAAGAGGAAGGTTTATGTGTATAATACATGCATAATATGGTAAAGCAAAACGCGGAATACGCGATAAACGACATCCACGCAGGCGAAGCCGCTGGCGTTCTCTAGTGCTGTATAACTACCAGCTAACTAGACTTTCTGCTATCAAAAGCCTGCCCAGTTTTAATTATACGACTCAGTTTGTTATATGCATAAGCACTAAAGCTCTAGGTATTAAAACGTAGATAGGATATTTTATTTCTGAAATGCTATTTATAGAACGTCGACACACACAAACATATTAAATAAATGATGACTGCATTCTGTACGTGTATAGTGTTATTTCTAGTATACAAACATACAAACAAATAAAGACATACAAACGCACGAACGTTGCGGTACATATTTACCTACTGGGGCAAAATTCCCCTAAAGGAAATCTAGAAAAATCGCAAACGAACCAAGGCCGAATTCAGACAGTTTCTAATTTCAAAAGCGGTTGCTTCTCAAATTGTTTGACACAGTAAAATAACTTTAAATAGAAGTAAAAACCGATTTCAAAAAAATAAATAAAAAAAGAGTGAAATAATTAACATGATATAAAATTAACAGTTTCAGAAGTCGGAGGCTTTTATTTGTTTCAGTGTAGAATTGCACCGACTTCTGAAACTGTTAATTTTTTAACATGTTAATTATTTCGCTCTTTTTTTAAAGTCGGTTTTTACTTTTATTTAAAGTTTTTTTATTAAATACGTTTTAGTGCCATAAATTACACGGTATAAGACTTCAAATTTAAATGACACGGTTGCGTACAACAACTGAAGTAATTTGCTTTAAGAATAGGTATTAATGTATAATTATCATGACGGCTCCTTACAAATACATACAAACTTCCTTGTTCTTGGCTAATATTTCTGTAATCACAGTTAAAAAATAGCAAAGATATATTAAGAGCAAAGATATATATCAAAACTTTTGCTTAAGGGAACAAACAAAACGTCATCTAAGTTTTTTTTTTGTTTTTGTTGAATATTTCAAAAAGCGCTAAATTTATTTCGATAAAATTTATATAGGACCACTTCTGACGTATGGTCTACCAAACAAAAAAGAATCATCAAAATCCATTCATAATTCGAGGAGATATCGCGTAACAAACATAGAAAAAAAAACTACTTTCAGACGAATTGAGACCTCCTTCTTTTTGAAGTCGGTTAAAAACAAAATAGTTAGCATAGCTTAAGTATTTTACTCCCCCGCCATTGGTTGGAGACCCTTCAGGTTTCACCGATAACTGTCTGGTAACGTAGAAACGGTCCGCAAGGACAAGTTAAAGTAGTACAATAGAAAAAAAGAAGAAAATGCAATACCTGCACACGTGCAGAACGTTCGCGGCGCGTTCGCCAGATCTGTTCAAACCCTTATAATCCATAGTCGGTATGCTTAGTATAGATACTTTACAATCATTTCGCTAATTACCGTCCTACGAATCCTAATGGATTTAGGTACGTATTCAGATATATGATTTCAACGTGATCACTAATATTAATTTAAATTACCTTTTGGTAATGCGAGATAGAAACGCTTGAATTAATTCAAGGCCTAAATTAAATTAGAAATTACAGTTATATTAGAGTAACGTAATACTAGTAGAATTTATAAGCTTAGGCGGCTCACAGGCTCACTGAAAAACATGGACAACCAAACTAGTTTAGTAATTTCATACATTGGTAAATTGGGCTTACTAGCAATCAAAGTTTGATATAATTAGCAAACCGCTTGTTTACTGGTAGCTTATTGTGTTGGTCACTAGTAGCATAAGTTATGTAGTAGTTATATTGTGTTACTGATAACTAAACAGTTTCTTCAGTGTTTAAAAGACGGTGCACTGAAAACTGAAATAGCAAATCCAACCCATTATTGTGATTTAAAAATAATTTGAAAGTATTCCCGAGGAATTACAAAGGTCAATTTAAAAAAAAAAAAAAGTTATCTACTACCATTTGAAGGGTCCACTGCAATAATGATGAATGTCCAAAGTTTCTTTAATTCTAAGTATGTCATTCGGACACTTGATATATGCAGTTCGTAATCTCGTTTACAGACTCAGCAATATCGGTTACAGTCCCGAGATAAATACGTTTTTAAAAATCGGATACACGGCTAGAACACTCAGCGTCATAGGTCATAGGATCTTTAAATTTGAGGTTTCTTTCACCGTTAAAAACTTAAAAAGCAAATATCTTAAAACAAAGTAAAAAGGACATTTAGCATGGACCCTTCATTTATTTGGCCTAGCAGCCGTTTTAATACAATCTATTATAGTGTTTGATGAGTAAGACTAAATTAAAATTTGTTCCACAGTCAAATCGCTAAGGAGGCCTGTAAACGGGCTACAAAAATTACATCTTGTTGGTAATTTTAAGGTGCTCTTAAACGGGATTTCTTGCTGCAATTGTATAGCCGCCAAATTGCCGATTATATCGCTCAACACAGTGCAACAATTGCTGCAATCTTGCAGTGTAGCCCGGCGATATAGCTAAAATATTTCACAGTAGTTGCAAGAATTCAATGTCTAGCCGGCAAGGTTACAAATGATTTATCCCGCTTTGACTTTACTGCAATATCGCCGTATATCGTCTTTGCTTGATGTTTGGGTGCATCTCTTTTCCCTCGCTCGCCTCCCCTCTCCTCGTCCAGTCGCTGACGCCGCTGTCTTCTCTCAACTGCTGAGTGAGATCTAGCCTCAATATAGCTCCGCGTGTACAAACAAAGTTACTCAATCTTGCTGGACTACACTCGGCAATGTATTGCACAATGAAATTGCAACAAGGGTATAAGTTGCAAATATACTGAGCTATAATGGTCAATCAAATTACCAACAAGATGCAGTTTTTGTAGCCCGTTTACAGGCCTCAGGTAGTTCCTGTAGCTGCAATGGTTAAGGTAGCTGCCCTTCATGCCCCATCTCAAAGTACCACCCTGTGTATGTTGCATTTTTTTTTATTTTTTTATTCTTTCTTTATTTTTTCTTTCTTTATTTTTTCTAATTCAGAATAATGAGCTCAATGAAAGAATGTTATAATTCTATTTTACTGTTTTCAATACTTTACGCTTTTTAATTAATATAGGATCACCTTTCGGGGTCGCTCCTTAGATTCTAGTTAGGCCCAAGAAAATTGGCTAGTTTACTATTCAATTACACCATAAACTAGACTACACCATGAATAAGGGTCACGTCTTTATTTAATGCTGGAATTAAAGCGTAAATCCAGAGCCGTAAATCTGGCCTTAATCTAATAGATTAAGATGGCAACTATGTGGTACATAGATATATAGGTGCGTATTGTTGTTGGTTTAACAATTTAAGCAGTGATAGTCTAACTGCACACACCATTGAGATGTATGTGGAGTGAAGCCCTCTCAAGGGTGCAGGTCTCCCCACGAACTGAGAGTGGTAGCTAGCCACGTGAACCATATAGATCCTACCACCAAACAAAAAAATATAAGAGAATATAGCCTAGTTTGCATAGTGAAGCATAATAAAGGAGACCTGACAAGCTTCATACATTTTTGGAAAAAAATCCAAAGTAGCCGGCCAAAGAAAAGTATATACATATTACGATAGTACATGACTGCCTAAACATTTTTTATTATTACGCCATTCCTCTAGGTCTGTTATCTGAGTCACTACATAAGGTTAAAATGTACGATGTTAGTAAAAAAAAATTAAAGATTTTTTGAACGTTTTATTTAGAATGTAAATAACTTGTTGTACAATGGCTACCTGCCTCTAAAATAATAACAAGTAACGTTTGGCACATGTTTTTCACATATACAAATCCTTTTTTAGTTTTACCGAAATGGAATATTTTAACCTTATGTAGTGACTCAGATATCAGACCTAGAGGAATGACATCATATTAAAAAATGTTTAGGTATTCATGTACTATCTTAATATATGCATAATTTTCTTTGGCCGGCTACTTTCCTTTTTGGTCCATTTTTTCAATGTCCTTTCCATCCGTTAGTACCTATTAGTCATAAGTCATAACTAAAAAAACTTTAAATAAAAGTAAAAACCGACTTCAAAAAAAAAACTAAAAAGAAGAGTGAAATAATTAGCTAAATTATAAAATTAACAGTTTCAGAAGTCGGTGCAATTCTACACAGAAACAAATGAAAGCCACCGACTCCTGAAACTGTTCATTTTATATTATGCTAATTATTATTTCACTCTTTTTTAGTTTGTTTTGAAGTCAGTTTTTACTTTTCTTTAAAGTTTTTTATTAAATACGTTTTAGCGTCATAAACTACACGGTTTAAGACTACAAATTTAAATGACACGGTTGCGTGATTTTTCCAGCAACTAGGTAGTTTTCTTTAAGAATAGGTATTAAAAGTATAATTATCATGACGGCTCCTTACAAATACTACAATCTTTTTTTTGTTCTTGGCTAATGTTTCTGTCGTGACAGTTAAAACAGAGATTGAAAGTCCTCATCAAAACTTTAGCTGAAGGGAACAAGCCAAAACGTCATCTAAGTGTATGTTTTTTTGTTTTTGTTGATTTTTTCAAGTATCCATTAAGGTGTCAGATGCTACAAATTACATTTTTTCACTTTTTTGACAGACACACTGTTTACCACTCGATACTACGCATCACCACTACAGAAACTACTAAGTAAACGGCAAAAGTAGCACTGTAATTTATTATATTAGGTATATAAAAGATTAAATTGTGTTAAAAAGCTTTACATTTCTTATTCATTCGTGTTATTTTTGTTGCCTAGCAACCTGTGCTAGACGTTGGCATAAATTATAAATCAAACCTTCTTTACAACATATCAACCTCTTTTGGTTTTGATATGGTTTACGTTTTAACACACACAGATGGTAATGACGAAACTATAAGCGTTCCTAGTATGACTACGGAACCCTAAAAACTGGTACCTAAAGTAATTATTATTCACTTTACCCCCATTTTCACTTAAAACCCTTATTACACTAAACAATAGCTAAGCTTTTAAAACTACATTTAATTTTAACTTCATACATGGAACAGTTGGTAGTGTGAACGGGGCATGTGGCGCTCGACCGGCCAGTGTTACCAACTTTGCGAGACAAAAAGTTGGTAGAAAAAAGTGTGGCGCGGACAGCAGCGTAAAACTCGCCCTGATGGTCAGTGGGGAAGGAGTGGTGGGTGTTATAGATGTGGCGTTAGGTAGAATAGGTTCCTGCAGGAATCCATTACATTTCTGCACTATTTAAAAAAAAAAAAAATTACATGCTGTATTGAATATTTGAATGCTGTTGTAAAAATGTTGAGAAGAAATTCTTCTTAGTTGTTCACTCTTGGCAGAGTGGTCTTGGTTAGGTCGGGTCTCGGTTATGAAGTAGCTGCTCTTGTGATACGTCTCCATTCGGATCTACTAACAGCATTGCGAGAATATTCGGTCATTCTAGAATGTGTGATGGTCTTGATAAGGCGCGTCGGAGAGCGACCTCGGGATCTCTTGCCCTCTATCTTGCCCTGCATAACCAGGCGTTCCATTGAGTCCTCCTTCCAGGTTACGTTTTCGAAGTACGTGTGTACGTGTAAGAAGCAATAGCAAAATAAAAAAATGAACCTTTTTTTTATAGGATTGCTCAATTGGCATAATGCCTGTAATTATTTTAAAATATCTTTAGTGTCTGTACGCCACTGACATACGGTGAAGGAAAACATCGTGAGGAAACCTGGACTTTAATGGTCTGAAATCGCCAACCCGCAATGAGCAAGCGTGGCGATCAATGCTCGTTTCATTCTCTGTACGAGAAGAGGCCTTTGCCCAGCAGTGGGACAGTTACAGGCTAACATTTAATAGATATTTATTTTATTTAGCGTCTGTAATTATTTTTTTGGGACTTTTTTTTCCACTTTCTTGACATCTGAGTTACCTACCGAAATTCCGCCAAACCTTTTCAAGTGATATATGCCCTAAACGAATAGGTCATCTTATCACTATGTCAGAGTGACATTGTCTTCACAGATACTTAATAACATAGGCAGAAAACCATCCCCACACGTCCAACCCGAGACTCTCTAATCTTTGCTCCAAACGTTCAGCTTATGCATGGCTGTAAAATTTAACGGTTCACAATAAAGTATTGGAACTAAGTCCAAGCGCGCACTGTGGGTAATAACTCGACGCGCATGTGCGCCCGCGCTTACAATAAGGATATGGCCAGCTATAGGATTTTAGTGGTGTCCTTTTATTTTCTGTTATATTTCGACGGAGTCTTGTAAGGGTTTCATTGTCGCTTGTTTGCGGTTTTCTTGCGACATTTTTGTCGATAAAGGAAATGTATGGGATTGTGTTTTAGGGTTTTTTTTTGTGATAAGCATTTGGTTTTTATGCTGAATTGAAAATGGAAATACAATTAGAAGGCTTTTGAGAAAATATAAAGTGCCTAATAATTTCGTATACAGGTGTTGAAAAATTAACTCTACTACTCTTTACTTTTTGGAAAGTAATAAAAAAATGTGCGAATTTCGAAAAGTTGTTCTCCGAAAGTTGTTTTTTTCGACAACACCAAAAAAATCTCAAGACTTAATTTTTTAGCTCGCTATTCTTATTAAATCAAGATGTCATCAGATCTGCAACCATTCAATTTAGCAAAGCTTTATTAATTTTTCTCCTCTACATTTTTTTCTTATTAACTTTATTTATGCCTAGCCTTGAGAGAAGTTAAACTAAATCAGTACACTTATACACACAGCTGCACATCAAGCTATAAATACAAGGTTAGTCAGAAAGGGGGTACTAATCCGAAAGGGGGTTAAAGTACCTATGATAATGAATAACTTTTGTTCTACAACTTTTTCCAAAAGTCTATAGTTTAAGAGAAATAGGTGATCAAAGATCTCAAAAAAAATCTCTAAAATCTATCTATACCCAGTTATGATCAGCTGTGTTTACATTTTAGGTCATATTTGGGGTCATGAATTAGAAGCACCATTTTCCGAATTTGTAACTAATGCAGGGATGAAGAAATTTAGAAAAAACTAAAATAAAAATCCGTTTGCATTGAAAAAAAAAAAACCGAATTTTGACATTTTAACACTTGCTTTAAGACAGTCATCAGTGATACTTTAAGTGGCCTGCGGATTAGTACCCCCTTTCTGACTAACCTTGTATAACATGTACAAGCTGATATCGCATTGTATAGATATTCCGTACAATGAGAGGTCAGCCTATACTGGACATTAGTGATGTTCCGACTAGTCGGTAAAGCCGACTATCCGGCCACTTTCGTAGTCGGCGACTAGTCGGCGACTATTCGGCAAAGAGCGCCGACTATCCAGCTTCTTACTTTGGATGTATTTCTCAATAAAATGTATAGGTATAAGTAGGAGGAATGATTACATTAAACAAAAACCTTGATTGTTAACAATGCGAAATAAAAAAAAACATGTCCCGACACGCTCGCAGGTGGCAGTTGCGACGTGCCCGCGAATAAGTTGAACGAAGCGTCACGGAAATTGCCGAACACCCCCCGAAACCGTGATCGGCTTCACCCATTAGTCGGCCGATTAGTAGGCCTCTTTACAACCGACTAATCGGCTAGTCGGCCAAAGTCATAGTCGGGACAACTCTACTGGACATGCATAGCTTGATGTAGCCGGGTACCTATGGAGATGTAGGTACCTCCACTATTTTTATTTACATTGCAAGGCAAACAGAGAGTATGGCTATTCAATCAATAGTCTGCGTAAAAGGGGGAAGGGTTAGACATAAGACAAACAGACAGATATTACGTTTTCATAGGTAATACTAGGTTCCTATCTTACCGATCGCTAATGGTTAAAACTACAACTCGTGAATTTCACCGGTAGTAAAAATAATGATTTGGTTTATGTGGTTTAGCGTAGCAGACCCAGATGGAGTTTCTTCCCGGTTCTTGGATTTGAAACCGCGTACCTAAATGACTGTACTTTCATAAGTCTGCCTATTAGCGATGGGCGTTGAATCAACGAACTAGTTGAATCAACGTTGATGTCTCTTCAACGGAATTAACGTTGACCGTGTACAAATCAACTCGTTGAATTCGTCAACGAGTTACGAGACAACGACGTTTATGAATTCAACTCGTTTCATCGTTTGACGAATTCAACGAGTTGATCTGTACACGGTCAACGTTTTGTTATTTTCAACGTACGTAAATTGTATTTCTTCACGAATAAAACTCCCGCTACGATGCGACAGTCATGACAGGAATTTGAACTCTAAATAACGAATACAAGATTTTATATTTATCATATTATTAATTCTTAAAATGATCATATTCGTGCGCGGAATGAAACGTTTCGTAGGTAGTAGGTAAAGTCATCTAATGTTATCCAATTTCAAACTGCATCAAATTGTTCGTAAATTAACATTACGACAGCATACATAGCTAAAAGCGTTTAGGCGTTTATCGTTCATGCAAGTTGACGTTTGTAACACGTTAACTCGTTGACGAAATTAACTAGTTAATCAACTAGTTGACAAACGCAATTCAACGTTAACGTTTCGTTGACGGAAAAACCTTCAACGACCCATCGCTACTGCCTATTTAAAATAACAAAAAAAGTAAATTATAAAAATCAATAAACAAAAAACCCGACTGCATAAAAACCGAACTAAAAAGATGCAAACAAGATGATAAGATAACGTTAAACTTACGTAGGTTTTCAAAAAATAATGATATCAAATCATAACATGCAGTCGGAGGCTACGTATGTTTATGGCCAGTCAGGTTTCGAATTACATAATTTGTAGGTAGCCTCCGACTGCATGTTAAGATTTGATAGCATGATTATTTGAAAACCTACGTAAGTTTAACTTATCATCTTGTTTGCATCTTTTTAGTTCGGTTTTTATGCAGTCGATATGTCTATCGAGGTGTCCCTCATACATTAAAATCCATCCACATAACAAAGAATCCCACATACATAGACACATAGTTACATAGATACGCGTGAAAAACATAACCCTGTCTTTGCTGTCGCGCAGTCGGGTAAAAACAACACAAAACACCATGTAATTCACCTTCGTAGTAAAAATTTGGCATTTTCGTACCATAACTACCGTCGGTAAGTAAAACGATTTATTTTTGGTTAAAAATACCGGGGACATCGGGATCGATGGTTAATACCGTCAATAGTAAGGGTACGGGGTACGGATCAGATGACAAAATAAACAAGCGGTAAGAGAATATTGTATTTAGTCAAATTAATTGAAAGCAAGATATCAAATTGTTTGTAAAACTTTCACTAAAGGCCTCGCCGCATCAAACGCGTGGCGCGAGCGGTGGTATCGTCGGCGGACTCGCGTTAGACCTCTTGTCAACGCTAAGAAAATCCGACGTATCTGTTAAGGTGGCTTTCCACGGTGCATGATTTTACGGATGATACCACCCACAGCCGACGATCATGCACAGCTACGCACCGCACTGAGGTTCTTCCAACGGTGCGTGATTCGAAGCTATTTTGCCATTTCAAAATGTAAATTAAAAGAGAACTCGCATCGTATCTTTGAAGCTAACAACTCGCGAGAGATACGACGCTACGCACGCACGCACCATGGACGAGTCTCTTCCCATGGTGCGCCAGTGCGAGGTTGTGCGTCGCGGTGCGCGATATCACACACCATGGGAAGCTACCTTTACAAGACAAATGTAAACATATACACGATAAGAATTTTATCAAACTGAGGTACGTAAGTTAAGGTCTCGTGTCCCAATTATCTACCTCATCCCGCTCGTAGTGACGTAGGTGGAAGCGTGTCTTCCCGTCGTGTCTTGCGCCGATGAGAATTTATTCTTGTCCAGCGTTTACGCAGTTTGTACGAACTGATATAGCTTATTTACAGCATTTAACAAACGGTACTTTTTATATCAACGTTATATTACGGTCGTCGTTCGATCTTAACCCAAAAAGTAATTCTAATATTAGCTGAACTGATTAGCAGTTGTAGTTGAAACCGAATCGCAAATTAAACAGCCAAAACAAAACCATAAACAACCAGTGCTGCCACAACAAAAGAATTGATACACGCTAACTCAACATTTAAATTATGTTTATTACGAGTATATCAAAATACAAACATTTATCAAAATAAATGTTCCTAAATTGACACAAAATACCAAATTTTTCATACATTTTTCGATTGTACGTAGAAACGCCGCCAAATCGTATGTAAGACACGTAAGATTTTCTTGGCGATTACAAGAGGCCTAAGTAGGCAGTAGCAGTAGGTATTCAAGGGATTACTATGAAGCATATCACACCAATGTCACGGTAATTAGTATAACATTACCGTGCCAATGTGCCCACCGTCGAAACGACTCGCTCGCGCCTCGCATTTTGTGTGGCGATTCGTTTAGTTCGGTTTCTAAGCGAAGCGAGCTATTTGTTATTCGATCGTTCCTGGCCTTGCTCAGCTCTTAATTATTAAGATACCGTCGGTCAAGGTTAAGGACTTTAAGGAAGTATTTTTCTTTTTAATTGTTTTGGGGTTAAAATGTTAGAATCTGTCGCACCGATATTGTAAAAACCGCTACACTATAATAATGCTAGTAACATTATAAACGCAATAATATGGACTATGGACTGCCTCGTTCGGCTAGTGGTCGCAAGCACGACTTCTGAGCATGAGGTCGTGCGTTCGATCCCCAGTTCGGGAAAAATGTTATTGGGTTTTTCCGTGTGGAACTTCTCAGTAGCAGCTCGGAGTCTGGATTTGTGCCCGGTTGATGGCAATAGGCTCTCAATTACATGGGACTTAAACATAACGGCGAAATGAGTGTGTACTATACACCTCTGCCTCTACCTCTTTGGGGACTACAGGTGTGATGTGTGTGTGTTATGTTAATATTTTAGATCTATTATGATTGCGCTAGACACTTTTAGCGCTGTACGGTTTATTGTAGTTAACTCCGTACACGGATTTGTCGTGAAGGTTTTTTCTTGTTGAGTTATTATATAGAAACACTTTCCACTAAAATGCACAAGTTGAGTTTATTTAAGTTAAAGTAAGTTACTAGAAGTGCGAGGCGATTATTTCTCTCAGTTGTTGTATTGTTGATAGCTACAGACTTATAAGTTTACTATATTTTAATTCGTCGGTCATGTCATTTTATTATGCTAAATAATGACGCGCATCGTTGGCCTAAAGTAGGCTAACGAGTAAGCAGAAAAATGTACGGCGATGAAACCGTACAAAAGCGCCTTGTGACGTTTAGTTCAAGTCATCAGCTTAATTTTGGTCTCTCTCGCTGTCATTACCCAGGTAAAGCAAGACTCAAAGCCTGGTTTTTAATATACCTATAGATCCACATATTTTCCCAACTATGTTGGGGTCAGCTCTAACCAGATGCGGCTTAAGGCGCCATCTCCACGAGCGAGTGTATCGCGGCGATAGTCTCGCCTTGCCATCAAATTCAATACAAACTATCGCCGCGATAACATCGCCGTGTGTAGACATGTTCTAGAGAGTGTATAGAAATACGTGGCATGACGATAATATCGCCGCGATTCTCTCGCACGTGGAGACGGCCCATAATACCAGTATTTTACACGGAGCATCTGCCATCAGACCTTCGCAACCCAGTCAGGTACTGAACAATGCCGATCTCCTAAGTTTAGACTGGTTATCAGACTTTCGGGCTTCTGACTACCCGTAACGACTGTCATAGGTATGCATATAACACCCGAGACCGACGGCTTAACGTGCTCTCCGAGGCACGGAGGGGTCTCGGTGTGTAACGAATGATCACCCATCCACAGACTGACCGCGGCAAGCGTAGCTTAACCTTGAAAATCGTATGATCCGCGCGGTTGTTAATTAGCCACGAGCCCCTCACAGTTTTATCTACCTCAAATAATATTATAAACGAACAATTGTACATTCATTGCATAACCGCCAGCTTACAACTGAATTTATTGGTGAAGTTGAGCTCTGTACCGGAGCAATGCAAAGAATGCTCAAATATAGCATCCAGAGTACCGATTTGAGGCATTTTCCCGTGCGATCCTGCTTGATTAACCTTTGTTCATAGTTCCTCAACTACTAGTATGAATTTTCTGAATAGTTTCCGCTTTATTTGGGCTTCGCGCTGTTGGGTTAGGTGTTAGGTGAAGATACAGCTTGTAAACGAATTCATGTAGTTCCTTAAAACTTCGTTATCTACTGGTGATATAGATTAACCGTGTTTTTTTTTCAGATTCAATTAAAAAAATCAAAACAAAAACATGGCGTTCTGTACCTTTTTTTTCGGGGTGGAAATCCTCATGGATGTCCTCCGCCCTGGGGTGGGCGGAGGGGTCTGTCAGACTCTTACTGACTAAAACCACCCCGGTATTCCATCTCATACCTGCGCCGGGGGTCGCGGGAACTTACGATACTTCCGCAACCCCCGGCATGGAGTTCTGTACCTGGGTCAATTTAGCGCTTTTTTTATCGTGGTAAAATCCTCATGGATAGCCTTTGGGAAGGCGAAGGGTTGTACCGGATTCTTACCGGCTAAAAGCCCACGGTATTCCTTCTCCTGACCTTTGGCTGGAGTCGCGGGATTTGCAGCTACATGCACCGCAACCCCGGCAGGTCTCGGTCCGCCAGCCTCTGACGGACCTGTCCTTCTATGGGGCCTTGCGCCGCGTTCTTTTGAGAGGCGCGCGTGGAACAGGACACGCCATCTTGTCGGGTCTGTAGGTCGAGCCACGGGTCTCATTTTAGCGCCCTGAGTTTACTAACTGCGCGAAGCGATATCGTGCTAGTCATGCCTGCCAGCTGTGTCACCGTGCTTTAATTAATTTCTGCGACAAAGATTCCATTTGAAGTCTACCAAATGAGATAAAAATACTACTACATGACAACTAAACAATACTAAAAATTAAATCCAAAACAAAATAGAAATAGCAGTTGCAAACAAAGACAAAATCTGCGCTCATCGCAACCCTGAACAGCACGTCCCTATTTGCAATAAGACAATACGGGTGTATTCGCAGCACGGACGGCGGTTGAATGCACAGTGAACATTAATAAATATTCAGGCTGGGTTAGTGTGTACTGCTCTGATTTGGGGACTGAGTTGGAACAATGGTGAGGATAAATTAAATCTGAGCATGGTTTGCAGATTAGGAAATAAGATTTGACAAATAATGTCTTAATTAGCTCATTAGAAAGAAAGAAAGAAAATACATTTTATTCAGCCAAGGACACAATGACAGTATAAACAATAAAAATAATAAAACATAAAGGCAAGACGGAGTCTCAACTCTGTCTTGCCTTTATCGGCCGGCTAGAGGGGGGCCGCCAGAGCTATAATGCTCGGGGGTGGAAGTGTCTAAAGGCGTAATAGCGGAGAAACCCACTCCGGGTCTCCTAGACACGCGACGGCGAAACCGGGGCCACACCTCTCAACACCTCTAGCCGCTCACACGTCTGTTGCCCCCTTCGCCTATGTACTGGCGGCTTTTCAGGGGGCCCAGCTAGTGAGCTGGCGAATCACCGTCTGCCAATATATTTCAAATTTAAGTTTGAAAGGCAGACGCCGTTTTCTTCCGGCAATAGAGGTTATCCAGTCCATTTAACACCCCCTCCCATAGACCAGTTTTATTTTTACCATAATGCACAATAATTTTGCGCCCACCTGGGACGGTCCATGACTGTACTCCAATAGTGCAGCCGTGGATAGTCCCGGGTTGGTGCCCCACCCCATTTTAGATTAAAGCTCTCAAAGGGGCCTCTGCGCGTTGGACCTGTGTCCCCGTGTATGCCTTCCAAAGGACCGGACATCTTCCGCACGGAAGATGAGCCGTGATGTCCAAAGAGATACATAAAACATACACATTTTATGCTGTCGACCATGTCTCTGCCGAAAGGGTCACAAACTCAGCATGATTACGCTGGGCGTCAAACACCCAGAGCTGATTTTCAGTTGGTACCCTTGCACCTTGGTCCCATAGTAAAAGTTGTTCATACTTCAACTACCTACAATCATCCGAATTGACACACTCACACAGACACGCACTGCTACAAGACTTCTAAGGTAAGTTCGGAATACAGTCACATACAAAAACAAAAAACTACTCATTATATAGTGCGTGTCTGTGTGAGTGTTTCAATTCAGCCGATCATGATAGTAAGTTGAGGTACTGCTTTAGCTTATACAACGGTAAGGTACATAATTCCCCTTAAAAAAAAAAAATTGGTCAAGTAGTTTTTTATGGTTGTTGTCATTTACCTCTCAGAGTAAATTAGGTAAGAATGAAAATAACTTTCTGGGTAGTCTACTCTTTACTTCTATGTTTTCAGGGTTGCGTTTCAGTGATGATTTTATTTTACGAAATGTCAAAATTTTTTTTTTGAGTCCTTCTTTTATTTTATAACTAGCTTTTGCTCGCGGCTTCGCTCCCGTTAATTTACGGATCCCTAATTTTTTGATCCCAAAATATAGCCTATAGCACTCAGGGATAACGTAGCTTCCTATTGGTGAAAGAATTTTTAAAATCGGATGAGTAATTTCGGAGATTACCTCCTACATACAAACAAACAAACAAACAAATTCTACCTCTTTATAATATTAGTATAGATATTGCCAATACACTCTTTACAAGAGACCTTTTAATCCCCTTTCGGCTTTAGTGGTGTTTTTGTAACACGTTGTATATCTACTGTGACGTTGGTCTGGTGCAGATTTGTGGAGTTCACATACCATCGAGAACTTTTTCCAACCCTCGTAGGTGGGCAGATTCCCTCACGTTTTTCCTTCACCGTTAACGCAAGTGATAATCAAATTCTGTTTCCGCACATAAATTCGAAAAGTCAGGGGATCGGGTCAGGGGATGCGGGGATCGAACGGACAGAGGGTTTCTGAGAGATAGAATGCAAGTGAAAAAGTGTCAAATTGGTGTTAGAGTGTGTAAAACCTTACCAATGCCAATTAATGATAATTTTTTTTTAATTATTTTTATAATTTACTAGCGACCCGCTCCGGCTTTGCACGTGTACGTTTTATAGCTTAAAACCTTCCTCTTGAATCACTCTATCTATTAAAAAAAACCGCATCAAAATCTGTTGCGTAGTTTTAAAGATCTAAGCATACATAGGGACAGACGGCGGGAAGTCAAAGTCAAAGTTTTTTATTTCAAATAGACCAGATTACAGGCACTTTTAAAACGTCAAAACTAGGTGCACGGTTCCAAAAGGTAGGTTCTATGGAGAAGAGCTGGCAAGAAACTCCATGAATACTTTTTTTAAAATAGTAGATCATGACTATTCATGACAATTCCATTACAGTAGTGTGCGACATAGAATGAGAATAATGCAGGTTAACGTAACAAATAAACTCACATAAGAATAACAAATAGAAAAATATGCCTTCTAGGATTGCCGTAGCAGTTAAGAGCCGACCAGTCCCGACAGACAGCACCCGTTCACGAGTATGACGTGCACATCCGCATCGCTTAGCTCAACCATATTGTAGGGAACCCAACGACCGGATATACAACGCCACCATCAGCAGGACATTTATGTGAGCATGACAGACTCATACTGCCAGACAATAGGCAGTAAAATTATTATGATTATAGGTGCATCATTAATTGCTGCATGATGCTCATACTTTACAGTGGAATACAAGCATTATAAAGCGATATTATCAAAGTAATAATTATTAAACAAAATCAAACTATTTAGCCAGAGTATCATAAAATAAATAATAAAATTAAAATGCATTATTAAAATTTGAATTAAAAAGAAAAATGAAAATTGATAAAATAATGTACAGCATGAAGCGACTTTGTTTTATACTATGTAGTGATCAGTGATTGATAAACGTAAATTAATCTTTAACAGACACTTTTACAAGTCAATGTAATGTTTTTAAAGACTATATGGTGCCGGCATTTTCTATGTGACTAGCTCGGAGAAAAGTCGAAACAAACTCAGGGGTCAAGGTCTCCTCTTTTAAAGTCCAGATATTGTGGTATAAAAACTATGCAAGTGTAACAATGTAGGGCAACGTCTGGAATATCCTATGGATGGCTACAGAACGCATAACAAGTTTCATTGAAAATTGTTTTTTTTTTTGTTTTTGCATCTCGCTCTGTGTTTCCTGTCACCTGAGGGGTGAATCTCCCGATTGTCTATCTGCTTCATTTCCTGTGCGTTGATTGCGTGAGTCGTACTATTAGGGAGCCGCTTATACGTTAATTGGAAATCGATTGAATGTCATAATATTTATTAGAACCTTTAGCAATAACCTTTTTTTAAGGATCGGAAATCATCAAATGACTTCTTCCGCTCTGGACGGAGCGGAAGGGAGTGTCAGACTTTAACTGACTAAAACCCATCCGTGTTCCTCCTAATGCCCTTTGCGTTCCAGGGGGTCTACTTCCTAAGCACGCAATCTGTAGTTTCGGCCTTAGACACGAGCGTTTAACTACGGACATACGATTATTTCGGGGCCCGAACTAAGAATTAATGACAACACGATTTGACAGTTGTCCCTACTACCGATGTGTTTTTGCCCGTCCGAAACGTTGAACTTGACACTTGTTTTGTTCACTTCTACGTTTCGCGCTACTTTCAGACGGGCGTGAATGTTTAAGGGGCCTCCCATACAACAAAAGTGATTTTTGTGCCGTTTTTATAGATAATGGTACGGAACCCTTCTTGCGCGAGTAAAACTCGCACTTATTAGCCGGTTTTTTTAGTGAGATACCTGATTGTAACTCATTCATAACTTCCTTTCCCCAATTGGAAGGCATAAATCGATGATAATACAGGGCTTGTAGATAATATGACAATCGATGATTGCCAGAGAACAGATACGCTTATTAAATGTATGGAAATGAGATTACAGACCGCTTGACCGGTCTAACGCTTATTTCAATTAATTACAGTAGGGGAAAGAAAAGGTTCATCAGTTTTCAAATTGATTCATTTAACGTTTCGCAAGCACATGCTATCTTTTCAAACCATTGGTAGGAAAAGACCAACGCATGGAAAATTATGTTTAATTGTTTGGTATTAAAGATCAAAATTGCACACCTTTTGCATCCATATGACGTAGTAGTGCCATGAGATGTCTTTTATTTGGTTTGATTTCTGTATCCTATCTAAGGAGTTTTGTTGTAAAAACCAGCACATCTATCAAATCGATGATAATAAAAACCATTTCTTATTAATGGTCGTCACCACGTATGTCTTAATTTCTTTCAAAATATATTTAGATACGAATGACTAAGAAAACTACCATGAGTGGGCGAGTATGACTCGTACTTGACCGGTTTCTTACTTAATACAAGATTTCGCAAAAAGTATTACTTTTTATTCCTGATGTTATTAAAACGTAGTCGTTAAAAATAATACACCGTGGGCCCGAGGTACCTACCCGAAAGATTTCAACCATCGATTCCGATGCCTAATTGGAGAAGAAAAGTATGTTGAATAAAGCTTAATTTTCGAAATATTCATTATTCACGGAAATTCACAAATCGAAAAATATCTGTGGTAACAAGTCCTATGAACGCGGCGTTGCGACTTTTGTCAGACCATACCCCTTCCGCTATAAGTCTTATTTGTCGGGGAGGGTTGTGAAGTGAGAAGTTTCTTATCCACTCACACGATAATTTATAAATGTTGCCAGTTCAACCTAAGGTATTGCTTACAAGGAAGTAAGTACTAAAGTTAATTGATTTATTAAGTACCGAAAATCAAAAACAAAAAAATGACTGAATTGGACTTTCGTTGATATAACATTTGACTCATAATACCATCAGAAAAGCGTGGTTAAAATCTTTCGGGTACCTCAGACCCACGGTGTATAAACCTGTCAAAAAATACTTGTATTTATATTCCTATAATGTTGGCAATACAACACAATCGGTACAATAGTTTCTTTTTTGCATTGTGCAAGCCAAAATAGACTTTATGGTGCATAACTTTTTCATTTCGAGACTGTACATCACATTGACGTTTCCATTCTCTAGTAATCATTGATAATCATGTTGTCTATAATAGGCCCAGCTCTTGCTATTAAATTGCGCCAAATCTTCGCGCATTTGCATAATTATAATCATCGCATCGTAACTGAAATCTTCCACCACAGTTAATCCTGATCGACACATGGTGATTAACCACACTATAACTCCTTAAAATGCTCATTAAAATGTTTCTCGATACACATTCAAATTGGTTCCACCTACATGTGCTTGAAGTTATAAAAATGTAATTTGGAAAATTTTATTCGCAGTATAACAGTCCAGACCTGACCAGACGGTGCAGACCCGTCGAAAGCCAACGACGCTCAAATAAGTTGCACTTGATAAACACAAAAACCAAATTTCTCCATAAAAGCACATATGTATCGGCTCCCAAAATATACAACAAATTACCAAATCAAATTATATCAGCTAACAGCGTAAATACTTTTAAACGTCAGCTTTTTAAATTATTGAATGACAAGGCGTATTACTCTGTCGATGAATACCTTAATTACAAATTTTGATACGACAATTTTGTACAATTTAATTTAATTTTCACAATTCTAATTTTGATGACATTTTTATTATTAAGAGATTTGATACTGTTAGAATTAATTTAATTTCGATAATTTTAAATTCTGCTGACTTTGTATTTTTTCATGAATTTTTGTACTATTTAAATTAATCTTAATTTGACAATTGTAATATTGCTGACATTGTATTTTTTTCTTTCTCGTGCGATTTTTGTACTATTTTACTTAATTTTTGACAAATTTCATTTGCTGATACTGTATTTTATGAGATTTTGTACTATTATAATTAATTTAAGTTTGATAATATTTACTTAAGCGACTCTTTAGCGTCACTATTTTGTATGCCTTTCGGCGGAACATGGGATGGACCAAACATTTTTATTGAACATCATTTGTACCCTGTGTTCACAAAATTAATAAATGAATTGAAAAAAAAAGTTTTTTTTTTTTGTTGGCCCACCATCGTCATTCATTACGTCATCAAACGTTTGTCGAATTTTCAACCTCTTGTACATAAGTGGGGACATTGATAATGCGTCTAAGGGCCCAATCAAAACAGTCAACACCAATTCGCAAAAAGTACAATTATTGTTTTAAATCTTACGTCTTTACCATCGTGTGCATTCAGTTGCGTGTATGTCATATGGGATGTCTACACCAGTGCGCTTTCATGTTCATCTTGCATCTTCGTCTGAAGCATGCGTGAAGCGCCATAGCGCATGCAATAGCGCATGCCTTAATAATAGTTCGACAAAAGTGCCCCCTAGCGCACGCTGATCCGTCTATTGTATGTCGACTGACGACTGACCAAGGCGCACCGGTGTAGACGATAAGCTGCATGCGTCTTACGGCAATCAATATTGCATGCGCTTGACGCAAGAGGAATTGAAAGTTGAAAGCGCAAGATGAACATGAAAGCGCACGGGTGTACACATACTATTATAAATATGAACAGTCTGATGATCTCACGAGTATCAGGATTAAGGCCCCTCGCCCACGGCGACTTTTTGTAGCGATGCTGTCTCGCATTTTGTAAACGCGCTTCTGCACCGCTACTATCGCTACAGAATCTGGGCGAAGGTACACATCCAGCGACAGTATCGCGGCTGTATCGATACATATGCGCGAAAGCATCGCTACAGAAAGTCGCCGTGGGCAAGGCCTCTAAGGAATTCATTTAATCGCATAGCTAATGATTTTCTTTGTAACCATCCACATTAATGTACGCTGGTAAAAATTTATAATTATGTATTAATATTCCAAGTAGTGAGAAAGCTTGGGCATAAGTAGGTAATGTAAGTAGGTAAGGCGTAATTTGAATCTAAACTTAATGATAACAATGTGCAAATAAACTAAGTTTTATTATAATTTTTAAATTTATACAGTAACTTTTCAATGTTTTTTAATGAATTATTACTTTGGTATTGTACGCGGGCTTTGAAGAGTTGAATCGAAATGTTACGTAAAATATGAATATTTGGGTGATTTCTAAAAACTCTAGGTTTTGTTTATCTTGGGCCTTATTTTCGTCGTACAACTTTTATTTGAGGAACAATTTTGACATTTTGACAGCTTCTGTAAGTATAGAAAATATGTCAAAAGACCATATTTCCTCAGATTAAAGTTATCTGCGTCTGGGATGTTTGCTGAAGCGCGCACTGATGGTTTCCAGGCCATCATGCGCAAAAAAGCAGATTCACTGCTGGCCCGTATACGGGGGAGCAACAACGGCATTCTGAACGCAATAGCTGTACGTTTTGACTGTCCCTATCAGAATCAGTGGGTCAAGTCTTGTGTAGGTGTGGCGAGTCATGGCAAATAGAAATGTAATTAAATGTGTACTATGTTAAGGTTTTTATGGGTCTATGCCACCTGAAATAAAGTTAATATTATTATTATCTGACGATTTAAAAATCGGCCCTTAATCCAAAAACTTTGTTCAGTCAAGAGATTTCTTGAAAATTGTTCCAAATAAAAATTTACAACAAAATGAAGCAAGAAAAACATAATTGTACTACTATAACCCACGGCCATTTCAATATTGTACAAAACAATATTTTTTTTGTTCCAATTAATTGTGACATGTTCAATTGGCTTTAATATGATTTGTTAAAGATACACATTTTGCAATTATGGAAGAACAAGTATTAACGTTTTCTAAATCAATATGGGTTTTAAAGAATTTAAATCAATATGTTTGATTTATTCATACAGCAAAATTATTTTTTCCGATCATAGATTTGTTTATACAAGCTTAGTTTTAGTATATACTAAACCTGAAACTAGTTTGTTCAGAATCACTAAAAGAATCGATTGACATATTTTTTACACCACATTATTTTTTTATTATTTTTTTCATTTTCAATTTTGTTTCAGTAGGTTCTGCCCATAACAGTTGACGGGAATAGACTCTTTGAGGTTTGAGATTGTCCGCTCGGTCAGTTTCCGTTTATTAGACAACGCCTGCATAGCACATCTCAGGCATTTGACACTTTACTAGGGAACTTAACGCGACATAAACTACGGTGTAACTTGGAGATTTATTAAAAAAAAACACATATTCAGGCAGTTGCGATGAAAATCTTGTTGGGGTGTCTCGGTTTTTGTATATACTAAAAATAACGTTGTATAAACAAAATAGTCGGACAATATTAATGCCACATTTTCAACAATTAAACACAATCCTTTCCCACTACTCTTACGCAAACAAAACGACAACATTTTCTAACACCCATTAACAACACATGGTAGCATCATGTCAGAGATTCAATCGTAACTCATTCTAGGAAGCGTTGCACTAAAATTATATTAACCGTTACGTCCTTACAGTTAAAAGACAACGTCATTCCCACAACGTTTTGTTATGGTCCAAATATTTTTATAGATGTGTCGCATTCTGATTTACTGAATCGTTGTTGAGTTGCTGTTGGATAGATTTGTTTAGGGATGTTAATACGAGTTTCTTTATTGGAGGATAGCATAAGCATTATAAGAATGAGAAGGGTTTAGGTTCACCACGCTACCCTGGTGTGGGGTAGCGGACTTCAATTTTACCCGAAGGGTAAAACGGGACCCTATTACTAAGACTCCGCTGTCTCATGAACCGTGATAGTTAGACAGTTGAAATTTTCATAGATGATGTATTTCTGTTAGGTAACAATAAATACTAAAAACAGAATAAAATAAATATTTAAGGGGGCTACCTTGCAACAAACGTGATTTTTTTGCCGTTTTAATAGATAACTAGCTTTTTCCCGCGGCCTCGCTCTCGTTAATTAAGCTTAAAACAACTCTTAACACACTACAAAAGTTTCTATAATAATATAATTCAATCGTGATTCGAAAGACACGTGGCGCCATCTATGAACTTTATTCTTGTTTTCCTCGGGAAATATACTTTTTTTCGGTATGAAAAGGTACCTATGTCCGTTTCTGTACACCTGACAACGTATATGCACAATTTCAGGATGATCGGTTCAGTGGTTTAGGCGTGAAAAAGTAACAAACAAACAAACTTACTTTCGCATTTAAAATATTTGTTAGGATGGTACGGAACCGGTTGAATTTTTTGATTCCGTAACTGGGCCGTTATTGACGAGACCTGGGGCCCAATTCTCCTAAAATAAATTGTTGCCAAATGCAATCGAACCACAACCGTCAGTCAGTTTTTGTTTTCGAAAACTTTCAAAATGATTGATTTTGTTTTTTGTGTCAAACAATTCGACAGCTTTTGAAGTTGAGAACTGTCTGATTGAACGGTTCGGCCTTGGTTCGGTTGTGATTTATTAAGATTTATTTTAGGAGAATTAGGCCCCTGAAAGGTCTCTAGCCAGGGAGGAAGAAAAATCTAGCCTGCTTAGCCTTTTCCCAACTATGTTGGGGTAAACTTCCAGTATAACCAGATGCGGCTGAATACCAGTATTTTACACGGAGCGACTGCCATCAGACCTCCGCAACCCAGTTACTGGGCAATCCTAAGCTTAGACCGACTGTCAGACTTTAGGGCTTCTAACTGTAACGACTGTCATAGGTATTCGTGTGACACCCGGGACTGACGGCTTAACGTGCCCAACACACATGCCACAAACACCCCTCGCACACCTCATTAACACTCACCCACACACCAATTCACCCTACACTCACCACATTAACTCAACGCAAAAATACATTCCAATTCATATCATATTATGTCCCTGTACTGTTTATTTTTATTATTAATTAACTAAATCAACTATATTAACTCAATTACCTATTAAGCATTTTTTCTTCTTTTTTGTTTTTCGCATGGAATGTCATTCCATTCTGCATCTGGAAAAGGGTGTTGTTAGCTGCGCTACAGTTTATACTTTTGCAACTATCATCGTTTTACTTGTTGTACTTACTCTTGTGTTATTGTTCCGTAATTAACTTTTTATTATTATTATATTATTTATCCGAGGCACGAAGAGGTCTCGATGTGTAATGAACGGTCACCCATCCACGGACTGGCCGCGGCAAGTGCAGCTTAACCTTGCAAATCGTATGCTCAGCTTCGCCAATCAGGCTTCAATAACCTCGTAAATTACTTCGACTCTAATATCAAGTAGTAGTTGAATTCAATAATACTGCAGAGCTGACAATACAGCTATCATAAAATCACACAGCGTGGGATCATGTGGTATTGAGCGTTGCCGTTGCTACGGGTGGATGTGTAGAGGGGAGGCTCAATAGAAACCCATTCGCAGACAAGTGCATCGCAACACCTGGGGCGTGCGATTATAGGCGAGGAGCTCGGGTAGTTGCGATTTAGTGTTAGTGATGTCTTTATCGTAAAAGTTGAGGTACTTTGTTCGTTGAAAGTTTCTGTAGTGTGTTGTGAATATTGAAATAAAATGTGTGAATTTTATTTTAATAATATCATGCACTAGCTTTTGCCCGTGGCTTCGCTCGCGTTAATTTATAGTTAAAAAAAAAAAAACTCTTAACACTACTAAAGTTTCTAAGCCAATTTTTGATACCTTGGGTTACATTATTGTAATTTATTTAAGGATCCCTAATTTTTTGATACTAAAATATAGCCTATAGCACTCAGGGATAACGTAGCTTCCTATTGGTGAAAGTGTTTTTGAAATCGGATGGGTAGTTTCGGAGATTACTTCCTACATACAAACAAACAAATTCTACCTCTTTATAATATTAGTATAGATGACATAGAAAGAGGAGTTTTTTAGGGTTCCGTAGCCAAAAAGGAATTCTTATAGTTTCACCATGTCCGTCCGTCTGTCCGTCCGCAGATTAGCTCAGAGACTCTTAGTACTAGAAAGCTATAATTTGACATGGATATAATATTAATCACGCCAACAAACTGGTACCTACAATAAAATCGTGAAAAAGATTTTTTCACAGCTAAGTAGGCTTTACAAGTTTACGAGTAATAGTCGCCCAAACGGAAAAGTAAAAACTTCGTACAAATTCCATTGAAAAATTACTAAGCCCTCTTCTTAGTCTGCATTATTGTGCAACTGCGGAACCCTATGCGCATGGCCCGACACGTACTTGGCCGGGTTTTTTTCTTTACTTTATTTAATTTATTTATTATATAGTAAAAGGTACATATTAAGGTCTATAATACAATAAAATGTCCAACAAAACCATATACCTGGTTTGTCTGTTGGATCGCAGATACTAATATTAAATGTAAGTACTTATTTAACAATTTAATGTAACTTTTATTACATTATAATACATAGTATTTATTTTTCATCATAATACATACTTTTAAGTGTAAAGTATCTTATCGTTGCTAAACGTTTTTTTTTTGTTTTTGAATCACTTAATAGCATGATGATTTTTACATATCAATTAAAGATGCCAAAAAACATCTATTGACACAATATTGAGTATACTTTCTTAATCAATCTTATTAGAGAGTCTCGTCGCTAATTATACAGGCTGTAAGGATAAACACCGCTATCCTTGAAACCAGTGGTTTGAATTCATTCATAGAACGTAAAATCAATGAAAAATAACAAACTTTTTTTTACAAAATTTTCTTTTTTCCACAAAAGCATTTCACCCTAAGCGCAACAAGCTACGGGAGCGGGCGCGGGGAACTCGCCTCGTGGCCCGACGCACGGCCCCGCACAGTTCGCTACCCCAGTCACGAGTGAGCTGTCTCGTTAGCGAGTGAGTGTAGGCCGCACCGCGCCGTAGCGCCGGCGCCGCCGCGCCGCTCATTTCTCGCGCGTATATTTTTTAAATTTTTTTTTTTGCTCTGTCCTTAATTCTTATGTTTAAGCCAACTACCCATGGTTTGAGTGACAACGGTATTTACCCTTACATGCTGTATAATTTGCAAGGTTAAGTTGCGCTTGCCGAGGTCTGTTCATGGATGGGTGACCATTCGTTACACATCGAGACCCGTCCATGTCTCGGAGAGCACGTTAAGCCGTCGGTCCTGGGTGTCATACGAATACTTATGGCAGTCGTTACGAATAGTGAGAAGACCAAAAGTCTGACAACCGGTCTAACTTTAGGATATCGGCATTGCCTAGTAACTGGGTTGCGGAGGTCTGATGGCAGTAAAATACTGTTATTCAGCCGCATCTGGTTAAATTGGAAGCTGATTCTAACATAATTGAGAAAAAGCTAGGCAGAACCAAATAGACTAATTGAGTTTGAAGTACATTTATCGATTACACATGACTCGAGTCTTATCGGCGACAATCAAAACATTGTTCTAACCGTAGAGGTTAGAACAATGTTTTGATGTCACTCAAATGTTCAACATTAAAATTAAAGATGAATCTTTGATGATTACCTCGTTGGTCTAGTGGTCGCAAATCACGACTCCTGAGTGTTATTGGGTTTTTCCGTATAGAATTTCTCAGTAGCAGCTCAGAGTTTGTATTTGTTCCATCCGGCAATAGGCTCGCCCCCTATTACATGTGACTTGAACATAACGCCGAAATGACGGTGTACCTCTGCCCAACCCTTCAGAGAATACAGGCATAACGTTACGTTAGGATGCATCTTCCTCTATCTGACACGTATCTGTAAACAAATCTCAGGGACACAAAAAAACTTACTACGTACACGCAATTCAAGCAAGCTTTGCGAACTTCACATTTCAGCCGGAGCAATGTTTTCACGGTAGCACGCCGATCGCCGGTAATCCTCCTGTTGCCTTCACAGCTCGCACGTGTAATCTGATCGTGACTTGTATAAAACAATTTGTTTAGACCGGTTTCCAATTTGCCTTGGCATGATAGGTTTTTTAAACGGATTTTGTAACCCCGGATTAGGTTTATAGATTGAAATTTAATCTGTAATAGATATCTGTGTTGATGGTATTGGAATATTGTGTTGGTTGTTTATGCTTTGTTTTTGGTTTAAAATTATTATTGGGAATAATATTTCTGTTGCTACTGTTATCGTTTGATGTAACCACAAAACCATCTGCTAGCTTGTGCATAGCCCGACTTGTTTGCAAACTGTTGTTTCTATTTACGTTTGCTTGAATAATGAAAAGGATTCAATATACAAAAAAAATCCTAACTAATATTATAAATGCGAAAGTAAGTTTGTTTGTTTGTTACCTTTTAACGCCTAAACCACAGAACCGATCATCCTGAAATTTGGCATATACGATGTCAGGTGGTATAATAATGAATAACCTTTGTTCTAAAAACAACCACTTTCCCCAAAATTCAAGAAATAGCTGTTTAAACATTACATAAAAATATGCTTAAATCTATCTATCCTTAGCTATGATCAGATGTGTTTACATTTTAGGTCATATTTGAGGTCACGAATTAAAAGCTCCATTTTCTGAATTCGTAACTAAATTAGAGGCGAAGAATTTTTGACACATGCTTTAATACCGTCTTCGGTGGTACTTTAAGTGGCCTGCGGATTAGTACCCCCTTTCCGACTAACCTTGTATGTACAGATTAAATACCTAACTAAATAATTATAATCTTTACACGAATAAAGTGTGTAGTCCACATGTCGTTGTAATAAAGTTCTCTAGCTCCTGCACGTGTCACGGTACGTTTGACGTGTCATCGAGCGATTGTAGACGCGCCTCGCTCCGTGCCGTTTACTTTATATTTTTCATAATAGAAATCTTATGACGTAGCTTGGAGTTTAGATTGGATTTCGCTCTTATTATTCCTATTATAAAACGATGTGTTTGCGATATAATTGCCCATTATCACAACGGGCAAGCCGAGTTGCCCAAAAATGTTGCCCAAAAACATTGACGTAGAAACACATGGACCAAATGTCGTACAAATTCACGAAAAAAGTGTCCTGAATTTACATACACTACCAGAACGCGCGTCATAATACACCGCAATATAAACTTAAAAATACCAACAAACTAATTTAAATCCTATGCCTAATTTAGCTTTTCACCATACGGAGATTGGACTGCACCCATTGATTGAAATTAGTCTTCGTTTTCGCGTTGCAGTCTACATTTTGTTCGAAAATTTTTGAGCGCTGATCCAAAGTCCATGTGTTTTTACATAAATACGCAATAATTAAGACTTTCTTCTGTATCATAGGTGCGTTTACAGACTGAAATCACACAGGCACAAACACCCAACCAGAGAAATAGTTTGTGGTCTTCTTCTATTCTCTCGTGTCAGCACAAGCTATACGAAAATAGCTCATGCTGTGGTGAAAAGATTAGCCAGTCAGCAAGGTTGGTAGCGGGGCTGACTGCCCAGGGTGCGCCGGACGTACTAAGTATCGTCACTCGTGGAAGCTCTTTTCATGCACCCATAGTTTGTAGTGTTTGGGATTCCTAGAAGATTATTATTTATCAGGTAAAAGGGACTGTTGGATCTATTCTTATTCTTTATTGTACACCAAAAAATACAGTATAAAGGACATGACCAGTAGGACTATTGGTGCTCGCCTAGGTATCAAAATCAATGTGCAGCGAAGATTGTTATATTTCTGCAATAATTGTACTCTATGCTTTACAGATGAAAAAAGTTTCAGGAGTCTGAAAGCTCAGAAAACTGAGAAAAAGTAAGATAAGAATAATACCTATACCCATAATAATTTAGATCTTAATTTTTAAATATAAGTGTAAAACCTGTAATCCCGCACATTCCTCCGAACCGGAAGGCAGGAACTGGTCATGTCCAGCAAACCATTGAGTGATAGAGAGAGATTGATGAATAGGGCTGAAGGCAAACTCGAGTGTACAACAGAACTGTCTTATTTATATCTAATTATCCTTCTTTACTGATCCATCTTTAGTTGTAATTCTTCTTTCGTGTCAGTATGAACTATACGAAAATAGCTCATGCTGTGATGAAAAGATTAGCCAGTCAGCAAGGTTGGTAGCGGGGCTGACAGCCCAGAGTGCGCCGGACGTACCTACTTAAGTATTATCACTCGTGGTGGCTCTTTTCATGCACCCCAAAATAGTTGTAATAAGGATTTCGTATTCTGAATACCTGTTTACCATAAGGCGGTACATTTTCTACATAACAACAAAATCTCACTGCCACCAAAATAAACCACAAAACCGCTACAGCCGATAAAGCAATCAAAAGTTAAATCTGATACTCCAAAGACATGATACTGTTCCAAATCAAAATTCAATTCCATTCATCATAAAGAAAAATAACCTAAAATATATATGTCGAGCTATTCAATTCAATTTCGATATAAATGAGTTCTGATTGGTTTATTTGAACGTCTATTAAGTATGAAAGCCAAACCTTACAGTTTCGAGAAAATTAATACCGTCAGTTATTTTAGCGAGCAGTCTTAGCCATGTACTTGTACATGTAAGGGTAACAATCGTACGGTATTTTGCCTATATGTTCCAATGTCTTGTATGTATGGGTGTCGGAGTGTAAGTGTGGAATCGGGATTTCCGAAGAGACACTGACTTTAACGGAGCTTGTTGTTGAGTACGATGCAAAAAGTTGCTATTGTAATTTTGATTTGAATACGGTTGTAAAATAATTGGTACTAAGTTTTTTTTTAGAAATACACCGTGGCTCCAAGGTTCCCGAAAAATTTTAACCACGCCTTTCTGATGGTACTTATTATGAGTCAAATGTATCAACAAAAGTCCAATTCAGACTTTTTTTTTCTGAGTAGAATAAATCAATTAACTTTAGTAAGTAGTAAGTACTTCCTTGTAAACATTGCTAAACAAATTGGTAAACAAACTATAGATTGAAATGGCAACATTTATAAATTATCGTGTGAGTGGATAAGAAACTACTTAGTTCACAACCCTCCCCGACAAATAATAGGTACTTAAGGCGGGCGGTGTATAGTATCACAAAAGTTGTCACGCCGCGTTATGGGACTTGTTACCATATACATTTTTCGAGTTGTCAATTTCTGTAAATAATTAATATTTCGAAAATTAAGCTTTATTCAGCAAACTATATCCTAGCTTTTCTTCTCCAATCAGGCGAATCGATGGTTAAATTCTTTCGGGTACCTCAGGCCCACGGTGTATAGGGCACGCCGCAACAGCGGCGGTAAGACCCATTATGGAGGAGTGGCTGGAGAGGCGGCATGGCGCCCTCAGCTTCCGCCTGACGCAGGTGCTCTCAGGACATGGATGTTTCGGGAAGTATCTGTGTCGTATAGGCCGTGAGCAGACGCCCGGATGTCACCACTGCGTCGACTGCCCTGAGGACACGGAGCTGCACACGCGCGACGATCTCCGGCCACCCTAGTGTGCGGCCTGCGGGTGACGGGTTAGGGGACCCATCGCCCGACCAGCAACAGGCCCGAGAAGGTGGCGTGCAATGTTCCGTGCGCGCCTCTCAGGAGGACGTGGGGCAAGGCCCCACAGAAGAAGAGGTCCGCCAGGGGCTGGCGGATCGAGGCCTGCCAGGGTCGAGGTGCATGCAGCTGCGAATCCAGCGACCCCAGCCAAGGGTCAGGAGAAGGAACACCGTGGGTTTTTAGCCGGTAAGAGTCCGGCATAACCCTTCGCCATCCCCGGGCAAAGGGTATCCCCACGAGGATTTTCCCACGATAAAAAAAAGCCCACGGTGTATAATTTACGTATATTTTATAAACCTAACAAAAGCCTGACAACAGGTCTGTCCTTTGGATACCGGCATTGCCCAGTAATTTGTTGCGGAGGTCTGATGGCACTCAGTTCTTGTTTACTGGTATGTAGCCACATCTGTTTAGATTGGAAGCCGAGCCCAACGTAATTGGGAAAAGGCTAGATGGAACAAATAATTAGATATAATCAGTAATATTATTGTTAGCTAATAACGCAATATACTGGAAACTGATGCTATGTGTACTATGTGCAAATTATTCTAACAACAAATTAAACGGATAACAAACAGATTACATGCATAATTATAAGCAAACTTTCATGTTTACTAATTAATTCAATATAAACATAACTTGATAATAATATTATTATAATCCTTAAAAGCCAGGTTGTATATTTCTGTTTTCCCAAAATTCGCTTTACGCTTTTGTTTTATTATTTGTGTTGTTAAACTTTGTTATGTAAAATATGTTAAAATTTGAGATTTTTGAGTTTTATTACGGCCTGTTTGTTGAAAGTAAAATTGGGAGCTGCACGCGCACAGCGTCATGAAAAGGTTAAACGTTTAAATATTTATTCTAATTTATATTTAAACATAAACCTCTTTTCTATATGACACCATGAAAATAGTTGTTGACTTGAATCTCAAAAATTAAGGTGCCACTAGTCATATAAAACTTTAACTTGTTATCGGTAGCGGGTAGCGCTGGGAAATATTAACAAAAGAGGGTGGTCGTCGATATGGATCAACCTACCCGATGTTATAAAGACGGTGGTTATTCGACGAAGCGAGAGCATTCTGTGTTCATCAGCTGGAGAAGTCTGACCTTTTATATATTGTGACTAGCTTGTCCTTATTTTATGATCTTGTAATAATTGTGTAAAGTATTATATTGTGATCTTGTTAATATTACTAACACTAACCCAAATACAAGTACTCTCAGTGGTGGAGAGTCTATGTTGGTTTTATTTACTACATTTACATTGCTCGCAATCCTGACATACCGATATTAGCTATAACTGTAATGATAGAATCACCCCTGAACGATTTCATTGTTGTGTCTTTTAGAAACTTGAAGCTCTCTGTGTATTCTCATATTTTGGGCAAATAAATGGTCTTGTATCTGGTAGAAGGTCGAAGTATAACTTCTATCGCGCGTATATGAGTACACGCACCGCGTTTTTTTAAACAGAACTACACGTTACACTTTGTCTGGCAGCCACATTTACAATTATTATTAAACCAAAAAACCAATAAATTCAAAAACCTAAATAAACACCCAGCAATTTCTCAACAATCCGAACTTCTTATCTCCCAACCACATGATATAAACAAGTATCTACTAGACGGCTTTGTTAAGGAAGTTAGCAAGTACATTGTGATTAAATTCCTTGCGGCTAGCAAGACAACGAGTAGTTTTACATGCTGTCTTGTTCGGCTCCCTTTACAAGAAACTCTGTCGATAGGGTTAAAATGATTTTTAGTTACTAAGTTTTGGTTGGAGAAAGTTTTTGTTTTAATCAAATGTTCACGTTTGTTAAGTCTTGTGTTTACTACGTTTTGGGTATTTCTAGCCTATTGGGAAATTGCCTATTTTATAAACAGAGATAGGATGAGTAACAGAGAAGTAAAATTATAGTACCTACACAAAAAGTCGTCAGATAAGCATTAGGAAAATACAGAAATGTGTAAAAAACACCTTTTTGCAGGGCGGGCGTTTTTGGGGGGTGTTTTATAATTATGTAAAATTGAAGTTCAAAAAGAACCAAGTAATTTTAGTCTATTTTGAATTAATGAGTTTTGAAGTTGAAGCTTTAAAAACATATTTTTATCTTCCGGCTCCATCATCAGACCAGCTGAATGGTACCATGTTATTGCATTGTCACCAAGTTACGTAGGTATGCCAAATTTCAGCTCAATCGGATTCCAGCAAGTGCTTGAAAAATGGATCACAAGTTTTGAACCGGAAATACGATACGAACGGAGCGAGTTAAATAGAAGCTTCTCAAAGGAAAGGATGCACTATAAGATTGACCGCACGAGGGTCATTTTCGGTCTGGAGACACACTTTAGTCTCAAGGCACAAAACTGTGTCTAGACATAAACAGTTCAGTGTGAAGTCAGCCTATAAATTAGAAATAATATTTAACAAGTGAAGAGTCCACTGTAATAATGCTGAATGTCCGTTTTACTTTGTTTTAAGATATTTGCTTTTTAAGTTTATAAACGGTGAAAGAAAACTCAGATTTAAAGATGAACACATATGACGCTGAGCGTTCTAGCCGTGTATCCGATTTTTAAAAACGTATTTATATCGGGATTGTAAGCGATAATGCTGAGTTTGTAAACGAGATTACGAACTGCATATATCAAGTGTCCGAATGACATACTTAGAATCAAATAAACTTTGGACATTCATCATTATTGCAGTGGACCCTTCAAGTGAGAGAATCTATTGGAGGGGCTCGTTGCTAATAAACAACCACGTGGATCATATGATTTGCAAGGTTAAGCTGCACTTACTGCGACCAGTCCGTGGATGGGTGATCAATCGTTACACATCGAGACCCCTCCGTGCATCGGAGAGCATGTTAAACCGCCGGTCCCGGGTGTTATATGAATACACTAGCTTTCGCCCGCAGCTTCGCTTGCGTGAAATTTTGAACCCGTTAAGTGACGATTTTCCATACAAACTTTCATCCCCTATTTAACTCCCTTAGGGGTTGAATTTCAAAAAATCCCTTATTAGTGGATGCCTACGTTACAAAAGGAACCTACTGTGAAAATTTCAAGTTTCTAACCCCAGCGGTTTAGGCTGTGCGGTGATAGATCAGTCAGTCAGTCAGCTTCTCCTTTTATATTTATAGATATGACAGTCGTTACGGGTAGTCAGGAGCCTGAAAGTCTGACAACCGGTCTAACCTTAGGATATCGGCATTGCCCAGTAACTGGGTTGCCGTGGTCTGATAGCAGTCACTCCGTACAAAATACTGGTATTCAGCCGCATCTGGGGGCCTACTCCCTAACTGTGCGTCATGAGTGACGGCGCACGGGCTTAGTGCGGATTGCGGAGCGGCTTTACCGTGGCTTTACCGTCGATACCTGGCCTTAGTGCACGCGGGAAAGTTGACGCGTACGCGCTTGTGTTTATTTTACTTTGCTTTTAATAATGTCGATATCAAAATTCAAACGTTTCGAACATTTATTTAATGCGCCGTTCATTCCGCCTGCGCGGTGCGCCGTCACACAGGACACACACAAGTCCGTCAACAAAGTTAGTCGCCCGTCCGAAAGTAGCCCGAAACAGGAGTGATCAAAACAAGTGTCAAGTTCAACTTTTCGGACGGACAAAAACACATCGGTAGTAGAGACAACTGTCAAATCGTGTTGTCATTCATTCTTAGTTCGGGCCCCGAAATAATCGTATGTCCGTAGGTGATAGGGAGTAGGTAACGCTCGTAAGTAAGGCTGAAACCACGGACTTCGTACTTAGAGAGTAGACCCCCTGTTAAGACTAGAAGCTGACAGGAACATATTTAGGAAAATGCTAGACTAGAACTCAATGTACCTGTTTCAAGGAACTCTCATTATATTCACACATATTAATATTACCAATCAAAGAATCCGAATATTAACACCGAGAATTCCTGCGAAACCACACATGGAGCCTAGTTATTAAATCCCTGTTAAAATAGGCGTATGTGTGTGTATTCACAGCTCTGTGTGAATCTATGAGAGATCAAAGGGCAAATTTTAATGAAGCCTAGCGCCGCTTTATTGTAATATCTAGGCGATAACTTCACCATCCATAGGTATAGTTTACTTGTGTGATTAGTTAAAAACTTCATTTTGGAAATTGAAATATTTATACACCAGAAATGGTAGAATATATTTATATGACTTCAATTTTTTTAACACTTATTGTAATATAATATCCAGATCTACTCTTCTTTCTATTATTGGACATATAGAAAGAAGAAGGGGGAAAATGATTGGTCACTTACCTGCGACACGACGGCTTCATAACTAACATCATAGAAGGCAAATTACAAGCAAAGAGAAAGCCAGGTAGACCAATAAGTAAGTAGGTACACAGACCAATTGCAGGAAAATACAGAAGTGATAACATACAGAGAAATGAAAGAATTGGCTCTGGATAGAGAAAGATGGAGATTGCTACACCGACAAGTGACCAGCACTTAATTTTTAGATGAATTGTAATATATTTTAACGAATAAATTGAAATATCTTTCTTTCTATACCGACAGCAATATTAAGCAATACAGAAACATGCAATCATCAAGGTGTTATATGTATATCTATTACAGCTACACACACGTTTCAAAGCCAATTAACTGTCATGGTATTATTTGCTAAAAGGAACAGGAAACAGGAAAAACTGGTTATTTTGGTTAGCGTCTTGTGTGTTCTGTAAAAACACTAACCACATAGTGGAAATCCTTGTAGATGTAGAGCAACACTTCAATTGAGCATGGACAAGGTTGCTTAAAAGAATTTCCTACAATAATTCAATGAAACTTTACCGGACCAGTTGAACTCATTACTACACGATCGGTAGCTGCGGTTGCGCCTACTAGCCTAAAACGAATTTCTTTCCAAAAAAACGTCTCAAAAATAGTTGTGTCTCCTTTTTTGACCAAGACTAAACAAGGCAAGTCATCTAAACAGTAACTTGCTAACCACAAACGACCTTAATATTCCATCTCACGGATGGCATCCTACAAATTATGATAGCACTACACGAAATTTGCCCCGTTCAAGCCGTAGCTCAATATTCATGAACAGTGCGGTCGACGATCAATTTCCATCTTCCGATTTACACGTATCGATGTAATTAAATACGAATCGATGATCTGATCAGCGAATAGTAGTTGCGATTAATCACTCGATATTGTTAGAGTTAGTATCGATAATAGTACGTTTTATTGGCTGCAAGTGTTTTGGATATTTCGTGCCTTGATTGATGAATGGGGAAAGCAAATTATAAGCGTTTGTGAAGGAAGTTTATACTGTGGCCTATTTCTAAATTGTGATCCTAGCCAACTTGGTCTGCCTACCCTTTTTCCAACTATGTTTGGTTCAGCTTCTAGTCTAAGCAGGGGGTCTACTCCCTAAGCACGAAGTCCGTAGTTTCGGCCTTAGTTACGAGCGTTTCCTACTTCCTATCACCTACGGACATGCGATTATTTCGGGGCCCGAACTAAGAATGAATGACAACACGACTTGACAGTTATCCCTACTATCGATGTGTTTTTGCCCGCCCGAAAAGTTGAACTTGACACTTGTTTTGTTCACTCCTACGTTTCGGGCAACTTTCGGACTGGTGACTAAATTCGTTGACGGACTTAGAGAGTAGGCCCTCAGATGCGGCTGAATACCAGTATTTTACACGGAGCGACTGTCATCAGACCTCCGCAACCCAGTTACTGGGCAATACTAATATTCTAAGGTTAGACTGGTTGTAATACTTTCGGGCTTCCAACCAACCGTAACGACTGTCTTAGGTAGGTATTCGTTTGACACCCGGGACCGACGGATTAAACTCTCAATCGCCGTAATTATAGACACAATAGAATAAGACAATTAAGTGTCGTCCTGGGACGACGGGCGGTACGCAACCGGTTCACGTACTCTCCGAGGTACGGAGAAGCCTCGATGAGTAACGAACGGTCACGAATCCACGGACTTACCGCGGCAAGTGTAGCTTAACCTGGCAAATCTTAAATGATCCGCGCGGTTTAGCCACTTTAATCCTGGCCAACTTACTGGCTTTAAAAATAGGACTACTTCGGGAAGAGGAATCGACGTGCCACCGCCGCCGCGCCGTCACGTAAACATTGGCTCCGCGTTTAAAATTCATAAAAAATATTCACACCAGTTTTTATAGTATTACATTCAGTGAAAAGTGAAGAATAACCATTAAACTCTAAGTACCAACGTTATTAGGAATAATTTTATTTAAATTTTGTGTTAAACAAAACTTTTCAAAATCTATAAAACATAAAACTACTTATCATAAAAGTGATAGTGAAAACAATCAAAAAGGTGAAACATTAAAATCAGTGTCGTAAAGTCTAAATAACATACAACAAAAGTGTTAAAATATTGATAAAAACTGCATAATTATTCATCGTTAGCAAAACATTCGTTCGAAAAAAGTGTGAATCATCGTACGCGCGCAAATCAGTGCAGTGTCCCGATACATTACCATAAATGGGCATCACTCGCTACCGAGCAATGAGTACAAATAGAGAACAGAAACTACAGATACGCAATTTCACTTAACTTATTTAAAGCTCTCGAGGCTAAGCGGCTAAGACGTCTGCTACATGTGTTGAACACCGACTGCAAGGCAAGTTCAAACCCCCGCCGCAAACGAGTCCACTTTTTGTAATTTTCTATGCATTTCATAACATAATTGGACTAATTGAGATATAAAATAATATAATATTACAACAAAATTATAGATAAAATTGTTGTTAACAAATTTCAAGTTCTATATAAGAGAAATGGAGGAAATAAATAACATAACCCTAAGAAAACGGCAAATAAGGCAAAAATCGCACTCTATAGAGTCTTTACACAACAATAACTCTTTGAACTCAACTCTATCAGAAAATATTTTGACAAAAAGTCTAGATATATCAACAATGTACACCTATCATATTGAGGACATGAAATCAGAAACAATACAACTTAAGAAATCACTTGAGATCACACAAAATGAACTAGACAACACACTAATGGAAAACAACGAATTCAAAAAAAAGATTATCGAACTGAACCAAGAAATAAAACTTCTGAAACAGTTATGTCAAAGTCCTATAAGTTCACTCCATAAAAAAATTACGATTAGCAGCAAAAAAAGCGCAAAACGTCGACTTACAGATAGTTTTACAGACAGTCCAGTCTGTTTGACCGATTCTGTTGCAATGACCACCACCACCACACATACTGAATCTGTGTTAAAAGAACCGCACTGTAACCAAAATGAAGAGGTACTACAACATAAAGGGACGAATATACCTGAACCACGTGAGACAAACCAACCTAAAAAAGAAGAACTCCAAGAGCAGATTTCAGACGAATTACGATCATATCGCGCAAATACCAACATCCAAACACAACAGACTTCAAAGCCCAATATCGACATGCAGAAAATTAATAAACGAGCGTTCGTATTTGGAGGACAGCAGTGCTCTAGACTCACAAAACACCTCACTAAGTCAAGACTACGCAACCCTTACGTCAACTACCAGTTTATATCCTTTGTTAAGCCTTACGCTAACACCGAAGAGATACTAAATAGTGCTAAGTTATTTGATATTACTGAACATGATCGGATTATAATATTTATAGGACAGCATGACTCAAACCCATTTAAAATTCAATCAGAACTATGTGCTTTTCTTAAATTCTATAAATCAATTGTTCTAGTTGTAAGAGTACATAAAAATCAGTGCCTAAATGAATATAAATTGAATAGCATGCTGAATATGATTTGTAAACAGTATTCTAACTGTAAATTTATAAATATTGACTATGAAAACTCATTTAATATGCTTTACGACTTATGTTATACTATCAATTCTGTCCTAGATCAAATCGATTATAACAGCTATTTTTTACCTAAACCTGCAAACTGTTGCTACGAAAATGTTAGAAGGCGCAAAACGGATGCTGCTAAAACAGACCCAACGGTAATTTCTCGGAAAAACCTTACGAAAAACCAAAGCACCCAAACGGAAGTTATTTCGTCGCACGAGAATGTTATAAAAAGTCCATTTTTTCGTGGCCAACAACCCTAACATACAGCACTATAGAGTACTACATCAAAATATAAATGGATTACTCAGTAAGCGTCACTTGTTAGAAATTCATTTATCTGAGCTTGTAAACAAAAATAAAGAACCTGACGTAATATGTATCACTGAAACTTTTATACAAAGAGGTCATGAACAGATGTTTATCTTATCCGGTTACCAAATAGCATCAAGCTACTGTAGACTACCTAAAAACAAAAAAAAACGCGGAGGTGTATGCATTTTTATAAAGCGAGGTTTGCAATATAAACAGGTCACATCTACAAATGGGATATCTATAGATAAGCATTTCGAATGCTGTGCGATTGAACTTACGTCCCAAAAAATGTTCATTATCTGTTTATATCGTACACCGGATTCAAATTGCTTCCTTTTCCTCGACAAACTAGAAGCCTTACTACACAAATTTACCCACAGGTACAGGAATAAAAAAATTGTTTTAGCGGGCGACTTAAACATAAACACGCTAGATATAAAAAACAAAGAAACTACCAGATTAGTGGATCTTGCAAAAAACTTTAACTTACATCTGCACATAAACGAACCGACGCGCCAAAAATCTTGTATTGATCACATTATAAGCAATATTCATGACGCTACGGGCGAATTGCTACACTTACACATTTCTGATCATAACACTGCTCAACTCCTTAATATTCCTACAGTCACTAAAGAAGTACCTTTGGTGGAATATTTCATTTTGAAAAGAGACTATAAAATAGAATATTTAAAAAAGTATAAGAAATGTTTGTCTAGCCTCTCATTTAGCGACGTCTACAGTGAAAATGATTTTCAATCTGCGTTTCGTAATTTTCACGACACCATATCGCTATTTTATAAACTGTGCTTCCCAAAATTACGATTAAAAATTTCCAACAAAGCTCGTATTCCTAAATGGATAACCAAAGGTTTAAAAGTCAGTAGCAAAACGAAGCGTTCCTTGAGATACAATTACTATAGGAACAAATGTAGCTTTACTAGGTCTAAATATAAAAGCTACTCAACACTCTTTCGCAATTGTATATATCAATCCATAAAAAACCGTAACTTTGAAATTATTTCCAACTCGAAAAATGTATGTAAGACATCATGGCAGTTAATAAAAAATGAATCAGAGATTGGTAAGCAGCTAGAATTTATAAATAGCATTATAAAGGGATGTACTACCATAGACAGCGCACAAGCTATTGCGGAAGCTTTTAATGAATATCTTATTACCTCAACAAATTCCTGCAATGAGGTACGCAATACTTGCAAGACAAGTCTATGCAACAGTATTTTTCTTCATCCATTTACCGTTAATGAAACTAAAAATATTATTATGTCTCTGAATAACACGAACGCGGAAGGTTATGATGAAATTGCCACAAAAATTTTAAAAGCTTGCTCGACAGAAATAACCCCCGTACTAACACACCTGATCAATCAATCATTCTTAGAAGGTGAATTTCCCGACTCACTAAAATTATCCATTGTCAAGCCTCTTTACAAAAAAGGGGATAGGTCAAATCTAACCAACTACAGACCTATAACACTTATACCAATCCTCTCCAAAATACTTGAATCAGCGATGCATGACCGCCTAACAAGTTTCATTAATAAACATCATATACTAAGAAATGAACAATACGGGTTTCAAAAAGGTAAATCCACGACGGCAGCATGTTTTAATCTTGTTAGTAATGTAGTTGAAAACTTAGATGCTGGTGAACTAGTAACAGTAGTCTTCTTCGATATGTCGAAAGCATTCGACTGCGTATCTCATGAACTACTGTTACAAAAGCTTGAAATAAACGGTATCCGAGGACAAGTATTGAAATGGATAGAAAAATACTTAGAACATAGAGAACAATGCGTGGAGGTTATAAATATCAACCAACACAAAGAGTTACAAGCTTATAGATCAACATTCCTAACTAATAACTTTGGTGTCCCACAGGGCAGTGTACTGGGTCCACTTTTGTTCCTAATGTACATTAATGACCTTCCCGACGTAACAAAAAACCCTCTTATTTTATTCGCTGACGACATATCCTTAATTATGACATGTAAAAAGAACTATGACATTGAAAAATATACTCTTGAGATAAATAATACAGTGAAATCTATTATAGAATGGCTTAACACAAATAATTTACAAGTTAATTTAACAAAAACCAACTTTATTCAATTTAGCACTTACAATAGAATCCACAAGGAACTAAAACTAAGTTATAATGATGACCATCTAAAAGAAGTAAATGAAACGACATTTTTAGGAATTACTCTAGATAGGTATCTTAACTGGAAAGCACACATTGATAAAGTCTGTAACAAAATTAATAGGTTTGTTTATGTATTGTACAAATTACGCAAAACTTCAACACACAATACGGTGCTGGCAGCATACCATGGTCACGTGTCATCTGTTTTAAACTACGGATTAATACTATGGGGAAACTCCACGGATGTGCAAAAAGCTTTCCTTGCCCAAAAGAAATCCGTCAGGGCGATCGCTGGCATCCCACCATGGGAATCATGCAAGCCATTATTTAAAAAATACCGTATACTCACCATAGCCTGTATGTACATTTTCGAAGCAGCAAAGTTTGTTAAATTAAATGCTCACTTATTTAAAACAGCAAAAGATACGTTTCCAAGGAATACGAGAAACTCGGACAGAATTGTATTAGCAAAAATACCTAACACAACAATGTACTTAAAAAATTGTTATGCCATGTGTGGTCGGGTGTACAATAATATTCCCGACGAAATAAAAAAAATGCGTATTGGTAAGTTTCGTACCAGACTCAAACTTTGGCTTATAGAAAAGTCGTTTTATTCTATATCGGAATTTACAGGTAATACCTAAATGATAAATTGATAACTAATACCTATATAATGTAACTATTGATTTCTATTATTTTAACATTAATATTGTTTGTGTTAAATTTATTATAATGTATTGATTTGACATTTTACTCTAAATAATTAATTACTTTTAAATATTGCAATAATTGATATTAATTCTAATAATGTTGAATGAGTCTATTAATATTGTCAAGAATTTGCATGTCGCGTTGCGGCAAAATGTATTTGGGTCTATATTTTACTCCATCTGTAATGTACCTACATTTTACGCAAATAAAATTCTATTCTATTCTATTCTATAAGAGTTTTATTAAATTTCAATGCACTATTTGAAACTAGTTCTTCGTTCGCCACACCTAAAGGAGTCTACACACCAAACCCGCCGACCCGCCGACACAGCTCGCGGTTTGATGTCGCCGTCTTTATTTCAAAAGAATCATATCGGCGACTTGTACCCGCGCGTGTCGCCCGGCGACTTGTGTCAACATGTCGGCGGCATGTCTGCGACTTGCGTACGCGCTCATTTGCCCGCCGACACTCGAGCTGTTACTAAAAAAGTTAGTTAAAAAGTGACTGATTTCGTGCCGCCGACAAAGTTTTATTATTTGAAAGAGATGTGAAGTCGCCGACTAACCCGCCGACAAAAAAGACGACGACTCATGTCGGCGGGTCGGCGGATTTGGTGTGTGAACTGCATAACGCAGGGCGCGAGTGGGAATGAATACAACTCACGCAGGCCGACGACACAACCTGCTCCCGCCCCTCGATCGGTGTGGCAAACGCTTTATAAATTCTATAGAGAGATTTATCACCAAGGTTTCAAATTAAAGTGACGTAGGATGATAAAAAAGGCAATCTCTTTTCTTTCGTCACAGTAAACCTACACAATTATGTCCAATCAATTTGTTATTAACTCTTAATTACTTGGGTTGAGAAGTGTCACTTTGAGCGGTGGCAGTTAACCCGTAACCTATAATTTTATTGTGATTGAGACTATTTAGAAGTCACGATTTATATTCCGAGTTGTCCCCCGATTGAAATCTTTTTCGATAACACGACGTCTTACGTAGGCGGTTCAAAGCGACGCGAATTGCGAAGCGATCCGATGCGGTGACATGCGAATTTAATGCGATGCGGTGCGAAGTGGCGGCTTTGTCCTACGAGCTCGGGAACCACCCGCCGCGCGCCACCGTCATTCAGTAGCACTGTACGGCACCGCATCCAGTTCGCACGAAAATATCAAGCCAATTGATCGAGTTCGCTTCGCTTCGCGCCGCGCCGCGCCGCACCGCACTCCGCGTGCGTTTGGTCACGTAGGCCACTTCAATAGGTATCGACTGTTTGTTGTTTTCGCGTCGCGCCGCGCCGCTTCGTGTCGCTTCTAGATCGCTCACGTAGGATGTCGCGTAAGTCAGTCGTCGATTGATTAGGTTGATTATGTCAACTTCAACTTCAAAACTCATTTATTCAAAATAGACTAGAATTGCTGAGTTATTTTTGAACGTCTATGTAACAAAAGATAGACCCAAAAACGCCCGCTCTTCTCTGACGTCACTGTCGTTTTGTGTACGAAAAAAATAGACAACAAACCGAATCGAAAAAGTTCAGAATCAGTGGGCTGGTTAGCGGATAAAACGTTAGTTTAGATCTAAAATTAGTGAAATGAAATTGTTTATTCTGCAAGTTGGATATTTAAAAATCACTTTTACACGTCGGTTTGTTTTTTAAAGCAAGATGTCGTCGGCGTTTCCTATCTGACTACATCTGAGAAGAAAGGCTGAAACAAACTCAGGAGTCACAGTCTCTTTTGAAGTCCAGACATATTTTCTGTTGCAAAAAATTGTGTGAGGACAATGCAGTGCAATGCCTGGACTGGCCTTTTGAGAAATGTTCCAGAGCAGTTTGAGAGGACCTGGGGCCTAATTCTCCTAAAATAAATTGTTGCCAAACGCAATCGAACCACAACCGTCAGTCAGTTTTTGTTTTCGAAAACTTTCAAAATGATTGATTTTGTTTTTTGTGTCAAACAATAAGACAGCTTTTGAAATTGAGAACTGTCTGAATGAACGGTTCGGCCTTGGTTCGGTTGTGATTTTTCAAGATTTATTTTAGGAGAATTGGGCCCCTGTACCAACAGATGGCACGCATGCATCAGGCATCGTGTAGCTCAACCCTATCTTAGGGAGCTCAACCTTAGTATTCTGTTAAACTAAAAGTAGAGACCAGTTTTACTACTTTTGACTTAAAATTCAATTATAAATGATTCAACATCAAAATTGTCGTTTTTACAAATTAATTAAATACCTACTATATCATGGATAAAATGTAATTATATCTTTTAAGGTGAAAGATACGGGCTGTTCCCAGCACTTTTCCCGCTAGATGGCGCTGAAATCATTATTTTGAGTTTATTTCGTTTTATGTGAAATCTGAGCATTACTAAGTTGTAGAAGTAGTGTTCGCGACACCTGGTCATTACCTTTTAATGAACTTGATCATAACAATGCCTCAAAATCCACCCAATTTGACACAGAATCCCATAATAACATCTGTCATTGAATTTACACACTTTTACACACACATAGACGTATTCCCTACGTTTACAAAGTTTACCACTAGATGGTGTGTATTTAAAAAAGGGCTAAAATATTTTGTAGAAATACTCTAAATAGGGGTAAGCAGAACGACACCTACGATAAATTAAAACTAGTACTATTTTAGGAAAATAAAAGTTATATTTTAAGGCGTAAAACATTTAATTGATTAATAAAAAAAGGAAATAAATAATGTCAAATATACACAGTAAAATATAGTTTTATTTTATTACCTAAGTTTTTAGTAAAACAAAAATCTAAATCTTTATTGAGTTCAATAAGGTATTATTTCACCTTTTATAGTAAATACAAATTAAAAGCTTTATACAATGATTATGTAGATTCTAAACAAACTACTACAAAAAAAATTCAATTGAACAAACATTATTTCTTCTTGTCTTGAAACCACTGCTTCACAGGTGCTACAAAGAAAAATAACTTTACTTAGTATATTTGTAAAAAATAACTTTACGTATATTAGTACCAGCGTCACCATCATTGATTTTGAAGTTAGATTTCGGTGAGGTTGGCGGTGTTCGATTTAGCGGCATATTGGGCGTTCAAATGCACCAAAAGCAAAATAAAGCAACAATGAATGCGGATTTTTCTTTAATTAAGCAATGTTGCAAGCAGCAATTTGTGCAAGTATTAATTATAATATTTCAGAAATTTCTCCAATTTTTTCGTAAAAAAATCTCAGATTTTTCTGGTATTTTAGCAGCATAATAAAAAACATTCCAAAAAGTAATGTGTTTTGCGGAGGTTTGAACTTGATAGTCACACGATCACGTTCACTTACAGTCCGGCCCATGTGTCATCGGACCAAGTCGTCGTTACTAAGAGAGTTGAAAATAGCGTTCTATTTAATAAAAATAGGTACTGTAGCTGCAGGTGTAAAGCTTGTCCTTGCATTCACTTTCAAGGACACTTGGCCCGGCGCACGCTAACACGATTTTTTATAACAACTTGTCTTGATTTGCTGTTGATAATTTTGATAATATTGTTAATTGTGTGTTGTAATTGTTTCAATATTTTATCACTGAGATGGTAATCACTAATTAATTGATCGTTTCACTGATAGTTTACACAATATTTTGCACAATTTTTTTTGAATTTAAAACACGGAACGTTCAAAAATACGTCTGCTCGCGACGGCATCTCGGCGGGGGGCTATATGCTTACAAAGTATTCTTTACCTGGTAAAAACATACCCCAAGATTGCTTTTTCACGAAATTTAATGTTGTGGTTACTTTGGTGACTTACTGAATAATTTAATTCATGGTTGACCATAAAATATACATAATGACAACATCGACACGTAGGTTAGGTACGTAATTAGTATTGTAACGAGATTGCAGCGTCTAAAACCCAACTCACGGGCCAACTTGCTGTTTCTAATACTTACCGTCGAAATATACCTAGGTAATTTTATTTTACAATAAAATTGCGTATTTTGAATAATTAATAAAATTATTTACCTACCAATAATAAATTGCAATAATTATATTCAATTGAAATCAATTACATAAGTACCTACTAGACATATTGCAATTAGAATAAATTAAAATTGCATACAAAATATAACACGCAACAAATTCCGCGCGCAAATCCTAGTGCATCAACATTACGTTCAACAAATTGAAAATGTACATGCATTCGAATCATAGTCAAATTAGCTGGCAACGCAGCCGCCGTCAAGGTTACAGAAGACCGGCAACGCTGCATATTTTAATATCTATTTACAATATCGCCTGCACGCCATCTATCGCTTACAATTTTAAACTATAACAAACATGGCGCTTAGTTTGCTTGTCAAAACAAACCCACACATGTAAAGAAGTGTCAAATTTTGTCTGAATTTCATGATTGTTTTTCTCAGTAATTAGTGTAAGTTATTTCCTAAAGAGTGAATTCGCGAGCACATTTGATTGTAGAAAAGTGATAAAATGATTCGTTTTAAACAAAGAGTGTCTATTTTTAGCGTATAATCCCTACAAACATTGTATGGACGGTCCATCGGTACATGCACCTTAAACTAGAGTATTCAAAGAATCTCATCTGAAATAACGTACGACATTTTTAAGACCGTAGTCGCATCGTCGTATCGTGAGGTGTAAAGGCCTCGGTATTACACAGTAGTTGCTATTTCCAATTTTCCCATAGTTTTTGCGATCAAATGTTTCTGAGTAAGTTGTTTTTGCGCAACCACTCTAACACTATAGGACAATTATTTTTAAATATGATACCGGTTTCCACAATTGTCCAAAGCGGATTTGAAGAGTATTATAACTTTCGTGAGACTCATTCATATTTATGATTACTTACTTACGGTTTACTCACGTGCATTTTTCGGAGTTCGACTCGCGTGAGTGAGTGATCAGCTCATGATTAAGGACTCCATTTGGGCCTGAAATGAGTCGGACTATCCCGAAACATGCACGGTGTGAACCCTAACTAATCATAAAAATGGATATGAAGAGATTTTTTAAATTCACTTGAACTTTATATTTTTTTTTACGCAAAACTTTGTCACTCTGTTAACGATGTCATCATTTTTATTTAGCATGTGTCATTTAAAAAGAAACAAATCAACATTGATGAAGGTGATTGGACTATAGTATTAAATGGCTTGGAATCGTTTTCTTCAGATTTATCAGGTAAATGTAGATCCATTTTTCTTTTCATTTCATTATACACTGAAAAATCTGTTTTGTTATAAGTAACACAATATTACGATATTAGTTTCATATGAAAGTGACTACTTAAATAACTTGTGGTACAAGTAACCAAATCAATAAGCTACCAATAAACAAGCGGTTTACTAATTATAATCAAACTTTGTTTGCTAGTACCTAAGCACAATTTGGCAATATATGAAATTCCTTAACTAGTTTAATGTCCTTTTTTTCAGTGTAATAGACAGCATTTTGACTAAATAAATGCGTTTCCGTCAACCAGCCATAAAATAGAGTCGGTAAATACTAAAAAAAAGAAACGAAAAAACGCTTACTGTACAAGCGCACTTGTCTATCAATGTAGAAAACACGGCAACACTACTATTTTGGTTTTAACACTCTCCTTGCCGACAATATACAAGTTTAGTTTTAGTATATACTAAACCTGAAGCTAGTTTGTTTAGAATCACTAGGAGAATCGATTGACATATTTTTTACACAACTTTTTTTTTTCATAAATTTTAATTTTGTTTCAGTAGTTTTCTACCCATAACAGTTGATGGGAATAGACACCTTGAGGCTTGAGATGGTCCTCTCGGTCAGTTTCCGTGTATTAGACAATCCCTGCATAGCACATCTCAGGCATTTCACACTTTTTTAGGGAACTTATCGCGACATAAACTAAGGTGTAACTTGGAGATTTACTAAAAAAAAAACTCATATTCAGGCAGTTCTAATGAAAATCTTGTTGGGGTGTCTCGGTTTTCGTATAAAGTAAAAATAAGATTGTATAAAACTGTTTAAGTTCAGGAGGCCATGGAGGTCGCCGGCGGGTCCCAAATTTTCTGCTTGTGAACGCCGTGAGTCAAAAGTCAAAATTATTACGAGAGGCCGTGGGAACAGCCGGCGGTTCCAAAAAAATTCTTTCAGGACGCCGTCGACACAGAGCTCGCCCCTCTCGTCGCGGGCGCAACACTACGCGGCGCGGTGCAGCGCTAGTTCGACTCGCGACCTCGCCGCGTGATCAGCTCATGATTAAGGACTCCGTTTGGGTCCGAAACTAGTCGGGCAATCCCGAAAAATGCACGTGAGTAAACCGTAACTAATCATAAATACCATAATTAGTACTTAAGAAATGATGAAATGAAATGATATTTATTTCTGTAAATAAATCTGTTACAGATACTTTTACAAGTCAATGTAATGTTTTTTTTTAAGGCACCGGTATTTCCTATCTGACTAGCTCTGAGAAGAAAAACCGAAACAAACTCAGAGGTCAACGTCTCTTTTAAAGTCCAGACATTGTAGTATAAAACTATGCAGTGTAAGTGTAACAATGTAGGGCAACATCTGGAATGGCCTTTTGAGGAAAGAGCCATAGCAGGTTTGAGTTGACCTGTCCTAACTGACGGCACGCATGCATCAGCCATCGTGTAGCTCAACCTTATTATCGGGAGCTCAACGACCCGACGCACGACGACACCAATCAGCCGGACATTTGCGTAGGTCACAAAAATACTCAAAACTGGCCAAACAATTTCATAAAATTCGTGTATAAAAACTAGCCTACATGGTACTCACATTCACAATTAATTGAAATATAAAATAATAAAAAAAAAAAACAAGCGACATATTAATAATAATAGTCGACAAAATGTCAAACAAAAATATAAAAATAATTCAATAATAAATTATCAATAAATAATTTAGAATGTCAAAAAAATAAAAATAGTAATTTCAATGATATCAATGATGTATGTGATAAGAGCGAGCGGCTCAATTCCAAGCATTTTTGTCGTCCATATAATCTTGAACTTTATAGAAACCCTTAGAACAAAGTTTCTTCTTTACCAAGGACTTAAATTTATTGAGACTTAAGTCTTGAATGTTGCTTGGAATCTTGTTGTAGAAACGTATACTTTGGCACCTAAATGAGTTACTAATTTTTTGGAGCCTAGTCATTGGTAAGTATTTGCTTATCCCGAATTCTCAAATCAGAAACCGGAGGTAAGTGTATTCCTTCTGTTTTATTTCTGCTTGTGTACAATAAAGTATATCCATCTGATTCTTAAAACTACGTTCGATGGTAAGTAATAGAACCTAACTCATGAAGTAAAATAAAGATTTTTGGCAAAAGTTTATCAGTAACATTGTCAGAACTTCACTGAATTTACGGCCATACTCAGCCAAGTGCAGCATTCAGTAAGATCAGCACTGCAGAACTACTTCCAACATTAAATGAGATATGCAAGGAAAAACTTAGACGTACAAATGTCTCCGTTGCAAATAGAATAATTGAATTTATAGTAGTTCTAGAATTTCATATGGCAACTCTGACCTGGCAAGACTCCAGGTATTGTGGGCCCAACTTCCTAATTGAAAGTTTCCCGCTTGTGCGAAATGTGAACTGTGTTAGACATGATATATCATTGTTTTATTAAATTAGGATGATTCATTATTGTTATGATTCGACTGATTTATTGGAGTTTTCTGAGCTGTTTGTTCTAATTTGGCAGGTTTTAATAGATTGGAATTGTTGGAACTATCTGTCTTAGTATTGAAGCTGATCGTAATTGAATTATCAGTTCTTTGAATATTATCATTATTAGCTAGTACAATCAATCATAGTGAACCAAGAAAACAGTATAGTGTATTTCGAAAATATTACAAAAGTAGTAAGCAGCAGTGAAAAAACAATGTAATCTATACTATTAATAAAACTCAAAGTGCACTTTGTCTGTACATTAAATATTTTTCTAAAATTTCGATTGATTGGTACTATATTATCGATACAGAAAAGAAAACATTTTTTTTTGGAATTATTGTATGTCTGTCTGTCTGCCCGGGCATCACTTAAAATCCCGTGAAAGGATTTTGATGGGACTTTCGTTGCGTAAAGAGCGACGATTATGCTGGTACATATACCATCACGCTATTGTTCATAGGAGCCGTGCAGTGGAACATTATTTCCACATACTGCGATGTATAATCACGTAAAATTCCGGAGATGAATTTTGATGTGACTTTCACTGATGTGTTGCATAAAGAGCTGCGCTTTTGTCTATTATTGTAATATATTGAGTACATATACATTATTTAGTTGCTGCGACACAATATATTGTTTTTGGACTTGCACGTGGACGGAGTCGCGGGCACTGCTAGTGTTAAAGAAAATGCGCAAGTTATACACGATTTAAATTGGTTCACTAGACGGAGACAATACTTTTACCATTCTGACATCATATCTTTAAAAAATTCATAGTGACTTGACATCACTGTAGGTACGATACCCGTTTCAAGTGACACGGACAGAAAATGACTCCTCAACAAACTTTGAAGGCGTGTATCTCCTCTATTTTTTCATCGATTTTATTTATTTTTCACATCTGTGTTCTTTTGGTACCTACTTTCTATGAAATAACTCTAAATTGTCGTACATTTTTAATAGTAGTAAGAAATTCATACCGATAAAGCTAAGCATCCACCAGAGCTGTGCTAAGCTGCGTAGCGAGGAATGTGTTTTGTAAGCACCAATAGAATCACTTCATTTACCTAGCTTCGCTCTGCGCAGCTCTGGTGGATATGGGCTTAGCGGAGCGAGGTTTTTGTTCATACAAAACAACCGAGAAATGCGAGCGAGGGATGTATTACGAGGAATGTGTTGCTAGGATTGTGTGCGAGGATATGAAAATATGCGCCTACCAGTCAGTCAATAGATGGTGTTTGGAAGAGGTAGATGATCATTTGTACACATTAACACATTACACATTCCTCGCACAGCTCTGGTGGAAAGGGTCACACCGTTTCACATCCTCGCTACACATTTTCGCACCGCATATTTTCCTCGCACAGCTCTGGTGGATGTACAGCCTAAGACTTATATTCTCTACTAGCTGTGCCCGATACTCCGTCCGCGTGGAAATCGGAAAACAACATTGTGTCGTAGCAACTAATTGTACATAATTATGTACTCAATTTATAATAATAATAGACAAAAGTGGCCCACCAGGGTAATATTATCTTTTGAACCATTTCTTCGAGTAGAGTTTCAGCTCATCTTGATTGACCACTAAGGTTATACCATAATACTGCGTTGAATCCCCACTGGAAGCAGACGTATTGCTTAATTCTACACATTTCCTTGCTAAAATGGATTATTATTGTATAAATTGTTATTTATTGTGAATTAATATGTTACAAGTTGTTTACATATAAATAAGAAAAATAAACCGTTAATATTTATGAAATACACGGCGTTGACAGGCTTTTTATAATACATACAACAATGACCAAAATTAAAAATAAATAAAAACAATGCAAAAAAACTAAATACAAAAAGCTAATTTGAAATCTGAGATTCGAAAGCAGAACACATCCGTAAACATCTCTCACTACAACAACTTCTTATGCTGACTTTTGACAAACTTTCTGTAAGTTTTGATCATATTCTTAGGAAACATCTGCTCAGTTCCTATTGTAAGTAGCGCGATAATACATATCTAACGTATTGAATTTATCCGCGGATGTGGAAATATGATAATGATGAAAAGTAATGTTCCGCTGCTTGACTCCTATGAACAATAGCGTGATGGTATATGTACCAATATAAGCACAGCTCTTTAAGTAATACTTCAGCGAAAGTCTCATCAAAATCCATCCACCGGGTTTTAAATATTGTACCGCTGCTCGACTCCTATGAAAAATAGCGTGATGTACTAGAAAAATCTTCGCCATTTACGCAATACATCAGCGAAAGTCCCATTAAAATCCGTCCACGGGATTTTACGTGATGCCCGGACAGAGGGACAGACAGACAGACACACATACATTCCAAAAAATAATGTTTTGGGTTCTGTATCGATAGTATAGCAATCGAAATTTTGAAAAAATATTTAATGTACAGACAAAGTGCACTTTGAGTTTTATTAATAGTATAGATAATAATATAGGTAAGGGCAATCTATTTCTGTTCGAACCTTTGTTTTTGTTATACTTGTTGAGAGTTTAAGTTACCTTGGCATACAATCAATATTGAAACTGGATAAGTAATTTCTGGACTCATCAAACCGAATATACAAAAACAAGTTTTTTATCGGAAATAGATGTACAAGTACTTTGGAAACATTATGAATTTAGTTGCACGATTCTAGTAAGTTGATTCTATGGAGAAGAGCCGGCAAGAAACTCTATGGACACTCTTTTAAAACTAAAAATATCATCTACAATCTGTCTTGCTACAATATTGTGGTAAGAGTTGTGTGAAAACAATATGTGAAATCCACGTTTTTTAAATCCAGATTTCACATAAAGGGCGTAAACGAAATCGTGATTCCTTAAAACCACATGATCTACTACTGGTGTACTGATAAATGATAAATGATATTTATTTATCAGTAGATTGGCCCCGCACGGGATATAGCTCTAAACCATCTAATAAAACAACAGTAAAAAAAGTTTTTTTTTTGCAAAAAATATTTTTTATTTGAGTGAACATTACGATGCCAAGCATAAATTAATGAAAGCACGGCTACACTACACGGCTAGCGGGTACGACTAACGCGATATCGCTCTTTGCAGTCAGATAACTCGAGGCTCTAAAATGGCTCTGAAATAGAAAACCAAGTTTATTTTTGTTTTTTTCAGTTGTATTTCAGAAATACCCATTTAGGGTTAATCTATGTCACCAGTAGATCACGCGGTTTGAAGGAATTACACGAATTCATTCACACACTGAATAATATTAAAAAAAAACACTTTGTCGCCTTTGACCCCAGTCGCACCTGATTATAAGCGCAGACAGGGTCTAAGATGGAGCACACGAATCAAAGTAACAGAGATATAAAGAGATTCCTCTATACCCCTCTGGCTCTCACATACACACGACGGAACACAGTAAACTACTTGGCGCCGGACTTGAATGTGAGGGTGATAGCTAGCCAGGCGGCCCGTATAGATCCTACCACCAAGCGTGCTCTATTTTGTTGAATTTTACAACACGCGTCTATTCTCAGGGTTCTGTGAAGAAGTTTTATATTGTAGCCCATCCTCATAAGGAGAGAGCAGTAAATAATCTAAAACAGAGAACTAAGACCTGAAGGCGAGACGAGCGGAGCAGAGATGTGTTTTAAAAAACCAATAGAATTTCGTTATTCACACATCTCATCTCCACTCAGCTTAAGTGGATACCACTGAGCGGAGATGTATCATATTTGTATGGCGCGATGGAGGCGTACGGGGAGCTGTTCCTCGCTAAGATTGAGGTGGGCCGCGGTACAAGGCGGAGATGTGAGCTCTGCCTCGCAAGCTGACGACGACGCGCAGCGGAGACGAGATGTGTGCGGCGTGCAGTGAGCAGTATCACACTTCTCATGACGACTTAATAGCGACATGACAGACGTCTACCTTTCGTATCAGATCGCACTAGACTGTGCGTTTAGTCACACATAGTCAGCGCACATCTCCACTACAGTCTAGCCAGTACGCATCTCCGCACAGTGTCAATGGATACACCCTAGCTGAAAAACATCTCTTCTCGTCTCCACTTCGGACATCTCCGCACATATCCGCTTTGGTGGAGTCCAAGACTAAACAATACCGAAAATCTTTCCAGACCCTTCGTTCCATTCTACGTCATATATCTACGCCCCCCAGGTGGTCCCTGTCATATCCAAAGAGTACACTAATAACTTCAGTCCAATGTTTGCCAAACATGCCAAAAATTGCATTACAAACAAGCCAACATGTTAGCGGATTGTCAATTAACATAAAATTTATCAACTGCTACTGAGCTTTGGAAACTGGTAAAATTATTTTTGGAGTGTTGTAAATAAGGCGATTAATATTTTTTGTGTAAACATTTTTGTATTTATGGGTATTGGTAAATCTTCGTGTCAGCACGAGCTATACGAAAATAGCTCATGCTGTGGTGCAAAGATTAGTCAGTCAGCAATGTTGGTAGCGGGGCTGACTGCCCAGGGTGCACCGGACGTACTTAAGTATCGTCACTCGTGGAGGCTCCTTTCATGCATCCCATTGGTAAAATTGGTAAATAAGATTTCTTGTCATAATCATTATACAGGGTGTAAATGAATTGATGTAATTCCTTCAAACCGCATGATCTACTGGTGACACGGAGACAAACCCATAATGGGTATTTTTCGAAATCAACCAAAAAAAAAAAATTATTTTTTTTTCCGAGTCATTTTAGAGCCCCAAATTAACTGATTGCATAGAGCAATATCGCGTTAGACATGTCTGCCAGCCTTGTTTAACTGCTTGCATGCATTAATGCGTAATTGTGTAGCAAAGGAAGGTTCAAGAAAAAAAAAACAGTACATTTTTTTGCTTATTATTTACTGTTTCCTTATTAGGTGGTTTGGATATCATCAATCAACAGCGCATGAAAAAAAAAAGATTTTTTCATTTTCATTTTTAATCAAGCTAAATCCCGTGCGGGGCCCTACACCGATAGTTGATCATGGTGTAGTTTTAAGGAATTACACGATTTCTTTTACCTGCTGTAGATACGTGGTGTGTTATTATCAGTGATCGAAAAAGGGTGACCTAATTTACCTAAACTTCAAAGAACAGAGACAAAAACTGGAGATTTCCTTACGACAACATTTTTTTTTGGGAGAATTTTCTCGGAGATTGTCTTTCATATGTTTTCATAAAATAAAAGACAATCTCCTTTTTTGAAAACAATAAACAATCTCTTTTTTAAAAACAATGAAAAACGTGTCATCTGATTTTGTGACAATTTTGGGAAACAAAAATAGGAAACGAATTTAATTGTTTTCTGTACTATTAACATTGATATTAAATGTAGATACTTTAGTGATGTCCCGAAACCCGGAATAATTTTCACGAAAAAAAATGTTGTCGTAAGGAAGTCTCCAGTTTTTGTCTCTGTTCTTTGAAGTTTAGGTAAATTAGCTCACCCTTTTCCGATCACTGGTTATTATACAAGGTTAGTCGGAAAGGGGGTACTAATCCGAAGCCCACTTATAGTATCGCTGATGACTGTTTGAAAGCAAGTGTTAAAATTTCAAAATTCGATAATTTTTTTTCCAAATAAAATGATTTTTATTTTAGTTTTTTCAAAAATTCTTCATCCTTGCTTTAGTTACAAATTCAGAAAATGGTGCTTCTAATTCATGACCCGAAATATGACCTAAAATGTAAACATAGCTGATCATAACTGGGGATAGATAGATTTTAGAGTTTTTTTTTTGAGATTTTTGAACAACTGTTTCTCTTAAACTATTGAGTCTTGGGAAAAGTTGTAGGACAAAAGTTATTCATTATTATGTGTACTTTAACACCCTTTCGGCTTAGTACCCCCTTTCTGACTAACCTCGTATAATATCAAACGTGATTGGTATTGAAAAGTTTAGAGATCGAATTATAGTCCGGTCAAATTAGACATTTCAAAGTGCAAAAATTCGCATAGAGCTGAAAATTGGTACGAATGTTCGGAACACCATTATAAATGAAATGTAAAAAGTCCCCATCGATCCCACACTTGCAAAAAAAAAAATTCAAGGTCAAAGTTCGCAAATATGGGTTTTTTGCGTTTTTTAGCCAAACGGTAAGTTTTATGATAAAAATAGGTCAAACAAAAATTGTAGATTATGCAATTATCTATAAGAATTGTCTACAATTTTTCTCCTAAACGTCGCCGTTTCTGAGATACAGGGTGTTAACGAAATCGTGTAATTCCTTCAAACCGCGTGATCTACTGGTGACACAAATTAACCGTAAATGTGAATTTTCGAAATCCAACCAAAAAATAATTCAAAAAACATTTTTGGTTTTCAATTTTTGATTCTTTTTATAGCCTTGAGTTATCTGACTGCAAGGAGCGATATCGCGTTAGTCGTTCCTGCCAGCCGTGTCGCCGTACATTCATTCATTTATGCGTGGCATCGAAATGTTCACAAAAATAAAATTATTCGTTTGCAAAAAAAAAAACTTTTTTTTTTACTGAATCCTTATGAGGTGGTTTAGATACGATCGCTAACAAGCCGCATAAAAAAAATATATTTATTTTTTTAATCAAGCTAAATCCCGTGCGGGGCCTGTCTACACCAGTAGTAGATCATGTGGTTTTAAGGAATTACACGAATTCGTTAACACCCTGTATAGTGGTTGAAAAAGTTGTATTCTTCATAATATGCGTTTCCACGCCACCTGAAAGATAGTGTACTTGGCGCGTTTTTTTAACGTGGTTTTCCCGATAGGCCTATCCCACAATCTATTGTGATCCTGTTTAATTCAATACTATTTCAAAATATATAAAAACTGGTACTATTGGAAATGATGAAAGCCGTGTGAATTCTTAAAACTTAGGTCAAATTATCCGTCTCATTCATAATCATCTGATAATTCTGCTTCCTCTTCTTCTTGTTCGTCTTCTTGTACTTCTTCTTCTGCTTGTTCTTCTTCTTTCTGCTGGGTGTAAGTAAATTGTTCTAACAGCGATGCATCAGATTTCTCCTCATTGATATTGTACGAATCCTCTTCTGATGGTGATTCAACATTGGAGCACGACTGACCTTGACAACTGGTACATCTTTCAGGTGGCGTGGAAACGCATATTATGAAGAATACAACTTTTTCAACCACTATATCTCAGAAACGGTGACGTTTAGGAGAAAAATTGTAGACAATTCTTATAGATAGTTGCATAATCTACAATTTTTGTCCAATCTATTTTTATCATAAAACTTACCTTTTGGCTAAAAAACGCAAAAAACCCAAATTTGCGAACTTTGACCTTGAATAATTTTTTTTGCAAGTGTGGGGTCGATGGGGACTTTTTACATTTAATTTTTAATGGTGTTCCGAACATTCGTACCAATTTTCAGCTCTATGCGAATTTCTGTTAACCTACCCCTACTTTTTGAGCTAACTTGACCGGACTATTAGCTTAATAAATAGTTAATGATAGTTTGGTGAAATATCCCCTAAGAAAAATAAAATAGTATTTTATTTTGTTAGTATTTTGGTCAAATTAACAAATGACGAGCGTTCGTTCGAGTTTGTTGGCTTGATGTTTACGTATCATGAAAATAACATTTCGCTCGTTCCATAAACAACTTGACACCTATTTCTAAAGCCACAGTTGCGTAGAAAGCTGCTCAAAGTGGAAATATAGTCGTAGTAGGAATTAATTAAGTAATTCTAGTAACATGTACCATGAAAATACACGTATTAATTGGTGAAATAGGTCATACAGTAGGTTTATTACTTTAGTAATAGATTGTATAACGCGTTTAGTAATTCCTATGAATATTGATGAAGGTGGAGATTGGTTTGTTGTATGTCATAAGCGTCTTGATGATATATCTCGCTAAGGGTGACTGTGGAACTATCAAGACAATGGTTTTTAACCGACTTCAAAAAAAGGAGGAGGTTCTCAATTCGGTCGGTATTTTTTTTATTTATGTAGGCACACCGATTACTCCGAGGTTTCTAGTCCGATTAGTATGATTCTTTTTTGTTCGATGCATATACTTGCCATTTGGTCCCATAAAAATTTCATCCAATTTGGTTCAGTACTGTTTATTTTGTGAGCATTTTTTTGGTTACTGCTACGTGGATGATGTAATTATTTTTATGTATGTTCGGGCATAATTCCGTCATGTAAAGACGGATTTGCAAAATTCTTTTTTTGTTTGAAAGAGTATTCTTCCGGAATGGTCTCATTTTAATTTGGTGAAGATCTGATACCCTCGGAGATTGACAATGGAACTCTACAGTGGATAACAGCAAATTACCCGGGATTGCTGTAATTGCACGTTTGTGTATTGTTTATACCACTAAAAATATAAAAATAAATAACTTTAAAAAAAAAGTAAAAACAGACTTCAAAAAAAAAAGAGTAAAATAATTACCATGTTATAAAACTAACAGTTTCAGAAGTCGGTGCCTTCAATTATAGTATAAAATTGCTCCGACATCTAAAACTGTTAGTTTTATAATATGGTAATTATTTTACTCTTTTTTTATGTCGATTTTTACTTTTTTTTTAAACTGTTGTATGTTATATGTCTGATGTTCCTATCTGGTAAAAATGCTGTACCACTCTAATGTAACCGTTCCGCCAAGCCTTTTCCCAACTATATTGGCTGAATACCAGTATTGTACACGGAGCGACTGCCATCAGACCTCCGCAACCCAGTTGTTCGGCAATCCCGTTATCGTAAGATTATCAGTTTTCAGACTTTCGGGTTTCTGATTACCTGTAAGAAAGAAAGAAAGAAAAAGTATTTATTTTTCCGCCCCAAATGGACGCACACGCTTAAAATTAGAAATACCAAATTACAAATTAAAAACTTATTACTATATAATCTAACAAATAATAACCTGGTAACCCGGACACAAAAAAAAAAAAAAATCAGACGACGACAATCTGTGAAACTTAATTAAGTACCTACCGGACACACCTACAACACGCCATGCCACGTGACGTCAATATAGCCTGCTCATAGGCCACATTTCATCTCGTAAAGCCACGTTTCGTCGTTTGACCAATGAACATTTTTGGGGTGGCGTCGGGTGTTATAAAGCGTGCCTTTAAATGGATAAACCAAAATTAAAATTAAAAATCTATGGACAAACCTTAGAATAAGTACTGTCATATAACCTATATAAATAACTACTGTCATAGGTACGTTTTAGCGTGCTCTTCGAGACACGGAGGGGTCTCGATGAATAACGAAATTCTCTACTTAATATTACTACATAAGTCAAATAATATGAGTCATTTTATCAAGGAAATGTATAAAAATAAGCAAAATATTTGCTTCCAGCATTCAACACACTATTATGCTTTTATGCACATTAAGCAATCAAGATGAACTAAAACTGTACTTGAAGTAGTGGTTCAAAAGGTACTAGCGCCTTAGTGGACCACTTTTGTCTAATCTTATAGTGGAGTGTAAAGGTCATGGCACATTATAACGGTACCGCAACTGCACAGCTGCAGCACGGCGTCGCCTCGAATTTAGGCTACGGCTAGCCGCTAGCGCGCTAACTACGCGTCGTCCGCGAGGTGCAAGCTCGCAGGTCCGCGCGCTGGCCGCGTGGTGCAAGCTTGCTGTCACCGCAAACACAGTAGCTATATGGCATTTGTGATTGAACGCCTACACTTACACACGCCTAGGACTTGCACGTTTTCATAACGACGTTGTTTCGCTGGCGACTCGGAGTCGGCACACAGTAAGCACGCGGTCCGCTCGCTTGCAGAGCGCAGGCTGCGAGTCGAGTTATATATGGTAGCGGCAAGCGTGCTGACTGCCCGCCGTTGGCTTTTTCATATTGACATTATAAAATATATTATACGAGCCACGATTTAATGCTCTAATTTGAATGACAAGTTAATTGATGGGTTGGAGCGGTGCCGTTGCGGTGCCGGTATACCCTTATGGTGCTCCCACACTGCTGTTAACAATGTTTACAAACATTAGTTAACATTTTGTAAAGAAACATAATTTAAAAAAATCTATTAAAATATTATCTAAAATCTATTAATAGGTAGATTACGTTTATTATTATCCGATATTTTTATCTTTTTCTTACATTTTTAGTCAATGTATTAATGTTAGAAAATGTTTGCAAACATTTTTAACTCCAGTGTGGGAGCACCATTAGTATGGTCTACGTAAGTACTTTTGTTTTGTATCTTTTATTAAGTAAATGTTTAGTCATTCTATAGTCTGATTGATTTGAAGAGGCATTCCATTTAGTACATCAATTTGAATCACACTAATATTACTAGGAATACTATTGGTGTGAGACGTGGAAATACAAATTCTAGTATTGATATCTTTAATTTCATCGTTTGTTGTTACAATATGGCGAAAAGCGACTTTGACCAAGCGATCGGACGCAAGAGCGACCGCCTTGTTCTGAATTCCATGGACTAGTTAGAAATACTTATTGATTGCAGACTGCCATAACGGGTGACAAAAAAAACTTTATGGAATAAATTGGTGTCATCCACTAAATTAAATTGCAGATATCTTAAGAATTAAGAAGCCGTCAAATCAGCTTAAATTTTGAGACATAATGAAGTTAGGGGCCGTCCATTAATCACGTGAGGCTCGAAAGGGGGGGAGGGGATTTGGAAAAAATCACGAAATATCACAAGGGGGAAGGGGGGGGGTGTAGTAAGATATCACGTGTATTTATTTTTTCGTCAAACGCGCGATTTCTAAACCGAAAAGCGAAAATTTTTATGCAAGTCAAAAACAACCTGCAACCTTTCTGTCTACACATTTTTATCATGGTTCTTAATTTCAGAACAAAATTAGATTATACTTTATGCCTATATTTAAAGATAATATTTTGAGAATTTTAAGATTATTTTTAGGTACTAAAAATACACGTGATTTTGGGTGTGGGACGGTAGTCTTAAACCTCACCATGTATCACCAAGGGGGAGGGTGGGTTAAAAATGTTAAAAAAACATCACGTGATTAATGGACGGCCCCTTTACAAAATTGATTCGAAGAAATAAAGCTTCGGATTTGATCGCCAATTCCCTGTAACTTAATGTAAACATTGTTAAATTATCTTTGTTTTTTTTGTACATACGTGCATACCTATTTCGATATATTTATTTTTAATTGACTGATAGAAATATCATTATTTAGATTTCTGTGGCATTTACCACTACAGTAGTGTATAGAATTATAAACAAATAAATAGAAATTCTCCATAGCATTGCTTTTCTCAATCGACACAATTCTACTAAATAATTTAGGACATATCCCACCACACATTCCCCTCTCACTAACCAAGATCAAAAGACCCTCTAAAGCCATCACCAAGCCACCGCCCAGGACGTCCCGGAATGCTAAACAGCCCCGACATGCATTTACTCTTCTTATTTCTAGATCACACACAATAGGACACATCCATACTCCGGCACAAAGGCAACAGATGCAAGCCTAAGCACTAAGCATCAAGGTCGCCTGCTCGGACACGCGACAGAGCTAACAATAGTGCCGACTGTCGCACGTTTTCCAACATTCTTGCTATTTATAAAGTAAGAATATTTTGTCAAAGAGTAGTGTGTAGAAGTGATGTGGATTTGTATTAATATTGATAGAAGAAAGAAAGAAAAAAAAATATTCGCTCCAACATAACGCACAAAAATAAAATAAAACTGTACACAAAACCAAAAAAGAAATTATTGGCGAAAAATATGCGTCACATCTACGCAAAACGGCCATCGCTCAGCATAATGCTCTGACTCACGTACGAGACAGAGCCACAGCGCTGGTTTTCAGCGCCGGCGTTGACATGATGACGTCCACCAGTGCAGCATGTAAAAAGATGTAAATAAATTCAAATTAAGAAAAAAAAACGCAAGAAATAAGGAATAAACTAAAACTGTTTATAATATAATATTTAAATATGGCAAATAATATAATAATAATATGATAGATTACAGTTCTCAAAGGGGCCTCTACGCGTTGGACCGGACATCTTCCGCACGGAAGATGAGCCGTGAATAAAAAGAGATACAATAATATGATGTAATGTATTAATAAGGGTAGGGTGGGAGTTTGGTTGTTATGTTTTAGTAGATATTACAAATTCAAGAAACCAGTAGCACTCCAAATAATCTCATAATTAGAGTGCGTTCTACAAAAGAAGTCCTTTCCGCGCTATGTTGGCAACACTGAATTGTCTTTAAAACGCACTCTAATTACTTGAGCACTGTATAAAGTGACATCTACAAAATTATTTCTGACTACCTTCCACTTCTGACCTCATATTTCACAAAAAACGTTGCATCACATTAAGATTTCTCCAGTATCATAAGTGCGTTTACAGACACAAATCTGTTACAGAAGTTGAAATCAAAATTTGCGGTTATGTTTTGATCAAAATAACGCTTTTCGTATTTTCTTGATATGGGACTGCTGCCAGATATGCTCATGTGAATTTACCTGCAGCGTCAGTGCAACTGCAACTTGATTGGCGCATCATGAAATTACGTGAATTAGTAGCCTACTGCAACTGAACCAAAGATGTCGTTATAATTTCAATGATAGCTTGAAATGAATTGCGTGACGTGCGTCGGTCACTCATCCCATCTTCTATTGGAAGTATTTCTGGCAATTCTATCCAACGTTATACTCATTACGTTTTGTCGCTTCTGCTTCATAATCTATGTCGCGACAACACAAAACCGTTCACAAATCAGTCTCCATGTATCGACAAAGAAATGCCTTTTAACCGTTATTTATATCGTTATTTATATGGAATTATAAAGCTATTTCAGTTTCAGATGTTCCTGTGTTTACAGTCAACGGAACGATTAGTTTCTTTATTTACATTGGATTGTTTCGTTGGAACTGTTATGGTGGTATAATTGGAGCTTCTGTGTACAAGGAATGTGTTGGATTCGATTGATTTATTTATAGGTTTTATTTCCTTTTCGTTTCGAGATGAAAGTATTCTTTGCGGCCATGAACTTGTACTACAGTTCATACATAAGTCTTGCTAAAAGGATAAGATTTTTTTCAATTACAAGTAACATAATATCACGCCTGTATTTCCCAAAGGGTTGGGCAGATGTGTAAAGTACACTCTCATTTCGAGGTTATTGTATAAGTCTCATGTAATAGGGAGCGAGCCTATTGCCATCAACCGGGCTCAAATCTAGACTCCAGGCTGCTACTGAGAAATTCCACATGGGAAACCCAATAACACTGCCCGACTTAGGGATCAAACCAAGGATCTCATGCTAATACTGCGCGAGGCAGTACAATACTTACTGCCATTAATTCGACCACCCGTATAAGTGTCGTCGGTCAATAAGAGATTATAATTGTCATTAAGAAAATGGGCACTACCCTCTTTGTGCCTGCTGATAGCCGCATGCTGTGATCACCAATCCACCGTCCAAACGTGATGATTATTGCAGTATCCTCTATGATCATTCATTGTAATAGTCTATTGATGCAATAAAGCTGATCAAAAAATATATTTTGAACTGTTGCAAGAATCGACTAGGTGAATCAATGCACAGAAGGCAGACATTCTTCTGCAGAATCATTAAATTCTTATAAAGTTAATACAGTTAATAATATAGCTAAGACCTAAGACAGTAGCGAAGAGCGCGCACGTAGTAGGTATCTTGTTATCCAATTAATTAAAGAATATAGATATGCTTCTATTTTATTATGTTCTATTAGTTATACCTAGTAACCCTGTAAAGTTTCGTTGATTTGAAGTAACAATATCTAACTTTTGAAACATTAATATATTAGAATTGCTTTTGTACTCTTCATTCCTATGCTTAGAACAACACAGTCGACATCTCAAACGACGTCAACCGCGTTGCTTTGGGGGTTACCATACCATGATCTGTTATAGCAGGAATGTTTTAATATTATTACGAGAGTGGGAAAGAGATGGCGCTAGAGAGCTGTCTAGCGCTGTCACTTTCCCACTCTCGTAATAATATTAAAACATTCCTGCTATAACAGATCATGGTAACCCCCATGTTCCTTTGTAACCAAGTAAGTAATATGTTTTATTATATTGTACTAGAGGTTTTTTGAGGCTTCGCCCGCGTGGATATCGTTGATTTTTCGGGATGAAAGTAGCTTATGTCTCTCTTCTCCAGGTTCCAGACTATCTCTGTACCAAGTTTCAACAAAATCGGTTCAGTAGTTTAGAAGCCTCGCCCATGGCGACTTTTTGTAGCGATGCTATCGCGCATGTGTATCGATACAGCCGCGATGCTGTCGCTGGCTGTGTACCTTCGCCCAGATTCTGTAGCGATAGTAGTAGTAGATTCAGTAGCGATGCTGTCGCGCGTTTACAAAACGCGCGACAGCATCGCTACAAAATGTCGCGGTGGTCGAGGGGCCTTGGTCGTGATGATGATAAGACAGACAGAGTGACTTTCGCGTTTATAATATTAGTAAGGGTTTCTGTGTGTTGTTCTGTCTAGCCTTTTCGCAATTATGTTGGGGCCAGCTTCCAGTCTAACCGCAGATGCAGCTGAATACTTCGTAAATCGTATGATCCACGCGGTTGGTAATCCACGGACCTCACTTTATGTATACAAGGTTAGTCAGAAAGGGGGTACTAATCCAAAAAAGTGTTAAAGTACACATAACAATGAGTAACTTTTGTTCTACAACTTTTCCCAAAAGTCAATAGTTAAAGAGAAACAGTTGTTCAAAAATCTCAAAAAAAAAAACTCTATAATCTATCTATCCCCAGTTATGATCAACTGTGTTTACATTTTAGGTCATATTTGGGGTCATGAAATAGAAGCCCCATTTTCTGAATTTGTAACTAAAGCAGGGATGAAGAATTTTTGAAAAAACTAAAATTAAAATAATTTTATTTGGAAAAAAGAAATATCGAATTTTGAAATTTTAACACTTGCTTTCAAACAGTCATCAGCGATACTATAAGTGGGCTTTGGATTAGTACCCCCTTTCCGACTAACCTTGTATAAAGTAAAAAAAAAAAAACCAAAAAATGGCTGATCTGATTACCATCAAACATAACTAAGAACAAGGCAGAATAAACAGGTCGACTCGCGACCTCGCCGCGTGTTCAGCTCAAGATTAAGGACTTCGTTTGAGTCAGAAACTAGTCGGGCAATCCCGAAAACTGCACGTTAGTAAACCGTTACTAATACGGTTATCATTTCAGTTTAAAATCATAAATACCAATAAACCAGCTTTCAAACAAAAAAAAACCGCATTGGTATCGTTCACAGAAGGATCGGAAATCTAAGGAATCGGGTCATCCTTTTGGGAGCTACAGTACCATAGACAGGCAAAGGTTTCAAACTTATAACACCGCTATTTTTGCGTCGGGTGTTAAAAATATATTTCACAGTATATTACGCTTAATTTTTACAGTCTCGCTAGAAGTGTTAAAACTTATTTTAGTATTAATAACATTCTAAACTTTTCTCATAAAGGATTTAAGTGTTAGCGCTTATATTTTAGACGGAACTTTATAGTACAGTTAAAATTAATTTAGTAGGCATATTAGCCTTTAATGTTGTCATATCTTGGAAGCCGTCTGCTCCCTGTTTATGAATAGACAACCCCCTTTTGTGGGGGGTAGTAATAATAGTAACCAAGGAATTAGCTAAATTAAGATCAAAATATAAGAGGGGAAACGTGGGGGTATAGACTCCTCGAATTAGAACACCTCTGTTTACTGTAGTGGGTGTGTGTATATTTTATTTAGTGATTTATTGTATCTGTTTATTAGACACACATACATACAGAAACTGACGCCTTTTTCAGTGTCAACTGTACTATGATAAATGATATTTATTTCTGTAAATAAATGTCGCTCGTAGAGGAGCTCGTGGCTAAATAATTACAGCCGCATAGACCGATCTTCCGGGTTAAGCCACGCTTGCCGAGGTTTGTCTGTGGATGGGTGACCATTTACCATAGCGAGTTTCCTCCGTGCCTCGGAAAGCACGTAAAGCCGTTGGTCCCGGCTGTCATTTGTAGATCTTTGACAGTCGTTACTGTTGGTCAGAAGCCAGAAAGTCTGACAACCAGTCTTACCAAGAGTATCGTATTACCCAGTTACTGGGTTGTGGAGGTCTGATAGGCAGTCGCTCCATGTAAAATACTGATATTCAGCTGCATCCGGTTCGACTGGAAGTCGACCCCAACATAGTTGGGAAAAGGCTAGGCAGATGATGATTTCTGTAAATAAATCTGTTACAGACACTTTTACAAGTCAATGTAATGTTTTTTTAAGACTAGATAGCACCGGCATTTCCTACCTGACTAGCTCTGAGAAGAAAAGCCGAAACAAACTCAGAGGTCAAGGTCTCTTTTAAAGTCCAGACATTGTGGTATAAAACTATGCGAGTGTAACAATGTACGGCAACGTTTGGAATGGCCTTTTGGGGAAAGAGCCATAGCAGGTTTGAGTTGACTTGTCTCAACTGATGACACGCATGCATCAGCCATCGTGTAACTCAACCTTATTTTAGGGAGCTCAATGACCCGACGCACGACGACACCAATCAGCCGGACATTTGCGTAGGTCACAAAAAAATATTAAAACCGCCAAACAGTTTTACGAAATTTATGTATAAAGCTAGCCTCCATAGGACTCACATTCACAATATAATAAAATAAAAAATACTATAAAAACAAACGACATACATATTAATAATAATATAATAGTCGACAAAATGTCAAGGTAAAAAAATTATAATTCAATACTGGGAATAGTTTTATGAGCGAAGAATGTTACAGCCCTAAACAGAGCCAGGGATATGATTATAGAGCTTTTTTTTTTTTTTTTAAGAACACGTTGCCCCACACTAAGATTTCTCTTGTATCGTGGGTGCGTTTACAGACACAAATCTCACAAACAAACGCCCAGACCCGAAACAACCATCTGTAGGCCATACAAATTTTTGTTCCGTGTGGGAATCGAACCCACGACCCGTAGCGCAGAAGCCAATCGCTTAGCCACTGCACCAAACGTGTCGTCAAATTATTTTGGATACATACATAAACTCACATCTTTTTCCCGTGGGGGTAGGCAGAAACTACAGAACGCCACATGGTACGATCCTCACATACTCCTTTCGCTTCGTCCACGTTCATACATCTTGTCATACTCGCACGCTGGTTGAGAGTTCTACGCGCCTGTCCTTTTTTAAGAACTTCACCAATAACATCGATGTATGTCCTTCTAGGGCGTCCTCTACTGGCGTTTCCACTGACATTTGCCTTATAAATTCCTTTTTTTAAGCATCGTTCACTCAATCTTTCAACATGCCCAAACCACCGCAGCATACTCTTTTCAATTTTTGTCACTACATCATCTTTTAAACCGCAACTTTGTCTTATCACATCATTCTTCAATCTATCATTCAAGTTACACCGCACATACTTCGCAAGGAACGCATTTCCACGCCATTTATTCTACTTTTATGACTCTTTTTTCAAGACCAACATTCACTTCCATACATAAGCGTTGGTACCAGTACACCATTATGGACAGCCAGCCGTGCCTTTTTGGACATCGAGTGGTTAGCCACAATTGCATGCATAGCACCATTCACTTTGTTTTCCGCATTTGCTCTTCTTTCCATTGATTTATTGTATCTGTTAATTAAACATACATACATGAACTCACGCCTTTTTCCCACGGGGAGATCGATGTATGCCCTTCTAGGGCATCCTCTACTGGCGTTTTCACTGATATCCGGCTTATGTGTTCATTTTGTTAATCTACTAATATGTTAACTAGAACCAGTATTAAGTCCTATTATAACCTCTACGTGCATTTCTTTCATCTCTCCTTACTCATCACCTTGAAAGGTGATCCAGTCATTTGAGGCGGTCTGGCGGGGTTCGGTTGCGCGCAACTTGATCTACCGTTTTAATATCTATTAATTGAAAAGTTGTTGGAACTTATTTTCAAGAGAATGTCGTGCCAGTGTATAAAAAAATGATGTTTCTAGTACTCTAAATGCTTCAGGTGGATCTTACTCATCGTCAGTGCAAGATTACCATAAATGTGTAAGACCCTCTTTCCAACTATTTTTGGATCGGCTTCCAATCTAACCAGATGCAGCTGAAAATACTGTCATTTTACATGGCACGACTGCCATTAGACCCTCGCAACTCAGTTGGTCAGTTATTAGACTTCAGGATTCTGACTACCCGTAAGAGCGTTTCTCCACCGCCGCTGTCACCGAGAAACGAGATTATTTCGGACTAAGTTCGGAACGACGGGACGGCGATCGTGTGTCCACCGCGACCGATCTCGGTGGTTTTCAACATAAGACAAAAATCCGTGCACCGTCGCCATCAATCTCGGATGTAGTGGACAAGAGAAGACGCGTTTTGTATTGCCGGCATTTCGGTCCGTCACGATCTCGGCCGAGTTCTAGCGGTAGCGCCGATTTACTGACAATCTCGGTGGCCGAGATGACGGCGCTCAGATGACGGACGTGCGGTGGACACGCAGTCATAGTAATGTATGTGTCGCTACTTCGTCAACGTCATCTCGTTCTCGGTGACGACGGCGGTAGACAAACGGAGTAAGGACTATAATAGATTGGATGACAACCGACGGTTAAGGGTGCTTTTCCACCAGAGATGTGCTATGCAGCTATGCTGCGAGAATGTAAAAGCTAAGCTACGAAACTATGTGACCGTTTCCACTGATGCTAAGCTATGTAGCTGTGCGAAAAAGATGCCCAGCTCGAGCTATGCGTCGTATCGACAATAGGGATGGCATCTACACATAGCTACACCACTCGCGTTCATCCATAGCACGCATCCATAGCTCGCGTCCATAGCAAGCATCCACAGCACGCATCCTACCATATAAAAAACGTAGCTTAGTTGAATCAGTTTCCACCAGTGCTATGCTATGTGGACCAATGAATATGATTGGTGGATATCAAACGCATCCATAGCACTAGCAACGCTGCATAGCACATATCTGGTGGAAAAGCACCCTTAAAGTGCTCTCCAGGCACGGAGGTGCATCGATGTGTAAAGAAAAGGAATCTATCCATGGGCCGCCCACGATAGGTGGACCGTATGATTCGCGCGGCTGTTATTTAGCCACGAGCCCCTCTAAATTAGGACTGCAAGCGTTTTTTTCTTTAGCGTTAAAAGGTAGGTACGTCTTCATATTTTTCGCACCTGATGGTAAACGCTGCCAGAATCAAAGATGGAGCATACGAATACAAGTAGCAAAGATATAGCGGGACTCTCCTTTACCCCTCTTGCTTTCACGTACACAGAACGGAACACAGGAAACTGCTTAGCGTCGAACTTTAATGTGATAATGGTACTTAGCCAGTCAGACCGTTAAGATCCTACGAACACATGACGACACGTTTGGTACAGTGGCTAAGTGATTAGATAAGTGGGTTCGATTCCCACACGGAACAAACATTTGTATGGCCTACAGATTGTTGTTTCGGGTCTGGACGTTTGTGTACGTGAGATTTATGTCTGTCAACGCACCGACGATACAAGAGAAATCTTAGTGTGGGGCAAAGTTTTAATTAAAGAGAAGAGAAGAGAAGAAGAGAACACGCAAACAAGACTTTGACGGAAGGAGGCCTTTTCTTCTCGATCAAACAAACACGAATAAAATCTAGGTTACATCACACTTTTCTTAACAAACCATACTTAATTTGTAGAACACAGTTAAAATAATAGCAGTAATATCACTGTGGCTTCAATAAAGGGGATTGAATCAATTACGTTGCTAAGGCGGCGAGCAAACGAGCGGATCGCATGTCGACAAATGTGAACGTGGCCTAATCCTCGTTCGGGGTTTATTTCGAAACATAATTATTAAGTGAATTACAGCAGTTACACAAGACTCGGTTGAAATTCATTAGAAAATTGTGTCTTCACCCTTTTAAAATGTGGGTCAGAAGAGCTATTGTGAAGGGTTTTACATTTTACTTCTTTCGTTTTAGATGGCTTTGTCCTGCAGTTGAGTAGTGGACATTGGATGAAATCATTTTTATAGAAGATATTCTTCCTTTTTCTAAGCAGTGATGAAGACCTGAGCTAAGCCACTGGAGTGCTTTGAAAGACCCTACTAAGACTATACTAGTGGCTTATAAGATCTCAGCTCGCACCTCTGACTTTTCGAATTCATGTGCGGATCAAAATTTGATTATCACTTGCGTTAATGGTGAAGGAAAACATCGCTGCTCACAATGAGGAAGCTTAGTATACTAAAAAAATGTTCTCCATAAACCCTTTTCATTCCAAGAAATGCCCTGCAATGAGACAGTAAGGCCTCATTTACGGAGACGCGGGGCGTCGCGCGTCGCGTTTGGCGTGGCGTCTCGCGGCGCGTCGTACGATTTTTCTGTTTACGGAACGGCGGCGCGTGCAACGGCCCGCATTATCACACGCGCAAACACAAACATATGGCAATGTCCGATGTTGTTTATGAAGATGCGGCGTGTGTGTGTGTGTGTTTTACAGTGGACGGAGAATTGCAGGAATAGCTGGTCGCAACGCTGCGTGCGCCGCCGCGATAAACGTCGCGTGCGACGCGGCGATGCCATCCGCGGGCTCCGCCTGCATTTCAAGCAAACGCGTGTAAAATCGCTTCTCCGTATACGCTTTCATACAACGCCGTATGTTTGAATTCAGTGCGGGCCGCGCCGCACAACGCGACGCGTGACGCCCCGCGTCTCCGTAAATGAGGCTTAACGGGCTGATACGGGTTTTTATTTTTTTTATTAATAAAGGGGTACCCGTCTTCTTATCTTGTATCGGCACGAGCTAATACATGAATAGCTCAAGTCAGTAAGATTGGTAGCGAGGCTGACTGCCCAGGATGCACTAGACTTGCATCACTAGTATAGTTATAGTAGGGTGGATTTCGACTTATTCAAGCCACTCCAGTGGCTTGAATCAGTCGAAATCCAAAACTAAATTTGCACCCCAATAGCTGATTCTCTGCTTCTCGCACCCAGTTGGTCTATCAGGCTGGGAGCATTTTTCATCTATAAATGGACACGTATTTGACCTTAGTTCAATGATTCTATAAAATGATGGTTTCTGACCTTCCTCATCAAATCACCCAAATCTGTAAATGTATTCGTTGCCTGGATACATGTTACAGGGTCACGCGGAATTAGGAATGTTAATAAAGGGTGATCCTATATTGGTTGGCCCAATTTTATATCGAGTGGGCCAACTTTATACCGACTGGCCCAATTTTCTTTTGGCAGCTGGTATAGTCCTCAGTTGAGAAAGTACATAAGTACATCTGGCGCACTTTAGTCAGTCAGTTCCGCTACTAACCTTTCTGAATGGCTAATCTTTTGAGCACGGTACTATCTATTCTCGTATAGGTCATGCGGATAGGAAAGGAGAAGAAGACGCTAAGAAAGAGATATCTAGAGAAGAGATGGGTCTTTTCTGTAAATATCTTAAACGTAGGTACTGCCTCGTTGGTCTAGCAGTCGCAAGCGCGACTGCTGAGCATGAGGTCCTGGGCTCGATCCCCAGGTCGGGCAAAGTGTTATTGGGTTTTTCCGTGTGGAATTTCTCAGTAGCAGCCCGGAGTCTGGATTTGTGCCCGGTCGATGGCAATAAGCTCGCCCCCTATTACATGGGACGTAAACATAAACGGCGAAATGTGGGTGTACAATACACCTCTGCCAACCCTTCGGGGAATACAGGCGTGAGTTTATGTTAAACGTTGGGTAGGAAGAAACATCTTCCGCTGACGTCATACTGTAATTATGACCTATCAGTACCCAAGAAAAGCCAAGGTTCTGCGCTATTTCGATCGATATATAGCACCCCAAGCTTGCTCACTGCAGGTTGTCGTTTTCAGACCATTAAAACTGGGGTTCCAACATTAATTCCCTGTTTATTTACAACCGTATACTCAAACAAATAACTAGACTTTTAAGGAAACGGTTTTTTAACCAGATATTTTTTGTTGGTGAATGCCAAGTTTTCTCAAGATGTTTTGTTCTACCGATAATCAGTGGTGTCTGAGATTAACTAAGAAACTACATAATAATATGACATGAAAGTCACATTGGTAAAGGTTCGATTCTGGCCTTTTGCTTAACAACTTTTTTAGTCGTACCTTCAGCGAGGACCAACTTACTGGCCAAAATCCCTCTGACTCGAGCAATTCGCACCATCAATTACATTCATATCGAGAGAGTTGAATTTTTAAATTTACATGTCACTGGTGTGAATTCGCAAAAGTACTATTGTTTACGTTGTGTTACAAACAATGATCTTGAGATGTATTTGGTGCTTTAATTTTAGTTTTGTGTGTGTGACTTGGCACACACACAAAACTAAAATTATTGGCATTAGGATATGGACCTGTAATGATAGTTTAAGGCATTTAAATAAATAAATAACATTTGCGGGCTTAACAGCTTTGCGAGTCTGTAACTTTTGGGCCAAAATGACAAAGAATGCTTTAACAAGACGGCCCATAATCTCCGGGCCAAATCGACATAGCAACGGTCTCATTCTCCCGAAAAATTTGCATCATCCTGTATATCCGTATTGTCCGTCCGTCTCATAAACAGACACCCTTTATTGACACGATCGTTTACAACATCTACACACGATTCGAGCAGTTTTATGTTAGCCATGTGTTGTTTGATTAGCTTTCGTTTATTTGGGTGTTACTAGCATCGATTCAGCAATGAATGTACGGTTTGTTTGATCCAAATATATTAGTTGCCTTCGATGTAAGCAATTTTATTTGCTTATGGTTTCAGAGATTTTCTGTTGATACAAATGTTGTTGGGAATTGGGTTTTCCGAGCAGTAGCTAGGAAGTGTAATTATGGAATGTTGTAGTAGCTGTTTTAACCGCGCCCAGTAGACTGAACGGTAGTTCAGACTACGCTATACTATTTTGCTATATAGTTAAGCATATTGCGCTATACACCGTGGGCCCGAGGTGCCTGAAAGATTTAGGTAGCTGTCCCACCGCCGGCGAGAAAGCGACTAACTATCGGCTATTTTCTCGCTCAAGAAACGTACAATAGATATACATCCCGTGTAAACAAAAGAGATGCATATATTAATAGTTCATCGCTGACTATTCACACTGCCGGCGATGACTCGCTACGCTAGTTCGTCGCTGAGCGACAAGAGCTATCAAAGATAATACTCGCTCAGCTATACTTGCTCAGCGATGCTCGCTTGGCGGTCAGAACTCACGCCGAGAGACCAACCAGCGGTCATTTGCGAGTGGTGCGAGTAATCGCCCGTCGCATTCGCACACTCGCTTATAGCCCAGCGACAAAACTATCGGAACTACACACTCGCTTCTCGCTGCTCGCCAACTGGTTTCTAGTTTCTAGCTCTACTCGCTTCTAGCTCATCGTCGGCGGTGGGACAAGTGCCTTTAACCACGCCTTTCTGATGCTATTATGAGTCAAATTTTATATCAACAAAAGTCCAATTCAGACAATTTTTTTGGTACTTTATATTATATCAATTAACTTTAGTAGTTCCTTGTAAACAATACCTTAGGTTGAACTGGCAATATTTATAAATTATCGTGTGAGTGGATAAGAAACTTCTCACTTCACAACCCTCCCCGACAAATAAGACATACGGCGAGAGGGGTATGGTATGACAAAAGTCGCAACGCCGCGTTCATAGGACTTGTTACCATAGATATTTTTCGATTTGTGAATTTCCTTGAATAATGAATGTCGAAAGTAAAGCTTTATTCAACAAACTATATCTTAGATTTTCTTCTCCAATTAGGTATCGGAATCGAAGATTAAAGTCTTTCGGGTACCTCGGGCCCACGGTGTATAGTTAGGTAAATCAGGCCTCAGTATTCTGCAGCAGTGGCGAAGGCTCCATACAACTCGATTCCTATCGGCTTCCCTTTCGAAACGAGTAGTTAATGGAATTCACGCATCACACTTGAGCAAGGTAAGCATTTTTTGGTCCGGCTTCCCTTTTAAGAAAATTCACCCTTCGCCACTGTTCTGCAGTGTTTGGTTAAGGGTTGGACCTCATCTGGCAGCACGGAATCGCCTTTTTCCGTCGCCCTTTCTCTTTCTGTCGCTTAGAACTGCCATTGCCGACCATTGCATTTTTTCCGTGATGCCGATCGCCTCGAGGATTCCGCCGCGTGCTATCGCATTATGCTTTCTGTCTCGGTCTAGCAAATGGCAGTTCTAAGCGACAGAAAGAGAAAAGGCGACGGAAAAAGGCGATTCCGTGCTGCCAGATGAGGTCCAACCCTTAGTGTGGCCACTGCACAATGTATGGTATACAGCAGCGACGAGGGACGAGTAGAGGGGCGAGGCGGGACAATCGACCATCAGAATATTCATGTCAACAAAAAAAAAATACAAATTTTGTTCAGCCTAGCTATTTCGCAACTATGTTGCAACGAAACAAAAAGTCATTTTCATATTAATCTGATACCGTGAGCGTTTTCTAATTATTTATTAATTAAATTTGTATAAAAACGTATATACAAAAATGCATTTCGAAAATAAAAAAATAAAACGTGGACTTTGGCGTCGTTTTATTTCACATCACAAACTAGATTTAAAATGGCCAGACTATAAGTTTTATTGAAGAAGCAACCCATTTAAGTATTTTAAAACAATATCTGCTTCAACATCCATGCGATGAGTCTAAAAGAGCCCGTTCATAGCGTACTACCGCTGGCATCCAGACAGAGCTAAACAAAAAAAAACCTTGTGAGTCACACAGTTATTGCAGCAATGCTGTTGTAAACGCATCAATCTAACATCAAACCTAAACCACTTTCATTCATTTTAATTTGCCTAGGTTACTAAAGGCGCGTTTACAACACACAATATCTTTTTGTCCAGTTCGATCGAGGGGATCTATTGCTAACGTGGAAGGCCTTTCATCTGTATCTATCTGTTTGTTCGATTTGTTTGTTACGACTTCGTGAAATGATATTGCTTTCTCTACAGTAACGTGAGTGTACCATTTCAACACTATTAGTACTGTATTTTCTCTCATACTCCCTGATTCAGAACCGAATCTATCGACAACTGACCTATCGAAGCTGTACGGCGGCTGGTTGAAATCCAATGACGGTGTATGAGTGACTATACTCGTGTCTGATAGGCGGTCAATTAGCCAGACGATTCAAGACCTTTTCGATACTCAGTTTCCCCCGTGTAGGGACGGACTAGAATATAAAACTTCCTAACTACAAACTGGGAAAAGATGCGTGTGGTAAGATTTAACAAAACCCAGCACGCTTGGTGATAGGATCTATATGTTCTGCCTGGCTAATTACCACCCTCACATTAAAGTCATGGTAGGCACTAAGCATTTTATTGTGATCCGTCGTGGGTATGTGAAATCTGGAGGGGTATAGGGGAATCCTTCTATACCTATCTTTGCTACGTGGATTCATGTGCTTCATTTTAGACAGACAGGGTCTAAGATACATGGCACTTAACATCAGGTGCGACTCAAACGCAACCTAGTCAAATAAGAATAGAAAATAAAATGAAAAATGTTGTAGAGCTTTTTGGTTTAGTATCTCATTTATTTCGCACACTTTTGTGTATGAGAAAAAGAGATAGCAGACCCTAAATGATTATTAAAAAAGCTTTTGAATTGGGGGACTGGCCCAGGATTCTGCTGCACGAGGCACTCATTCGGTCGGTCTGTATGATTGGTTCGGGTGATTGCCTCAGCCGCGCTTCGCAGTCCAACTGTGCATTGAGTGACCGTTTTGCCTCACGCGGTCGCCTTACAATCCTGCTCGGCCGGTCTGGATGCAGCCTTACTTGTCAACGTCATTAATATCGCTTGCACCCACAATTAGTGACGGATATCATGTTTTAGTGCACCCAGTTGATCCAGTTGCTCTAATTAACGTTACGACATTTTAATATAAGCGTATTAATCAAACATTGCGGTGTAACAGATCTTGGAGAACTTGTATGCGAGACTGCATTGCTCATTTTATGGTTTAGCATAAGAGTAATATAGAGGGGCTCGTGGCTAATTAACAACTACGCAGATCATATGATTTGCAAGGTTAAACTGCGCTTGCCGCGTTGATGAGAGACCATTCTTTATACATCGAGACCCCTCCGTGCCTCGGAGAGCGCAATAAAGGTCACAGGTCATTAGAGCCACCGCATCGCCTCGTCGGTCAGAGTCCACTCGTTGTCAGCAGGTGGTACACGGGTGGACGTCTCGTAGTCAACCAGAGCAGTTGTCGGAGGAGTCCACTCGATGGCAGCGCGCGGTTCACTCGGGATTTATGTGTTGGCAATGCGCAGCAACGCAAAGCAAGCATGCGAGCAGCGAGTTGTCACCGAGTGGTCAATTCTCGTCCGCGCATGGACGGCATACGCCCGAGGCGATCCGGTGACGCTACGGCGATGATGTAGTGAGCGCACATCCATACAAATTCATATAAAGAATACTAACCGCACGAGGCGAGGCGATGCGGGTCGAATGCCGAGTGGCTCTAATGAGCTGTGACCTTATACCGCCAGTTCCGGGTGTCATACGAATACCTATGACAGTCGTTACGGGTAGTCAGAAGCACGAAAGTCTGACAACCGGTTTAACCTTAGGATATCGGCATTGCCCAGTAACTGGGTTGCGGAGGTCTGATGGGAGTCGCTTCGTGTAAAATATTGGTATTCAGTCGCATCTGGTTATACTGGAAGTTGACACCAACATACTTGGGAAAAGGTTAGTTAGAACAATAGAATATGGATTAGTCAGTTGTAGTATTCTTTCCATGTTGATATTGCACGTTTTATTTTGTGTTCCGTGTTAGTTTGTTTGCGTTGCTTTCACTGGTCGGCTCAATAAAAAGCGCTTGTTCAGTACTTGGTTCAGCAATTGGTTTTGTGATTTTGGTTTCACAAAGAACCGTCTGGAAAGAATGACCCTGCATGGGCTGAGAAGAACAACTAAAAAGAAAGAAAAAACGGAGATACAACACTAATGAGAAAATTTTGTTTAGGAAGATAAAATAGTGAAAGTTTTTTTATTTTTTGTTGCTAATATTTTGCAAGATGCTAAAGAGAAGTAAGAAAATAAAACCCACCAAGTGCGAGTCGGAATCGCGCACGAAGAGTTCCGTACCATTATCTATAAATTCGGCAAAAAAATCACGTTTGTTGTATGGGAGCCCCCTTAAATATTTATTTCATTCTGTTTTTTAGTATTTGTTGTTCTAGCGGCAACAGAAAAATCGTAACCAAAATATCGTGTTTCGATTTTCATGTCACCTTCCTAGATTCAGTTATCTCCCAATTTTTCCTACAAAAACGTTTCCCTGACAAAGATAAAAATGTAATCGAAAAAATCTGCCTTCAGTTTCACATGTCAGTTTGGGTGTAGGTGTTCAGGGGCGAAACAACACAACCCAAAAAAGAACGATTTTCAAAAGACAATTTCGCGTCCATTCACGGGCGTGTTCTCTCGAATCACGACTAACTAGTTGTCAAAGGCGTCGCACGTGCCGGCCCGGCATTTCTGGCCGTCCCTGGCCGTTTCCACGGACTTATTGGCCGTTTCCGGTGTTTTTTGGAAAGTTTCGGCCGTTTTTGAGCGGCGCTCCGTGAAATTGGGCGTGAGGCGGGTGTGTTGAGATGTCAGAAGCGGCTTTTTAGAGTAAACAATAGAAAGTAATCGTTTGGCTAACTATTTTTAATCAAGATGATTGCTCTGCTAGCCTTTTCCCAACCAGGTATGTTGGGGTCAAATCCCAGTTTAACCAGATAAGGCTAAATGAGAGTATATTACACGGTAGGTGTTGGCGCCATACCTAACGCCATCTATCGCTCTCATAGGCATTCTAATTTCGACATAATCTCGTAGATGGCGTGCAACTCAAACCTAAAATCAATTGGATTGAAAGAAGCCTGGGAAAGAAGCCTGTCGCTAGAAAGATTTCTTCACTCGGCTAGCACTTACTTTTTTACCTTCATATTATATTCTGTTTACCATTGAAAAAGTATAACGATTTATGTACCTACTCTGTAATCACACGAATAAACGCAATCATCAAACGAAGAATAAACGTATTTATTGAAGACGCCCTGGTGAACCCTGACTCCGAATAATAGAAATCAACAGTAGATCTAACCTTAGAATAAATGCACGTGAGTAAACAGTAATTAATCATAAATATGAATGTGTCTCACGTGTAATGTAACAGATGGCCCTAGGCTCTCCTGAGCGCGTCTGCTACACCAGTTGTAAAGAATGGTGTAGAACATTCATTACCTAGTAGTACATAACAATATTAAAGTGCTTATAGAATAAGAGGTAGGATAGCTTTAAGTCCCTTGGTAGAGTAGTAGTAGGTAGTCAGTGAATTCCTTCTTGTAGTTACGGCGTTTGCCAATGGCCCACACAGCCATTTGATAGAAACCGGCGGCAGCAAACAGAACGGCTGGAGTGCATGTAGTTATGACGGTAGAATATAGCCAGTCCGATCGCCGATCCCATAAGTGTAGTTAGAGCAGGAGCCGAAGTTGAACAGAAGGGAGAAGGGGTTACCGACGGGCACCGGAATGCGTCTCACTTTGTACCAAGGGAGCGCAGGTTCTTCAACAAAAGGTGGAGGCTCAGGTTGTAAATGGTTAGAGAATACTAGGTAATGAATGTCCTACACCATTCTTTACAACTGGTGTAGCAGACGTGCTCAGGAGATCCTGGGGCCGTCTGTTACATTACAGTTTGGCGTACCAAAAAAACAATCCAAAAAGTCCCCGTCCTAATTCAAATTCCTCTCTGTCATCGTCATATAAAAAAACATAATATATCAAAAAATGGCCAGTAGGTGAAAATTACGATGAAGGTGATACTACACACGAAAGTTATAATAGTTTGTGTAACCGGACTTTTTTCATTTTAATTGCGCCTACCATTTATTGCATTGTATTTGTGTGTATTTCTTAACCTTTTAAAACAAAACATTTTAAGTATTACTTTCAAATAAAATCAAAGTTTATATTTTACTTCATCATCACTATCATTAATTACTTCATCGTCACTAAATATTGTAATTGAAGTCGCTTTTCGCGTCTGTCTGTTTGTCCGCTTACTTCTTTTAAACTACTTAATGGATTTTGATGCGGTTTACATCTTAATGTAGGTAAATGTAAATTTTTTTAAAGTTGTAAACTGTAAAACATACTGCAGTAACGGGCGTGGCGCTACTAAAAAACAAAAAAAAACTTGAAAATATTTAATTAAGCGAGCTCACCGATCGCTTTTAAACAAATCTAGATCGAGGCATCCTTAAGCATGAAAATTATTTATAAAACAATAATTTAACATAGAAATTGTCATTTTAAACGACCGACCACAAACTTAAGCTAGGTTTAAAGGCAATGCTGTCTGTATTCTTATCTTAGACCTAAAGGTTATAGACATACTTAATGAAAATTACTGTCACCTAAACCGCTGGCTTTAGCCATTAAGATATACTTAAAAATAATATTAGTTTTTAGTGCTGTCTGGCTAGTCTGATTTCAAAATACTTATTTAATTTTTTGAAATATCGAATCTGGAATGCTAGACTACTATTTTCTCAATAACAGTAAGGGCCTGTCCACATCTCCACGTCACGACGTCGTCAATGTTCCACGGTGCGGTAACGTGGCACAGTGCGTTGACGTAACGTGCAAATTTACGTTTCCGTATCGTAACACGATCCGCTTCTAGCCGCAAGCGCACACGTATATGCGCTCCGCCCGCGCTCTCAACGCCCGCGTGTTAGTCGCCGTTTATGTGCTCCGATGCTTTAAAACCAAACCTTACTGTTTCTCTTATTAAAATTCAGGATCTACATGGTCAACGATAAATCTAACAATGATCCTGACGTGCATTTTTACGATACGGTAACGTAAATTTGCACGTTACGTCAACGCACCGCGCCACGTCACCGCACCGTTCCAAGTTGACGACGTCGTGACGTGGCGATGTGGACAGGCCGTAAGAGCCAAAGCAACCTTAGCGTATCTTGAGCAGACATGCGTGCGCGCAAAACTTCTAGGCCCTTCTAGGCGTAACGACGCCTAAAAATCATCATCGCATCAAAATTTACATTTTGATGAATAATTATTCAATTATTAATATGTTGATATTATTTTTATTTTATTTTTTATTGTGAATGTGAGTACCGTGTAGGCTAGTATCCTACTCGAATTTCATAAGTGTTTGGCGGTTTTGAGTGTTTTTTGTGACCTACGCAAATGTCTTGCTGATTGGTGGCGTCGTGCGTCGGGTCGTTGAGCTCCCTAAAATAAGGTTGAGCTACACGATGGCTGATGCATGCGTACCGTCAGTTTAGACAGGTCGACTCAAAGCTGTTATGGCTCTTTCCTCAAAAGGCCATTCCAGACGTTGCCCTACATTGTTACACTCGCATAGTTTTTGATACTACAATGTCTGGACTTTAAAAGAGACCTTGACCTCTGAGTTTGTTTCGGCTTTTCTTCTCAGAGCTAGTCAGATAGGAAATGCCGGCTCCATCTAGTCTTAAAAAGAACATATAAAATTGACTTGTAAAAGTGTCTGTAACAGATTTATTTACAGAAATAAATATCATGTATCATTTAATACGCGTGGTGAGGCCGCGCAGGAATATTTGTATGTAGCGTGATGCATACGCGTAACGCAACGAAGCATGCGCCGCGCAAGATATGCTCAATGTGTCTGGCGTATCTTGTGCGGTCTCACTTAGCTTATTTAATTTTTATGTCGTTACGCCGAACGTAATAGCGCATAGAATGTCTACGCGCATCTTGCGTTCGATCGATGTTAATTTAACCATATTCGGCGTATTTTCAGCGGCTACAGTCATTTAAGGCCATTTAGCGTATCTTACGTTGCGTATCTTGCGCAGTAATGCGCGCACACGAACCCTCTAGACCTTCAGTATTACGCTAAGCGTAATGACGTAAAACACGCATGGTGAGGCTGTGCAGGAGAATTTGAATGAAGCGCGATGCATACGCGTAACGTGACGAAACATGAGCCGCGCAAGATACGCTCAATGTATCTGGCGTATCTTGCACGTTCTCACCACGCGTATTTTACGTCGTTACGCCGAGCAAAATAGGTCCTAAAAGTTTCACGCGCATCTTGCGTTCGATCAAATCAAATCAAAATCAAAAATTTTTATTTCACATAAACCAATACAGGCGCTTATGAAAAGTCGAATTTAGGTGCACAGTTCCAATTAGTCGTTTCCTATGGAGAAGAACCGGCAAGAAACTCCATGGTTACTCTTTTAAAAAAAAGGATATCTTTAACAACTTCAGTAAATACAGTAATATGATTTATGATAGTTAAGAGAGAACAATGTAGTCTTGACCACAGACCTGTGAGTAATGTAATACCAAGTCTTGAGTACAAAAATTAACCAAAAAGAAAAAAAATAACACAATATGAATAATAGTAATTTACACAATTATATGTATAGGCAAGTCCACGAAGTTCTCACATTTACAAAAGATAAAATGAAGCTAAACTATATAAAACAATTGACATGATTAAATGTCATCAAAACTTAGAGAAAAAATTATTGTAAGATAAGATAAAAGATATCTTGAGAGTAACGACAGGAATAAAAATAAAAAATAAAAATCATAATTGAGGATAGTTAATAGACATACACATACGTCGTTAATGAGGTACCAGGGAAGCCACATGTGCAGGGACTAATGCCAAACATCCTTGTCGTCAACGTAGTCCTTAGTCTTGTAGTATGCTTTTTGAGTGAGGACACGTTTAATATGGGTTTTGAATTTTCCCTCGGTAAGATCTGTTACAGATTTCGGCAACTTGTTATAAAAACGTACGCCATTACCTAGAAATGACTTACTAGTCTTGCTTAATCTAAATTTAGGTATCACAATTTTATGTTTATCCCGTGTATTTTTATCATGAAAATCGCTCCTAACATTAAACAAATGCAAATTTTTTCGCACATATAAAATATTTTCTAAAATATAGAGTGATGGCAAAGTTAGTATTTTAATATCTTTAAACACGTTTCTAAGGGACTCGCGGGAACCCAGGTTATAAATTGCACGGATTGCCCTCTTTTGTAGAATAAAAACCGAATCTACGTCAGCTGCTGAGCCCCACAACAGAATGCCGTAGGACATAATGCTGTGGAAATAAGCGAAATACACTAACCTAGCTGTAGCCACATCAGTCAACTGCCTAATTTTCCTAACTGCATACGCAGCAGAACTTAACCTAGCCGACAGGGCAGTAATGTGAGCACCCCACTGCAATTTAGAGTCGATAGTTATACCTAAAAATACGGTTTCATGAATTGTATCAAGTTTGTTGCCATCAAGCATTAAATTTAGACCTACTTGGGGTACATTAGGTAGTGAAAACTTAAGGCATTTAGTTTTATTTGCATTTAGTAACAGATTATTGGCTGTAAACCATTTAGAAAGAACAGTTAGGCTCTCATTGACATGTAAGACGTCCCTATCTTTTCTATCTATTTTAAAAATTAAGGAAGTATCATCAGCAAATAAAATTATATCGGAGAAATTGGACATCATATAGGGGAGATCATTTATATAAACTAGAAATAGAAAAGGCCCAAGAATTGAGCCCTGAGGCACGCCCATTCTAACCAGAGATCCCGACGATATAGCACCATTGACACCCACTTTTTGCTGTCTATTTGACAGATAGGAAAAAACGAGGTCAGCAGCTAGTCCACGAATTCCGTAATGGTGTAGTTTACAGATAAGTGTGTTGTGGTCAACGCAGTCGAAAGCCTTGGAGAGATCACAGAAGATGCCAACAGCATCCTGAGAGCTCTCCCAGGATTCCAAAATTTGAGTGACTAGTTTCACTCCTGCGTCTGTGGTCGACCTACCTTTCGTGAAACCATACTGGCGACTGTGCAATATCCCGTTTAGGTTGAAATGAAACATCATCTGATCAAGCATAATTTTTTCAAAAATTTTACTTAGTGCTGGGAGCACAGAAATGGGTCTATAATTAGAGGGGTTATTCTTGCAGCCCGATTTGAAGATTGGTATTACCTTGCTGTGTTTCATCAAATCGGGAAATGTACCGCTATCTAAACATTGGTTGAATATGCCTGCAAGTATAGGGGCAATGGTATCAATGATGACTCCAAGAACCCTTACAGAAATGCCCCATAAGTCTTCCGTGTTTTTTATGTTAAGACTTTTAAATGCTTTTTTAATCGAAGCAGTAGTAATATGCTCAAATTCAAAGATAGGTATGTCTTTACAGAAATTTTGTTTAAGTAGTGATTCAGCTAATGTAGAGGACGAGGCAAGGGATTTCGTAACCTCTACCGGGATGTTTGTGAAAAAGTTTTCGAGTGTCTGAGCGACTTCAAATTTATCTACAATAGACTTATTATCATATTTTAAAGTTAGTTCGCTATCCCGTTGTTTTGTGTTTCCGGTTTCTTTGTTTATTACCTGCCACACAGTTTTTATCTTGTTTTTAGAGGCATCTATTTTGTTACTAATTAGTCTAGACTTAGCTTGGGTACAAACACTCTTAAATATCTTTGAATAATTTCTAACGTAACTATGAAAAGCTTGATCAGAGGTCAATGATTTTTCGTGATATAGATTATATAAAGTTTCTCTACTCTTTCTTATACCTATGGTGGCCCACTCGCTAAATTTTGATTTGCAACTAACTTTACATTTCTTAACTGGACATGTGTTTTCGAATTCCTGGCAGACTGTGGAAAATAATGTACAATAATTTATGTTGGGGTCCATTGAACTGAAGTTGGATGTTGAAAGATTGTTAAAAACATAATCATTAAATTTTTGTAAGTTATTTTTAGTTAACGATCTTAACTCAATGATTTTATCTAATTGTATCTTATTATTTAACTCAAAGGACACTAGTTGGCCTGTATGATCAGACCTAACACCACTAATTAAAGAAGTTTTTTTAATTCTACAGTTAGTAAAAATATTGTCTATGCATGAAGCTGATGTAGAAGTTATTCTAGTCGCTTCATTAAATAGATATTTTAAATTAAAAGATTTGAACAATGAAATAAGTTTACATTTTTCTGGTGAATCAATTAAAAGGTCAATATTCAGGTCGCCACAAACAAAAATTAAATTATTATTCCTAAAAAGTTTGCTCAATATGTCTTCCATTGTAATTAAAAATGATGATAAGTTTGATGCAGGTGGTCTATAAACACACAGGATAGTATGGCCCTCTATCTCTGCACATGCTACCTCACATAAGCGATCAACAGAACAAGCAGTGATGTCTTTTCTTTCCTTATGTCTAAAATAATTATTACACAAAATCAAAGTACCACCCCCTACTGAAGATCTGTTGTACGCACTGGCAACCGCAAAATTAGTAACATTAAATAACATCTTATCTGGTTTCAACCAAGTCTCACAAAAACATAATATATCCATATGGTATTTATCTATCAACATTTCCACATCTAGGATTTTGCCAGAGAAACGATTTATGTTTTGGTGATAAAGTAAAATATTATCACCATGCTTCTCTTTTGTCGGCACTAAAAGTTTAAAGAATCTATGACAGTATTATTTGAATAACACGATAATACTGATTCCTCACTTAACCTAGTCTCAGTTAAATTATCAATAACTGCGTGTAAATTATAAGCTATCAATGTAGCTACTAAATGTCGACATTTCTTCGACAGGAACATATGTTCCTGAGTTAAAACAAAATCTCTAACAAAATTGTTAGTATCAAAAAACAATAAACAGTCACTGTGACGACATGTCAACATGTGCAATAAATTATTTAAGTTGTAAATATGTTGGTTCTCTTGCTCAGACAAAGAGTTCGAATATGGCAAGGCACACAAAATTAATTTACCTATCTTTAATTTAAGTAGGGCACTGATACCATTAACTAAGTCCCTTTTTCTAATATCTAGGCTGTTACCTATAAGCAGAACCAGAGTGGTTTGCTCATCCATTTGAGTGTGTACAATTTTTTGTATTATCTCATTAAAATGTAAATTACGGTAACAATGGTTTATAACGTTATGGTTCAGACAATTATTTAACAGAGATCCAAAACCTAATCCTAGTGTGTCCGAGAATACTATCGATCTACTTTTCTTATTGTTTACAGTTTCCAGAGATTGAGTTACTATGGGTGAAGCTGTAGGTGGAACATACTGGAGCTTGGGAGGTGGTAGGGAGCAGGCACAGTTACAAGAGAGATTATTAGTCAGGGACTCATATCTCTCTGCACTGAGCTTCACTAAATCAACCAGTTCACCGGCCTGTTGTAAACGCTCACTTAACAACTGTTGGCTAGATACATAGCTACTAAAGATTTCCTTTAGGGTGTTTTCCCTACACAGTAACTCATCCTGTAGGTTCTGAGTGTCAACATTATACACTTTCCTAGTTAGATCTAACTTATTCTTACAATTATTTAGCTCACTAATCAAGCTAATACGTTCCTTTCTTAAATTAATATTACATTTATACAGATTATGTTTTTTCAGAACATTTTTATATTTTTTAATAATTTTTGAAATCTTAATATATTTCTTAATTTTGTTGTGACTACTTAGGAAAGGGCGTTTAGTTAAGGTATCGTCCCCGGTTAAGTCTATAGTTACAGTTGGCTTCTCACACACCTGACCGGATACACTACCAACTAACTCATTGAACAGGCTATTGGTATTGGCAGCCTGCTCGCTATCTTTGAGGGAATTAATGTCAGACAAAGCCTTGTAGGCTTTGCACAATTCAACTTCAAGTTCAGAAATGCGTCTCAACGCCAAGTCGTGGGTGTCTCTGCACTGTTGGAAGTCTGACACGATTTGACGGAGATCCTGATGTTGCTCAAGTATATCCAAGTGCTGGATGTGTAATTCTGATCGCTGTTAAACTAACTATATTCGGCCAATTTTCAGCGGTTACAAACTTAAGCGTACTTTGCGTCGCGTATCTTGCGTAATACGCAACCCAAGATACGTTAAGTGTGTTTTCGTCCTTAGAGCTTATTTTACTAACGTCAGATAACTTTTATCTAAAGAATTAAGGTACAAGTTCGTAGCCGACTGCATACAGCAGCAACAGACGACGTGTTATTACGACACATCGTAGCGACACGTTGCAGCGTCATGTCGCTGCGGGCATGATTTCGAACCCAACAGTAGATGGCTGCAGCAGACGACACATCGTATTCCAGTTAGTTCTGAATATTCCGTGAGACAAGATGTCTGACGTGTTTGGGATTAACGATCGCGATTTACTTTCGTATCTTTTGTTTTTGTTAGATGCATCATACAGTGCAGGATGTTGGGCCACCTGGTTCATCAGTTTTTCTTCCTCGGAATTAGATAAACTCATTTTTTGAGAAAGATTCAACGTGACGTCGCTCTAGCATCGGTGGCACTACTGATCTGCGGACACGACACGTCGTCTGCGGTCGTACGACGTGTAGTCGAGCGATGTGTCGCTAGCTGCGGAAGGTATTTCATAGAAATACATAGAAACCAGTAGTGTCGTAACGACACGTCGTATGCTGCTGTTGTATTCAGTCGGCTACCAACTCGTACCTTAAGTTAGACATTTTGACAGAATTTCTGTCCAAAATGTTAACGAGCGGTTATTGTAAATATATGAACAGCAAAGAAAAACTCAGTACCCAGCTGGTTGCACAACCTAACTGGGTTGCGTACTTCACATTTCACATTAGATCAAGATTTATGTGTTATGTTGGACACGGATGTTTGTTTGTCGGTGGTCCATGAGGATGGCGTAAATTTAAATTATCTTTTTATGTCATAATAGTTGTGTGTATCTAATTTGGTAGGATTTGGATTTAGGTTACGTTCTGTACAAAATTATTGTACAGTTATAGCCTTTTTTATGGACTGGAAATCATCATATTACTCCTTCCGCTCTGGGCGGAGTGGAAGGGAGTGTAAGACTCTTACTGACTAAAACCCATCCGTGTTCCTCCTAATGCCTTTTGCGTTCCAGGGCTGCGGTAACTCTTTCGAACAAATTCCGCAACCCTGGCAGGCACTGGCCCTAGCGGGCCCCATCTACTAAGCTGACATCTCTTTGAGGCGCGCGTGGAACACAACGCGCCCTCGACCCGGGCCTGGTTCTGATCGGACGGCGACCCACTCAACGCTTGCCGTCCGCAGGCCCTATAGTTATAGCCTAACGGTTGAACTCTTGTCTTCCATGCAGGAGGATCCGGGTTCAACCTCGGTCCGCAGCTCTGAGTTTTCGAATTCATGTGCGGACAAACATTTTCTAAAAGAAACCTTTTTGAAACCTTCTCTTCCCATATTCATTAGAATGTTCTTACTTCATGTTTCTTCTAGTGAAAACATTGATTCGTTATGTGTATTTTGAGTTATAATTTTGTTTTCAATTCATCCAGAATTGTTTTGGGTAAATACTTTGTTTATCATCCTCAATTTTACATAATTAATTTAATGTAATTAATATTACCTTTTTTGTGTATTGACTCTAATTTAACCACTTGACAGACAGATCTGTGTTGCTAGGGAGTTTGTTGCGCCGTTTCTTCTTTACAGCATAAACACTGGGAAGCGGTGAAGGGTGAGCGTTTTTGGAGACTGTCTTTTGTAACATTGGTGTTCATACAGAACTAAGTAGTTATAGTCTATGTATCCATCTATATAAATAAAAAGAAAAGTTCTGACTGACTCACTGACTGACTCATATACGCCCAGCCCAGAAGCATGGAATTAAAAATGTAAGCTTTTGGTGAGAAATAAACATACAAATGTTTGAGGGTTTTTGGAAATTCTACCTCTAAAGGTGCTCCCTTACCGCTGTTAAAAATGTTTACAAACATTAGTAAACATTTTCTAAACAAACATAAATAAGCAATATCTGCAAAAAATCAATTAAAATAGTATCTAATAATCTATATTAGATAGATTAGATTTATTATTATCTGATATTCTTATCTTTTCCTAACATTTCTTAGTGTTAGAAAATGTTTTTAAACATTTTTAACAGCAGTGTGGGAGCACCATAAGGGATGAAATAGGAGATGAAAGATTTTTTGAAGATAAAAGCATGAGATCAAATAATAGGGTTTCTGGTTAGAAATAAGGGTTCCATCTATCTGGCAGAAAAGGCTAGGCAGATGATGATGATCTATCTGGCAGAATCTTGATGCTCCAAAATTTATTTGGCATAACACACTTGGCATAATCTTCACGCAAGGGTCCAAAACTTCACGCAAGCAAAGCTGCACGCAAAAACTAGTTTTGAATAAATGAGTTTTGAAGTTTGAAGAGACTCGTGCCCAATAGAGGGACCATAATAAAGATAAGGAATGCATTGGTAAATTAAAGTCCGTTTCATGACATATTGACTAAAGGGATTCATAAACATATCAAGCTGTTTATCTCCTGATATGCAAATTGGGTTGTTGGAAAATTGGGTCATTACATTCGAGTACCTCTCTTTTCAACATTGTGTCATAATTATTTGCATGTTTCTCTTATGAATTCATATTCTCGTTGCAACGTATTTTTTTGCGTTTCGTACCAAAATGGTAAAAAAGGAACCCTTAGGCCCGGTTTCCACCAAAACGGAGAGGAGAGGAGACCAGAGGAGATGTGTTTTGAATAACCAAACAGATTTCATTATTTCCACATCTCCTCTCCACTTAGCTTCGGTGAAAATGGATCAAGCGGAGAAGAGATAAGATGTCTCATTTTTCTATAGAATTTTGTGCCGCGAGCGAGCAAGCGGCGCGGCATAGCGGAGACGTGTGTAGTCAGGTGGGCGGGCGGAGCCCGCGCTTGAGCGCCCTTTTCCCCGCTGCCTTCTCCCCGCGCCTCGCACACCCGACTGACTGATTTCGAGCTCTCACAGCTCACCTGCTACGCACAGCTCACATCTCCTTTCCGCTTTTGTGAAAATAACCTGCCAGCTTCGCAACACATCTCCTCTCGTCTCTCCTCCTCTCCGTTTTGGTGGATACCGGGTCTTATGGTGCGACCTCGTCCATCTGTCTGTCATAGCTGCTTATTTCAGGAACTACTAATGACTTGTAATTTGGAATAGTTTCAAATAATACTTGTCCATCTATATTGCATAGGAAAGAATTGTTTTTTTTTTCATTATAATTTTTGCCGGTATATTTTTTTTTATTGTTTTTTTTTACATTTCTTTATTTATTTGTAAAGAGGGTTTAATCACTTAGTGATTATGCCACCCTCGTTAGGAAATATTAACATTAATACATACAAATTACATACTTCTTTTAACAATAGCAACTTTTGTTAACATATACAGAATTCTTGCTTTCTCCGATAAGGTATGTCTACACCAGTGCGCTCTCATGTTCATCTTGCGCTTTCAACATTCAATTCCTATTGCGTCAAGCGCATGCAATATTGATTGCCATAAGACGCGTGCAGCTTATCGTCTACACCGGTGCGCCTCGGTTAGTCGTCAGTCGACATACAATACACGGATTAGCGTGCGCTAGGGGCATGCGCTTTTGTCGAACTAGTATTAAGGCATGCGCTATTGCATGCGCTATGGCGCTTCACGCATGCTTCAGACGAAGACGCAAGATGAACATGAAAGCGCACTGGTGTAGACATAGCTTATTACGTTCAATATACAAGGTGTACCAAGATCTACCTATGGATTTCCGCTTGACACTACGTTTTGAGACAACCTGTATAACTAGTAATAAAATATAAAATTTATGAAATTCGAGTTACTGAAAAGCCCATTTTCGGGACTCACAACCTCTGCAAACCGAGACTGAGTTACATATGTAAAAATTTCCTCGAATTTTCCCACACGAACATATTTAAAATACCCACAATAATAAACAGCGCCATACCAGGCACATACCAGCTCTGATTCATAGAAATGTAGCATTCCCGCTGCGTTCCCGCGCCCGCAACGCTCCTGTCCCGCTGATTTATGATCGTTGAATCGCAGGAAGTAATAGATCGGCACCTTTGATACGAGTACCAAATGTTCTTTGTTAGTAGAAATCAAATGTTAGATGTTACTAATTTTAGATTGGAATTTCGATTGAAAAGGTGTGATTGAAATGATGTAGATTTTAGGATTTTGTAGGTTATTGTCCGTGTTTTGCTTGTAAAGGTGCCTTTAGCGAAGGTATTTAGAGTTTTTAGTTCAATACCTAGCTACTTAACAAGTGTCTATACATCATTCCTTCATCCCCAACTTATTTGGGGTCAGCGCAGATTCTTCCATACATCTCTATTAGCCGTCAAAGTCAAAGTTATTTTATTTCAAATAGACCAGATTACCTACAGGCACTTTTAAAACGTTAAAACTAGGTGCACGGTTCCAAAAGGTAGGTTCTATGGAGAAGAGCCGGCAAGAAACTCCATGAATACTCTTTTTAAAATAGTAGATCATGACAATTACAAACAAAAAAAAATACAGTAGGGTGAGAAACAGAATGAGAATAATGCAGGTTAACGTAACGAATAAACTCACATAAGAGTAACAAATAGAAAAATATGCTTTCTAGGATTGCCGTAGCAGTTAAGAGCTGACCAGTCCCGACAGACAGCACCCGTTTACGTGTATGACGTGCACATTCGCATCGCTCAGCTCAACCATATTGTAGGGAACCCAACGACCGGATATATGTACAACGAAAAAAAGAAAAGAACGCCACACGACCTTATCGTCAACATAGTCGTCGCCTGGTGCAGGTTGACGGACAAAGCATGAACATTAATATTTTTTACACCCAAGTTAGTATCAGACAAAAAAAATTACATCCTAAAGGTCACAGCTCATTAGAGCCACTCGGCACCTGACCCGCATTGCTTCGTCGCTCGGCGTCCACTAGTTGTCAGCAGGTGGTTCACGGGTGAATGCCGCGTCATCACCAGTAAACGTCGCGTGGTCAACCAGAAGAGTCGTCGGAGGAATCCACTCGATGGCAGCGCGCGGTTCACTCGATACTAATTGTGCGTTGGCAATCCGCAGCAACGCAAGGCATGCTTGATGCGAGCAGCGAGTTGTTACCGAGTGGTCAATTCGTCGTCCACGCGTAGACGGCATACGCCCAAGGCGATCCGGTGACGCTACGGAGTTAATGTAGTGAGCGCACATCCATACAAGTTCATATAAAGAATAATAATCGCACGAGGCGAGGCGATGCGGGTTGGATGCCGAGTGGCTCTAATGAGCTGTGACCTCAAAAGGGATATACCTACCTCATTTGTTCCCAATAATAATGTGAGAGCCATTTCGTTATTAGTAAAAATAAATTCAATAACAAAATAATTCCCAAACAAACATTTTTCGGAGCTCCAAGAAAACTTCATAAAAACATCTAGTATTTAACAAAAACAATATGGCATTATATCATTAGAAAACTTCACGACAAACTAAGCAAAAATCAACCTTATAACCAATAAATAGAGTCCATATACGTGGAAACAGGAAATGAATCATGATTAAAGAAAAACCAACACAACTTTGCGGTCAAGTAATTTAATTTTCCGCGAGAAATGAACCGGTAGCGGATTTAACGAGCCGCATATATAAACTTGTTACGTCAAGAAAAAGCTTCACTGACGGAAAATAAAGAGATTTCGCTGGAAATTACAAAAGAAAACCGCAAAAATCGAAACAATAGGTTTGAAACAAAAGGCCGTGTGACGAATTGTGTATTTCAGTATGGCCGACGAAATGCGAGTGGAATAAAAAAATTACGGACTATTTCATCTTATTAGTGAAATGATGGTGAAGCCGTAAAGTCCCCTACATATCTTATGGAGTTAGTTTTGGTGATACCATAGTGTTTTGTTTATCTGTTGAGTTTATTCGCCTTCTTCTGCCTAGCCTTTTCCCAAATATGAATAATACCAGTATTTTACATGAAGCGACTATCATCAGACCTCTGCAGCCCAGTAACTGGGCAATGCCGATAGCCTGCGTGCATGGGAAGCCGTCGCCTCCTTTTGCGAAGATGTGATGGCGACCAAGGAGAGAGCGGAGAGGGAGAGAGATGGGACTGCCACTCTCCCTTCCCGCGCCAGACGCATCGGGCGCCGCAGGAGGGCGTGCGACGATCTCCGCAGGCGGCGGGTTAGGAGACGCGTCGCCCGACCAGTAACAGACCCGAGAAGGTGAAGGTGAAGGACCTCTTCTTCTGTGGGGCGAGGCCCCACAGAAGGAGAGGTCCACCAGGGGCTGGCAGACTGAAGCCTGCCGGGGTTGCGGTGCATGCAGCCGCGAATCCCTCGACCCCAGCCGTAGGTCAAGAGAAGGAACACAATCCCCCTTATTACAAAAGATGGTTTAAAGCGAGACTAAGGTAAAGCCAGGTTTAAAATATACTCATCACTTTCTTATGTCATATAACAATAAAATAAACTTTAAAAAAAAGTAAAAACCGACTTCAAAGAAATACTAAAAGGAGTAAAATAATTACCATAATATAAAATTAACAGTTTCAGAAGTCGGTGGCTTCTATTTGCTTCAGTGTAGAGTTGCACCGACTTCTGAAACTGTTAATTTTATATTATGGTAATTATTTTACTCCTTTTAGTATTTCTTTGAAGTCGGTTTTTACTTTTTTTTAAAGTTTATTTTTTATTAAAAACGTTTTAGTGTCATAATTTTAACACCCTCCTTCATAACCCTTCTTTTTGGCTTTGACGTAGTCGGGCATAAAAAGTCCTTTCAAATGATACCTTACACGATATAATGAAAACATTCCAAAGGGGGGGAGGGGGGGACACGCACCCCCTCCTCTTTTCAAGTAGTCAGTTCCCAACAACAAATATAAACAAAGCAATATTAGTGATTTGAGAATTTTGCTTTGATCCGACGAGGAGTTCCGTTCCATATCTCTGAAGTTCATGGTCTGATCATAACAAAATTTAAATGGGACCAATCGGAAAGTATACCCTTCCGAACAAAAAAAGATTTTTTCAAATCGGTTCATAAATGACGGAGATATGAGGTAACACACATAAAAAATAAAAAAATAAAATAAAAAATACAACCGAATTGAGAACCTCCTCCTTTTTGAAGTCGGTTAAAAAGAGACGGGGCTATTTTAAAACCTAGGTTTTTCTTAGACCATCATTTCTAATAAGGGGGCGAAGGTTTTTAGCCGGTGAGAGTGCAGCCCGGTGCCGGTTGGTGGACTAAACACACCATCAAAAACATTTTGGAACCATCTCGGGTGCTTGAAAAAAACTGGTACTAAAAAATACAGTAACCATAGTTCCAGTATTTCCCGAGACAATTCCTCACTCGTCCATTTTCTTTGAATTAATTATGAGTGTAAATGTAATGCGTGTGTATGATAATTACTCGTTTGTTAGAACCTCCGCAACACATACAGAGTGTAATGTTCGCTCGTTTTCTTAAGCGAAGGGGATATACGGAATTTTATTCGGATGTACTAAGATATTACTTTTCTTTCTTATAACGCCTATGGCCAAAAGTAAATCATTATTACCGTGGTAGCATTCTATATTTCCAAACTGAGCATACAATTAGACATCTTAGCTAACTCAGGTATAGTTGCTGTGGTAGTTACTAACGTATTAGAGCTGATAATGAAACAAAAACCCCTTAGTTTCTCACAATAGACCCTTATTATGAGAAGCTAAGGTGTTTTTAAGCGATCGATCTTAAAATAAATCGATGTTATATTAAACAAAAAATCAAAATTAAGTATGTCATTAAGTTGTATTAATAAACAACTATATTTTAATTTTGAGAGCTCCTTTCCAAGTGTTGTTTTGATATAACTTGACAGACATATAAAAAAAGTTTGTGGCGGCATCTATCCACGCCACATGCGAACTACGCAACACGCCGGCGGTGTAGATGACTACAGCGACATTAACGACAACTCTCATAGATGACAGTTCCTACATCGCGCTATCATGATTTAACACGCAGATAGTATGTATACAACCGCCCAACATCAACCGTTGGGCAGTAGCCCGCCAGGCATAAGACTCCGCCTGGTTGGAGAATCCCTTCTTTGGTTGGAGAAACACCCCACACCTGGTTCCTCCACATGTTATAATATTATGTGTGAAAGGTAGGTTACTAAGATGGCTTCTCATATTCTGTTCAACGTAAGATGAGTCCTAACACAGCGGTCATTTCATAAATTGTGGCCGTAAGGAGATTGCTATCAAAAAAACGTAAACGATATCATCAAAAACCGTTAAATATATTATCCATGTTTTGTTTTTAAAATCATTTGATATTTTTGTATGATAATATTTTGTACAGAAACGTCAGAAATCATCTTGCTGTGAAAAGGGCATGGTAACCGATGCAACACACAAAACGAGCAACCTACCAAAAAAATCCAGAGACACGCTAAGTTGACCACGATTTTTATTTCCCACCAACAATTTTGTCCTGCATTCACCACTTCCCACTCGTATGTCCACACTGTATGATAATCTGAAACAAGGTCCTGAGATTAATGTGATACCCACCTACGCTCAGCGAGACAATTGCGCACAGACTACGGAATTGATAAAGCTAAATAAACACTTCGTATATTTCATATTTTTTAGTGATCCGTATTGAAATTGGTAAATAAAATACAGTGCAATGTATCACAGTTTAAAAATCCATACTGTCGGGCAAAAAATGTACTTATGCTCACAGGGTGATGGGCGGCGCAGGCTTTGTACCGCAAACTCACTTAGTTTGCGGTATTAACCGACGCAGGTTGACGCGAGCGTGTTTTGAAATATATAGTAAGTTTTATCTATACATATAAAAGGAGAAGCTGACTGACTGACTGACTGATCTATCAACGCACAGCCTAAACCGCTGGGGTTAGAAAGTTGAAATTTTGACAGTAGGTTCCTTTTGTAACGTAAGCATCCACTAAGAAGGGATTTTTTGAAATTCAACCCCTAAGGGAGTTAAATAGGGGATGAAAGTTTGTATGGAAAATCGTCACTAACGGGTAACGGGTTCAAAATTTCACGCAAGCGAAGCTGCGGGCGAAAGCTAGTCGTGAAATATAATGATGAATACGAGCTGTTTTGTCTACGTATGAAACTCAACTTCTAAAAAAAATAAGGGCCTAAAGTTTTACAGATTTCCCTAGATTGATGCAAGTAATTTTTCGGAATAAAATCCTCGTAAAGTTTCAAAAAATAACATGCATATTTGCATATTTGCGTTGGACATCGTAAATTCCTCCACGGGCGGCGGCATCGCCTGACATCAAGGACGTTGCCCAACTGTATGGGTTGTAAAACTGTGTCATGTATCTACTACATCTAAAGTATCGTAAATGAGAGAAGTAATGTCATACAGTACAATTGCATCGGTATTAATGTCATCTTGTTGAGGCAGTGTTATGACTACAATTAGTGCAGTGCCACACCATGCCAAAATTACGCGACCAAACTTCGGCGTCTATATTTTTTATATAGGTAGAACGCAACCTAATTTCAGCCTGGTGTATTACGGCTAATTTCAAAAGCATTGCAGGCGTAATCATGCCGAACTTCGGTTGCGTACCTTTGGCATAGTGTGTTTAGACACTTAATAGTCAACTCTAATCGCTAAATTACTACTTACTGAGATAGATTTTTTGTGCTTAGCGCAGAGAACGCACGCTTAGTGGTATTATCTATACGGTCCGCCTGGCTAGCTACCACCCTCACATTAAAGTCCGGCGCCGAGCAGTTTACTGTGTTCCATCGTGTGTATGTGAGAGCCAGAGGGGTGTAGGGAAATCTCTTTATATTTCTTTTACTTGGATTCGTGTGCTCAATCTTAGAGCCTGTCTGCGCGTACCATTAGGTGCAACTAGGGTCAAACGTGACCGAGTCTAATAATAAAAAAACCGGCCAAGTGCGAGTCGGACTCGCGCACGAAGGATTCCGTACCATTATCTATGAAAACGGCAAAAAAAACAGGTTAGTTGTATGGGAGCCCCCTTAAATATTTATTTTATTCTATTTTTTAGTATTTGTTGTTATAGCGGCAACAGAAATACATCATCTGTGAAATTTTCAGCTGTCTAACTATCACGGTTCATGAGATACAGCCTGGTGACAGACGGACAGACAGACGGACAGACAGACGGACAGACAGCCAGACAGACAGACGGCCAGACGGACAGACGGACAGCGGAGCCTTAGTAATAGGGTCCCGTTTTACCCTTTGGGTACGGAACCCTAAAAAGCAAGGCAAAGTCAAAACGTTCGATAGTTGTTCGTCGATTTGTCCTCGAAGCGTTGAAATTGTGAGAGGAGAGAGGACCCAATATATCGAGTGAGATTAGCTCTGTGTGAGCAAACTAATATAACTTTGGTGTTTACGCATGGTTATCGGTATAATGTAAAGTACTAATGGTATGTCTACACCAGTGCGCTTTCGTGTTCATCTTGCGCTTTCAACTTTCAATTCCTCTTGCGTCAAGCGCATGCAATATTGATTGCCATAAGACGCGTGCAGCTTATCGTCTACACCGGTGCGCCTCGGTCAGTCGTCAGTCGACATATAATAGAGGGATTAGCGTGCGCTAGAGGCATGCGTTTTTGTCGAACTAGTATTAAGGCATGCGCTATGGAGCTTCACGAATGCTTCAGACGAAGACGCAACATGAAAGCGCACTGGTGTAGATATATCTTAAGAGATTGATTTCAAATGCTGCTGTGGGCTTTACCATTGTTCTTTTTGCATTATGAGGAAACCTCCATGAATTGTAATCAAGAAAAAAGTAGGTACGTCATTTTTTTTTAAATAGCGATTGTTGAGGATTTTGGTCAGGCTGCGTGAATTAGCTCCTTCCTTTGGTGGATGTGGGTTGTGTGTTTTAGACAAAATGAATTCTTTATTTTCAACTGGGCTTAAACTTGTATATTTGATAAAAGACAATGGAAAACAATTAAAATATTACAGATCAGTACACTTGATAATTCGGTCGTCGCTCAATATGTTATGTCGTATGTCGGTGTCCAAATATAATTTCGATGATTCGGCGCAAAGTCCGAACTCCCACCGCTACGTCCATTGTTTGCTGCGGTGGTCGCTAGAGGGCGCTAGTCGTCAACATGCCGCCGGCCTTGGAAGCACCAGGTTCCAATGGAGTAGAAGTCTTGTGTGCTTGATCTTCACTGGGATACAGGAGCGGACATATTTTCGAAAATGCCCGTCGGATAACGCCCGTCGCCGTTTTAATGTTTGCAACTCGTGAAATGCCATCTTTTCCTGGGAATGTCTGCAGCACCCGTCCTAGGCGCCACTTCAGGGGAGGTAGATTGTCCTCTTTTATTAAGACAAGAGTGTCAGGAACGAGTGTGTCTTGATTGGTCTGCCATTTCGTTCTCTTCTGGAGTTCAGAGATATATTCCCTGGACCACCTTTGCCAAAAATGCTGTCTCATCTGCTCCACACGGTCGTAGCGAGGAAGGCGATGCGTAGCCGTCATTGTGATGTCCTGGATGGCGGGAGCAATGAGCGGTCGGCCAATCAGGAAATGAGCAGGGGTAAGGGGAAGGAAATCGTTAGGTTCTGTGGACATAGGTGACATTGGTCGGGAGTTAAGGACAGCTTCAATTTGTGCTAACACCGTACTTAATTCCTCGTAAGTCAAGTGTGCCTTGCCCACAATGCGACATAAATGAAACTTGCAGGACTTGACACCTGCCTCCCACAAACCACCAAAATGAGGCGAATACGGCGGTATGAATTTGAATTTTATTGAATTATTTGCAGTGAAATCTAATATATCAGCTTTCGATTTTTCTAAAAAGTGTGAAAATTCCTTTAAGGCCCCTACAAATGTCTTTCCATTATCAGAATGAATTTGTAAAGGTTTGCCACGTCGAGAGATGAATCGTTTTAATGCGAGTAAATATGCTTCAGAAGTGAGACTTGTAACCAACTCTAAATGTATAGCGCGCGTTAAAAAACATACGAAAAGACAAATATAACATTTGATTAACTTTGCCCCCCTTCCTGCACGGTTCAATATAAACAATGGCCCAGCATAATCGACACCACAATGTATAAATGGATATCCTGGTTCCAGTCTTTCAGAGGGTAAGTTACCCATCTGAACTTTTAAAGGTTCAGCTCTCATACGTACGCATTTCATACAGGTATGCACTATTTGTTTAGCTAAGTTGCGTCCTCTAATAGGCCACCAAGTTTCTCTTATCGTGGCCAGTAACTGCTGAGGCCCCGCATGTAATAAGGCTTTATGTTGGTGTTCGAAAATAAGACGAGTGAAAATATGCTTCGAGCACAACAATAAAGGATGTTTCTTATCGTATGAAAACGATTTAGAATACGTAAGTCTGCCGCCTACTCTGATTAAGTTGTGTTCATCGAAAAATATATTTAAGTTAGAAATATTACGAGGACACTTTAATGATTTGTTATTATTTAAGTCATCATAAATCTCCGGAAAAGACTGTTGCTGTGCAATTCGCGTTAGAACCCTAGTTGAATCATGTAATTCCTCCACTGAAAGGCTACTTGTAAGACGCTGTGTTTTTATTTTATTACGGCAGTTGTTTATAAAACGTATAACGTACGCCACTACACGTCGTATACGATTAAAACAGGAAAATGATTCAAATGGAAAGGGACTGAGATTTGTTTGGATTACCAGAGCAGTTTTAATAGGTTTTTGCTCGGGTAATTCATCTGAATTAAAGTTAAAATTATCAATATCATGTGCCCACTCTGAATTAGGTACATGTAAGAATGAAGGTCCGCGCCACCACATATCAGATGACTTAAGAATATCTAATTGCATTCCGCGCGATAACAGATCAGCCGGGTTTTGTTTGCCGGCGACATGATACCACATTTTATCACCCGTTAGTTCGTTAATTTCTACTACGCGGTTTTGTACAAATGATTTTAATAAACTCGGTGACATCTTAAGCCATCCTAACACAATAGTCGAATCTGACCAGAAGTACACGTTATCGAACGTTAGTCTTAGCGAATTTATTATTTTTGTATACAACTTCGCACCTAATACAGCTGCACATAGTTCTAAGCGTGGTATACTAACAGGTTTCACCGGTGCAACCTTACTCTTCGCACATAACAAATTCACTGTTATCAATGAGTCTGTATAGCTACGCAGGTAGGCGCAGGCGCCGTACGCGTCTTGTGATGCGTCACAAAAAATGTGTAATTCGATAATGTGTGTATTAACTCCCTGTACATACCGAGGAATGCGCAAATCGTGTAAATTCTGTAGTTTATTAATAAAATTTTGCCAATCTAACAAAAGGTTTTTAGGAACCGGATCATCCCAACCTATTTTGGATAACCACAGTCTTTGTAGTATTATCTTGGCGATTATAATAGTTGGTGTGAGTAAACCCAAAGGATCGTATATCTGTGCAATTGTTGAAAGAATAGTGCGCTTAGTAGCATGAGTCACATCATGATCACATTTTGTAACAAAATGCAGTTCATCCGAATGATGAAACCACCCTAATCCTAATGTTTTTGTGTGATAGTTGTCACCTAATGATAATTCCTTAGATGTAAAAGTCGACTCTGTTTTGGAAGTTGCAAAATTGAATATCCATTTCCTTAAAGGAAAACAGGCCGATTCTAATACGTTAGAAACACGACTACATATATCTATCAACTTTTGTTGATCCTGATGTCCTGTAATTAAGTCATCAACATAAAAATCGTCATTAATGACCTGTGCGATGACGTCATCATTGCATTCTGACGCGAGTTGCTTTAAGCATCGAATACTTAGATACGGCGCGGACGCCGTCCCATAAGTAACAGTATTAAGTTGGTATACACTGAGGGGTTCAGATGGATTCTCCCTCCAAAGAATTAATTGCAGATTTCTTTGATCGGGTTGGATTAATATCTGTCGATACATTTTTTCGATGTCGGCACACGCAACATATTTGAATTGTCGAAATCTGAGTAAAATTGAGAATATATCATTCTGTAACGTCGGCCCAATGTGTTGAATATCATTTAATGACTTGCCCGACGTTGACTTTGCACTCGCATCAAATACCACCCTTAATTTGGTAGTAGAACTATGTTCTCTGTAAACGCCATGATGTGGCAAGAAATAGCACGGTGACGAATATTCATAAATGCGACTCATGTGTCCCAGCCTTAAATATTCGCTCATAAAATCACAATACATTTGTCTATAGGCAGGCGGGCTTCGAAGTAATTTACGTTCGAGTGCAAGAAACCGGTTTTCGGCCATAGAAAACGTATCATGTAGTGCATCAGCTGATGCAGATAATGGAATGCGCACGGAAAAACGGCCCTTATTGCCGCGTAAAGTTGTGTGTTTAAATAAATTTTCGCATGCACTTTCATCTTTTGTGAGTTTGTTATGATTTGAAGTAATCTCCTCAAGTTCCCAAAAACGTTTGAGTTCTGCATCCAAAGTTTGTGTGTGATTACATTGAACTCCGTTAATTTTGTGTGAATGTTTTTTGTGAACCGCTCCCGATATGATCCAACCCAGTTTTGTGTTTTGCAAGTATGGACCATAAGGTAAACGAATTAGACCCTCATTAAGCAATTCCCAGAATTTATCTGCGCCTATGAGTAATTGAATTTCATTAGATAAATAAAAGTCGGGATCAGCAAGTTGAACGTTGTCTGGTATTTGAATCTTATGATTAATACCTAGCGACGGCAATTGTGATGTTATGCGAGACAAAACTAAACAATTGAACTGTGTGTTATATGAACTAGTTTTAGACCGCAATTTGAGCTTGCATGATTGTGTAGATTGCGCAATGGAATTACCTACACCTATAACTTGAACAGTGGACTGTATCAATGGAATGTTAAGAGTTTTGCACAATGTTTCAGAAACGAAACAATGTTGGCTCCCGTTATCGAGAAGAGCTCGAGTTGTGTGATATTTATTATTTTCATCCGCTATCTCAACTAATGCGGTCGATAATAATACTTCATTATGAAAATAATGCATATTATCGTCCTTATAAAGCGTGTGAGTTTTGTGAGACGCGGTGTGTGATATGTTTGTGTGTGTGATGACATGACTATGTGATTTTATGGACGACGACTTTTTAGTGTTAGAATTATGTGTGTGCTGAGTATCTACTGTCTGTTTACTTTGAGATGGTTTAACTGTTTCTAGAAAATCGGCTCTGTCTTTAAGAAACGTCATTAAATCAGACAATGAAAACCTTTTATCAGAGGACGCATTCGTGACGGTACTTTTGTGTAGTTCCCATTCGCGTTCGGTTAATGAATCTAACTTTGAGACTATTATGTAATTCATTAGCGTATCCCATGATTCGGTAGGTTCGCCTAACGTTTTTAGTGCACGAATGTTTCTGAAAATTGTGTCAATTAGTTTGCGAATTTGTGATGCTGATTCTTTACTAATTGATTGCGCGGTAAATAAAGCCTTGACGTGGTTATGAACAAGCAAACGATTGTTGTTAAATCTGTCTGCTAAAAGATCCCAAGCAATTACATAGTTTTCAGAAGAAAATTCTAGTGCCTTAATAACCTGTAATGCATTACCTGTTAGAACTGAACGTAAGTAGTGAAATTTCTGAACATTATCAAGATTATTACTATTGTGAATGATAGATAAATACGTGTCACGAAACTCAAGCCATTGATCATACGAACCGTCGAAGTTCGGCAAAGAAATTGTGGGTAGTTTAATCCTGTTTGAATTATAATTTTGAACATTTTGAGATGAAGATGAAGATGTTTCTTTTAAAATACATTTACATTTGGCTACAATAGCATAAAACTGATCTTCAAAGCTTTCTCTCTCCTGCAATTCTTTGTCTACCTGACTACCAGAAACTATTAAATCTAATTCATCTTGGATACTCGAAAACTGATCAAATATTAGTTGAGACCTTTGAAAGCGTTCCTGTAGTTCAGCTTTCTGAATTTCAGTTACGTGCGTATCGTCTAGAGATTGGACATATTTCGTGAATAATGTGAATTTACCCTTAATTGAACCCCGTTTTTTAACTAAATCCCGAATAATATCCTCACTACTTTCAATATCCACAAGGGAATGCCTCTTTTTTGTCATTTTGATGGTTGTAAAAGGCAAGAATCAAGTACTTACAGTTTTTAGAAGTTCGCGCATGCACACAATGTAGGTAGGCGGACGGCTATCACTGGTCGTGAACACTGGAATTTTATACAAAGACACGATGTTAGCACAAACTGAGCACAGGATTTAGGAAGGAAATTTTGAATGGCCTGACCGTTTGCTGCTGGTAGTGCTCGCTGCTTCCGATGAACGTTCGGCTCGTAGGTCCAAATTATGTTGAGGATTTTGGTCAGGCTGCGTGAATTAGCTCCTTCCTTTGGTGGATGTGGGTTGTGTGTTTTAGACAAAATGAATTCTTTATTTTCAACTGGGCTTAAACTTGTATATTTGATAAAAGACAATGGAAAACAATTAAAATATTACAGATCAGTACACTTGATAATTCGGTCGTCGCTCAATATGTTATGTCGTATGTCGGTGTCCAAATATAATTTCGATGATTCGGCGCAAAGTCCGAACTCCCACCGCTACGTCCATTGTTTGCTGCGGTGGTCGCTAGAGGGCGCTAGTCGTCAACAGCGATATACTGCATGTTGATTAGTCACTTTTCACCCGAAAACTTTGCTCATCATTCTGTGCAACTTTTACCATGGGACAAACTCTGAACTAGTGAAAGAAAAATTATATATTCCATACATTTTGATAAGCAACATTCATTATTTCGTATGGAAAAGCATCTTTTTTTTTCACGAATTCTGTGTTTATCTCATACTAAAAGGTTTGTTATTCGGTTTAAAGACATTTATTTTCTCAAAAAGAACAAATACAGTTCACTTATATTGAGAACAATACAAACATTATATATAAGGGCTAAAAGATCGTAATGAACTAGTTAGCTTAAAACTAATGTAAGTATTATATTTACTACGTTGTATTTTTAATGTGTTCTTCTAATTTCTTTTTAAAAATATTCAGGTTATTGTTGTTTTCAATGCTATTTGGTAATTTATTATACATTTGGGCACCTTCAAATAATAAATTTTTCTTCCCATAGTTGGTTCTAGGGTGAGGTAGTTGTAGTTTATTGCGTTGTATACGTGTGCCTTTTTAAAAAAAAATATTCGAAAAATGTTTGTAAAAAATAAGAACGTCATTATCATCATCCCAAAGTTCTAAATGCAGATGTTTCAAACTTCAATTATAATAGTGAAAAATCAAACTATACCACTGCCGTCAAGCAATAAGACAAGAATAAAAACAATCTGAAACTAATATTAATGTTAACAACGAAGGAGAACAATGATTTGTTTTTTTATTAGGAAAGTTCAAATATTCACCCAAAAGCTGTACAGAATGATGAAAAAACTACATGTTTTTTGAATGTAAAGTGACTAATCAGTAATGCTGTATAATAAAAGAAATGAAGGAAGATGAACGATAATAATTTGGCTGGCAATAGGCGCAAATTATTTTTCTTAATGCTTAAAAATAACAACGAACAAATAAATAACACGGAACATACGGAACCGAAACACAGAAGTTCGGCTGACACTCAACCATTTTATCTTTTTAGTATGTAAAAATATTCTGGTGAATTGTTTCAGTAGTATTTTTTCGTGGAACAATCCTTAAACGTAATAAAGATTTTATTTAAAAAAATGTTTTTGTGAACAAAAAATAATTTATTTCCCTTCATTTTCTATTTAAATGGACGCCCACTTGACTGTGTTTGCTGTCTTCTACGAAGGGGGTTATGTTTATGAACTTATTTTTTCTCGTGCGTAAATCTTCATTGATTCACTCTGAGGAAGGCGGAGGGTTATGTCGGAATCTTACCAATAAAAACCGCCACGGTGTTCCTCTGAGGACCTATGGCTAGGGTCACGGATTTCACCAGGTGTGAAGTAGCCTTAGATATATTGGTTTTACTTTGTTGGTACTTAGAATGTGTAGATAGTGTTAGAATAGAATAGAATATACTTTATTGTACACCAAAATTGTAACACAGCTCATATACAATATCATATATTGAAGGGCACAATGGCGGTCTTATCGCTAATAGCGATATCTACCAGACAACCTTTGGATGAACAGGAAAACAATGAATGAGATAGGGGTATAGTCCGTCGTGTACTGCTGCAAAATATATACTACACACAATACATAGACATATATATTATACTTACATATAAAAATTATACAGGCTGTAAGGGTAAACACCGTTATCCTTGAAACCAGTGGTTTGGTTTCATTTATAGAACGTAAAATCAATGAAAAATAACTTTTTTTTATGAAACTTTCATTTTTCCTAAAAGCATTTCACCCTATGCGCGGGGGCTACAAGCTACGGGAGGGGTTGCGGGGAACTCGCCGCGTGGCCCGACTCACGGCCCCGCACAGTTCGCTACCCCAGTCAGTCAGCTGTCTCGCTTGCGAATGTCTGTCTGTACGCCGCGTCGCAGCGCCACCGCGCCGCTCATTTCTCGCATGTTTATTTTTATTTTATTTTTTTACTCTGTCCTATATTTTTATGTTTAAGTCAACTACTCATGGTTTGAGTGACAACGGTGTTTACCTTTTCATGCTATATACTACACAAAATACATAGATATTTATTATACTTACATATAAAAATTATATACAAGTTTAGTTTTAATATATACTAAACCTGAAACTAGTTTGTTCAGAATCACAGGAGAATCGGTTGGCATAGTTTTTATACCACGTTAAATCTTGCAATTTTTTCTCCAAAATTTATTTTAAGTGTTATTTATGACACAGAAAATGACAGTTTTTTTACATAATTTTTCTTGATCGCCTTTGACCCTAGTTGCATCTGATGGTAAGTGCAGACAGGGTCTAAAATAGAGCACACAAATTCAAGTAACAGAGACATAGAGGGATTCCCTTATACTCATCTGGCTCTCACATACACACGATGGAACATAATAAACTGCTTGGCGCCGAACTTTAATGTGAGGGTATTAGCTAGCCAGGCGGACTGTATAGATCCTAGTACCAAGCGTGCTGGGTTTTGTTGTTTAATTTACGGCAGCAGTGTTTATGTATTATAAGAGATATAATGAAGTCATGGCGGTAGTCGCACACGTTTACTTCACGACCTGTCAAAACGGTCTTTAAAATTGTATGCAGTGCGCTACTCGGCCCCCTTACTTTTACTGCGACCTCTGGGTCGGACGGACGTTCACAATTGTTATAAATTTTGTGTTTTATTTAGTTTAAACATTCTAATTTTCGACTGTGGTTGATTCCTCTTCATTGGAATGATAGCTGACCGTAGTAAAGAATAAATAACGTCCCAGAAAGCTGAAAGGCTATTAATTCTATTTGTAAATTCTGTTACTTTACTTGCTACCCTTCGGGCTAGCTAGATATTAATTATATGTATTGTATGCAATTTTACTTTTAGTACCTATAAACAAAAACCGAGACACCCCAACAAGATTTTCATCAGAACTGCATGAATGTGTGTTTTTTTAATAAATCTCCAAGTTACATCTTAGTTTATGTCGCGTTAAGTTCCGTAGTAAAGTGTGAAATGCTTGAGATGTGCTATGCAGGGGTTGTCTAATACACGAAAACTGACCGAGCGGACCGTCTCAAGCCTCAAGGTGTCTATTCCCATCCACTGTTATGCATAGAAACCTATTGAAAGATTATTGAAAATCAAAAAAAAAAGGAAACAACATAATGTGGTGTAAAAACCATGTCAATCGATTCTCTTAGTGATTCTGAACAAACTAATTTCAGGTTAAGTGTATATATTGCAATAATCAGTAAAAAAATAAGTTGCCAATTTCAGATATAATTCAATTCTCCAAACGCATAAAACAATACTCACAGGAAATGATGATGAGAATATTAACCATATAAAACACATAAAAAAAATATACTTACAACAAGAAATAAAAACGAGCACTTTCTAACAAAAAATCTAATACAGCGAATAAATTACGAGCAATCCACAAAATATCACCACTCAGCCGTATCCACAGAAATCTTACATAAGATCGTGAATAGTCTCCTTATCCATCGTAAAGTGGGGACATCATTGTTTTATTATGAATCGTTTGCCATTAGGCGAATTGCGTGGATTTTGCGAACCGGGTCTGTCCCGCTGACGCAGCATTTATGGTCATCCTAATAAAGAGTAAGTGTGCGACCCTATGTCTCCTATGTCCGTTTAATGATTCCTTCTGCTGGGTTTTATATGTGCGCTTTTAGCTTTCATACTAGCCGAGTGTAAATGTTTGGACTTCTAGTAACGTAAACGTAACGTTAATGTGAGTGAATTTTGGATAGAAATTATAACTGTCCTGTAGCATTTTGGTTTGAATTTTTGCGACAAGGACAATTTGTATCATAAATAGATATGAATAAGGTTTTCAATTTAATAATAACATGTGCGATAGGAGACTTTTTAGTTCAAAATTCTCTCATGTTAACGTTACTATACGTCACTACATTGGTGCTATCAATAGCACTGAAAAAAAAACCTTTTTTTTTGTTCTTGGCTTATTCGTGTTTAATCCTAGTCTCACCTGATGGCAAGCGTAGATAGGCTCTAAGATGGAGCACACTAATAAGTAACAGAGATATAGAGGGATTCCCCTATCACCTTCAGCTATCACATACACAAGACAGAACATAGTAAACTACTTGACGCGACTGTTGTGTATTGGCAAACAAGCTGACGGCCCAACCATAAGTGGTTACAACCAAATATACAACCACAACACCAAGAGGATTGCTGATGCGTTGCTAATCTTAGAGACAAAGCTGGAAAGTCCCCATGTGCCTGTAATTTCACCGGTACCCATACCTTCAAACTGGAATACAGCAATGCTGTTTGGTGGTAGATATAAGTATTTGCCAAACAGTGGAATGAGCTGCCCGAGTGGGTGTTCCCCGACAGTTACAATCAGGGTGACTTCAAGTCACGAGGCGAGATGGCGGTCAAAGGCAGGACTATTATCAAATAACAAAAATAAAAAAAGGTGTGGTAGTAGTATTTGCCCGGACGAGCTCATTCAGAAGGAGCATTACTACTACTAAGAAAGTAAGAAAATACATTTATTTAGCACAGACTAAAAGGCACATAAAATACTTTAGTTATGAAGATAACCTACAGGGCTGAAATAAAAGATGACTAAGTGAAGAGTCAGTTAGTGTTGTGACAAAACTTGAGATTCAATGTTGAATGGTTGATTATCCTTTGATGTTACGTTCAGTGGTGATTCAACAGTATTAAATCTTTTTCTCTATGCTCGGATGGGTGTCCAGTCTAAAAATGAAGCTGAATAACAGATTTTTATTTTTTAATAGTAGACTATTATATTTGAATGGCAGGTATGTCAGATTTTCACATATTTATTTTATCCTGTATGCACAAAATAAGTACAGAGGCGGACGTAATGCTTTAGGCATTTTCTATGAGTCAACCTTAGGGTGATACAGAAACAAAACATGGTAGGTGTACAATTTTTTGTGCATGGTACCTATCCATAAAACGTATATACATATATTTATATTATTTTATTTGCAAAAATAAAATGTGATGCTCAAAGCTAAACTTAAATTCGACATTTAAAAACTTTGCGCGAGCGTCAAAATTTAATAAAAAAAACACAAGGTTGAGGTTTTCTTCATAAATTTAGAATGAAATCTTTTTTAACACAAAAACAGAAACGTAAGAATTATTTAACGCTAAAAAAACTTTTAAAAAGATTTTTCGCGGAAAATACTGCTTAATTATGCTAAACAGACGTCCCTGAAATTCAGAATAGCCTAGTTTAAGTGGCAGACATCCATTTATATTCAGTTTTAATGTTGTAACTGAAAAAAATAATGCTAAAAAGGTTCTACGGTCGCTTAGCACTTTTTGAGTTACAGCATTATTAAAATGTTGTTTCTTCAAGTTTAAATTATTGTTTTGTTGCAAAACTTTGTGTCATACAGATTAGCTTCGAAACTCAGTTTGTTTTTTGTTTATTATGTATTTAAATGTAAATTTAGTTTTTAGATGAACAGATGAACAGTAAATCGAATTCTATTTTTTACCGACTTTCAAAAAAAGGAGGTTTTCAGTTCGACGTGTATGTTTTCTTTTGTAGATATCTTCGCCAATTATTTTGATGATTATTTTTTTGTTTGTGAAAGTTTGTTGAAGATCTGATGAAGAACATTCGCAATTTCTGTAATCGCAAGTAAATTTAGATAATTTTAATGCCGATCAAAATAGAAAAATAAAATTACTTTAAAAGAAAAAAGCAAGTGAAGTCAGTTTTTGTTTTTTTTTTTGAAGTATTTGTGAAGTAAGCATACAGTATCATTTTGATATCTTTACAAAAGGATTTTGTCTTTCGTCACTTATATTTTTTTACAAAAACTTATTCGTAAGGTATCAAGAGCAAGACAGACCTATTGCGTGTGATTCGATGTGTTTCTTTGCCACCTGTCAAACATGCAATTTACTTGATTTTGGCCTCGATTCTGTTGAGCAACAGAGCAACAACAAAATAATATTATTTGCACATACCATGCGCGTTCCTACGCTGCGTTCATTTAACCAAAACGCGGCGTTTAAAACCGCACGTATAACATTTAACGCGTGCGAATGACACCGTTAAAAGAATTATTTATGGTGTCCCATAGACAAGTTAACTATGACATGTGACAACATTAGTACGTGTGTTATTGACAGACTGGAAAACTCGAGTTGCGCAACTATTGCTCGTTTGTAGCAATTAAACTGTTTTGATAATTTGAGTCACACAAATGCTTAAATTATTTAACTTGTTTTACTATGAGCGAGTAAGAGAGTGGGGTGCATGAAAAGAGCCTCCACGAGTGACGATACTTAAGTACGTCCGGCGCACCCTGGGCAGTCAGCCCCGCTACCAACCTTGCTGACTGGCTAATCTTTTCACCACAGCATGAGCTATTTTCGTATAGCTCGTGCTGACACGAGAGAAGAAGAAGAAGACAGTGAAAAATACAGCAGAGGTTGATAAGATTATTTAGGTATTGATTTTAGATGAAAAGGTAAACGACTATTTTATAGAAGTAATATTCAACATAAAGCTGCAAGTATTTTAAACGGAGGAGGAATGCAATTTGTTTAAAAAAAAGTATGTTCACGCCTATTCACGCATAACTCCTACATAAATATGCACCGATTTGGATGATGCTCTTTTGTTTGTAACATTTTTTTTCCGAAGTAGTCCCATTTAAATTTGGTTAAAATCTGATGAACTCTCAATGACGAATAGTACACAATGTGATTAGGTTACATGTAGCGTCTTTAGTTAGTCTAACCATGTAATAAATAAAGACACTTAAAATAAAAAAAATAAAAAAACTTTTTAACAAAAATAAAACTGATTTCAAAAAACGAATAAAACAATTTCAATTTTAGAAGTCGGTGCCTCCAATTTGGTTCGGCGTGAATATTTGCATCGACTTCTTATAATGTTAATTTCATAGAATAGTAATGTAACTTCGCCTAGACCGAAATAGTTCTATAAGCATATTTCATTATTAATTAGAAAGAACTAAAAAACTATGTAAAGGAGAACTGGATATATTTAAAAGTGGATCATCTTTACAATTAAAAAACTGCAAAAAGAGACTGGGATTGAAACATTTACCTTTTCAATAAAATGTTGCCAGCAACAAAATAATCACCCAACTGTTTAGTTGCCGGCAACACAACAAAAACTCTCAAGTCTCACCACCCTATGTGGAGAGCGTAATAAAAACAGTAACTGTCATAAACGTCGCCCGTAATCTTTATATCTACAGCTGAGTAGGGGATTCTGTATGGTTTCTTACATACATACATATCATCAAGCCTGTAATAGCCGCAAGTAGCATGGTTACAGTTCCCAATATCTCTATAGCAGTTGCATAATCGGGTTATTATCAATTCAAAATTATTATCGACACACATAACCACATTACCTGTAAAAGATTGCTCGATAGTGTGATTTCAGCTGTGTAAGCGTTAAAAAGTCGAATCGATACGAAATGGTGAAAACAAGGAAGAAGTACGCGTATTCATACATAAAAATGCCCATTTTCTTTAAGTGAAATCCGAATTAATGCTGATGAGTGAATTTAGCTTCTTAGGTTCATCTTAATTATAATATTTAGCAGTACTTTTATGTGTTAGGCCTAAAAAATCATGCACCCTACATGTTTATTGGAATAGAAATCCTTTTGGGAGTGACTAAAATCGTTGACTAAAACAAGACATGAAATGAAAAAAAAAACAATACATTTATTGATGATTATTTACGGTTTACTCACGTGCATTTTTCGGAATTGCCCGACTAGTTTCGGACCCAAACGGAGCCCTTAATCATGAGCTGAACACAATCCCAATCAATCACAATCTCAAAGGGCAATCCCGAAAAATGCACGTGAGTAAACCGTAAATAATCATAAATATGAATGTGTCTCACGAAAGTTATAATACAAAAATACATTTATTAGCATATATACAAATGAAAATGATAAAAATAAGCGCCAAAAGGGCTATCAGCCAGCTATCAGACGGCAGTACTAAGTACTAACTACTTAACGCTGATTTTTAGCTGCAACCCAATACCGTGGACTCATGGAGTGCTATACGCACGAAACAGAATTTAATAAAAAGAAATTGGTAAAATTACTTATACTAAGACTAGCTTTTGCCTGCGACTTCGACCGCGTTAATTTAGAATTTAACAATCAACCCTTAACGTAATAATACAGTTTCTATAATAATATAATTCAATCATGATTCGAAAGACACGTGGCGCCGTCTATGAACGTTATTGTTGTTTTCCTCGGAAAAAGTACTTTTTTTCGGGATGAAAGATTACCCTATGTCCGTTTCTGTACATCTGACAACGTATACGCAAAATTTCAGGATGATCGATTCAGTGGTTTAGGCGTGAAAAGGTAACAAACAAACAAACTCACTTTCGCATTTATAATATTAGTTAGGATGAGGATAGGATTAGGATAACAAAAAAGATGCCGGTTGTACGCAATGCAAATCTTGTACAGTTTGAGTTGCATGTAGTTAAAATTCGACCGTCTCAAACATCAACAGAGTTCGAATTTGAAAACCACTGGCACATTGAGTCGCTCCAGACGTGCGGAGTCAAGCCATCAATACAGTTTGACATTTGACGCCCAGACAATACAAAGTGTGTCAGTATGGGAAATATCATTTTCCTGTCAGTTGGTTGCTCAATATTTTCAAAAGGATTTCAAGCAAGTCAATACGTCATGCTTGTTAAGAAAGTTGGATGTCAGTTGGGGATTATGATTATTGAGATGTTTGATGGTGATTCGCTTATTTGAGCAGTGCACTCAAGTCTGTATTTACATTTTACTTTTTTTATCCAGTTTTTTTTTAAGCCGTTTCCATTGACTGTGATCAAGACCGGAGGCTTAGATTGCACCAAAACTGGCTATTTATCTCTGAAACATGTTCCTAAAATTCTTAATTTTGGCCAGAACAAGCTATTTACTTTGCAAGTTTTTGATCATTTCTGAAAAATTGTTTATCACGTAAATTTGGACGACACGTTTGGTGCAGTGGCTAAGCGATTGGCTTCTACGCTGCGGGTCGTGGGTTCGATTCCCACACAGAACAAAAATTTGTATGGCCTACAGATAGTTGTTTCGGGTCTGGGCGTATTTGAGATTTGTGTCTGTAAACGCACCCACGATACAAGAGAAACCTTAGAGAGGGGCAAAGCATTTCTTTAAAAAAAACAGTTTTGGTCAGACATTCCTCACTTCTATTCTTAATATTTGTTACTTGAATTTATTTTTATCGGCAGTTAACTTTGTTTATAGTCTGTTTTCTATGGTCCACTTGCTTAGTTCACCTGGATGGACCATGAGAAAGCATTTTAACATGTAGTTCACTTGGGTGGACCACTGGCATTTTTTATTATTATTTTTGTTCGCGTTTGACCCTAGTTACACCAGATGCTAAGGGCAGACAGAGTCAAAAATGGAGCACACAAGTCCAAGTAACCGAGATATAGATTATGTTATTATATTTAAGTAATGTTGTACGTTATGTACTTGTACACCTAAACTGCCCGTTATCTCTTTCCGTTCTTTCAATCCATACTAAGGTTGTCTGGAAGAGATCGCCTTGTGCGATAAGACCGCCCATTGTACATATATTGTGTAAATAAATGTTTGTATTCGTTTTTGTTAACTGGTGTATTATGTACAATAAAGAGTCATCTGCCTAGCCTTTTCCCAACTATGTTGGGGTCGGCTTCCAGTCGAACCGGATCCAGCTGAATATCAGTATTTTACATGGAGCGACTGCCTATCAGACCTCCACAACCCAGTAACTGGGTAATACGATACTCTTGGTAAGACTGGTTGTCAGACTTTCTGGCTTCTGACCAACAGTAACGACTGTCAAAGATCTACAAATGACAGCCGGGACCAACGGCTTTACGTGCTTTCCGAGGCACGGAGGAAACTCGCTATGGTAAATGGTCACCCAACCACAGACCAACCTCGGCAAGCGTGGCTTAACCCGGAAGATTGGTCTATGCGGCTGTAATTATTTAGCCACGAGCTCTTCTGTACAATAAAGAGTATATAAATAAATAAAATATAGAGGAATTCGCCTATAAACCCTCTGGCTCTCACATACTCACGACGGAACACAGTAAACTGCTTGGAGGCGGACTTCTATCTGAGGGTGGTAGCTATCCAGGCGGACCGTATAGATCCTACCAACAAGCGTGCTGGGTTTTGTTGAATCTTACAACACGCGTCTATTCCCAGCGTGCGGTGGGGAAGTTTTATATTACAGCCCGTCCCCACACGAGAGACGTTATTTTCTCTGTAGTTCATTTGGATGGACTACGGGTAGCATTTTTTTCCGTAGTTCATCTGAATGGACCACAGGAAAATATTTTTTCTTGTAGGTAGTTCACCTAAATGGTCCACAGGATTTGTTCTTCGCCGTGACCTAGAACTGCACGTGTGTACCATGGGCAATAAAAGGATTTTAATTAAACAGTTTTATAAGCGCCAGAACTGTTACTTAATTCACGAACGGTGGGTTTTAGTTTAACTCGCAACAGCAATTGCTCATTCACCTAGAATGATCCATTAATCGCCTTAACGACACTAACGCGATCTCGATCAAGTAAACATCGATTATTATAATAATTTGATTACCATGCAGAGAGGTTGAGTTAACCTGTTTACATATTTATTGGAACTAGTCGCGTGCCCGAAGGGATTTCCCATACTTCAAAAATGAGAAACCCATACAAACTTTCATCCCCTATTTAACCCCCTTTAGGGGATGAATTATCATAAATACTTTTTATTTGGTCACTTAAGTTTTATAAGGAACTCTTGTGCAAAATTTCATGCTTCTAGGATCAATCAGTCATTGTCTTATTAAGTAGAACATTCTACCTCATCATCATCTGCCTAGCCTTTTCCCAACTATGTTGGGGTCGGCTTCCAGTCGAACCGGATGCAGCTGAATATCAGTATTTTACATGGAGCGACTGTCTATCAGACCTCCACAACCCAGTATCTGGGTAATACGATACTCTTGGTAAGACTGGTTGTCAGACTTTCTGGCTTCTGACCAACAGTAACGACTGTCAAAGATCTACAAATGCCAGCCGGGACCAACGGCTTTACGTGCTTTCCGAGGCGCGGAGGAAACTCGCTATGGTAAATGGTCACCCATCCACAGACCAACCTCGGCAAGCGTGGCTTAACCCGGAATATCGGACTATGCGGCTGTAATTATTTAGCCACGAGCTCCTCATTCTACCTATTTTCAGAAAAGCACCCTTTTGTAACCTACCAAATACTGCCCTGAATTTCTCACACAAATGAATACCCCAAACTACCCATTCAGGGGATAAAGCACTAATATCCTTAAACGATAATCGCTAGTGGTCACAGTCACAGCTGGAAATCGCCAGAGCGATTTATTTATAGCGTAAACGCTACTCACGCGCCATCGTAAATTAGTATATCTTTGGAAGCGCGCGCGCGCGCGCGTCTCATAGTTTTGAAAATAAGCATTCGAAATATGAATCGGATTCCGTTAATCGCCGTTCGAAATACGAATTGGATTTCGGTCGAATTCGATTGTTATTTGAATTGGGGTTCGAATTTCAAACGTTCTATTTACGTGAGTTTTTGAATCTGTGCTCGTGTTGTGTTTTGTGCAGTGGATGTGTTTTCTTAAGGTAATTATTATTTGGTTTTTATATAATTATAATAACTAGATACTTTCTAAGGAATCGTTTAATTATAAACAATTATTATGTGAAAATCCTCCGATTTTACTCGAAGTTTTCGTCGAATTTTCCACTTCAAAAATCGCGACTTGGTTTATTTTAATTCTCTAACTTAAATGTGTAATTTAGACAAATAAACTTCAGAAAACTTGCTCTTTCACATTTCATTAAATCCTCACACATTGTAACAACGTTAGAACTCGACATTTTAATGCTAAAATACTGTTACTATTACGACTTCAGCGGCTTTTGAAGTCAAAATATAACAGTAAACGCTCTATTGTGTTCGAGTTAAGCAATTAATAATAACTAGAATAATGAATAACTAACATTAGTAGTACAATGAATTCGAAGTACCAAATCTATTGTGAGCTAGTGAAATGCTCGACATTTCTGTAGATATTTACACTCAATATACAATTTCGATCATAATATCAGTTAATAATTTAGTAAACATACACATTATTTACTCATACGCACATTTTCAAATGATCACATTAATCTGAAACCTATTTATGTTTATATCATTTAATTTCGGAATTCATATCATTCAGATAAATAATAATGGATATTAATTTGAATTTGCAAAATAGAATATTCCAATAATTATAAGCAGTGATAGCCAGTCGATTGCTTACCATGCACGAGGGTCTTTTCGAATTCATGTGCATATCAGAATTTGAATATTACTTGGGTCAACGGTGAAGGAGAATATCGTGAGAAAACCGTACACCTGAAAGGGCTCCAAAGACCAAAGTTCTCCTTGGTATTCTGTCAACCTACACCAGACCAGCAGGCTTAGGTACTCCCGACAGGATCAAGTTTTGAATCGAGTTGACTTAGTGTCAATTCTTACTCTTGAAATCGACAAAAGCGCACAATTGTGCACTGGCTCGAATAAAAATTTACGACTGTTTTTGATATTTGTTAGTTTTAAATCAAACCTCAGCACGGTCGTGCAGTTTTTTCGATTTCAAGAGTAAGAATTGACACTAAGTCGACTCGATTCAAAACTCGATGCTGTCGGGAGTAAGCCTATAGCTTGGTGAACTAAGGTCTAAACCTTTCTCATTTCGAGAAGAAGCCCGTACCGTGGGATAGTAATGGGCTGTTTATGAGAACAATCCGTGTACTTTAGGGATAGGAAATCCGTAACCGTAAAATGAAATAAAAATATGCAATCTTTAGTCCGATTTTTTTGTAGCATATCTACATTCTTTTAGAGAAGCCCGTACCGTGGGATAGTAATGGGCTGTTTATGAGAACACTCTGTGTACTTTAGGGATCGGAAATCCAGAACCGTAAAATGAAATAAAAATATGCAATCTTTATTCCGATTTTTCATAGCATGCATTCTTTAGACAAAGGCAAGTTTGTGCAACGACTATCATAATTGACGACACGTTTGGTGCAGTGGCTAAGCGATTGGCTTCTGCGCTACGGGTCGTGGGTTCGATTCCCACACGGAACAAAAATTTGTATGGCCTACAGATGGTTGTTTCGGGTCTGGGCGTTTGTTTGTGAGATTTGTGTCTGTAAACGCACCCACGATACAAGAGAAAGAAATCTTAGTGTGGGGCAACGTATAAAAAAAAAAAAATTGTAGGACACCCGGGTCTTGCTCTCCAAGGCACGAAAGGGTTTTCGTGTGAAAACCGGTCACTCATCCAAGACATTATTAAGACTATGGTCATGATGGTAAATGTGTAAAATGTATGTTAATGTAATGAGGTTTAAGTCTTACCATCGGTTCCTAAAGAATGTTCAAGTTTATCTGTGGTCAAATTTCATGTCAAAGATTGGTTTACCGAAATATTAGCAACTAATCAACACGAGACATGAGATTTAACAGCTGATTCGTTAATTTATGCAAGGTTAACCTTACAAGAAAATTTGTGCACCAGCATTTGTAAGCCTGGGATTTTTTATTTTTACACTAGCTTTCACCCGCAGCTTCGCTTGCGTGAAATTTTGAACCCGTTAAGTGACGATTTTCCATACAAACTTTCAACCCCTATTTAACTCCCTTAGGGGTTGAATTTCGAAAAATCCCTTCTTAGTGGATGCCTACGTTACAAAAGGAACCTACTGTCAAAATTTCAAGTTTCTAACCCCAGCGGTTTAGGCTGTGCGTTGATAGATCAGTCAGTCAGTCAGTCAGCTTCTCCTTTTATATGTATACATAGATACATACGTAACATAACATCATGCCTGTATTCACCGCAGGGATGGGCAGAAGAGTATAGTACGCTCTCATTTCGCTGTTGTGTTTAATACCCATATGGGGGAGCCCATTGCCATCAACCGGGCACAAATCCAGACTCCGGGCTGCTACTAGAAATTCCACACGAAAGAACTCAGTAACGTTACCCGACCTTGGGATCGTACCTAGGATTTCACGCTCAGCAGTCGCGCTTATGACCACGGACCAACGAGGCAGATCTTATTTTTATTTCTTTTATATTAGTTTCTATTATCAGATCAATTCAGATGATAGAAAACTAATGCAGACATATTTTTGTCATATTTAGACAGTAAATTCGTCAAATTATGTCATTAATTTATTCGCAGAATCAGCTCATCTGCCCAATCCATAACAGTTTCTATTTATTCAATCCATTTGTTTTCTCTGAATTGAAAAATTACAAGTCAGTTATCTCTAGAGAAATCTATAGTCTGAACTCGTATATTATTTACGCATCAAACAATATTTTATTTTTCAGCAGAATAAAAGTAATTTTACGGACTATTTCGCTTTTATTAATTCAATAAAATGAGAAAGTCAAAGCGAAATATTTTTATTTATATGGGGGATTATTTTCGTAAATGGAACAAAATATTGATGAAATTCGAATTTTAGGAATGGCATTTATTATCTCCATTATTTTTGTAGTTCGTGCTTTGTCTGCAGCCTTGTACAGACCAATCGAACGAAGGCGAACGAACGCGAATGAGTGGGTGTGGACGGTTCAGCGAAGGCGAGCGAACGCGAATGAGTGGGTGTGGACGGTTCAGCGAAGGCTAGCGAACGCTTACGAAGGCCTTCGTTTGCATTTGGCTGTGATCCGCGGCGTGTCTGAACATCTACCCTCTTATTACAAAAGATGGTCTAAGAAAAACTTAAGTTTTAAAATAGTCCCGTCTCTTTTTGTTATATGTGTGCATTAGAATAAATCAATTGTTGAGTCACAACCACGAAATAAAAAAAACAAGGGGAAATGCCCTTATACCGTCCGCGAGGCCTAAGCTGAGCTTTGCATTTGTGCGAGAATGAATGCAGACGCGTCTTTTGCTTGGTTTAAACCGGTGTATACTGCTTTTTGGCAATCGATTCTATGTGCACTCACACCAATGCAAGTCTCAGCTTACGGCTCGCCAGTTATACACCCTACTAAAGACTAAAAACGTGAAAATTATACTCACAGCATAGTTTCATTTCACTTTCAACCAAATATATCAACTGACTGTACGCACAGATTAAAAGAGGATGTGTCAAATTGAACAGGTGTGTCCCCTATGCTGGGCGTGCGACCCGGCGTGCCATTACTCCGCAAATCGCACACGCAAATTGATCGTGCCCTGATTCATGGGTTTGGATGTATGTTCATGCTTGTTTTAGATGGAGTATGAGTAGAAGTATGAGGTATATACTACAGATAAATTTTAAAATAGTTGGACCATTCAATTTAGTACTGTTTTTATATGTTTGTTCTGCCTCACCTTTTCCCAATTATATACCAGTATTTTACAAAGAGAGCACACAGTTCAGTACTAATAAAAGAAAAGTCGTTGAGTGATTGCCAATTTTTAGAGAACTTTTGTATGAGCAAATGACATATCTGTTGAACTAAACCTTGTACCCATAACATTCTGTATAAACTCATTTATGAAAATAAACGATAGTATGAAATTATGAGAACCCGGCTCGGATAAGGGTTTTGGTAAAAAAATGCCAAGAATTATGCACAATAAGACATAACCTAAAAAAAACCGTAATACCCGTAAACCCGTAACCGTGATACCCGGGATCGACTGTTTAAAGTGTTCTCCGAAGCACGGAGGTGTCTCGATGGGTAACGAACGTTCACCCATCCACGGACTGACCGCGGCAAGCACAGCTTAACCTTGCAAATAATATAATCCATGTTTTTTATTAGCTAAGAGATCTAATCATAAACTTTTTACAGCGGTTACGCACTGCATCCGATCCGAATCCGTTAAAATACGGATTTAATAAACTCGGACCGAATTCGGATATTGCTTTACGCACTGCATCCGATCCGAATCCGTGAAAATACCGATCTAGAGTAAAAATCTCGGACCGAATTCGGATATCGCTTACGCACTTATCCGATCTCTGATCCAAATTCAAACAATTTAGGGGCCATCTTTGGCATTATCCATTTGGCGTCCGATTTGAATCAGAGGTAGTGCGAAAGCGTTCATACAAACATTACTACGGCTACTTCGGTCCGTCAATATTTCTTCCGAATTGGAGACTCACGGATGACGGATAGAAATCGGATGACGAACGCCGGATGTAGTACGTAAACTACCATACAAATAGTTCAATGGCTACTTCGGAACGTATTTTCACGGATTCGGATCGGATGCAGTGCGTAACCGCTGTTATTGAAGTGAATAAAGTTAAAAATATCGCAGTGCCGAAACACTGTTGATATCTCATCATCATCATTCAGCCGAAGACGTCCACTGCTGGACATAGGCCTCCCCCAAGCGTCGCCACATCGACCGGTCCTGTGCTTTTCGCATCCAGTGGATTCCCGCGACCTTCACCAGATCATCGGTCCACCTTGTGGGAGACCTATCCACGCTGTGTCTTCCGGTACGCGGTCGCCATTCCAGAACCTTTCAGCCCCATCGGCCATCCGTTCTGTGAGCACTGTGCTGCCCACTGCCACTTAAGTTTGGCAATTCTTCGAGCTATGTCGGTTACCTTGGTTCTCCTGCGGATCTTATCATTTCTGATATGATCACGCAGGGTAACTCCGCGCTTAGCCCTCTCCATTGCCCTGTGGGTGACCTTGAGCGTTCTTATGAGGCCCATTGTGAGTGACCACGAGTGTTGATATCTAGTTTAGAATGAATAAAAAAATACATTAAAAAAACTCTATCCACTACAAAAATCGACGAGGAAGCTCATTTTAAATGAAAATAAAGACACAAAAAGTAACAAGTACTAACACGCTTGAGAACGATTTCTATAGGCAGGATCGTCGCTTAGAGCACTAGTCTAACGTTGCGACACTTGAAACACGTCCGCTATCGCGGTGTGAAGTGGACTATTAAGCTACACCTTCAGATTTATCGCACACGTTACTAACGATAGTGTGAAATGGAGGAAAAAGCTGGTGTTCAGTTTTGGTATCAACAAATAGTTCATTTAAAATTATGTGGACATAATGATGAGATACAGGGTGGAAGTTTGAGATGGGGTACTAAAGGTACCTTGTAGATATTAATTAAGATTCAGTTGGTTGGACTCGCAACCTCGCTGCGTGTTCAGCTCATGATTAAGGGCTCCGTTAGGCTCCAAAACTATCGGGCAATAATAACTAGTAGAGCAATCCCGAAAAATGCACGTGAGCCAACCGTAAATAATCATTAATATTATGAATGTAGCTCATGAAAGTTATACTACAAAAAGACTTACATAAGGAGGGTGGTTGCCGTAATCACCACGCTTGGCAGGTTATTAAAGTTCTCAGAGAACGCTGTTGCCCATTCTCTAGAGAATCCCTTAGTCACCTTTTACGACACCCACGGAAAGAGATGGGGTAGTGCTATTCTTTAAGTCCGGTACTACACGAGACTTGTTTGTTAGTAGATTACGAAAACTATCAAAATGGTCGTTTTGTCTTCGGTTCGGTTGCGCCTTTCCAAGTAATCCTATTTCAAATGGCGATTACCCCCACAAATTATGAATTAAAGAGTCCTGCTATTTGATTACTTACTTTTAATCAAAAATTACGGCTTCCCAAGTTTTTATTATGAAATGATTTTGTCATTGTTGGTGGTCCTAACCGGTTCACTGACAATCTGTTACTAATTACGAACAAACGGTATCCATAAACACAAGACGTAATTAATGCCATACACATAATCCATGCTGCACTGAACACGTTTTATCATTTATTGATGAATTCATAACTAAACTGATTGACTTCTTATTTGCGTGTGATCCCTTGGTTGGAAGTTTTAATGTGATATCAGGAATATCTTTATGCATTTTTTTGTAGATTTTTTTAGTTATCATACGACCTAAAAAAACTTGCATTAGGTAAGAATGGCTATACATACGAAGTTTATGAAAGGTTGCAGGTGCAGGCTGCAGATGATGATTTTTTTGCAGACAATCAAATCACAAAAAAGCCAATTACAATAGGACTCAATGGAAAACTTAAAAATGTAACAAAAAGACCTAAAAATACTCCTTACATGAAACCAGAGGGGCTCGGGGCTAATTAACAATCCCGCGGATCATACAATTTTGGGTGTTATAGGAAAAAGTAGACATCTTTGCGTCTTTACGGGTAATCAAAAGTCCGAAAGTCTGACAACTGTAGACCAGTTGTCAGACTTTCGGATTTTACCAGTCAGGTACTCGGCAATGCCGATACCCTAAGATTAGACACCTTAGGGTATCGACATTGCCGAGTACCTGACTGGGCTGCGGAGGTCTGATGGCAGTTGGTCCGTATAAAATACTTGTAAGTATTCAGCTGCATCTGGTTAGACCAGAAAATGACCTCAATAAAATTGATTTAAACCACTTACAAGTTAGGCTTTCATAGTGTCCTCATGTCAGGAAGGGAATCAAGTTTTTAAACAAGCAAAAAATCTCTCACTAATGTAACAAAATACTAAAATAAAAACCCCTCTTACTGTTAAACCTAAACAGGGTTTTAAAACAGAATAATATTGTCCGCACAAAGACGGATTTGTCACGTTTAAGACAAATCTAAAACACTGGAAGCCTGTTTTTCTTGGCGGCGGCTAATGGAACGAATTAAGGCGTCCGAATTTTGAACGAAGTGTTTTAAGTCGTTTTTTTACGGCACTCGACAAAATGTAGTGACGAATTATATTTCTATGAACAATCTACTCAAGAAACGACACGTCATTACTATACCCTTTTACCGTAAGTTGATTCCTGATGTTTCTCTACAAAACATTACCATACAAAGAAAATAAAACATGGATAATATAGCTATTTTACGGTTTTTGATGATGTCGTTTACGTTTCTTCGATAGCAGTCTCCTTACGGCTACAATTTACGAAATGACCGAGCTGTCAGGACTCATCATAGGGTGAAAAGAGTACCTATTGTTTAGGCCACTCGTAGATGGTGGAAATATAGTAGTAATGGGGCATTTACACGGGTCGATTTTCGCCGCACGGTGAGGCCGCACGGCGAAAATCGACCGAGTAAATGACAATTCGACTAGGCCGCAAGTGACAAGTAACGCGACTGGTGACTTGCCGCACGGCTAAAATCGACCCTTGTAAATGCCCCATTAATTAGATTCGTGTGCTTCATCTTAGACCCTGTCTACGCTTACCATCAGGTCCGACTAGGGTCAAAAGCGACCAAGTAACACAATAATAAAAAAAATGGCCACGGGATTTTGTCGTATATCCCTGCCAATTTTAATAAATCATAACTACTTGGATTGGTGATTGCGGTACTTTATGACGTGTGTATCACAGTGTGACGTAATAATTTGTTCTTGATAATTAAGGCCGATTTACACGAGGATAGTTTCTCGAAGCGAGACTCGTTCTATCGTTGTCTTTCTCTACGATGAGAACAGAGATAGCATGAGACTCGCTTCGAGAAACTATATCCGCGTAAATGAGCCTTTAGAAAATGTATAATTATACACGCAAGATGATTATTGTAATCTAAAAAGTTGTTATTTTCATTTCCTATTTTTTTGCAAAAGCAATGAATGTACAGCAGTCGTTTCTATTTTTTTTACTGTTTTCTTTCTGTATTATTTCTTTTGTGAGACACATTCATATTTATGGAAGTCGGAAAACAACATTGTGTCGCAGCAACTAACTAATGTATTTGTAATATTTTTTTTTAAATCTAACCACATTTATTTCCAATAAGCTCATCATCACCCACTCTCAATAGCGTGATAATTTGTACTCTGTTACGCGCCCCTCTCTTTAACGGACATATTTGCTTTTGAACTAAATCTGTTCAGTAGTATTGGCGTGAAGTTCCGACATACAAACAGATAAACAGATCCCACCAAAAACATTAAATGTAAAAAATGCCAAGTCTCTATATGCAATCTTTCCACCGTAAAAAGTTTTAAGATCTCATAGAAGCCAAGTCCTATTCAATTTTTTTTGTAGTTAGTTATCTATCTAGTGACTGTATTAATAGTTTTATTTCTATTATAATTATAGTGACTTGGCAATGAGCACAAGAAGAAACAAATATATTTGGAGGAGGTGAAAGTAACGCATAACGCACGCGTAATGTTTAATATCACAGGATTAGTTAAGTTCTTTTGATTTGACCATTAAACATAGGTACCTATAGATAATAATTGTGATGTTCTTATCAAATAAACTTAGGTTTTCTTAAATAACGTCTGCATATCATAAATCACACATCAGCATAACAACTAATGTAATCATAGTCCTCATAGATATCAATTCGTCAATAACAGTCGCACATAATTCCACACAGCAAGCAGCTTTTAATTTGTGCTCATTGCCAAGTCACTATAATTATAATAGAAATAAAACTATTAATACAGTCACTAGATAGATAACTAACTACAAAATAAATTGAATAGGACTTGGCTTCTATGAGATCTTAAAACTTTTTACGGTGGAAAGATTGCATATAGAGACTTGGCATTTTTTACATTTAATGTTTTTGGTGGGATCTCATTTATTTTTTGTAGGTGGGTCTCTTTCTTTTCTTTTTGGGTGACATAATAATGTCTTGTTCATCAACTGCTGCTTTGCTTAGAGCCTATTCTCTGTCTCTATCTCTTTTGTTTAACTAAGAAACTAAATATATAACAAACTATTTATGTATTAAATTAGTATTTTTAATAACTAACTATTTTAGTAACTAATAACTAGTTGATTCGGATATCCATAAACTTCGTTTCGCCGAATATAAATTTACGTTTTTATATTTTTTTAGTTTCTAAGTGGTTTTTTTCATAGATAGATGGCGCTATCATACGAATTTCGCATGTGGACACGACACTCATGACGCGTATTTTGTAAACTATCACAGCGCCATCTTGGATTTTGACTTCGACATCCTTTTCATCATCAGCACCCCCGAAAACAATGGACACGATATCCAAGACGCATATTTTGTAAAATTTTGCAGCCGCCATCTTGGATTTTGACTTCGACCTCAATTTCGTCATCAGCACCCTCGAAAACTTCGGACACGACATTAATGACGCATATCTTGTAAAATTTCACAGCCGCCATTTTGGATTTTGACTTCGACCTCATTTTCGTCATCAGTGCCCCCGAAAACCACGGACACGACACCCATGACAGATATCTTGTAAAATTTCACAGCCGCCATCTTGGATTTTGACGTCGACCTTATTTTCGTCATCAGCTCCCCCGAAAACTATGGATACGACACCCATGACGCATATTTTGTAAAATATCACAGCGCCATCTTGGATTTTGACTTCGACCTCTTTTTCGTCATCAGCACCCCCGAAAACCATGGATACGACACCCATGACGCATATTTTGTAAAATTTCACAGTCGCCATCTTTGATTTTGACTTTGACCTCATTTTTGGCATCAGCACCCCGGAAAACCATGGGAACGACACCCATGACGCATATTTTGTAAAATTTCACAGCCGCCATCTTGGATTTTGATTTTGACTGCCCCCGCCCTCTGGAGGGAAAACTTGTGAGATATTAAAACTTTAAACAATTTAAATTAGCCTTTATGAATGTTATCTACCTAGATACAGTAATAAATAGGTTCATATAGTTACATACTTAGTATACACCTCTGTCCTACCCAACGACTATACAGCCCAATGGTCGTTGGTCCTACCCTTCGGAGAATACAGGCGTGATGGTATGGAATCTCATTTCTCAGATTTTGCCCTAAATAAATAACAATTTATAAATAATCTACACCAATTCAATATTTTTTGTACGTAAACAAAGAACAAAGTTAACAATGCAGTCGAAATTCATACACCATGTTCCTGGCAAAATGGCAAATATAAAATTGTTTTCTACAGGGTGTTAACGAATTCGTGTAATTCCTTCAAACCACGTGATCTACTGATGACACAGAATAACCGTAAATGGAATTTTTTGAAAACCAAATAATTTTTTTTTTTTTAAAAAAACTTTGTTTTCTTTTTCCGAGTCATTTTAGAGTCTTGGGTTATCTGACTGCAAAGAGCGATATCGCGTTAGTCGTGCCTGCAAGCCGTGTCGCCGTGCTTTCATTAATTTATGCGTGGCATCGAAATGTTCACAAAAATAAAACATTTTTTTTGCAAAAAAAAATTTTCTTTTTTCTTTACTGAATCCTTATTAGGTGGTTTAGATACGATCGGTAGCAAAGCCGCATGAAAAAATAATAATTTTATTTTTTTATTTTTAATCAAGCTAAATCCCGTGCCTGTCTACATCAGTAGTAGATCATGTGGTTTTAAGGAATTACACGAATTCGTTAACACCCTGTATAATTAACTATTTTTTTATGTTTTTATAATTTTTCCTTTATATGTGCCTAATAATCTATCTTGATACCAAATTTCAAGGTTCTAGGCCTGCTAGAAGTATCTTAGAATTTTGATGATCGGTCAGTCAGTGAGTCAGTGAGTCAGTGAGTGACAAAATGATGTAACTTTGATCGATGATAACTCGTAAACTATAAGTTCAAATATGATGTTATTTGGAAGTTTAGCTAGTTATAATGATTACTCTTGGTTACCGAAAGTTCAAACTGCTAGCTTTGTCCACAGCGAAGATATAGGGGGGGTGAAAGGGCCGCGAATGGCTTCGAGAAAAGATGGTACGGCCGTGCCCGCTTTGCTCGAGACTTGGCGGGGCACTGCCGTGCCCCCAGATAAACAGACTGAAATTGAAAAATTGTATTTTTGGCATATGCATCGTTTTTAATAGATACACGTAGCAATCATTTTTGTCCAAAAATATTGAATGTACAGTTTTTGCTTCGTTACGATTTTATTATATGTATAGATTAGTTACGGTTTACTCACATGCATTTTTCGGGATTGCCCGACTAGTTTCGGACCCAAACGGTGCCCTTAATGTCTTTATTTCATCCTAAGGTCATGGTCACATTAATTTACAGGCCCTTAGATAACTTTCAATTCTCAATGAGCCTACGCAAGTACTGCTGGCCACCGGACCTACATATTTGGACATTCATCCGCTCAACCCGCGGCCGAGTGACAGCCGAAAATATAATTTAACGGAAACCATAATGTTCAATTAGAATAATTGATGTTGGTTTCCCGTTATAAAATAGTTTAATATTTTTCTACAACGGAATTTTTGTGTTATGGTTAGAACGGTATAGTATAACAACAGTCTACCTATATGTTACTCCTTACAGTCGGTCAACGTAGAACATTGTCGCAGAGCAATCGTGCGGGGGGTTGCGGGGTGAAGGAGCGGAGGTTATGTCCCGAGTAGCCATACTGCATACTCGGGACATAACCACCGCCCCTACATCATTTTGACATTTCATAGGACCTGTCAAATGTATGGGCGTTGACCCACTGTATGTAGTAAGTACGTACACTGTGGTATAACCATGGGTTATTGTTTTATTTATTTATCTATAATCTTTATTGTACACCAAAAGAAAAATGAAAGGAGCATAGTAACTGTTTTTTAGAATGTTACTGTATGAAATTCCTAAAAATACCCGGTGATTGCTACGTTTTTAAATATACAGGATATGGAGGTATCATTTCGATTGAAATGACACCTCCTATTCCATCAATCATCAATCGACTCCATTTCAGCATCGTCTTTGACGCCGAGAAAAAAACTACATGAATTTTAATTCCTAAAGCCGTATACGCACGAGCGAACACGAACATCGCGAACACGAATATCAAACACGTTGTTTGCATTAGCGTACCATTACCAAACAGTGTGTTCGGCGAACACCGTAAAACCGAACATCGATTACGAAAGGCTGTGAATGTGTTCGCCGAACAGACTGGTACTGGTACGCATATACGATCATCGTTGTTACGTGTTACGTAACGTAACAATATTGTTTGAAGGTGCGTCCACGGCTTTTGGTGTATGACCTGCAGCTAAAACCAAATGGTGATCAACAGTGTCTTGAGCAACTTAGTGGTCTATGTGCAATCAGCCTAAGGTCATGACTTGAGTCAAATTTATTTTTGAACTAAGTGCAATGAATTTTGACGGTCCTAGGCCAATAAAATGCCGCTTCTTCGGATATTTCGCTCGCTTATTGCTTTATAAGCAAAGAAACTGTTCGTGCGTTTACAAGCAAGCGCATGAATTTCATTATCCACGATATAAATATGAAGCTATCCGTGCGTAGCGATTACGTGGGAGGCGGTTAAACATAATATTTCCCATATTTATAACAGCACGAATACTTCCTGTATTTTAATTGTCATGCTATTATGTGGGTGGCGTTTTAGTTTAAATGTCAGAGTCGTGCAAAGTAGCGAATATGGAGATCTAAATAAATAAGTAATTTACGTAGAATTTACGTGTAACGACCAGGTAATGTGATCTCGATCTAGTGAAGGAGCGCAGAAGTTCTTCTACATCACTTGTGGATATACAACGTGTAACAGAATTAACCAGAAATCTCTTTTTATTTTCAACAATCTTTGCATGAGTGGGTATTAATCTTACCACAAATCTTCTGCCAAACTGCAGGATGGTTTGTCGGCAGTGTTATCTTGGATACAGCTCTTAATTTACATTACATTAATCTCTCAATCACCGTAAATATGTCTATATTTACGGTGTGTCTACAATAGATAAACAATAGCGGTGTCGTCCTTGGACGACACGCGGGACGCAACCCTACAAAGTTACAAAGGTAAGGGAACACAGTTGTATTATGATAAGGGTAGGCACATCGCCTTGTATTTTTGTGCGCCGTATGCTCACACAGACGTACGCACCACGCCTAACTGCACACACGAGCTGCCCAGTTTGTATCATACTTCTTAACATTAACATTTACGTCATATATTTTTAGGGAAATCGAAACCCTTTTAAGAACACTCTTGCGTCTGTTCGTTTGTCTGATAGACAGTTTTCTAAAAAGGTAGGTTATGTAAAAAAATGGTATATAATGTGAGATCTTTGTGATTTATGACACGCAAATATTTCGACAGTAAATGATCATGAATTATTTTTATTGATTGTTTGGGGATAATTAGGTATATGTTACACAATGTCTAAACATTATTGGTTCAAAAGGGTACTCTCTCAACTGGGGCCTAGTTCTCCTAAAATAAGTCTTGAAAAATCACAACCGAACCAAGGCCGAACCGTTCATTCAGACAGTTCTCAATTTCAAAAGCTATCAAATTGTTTGACACAAAAAACAAAATCAATCATTTTGAAAGTTTTCGAAAACAAAAACTGACTGACGGTTGTGGTTCGATTGCGTTCGGCAACAATTTATTTTAGGAAAATTGGGCCCCTGGTACACATAGGCCCGGACTCAACCAAAGCATAGATGTGCGGAGATGTCCGAAGTGGAGACGAGAAGAGATGTTTTTCAGCTAGGGTGTATCCACCGAAACTGTGCGGAAATGCGTACTGGCTAGACTGTAGCGGAAATGTGTGCTGGCTAGGGTGGAGATGTGCGCTGAATCGAGTGGAACTGAGCTGCATGCGGCGAGCGTTGGATGTGAACGCACAGTTTAGTGCGATCTGACACAAAACCGCTCACTGCACGCCGCACACGCGCGCCGTCGTCAGCTTGCAAGGCAAAGCTCACATCTTCGCCTTGTACCGTGGTCCAGCTCAATCTCAGCGAGGAACAGCTCACATCTCCGCTTCCATCGCGCCATACAAATTTGATACATCTCCGCTCAGTGGTATCCACTTAAGCTGAGTGGAGACGAGATGTGTGAATAACGAAATTCTATTGGTTTTTTAAAACACATCTCCGCTCCGCTCGTCTCGTGTCCGCTTTGGTAGAGTCTGGGCCTTATGGTAATTAACATAAAACTCCATAATTCCGACAGCTTATTACCAAATTATTGCAAAGCTCATGAAGTATTCAAGCCCCACAATGATAAGCACGGCTGTGACCGGTTCTTCATCTATATCAATATCCAGATAATTTATTAAGATGACAACCACATAATTTTAATTAACCCCCCATCATTCAACCCTCACAACACCACAACATAACGCTATCAATAAAACTACAATCAGCAGGACACTAGGCGGGTGCACATTATTGACTGGACATTAATCATCCGGTTAGCGTCGCTTCCGCTCGTGTGTACTCAGCTTATTGTTATTAATCGTTCCGGATAACTCAATCGTTTTGTGTTGACTTTTATTTGTGGAATCAATGTTTTGAGGTATGTATCATAGATGGAACTATGTTTCTTTTTTGTGTTTTATTGTTTCTGTTGTGTGTTTTATTAGCCCATTGTTTGCCCACTGTTGGGCATGGACCTCTTCTTAGAATGAGAAGGGTTTAGACCTTTGTCAACTACGCTGGCCTGGTGCTGGTTTGCGGACTACAGACATAATCGAGAACTATTGATTTTTCTTGTTTATTCATTTTATATACAAGGTTTAACATAAATAACGCACAACCTCTTAAGGGGTCACTTTACTCATCATTATGAATAACTTTTACTATAGGACTAAAAGTGAAAACGCGAAAAAAAAATCATCTGTTCCCTACATTTATGTTCCGCATAACTCGTCAAAATGTAGGGAACAGCTGACTTTTTTTTCTCGATTTCGTGTTTGGTCCCATAGTAAAAGTTGTTCATAATGATGAGTACAGTGACCCCTTAAGAGGTTGTGCGCTATTTATGTTACACCTTGTACTTATAAATTATATTTTTAAATACATTTCATAAAAATAACAACATACGAGTACATTTCAAAAAAGATAAAAAATAGTAGCCCACCGGCATCGGTAACAGACGGATTCCAGTTGAGAGCACCTGTCCTTTTTAAAGCACATCACCAATAACATCGATGTATGTCCTTCTAGGGCGTCTTCTACTAGCGTTTTCACTGACATCCGCTTTATAAATTCCTTTTGTTAATCGCCGTTCACTCATTCTTTCAACATGATCAAACCACTTAAGCATACTCCTTTCAATGTTTGTCACTACATCATCTTTTAAACCGCATTATTGTCTTATCACATCATTCCTCAATCTATCATTCAATTCGCATTTCCACGGCATTTATTCTACTTTAATGACTCTTCTGCCTCGACCAACATTCACTTCCATACATAAGCGTTGGTAGTAGGCGTCAAGTTATATCCTACTAAATGCATAAAGTTGAATATCCTGTTATATAGGTTTATTTTAGTAATAACATTTTGCATGTATTAGGTACTAAAAGTAGTTTTAGATATGGTCATAGAATTAATATGCCTTTTAATACTTTAACGTTAGTGCAAGCATAGTTTAATCTTTACATAATTTATTAAGGAGTGAGATTAATTAATAATGTCGCAAGTTTAAGTAATTTTATATGTGCTTACGCTGTGGTTTTCCGGTCTAGAATATTACTTACTAAGTACATAATTTGCATTGAGTTTGAGGTTATAATACTCGTAATACCGTCAGCAATTCTGAAATCTGGCCAATCTAAACCAAGCTGTCTCTTTCAGCTAAGTTTTTGACTGTGTGGGAGTAACAGGGACAAAACAACATAATGTGACGGTTCAGAATGCGAACTTGTTGATCGTATCTACCGATGATCGCGTGATCTACTGATGACACAGAGTAACCCTAAAAGGGTATTTCGGAAAATTACCAAAAAAAATGTTTAAAAATCTTGGTTTACTGTTTCCGAGTTTTTTTAGAGGTTAGGTTCGGCTTCGTTCGCTCGTTTTACTCGCTCACTCTAGCCCCCGTCTTACCATTCGAACCTAAACTATCCGTATCGGGGAGCCCCGATCGCACCGAAGTTCCATAATTGTCGGAGTTCCGTATTGTCGAAGTAAAATCTTGTCGTAGAACGATTTGTCGAAATTCATTTTGGGAGTGTTTACAATCCTCTAGTGCAGCCCTATCCTGCCCGTGTGGTGACAGCACTACCCTATGTCTTCCCTTGGGTGTGGTAAATGGGATACATTAACAGACACAAATCTCACATAATTATATAACATATGTATATATACAATACATATATGTATAATTTTTATATGTAAATATTATGTCTATGTATTGTGTGTAGCATGTATTTTGCAGCAGTACACCATGGACTATCCCCCCTATCTAATTCATTGTCTCCCTGTTTATCCAAAGGTTGTCTGCTAGATATCGCTGTCAGAAATAAGATCGCCATTGTACCCTTCAATATATGATATTGTTTATGAGCTGTGTTACAATTTTGGTGTACAATAAAGTATATTCTATTCTCTCACATACACAAACATCTAGATCCAAAACAATACTATCTGTAGGCCAAATTATAATGCATTGATTACGCTGCTGGCCGTACATGGAACAGACAGATAGATCATACTAGTGTGATGAGGTGTAAGATAATCCTTTGATGCTGTAACTGCTATTAACTGCAATTGATAGAAGTGCAGTCACATGAGTGGTGTAGTTAATTGAACAATGTGTCTACGCTGATTAAAAATAAAAGAAAATTAGATTGTTGTGTAAATTAAATTAAATTAGTCATACACTAAACATGATTGTACAAGTGGTTGACAAAATCAGGTTGAACACCTAGCTCCTGAACTAAGTAAAAAGATACTTGTATCTCAGGAGCCAAAGTTCCTCATAAACATTGAATATGATAACTTAAATTCAATCAGGTTATAGTGACTCAGTAATTTCAGGTATTAGTATTGCGAAAGGTATTCATGAGGTGATCGTTAGAAGATCTTCTGTATCGTCGTAAGACAACTTCTGCAACCAATTAGTTAGCCTTGCTTTCAGCGCAAACTTGGTCAACGTGTAAATATCAATTAATCGGTGTACCCTATTATATAGACGAGCGCTTAGGACTGAGTAATGGCGGCTGGCAAATGCGGAACGTATGACTTCATTTGCCATGAGGGAGAAAGCAGGGATCAAATTGGAGGGAAAATACTGTATATGATATATACTGTATGTAAATAAACTGTTTTAATCCCGACTAAGGGCGTATACATAAAAGAAGCAGGTAACCAGCGCCGACCTACCAGCGCTTATTGGTACTGGTCCGTGCAAGTAACCGCTACATAAAGGAAGCGGGTAGAAGCACGGGCTGGCATTTTTTAACAAAAATACGCCTTGTTCCAAATACAAAGGACTGATCGGAGCAGGTCGGAACTTGTCAGTGAAGTTCGGAGCTTGTCGGCGCTGGTTCGCCACACAGTATAGAGACTACTTGCGCCGACTAACTGCGCGGACCAGCACCGACAAGCGCTGGCAGATCGGCGCCCGCAACCCGCTTTCTACGTGTATCGCACTTAGGAATCTGTTAATCAGGTTTAAACCCAGGGCAGACAAGGGACAGTTCTCTGCGTACTTTTTGTCCATGAAAATAAAACAACGAAGACACGTTTGGTGCAGGGGCTGAGCGACTGGCTTCTGCGCTATGGGTCGTGGGTTCGATTTCCACACGGAACAAAAATTTGTATGGTCTACAGATATTTGTTTCGGGTCTGGGCGTTTGTGTGTGTGAGATTTGTGTCTGTAAATGCACCCACGATACAGGAGAAATCCTAGTGTGGGGCAGCGTTTTTAAAAAAAAGGAACAAAAAAACACGTGTGTCATAATGTACGCGGTACTATAAGTCCGTCGTGTGCGTTATGCGATGCAGTTCTATCCTCCGGTTTCTGAATTGAGAATTCGGGATAAGCAATACTTAAGTAGTATTTGAGTACGGAGTTGTCAAAAAAATGCTTTAAAATCCGTCATTTTTTTGGCAACTCCGTACTCAAATGTTACTTAAGTACTGCTTATCCTAGAATTCTCAATTCAGAAACCGGAGGCAAGTGTTCTATTTCTACGGACAAAAAAGTACGCCGAGAACTAGACCCTGGTCTGCGCTGGGGTGTTAAATGATCCACGAGTCCTCGAAAGGATCTACGATTACGGAAAGAGGATCATATTCTTACGCAGGGATATGGTAATGAGCCCTCCAATCATCTCCTATCAATTTCACAACCATATCCAAAATAGAAAGATGATGTAGTGACAAAAATTTAAAGGAGTACGCTTAGGTAGTTTGGAGAATGAATGAACGGCGATTAACAAAAGCAATTTATAAGGCAGATGTCAGTCGAAATGCCAGTAGAGGACGCCCTAGAAGGACATACATCGATGTTATTGGTGATGTTCATCGTGCATGTATGACAAGATGTATGAATGAAAAATGAATGTGGATGAAGCGAAAGGAGTATGTAAGGAACATAGCGGCGTTTTTTAGTTTCTGCCTACTGAAAAAAGGTGTGAGTTTATGTATGTGGGAATGAATGCTGGGAGGATCGAAACGTAACTGAAGGTGAGAGTGAGTAAGAGAATGAAGGTGAGAGTGAGTAAGAAGGGAATGAGAGAGAGAGTTTAAACATTAATGGCGGACGACGATAAAAGGACGTAAGAAGTGAATTGGAAAAAGTATTTTATAATTATTCAGATTAAAAGAAGTTAATTAAAATAGATTTTTATTGGTACTCGATCCCCTAACAGTAATGTATCTAAAATAGCTCTATAATCATATCCCTGGATCTGTCAAGGGCTGTAACATTCCTCGCTCATAAAACTATTCCCAGTACAATTGACACTGACTGCATAAGTGCATCGCGTGAGCAAACTACAGCTAATTGAAGGCCATATCTGTTTGTTTTGTAAACGCTCTCTGTAGAATAGAGTCCTCGTTTTGTCACGAATGCTCCTTAATGAGATTTAGCGTTTCTTACAGCTAGTAGGTGAGACTAAACGTTTCTGTGTCACTGTTCTGTCTATGTTGATTCGTCGTGGGTGCAGATAAATGGGTCAGGTACAAAATTGTACCGTAACGCACAGGAAAGAAGACTGATCAAATTGACCCAAAATTTCCATTACGCCTGGCGCTAAGAAAATGTATCTCAGTTTATGCATTATCATGAGTAAAAAATAACAGCATATTTTTTCGATGTCTATCATGTAAATATTTCTATTTCTTTTTTGTATGGTGAAGCGCGAGGGGTATTGCATTCCAGCGAGGTGCACAGATATTTTGACCGTGTTATACGATAGTAGAAGACATAATAGAGGCTGTATTAATCAGTTTCACAAATAATATGCACTTGTGTGCAAATTCAATACATTTTCTAATGAAATAAATACATTTTTAATATTTTTCCTGACAAAATATGTAGCAATATTATAATGAGAGCCGCGATTTTGGGTAATTGTGACTACCAATTATTAATATACTAAAAAGTGAGTTTTTTTTTTTTCCACCGGGCCTACATACATTTTGTATGGGCTGTGACCCGTCTTCTTTAAATTGTTTTGGTACATTTTACTGTGTGTTATGGAAGGGGCTCTTGGCTCAAAGTCAAATAGTTTTTATTTCAAGTAGACCAGCTCCCTGGTGCTTTCAAAAGGTCAACACTAGGGACTCGGTTCCAAGTAGTAGGTCCTTTGGAGAAGAACCGGTAAGAAACTCCATGGACACTCTTTTTTAAAAAAGTAAATGTTTAAAAAAGAGTGTCCATGGAGTTTCTTACCGGTGGCTTCTATTTGCTTCAGTGTAGAGTTGCACCGACTTCTGAAACTGTTAATTTTATATTATGGTAATTATTTTACTCCTTTTAGTATTTCTTTGAAGTCGGTTTTTACTTTTTTTTAAAGTTTATTTTTTATTAAAAACGTTTTAGTGTCATAATTTTAACACCCTCCTTCATAACCCTTCTTTTTGGCTTTGACGTAGTCGGGCATAAAAAGTCCTTTCAAATGATACCTTACACGATATAATGAAAACATTCCAAAGGGGGGAGGGGGGGACACGCACCCCCTCCTCTTTTCAAGTAGTCAGTTCCCAACAACAAATATAAACAAAGCAATATTAGTGATTTGAGAATTTTGCTTTGATCCGACGAGGAGTTCCGTTCTATATCTCTGAAGTTCATGGTCTGATCATAACAAAATTTAAATGGGACCAATCGGAAAGTATACCCTTCCGAACAAAAAAATAATTTTTCAAATCGGTTCATAAATGACGGAGATATGAGGTAACAAACATAAAAAATAAAAAAAAAAATAAAAAAAAAAATACAACCGAATTGAGAACCTCCTCCTTTTTGAAGTCGGTTAAAAAAGTAAATGGTTTTACAATTTTCATTGTAGTAATGTAACAACAATGCAGATTAATGTACATGTGGTTAACAACATGAAAAGTAATGAGAAAGTTAGCCTTTTAAAACGATTGACATAGCAGTTACGACTAAGTAACAATCACGCGGATCATATATTATCATTTACAAGTTTAAGCAGCGCTTGCCGCGGTCGGTCCGTGGATGGGTGACCATTCGTTACACAGCAATACCCCTCCTTGCCTCGGAGAGCACATTGAACGGTCGCCGCGTCGGTCCCGGGTGTCATATGAATACCTATGAAACTCGTGACGGATATACAGAAGCCCGAAAGTATGACAACCAGTCTAACATTAGGATATCGGCATTGCCCAGTAACTGGGTTGCGGAGTTCTAATGACAGTTGCTGCGTGTAAAATACTGGTGTTCAGCCGCATCTGATTAGACTGAAAGCTGACCCAACATTGTTGGGAGAAGGCTAGACAGAAGATTGTCCTGTGTGTTATGGTACAAAATCCTAAATTAAAATATAAATATCGGGGCCTTTCTACTAGAGACTATGATTTTTAGGATTCCGTACCCGAAAGGTAAAACGGGACCCTATTACTAAGGGGCCGTCTCCACGAGCGAGAGAATCGCGGCGATATTATCGTCGTGACACGTATTTCTATACACTCTTTTAGAACGTGTCTACACACGGCGATGTTATCGCGGCGATAGCTGGTATTGAATTTGATGGCACGGCGAGAATATCGCCGCGATTCACTCGCTCGTGGAGACGGCCCCTAAGACTCCGCTGTCGGTCCGCCTGTCACCAGGCTGTATCTCATGAACCGTGATAGTTAGTTGAAATTTTCACAGATGATGTATTTCTGTTGCCGCTATAACAACTAATACTAAAAAAGAGAATAAAATAAATATTTAAGGGAGCTCCCATGCCTACAAGAAACGTGATTTTTTTGCCGTTTTTATAAACAATGGTACGGAACCCTTCGTGCGCGAGTCCGACTCGCACTTGACCAGTTTTATCAAAATACATGCTCATGCCGTATTCTCGTATACTCGAGCTATTCTCGTATAGCTCGTGGCGATACGATAGAAGAAGAAGATCAAAATACATTGAACTATTGCCATTTAAAGAATATTAATATCAGAGTTTAAGCGGTAATAATTAAGACGTTGCACAGGATATCCTAAAGAGACATGTGTTTTAATCGAACGACTGTAAACAAGCTCATTTCAAGCACAATCATATTATTTTAGTTTATTTTGAGGTATTAACAGAAAATCTTTCCTCGTTGAGGAGCTCGTGGCTAAATAATTACAGCCGCATAGACCGATCTTCCGGGTTAAGCCACGCTTGCCGAGGTTGGTCTGTGGATGGGTAACCATTTACCATAGCGAGTTTCCTCCGTGCCTCGGAAAGCACGTACAGTCGCTGGCCCCGGCTGTCATTTGTAGATCTTTGACAGTCGTTACTGTTGGTCAGAAGCCAGAAAGTCTGACAACCAGTCTTACCAAGAGTATCGTATTACCCAGTTACTGGGTTGTGGAGGTCTGATAGGCAGTCGCTCCATGTAAAATACTGATATTCAGCTGCATCTGGTTCGACTGGAAGCCGACCCCAACATAGTTGGGAAAAGGCTAGGCAGATGATGATGATGATGATGATGATTTAGTTTGTACTTTATACAATTGACATAAAGTTAATTATGCTATGTACACACGGCTACACTTCAAGCTGTGCAAAACCAGTATAAGCTGACTGTTACTTGTGCGAAAAGATTATACAAAGCGACGCCAAGATAAACTAGTTTTGTATAGCTTGATGTGTAGCCGTGTGTACAATTTCGTCGCTTCCATTCCATTCCGTGGCGGTGTTGAGCCTAAGGTCGACTGGTAGAAAATGCCTATGGCATTAAGTCCGCCTCTGTACAAATTTTGTGCGAAAGTATAAATAAATAAAATGTGGATTATATAGGTATTTTACGGTTTTTGATGATGTCGTTTATGCTTTTTCGATATCAGTCTCCTTACGGCTACAATTTACAAAATAATCGAGCTGTCAGAACATCTTAAAGTAAAAAGAGTATAGTACTTAATGCTGAAAGAAATCGCATACGCCTCAATACGGAAATTCCCGTAAAACAGAACACAAAACAAATACACTACTAACCCCGCTACCGCGTCATTCAGGTCGTCAAAACACAGCTTCCACTGTTTTTTGAAAACACATACTTTAAAACTACATACAAAACATTTTCTAAAGAATAACAACAATACCAACATACCTATGTTTAAACGCGATTACCATCCCACAGCAGAGCGGTTCGCGCTTGACCTATTTCCAACTACAATCGTTAACTGGGTAACTATTTGCATTATAAAAGAATTCTTTAGTATAATACTTACATTTTGAAGTAGGTAGGAAGATGTAAGTATCTATTCACACTCAATGTTTGCTTCGAGTGTATGTCAATCAATTTTGGGACATTTTTGATGGAAATGGGGCAAGTTTTTGTTGGAAATTGCCTAATAACTATTAGGCAATTTCCTGAGTTGCCTGAGGTTGTCCTGTCACTGTCAGTTGGGATTGACGTGCGAACTCATTTCGCGTTTTTGAGCTTGTTTCGTAATCATGGCTTTGAAGAAGTCTTTTAAACTTCTTTCGTGTAGATTAGATAATTATTGTAGCAGCTGAAAGAACATCACGGACATTGTCTATCTAGTAATTATTTCCTAAAGCCTCGTATTCACTAAGAAACAATTGACGCGCTACAAGTTGCTCAACATGTTTCTCAACGTGAAGCAACACGATGATCGCCAACGTGCAACAAACTCATGCGTACTAATTCTTTCAGCCTCATGTTTCGCGTCATCTAGCAATGTTGCCGAACATGTTGAGCGTCACATGTTTCGCGTCAGTTGTTGCCTAGTGGATACAAGGTTTAAGGATATTTACCAAAAAGTTTCGAGACTAATACGACTGTAGGATCCATATCGCAAAATACTGTACGTCGTACTCTAAAGCCTGGCGTCGACTACAGCCGAAACGCGTCGAATCGAGTCGAGTCGCATTTGTTTTGTGTGAGGCGAAACTGTCAGTAATCGCAAGTCTTTAAAACAGAAATTCGCGTGACAAGCGATGCGCGCGAGTTATGCGACTCTGCCGTCTCGGCTCGTCGCTGATCGACGCAGTTTTATAGTAAATGTATAGGAGGCGAATTATTGCGGTTCTATTCGACTCGACTCGGCGAGCCTAGTGGACGCCAGCTTTAATATGGTTCCTTACGCGTCATGGCTTTTATTATGTTTATAGTCGTATAACATGATAGCCACGACAGGAATGGTCTTTCTGTGATTGCCACAACGCATCGTTTTCATAAGAGCCATAACACGAATTTCGCGATGTGGGTGTTTTATAGTGACCACAACGCGTTGTAAGCTGTTTTTTCGCTCAATGAGCGTTTTCGGGCTTTAAGCGTAACGTATACATCACCACATAGTATAAAACAAAGCCGCTTCCCGCTGTCTGTCATTCCCTATGTATGCTTAGATCTTTAAAACTACGCAACGGATTTTGATGCGGTTTTTTTAATAGATTTAATGATTATAGACGAAGGTTTTAAGCTATAAAACATACACGTGCGAAGCCGGGGCGGGTCGCTAGTATACAATAAATCTAATATGAGAATTTTTAAAGATATATCAAGAATGTAAAAACAGGTTTACCTTATATTCTTATGTATACAGGGTGTTTGGCAGAACGTTGAACATACGAAAATGGTGGATAGGTGGGGTCAAATGCTACTTACTCAGCCCTAATTTATGTGGCCCTGGACGCATGGATATTAAAAAAAATTTTTTTTTGCTTTCTTCTGTTTTCACCACTTTCTTAACTTTCCAATCTTTAATGTTGGCAGGTTCTTATAAAATTATTGCTTTATTCAGATGTTAGCTAGAAAAAAAGTTATGAGTCCTCAAACTTATAGAAAGACGTAAAAAATACTTAAATCTTAATTTCAACTTGCATAAAAAAAAACCAGGGGGCCAGGGCCAAATAAATTAGGGCTGAGTAAGTAGCAGATGACCCCACCTATCCACCATTTTCGTATGTTCAACGTTCTGCCAAACACCCTGTATAATATCTAATCAAGAGTTAGTGTTAATTTGCGTCGCTTACAATGAACCAAGCCGTCACTATCTCAAAAATATACAGTTTAGTCATTACGCTTTCACTTAATAAAAATAACAACTAGTTCTTTATTAACAAATAGATAATTTTATTACAAACCGCTTAAAACGGCCTTGAAAATTAACCCGATTAACGTTTTTATTACTTTTTCATTCAATAAATCGTAAATTATGTTTACACATTATATTTTATGACCCTCTAGTAAGCCAAGTGGCCTAATTTAATTATTTATAGGTCTTTGTAATTAACTTTAATTATAAACAATTAAAACACGTTTTTAACGCACGTGGCGTTTGACGTCACGGGCCCTTTTTCTTTTCATATTTATAGATTTAATGGCAATGGTTTGAGCAGTTATTTGTTCTCCTCTCCGTTGGTTTCCAAATCATTATACGTCATACTAATTTAAAGGCAAGAAAGGAATATAAAGACTGAGCTGAAGCCAATTTATCAAAATCTGATTTTCTTCCAAATAAATGAAAGAAAACAAATTACGATGACAGAATACTATATAGTTAATCACAAATTATTACATTTTAATACAAATATCAATAGTAATTTTCATAAAATATTAGATATTCAACTCACAAAATGTAACACATTAAAATGGGCAACACGTGACGAAGATGGAAATCTATTTTTACCCTCCTTATTTTCCTCAAACACTATCATGAGCTCAGGATATCTCCTAAGGGAAAACATTGAGAAAGATACACACATATCAATCCAAAAACGAATTCCACTCCCAGATATTTCTGGCGACAGAGGGTAGTCTCTGTCCAAACAGATTCTTGCACGGAATCAAACAAAAATAAACGAAAAGGAAAAAATAGACAAAGACATAAAATGTACGTCAAACGTATTATAAACAAGTAATAATTAAGGAATATATTTAGCGTCACATCTAAGTTTGTCGTCAAGTTAAAAAAAGATCACTAATAAATCTCTTCAACCTGTATTCTTTTAGGGGACTACGACCAAAACGAATGGAAAAGAACTTTATGTCAGAGTAGTAGGGTATAATTTAAGAGTAGAAAAGTCTTTGCTACTCATTACCCTAGCGTTTGATGTAAAGTTCTTTGATCTAAGTGACATATTGTAAACTGTAGATGATTTGAGACGAGCGGGAGCACTTTCTGCGGTTAAAGATGATGTCGTACGCATTGTTCGAAATATTTCTACTAATTATAGAAACTAAAAGTCAGAAAGATTAATGTTGTGAAGATTGACAAGGGTTACTATGCAAGGGGGAATACAAAAATGTGGTTATGATTGACGGGGTTATAAATAAAATATTTGATAATGATAAATGTGGTGTCAAAATGAATAATTATTTCATAGATGCAACGCTTCCGGGTGCACTCTAATGAAGTTATGTTATTATATGGGAAAGTGACTTCAAAATTAATAATGGTATTGTCATGTTGGGGAGAATTGAAGACAAAAGAAATAAATAAATAAAACAAAGAATACTACGCTGGTGATTAGGGAAATGTTAGAACAAAACAAATTACATTTTTGAAGATTTTTTACATGTTTTTTTAGGATATCGATGGAATATCACATAGGCTTTGTTGAAAACATACATATAAATATTTGATGAATTCTATTCCAAAACTTGCTTATAAAAAGTTAACAGCCAAAACCCAATAATATTTTTAACAGTCTTAGGATCCCAATTTTACGTTCCACAAACGTACTCGTCACCGCTTGTCCAATGAAATTCACATAAAATGACCCACATACAAAATGGCGACTACACAAATTTATACGGGCAGTCTTTAATTCCTGTCTCTCTTCGTACACCACTATCCTCTCAAAGAATATTAATAGTCAACTTTATTCTAAAAATCAACCACTAATTTAATTAACGTCATACGGTCGTAAAGGCATCAATTAATGAGGGAATCTAAATACAACTTTTCCTTTATATAGTCCTTTTATATTTATTGTAATTCTGCAGAGCTGCATGTTCCCGAGAATATTTCCAACAGTTGATGGAATCGGGTCAACTGTGATGTGCGATATTTACCGAGCAAATAATGTGGATCTTCAAACGAAAGTAAATATAGAGAGTAATAGATGCTTTTGCTTTTCCAAGCATACTTGAAGATTGGATTCGAGTTGAATATAGATGATCATGTTTTATCTAAACTGTCATGGTGATCCATACATTTTTTGTCAATCTACATACGTGTCAGCTTGTAAATATTCAATTCTGAGTATGGATATTTTTGGTAGCTCACGATAACAGTATAATTATATTAGCTTATACAAGGTTAGTCGGAAAGGAGGTACCAATCCGTAGGCCACTTAAAGTATCACTGATGACGGTTTTAAAGCAAGTGTTAAAATTTCAAAATTTGATAATTTTTATTTCCATGTAAAATAAATTTTATTTTAGTTTTTTCAAAAAATCTTCGTCCCTACTTTAGTTACGATTTAAAAAAATGGAGCTTCTAATTTGTGACCCCAAATATGACCTAAACTGTAAACACAGCTGATCATAACTGAGGATAGTTAGAATTTAGCATTTTTTTTTGTAATTTTTGAACAGCTATTTCGCTTAAACTACTTATTGACTTTTGGGGAAAGTGGTAGAACAAAAGTTACTCATTATTATGTGTCCTTTCGGATTAGTACCCCCTTTCTGACTAACCTTGTATAGACAATTGTTTAATATTTGTATAGAAGCCATTAGCATCTGAACTTCTATAAAAAGCAACTGAAACATCATTATTCTTCTATTTGCATCGTAACTAAATTACATTTATTCAATCAGCGCTCTATTTATCTTTACCATCAGCTTTCAAAGGGGTTACACTTAAAGTTATTTATACAATGTCATTTTAAACATCTATTGAGATTCTCAGAATCATCTGCGGTTAGATTTAAATAAATTTCTGTCTCGTTGGCGCCACAGCAATTAGTATCAGCTATGTGAATCATGTTGAACTCTTTGTGCTTCGAAAACTTTGTGCCTTTGAATTTTCATTCCAGATTAAATGAGACTAAAAATATGAGATATTCATTCTTCTCGTTGTTTGATTTGTTCAAGGTAACTTTCACTTTGCCTTGCAATAACATTGGTGTCATCAATCATAAATATTATCATCAAATCAGCACGTTAACGTGAACCGCTAAACATAGTACCTACTTCCAATGACCACCTTTGACTGTCTGATCTCAGTTTCCGCTGCCCATCCTCTTGACGTAATCCCTAAGTCACCTTTTACCATATCCACGGGTAAACACAGGTGCCATCAGCAAAACTTGAATCCCTAAATATGTAGCAAAAGACTTTTATGTAAACACATACACTTATACACTTTCAAATAATTCCTTATTTAGGAGGTGTCAATTACATGAAACACAATCGCGATAATTGTAAAGTACCTACTTTTGTAATTTGTAGTATTTGTTTATGTTAAGTATTTTGCTTCCCTGAACTTCCCTTCCATTACCATGGTCGGTACGATCGGATCATCGTGTCCATATCGCCAACGAATGTCATGATTGCTATTGTGAAAGGGTAATGATACGATCATCAATGTGGATCAACCTTTACATAATACCTATACGGTTTTATGTAAAGAGTTATAATGTTGCTAGCATTGTAATCCTCAGCTTAGAATAGGTACACAACCATGTCTGCTTCTTCAAAATTCCGATTATAAATTAGTTTCTTTAAACATATTTCCAATTCTTAGTTTAGCTCGCCATCAAAACAGAATCCAAGGACTAAACTTAACCTTCCTATCTACAATACCAATGAGTCGTCGTAAATCACACACTCCCAGTAAATCAAACTATCGAACAAATAAATTTTCGATTTAGATTCGTCTGTGTTGAAGAGCGAACTGAATTGATTGGCAAGGGCTATCACAACGTTTAGTGGGTAATGGTGATCGTTTGTTGAGTCAACACTCGTTACGATGTTACGATTTAAGATAACTGCTAGTAATGTTTTGTCTAGGCTCCTATTTACATGCTATTCTTGTCAGAGTATCTCGGTTACTTGTGTTTCGCGAATAAATTGAAGGAAGTGAGTCTTTGAAGTGCTTTTAAGATAATTTGAAAGCTTTTCGCTTGTATTTGTGAGTTTAAAAGTTATATTTATTTTAATAATGATTGATTGATTGATCGAGTATGAAAGTGGTCGTATGTTTTTCCAGCTAAAAAATTCAAGGTCGAGAATTTGTAACTACTTTGCTATAGACGTCATTTGTGGTGATTGACCCCTAGTTGAATGACATTAGTAAAATTATATTTTATACTCGTAGCTTTTGATACTTTACAGTATGTACAGCACTATCCAGTATCCACACTAGACAGCAGAAATGTATTTTTTCTAAGAATTGTAATAGTTGTCAGGCCATCTTGCTACTTCGTTCTGCGTAGCCTTTTCCCAACTAAGTGAGTCAGCTTCTAGTCTAACCAGCGGTGCTAGCATAGATCCTTTTATCGAGTCAATTCGAAAAACTTATCTATTCCAAACGTCAAATTTGACATAACGACAGCATTTGTTGTTTTATCTATATGTTATGTCAAATTTGACGTTTCGAATAGATATGTGGCGGCATCTATCCACGCCACATGCGAACTATCGAACTATCCTACATCGCGCAATCAAGATTTAACACGCAGATAGTATATATACAACCTCCGAACATCAACTGGTGGGTAGTAGCCCGCCAGGCACAAGACTCCGCCTGGTTGGAGGATCCTCCCTTTGGTTGGAGGAACACCACACCAAGTTTCTCCACAGATACATTTCCCGAATTGATTCCATAGAAGATCCGTGCTCGGACGGCAGATTCGACTGAATACCAGTATTCAGTATTTTACACGGAGTGACTGCCATCAGACCTCCGCAACCCAGTTATTGGACAGTGCCGATATCCTAAGGTTAGACCGGTTGGCAGCCTTTGGGGCTTCTGACTACCCGTAACGACTGAGTCGGGCATTTGTATGACACCCAGGACTGATTGATTAACGTTTTCTACAAGGCACGGAGGGGTTTCGACGTATAACGAACGGTTACCCATCCACGGATTGCAAATGGTATGTCTGTTTGGTAATTAGCCACGAGCCCCTCTCGTCTTGCCGTCTTGCTAGTCAACCAGGAATTATCCAAATCATGGAGATAGAAACTTCTGGTACAATTGTAGGCATTACAGCTAAGTAAAGCCAGATAGAAGACGTTACAACATTAGGGTATAGAAAATGAAGAAGTATTTTTAAAATAACCCCAAACGTACTGACATGATCAGATTTTAAACGCGTTAATCTCAAACGATCAAAGACCACAAATGTAAAAATAAATGAACATTAACGGCCACATCCGCATTTAGTGTCTGATCCCTACAATCTTATCGGGCAGTGGATACAAAATGCCCTCGACACGCGATGTCGTCGCCCCGATACCATCATGAGGGTATCTTGACAGCAACAATTTGCTGCTATTGAATCATCATTGGAGATTATTTCTTGTTTGGGGTGTTGGGTGATATAATCTTCTTTATTATTGAAGTGTTCAATTACGTTTGGGGTGATGAAACTTTACCGATAATTTTATTGTTGGGAATGTTCAATTGCCCATGTTTAACATAGGACTTACAAAGAGTCATATCTAATTATTTGTCTTAACAATTCTTTTCATCCAATGGTTGTCTGGAAGAAATTGCTTTGAGCGAGACGACTGCCTTTTTTACTGTTACTAATTATGTGTATTCCAGTTTTATTGCTTTTAGTTTAAAATAAAGTATATTTATTTAACTTTAATTGAAATGTTCTAAGACCAATTACAATAATTAAAGATAGGAAAAAGAGGAATAGAAGAAGATACTTACAACAGAAAGGAAAAAAAAAACTATAACAGTTAAGACACCTCTTTCAGAAATCCCTAACAATGCTTCTGACAGTATATTTTTCCACTCATCCGCAAATAGATCATAATTCATAATCTATCTACTAAAAGAAGATAATGAAAAAAAATGCATTGTGTATAAAAATGCCCAAAAAGTATTTTCTAACAGTAAAAAAACATACTAAAACTGTTAAAACACAAGTTTTAGAGAAATTTTCACTTCATAGGTGAATATTTTTAAATAAATATTCCGTAGCGAATATTTGTAACAAGCAACAATAGTCGAGGTATCGAAGCTAACGCTTAAATATGATGCTCGGTTTCCGCTTAAAACGTCAGCGCACCGGTTTATTTGCATGTATTTATATCATATCCTGCAGAAATTGCAAATAACAATAAAAATGCATGAACTAAATGCAAATACTACATTTTATATAGGTATAAGGTGTATCAGATGTTTTTTAGGGTTCTGTACCCAAAGGGTAAAACGGGGCCCTATTACTAAGGCTCCGCTGTCCGTTCGTCCGTCCGTCCGTCCGTCAGTCCGTCTGTCACCGGGCTGTATCTCATAAAACGTGATAGATAGACAGTTGAAATGTTCACAGATGATGTATTTCTGTTGCCGCTATAACAACAAATACTAAAAAGCAGAATAAAATAAATATTTAAGGGGGCTCCCATACAAAAAACGTGATTTTTTTGCCGTTTTATAGATAATCGTCCCTCCGTCTGTCACCAGGCTGTATCTTATAAACCGTGATAGTTATACAGTTGAAATTTTCACAGATGATGTATTTCTGTTGCCGCTATAACAAAAAATACTAAAAAGCAGAATAAAATAAATATTTAAGGGGGCTCCCATACAACAAACGTATTTTTTTGCCGTTTTTGTAGATGGTACGGAACCCGTCGTGCGCAAGTCCGACTCGCCGCCGCTCGGCCTGTTTTTTTTGTTATCATCATATCTTAAATAGGTTTTTAGAGGAGCTCATGTGCAACTGTGCGCAGCATATGATTTGCAAGGTTAAGCTGCACTTGCCGCGGTCAGTCCGTGGATGGGTGACCATTCGTTACACATCGTGACCCCTCCGTGCCTCGGAGAGCACGTTATACCGTCGGTTCCGAGCGTCATACGAATACCTATGACAGTCGTTACGGGTAGTCAGAAGCCCGAAAATCTGATAACCACGGGTTAACGGGTAGACACCCGTAGGATATCGGCATTGCCCAGTATCTGGGTTGGCAGTCGTTCCGTGTAAAATACTGGTATTCTGTCGCATCTGGTTAGACTAGAAGGTGATCCCAACATAGTTAGGAAAAAGGCTAGGCAGACAGGAGATTCGAATAGGTTTTTAAAGTACGTGCCTCAGTCTCATGGGCGAATTTGTTAACAGCCTCTACGTATTTATCATTTGCATATATAGTTAGTCAATGACACATTAAGGTCCCGCTGCTGGTCACGATCCACCGAGCTCTGCCGTCGTAGAGCCGGTCGTCTCTTCAGACTCCGCAGTCACACCGATAATTCAGCCCTCATCAAGCTGTCTCCCTTCCCCCCAAACCCCCGCCAGCAACGCCCTAAGCCGAGGTCCAAGTCCTACTAGGGGTCGCCCTTAGTGCTGTTGTTGCAGGTAGTCATGATGGTAGTGTAGTAGAAGTAGTTAGCTCAGGTTAAGTATTTTATTTCTCCCCATTGGCTGGAGACCGTTCAGGTCTCGCCAATAACTGCCCGGTTATGTAGAAGGGGTCCCAAAGACCATCTAAAGCAGTACAAAAAAAAAACCTTTGTCAAAAAGGGCCAACTTGACTTGAAAATCAGACTCAAAGTCATGTACGCAAAGATTTTAATTGAAAAACCCAGTTACACTTTGCCGAATATAGTGGGTAAACATTGGCCCGCGGGCCAACTCCGGCCCGCGAAGGGTTTTAATCTGGCCCGTCAAACCTCTCTTTTAGAGCAAAAGGGCCCTCAGAAATATATTTTAGCAGCATCACCGACACAAACAGGTATAAAATAAATACTTCGATAATTATGAAATCCCATAACAAATAGTGGTAACATGGGCGTACCCAGGGGGGGGGGGCAGAGGGGGGCAGCTGCCCCCCCTGGCAATCTCGCAGAACATGTATGAACTCGCCTAATTACCAATCAAAGTGACACGTTTGGTGCAGTGGCTAAGCGATTGGGTTCTGCGCTACGGGTCGTGGGTTCGATTCCCACACGGAACAAAAATTTGTCTGGCCTACAGATGGTTGTTTCGGGTCTGGGCGAAAAAAGTAAACGGGCCTTATGCTCTAACTTTTAAATAAACCGCGCAGTAGACACTGGAAAAATGCACGGTGCAATTACCAAAAAACCGCGCGCGACATTTGCGGCTGTTTGCCCTACACACTACACTACATATACCATGTTCATATGTTCATGTGTATATGTACATATAGTTTCTTGTAGGTGTGTTTGTGTAGTGTGTATGACAAATCCAGCCGCGGACGATCCGACCTAAAAAATCTGACTTGCCTCCCCCGCCCCCTTTAAAATTTCTTGCTTTTGTCTGGCCACTGAGGAAAAAAGTTTGCTTACTTCTGCCTTAGACAAACCTAGCATACCAAAATCGTCTGAACCTACAAATGGACCGAATTATAAACCGTTTTGTTCGAGTATTTATACCCGACTGAACTATTGTTTTTTGAAAAAACATCGAACGTTCAGACGCGCTTATTTTTTTAACGGTCACCCGGGTTCAGAATCTCTGGCCCTTTGTGATGTTCGGAAAAATATTTGTCTATTGTTTTTATGAATATTTCAGATCCTACATAGCTCAATTTAGATCGAGCTGAAGCTTAGTTTAATCTAGGCACACTGAAAGCTAAAATTCCGATGATAGTTTTTAGTTTAGAAATGGTTTTTATGCTAAAATGTCAATCTAAACTTGCTACATTTAAATGTCTATGAATATTTTATGGAACAAAGTTGCCAGTATGATTTTTTATTTTTATTTTGGCAAACGAACTGACGGCCTATTTAATGGTAAGGCTCAATTTAAACCGCCGTGGAATGGAATGGAAGCGACGAAATTGTACATAGCGTAATGAACTTTATGTCAATTGTATAAAGTACAAACTAAATACGAGCCAAAAAAAGGTCGCGCGTCTTCCAGGGAATGCTATGTACAATTTCGTCGCTTCCATTCCATTCCGCGGCGGTATAAATTGAGCCAAAGTGGTTACTGCCGCCTATATACACCTACAACACCAAGAGGATTGCTGATGGGTTGCCAAGCTTATTCCGACTTCCCACGGTGCGTGATAGCGCGCACCGCGACACGAGCTCGCACCGACGCACCATGGGAAGAGACTCGTCAGTGGTAACGCGGACGCGTGCGGAGCGGTGCGCCGTATCCACATCACAAACCTTCATAATGTGGCTTCCCACGGTGCGTGATATCGCGCACCGCGACACGGGCTCGCACCGATGCACCATGGGAAGGGACTCGTCCGTGGTAACGCGGACGCGTGCGGAGCGGTGCGCCGTATCCACATCACATACCCTCATAATGTGGCTTCCCACGGTGTGTGATTTTACGGATGATACCACGAACAGCCGGTACGCGCTACCACGCACCGTGGGGAGCCAGCTTTAGAGACAAAATTGGAAAGACTCATGTGCCTGTAATTTCACCGGCACCCATTCTCTTCAAACCGAAACACAGCAATGCGGGTAATTCATCAACTCGTCCTACATGCCTACGGCCCATTTAGGACGACATGCAGAACGTCAAAATAAATAATATTTTCATTCTGCAACACGTCCCACGTATCTTTTTGTGTGGAACTTTAAACTTTATCGACGTTTAGTACAGTTAGTAAGACAAGATTTAACAATATTTTTTAAGAATTTGTAGGTTCTACTTTCGTTTTGTTTATAGATTATTTGACGGAGTCGCACTACGGCCACTACGCGTAACGTCGTTTATATTTATAACGGCCCTTATTCTTGAAGGTGCATTTTTCACAGTCAATCGCGTTACAGCCGTTCTACCTAACTCAACGTTAGAAATGCCTGTTATGAGAAAAGAATCACACAGATCACATTAACATTTTGTGAAGCATGATACTAGGCGAGCAGACTTATCAGGAGATACTTTTTTTCGCCCACACTCACGCAATAATGTTGACAATATTCTATTGGCAATATTATTTGCGGCTTTAATCAAGACTATTCGCCAATCGCTGCCTGCGGTAAAATAAAATATGGAATTAACATTTTGTGAAGCATGGTACTAGGCGAGCAGACTTATCAGGAGATACTTTTTACGGACGGCAGAAAGTCTACATCGAGCCCATGAAGGGCCCGGTAGAAGCGTCCATGAAGCTTCTTGCTCCGCCAAACCTCCCTGCGGCCATTTAACTGTTGATCTTTATGACGATTGCTTATTATTTTATAATTTTAGGTTTATTTCAATTCAAACCGGCCAATTATCATTGGCCGGTTTGAGTCCACCTCTCTCTTGCTATCGCAAGAGAGAGGTGGGAGCTCTATTTCTCGTCAGTGTTCACTCCGGCCGGCCAAAGAAGGCAAGCCAGAGATGAGGTACAAGACATCTCCCGGGAGATCAGGTCCGTGTGGGGTCGCCACTGCCCAATAGCTCGCCATAAGCTAGCCTGCGGGTTTAAGTTTATTATTATTAAACCCACATGTATGAATGTTACCTCGTGTGTTAATTGGTGTCCCATTTGTGAAGATTTAATCTTTTCTGTTTATATGTGACAATGTTGTGATGATTAAATATTTTATAACAATTTTTTTTCATTATTTACACAGTAACACTTTTGCTACTGATTGTACCTTTTCTCATTTTGATAGTAATGTGGGACGAGTTGCAGAATGAAAATATTATTTATTTTGATTTTCTGCAAGTCGTCCTAAATGGGCCGTAGGCATGTAGGACGAGTTGATGAATTACCCAGCAATGCTGCTTAGCGGCAGAAATAGGTATGGAGGTAGAACTTTCTTGAACAAACTCTTTCAAAAAGAGATCTACTACTCCAATCTAATTTGTAAATGCCAACTGCTAAGTGATATCACATATGACAGTAAATAAAGTTTAAAAACTATAACCCGACTACGTAAAGAAAGGGGTTTAAAAAAGGCAAAACAAGAAAATAATTCAAAGAGAAATCCAGAAATGCATACAGGGTGTAAAAAGACCCATCACATAGCCGAAATCTACGCACTCTGTACATCAAACTAAATGACATTGACCAAAAATAATTGCTGGGAAACGACTTTTATTTTTTGGCATGAAAAAAAAACGCTTTTTTTTGTAGCGCGCAAATTATGGTTGTGGCGATACCGCGCTTTTGCATGCGTGCAGCGGCCACACAGCCGAGCCAAGGCGGTCGTGTGCGTTTGATATTCATTGCGTTTTTGTAACTTCAAATGCGTAATTTGTTAGGAAAAATTGAAATTTTTGATAATGTTTGTATGGAAGAAAGTTTAGTATTATGACTTGGAAATCGTTTTTAGAAAAAACAAAATAAACAATATGTGTACTTTGACCTTCAATATCTCCAAAACCAATGATTTCCGTGGTATGGTTTGTTCGAAAAAAATGATCCCAATGATGGGTAGAATACGTGGTTTTCGTTATTGTTAAGGGTCTTTTTACACCCGATAGGTACAAAAATGGTCAAGGTAGAGTCGTGGACTACTAAAGAATAACTACCTCGTTGGTCAAGTGGCCGCAAGCGCGACTGCTAAGCGTGAGGCCCTGGGTTCGACCTCGAGGTCAGGCAAAGTGTTATTGGATTTTTCCGTGTGGAATTTTTCAGTAGCAGCCCGGAGTCTGGATTTGTACCTAGTTGATGGCAATAAGCTCGCACCCAATACATCGGACTTAATAAGGCCCGATATTCACCAAAGCGGAAAGGAGAGGAGACGAAAGGAGATGTGCTGCGAAGCTGGCAGGTTATTTCCACCAAAGCGGAGAGGAGGTGCGTAGCGAAGAGGAGATGTGAGCTGTGCGTAGCAGAGATGTGAGCTGTGAGAGGTCGAAATCGGGGAAAGGGGCGTGCGAGCGCGGGCGCCTCCCTGCCGTCCGATTACACTCATCTCCACTCTGCCATGCCGCTTGCTCGCTTGCGGCACAAAATTCTATAGAAAAGTAAGACATGTCCTCTACTCTCCGCTTGATCCATTTCCACCGAAACTAAGCGGAGAGGAGATGTGGAAATAACGAAATCTGATTGTTTATTCAAAACACATCTCCTCTCGTCTCCTCTCCTCTCCGCTTTGGTGGAAACCGGGCCTTATTGGGTTTTTCCATGTGGAATTTCTCAGTAGCAGCCCGGAGTCTGGATTAGTGCCCAGTTGATGGCAATAGGCTCGCACATCGGTCTTAATTATAACGGCGAAACGGGTATGTACTATACACCTCTGCTTAACCCCTCGGGGGATACAGGCGTGTTAATATGAATCTTTGAGTAATTGAATAGTTTTTCAAAAGCAAAATTAATACAACAGAAAGTCCCTATTTGCATATTTCAACGTGTACAGAGCCATTAAACACAAAATTACGTCCACAGACGAAACAATGTCAATAAACGTGGACCACGGTCGCAAATCCTCATGTTCACGCCCTGCCTGCCCCAATGACGTTAGCTGTCGTAATTATATTGTCCTGCTGCATACGTACGTTGCGCAAACAATTGCCGCCTGCCGGCAAATTAGGTGTGCGAATTACTTTGAATGTTTAATTTAGAGAACATGTTAGATGTATAGTGTAAAAGCGGCAATGAAATTAAATTGGGAGTGTAGAATAGTTGTTTGTTCATATTTTTGTGAAAGGAGTTTTGAATTTAGATGTTTTTAGCTTCAAAATATTTTTCATACTTCAATATTCATTTTATTCAAAATAGAGTAGAATTACTTAGGGTTATATTTCACCAACTTAATCATTCATTAAGCAAATTTTTTTCTCTAAACTTTTCAATAGCTAACGTTATCATTTCACCACCATATCAATAGTGGTAAAGACAAGGTTATTGAACTCATCAATTTCATATTTGTAGGTCATATTTTAGCACCTGTCTGTGTTGCGGAATTTGTTCGAAAGAGTTACCGCGGCCCTGGAACGCAAAGGTCTAAATAGGAGGAACACGGATGGTTTTAGTCAGTAAGAGTTTGATACTATACAGGATATTAGCGAATTCGTGTAATTCCTTCAAACCACATGATCTATTAATAGTATAGATTAACCCCGCACGGGATTTGGATTGATTAAAAATAAAAATAAACTTTTTTTTCCCCAAATAAAATTTTTATGTGACTGAAAATTTCGATGCCATGCATAAATTAATGAAGGCACGGCGACACAGCTGACAGACACGACTAGCCCGATATCGCTCCATGCAGTTGGGTTAACTTGGGACGCTAAAATTACTCAGGTACAGAATACCATGGTTCATTTTTTTTAAACTTTTTTTTTTGTTGTGTTTATATCCTATGCAGGGTCAATCAGTGTCACCAGTAGATCACGCGGTTTTAAGGAATTACACAAATTCGTTTACACCCTGTATACACCTATTGGGTGTGCAAAAGACAATGCACTAGAATGCGGGTTCCACCTCACACTACAGCATTGTTTAATAAAAGTGTTCTAGGTATGGCTCCAAAAATTTATAACAGGATCCCAAGCGCTATACGAAATATACATGATGTTAACGTATTTAAACGTATGCTTAAGACATATTTAATAGATAAGATTTAACCTGTAAATGATTTCCTTACTGACATACAATTTTAATGAATAGGTACATATACAATTTTAATGAATACATATACAATAACCGAATATAATGGTAATAATATGTAATATTATGTAATAATATGTAATATAATAATTTAATTGTTATCGGTAATATTTTTTATTGTATGCATGTAAATAGAATAACTCCTGCAATGACGGATGATTCTTGTATGCACACCAAAAACGGTAGTCTACAGAGAATCAAATATTTATTGTAACAACTGTATGTAACCTGTATGACGCAAATAAATTGATTTGATTTGATTTGGGGAGCATTAGCGTAAAGATAATTTTTCACTGCAGTACTAATAAACCTTCTTGGTCTTGAAGTCGCATTCAGTTCGGAAGTGATCGGTTTTACGAAGTTTTCCGATGCGACTGCTTAGTTGTGTTGTACTGTACAAAACTCACTCACTTCAGATGCTGACTGCAAGTACGGTCAACAAGTTAGCACTCTGACTGACCAATCACATCATGTTTTCTTGTCCATATTACACAAACACACAATCAACAACTAGATGATAGGGGGATAGATGGGGTGCATGAAAAGAGGCTCCACGAGTGATGCTACTCAAGTATGTCCGGCGCACCCTGGACAGTCAGCCCCGCTAACAACCTTGCTGACTAGCTAATCTTTTCATCATGGCATGAACTATTCTAGTATAGCTCGTACCAACACAAAAGAAAAAAGAATATTACTGTGCTCTGAATAAATATCATATCTGGAAAATATTAATAAATAACTTGAAATACTCGTTACATTTCATAAAGTCAGAGGTATATCTGCGAAATTCTTCGAAATTTAAATGAGATCAACTTCCATAGAGTTTTTTAAATACGTTTTCAAATATTTTAATGTTTCTTTTACGTATTTTATTCCAAGATAAATAATCAAAATAAATAGGTAACAAACTTACACGCAATATTTCTATTTTCCCAAGTTTCCCAACCAATTTCCCAGACGCAACGAAAAAAATTACCACTTGCTACGCCCGCTCGAAAACCATCACGTATCCTGTGTACACTAATTGAATCAGTTAATTAACAATTTCAAGGTAAAGGAAGCGTGGTATCCGCGGGTGAGGGGGCGAGGGAGGGGAATTATTATTAGGAAGCAGCGGAAATATGACGCGCGCCGACGAATATAACTTGATCTCTCACCTCAGTGGGGAGAAGCGGGGACATTTCTGTTACATGAGTATTTTGTGTTAACCCTTTTAGAAGGGGAATTTAAATGTTGTTAATAATGTTGCTGAACATTTACTTTTTGTTAGCCACTTAAAGTAGTATAAGTTTATTTTTTCGTTTAGTAATTATTTACAAATACAACATTATTTTTTGTATATAGGAAAACCGAGACCCAACAAGATTTTCATCAGAACTGCCTGACTGTGTGTGTGTTTTTTTTAATAAATCTCCAAGTTACACCTTAGTTTATGTTGCGTTAAGTTCCCTAGTAAAGTGTGAAATGCCTGAGAAGCTCGGAAACTGACCGAGCGGACCGTCTTAAGCCTCAAGGTGTCTATTCTCGTCCACTGTTATGGGTAGAAACCTATTGAAAGAGAAATGAAATTTATGAAAAAAAGGGAAAAATATAATGTGGTGTAAAATTTATGTCAATCGTTTCCCCTGGTGATTCTGAACAAACTAGATTCAGATTTAGTGTATACTAAAACTAAACTTGTTTATTTTCCCTTGAAATATGGTACACGGGGCACATTGCTCGCAGATCGGATGGCCGATGGGGCCGAAAGGTTCTGGAGTTTCGACCGCGTATCGGAAGGCGCAACGTGGGTAGGCCTCCCAAGGTGGACCGGACTACCAAACTGAATTTCGACAAATCGTTCTACGACAAGATTTTATTTCTACACTATGGAACTACGACATTACGCTACTCCGACAAATATGGAACTTCGACACTGGGGTTTAAAGTAACCTAACATGAAGGGGATGACGGGGGCTTCGTTCGCTCGCTTTGCTCGCTCACTCTAGCTCCCGTCATCCCCTTCGAACCTAACCTATCCTTGTCGGGGTGCCCTAAATTAGGTGTCGAAATTCCATGATTGTCGGAGTAGCGTAATGTCAGAGTTCCATAGTGTCGAAGTAAAATCTTGTAGAACGATTTGTCGAAATTGAGTTTGGGAGTGCCTATTGCCATCAACCGGCCACAAATCCAGACTCCGGACTGCTACTGAAAAATTGCACACGGAATAACCCAACAACACTTTGCCCCACCTGGGGGTCGAATACAGGATCGCTCAGCAGTCGCGTTTGCAACCACAAGACCAATGAGAGAGATAATTCCTGGCTCATTATCTTGACTATTGAGCTAATTGCCAGTTTCAATTAATGTTTTGACTTCATAATTTAATTTTGTTTTTACTGTACAATCGTAAAGCTTTGATCTTGTTTCAAAACATATTCTCAAAGAGAAACAAGGAGAGTACTCACAGATATAATATTTATATTGAATTCTGATAAAACTGTTTCCAAGCAAGACAGTATCGAATGCAGTGCAGTATCAGTGTTATTTGTAAAATAATTCTGATAATGCATGGATAATTGCTATATTTATCGCTATTGCTATAATTTTATCTTATTGAATTGAATTTAATTATAAACTTTAAAAAAAAGTAAAAACCGACTTCAAAGAAATACTAAAAGGAGTAAAATAATTACCTAATATAAAATTAACAGTTTCAGAAGTCGGTGGCTTCTATTTGCTTCAGTGTAGAGTTGCACCGACTTCTGAAACTGTTAATTTTATATTAGGTAATTATTTTACTCCTTTTAGTATTTCTTTGAAGTCGGTTTTTACTTTTTTTTAAAGTTTATTTTTTATTAAATACGTTTTAGTGTCATAATTTTAACCCCCTCCTTCATAACCCTTCTTTTTGGCTTTGACGTAGTCGGGCATAAAAAGTCCTTTCAAATGATACCTTACACGATATAATGAAAACATTCAAAAGGGGGGGAGGGGGGACACGCACCCCCTCCTCTTTTCCAGTAGTCAGTTCCCAACAACAAATATAAACAAAGCAATATTAGTAATTTGAGAATTTTGCTTTATTCCGATGAGGAGTTCCGTTCCATATCTCTGAAGTTCATGGTCTAATCATAACAAAATTTAAATGGGACCAATCGGAAAGTATACCCTTTCGAACAAAAAAAGAATTTTTCAAATCGGTTCATAAATGACGGAGATATGAGGTAACACACATAAAAAATAAAAAAAATAAAAATACAACCGAATTGAGAACCTCCTCCTTTTTGAAGTCGGTTAAAAATACACAATTGAATAGTATTTTCTCAATACAGGGTGGTAATTTGAGATGGGGCAGTAAGGGCATTTACCAGAATGCAGTTCGAAATATTTTCAAAAATTCTCATGAGTCTATTTAAAACATTTTCTTATAGCCACAACAATTTCTACACAAGTTTTTTTTGCGTTTTCTGACGTTTCTAGTGCTCCAACCTCAGTTGGTCCAGAAGAGTCTTTTAATCTTCATAGGAAATACATAGAATCGATTGGTCTAATAAACATATTTTGTGGAAACTGCCCTCTTTAGAGTTCCGTACCCACAGGGTAAAATGGGACCCTATTACTAAGACTCTGCTGTCCGTCCGTTCGTCTGTCACCAGGCTGTATCTCATGAACCGTGATAGTTAGACAGTTGAAATTTTCACAGATGATGTATTTCTGTTGCCGCTATAACAAAAAATACTAAAAACAGAATAAAATAAATATTTAAGGGGGCTCCCATACAACAAACGTGATTTTTTTGCCGTTTTTATAGATAATGGTACGGAACCCTTCGTGCGCGAGTCCGACTCGCACTTGGCCCGTTTTTCTAGCTAACTGTACATTGTTTTCAAAATCTGTAAATGCAGAGCAAAATATTTCCAAAAAATATATAGTCTCCTAAAAACATGTTCATGTAGCTACAACGGTTAAGGTAGGTGCTTTTACTGCCACGTTTCAAATTACCACCCTGTATATGCTTATTGTACTGGACTTTACACCCAAAACGTATAAAATCTCATCTCAAATCCTTTCTTCCGGTTTCAAAAGGAGATCAAATGTATGCAAACACGAAATGTGTTTACCATTTCAAGCTAAACTTGAAATGCATCAAGTTCAGAGTTTGCATTAATACATAGTAATTCAAGATTCGCAGTTTGTATTCAGAGAATCAGTTTGACGTAAATCCCTCCGTTGGTTGTGTTTCATGGCGTTTTACACTGAGAAGCAAAGTTTTTTATTTGTTTTGCCTGATTTGGTTGCAAATTATGTGAGTAAGGTACTACTTTCTTTCGACATTTTAACATACATAGATTTAAGTTCATCGAGTTTTCATACTTCTGGGGGAAAAAAAAATAATATACAAGGTGTAACATAAATAACGCACAACCTCTTAAGGGGTCACTGTACTCATCATTATGAACAAATTTTACTGTGGGACCAAACCTGAAATTGCGAAAAAAAAAACAGCTGTTCCCTACATTTTGACGAGTTATGCGGATAATGCAGAAAAAAAAATATGCCTTCTAGAATTGCCATAGCAGTTATGGGCTGACCAGTCCCGACAGACAGCACCCGTATTAACCTTTGGCAGTTTATATGTAGGCAAGTACGACACGTTACGAACAAAGTTTGGTCTCTTTGTTTTCTGCAGTTTGTTCATAAATACAGAGTAATAAGAGGCAGAGAGATTGATTAACAATTTTAATGAATATAGACAACCCTATAAGCTGTTATCCTATTTCTACTCTAAAAATCAACTTACAAATTCAAGTAACTGATACCATCTATAGTAAAGCAAGAAGGGCGTGTGGGGAGTTCCTAGTAAATTGGTCGGGGCATCGAATGACTCAGACTGTTGTGCCTGAACTAGGAACCGGAACACTTGTGGGTGTACACACAACTACATATGAAGCTATACAGTCCCAGTTTAAACTGACCTCTCATTATACGGAAAGTCTATACAATGCGAGATCAGCTTATACTGAAAATTATAGCTTAAGTACCATAATGCTTGTGTGTTAATCATGTCAAATTACGACGACGGTGATGAAAAACAAATCGTTATGGATGGGAAGTTAAAGGTGAAGGAATGTGATGAAAGAATAATGTTTCTCGTTAGAACAAAGGTTATGAAACCCTTGCATTTGTATGCCTTGCGGCTTAAGCAAATCAACAAGTGCTTAACATTTATATAAACAAATAAAATAAAGTAGTAATAAAATAAACCGAAGTCATGTATTAATTTGGGGCAGATTAAACGAGTGGTATAAAAAAATATACAGGGTGAAATTGTAAACAGTCGACAAACCGAAATGGGAGATTGTACTCATCACTATGAACAACTTTTACTATGAGACTAAACCGGAAATCGCGGAAAAAAAAATGTTCGCATAACTCGTCAAAATGTAGGGAACAGCAGATTTTAGGGCCAATAAGAAGTGTTTACTTTATTAAAAAATAATATTATTTTGTTTCAGATTCAGTTCCGGTACACTAAACAAAAATTTTTAGAGAAAAAATTAAATTGGAACTATTCCAAAAATTTTGTGGGATGGTCGGCAAAATAGAATTGTATCCTATGGTGAAATAAAAGTGTATTGAGAAATGTTATCACAGTGACATCAATGTGTCGTTTTGATAGTTCGATCTTTGTTGGTGATTCAGTGTTGGTGATACGGACGCCAGACGGTGATCATGGCAAAGGATATGAACTTGTGTGTGTTGGTGATGGTGATTGTGTTACAGACTTTGATAGACACGAGTTTGGAGATCATAGATTCACGTGAGTAGATTTGGTTGTTATTCTTTTAGTTGTAAGGTTTTATTATGATTAAAATTTGGTTTGAAATGTTTAGATTGATAGTTAAGTACTATGTGTATAGGTATTAAATTCATAATGTCTAACTCTCCATCTGCCTAGCCTTTTCCCAACTATGTTGGGATCGGCTTCCAGTCGAACCGGATGCAGCTGAATATCAGTATTTTACATGGAGCGGCTGCCTATCAGACCTCCACAACCCAGTAACTGGGTAATACGATACTCTTTGGTAAGACTGGTTGTCAGACTTTCTGGCTTCTGACCAACAGTAACGACTGTCAAAGATCTACAAATGACAGCCGGGACCAACGGCTTTACGTGCTTTCCGAGGCACGGAGGACACTCGCTATGGTAAATGGTCACCCATCCACAGACCAACCTCGGCAAGCGTGGCTTAACCCAGAAGATCAGTCTATGCGGCTGTAATTATTTAGCCACGAGCTCCTCATATCATAATGTCTAACTATTACATGATTTTAATGATTAATGACTGGATTTTTTTAAAGTCTAAACTCGCATTGCTATTACAAAAACCTCTCTTTCTCCTGTTTAAAAAAGGGTCTATAAAAACATTGGTAGGGCTTATAGGTTTAAGTCTTGATATCTGTAGTACAATAGAATCAGTCTGAACACGTTAACCACTTTGCCACTACGCCATGGTCATCGTACAGTCATTGTTTGAACATCACTCAAAATATTTCGTTCTATATTTACGCTTCCTGCGGAAATACTCCTGCTGATGGATTCCCACCATTAGGTCCAACCGTATTTGCCAGTTCTAAATCAACAACATTGGAGATTAAAGATTAGGCGAGTGATATGAAAGCACATAGGCTGGCTACCATTTGTATTTGAAGTTGGAAATTAGCTGACGTTCCTAAATGGGCAACTGTAATGAATTATTCAAACATATAGTCTCCTGCTGAAAATAATTCTTCATAAATATTGCCGTCTGCTGCGATTATATATCTAAGGAGTACTATTGTATCCGAATCTGCGTCGATAATTCATACAGCATCAATATTTTCTATAGGATTACCAAAGTCAAGTAAATTGTACATGTTATAGAGCAAAGTGAAAAATAAACTGGAAAACAGTCGTCATCCGGAGATTTAATTTTAGTTATAAGAAGAAAATAGTTGAGATTATTTACTTTACGGAAATAGAAGTATTTTGCGTAGGTAAATATTTGAAGAATGATGATGATTCATTAGTTTATTTCAGTGCAACAGAATTTAAAATTAAAAGTAGTGTCTTAGAAATTTTACGACTGTACATAATTTTGTGCGGTTGAGTAATAGTGTTATTTACATTATACTAAACCACAAATTACCTTGGAGTTTTAAAGACAACTGTTTATTTTGTAGGCGCCATCAAAATATAAAATTGTAAAAAACTGACGGTAGAAATATAAAAGATGACAAATTTTTAGGTCATCTCTGAATTCGAAAATGTTGTGAAGAAACTCGCACTAGAGAAAAAAATATTCTAGACGTAAACACATCTAGATTTTTAATAAATCCTGAGTGCCGTATGTTGTACTCTGCTATATATTACGTTTTTGTCGCGTTACACATAATTTACCAGTACGTTGAGTGTGAAATAAATCTCGCTTTTTTTCACTGCGATGACGGGAACTTTAAGCTGTGAATAAATAATATTTTTTCTTCAGAGACGTTTTTATATCCAGAATATATTCTTGAGTTATTTTATTTAATATGTAACAGTCAGTAAAGTATGAGTTATCAAATTAAAACTACTCTAATAGGGCACGAGCTATTTCAGTATAGCTCTATCCACGAGTGTCGGTACTTTTAAGTTCGTCTGGCGCACCCTTGCAAGTCTTGCAAACAACCTTGCTGACTGGCTAATCATTTCACCATGACATCAAAACTTTTTAATTTGGGCAAAGCAACAAAAAACTTAAAAGGAATGTTAATAAGACCCTTGGATCAACATTAATTTAGGACTGTGTTTTGTAAATCAAGCTTCAACTATTACACGCCAGCATTATGATTATGAGTCAGCGCCACTCAAACTGTTGTAATAATGATATATTTCTATTTAAAGGTCACGCGCATAAATAATGCTAAACTCAGCTCAAAAATAGTCGACAAATTATGGCTACCACGACATAGAGAACCGCAGAAGGTACACTTTTAAATAGATGAAATTATGAAAAGTGGAAGTTTGTAACTGAGTATTTTAAAACAGACACACGTAGATTAAGACGTCAAAGAGTGTGGTAGAGAGACATTTAAAAAACTGGCGGGAACTGCCTGAAACACTGGCTTATATCCAGTAATACGTAACAGCGAGTTGCGGATAGTGATGATGATACAAAGCTTTTGCATCCACTTGAACATACCACAAAAGCATAAGCATAATCATTGCTGTCCCACTTCTTCTCAGAATGAAAAAGATTTAGGTCTTAGTCCACTATGCTTGCTTTGTGCGGGTTAGCAAACTATACACACAATCGAGAACTTTTTGGAACCCTCTGAGGTGTGGATGGTTTTCCTTCACCGTTAACGCAAGATACAATCAAATTCCACACAATTATAAATATCAAAGGTGAGGGTCGAGATTAAATTCAGACTTGCCTGCATGAAAAGCATGCGGTCAACAGTTAGGCTATACACTGCTATGCACTACTAAATACATAGTACTATCACAAAAACAGAAGACAAATGGACAAAGCGCGTTTAATTGCAACTGCAGTTATTAGAGTCAATTCGTTTTACCAATACCACAGACATGTTCTGTGTTTTATACTATTACTACTATCCACTAGTCGCCATCATCATCATTATTCACCAGAAAGACCACAAGTCCACTGCTGGATATCAACCGGTCCTGGATCATCACCAGGTTATCGATACACCTTGTCCCCGCACAGCCTATCCACGCTGCGACTTCCAATACGCGGTCGCCACTCTAGAACCTTTCGGCCCATCGGTCATCCGTTCTGTGAGCAATGTACCCCACTTAAGTTTGGCAATTCTTCTCGATTATCCGGGTTCCCCTGCTACCACCAACCTTACTGAAAGGCTAATCTTTTCAACACGGAATGAGCTATTCTCGTATATCTCGTGTCGACACAAAAGAAGAAAACTATATGTTTATAAGTTCCTTAAAGTATGTTGTCTTCTGTATTTTTTTGTTCAGTATTACTAAATCAGTAGTAAACACGCATTGAACTTTCGGCGTCTATTTTAGCATCATAGAAAGTGTCGCTGTCGACCCGATTCCCTTAATTCTGGCCAACGTCCAAACTGAACGGCAATATATTGTTGCACCAGCGATTTTGTCATACACTGCCCTGTCAATGAACTGTTTTTAAATTTTAATGATTTTATCGTGGATGAAATTGAGATGATAAGAATGTTATTTATTATTTTCGTTACTGTTTTTTTTCTGCTACTTTGATGACCATATTATGGGTGAACAGTAAGATAAATGATGGAATAAGGCGTTACTTTGCGGAAATCCATGACATACAAATAAGCAAATACAATATCTAGCTTTAATTCCGCTGAACAAGATCGCTAGTTTGGATGCAGTATGCAGCACCACCCTCCCGCCCACAAGTATATGCACATTCAGAAAGAGTGAAAAATAATGCAACATGCAGCCAAACCAACACACGACACGTGTTTCGCCCCTGCACGAGGCATCCTCAGGATATGTTGACTCTTCGACCGCTAGGACGAGAATGGCATTCCATCCATTCGTGCTGCATACTGCATCCAAACTAGTGATCTTGTTCAGCGGAATTAAAGCTAGATATTCTATTTGCATATTTGTAGGTAAACAGGAAGCTTGGCCCTCCCGATGGCCTGCGGGACGCGGAAGGGGAATGATTCGACCAATTAGCCAGTCCGCTGTTATCTGTCGTTGCTGGTGGCCTATTGGCGATTGGCTACTTGTGCCCCTGCTGAACCCGCAGATCATCGGGAGGGTCAAGCTTACGGCAGTTTACCTATAGCGTATTAGTTTAGTGTAAGTTCTGTGAACTTAGTGTCTCTGTTTCAATTCCCGTATCAAAACAAACATGACGTGGTGTAGTTGACAAATATTCGTAAGGATAAATGTTTTCGATACTGTAACTTTATTACTCTCAAAAATATTCTGAATATTTACATAATTACAAATAAAAGTACATACAAATAACGAAAAATATATCCTAATAAAACTATAAGCTAAAATAGGGCATCAAAATATTCCTCCGCATCGATGTCTACTGGTAACGTGCCCAGAAGGATAGCAGCATTGCCACGTTAAATGGCAATGCTAATCCTTTGGCCAAAGTAGAGACCAGCTTTCGGGTCACAGGAAGTGTCGAGGCAGCTGCCTTGCAACCTGTCTATATAGAAGTTTGAATACTTATGTGGTGGTATCTATTTTTTTAAAAGACATTTATACTTGGCCCTTTTGTCGACTTCTAATACCACTAAAAAGTGGTAGATGTTACCTGCTGACTAAAATAATAACAAACACGAGCAAAAATGCTAAGTAAATGAGCTTATCACTGATGCATCCATTTAAATACCAAGTCTGAAGTCTTAGTCTAATAATAACACTCAGATTACTGCTATCCCTTCGTTAAAGCACTGTGAATTAACACAAAGGTCAAAAAGGTCAGTTGATTTAGCAATTAGCTTGACAAAGAAGCTAATGTACGACGTGTTCCTCTTTTCTGCTTATATTGAAGCACTCTTTGCCTACAAAATGCCATTCATCTTTTGTCATTCTAGATTTTACCTGATGAAACTGCTCATGAAGGAAACTTTGAATATCTAATAGAGTAACTTAGTCCCAAGAATGTTTCATCTTGATCGCTAAGTAGCTCTGGATATACAGCTTGAACTCTTCTTTATAAAGTAAAGTTCATCATTAGTTCAGTCAACACCACGTGAGCTAATCCTTTGTCACGCTTAGCGGGTTAAGGGTGGCTCGAGGAGTCAACCCTTAACGAGCATGTGCACATAACATCAGAATCTAGCAAGAAGCAGACGCAGTTTAGCAGAAGTGTATAAGAATAATGAAAACACTTTTAACCATACAATATATATTTGACAATTATTACAAGTTAGTTTACAGGGCGTGGTTCTTAGACAATATGATATGAGGAGTCCAGGGTCTTCAGGTGTAGTAGGTGTTGTAATACTTAACTAGCGGCTGCTAAGGCGCGAGAGACCACTAAGTTTTTTTAAACTTTAAATGTTTACTGCTGTAGGTGATCCTAGGGGACCCTTCCTACGTAACCGGGCAGTTATCGGCGAGACCTGAAGGGTCTCCAGCCAATGGGGGGGGGGGGGGGAGGGGAGAGCACGAAGTGAGCGTGCCGGCCCTTTTATAGGCGCACCTTGCTAGTCGCCACCACTACCACCGTCACATCTTGCACAAAGTCAAAAATTTTGACGAGCTAAGCGAACATAAATGTAGGGAACAGCTGTTTTTTTTCGCGATTTCAGATTTGGTCCTATAGTAAAAGTTGCTCATAATGATGATGAGTGCAATGACCCCTTAAGAGGTTGTTGGTGTTTTTCAATTAACCCTGTATAATAAAATTCTGTTCATAGCAACCAAGTCTCTTGAATCACTACAAATAAGTTTTTTTTTCTATTCCTCCAATATCGTTCCTACAAAACACTATTAAATTGACGTTCCAATTGAATTCAACTAAGTCCATAATCTCAATAAACCGTTAAAATGTAAGCTAAGTAAATCTATACAGCAATAAAAGAAATCACATAAACCCTACAACACACTCGCTGCAATCTGACCGCGGTAAGCCAAACGTTGTATTTCACTAGCAGGATTATTCAGTGCACTCCCGACTTTATCTCACACATTAAAATACTTTATAGACACTTAGTCACTGACTACGTTTATTGGACCTCCGGCTTTACTTTGAATTATGTTAGCGTTATTTGGATTTGAGTATTGGAATAATTGATTTTTTGTGCGGCGTTCCGGTTGGGAATTTTCGCGGTGCGGTTGGGAATTTCGCAAGCGTTGGTTTATAGTCGCTAGTATGATTAATTTGGGACTTAACTTATTTAGTTGGAACAACAGTTAGAGAATTGAGTGTTGGATCTCTTTTTAAGAGACTTCAAAAAGGAGGAAGTACTCATTTCGGTTGTTTTTTTTTGTTACCTCAAATCTCCATCATTTATGAACAGATTTGAAGAGTAATTTTTTTGTTTGACAGGGTATACTTCTCGTTTGGTCCCATATAAATTTTATCGATATTGATACAGCAGTTTTTGAAAAAATCAATAAAAACACAAAATATATACACAGATCGTGTATAGACGACGTTCTAGTTGTAGTAGTGGTCAGAGAATTTGTACACTATTGTAATTGTAATTTGTGGCACCAAAAAAATATTAAATAAAAAAACGTTTAAAAAGGTAAAAATCGACTTAAAAAAAAACAATTAAACGGAGTAAAATAATCATCATAATTATAATAAAATTATCAGTTTCAGATGTCGGTGTAATTCTACGCTGAAACAAATTGAATGCACAGACTTATGAAACTGATAATTTTATTATAATTATGATAATTATTTTACTCCGTTTACTTTGTTTTTGAAGTCGGTTTTTACTTTTTTAAAGTTTTTTTATTGAATATTATAATGTTGCAACATTGAAATGCGATGGCATATTCTTGACGAAATGATGAAGTGTAAGTAGCCGACATAGCAGAAAAACCCAAAACTAACAATATAAAGGAAATAAATAGGAACTTATTGAGTGATTGCGAACGTTAAGTAGTGGAGAGGCACCACTGTAAAAAGCTGACTGTAATTAACTACGGTCCAGAATGGTGGTATTTATTTTAAATTAAAATGGCCGAGCGTACACACAGAATGAAGTATTTATTATAAGATACAGTAGTGGCCAGTCTTGTCATACCTAAATAAAAAAAAAATATAGCAGTCAATAGTTCATGGACTAAAAATTATCTTCAAAGTTTCCAACTACCATCACAAGAAGAAAAAGATTTTCCCTAAATGTACAACTTTTTAATGAAAATTCCTTTACCATTAAATTAGTCTGGCCATTAAAAGATTGTCTAAAAGGTTAACAAACCTTTAATCGTGAAACATTCATTTGCTTTAAGAATCGTTGAAAAAGACAATTTTAAACGATTGAAGAATAAGTGATAAATGATTTAAAAAAATGGTAAAACTCAATTAATCTTAAAGCAAAATGAATGTTATATAATCAAAGGGTTACCATTTACACAAAATTTCATGATAAAATTCAAACTAAAGCAAGCAAAAGACGCTAACGCAACCGAAAACGTTAGCTCGAATAAGATTTGTCAAAAGACTCGAGTAAATCTCTGTGGTAATCCCACAAAAGATTGTAATCATGGTAATATTTACTTAAACTATAGTTACGACGTCTCATAATACCACACCCATTAACTTTGTCTTAAGCTTTATTTTCACTTAATTGCTGTTTATCTAAACCTTTCTGGATTACGTTAAGCTATTCGTTCAGATTCTTATAAGCCTAGTTAGAAGTAAACAAGGCATATTTTAATATGGTAATTATCCTAAGTTTGTTTTAATTAAAATTGGCTTTGTTTTCTGTTAAGTCAATCTATGTGAAGTTTTTGCCCTAGAGCTGTTTACGGCCTTATCATATGAATAAGCATTAATTCGCAAAAAGCTGGGTTTAGATTTACTTATGCGCATACATTTTGACCAAGTGCTTTCAGTTACTTAAGCATACGTAAACGTGCTTATGCATCTCCAGTGACGAATGTGCGAATGAGTTTGTTCGATTCCGTCAGCTGCCTTTGTATGCTTAAGCAACACTTGTAGGCACATTACCTCAGTTTGATGCAAAAGGGTTAAGTAAGCATATGCATGTATAAGTAAAATGTTAATCAATGTTGATATGCGTAGAGACACTTATAGAAATACTTAAGAGCTTGAAGTCACTTGCAATAAATGCAAATTTAGCCTTTTAACTTTATAGCAAGTTCTAATTTAACGCGAAGCGACTGCTTTTACTGAGACCGGATTTTAGACAAAAAAGAGTTAAATTGTCTTCTTAAACTAATTTATTTATTTTATACTTAAATGCACAATGGTGGTACATAAGGCGAACTTAATACCAAAAGCAATTCTCTACCATTCAAACTTTGGGTCAAAGAGAAAAGCAGCGAAAGAGGCACAAAACATATAAAAGGATAAACTACAATTTGTTTATCCACTAAACTCCTACGTATATTGAGCTTTATTATGTACTAACAATACTAAATCAGATCAATGTGACTAAAAAATTAAAGAATATTCAATATACTCTCTGGCAGAAACTTGATCTATTTCGGCACAGTAGAAGACAGGTGTTAGAAGTTCTAAATATACCAGGACATGTTTAGCTACAGCAGAGTTCAAAACCCCTGGTAATTACGAGTTATGCGACACATTGCCAATTGCTAGTTTGACAACTGAACAAGCCAAGTTTATGACATGTTTAGATATGAATGGAATGTGAACTAAGACACGTATCTTCGTGGTTCAAGGATTACGATATACATTTTTTTTGAGGAAGGTCATCAGCACTTAATGTGGGTTCATGTCCAAGAATTTCTTACGTTTTAATTTTTTTTTGTCTTCCGTCTCCAAATTCTGCTCTGTTGCAAATCCAAATAAACTAAAAATATAGCTACTCAATAAAACAAAGTTTAACTGCCTGTTTGCACAACGATACGCTAATAACATTTAGTGCTAATCATCTTTAAATGTTATTCTGTCTATCAACTTCAAACAATTGACTAAATACAATGACATTTTAAATATTACGTTTAGTAATAAAGGAATCCTTAATAAAAGTTTTTGAAATGAATTTGAACACATTCATTGACATGAGACAGCTTCAGTTTTCAGATGCTATGGTATGTTATGCTGTTTTTTCCAGAATTTTTACATTTATTTATTCCTTGTTTTTAACATTAGCAATTAGTTTTTCAAACTTAATACTAATTAAAAGAAGAGAAGGCATAATTAGCAATTTCATGCCATCAGCGTTGGCGTTACAAATTGACAAACAGATTAATGAGGTGCGAACAAATTTCCAATCATCAAAACATACTGGCCGTCAAAAAATTTAACATTTCATATTTCTATCTAATTTTAATTCAAATTACTTTCTGTAGCATATTTCTTTTTATTTTTAACTCTTCAAAAGAAAAAAATATCTTCCTGGAAATTATTTCTAGACGTTTCAAAAAACTACGCAGCTTTTGACTCCAGATTAATTTATCATCATCAAGCGTAGACATCGAAATCTGGTGCGTGACGTCATCTGACAGACGTCGCATACGAGCCTAGCATAAACCCATTGATTTAGGTTAGGTAAAGTATTTTTGAACTAAATGCCAGAAATAATATTCCTTAATTTTAATTACTAAAATATGTAGGTATTGATGCTCATTCTAGAAATTCAGAAATACATTCCATTTAGACAACTGTTAACGTCACGCAAGTTGTATAAATTTGATAATTGTCAGATTTGTCAGGCAACTGAATATTTTGATCTAGTAATTCTTAGGGCCGTTTGCACAACGACTCGCTTTTATACATTTAGCACTAAACACATCTAAAATGACATTGTATTTTAGACAATTGTTTGAAGTTGATAGAGTTAGAATGACATTCTAAATACGTTTAGCACTAAATATATTTAGCGAGCCGTTGTGTAAGCGAGCCTTAGTGAGGTATGCCGAACTACATTCTAACTCTGTGACTGTGTCCCTTTTAAGAGAAATGAATAAGTAAACAACAAAAAAATTGCGTTTTGCTTTTTTTGTCTCAAACTTTCATAAAACAGTTCAAAAAAAATATTTTTGTTAAAATTGAATTACGAGTACGCTAATCTTGAAATAACTTAAAATACGATTTTTAATTCAGCCCTAGTCGTAACTTCCCCACCTGTCATACTTCCAAAACCAAGCCTCCCATTACGATATTCCTCACTTCTTACATATCAGTTGCTAGGGCTGTCCCACCCAGCTGATGGTTGTCAAAAAAATCCCAAACAATAACAAAAGCTAACTTTACCACGTGGATACGTGCATCTATATTCGTTCTGGCTTCAAGCCAATGTTCTAAGCGCTTCCTTCTGCACGAAGACAGTTATATCTGAGGTATGTCGTTGCCTTTTAATTATGATTTCTTATCTTCGTGGAAGACTGTTGCAAGAAGAATCTTTGTTGGAAATAGTTGGTTTGATGCGTATCTGCAACAAAAGTAAAATGTACAGTAAAGATAATACGAATGCTGTAGTGGTTTAGTGCTTGTTTTACGTGCTTGAGGTACCTAGTAATTTAGAGATAAAATTTTATTTTTTGCAAATTTGAGAACTTTGCGGACTTGCCGATACATATAATCGTGTAAATTACTATTATTCATATTGTATTGTTTTTCTTCTATTTTTTTTTTCCTTTTTGGTTAATTTTTATACTCAAGACTTGGTACTACATTACTCCAAGGTCTGAGGTCAACATTACATTGTGCTCTCTCATAGTACCTACTGTATTAACTGAAATTGTAAAAGATGTCCTTTTTTTAAAAAGAGTAATCATGGAGTTTCTTGCCGGCTCTTCTCCATAGGAAACGACTAATTGGAACCGTGCACCTAAATTCGACTTTTCATAAGCGCCTGTATTGGTTTATGTGAAATAATTTTTTTTGATTTGATTTGATTTGAAAATCATCGTTATATCATTGCATTTTCTGATGACCGGTGTTCATAGGCTTCCCCTGCTTTATATAGATAGATTTACGGAATTCCTAAGTATGAAGCTAAAAGTAAACGAACTTGATGCTTATAGCAGCTCATAGTCTGGGTTCATCAAGATTTTCTTCTTTGGTATAAGCTATACAAGAATAGTTGATGCCGTTGTAAAAGGTTGATCAGTCAGCAAGGTTGGTAGCGGGGCTGACTGCCCAGGGTGCGCCGGACGTGCTTTAGTATCTTCACTCGTGGAAGCTCATCAAAATATAGAAGTGTCTTTAGCTCCTCAGTTTAATATTAACGACACATCATTACGAGCTTCTACTAAATTTAGTATGCCTTTTACTACCAGACGAGCTTAAAAGAAACCAATAATAGATATACACCTATTAATTAAATCATATAATGTTACCACACAGTAAACTAAATCCAAATCTATTTATTCCTAACAGTCACATAATATAATTCTATTGTAGTAACACAGGAGCAGAGATTAAAAGACATTTACGATTCCTTCGCTGCTATAAACCGTGTTTAACAGATGGGATTAACTCTTTGTCCTTTTACAATGATCCTATTTTGATAAACTGTTGTCTGTGTTGCTGTGTTGTCTTTGTCGCTGGTTTGTGATAGTTGAATTGCTTTCAATTAATGGTTAGAAGGTAAATATTGTGATAGAGCTTTTGCCATACAAGGTGTAACATAAATAACGCACAACCTTCTATGGGGTACCTCTGTACCTGTACCTGTACTGTATCTGTACTGTACCTACTCATCATTATGAACAACTTTTACTATGGGACCAAAGGTGAAAACGCGAAAAAAAAAACAGCTGTTCCCTACATTTATGTTCGCATAACTCGTCATTTAGGGAACAGCAGATTTTTTTTTCGCGATTTCATGTTTGGTCCCATAGTAAAAGTTGTTCATAATGATGAGTACAGTGATCCCTTAAGAGGTTGTGCGTTATTTATGTTACACCTTGTATACACCGTGGGCCCACGGTACCCAAAAGATTTTAGCCAAGCCTTTCTGGTGGTATTATGAGTCAATAATGTTATATCAACATAAGTCCAATTCAGTAAAGGAGATGGACAAAAATTGTATAGGCCTGTACCCCAGGCGGTACAGAGATGAAATCTATGTAATTTAAAAGTACATTTCGTCTATATAAAGAATATGCAAGGTACATGTAGCTCTGCAGATTTGGACAAAAGTTATGAAGGTTTAAAAATGTTGGTTTGGTCACTTTGATTTTACTATAATTTTTCTACTACTATTCTTTTGTAGTATATTACAGTCTGAAAATAAAACAAAGTGCACTGTTTTATGCATTTTACATTTAATATGATTAGTTAGTACCGTATATTATAATTATGATCATCAATACTTTCTTGGTGTATCTCGCCCATATCAAGTACCACAGGTCCATTTTCCTTATTCCATTTCAATTATATACAACATTGTTTATAATAAGTAGAGCACTCGAATAGAACTACGACTCTAATCTAATATAAACAGAGACTATATTGATATAAAGGTGAAATAAAATAATAACACAAACACGAAGCCAAAGAACAGAAACGGCGCAGAATCATAGAAGTAATAAGTACTACGAAAGTCCTTGCGCAGAATCGAGTATAAAGCGCGAAACACGTGAGTCGCGATCGCGACTAACGGACGCGACTGGTGGTCGTGAAAAGTGTGCACGGTCGTTTTCGGGCACCCTGCTATATAAACCTAATAGATAATCTGGCTGAGGCGCAGTGTAACCGTTATATAGAGAGTACTATTGCCGTAAACGTAGGGTTCATATTGCGGGGCATCCGAAACCGATCGTACAGACTGTTAGTCACGATACGACAGCTAGTCGCGTCCGTGAGTCGCGTTATAATGTATTGTGTTTCGCGCTTTATTATTAGTTTGACAGTTTTGACACTTGGTTTACTTTTTTACTTTGACACTTGCGGTATAGAGTAAAGTGATATAGAATCTACTTATAGAATTATTAAGTGTTGCTGGTACTAAAGTCAAATAGTCCTGTCCGCAAGCACACTTTAATATTATGATAAATAAATTAATTAATAGAAGGTCGTTTTTATAGACAACTTATTATAAAAGTATTCTTAATATATTTTAGGTTATCAATATTTTCCTTGTTTAATTTCTGCCAAGCGTTTAGTTACTATTTATTCCCTACTCTGATTTTTGTTAATATTATATGGCAATATTTAAGGTAGTTTAGCTGTTTGAAATGAATTTAATACGGAGAAATCATTAAACTACTTTTAATCTTGTACTTTTCTACAAATCTGCTATGAAATGTAAATAGCTATTCAAAAATCTTTTTTTATTTTGTTTTAATTAACTGCAATACTTTTATTTCTGTACTACTTGGGGCACAATTTGGCCATCTCCTATAACTATTTTGTTTTTCGGAACAAAATAAATCAATTATTAACTTTAGTACTTCCTTGTAAATAATACCTTAAGAGCGATTACGCACTGCATCCGATCCGAATCCGTGAAAAAACGGATATAAAAAACTCGGACCGAATTCGGATATTGCTTTACGCACTGCATCCGATCCGAATCCGTGAAAAGCTCGGACCGAATTCGGATGTTGCTTACGCACTATTCCGATCTCTGATCCAAATTCAAACAATTCAGGCTACTTCGGTCCGTCAATTGTTCTTCCGAATTAGAATCTCACGGATGACGAATAGAAATCGGATGACGGATGTAGTACGTAATCTACCATACAAATAGTTCTATGGCTACTTCGGAACGTATTTTCACGGATTCGGATCGGATGCAGTGCGTAACCGCTGTAAGTCGAGCTGGGAATGTTTAAATTATCGTATGTGTGAATAAGGAAACTTTTCACTTCACGAACCTCCACGACAAACCACGATAAACGGCGAGCGGGGTATGCTATGACAAAAGTCGCAACGCCGCGTTCATAAGGCTTGTTACCCTAGAGATTTTTCGACTTGTGAATTTCCATAAATTATGAATACTTATCTCGAAAATTAAGCTTTATTAGACAAACTATATCCTAGCTTTTCTTCTACAAGACATCGGAATCGATGATTAAAATCTTTCGGGTACCTCGGACCCACGGTGTATTTTATGACTATCATGTGTTCGGATTAATTTTGTCAGTTAGTGAGTTTTTAATTTTTGTTGCCTTAGGATCAACGGCACCAAAGCCCGATGCAAGCATTAGTGATTCTTCGGATATAAAATTATTAGTTATAATGTGGCTGTTGATGCTTTGAACAGTTCTGTTGACAGCATCAAGTTTTAGCAGCAAAGAAAAGAAATACAAAAGGCTGCATTTGTATCTACGATCTTCTTCTTGTCTTGTTCCCAAGTTATCTGTTCGGCGCAATACGTCTTTCTCTTCTATTTTTCCCTGTCAGCCGTCACCTCATCATTTACTCCCTTTTCCTTCATATCCTCCCTAACAAGCCATTCATCTTTTCTGTAGTCTCCCTTCATCCATCGACATTCGTATTCATCACTCATACTATACAGTGTGTCCGGTCATTGACTAGCGATATTCTAGGTACTTATATAACAACTACTCTAGTACACAAATACACTATACACTAGGGTCCAATCCACTTCCATTTTTTTGTGGAGATATTCTGTACTTGTGTACAAAAAAAGTCAAATCTCTCCAAGTTTTGATCTTACTGAGATAAAACTAGACTTATTTGGAAGGCAAGAATATTGTGTATCGTTTATATTACGATACAATGGGCTCACATTATCATAACTTTAAGATAGAGAATATCTCAACAAAATAGCAAAATGTCTGCCAAATAACGGTTCAGTGGATTGGACCCTGGTGTGTAGTGTACTAGGATAGTTGTTATATAAGTACCTACCTAGAATATCACTAGTCCATGACCGGACACGTTGTATAATTCCATCTATACCTACAGTTAGCAACTGATTCTCTAAATATACTTAATTATTACTCTATTTAAAGTTCGTTTCCTTCTACGAGCTAATTCCAACTAACTAAACCGCTAGAAGGAAAAAAAGTATCTATTTTATCTTTTTTGTAGGTGGCGCTTAGGGCAGGGGCTAAATCTGGTTGATCTTTGGCTTCGCGCCAAAGCATGCCGATCCCTAAATATGCTATGTCGCCATGCAATTCTGTATTGAGGACAGTTTTGATGGGGGAGTGTGGTAAAAATAGATTGTGATGAATTTTTTTGGCTATTAAAATTGAGATGTGGGTGTTCGTAATGGGTGTACTTCCTCTCATTACAACAGTGTTGGCGTTTCATTTTAATTATCGTATGTATTGAAAGTTTCTGTTGCTGTTACTACAATTAAATTTGTACTGGGTTCTTTATTGCGATGTTTTTTTTGTATATTTTATTCTTGTTAAATTCAATGCTCCTGTTTGTAGCATTTTTTTTCTGATTTCTGTTTAAAATGTAAGCATTTGCTCCATTTGATTTTAAATTATTCCTTCTATGAAGCCACGCGTTACATAAGCATTTAAATAATATTTTGCAGAAGATTTAAACCCGAGTAAGACAATTAGTACCTAATATTATGGTGTTCATTTCGTCATTAAAGAAGCAGGGATAGCCTAGCAGTTCAACGCCTGCCTGTCATAAAGGTGAGTCTGAGTTGAATCCCGGCCCGCACCTCTGACTTTTGGAATCCATGTGCAGATCAGAATTTGATTATCACTTGTGTTAACGATAAAGGAAAACATCGTGAGAAAACCTGCACATCTGAAAAAGCTCCAAAAACTTCTTGATGGTGTGTGTTGTCCCCCAACCAGGCGAACGTGATGGACTATGACCTAAACCTTTCTCATTCTGAGAAGAGACCCAGCTATGGGACAATTACAGGCAGATTATGTTTTGTTAATTTCATCATTAACCTAATCCTAACACCAGATAATATGATTAACTTAACGTTAAGGCTACAAATAGGTGTCTCAAATAAGTATCGCAAGGATCGTCATGTGAATAGAACATTTCTGTTGTACGTGATCAAAATTGTGATTTTTCTCATTTTGACGGGCCCCGCCATTTTGCGGAACCGCTGTAAAGGCCCTCGTTGTGACTGTAAGATGTTGATAGTATTAGCTTTTATGTTGAGATTTTTTTGCTCTAATATAGGTAGGTATGAAGTAATTTTCGGGTCGTGCGAGGAAAATGTTGTGGGAATTATATGAGAGATGTCTTTTTGCACTGGTTGGTGATGCTACGGACTGGAGATTCGAATGGTTAATCAAACTTCAATAACTTCAAAATAGACTAGAATTTCTTAGTTCTTTTTGAACGTCAGTGTTACGAAAGACAGCCTCCAAAAACGCCGGCCCTTCACCGCTTCCTAGTGTTTATTTATGCTGTGAAGAAAAGAGCTTGATGAGAGCTGAATTATCGGTGTGAAACCATGAGCCTTTTCAGGAGCCCAATTCTACTAATAGAAACTTTTATCAATTGCACCTTAATCGTTCATTCAGATAGTTTTCATTTACAAAAACTATCAAATTGTTTGACAACAAAAACAAAACCAAACATTTTGACAGTTATCGTAAACGAAAACTGTCTGAATGAACGGTTAAGTTGCAATTGATGAAAGTTTCTGTTAGTAGAATTGGCCCCCTGGGGCCTAATTCTCCTAAATTAAATATTGATAAATCACAACCGAACCAAGGCCGAACCGTTAATTCAGACAGTTCTCAATTTCAAAAGCTATCAAATTGTTTGACACAAAAAACAAAATCAATCATTTTGAAAGTTTTCGAGAACAAAAACTGACTGACGGTTGTGGTTCGATTGCGTTTGGCAACAATTTATTTAAGGAGAATTGGGCCCCTGGTTTGTTTACCTTTTATACAAAATTTTAATCACCAGCTTCCGAATTGGGCAAAATTCTCGTAATCGCTGTGTCTTTCATTTTGAAAGGTCAATAATTTCCATAGCAAATGCATGTATTAACAATTAATCTGACTTCTCCACAACTATGTTCCACGCAATGAATTTTGTTGTATTGTACAGTAAAAGCTATTGAAATTACGAATATGAGACGCAATTCGGATTTATAGCAGAAAACATTAAAATCTCGACATCACAAGCTTAATATTCAGGAAACAATCCTTCAATGGCTTCACTCCAGTACTTCTCAAACATGACAAAGCCACATTTGCTACAATAGCTACAATATCAAGCTCATGCAAATTCATGGGGGAATGCATATGAAATGCAGGCGACAATATTTATACATACAGTTAGACATGTTAACCCGTGAGAAGGCGCGCTATGAGCAATTTGCTCACACAAAAATTAAAAGTAAAAATGTTTGGTGATACCGACGCCCTAACGTCTCAAGCGCCTAGGTACCTTCCTAACTATTCATCCCCTTCCCTCTGACACATCTCTCACGCCGGTCAGATCTGTTGTGACCCCGCAGCGAAGTGTTTGTGGAAGCTGCGTACCATCGTGCGGCAATTTGCTCATCACGCGCCCATCCGTGTAAGTATTTATTTTTCTAATAAAAAAGTATTATTGTATTTTCTAGAATACATTATTTAATTTATTTATATTATATTGGTTAATTATTACGTAAATACTCTATAGTAATATTTTGATAATAATATTTTTTGCTTTTAGCTACAACACACATGTAAAATGGGCAATCAACGTCAAGCACAAATTTGTTCGTGGCTGGAAGAGGATTCTGGTGATTTGCATGTGGAACACATCGTCAGATCTCAAGTTTCTAATGAAGTGATGTGTGGCGGCTCCTAGACCTATTGCAGAGCCTAGGCCAAGCGGATTCTGTTCAATATTATGTCCTAGACTACTAGAATAGACGGTCAAAAAAAGCTTGTACTTTGTGCAAGCAATTACTCTGCACCGAACAGACCACATATATGTGTTCAATATGTTTCGAGAGGCACACTAGTCTAGATCTCACGGAAGGGTAATTTTTTAAAGTTTTTGTTATATAAGATTTTTTATTGTGATTCATATGAAGACTGTCAAAATTAGAAAATAAAAATAAGTTGATTTGTTATTTGCTTTAGAAGTTACATTTATGTTTCTTAGTGGTAATTAAAACAATTATTTTCTTACTTATTAAACGTTATTTTATTCATATAAATCCATTATAAGCCAATAAGTACTATAAAAGTGGAAATATGAGCATCTAAAGTAGTGTGAGCAATTTGCTCGCGCGCGCCTCTCCGTGTAACAAACTGAGGCGCGCCTTCTCACGGGTTAATACTGTGAGACTGATTCAAGATGGCGGCTCGTGTCGTGTGTAAAGATGTTTGTATTTCATTTAGAATAGGGTTTATTTTTAGCGTTAGGTTTTTTAACGTGGAACATAATATCACGCCTGTATTCCCTGAAAGGTTGGGCAGAGGTGTATTAGTAAACCCTCATTTCGTTATGTTTAAGTCCCATGTAATAGGGGGCGAGTCTATTGCTATCACGAATCCAGACTCCGGGCTGCTACTTGGGAAATTTCACACGGAAAAGCTCAATTTGCTCGACCTGGGGATCGAACTCATAACCTCACGCTCAGCTGTTGCGCTTGCGACCATGTCTAACAAGTCAGTTGGAAAAGGGAGCAATTTTTTGAAGGAGAAATTTTTTATTAAAACTTTCTCCTTCCTTTTAAAAAAATCAAATTACAAAGCTGTAAGCAAATTGTAGAAGCTTTGCTATTTGATTTTTTTAGGAAATATTGTGACTTTTTATTACACTCAGCGACACAATTAATCGCCCACCTTGATTTTGCAATGCAACTCTTTTTTAAAGAGAAATTGTACTTACACTTATGTACAGCATTTTACGTAAAATATTAAGTAACAACTTTTGCTTGTTAATTTTCATGTTGATTGTTATTTGCGATTATTACGTATTTCATTGCATTTCTGTATGTATACCTAATTATGAAAAAGCAAAATATATTCAGTACTCGGCAGTGAATACTACACATCGAGCTTTAGGCAGTTGTCCTACCGCCGACGAGGAAGTGATTAACTATCGGCTATTTTCTCGCTCAAGTTACGTACAATAGATATACATTCCGTGTAAACAAAAGAGATGCATATATTAATAGTCGATCGCTGACTGTTTACACTGCCGGCGAGGACTCGCTCCACTAGTTTGTCGCTGAGCGACAAGAGCTATCAAAGATAATACTCGCTCAGCGATACTTGCTCAGCGATGCTCGCTTGGCGGTCAGAAATCACGCCGAGGGACCAACCAGCGGTGATTTGCGAGTGATACGAGTAATCGCCCGTCGCACTCGCACACTCGCTTATAGCCCAGCTACAAAACTATCGGAACTACACACTCGCTTCTCGCTGCTCGCCATCGCACTCGTTCATCGTTCGCGGTCGGACAATTGCCTTAGAAAGACACATCGGCTAGCTTCGGTTTTACGTTTTGTCGTTGACTTGTCAGTGGCTGTATAAGTTCACATAGTTATGAGTGACAGAGACAAGGCTATACGAAGCCGAAGCTAACCGGTATCTCTTTCTACAGCTCGATGTGTAATATTAACTGCTGGATACTTTACTTAAATACAATTCAATATGTAGGTATTTATCGCGTATAATGAAGTAACGCCTCAAATATGTTCATATTTTATGTAAAATATAAAAAAAAAAATACATGAAATTTCGTTAAAAATTCAAGCTACAAATATTCACCCTTCAGAGTAACTTAAAAGTACAGCTGTTGACATCAAAAGAAAGATCAAATCTTTAACTTTATGTGGGTGTTGCAAGGAAGACTAGATTATCAGGATCTATGGCATTTTTCTTCTGTACCACAAATAGAACCATTCGAACCAGTCTTTCAAAATAAAAAACGAAATTTCTTAAGTTATCCTAACGGATGCCTTCACTAGCTCTCACATAGGGTTTAAAATAATCAAGTGTTAATTAGTGTAGTTTTAAGAAATAGAAAAAAACAGCGACGAACTTCGAGCAGGCCTGTGTCACTTCGTGGTTTAAGTATAAAACACGCCTACGTGCCGCTTCACCTTCGGAGTGAAAGACTACAAAAAACCAGACCAATTTAAGAGCACTCACATCAAAACCAAAATGTAATAAAAATGCGAACGCACAGCGAAACAAGAGCGCTCTCATCTAACACTAAAGCTCAATTTAGCATGCACGTAGCAAATTTTTCTAGGTATAATATGAATTAGTTCTGGAGTGAGGTTTCTGTACGTTATACTTCTGTGATCGTCTCACCCAGAATTTAAAATTACCTATATAGCATGACTAGTTAGTCCAGTCATGCTGTATAGTTGTAATGTACAATGTATTACTCGAGTACTGGAAGAATGGAATTATAAATGGCAGCGTTACTATTGTTGTTTTTATTTGCATCTCGCTCTGTCACGTTCTCTGTGAGCGAGAAGCAAATAGTGGATCCGCAATTTTTTTATGCAATATTATTTGTTTGCTTGCAACTTGAAAATATGACTATTGCTGCTCGAAGCTCGTGGCGGATCATGATTTGAAAGGATAAGCTGTTCTGGCTGCGGTCAATCCGTGCATTGGTGATAATTAGTTACATCGAAACCTCTACGTGCCTTGGAGAACACGTTAAACTGTCGGTCTTGGGTATCATACGAATACCTACGACTGTCGTTGTGGGTGGTCAGAAGCCGAAAGACTGATAACCGATCTAATCTTAGAATATCGGCATTGCCTAGTAACTGCGTTGCGGAGGTCTGATGGCAGTCGCTCCGTGTAAAATACTGCCGCATCTGATTAGACTAGAAGCTGACCTGAGTATTGCAGCTCAATCTCTGCCACTCATATTGCGACTACTATATTGCTGTTATCTAGACATCTTTTGCCACATATTATTATAACTTCAAACGCAATTTCAGCTCGTCTTCCTCACCATTTGCCACAGCATCCGTGTACAAAGTCGCGTGTATCGTAATAGCTACGGTCGCGCCGCATACATAAAACATGGGCCCTTTGCCGCATCGCGCCAGCTATGATCTAATAACGTGGTGCGTAGTGCTGTATGTTGTCATTGTTTGGTACGGCACGAGATTTTACAACACGTTAACTGACAAAGGAAATTAATTATATTTGAAAAAAGCAGACAGTCAACTTCTGCGCATGATTTCTCCCTACGCCGTTATTATTTTTTAAGTGTATTGTTTTTACTACATTAAAGTTTTTTTTTAAAAAAAAAAACGTTGCCCCCACTCTAAGATTTCTCTTGTATCGTGGGTGCGTTTACAGACACAAATCTCACAAACAAACGCCCAGACCCGAAACAACTATCTGTAGGCCATACAAATTTTTGTTCCGTGTGGGAATCGAACCCATGACCCGTAGCGCAGAAGCCAATCGCTTAGCCGCTGCACCAAACGTGTCGTCGTTTGTGCTTAGTAAATATAATAAATAACTCTTTTATTATGTGTAAAATATGATTTTTCGTATTTTGAAACTCAAATAGCATCCTGGGGGATAATCGTAGACTTTAGTTGTCATCATCTGCCTAGCCTTTTCCCAACTATGTTGGAGTCGGCTTCCAGTCGAACCGGATGCAGCTGAATATCAGTATTTTACATGGAGCGACTGCCTATCAGACCTCCACAACCCAGTAACTGGGTAATACGATGGGAGCACCCAAATATTCCGAAATATTTTATTCCGAATTTGGATATTCCGATGTTCAAAAATCCGAATTTGATAATTCCTGGGTTCAGAAGGAATGATGTCCTAAGATTATTTTATCATCAGGTGGATGGATAACAGCCCCCATCTATTTACGTCCTGATAAAAATGTGTGGGATGATATCAGTTAGTACAATCTGGCTATTTAAACATTTTGACGACGCGTTTGGTGCAGTGGCTGAGCGATTGGCTTCTGCGCTACGGGTTGTGGGTTCGATTCCCACACGGAATAAAAATTTGTTTGTGTTTGTAAACGCACCCACAATACCAGAGAAATCCTAGTGTGGGGCAAAGTATTAAAAAAAACAAAAAAAAAAAAACAAAAGCAAAAACATTGTATAAATGGTAAACAAACCTTTGGTGGTCAAAAACATTCAGTTTAAGAATCTATTAAACATACACATTATTGAAAAACTAAATTAATTGAGGACTAAGTTTTTCTAAAATGATTGTCTGTATTCTTAAAGAACACACACGATTTGTTTTTCTTTCATACAAAATTTGAAAGGCTGGACTTTAAAAAATGTATGGTCATCGGAAGTTAAGTTATTTTAAAAGTTGTACACTTATTCGACATTACCTTTCGGTAACGCAGGAACTTTTTTACGTACTTTATAAAAAAAGTAAAAAAATATATGTTTTATTTATTTTAAAAATACGCTTCAGAATCTCGTGTTTCAATTCAATGGACCAGCACACTGTAACTCAATTGGTAGTGTTCTCTTTTGATGTAACGCCGTCTTTTACACGCGGCCCTTACACGCTCTCTAATGCACACCTTCTAACTATATCCAATTTGTTCTACCTTGGGGTAAGCAGAGAAGGAAGTGGTGATAGCGCTGTGATTTGGCAGATTTCAAAAGAAAATCGCAATCATACATTTTATGCCTTTAATTCGCGAAGGGATTAGCAAAGGTGTTCTATTACAGTAAACCCATGTTTCGCCTCTTGTATGCAGTCCCATGTAATAGGTAGTGAGCCTATTGTACGTTTTTGTGCATAATTACAGGGGGGTTACCATGATCTCTTAGAGCAGGAATGTTTTAATTTTATTACGAGAGTGTTTAAGACCCACTCTTGCGCTATAGAGCTGTCTAGCGCTGTCACTTTCACACTCTCGGAATAATATTAAAACATTCCTGCTCTAACAGATCATGGTAACCCCCCAGTGCTAGGTTCGCCGCCTCTAACGACTTGCTTGCCCGGCGACCAAGGAGAATGGTATCAAAAGATAACAAAGTAGATGTTTACGGGACTAAAACTGTCATGTACCATTTCAGAAGCAAGAAGAAAACTGGGTGCTCTATGAATAGTAGGATGAATGTTATTGTATTAGACAGCACGACTGGTTAATCGCCATATCTCCGAAAACCATGATCTCTGCTGAAAAAACAGCTGTTCCGTAGAAAATAATAATCAATTTTGCTTAACAAAATTTGTTCACTAAGAGCGCTTTAACGTTATGCTTCATGCACTGCATTTCAGCTTTTCCGCGCGGTAGTAGTGATGTACCAGCAGATGCCTTCACATTAGTGAGACTATAGCGCTGCTTAGTCTAAAAAAATGTATGGAACGAGTTGATTTTTTTATTCACGAATTTGAGTTTGTTCTATAGTAAAGGTTGTACAGAATGTTGAGTAAATTTCATGATTTTCATATTTAAAGTGACTTACAAGTCATGCTGTATATTCTTCCTAACGCCACAGTACGGGTAGTGGACCTTCGGGGTCGTGGGCATTAAGTGTGAAGACTTGAAGCGTCCATCAAGCGACTCTGTGAAGGACAGTAGCTAGTAGTGATCACGTACTGCTGTACACTGCAGTGAATGATTCATTTTTCGGGACTTGCTATGGGCCGAAATACAAAACCGCGTCGCACCGCCAAAATCGGCAGTGCCGCCCGCCGTTATGCAGAATTTTGCGGTGTGCACTGCGCCGCGCATTCCAGCGCGTCTACATGGATGTATCCAGTATCTTCTCTGTCGTCTATTTCAATTGGTGTAATATTTTCTTAATAACAAAAGAGCAATACTTTTATTGCGATCCATGGCAGACATACGTCCACCAACATTAAAAAATCACAAGAAAATAGTTGCTCTACAGTGCGGCAGTAGAACGCTTTGCTTTGCGACGCCGCAACGCAACGCTCGGTGGCGCGTTGCGTTGCAGTGCGGCGCCGCGACGCGTTTTTGTGTTTTGGCCCTAAAGGAGTAGAACAAGAGCCCACCTCTTTTGTGCCGAAGACGAGCACCGGGTGGTTTAAGTCAATAAGAGTCCGACGTACCCCTTCGTTTCCCTGGGGCGAAGAGGTATCCACTAGGATTTCGACTCGGACAAAAAAAAGGATAGAATAGAATATACATTCTTGTGCACCAAAATTGTAACACAGCTCTTATACAATATCATATATTGAAGGGTACAAGGAGGTACGTTATTAGGGAATATTTGAGACTTAAAGACTTTTGAAGAATTCAATTGAGCTGAAAAGAACCAGGTACACTGCTCGGAGAACAAGACAGATAAAAACACATTGACTAGCGCTTGGTTAATAATATTTTTAGGTATGTATATAAAGATATTGCTGACATCATACGATGACTGAATAACATCTGGTGAATGATTTATGTACAGGAATCTTTCAGTAAATGATAATTATAAAAATATCTAATAATATAAAGGTCATTCTAATTCTTGATCAACTCTTATCGAACATTAAGCCCAGCCGCACAGAATCAGAATTTTTTGTCAGAAAAATTCTAACGCGCGAATCAGCGCATACATTTCACACGGAGAAACCCAATATCACTTTGCCCGACCTAGGGATCGGACCCAGGACTCCACGCTCAGCAATTGCGACCACTAGACCAACGGTGCAGTCAGACATCATAAATGTTGTAATTATGATGTCTATGGAGTTTTTATAGACTTCTAATGTCACTGAAATAAAAATAGAACTAGATCTATTTTTTTGTATTAAAAAGAATATCTATTAATGTACACATGTGACACTTCCGCTAACGCCTCCGCTTTACTGATGAGCCGCACATATCAACACAACATCAATCTTCATTTTACTTAATGAGCGGATTCCCTAAGGATTCGGACATACGGACGACACTTGGCGGTTTAATCTGTTTTGTCGTGTCGTTGGTCTTTGTGTTCTGGATTCAAACCAACATCAATTTTTTAGGGTTCTTTACCCAAAAGGTAAAACGGGACCCTGTTACTAAGACTCCGCTGTCCGTCTGTCTGTCCGTCTGTTACCAGGCTGTATCTCATGAACCGTGATAGTTAGACAGTTGAAATTTTCACAAATGATGTATTTCTGTTGCCGCTATAACAAAAAATACTAAAAAACAGAATAAACTTAATATTTAAGGGGGCTACCATACAACAAACGTGATTTTTTTGGCCCTTTTTGTAGGTAATCGTCCGCCCGCTTGTCATCAGGCTGTATCTCATGAACCGTGATAGTTAGACAGTTGAAGTTTTCACAGATGATGTATTTCTGTTGCTGTGGTCCTGGACGGCTACAGCGAGACTGCCGTAACTAAGCAATGCGAATGCCGCGCTGCTTAGCCGCGGGTCTAAGCCGCCAAATGTGAAAGCTTCCTAAATGCAGCAAGTGTACAGTGCAGCAGGTGTTCTACCTTGCGTAATCGTCCGCTACTGATGTGTTGCAAATACACAAGATTCAGAGTGATATCTCGTAGATGTAACGCTTTACAACCCCTGCTTAAAGATGCATATTCTGCAGATTTGTGAGCGGTTGTTGCTTTTTCTGGAAGAGGTTGATTGAGAGCGTCATTGATTCCTCTGTTATGGGAGTCCTTGCCGGTGGAATTGTATAGCGGTTCCATGATATCGACAAATTAGAAGGTGCGTACCTATGAGGCTTCCATATTCACGAAAAGTGCACTAAAGCCTCGACAAAAAATGTAGTAATAAAATAGCCTCTACGGACATGCACATAGATATTGTGTTGCATTTGGTAGACCAGCCGTTATTTTATTTAGCGTGAATTGAAAATATCACACATGCTTCATGAGAACATTGGCTTTAGTCTACCTTGTGCGACAAAAACTGTCGACAAATTAAACCAAAACAGTGTGTGCTAGCCCTAACAACTGATCATGAAACTAAAGTGCCTCATTACACATACATAGATACAGACAGATGAATTAGGGCTAAACGATTAATTGATATGTTGTTATTAAAATTGTTCCACAGATCATTGCTATAATTGGCGCCTCGCTGGGCTTGTATTGGCAAATGCTGGGAACTATTACTAATTGACCTTTTAAGATGTTTTTGCTATATTTTCACGGTTGGGAGTCAAGTTGTTATGATCAGCTATGTATCTATATACCTAACTCTTTGCATAAATAAAAAACTTAATTACGTAAAGGATATGATTAAAATTGTTGTCGTTATTTGCTTCTCGCTCACGCACTTACTCTGTGAGCGAAAGGCGAATAGTTCGTCATTTTTAATTTCATTCTTTAGCCAGGCCGCAATTTCCGGTCATAATATTGACAGTGTGCGGGGTCTAGTACAAAACGTATGAGCACTCTGCTCCTCTACTACGTCGTACTCCTACTCTGTCATCCGAGGTGCGTCAGAAAATTTTTGATTGAATTTTTCTTAAAATGTACGGCTGGATTTAAACAGAAAAGTAATGGTTATACTTACCAAAGAAGAAACTTATTCTTTAGGTCATTTGGCGAAAATCCACTTTAAAGAACTTTTTAACGAATTTAGAGAATCACTCAGGACTTAACATCACGCCTACGCGCCTATATTCCCCGAAGGGTTAGGCAGAGGTGTATAGTCCACCCCCTTATTTCGCATATCATTATGATATAATATATTATAATATTATATCAACATATCGATGTTTAGGTCCCATGTAATAGGGGGCGAGCCTATTGCCATCACCTGGGCACAAATCCAGACTCTGGGGTGCTACTGAGAATTTTCATACGGAAAAACCCAATAACAGTTTGCCCGACCACTGCACTAACGAGGCAGTCACTCAGAACATTTCAGGATATTTCTGTTTTCCTAGAAACCATATAAGTCACGAACCTTATCTTATTAATTCAAACATAAAAATAGATCTTCTTGGAAGTAAATTAAGTGTCTGACTCAGCAACTGAGTCGTCATCTTGTCTTTGTAGATGAATGGTTTTTTTGAAGCCTGTCTCAATAGTCACAACATGAACTATTTAAACTGAAATAAAGAACGGCTATAAATATGGCAAAATTAAAAAAAACTGGATTCAATTACAATAGACAATGGAAAAAACCAACCCACCTGGAGGAAAAATACCTACCTTAAATATTAAACATAACAGACAACTTTTATTCATCGACAACTTAATTTTGTTAAAAAAGTAAAACAGAACATTTTTTATTGAAAAAAATGCTTGCCTGATACGGAAAGGATGGAGTTTGTATGGAATCGTCAACATTTTTGACAGCAGAATTGACCTCCAGTTGACGTAATTTTTTTCCAGTCTGTTCTTCTACTTCTCATGCCTCTTCATTACTAAAGGTCGGCAAAGCCATCCCCTTAAGTTTTTCCTTGTCTTGCAGTGCAATTCTGTAAGAATCTCACCTCGATCGCGACTGTCAATTAGACACTAATTGTCGTGAGACAGCGTGGATAATAAAACTACGCGTTATTGATTATACTGTTGATTATCTGTGTGTTATTTGCTTCATGTGGATAATAATCCATACTGTGACATTATGGATATCGAGATAACCATCGAGATTGAGGTGGGTTTCTTACAGAATGACAGTACTGAGCCAATCTAAACAGGTCTCCTATGCTTTCTTAATGCCAGTCCCTTGGTTGTTACGCATCCACGACAGTTTTCGTCTGCCTACTCATCTGTTGTCTGCTATCTTAAGGTACAAGTTCGTAGTCGACTGCATACAGCAGCAGTAGACGACGTGTCGTTGCGACACGTTGTTGCAACATGTCGTCTGCTGCTGCTGTATGTAGTCATGATTTCGAACCCAACAGCAGATGGCTGCAGCAGACGACACGTCTTATTCCAGTTAGTTCTGAATGTTCCATGAGACAAGATGTGTGACCTGTTTGGGATTAGCGATCGCGATTTAGTTTCGTATCTTTTGTTTTTATTAGATGCACTGTACAGTGCAGGATATTGGGCCACCTGGTTTATCAGTTTTTCTTCTTCGGAATTGGAAAATCTCATTTTTTGAGAAAGATTCAACGTGTCGTCGCTCCAGTGTCGGTGGCACTACTGATCTGCGGTCGGACGACGTGTAGTTGAGCGATGTGTCGCTAGCTGCGGAAGGTATTTCATAGAAATACATAGAAACCAGTAGTGTCGTAGCGACACGTCGTACGCTGCTGCTGCATGCAGTCGGCTATCAACTCGTATCTTTACCCATCATTATAATTTGCAGCAGTTCATACCGGTCGTTCCATCCTGTTAAATAGTTTAAAGGCAACTTTCATCGGATTACAAACAAGTCGTAACGTTCTATTATACTTAACGAGGGTAGTTCACCCATTGGAGGTACCTCGTCATCAGAGTCCAAGTTCGACTTGGTGTAGGCAGGAAATAATAGTCACAACACTGATTATAGTCCTCTATTTATTCACTCTCGATAACAAAATAATAAAATCTCTAATGATCAAACCGATTGAAACTGATTAAAGTACGGAAACGCGGCAAGTTCGGTGCAGGCTGGCAAAACGACCTCTCGCCGTCGTGTCTCACTCCAAAGTGCCTTCACTCAAATCAAATGCATCCAATGTCAAAAAGAATGACAGCTGACAGCCGACAGCTGACAGCCGACAGCTGACAGCTTGCTGACAACCGTCAAACACGACATGCCACGCCCCGCACCGACCTCACCCAAGCACACTGCTCGACGTTTCCGACAAACGATAATAGATGGCGTCCTACTACATTAACAATAATCAATAGTCATTCTAATAGTTGTGCTTCTGTGTTGATTCTGCGACATACTTTTATTCCTCGAAAAACTTATCGACATCACCTTTTTTCCTTTAACTTCTAAAATATCAATTTCCGACAAATACACTGAGTAACAAGATACGGGTCTAGTTAATGTACCATTTACTACAGTAACGCGACAAGAACAACAAAGTGTAACTTTATATTTTATGGGTCGTGTCACCACGATGAGGAAAATTGAAAAATATTTATAGAACACACATCAATTGGGGTGTTTCTTGGCTTTTAAATATTGTTTTTACCCCTTACGTAATGGGGACATTATTATAAGGGTAAGAATCAACCACTTTTCTGTATATACAGGGTGTAAACGAATTTGTGTGATTCCTTCAAACCGCGTGATCTACTAGTGACACTGATTGACCCTGGGTAAGTATTTTTCAGAACCAACGATAAACAGTTTTCAAAAAATTAACCATGCTATTCTGTATCTGAGTAATTTTACCGTTACAAGTTAACTGACTACGTGGAGCAATATCGCGCTAGTCACGACTGTCAGCTGTGTCGCTGTGCCTTCATTCATTTATGCGTGACAACGAAATTTTCTATCACTTAAAAAAATATTTGGAAAAAAAAAGTGTATTTTTATTTTTAATCAATCTAAATCCCGTGCGGGGTTAATCTATATCATTATTATTATCAAGTAGTGAAAATTGATTTATCTATCTAACAGATTAGTGATCGAATCAACTAATTTATTGTATTTTATACGAACAGAAGACATTTTTTTTTCATTTTCGCAACGAATTCTAACTATATTTTGTATGCAGGTAACATTTTTAGCAATCTCAGGAATTTCAAACGATTCCGGGATCCGGGATTCTGAAAGGCATGTCCGTATTATTCTTTCGTGGGAATAAAAGTGCAGCTTAGGAATATTAGCGCCCGATTATCCGATCACTGCTAATAAATATGAATGTGTCTCATGAAAGTTATAACACTTTTCTGTTGTTTGGTAAAAGGCTAAAAAGTGGATGGACTAAAATTCCAATCCTCTAGTGTATCTTGGGGCTCATCGTTTATTAATAAACGCATAGATAATACAATCTGCAAAGTTAAGCTGCGCTTGCCGCGATCTGCCCGTGCATGAGTAGCCAATCGCTACATACAAGGTTAGTCGGAAAGGGGGTACTAATCCGAAGCCCACTTATATTAACGCTGATGACTGTTTGAAAGCAAGTGTTAAAATTTCAAAATTCGATATTTTTTTTTCCAAATAAATAATTTTTATTTTAGTTTTTTCAAAAATTCTTCATCCCTGCTTTAGTTACAAATTCAGAAAATGGTGCTTCTAATTCATGTCGTTAAATATGACCTAAAATGTAAAGACAGCTGATCATAACTGGGGATAGATAGATTTTAGAGATTTTTTTTTGAGATTTTTGAACAACTGTTTCTCTTAAACTATTGAGTTTTGGGAAAAGTTGTAGAACAAAAGGTATTCATTATTATGTGTACTTTAACACCCTTTCGGATTAGTACCCCCTTTCTGACTAACCTTGTATAGAGACCCCTATACACCGCATAACATGTCCATACCACGCTAACCTATTTCTTCTTGACTTTTTAGTCACTGGCGCTACTTTCAAACTTCCTCTGACATAATCATTCCTTATCTTATACATTCTGGTCATTCTCACATCATCTCTCCAATATTGGTATTCTACTGAATCTGTTTGGACTGAAAGCCGATCCTGTTGGAAATAGGCTAGGCTGAACGAACACTAACACTGATAAAGTCCGCGAGGCCTAAGCTGAGCTTTGCATTTGTGTGAGTGCATACAAATCGATTGCCAAAAAGCAGTGTAAACCGGTTTAAACCAAGCAAACGACGCGTCTGTATTCATTCTCACAACAAATGCAAAGCTCAGCTTAGGCCTCGCGGACTGTAACTACACACATTTTCCAGTGAAATCGCTGGTTTAACGTGTTTAGGTCATCCTAACTTCCTAATCCTAGCTATCATAACTAATATAATAAATGCGAAAGTAAATTTGTTTGTTTGTTACCTTTTCACGCCTAAACCACTGAACCGATCATCCTGTAATTTTGCATATACGTTATCAGGTGTACAGAAACGGACATAGGGTACTTTTCATCCCGAACAAAAATACTGTTCCCGAGGAAAACAACACTAATCTTCATAGATGGCGCCACGTGTCTTTAGAATCACTATTGAATTATATTATTATAGAAACTTTAGTAGTGTGTTAAGATTTTTTTGAGCTTAATGAACGCGAGCGAAGCCACGAGCTAAAGCTAGTGATTAAAATAATACAACGTCATCATTAGTCTCTTACCGACGCGACGTTCGTCTAGACATAGGAGATGACAAGAGGTGGGATTTATCACTACGATAAATTATGGAGAGGTGAACTGTCTTCTTATCGAAGCACCCAGAACCGCTTGTGATTTTTCTTTTTTAAGTTAGAAATTTTTAATCCTTGTACGCCAGGGTTGTAGTGTAGCAGACGGCCCCAGGATCTCCTGAGTTAGGAACACGTCTGCCACACCAGTTATAGAGTGAATATTAAGGGATCCTACCTATCCCTAGCTGGACAAGCAAGGAAAACACTTAAGAGACGACAACTTTAGAATATGGATAAAAACAACACTTATAATCCCTAATAGCACACATTAAAATTTTGAATAGCACACGTAAAAATTTATGGATACACAAAACTTCTCTTGGGTGACCGGAAGCTCAGTAGTATTAGTGACTAGGCGGAGTGCTGGAAGGTCAGCAGTGTGGCGACTCTCTCCAGTAAGTCGGAGTGCCGGAGGCTCAGCAATACAGCGACTAAGCGGAGTGCTCGTAGGTCAGCGGTGCAGTGCGGCGACTCCTTCTAGTAAGTCGGAGTGCCAGAGGTTCAGCAGTGAGTCGAAGTTCTGGTAGGACAGCAGTGCAGTCTCTTTTAAATTAACCAGTTATCTTTCTTGGTCGTCTCCAGAATGGCCCGCCAAAGCAACTTTGCTTCTTTTTCAAGAGTGTTTCAAAGGAGGTGGCCAACATCTGCCCCAGATAGTCGATAACACACTTATAATTGAAACTGAACTTGTACAAAGTAAAGTAATCAATGATAAAACGTTCTTTACATATTATTGTAAGACCTATTTTTCATTTTTTCTGTACAAGTCCTGGAAATTATGATGAAGATAATAAGATTGTATATTTATATTTTCCGCCCGCCTATGCATTATTGATGGATGACATTTGAATTTCTTTTAAACTCTAAGGGCTGTTCATTTTGTGATAATCGATTTCAGTAAAAAAATCGTTATGCCTATAGTACAACTCACATGGATCGATAACATTCTAAATAATATAAATAATAATATTGTAAATAAGCCATTTAATATACCTATTATTATTAATATTTTTCGTATTTTGTTATTAATTAAATTGACAAATAATAATTTAAGTACCTACCTAATAACTCAGGATTATTAAGTAGGGTCAAGTGTTGTACCTATGGACGGCTTTACCTATGGACACTACCAATATTTCAAAAACCAAACGGCGTAAATTCGTAGTTAGAACGCATTCGTAAACTTTTTTTGACGAATGGCAACACTGACTAACTGTCACTAAGCTGTCAGTGATAAATATGTTGTGATGTGCTGTTGAACATTTTTATTTGAAAAAGTAAGTTTTTTTGTATATTTTCAAGGTGTTTTTCTGTGAGATAACTTAAACTAGAAGTATAATTGTAGATGATTTACAGAACTTCGTTGTTTTTCATTGAAATAAGGACCATTCTGCGATTCTGTTAATGCTCTGTAGAAAGATTTAACCCTTTCTAGGTTATGTCTTAATATTTGTACCTGTGGACGGGGGAATGAATGTACCTGTGGACTGTCCATAGGTACATAATATCGATTGCACCTGTGGACAGTAATTTACGCAGACAAATTACTACATTTGTTTTGGTTTTTTTTCAGTACCTCGTAGTAAAACCGGAGTGAAACGGGATAAAATATGTCCAGACACTCTCTCCGAAGCAGTTATAGAAGTCAAAAGTGGATGTTTAGATCGTAGGGTGTCTGAAAAATACAAAATACCAAAATATACCATTTTGAAATATTTTCAACTCAACAAATATTATCATGAGATCATTATCTCAATGAAAAAACTTTAGATTAATTATTAGATAGATTTATCGTTATAATGGGTGATTCATTTGTAGGTACTTTTTTTCAAAACTGAAAAAATTTATAAAAAAACAAATTTATTGGATTATCTTTATTATCATACAAAAGAACCATTCTTCACATTTATTTTTTAAAGATTATTTCTTTCAAATGTTGTCCGTAACTGCGGTTAACATGGTCCATTCTGCAGTTCCGATTTTCGATGACGCGTCCGAGCATTTCGAGTCGTATTTGGCGAATAACGCGAGTAATGTTGCCTTCCAGTTGCTTAATCGTGCGCGGCTTATCCATATAGACTTTGGACTTTACATAGCCCCAAAAGAAAAAGTGTAGGGGTGTGTGTATCACAAGATCTAGGCGGCCAACTGACTGGTCCGAAGCGCGAAATTAACTGTTCACCAAATTGTTCTCGCAATAAAGACATGGTGGCGCCGTCCTGTTGGTTCCAAATGTCCTGGAGATCAAGGGCTTCAATTTCAGGAAAAAAATAGTCCGTTATCATGGCACGATAATCAAACGAAAATACGTCATCGAAAATTAAAACTACAGAATGGAGCATGTTAACCGCAGTTACGGACAATATTTGAAAGAAATAATCTTTAACAAATAAATGTCAAGAATGGTTTTTTTGTATGATAATAAAGATAACCCATTAAATTTGTTTTTTTATATTTTTTTTCAGTTTTGAAAAAAGTACCTCCAAATGAATCACCCGTTATTATTGAAGAATGACGTAAAAAAGGTGTTTCAAGAGCATGAAGAAACTATGTTACGTGAATATTTAGAAAAAGCAGCCTACATGCATATGGGTCTAGATTCCAAACAAGTCCGGGAACTTGTCTACCAGTTTTCTGTGCAAAACATAAATAAAATACTCTTAAAAGCTGGCATCAATATAAAATGGCTGGTATAGGATGGTTTCGATGTTATCGACAACGTTTTCCAGAATAATCGCTACGAAAACCTGTTTTTTTTTTGCAATATTAAATGCTTGTCTACAGGTACATTACTGTCCATAAGTACATTTGTGCTGTCCATAGGTACATTTGTACGTTGTACCTAGGGACAAAATAAGGGTTTTTGAAAATCTTTAATTTTCTGAGCAATTATTACCGCCATCGCATTGGAGACTAATAATTATTAAGAGTTGATTAGTTACTAAGCCGTACGATTAATTTCATGATAAAAGTATGAGGTTTTTTTTTAAAAAATACTTTTTTGTCAAATTCTGGAAATCGTCCACGGGTAGAGCACATGCCCCTACATTTAAAGTCATTTAATTTTTCACAGTTTAAGATTTGTTTATTTTTTTCTTTCAAAAATTACTTAGGATGACAAGCTTTTTAAAAATACGTTTCCCCTTTTTATTTAAATACGTTATTTATCGTGAGCGCGATTACAAACACAAATAGTCATTTGCAAAAACACCAAACCCGGAAACCATTATGTGTCTGTAGATCATACAGATATTTGATCAGTCCGGGAATTAAATAATCAAACCCGCGACACGTAACTCCCCAAAAGACCGCTCAACCGCTGCGCCAACCACACCATTATGTTTTTCTCTCATAAATAGACTTTATCGAAAGGAACACAAACAACTATTCAAGATGCCACTACTTACCCAGGTTCTCAAGCTACAGTTTTGCTTAGTTTGGGAACTACTGACAAAACCTTTAAGGATAAAATAACTATTGACTTGTATTAGAATATTGAAATAAGTTTATGAAAACTGCAACGATACCTACTTTGTAACTTGTAATAGAAAAATTAAACAATTATCGTTATTATTAATCAATTAACTACATAGAACAATCGATTTACACGTTTGCGACCGTGCGACCCCAGCACTAATAATTACCTTCTGACAGAGAAAATGTCATAAGAATAAAAAAGCTTTAAAAAAAGAAAAAAAAATGTAAATGGCCAGCATGATTTCGGCGGGCTGACTTAGAGGTTGGTTGTAATAACAGTTCAATAATACTTGTTATCTCTGTTGTATAAAAATAACAGTACTAAATATCCGTCTAGCCTAGTATTTTTGTACTAGCTACCGATTAGTACCACTGACAAGGTGACAAGTTATCTGATCATTTTATAATATGGATGAATATTTAAAAACTTTTAATTATACAATATTCGTATTTTATTACAATTACGATATTCTATTAATTTGCAAACTACTGTGATGTATTTTTTCTTATTTACTGAATCTTTAAACGTTTAATTCGAAAAATGGTATCAATGTATCCGAATAAATAACCGTGACACAGATTACGTGACCAAATAAAGGAGACATACATTTTTATACATATTGCTTCTTATGAACCTTGGTAGGTTATACAGAGTGATAATTTGAGATGGGGCATGAAGCGCAGCTACCTTAACCATTGTAGCTATAGGAAAACGTTCTTAGGAGACCACCCTTAACTTTTGGAATAATTATTATCTGCATTCACAGATTTTGATAAATATGTACAGTCAGCGAGAAAAAGGGCAGTTTTCAGAAAACATTTTTATGATGCCAATCGATCCTATCTCTCGTAAGGATCAAAAGACTTTTCTGGACCAATTGAGGTTGGAGTACTAGAAACGTCAGAAATCGCAAAAAAAAAAAACTATTTGAGATAGGGTAGTTATAAGGGCAGCTACCTTAATCGTTGTGGCTACGGGAAAATGTTGATAGGAGACTGTCCATAATTTTTGACATTATTTCGAACTGCATTCAAAGTTATTGAAAAAAAAATTATTGGTACAGTCAACAAATAAATTGTCAGTTCTCACTAAATATTTTTATGGTGCCAATCGATCAATTTTCTTATAAAGATCAAAATACTCTTCCGGACTCACTGATATTAGAGTACTAGAACGTCAGAAATCATCATCATCAAAGTTACATTCATACCGAAATAAAACCCATATCTATGAATGCAGTTCCAAATATTTTTGACGTTTCTAGTACTCCAACCTCAAATGGTCCGGAAGAGTGTTTTGATCCTTAAGGGAAATAGGATCGATTGGCATCATAAAAATGTTTTCTGAAAACTGCCCGTTTTCTCGCTGACTGTACATCTTTTTCAAAATCTGCGAATGCAAATAGAAATTATTCCAAAAGTTAGGGGTGGTCACCTAAGAACGTTTTCTTGTAGCTACAATGGTTAAGGTAGCTGCGCTTCATGCCCCATCTCAAATTACCACCCTGTATTTATATTTTTAGACTATTTAGGTTCATCTTTTTAGCAAGCAGTAAGAATGAGACAAAAACATCGTTATTTAACTGGGCGTTGTGTCAACCGCGTCGTGACTGTTATTTATACTAACAGATAATAGTTACTGAAAGGAACAAATGTTATCTGGTATTTTAAATACCTGTTATTTTTATATTTTTTATCTATGTCATCTGTGTGTATCTATTCGTCATTTTCTATAACGTTAGATATAATTTGAATTGAAAACTGATTTTCACAGCTTTTATTATGGACTAAATAATTGTGAATTGTGTCAATTATTGTGCTTTAGCTAGGTTCGATGAGAAATATGATTTTTTATTTTATTTTATTTATTTGGCTCACCAACAATTGAATACACTAATACAAAGTGAAGAGATACATTCAATGGACTTACAGATACCAATTTCTTACAGGTAAGCACAACATGCATTAAATATTTATCAAACGTGTTGAGTGCCTACTTAAAATTAAAATTAAATTAATAATAATTTAGCCGATTATTGCAAATTGTAATATCATGGAATTCTGAGTGTCGGGATAACATATTGTGAAATACAGGTGATATAAAAATCCTTTAATTTAATTTCAGCAGATATATGGTATATATGGTATTAGTTGGTATTAAGTAGCAGTTTAGTATCAAAACTACTAAAAACTAATCGGGATAACTTGGAACATAGGTATAATACGTTTTCTGAAGGTTTACACAATATTTATTTCAATGTTAACAATAAATAACACCTGACATTTAAGTTATAGTACAGTAAGAAAAGCAGCCCTTTAAAAATAATTCAGGACCTCTAGGCGCTTTTTGTTTCCATATTGTAAGTCTTGAGGTCAAACGCTTTGAAATGAAGTAATTATTTTTTGTGTACATGTATTTCGATGGTGGGGTAACGGTCCCTTAAAAAGTTGACCACCTCCTTTGAATATAGTGTGTTCGAAAAAGATGTGTGGCCTGTGATAAAAAAAGGTATAATATAAATAGAAAGAAGCTGAAATGACGTATTAAATGAGAGGATGATGATGAAAATCTTTAATATTTCTCTAAGTGACTGACAAAATTAACTCCAACAATTTTAAAGAACCTCCATTTTATCAAATACGATTTTCATTTAAACTGTAACGTCCCAGCTTAAAGGCAACACTAAAAAAAACTCATCACACCATATAATTTAATGCAAACGGCATACGTCGCAGTCAGTTCATAAAATAAGACATTTGACACAGACACCGTCATCTGCGCGGGAGGAAATTGCGACACTATGAGTGGATGAGCACGACGCCATATTGTGCCGCCATTTTCCATTCCAATTTCGTGATTCCCACTTGAATAACGAGGTGTTATTGGAACTATAAAAATCTAGGAGTTAGGGAATATTGCTGCTGGTAGGGTTTAGGGGTGCTGTTAGTTGGATATGAGCACCATTTTTTGGTGCGCTATCGACATTGCCGGCATTCAGTTTTGACGACTGCTTAGATAGTCTGTTTATTTCTTCTACTAGTGACGCTTTATAAATAAAGTATTATGAAAAATCAAACTTCCTCGTTGGTCGCAAGCGCGACTGCTGACAGTGAGGGCCTGGGTTCGATCGCCAGATCGGGCAAAGTGTTATTGGGTTTTTCTATGTGGCACTTCTCAGTAGCAGTCCTGAGTTTGGATTTGTGCCCGACTGATGGCAATAGACTTGCCTCCTATTACATTGGACTTAAACATAACGGTGAAATGAGGATGTACTATACACCTCTGTACAACCCTTCCGGGAGTACAGGCGTGGCGATATATTATGAAAAAGTTTATTTTAAAACACCCTTTTTATATAAAAAAACGCATCTACGTATGGCAATACTTAAGTACGTCTGGCACACCCTGGGCAGTCAGCCTCACTACCAACCTTGCTGACTGGCTAATCTTTTGATCACAGCATGTGCTATTCTCGTATAGCTCGTGCTGACACTAGAAAGAGGAATGAAAAAATAATAGTTTTTATAATGTGCAAATGAAACCTTTCCTTTGATATCACATTTGATCTAATAACCTCCTTTTCAAAATTTCAACTCCCCACTTCAATCCATATTGCAATGAAAGTAAATATATTTTTTCAGTTCTTTCACTTGCAATACAGATGGACAAGCATTATCTAATACTATTCCAAATTTCAAGTCGATCAAGCTTTAGACGATCCTGAAATAAGCAGCTTTGACAGACAGACGGACAGACGGACGGATGGACGGACGGAGAAACGAAGTCGCACCATAAAGTTTCATTTTTTCCCATTTTGGTACTGAATCCTAAAAACCTTTTTTTCTATTTATAGCTACCTAAAAAGTACTCGCCTAACACAGATGAGCCGAAACGCAAACCTACAATTAAAATTGACAGTTCCCATGAAAGATTAGAACAAATTCTACATCCCAATTATGAAGCTCATCAAGATGACCAAGTGAAAAATATACGTAGTCATCCTAAAAACGGTCATGTGGGAGATTGACCATCATAAAATGCTTTGTAATTTTAATTCAAGTGCTATAACTATTTTTAGTAGTTTCTATTTAAACCAAAAAGGTTAGATTTTTTCTATGAATATTTCAGCAGTTTTTAGACATTCACCCCCTTATTACAAAAGATGGTCTAAGAAAAACCTAGGTTTTAAAATAGCCCCGTCTCTTTTTGAAATATGACATAAGAAAGTCATGGGTATATTATAAACCTGGGTTTACCTTAGTCTTGGTTTAAACCATCTTTTGTAATAAAGGGATAACTGTTTGTATTTCTTATTAGAGGATTGCATTAAGGGTGCTTTCACATTAGGCGGATTAGCCGCGGCTAAGCAGCGCGGCACTCGCACTGTTTAGTCGCGCAATTAGGGACCTTTATATCAACTGGCAACGCGGCTATCGCGCTGCAATCGCGCGACAGCAGTGCGGGACCACAGCACTGCAAATACCGCAGCTCGCTGAAGCTGCAATTCTGTGAAGTCATCAGGGGCCCAATTCTCCTAAAATAAATCTTGATAAATCACAACCGAACCAAGGCCGAACCGTTCATTCAGACAGTTCTCAATTTCAAAAGCTATCAAATTGTTTGACACAAAAAACAAAATCAATCATTTTGAAAGTTTTCGAAAACAAAAACTGACTGACGGTTGTGGTTCGATTGCGTTTGGCAACAATTTATTTTAGGAGAATTAGGCCCCTGCTGGTGCAGCGCTACTGCCGCGCGGCTGAGCCGCATAATGTGAAAGCGCTCTAAGGGTGAGATTCACATACCTCATTAAAATTTTACTTTGCTAAGTACCTAAGCGTTTCGTACGAACAATTATTCTTAAAAAATAATGTTCATATTCGTATGACACGTTTATTCGCATTCGTTTATACAAATGTGAACATTATATTTATATATGCAATGTTCATATTCGTATGAAATGCTTACTTTACTTAGCAAAGTAAAGTCTAAGTGCGGTCTGCGAATCTCGCCCTTACTGTTTGCATTTTCTAAAGACTGTTTGTTGATAATAGTGCACAACTTGCTTCTTGCGTGTGAAGTAGGTAATTGATTGTCAGTCAGTGGATATAAAGTATTGACTTTAATTTACATTAATGGAACCTGTCCGAGTGCCATAGGAGATATAATTACTGTGGAAGAATGTTTATTTGCAGAGTACGTTTCCATACAAAGTAGGGATTTTTTTCTTTCTTTCGTAGAAAGTAGGGATGAGGTAATTATATAAAATGATACGACTTATGTGGTATCATTTAATGATGCATTCTATGACCGCACATAAAAAAACAATCAAGTGCATTCAATTGTTTATTCACAGACATTTTCTTAAGACTTCATTATTTTAGCTCACTACGATATCCATTCACCTAGTCAAGGCGCATGCTACACACTCGATATTTGGATCGTGATATTTATTGCGCATTTAATCCACATTGCTCGCAGAACGGATGGCCGATGGGGCCGAAAGGTTCTGGAGTGGCGAGCGCGTACCAGAAGACGCAGCGTGGGTAGGTCTCCCACAAGGTGGACCGATGATCTGGTGAAGGTCGCGGGAAACCGCTGGATGCGAGAAGCACAGGACCAGTCGATGTGGCGATGCTTGGGGGAGGCCTATGTCCAGCAGTGGACGTCTTTCGGCAGAATGATGATGATAATGATGGTTTAATCCATCAAAACTTTGATCTGAATGCTCAACATCACAAACAAACGAGCCGTACCAATGCACGGCTCGCTTGTTTTGCCCATCTACCTACTTATGATTCCTTACATATCTTTTTCACACCCATCACGATAAGAGATGTGGTAGCTACTGGAGGGTCCATATCTCTGTTCCTGTTTCCTCTAGTCTCAGTAGTTCGGTTGTTTTGTTCGGGAACAAACTACCGAGACTAATTTTGTCTCATTAGTTCGGTTATGACGTCAAACCGAACTGTTGAGACCAAAAAAGATACCAGTAGTTCGGTTATCGATGTAAATAAAATGCTTTTATCATAAATAAAAGAATCAAACATATTCTCTGAAATCACAGTTTGGTAGATATTAATTAATAGGCACTTTTATAATAATACTGACCGGAGAGTAATGAAATCATGTAACCGAACTACAGAACACAAGTCTCAACAGTTCGGTTTGACGTCATAACCGAACTTATGAGACAAAATTAGTCTCAGTAGTTCGGCCCCGAACAAAACAACCGAACTACTGAGACTAGAGGTCCTGTTCTGCCAAGCAAGTCTGTTTTTCCAGCTATCTTGACGTCGGCTTCTAGTCCAACCAGAAGCGGCTGAATAATGAATAAACACTAGGAAGCGGTGAAGGGTGGGCTTTTTTGCGTATCTTGGCTATCTTGTAATTCTAGTCTATTTTAAATCAATGAGTGAAGTTGAAATACCAGTATTTTACACGGAGCGACTGCCATCAAAACTCCGCATCCAGGTTTCTGGGCAATCCCTATATCCTAAGGTTAGACCGGTTGTCAAACTTTCAGGCTTCTTACTACCTGAAACGACTGTCGTAGGTGTCTGCAGGACACCTGAGAAAGACGGTTTGTTTCCATATCAGTAATCTCAAGAACACATAACATACACAAACTCATACCTTTTTCCCATGGAGGTATATTGAAACTGTAGAACGCCACATGCTACGATCCTTACATACTGCTTTCGCTTCGTCCACGTTCACACATCTTGTCATACACGCATGCTGGTTGAGAGTACTACGCACTTGACCAATAATAACTATAGTCGGTACAAAAAGAGAACCGTCGTGGATTTGAGGGCGTCGCAGTGCTTAATTAGCGTTTATGTAGTTTGAATAAATAACACAAAAACAGTAATATGTAGTTAATACGGCTATACTAAAGTAGGTATTTATTAATACGGCTTGCCACGGTATCGTGTGTGTTGTAAACGTATGTAACTCAGTATATGCAATCTTAATGTTAGTTCCTTTTTACGCCACGACGGTTCTCTTTTTGCACAGACTTTATGTATGTCGTTTTAGGGCGTGAGGACGCCCTAGAGGGAGGAGTAGAGGTACTGGCGTTTCGTGTCCCACGTCCTGTACCGACCAAATTTGGTACGTGGATTTAAACAATATGAAATAAGTGTACGGATGCGTACCTTCGCGTACCTTGATTTGCAAAAGCGTACCTCTTACCATTTACGTGAAAATGCCAATTTAATTTGGTCCGTACAGAACGAGCACGTTCTGTACGGACCATACGATTTAATGATGATTGGTCTTTTGTTATGATATAAAACGGATGTACCTAGGATGTACTCCACATAACTGCAATCGGTATTTAATAACTATTTATAAAATGTATTCAAATATGCATTTGAAGTTGGCGCGTACAGGACGAGTTTCGGGTACAAAGCAAACCATGTGATACATAACAGAAATTGAGATGGAGACTGTATGTACCTTTAATGTACTCCCCGAATCGTAACTTTTCATGCCTAATAAATGTAAAATTTCCATAATAACGACATTTAATTGAAAATGTAGTTGAAAATATAGACTTAAGAAAGCCTAGAATTGGCATATCTTATTAGAGTTTCGTAGTCAAACTAGGAACTCTTATGGTTTTCCCATGTCCGTCTGTACTGCCTGGTTATTATATATTATGGCTTTTAAAATCTCCAAAGAACGTCTTAGGTTTATGTTGGTTAAGTTACGTGTCAACTTACAAACTTTAAATCCCGGGATGACTTTAAATTTCTTTCAAATTTCAAAATTCAACTTCAAAAATATAAGCTGATTACCTTCAAATACACAGGCAGACAAGTGAGACCCAGACAGGTTGGTGTAAATATGTGATTCTATGTTGATGCGATATGTTATATACAGGATGTAAAAAGACCCATCACATAGCCGAAATCTACGCACTCTGTACATCAAACTAAATTACATTGACCAAAAATAATTGCTGGGAAACTACTTTTATTTTTTGGCATAAAACAAACGCTTTTTTTGTAGCGCGCAATGTAATGCACGTAACCGACTGTGCATGTGTGTGTCGTGCAGTGGCTACACAGCTGAGCCAAGGCGGTCGTGTGCGTTTGATATTCATTGCGTTTGTGTAACTTCAAATGCGTAATTTGTGAGGAAATATTAAAAAATTTGATAAGGTTGTTTGGAAGAAAGTTTAGTATTATCACTTAGAATATGTTAACGGAAAAAAACTAAAAAAAAAATATGTACACTTTGACCTTCAATATCTCCAAAACCAATGGTTTCCCAGGTATGGTCTAGTAGAAAAAAAAATATCCCAATGATGGGTAGAATATGTAGTTTTCGTTATCGTTAAGGGTCTTTTTATACCCGATAGATTATTCTTCCGCCTTTAGCTTGTTTTTCTTTTGAGGAATATTTTTTTTTTTCGTTTTAAAAACTGCGAGATTTGCATTTTAAAAATAAAAGTTTTTTATTTCTTTTTATGATCATACATTTTCTTTTTTTTTTGTACCTCGTCTCTTACGATATTTTTATAACATTTTATTTTGTTTCATTACTAAATTATAGATGTAATAAATAATATAACCTCTCATATCTTTTTTCTACCAACTTTTACAAGTCCACTATTTATTTATTTTTTAGTCTTATTTCATTCTACAGCTATTAATTATTTTCTATAATGCACGCTATCGAAAAGACTGAGTTCCAAATAACATGAAATCTCGCCATCTTTTTTATGTGATGTCACTTCTCCGACTTTTATAACTCTGTATCTAGAAGAAAAATATAATTTTTTATTTTTATCCGATATCATACATTTATCAGGCATGAAAAGTTACGATTCGAGGAGTACATTAAAGGTACAGACAGTCTCCATCTCAATTTCTGTTATGTATCACATGGTTTGCTTTGTACCCGAAACTCGTCCTGTACGCGCCAACTTCCAATGCATATTTCAACACATTTTATAAATAGTTATTAAATATCGATTGCAGTTATGTGGAGTACATCCTAGGTACATCCGTTTTATATCATAACAAAAGACCAATCATCATTAAATCGTATGGTCCGTACAGAACGTGCTCGTTCTGTACGGACCAAATTAAATTGGCATTTTCACGTAAATGGTAAGAGGTACGCTTTTGAAAATCAAGGTACGCGAAGGTACGCATCCGTACACTTATTTCATATTGTTTAAATCCGCGTACCAAATTTGGTCGGTACAGGACGTGGGACGTGCGTTTCGTGTCCCACGTCCTGTACCGACCAAATTTGGTACGTGGATTTAAACAATATGAAATAAGTGTACGGATGCGTACCTTCGCGTACCTTGATTTGCAAAAGCGTACCTCTTACCATTTACGTGAAAATGCCAATTTAATTTGGTCCGTACAGAACGAGCACGTTCTGTACGGACCATACGATTTAATGATGATTGGTCTTTTGTTATGATATAAAACGGATGTACCTAGGATGTACTCCACATAACTGCAATCGGTATTTAATAACTATTTATAAAATGTATTCAAATATGCATTTGAAGTTGGCGCGTACAGGACGAGTTTCGGGTACAAAGCAAACCATGTGATACATAACAGAAATTGAGATGGAGACTGTATGTACCTTTAATGTACTCCCCGAATCGTAACTTTTCATGCCTAATAAATGTAAAATTTCCATAATAACGACATTTAATTGAAAATGTAGTTGAAAATATAGACTTAAGAAAGCCTAGAATTGGCATATCTTATTAGAGTTTCGTAGTCAAACTAGGAACTCTTATGGTTTTCCCATGTCCGTCTGTACTGCCTGGTTATTATATATTATGGCTTTTAAAATCTCCAAAGAACGTCTTAGGTTTATGTTGGTTAAGTTACGTGTCAACTTACAAACTTTAAATCCCGGGATGACTTTAAATTTCTTTCAAATTTCAAAATTCAACTTCAAAAATATAAGCTGATTACCTTCAAATACACAGGCAGACAAGTGAGACCCAGACAGGTTGGTGTAAATATGTGATTCTATGTTGATGCGATATGTTATATACAGGATGTAAAAAGACCCATCACATAGCCGAAATCTACGCACTCTGTACATCAAACTAAATTACATTGACCAAAAATAATTGCTGGGAAACTACTTTTATTTTTTGGCATAAAACAAACGCTTTTTTTGTAGCGCGCAATGTAATGCACGTAACCGACTGTGCATGTGTGTGTCGTGCAGTGGCTACACAGCTGAGCCAAGGCGGTCGTGTGCGTTTGATATTCATTGCGTTTGTGTAACTTCAAATGCGTAATTTGTGAGGAAATATTAAAAAATTTGATAAGGTTGTTTGGAAGAAAGTTTAGTATTATCACTTAGAATATGTTAACGGAAAAAAACTAAAAAAAAAATATGTACACTTTGACCTTCAATATCTCCAAAACCAATGGTTTCCCAGGTATGGTCTAGTAGAAAAAAAAATATCCCAATGATGGGTAGAATATGTAGTTTTCGTTATCGTTAAGGGTCTTTTTATACCCGATAGATTATTCTTCCGCCTTTAGCTTGTTTTTCTTTTGAGGAATATTTTTTTTTTTCGTTTTAAAAACTGCGAGATTTGCATTTTAAAAATAAAAGTTTTTTATTTCTTTTTATGATCATACATTTTCTTTTTTTTTTGTACCTCGTCTCTTACGATATTTTTATAACATTTTATTTTGTTTCATTACTAAATTATAGATGTAATAAATAATATAACCTCTCATATCTTTTTTCTACCAACTTTTACAAGTCCACTATTTATTTATTTTTTAGTCTTATTTCATTCTACAGCTATTAATTATTTTCTATAATGCACGCTATCGAAAAGACTGAGTTCCAAATAACATGAAATCTCGCCATCTTTTTTATGTGATGTCACTTCTCCGACTTTTATAACTCTGTATCTAGAAGAAAAATATAATTTTTTATTTTTATCCGATATCATACATTTATCAGGCATGAAAAGTTACGATTCGAGGAGTACATTAAAGGTACAGACAGTCTCCATCTCAATTTCTGTTATGTATCACATGGTTTGCTTTGTACCCGAAACTCGTCCTGTACGCGCCAACTTCAAATGCATATTTCAACACATTTTATAAATAGTTATTAAATATCGATTGCAGTTATGTGGAGTACATCCTAGGTACATCCGTTTTATATCATAACAAAAGACCAATCATCATTAAATCGTATGGTCCGTACAGAACGTGCTCGTTCTGTACGGACCAAATTAAATTGGCATTTTCACGTAAATGGTAAGAGGTACGCTTTTGAAAATCAAGGTACGCGAAGGTACGCATCCGTACACTTATTTCATATTGTTTAAATCCGCGTACCAAATTTGGTCGGTACAGGACGTGGGACGTGGCGTTTCCACTAACATCTATATCAAGAACTTTAAATTTAATAATTCGTAGCTCTATACACATGTCAATATAAGTTTAAATAACTCAATTCCAGTAGTTACTTAATGCTTAAACAATGTTCGAAACAGAAGTTCCGTTTGCTTATCCAATATTATGCATAATGTTACACTAAAGCCCCGATTCTATTAAGCATTGACTAAACTGAACTAAAAATATTGCTATCCTTTGCTTGTATATAAAATAAGATAGAGATGGATGTTTTTTTTTCCCTCCCCTTTTGTCTACCAAACATCTCTATTTTGTGCCGTTTCTGACCATGTTAACCCTGCAAACGAGTGTACTACGGAATTTCGACGCACAAAATATCGATAAATGCTAATACGATACTACAAAATTGCGATGCACGTAACTGCGATAGATCTACACTGTTGGATATAGCGTTCGCCAGCCGCTACCGCGGCATGCTTGCCGCTCGCTCGGCTCACGCGTGGCTGGTCACAGTTATAACCTCGATCAGTCGGGGTGCCCTAATCTAACCACTCCGACTTTCGCAACAAAGAACGTCGCGATGGTAAACTTTCGCGGTAACGTACATCGCGGTAATGAACTTCGCAACTATGATTTACACCCCCTGCAAACACGTCCAGATCGTCGGGCCGTGCCGTGCGTGCTAGCTCCGCAGATATTTCGCAACTGCATGCGAATGCGTCGGTGTACTAAAGACGTTAGGCTAACTAAAAACATGACACAAGTAAAATTGTATGACAGCTCCAAAAAAACCGTTTCTTTCTTGTTTTTACTGTTACCAAAGATAGCAATATTTCTAGTCAAGTTTAGTTTGTGTGCAACAGAATCGGCATTAAGTATACATAGTCGTGAAAGTTGAGTGCATTGCAATATCTCTTTGTACTGAGAACCATCGACTTTTATCTCAATTATTGGCAGTTACTAGATTCAAGATTCAAGACATTTATTTGTAGAAACATGAGTATACATACAAGGCATGCAGGATGTTCATAAACAAAAAAGATCCGTCATGTTCGGCTTTTATGGCATACAAATTTAAAGTTATGAAAAGTCATTCATTATTTGAACAAAGCTAAACATTATTAAATTGTCACACAAAGTAAATATTAAAAAGCAATAGATAAAGGACCATGGGACAAAACGTCCCCATACCCCAACAGATCTGAAATGTATCTCAGTCGAAACATCTTAGTAGGGTGATAAATTTTTCCTATGGCGACATTCCTCAAAGGAGCGGGATATTCCGGGAAAAACGCATTTTTATTATTATTATTTTATTGAAATGAATATTCGCATCATACATCCGATTGAGTTGACACTTTGTACTGTTGTTGTTGGCACTCACGCAAATGTTTCTGACATAGTACCATCAACGAACAATAGGTGGCGCACGAGTCGTATCGGATAATTGTAAATAAAAATTCGCATGGTTCGTCCGATTGAGTTGAAACTAAGTACAGTTATTGTTAGCACTTGCGCGAGAGTTTCTGACATAGTACCATCAACGTGCAATAGGTGGCGCGCGATTCGTATCGGATAATTGTTACTAAAAATTCGCATGGTTCATTCGATGAGTTGAAACTTTATACAGTTGTTGTTGCCACTCACGTGACAGTTTCTGACATAGTACCATCAAAGTACAATAGGTGGCGCTCGAGTCGTATCGGATAATTGTTACTAAAAATTCACACGGTTCATCCGATTGAGTTGAAACTTTTTACAGTTGTTGTTGCCACTCACGTAAATGGTCATATCGTCCTCCACAATTACATTAATAAATTGTCTGCATAACCCCTGAAAGACGATGCCTACCAAATCCTAAATACTACACTAGGAACCAATAACAACCATACATATGTCATTAGATAGGTATTGCAATATACTGCAATAATTGCTATCGCGGCTCATTTAAAATCGCTGTGTGAAAAAAGTTATGGCGATGTTTCGTAGGTTAGGTTAGGTTAGGTCAGGTTAGGTAATTTCCCCAAGCGGAGGAAGCAGTCGCCCGGGGTGAGGTCGTCTTGGCGGTGTCTCTCGACATCGCCAACGCCTTCAACACCTTGCCCTGGAGTTGCATCAGGGCGGCACTCGAATACCATCGGGTGCCGACCTACCTCCGCCGCATTGTCGGGGCTTATCTCACGGAGAGGGCCGTCATCTACCCGGGTCGGGAAGGATGGAGTCGGCGAGAGATGTCGTGCGGTGTTCCGCAGGGATCGGTTTTGGGGCCGCTCCTGTGGAACATCGGTTACGACTGGGTTCTGCGCGGTGCGTTTCTCCACGGCGTCGGCGTTACTTGCTACGCCGACGACACGCTGGTGACGGCGCGGGGGAAGACGCACCGGCAGGCGGCCATCCTGGTCACAGCTGGGGTTGCGCAAGTCGTCGAGAGGATCCGGCGACTGGGTCTCGAGGTGGCCCTGCAAAAGTCCGGGGCCCTGTGTTTCCATGGGCCCCGGAAGGGACCACCTTCGGGATTCCATATCGTGGTGGGAGGGGTTCGCATCGGTGTCGAGTCGACGATGAAGTACCTGGGACTCGTCCTCGACAGCCGGTGGGACTTTGGGCCTCACTTTCGGCAGCTAACGCCGAAACTGATGGGCGCCGCGGCTGCTCTGTCGCGGCTGCTGCCCAATCTGGGGGGGCCCAATACCTCCTGCCGGAGGCTCTATGGGGGGATCGTGCGGTCCATGGCCCTTTACGGGTCACCCGTGTGGGCGGACACCTTGACGGCCCGCAACGTCGCTATCCTGCGGAGACCGCAGCGGGCGATGGCCGTCAGGGTGATAAGGGGCTACCGTACGATCTCTTTCGAGGCGGCGAGCCTCCTTGCCGGATCGATGCCCTGGGATCTGGAGGCGAGAGCCCTCGCGCTGAGATATCAGCAGCGCGAGGAGGCGCCTGGGCGGAGTGAGCTCCGCCAGATCCTAGTGGCAGAGTGGAGAGAACGACTTGCGCAACCCAGCGCAGGGCACGCCGCAATAGCGGCGGTAAGGCCCGTGATGGAAGAGTGGCTGGAGAGGCGTCATGGCGCCCTCAGCTTCCGGCTGACGCAGGTACTCTCGGGACATGGGTGTTTCGGGAAGTACCTGTGCCGCATAGGCCGGGAGCAAACGCCCGGTTGTCACCACTGCGTCGACTGCCCCGAGGACACGGCCCTGCACACTTTGCAGGCGTGTCCTGCGTGGGCGACGCAGCGCCGCGAGCTAATCGCGGCGGTCGGTGGTGGTGACCTCTCGCTTCCGGCCGTGGTTCTGTCCATGGTCGGGAGCGAGACTGCGTGGGAAGCCGTCGCCTCCTTCTGCGAGGAGGTGATGGCGACCAAGGAGGGAGCGGAGAGAGAGAGAGAGGCAGCTGCCACTCTCCCCTCCCGCGCCAGACGCACCGGGCGGCGGGGGCCGCGCGACGACCTCCAGCCACCCTAGTGTGTGGCCTGCGGGCGCTGGGTTAGGGGACCCACCGCTCGATCAGTAACAGGCCCGAGTAGGCGGCGCGACGTGTTCCACGCGCGCCTCTCAGCAGGACGTGGGGCAAGGCCCCACAAAGGAGAGGTCCGCCAGGGGCTGGCGGACCGAGGCCTGCCGGGGTCGCGGTGCATGCAGCTGCGAATCCCGCGACCCCGGCCCACGGTCAAGTGATGGAACATCGTGGTGGTTTTAGCCGGTAAGAGTCCGGCACACCCCCCCGTCTTCCCCAGACGGGGGATAGTCCATGAGGATTTCCCCACGCAAAAAAAAAAAAAAAGGTTAGGTAATTTCACCTATCACCTATTTATTAGATGTGATTTTGAATGACGACATATAATTATAACACTGTTTACTCACTCTACTTGCATTTTTTGCTATTACCGAACAATTTATAAGAAAAAAAACACCTAACCTAACCTACGAAAAAACGCCCTAACTGTTTTCATACAGCGATTTGAAATGAGCCGCCATAGTAGTTGCTGCAGTATATTAAAATACCTATCTAATGACATTTATGTGTGGTTGTTATTGGTTCCTAGTGTGGTATTTAGGATTTGGTAGGCATCGTTCTCTGCAGACAATTTATAATGTGATTGTGGATGACGGTACATAATTATAACACTGTTTACTCAATCTGTTTGTTTTTTATTACATAACACTATACAAGAAAAAAACTACCTAACCTGACCAAACATAACCTAACCTACGAAACATCGCCATAACTTTTTTCACACAGCGATTTGAAATGAGCCGCCATAGTAATTATTGTAGTATATTGCAATACCTATCTAATGACATATGTGTTGTTGTTATTGGTTATGTTGACCAATTTGTCCGGTCCTCCTTTACCACCCTGTATATACTAAACCCCATCGATTTTGAAGTTAAAACTGGTTGCTAGTCTTTTCATAGATCCATAAGAAACTACTGACACATCAAAAAAATCTGTTGGAAGGGGGGGGGACAGGTCTCATACAATTTTGCCCATCATCCTTTTAATGAAATTGTCCTATGTTCTAATAACTAGCTTTCGCCCGCTGCTTCGCTTGCTTGAAATTTTGAACCCGTTAAGTGACGATTTTCCATACAAACTTTCATCCCCTATTTAACTCCCTTAGGGGTTGAATTTCGAAAAATCCCTTCTTAGCGGATGCCTACGTTACAAAAGGAACCTACTGTCAAAATTTCAACTTTCTAATCCCAGCGGTTTAGGCTGTGCGTTGATAGATCAGTCAGTCAGTCAGTCAGCTTCTCCTTTTATATGTATAGAAGATAAATTGTCAAAATTATAAAATGCCCGTAAATATTTGTTAAATTCGTAATTACATTGTCATTTAAAAATTCTAAAATACTGTAATATGCTTTCCTAACTGGGTAGGTCTCATATCTCTTATACTGATAAATAAACTCATATCTTATGCAAAATCAGCCTATTACTGTCCCACTGCTGGGCACGGGCCTCTTCTCAGAATGAGAAGGGTTTAGACCTTAGTCCACCACGCTGGGCAGGTGGGGGTAGGCAGTCTACACATACTATCAAGTACTTTTTTAAGCCCTCTTACGTATGCAGAATACCTCACGCTGTTTTCCTTCACCATTAACGCAAGTGACAATAAAAGTTCTGATTCGCACATGAATTCGAGAAATCAAAGGCGTGGGCCGGGATCGCACTTAGACCCTCCTACATTGAAGACAAGCGTTCATCCGCTAGGTCATCACTGTATTTATAATTATAAAAACCGTATATAAGTCTGTCTCATTGGTCTATTGGTCGCAAGCGCGACTGCTATGGCCCTGGGTTCGATCCGTAGGTCGAGCAAAGTGTTATTGGGTTTTTCCGTGTGGAATTTTTCAGAAGCAGCCCGTAGTCTTGATTTGGTCCCGGTTGATGGCAATAGATTCGCCACCTATTATATAGGACTTAAACAAAACGGCGAAATAAGAGTGTAGGATACACCTCTGCTGAACTCTTCGAGGATGTACAGGAGTGATGTTTATATTGTGTTACGTTAAGAAACGGATATAACGATGGCCCCACCGAATAAACGTGCAAGAGTTCTTACACGAATTTTATTTTTTTTCATTTTTCGTTTCTTTTGCCTATCCAGCACCTACTTAATTTTTTTTATGAATTTTAGACTCAAAACACGCCTATTATAATAGTGAATTTCTTTATTCTAGGGAAATAATTAATTTTAAAATTACACGAAAAATAGTTTATGCTAATATTACATGCTTTTTGAGTAGCCAAGTACACAAGAATAAACATGTTAAAACCTACAGACGTTTGAGAAGATTTGTGATTGTTTCCGAATTTGGGTAATATCTTCTTACACGTTTATTCGTGTAGAAATGTATGCAAATTTTATTACCAATGTTTCATTCCACAAAATGGAAGTTTGAATATAAATAGGTTACTAAAATTAAAGTATTGCATTATCTCTTACTATAATTATGTTTTTCTAACAATTGTGTTAAAGATTCAAACATTAAGTGCATTAATTGCATATCAATTTAAGTTTATACCTAGTAACGGTAAATAAACAAATGTTTACGCGATAAATTCTATTGTAATCGTACGTAACGTTAGAAAGGGATACGGGGGGTAAGATGCGAGTAAAATAAGGTGACTAGCTCGGAGTCGGTGGTGACCTCTCGCTTCCGGCCGTGGTTCTGTTCATGGTCGGGAGCGAGAGTGCGTGGGAAGCCGTCGCCTCCTTCTGCGAGGAGGTGATGGTGACCAAAGAGGGAGCGGAGAGGGGGAGAGAGACAGCTGCCACTTTCCCTTCCCGTGCCAGACGCACCGGGCGCTAGAGGGCGCGTGCCGATCTCCGGCCACCATAGTGTATGGCCTGCGGGTAGTACTAGTACTGGCCTGCGACTAGTAACAGGCCCGAGAAGGCGGCGCGCAGTGTTCCGTGCGCGCCTCTCAGGAGGACGTGGGGCCAGACCCCACAGAAGGAGAGGTCCGCCAGGGGCTGGTGGACCGAGGCCGAGGCAGCTGCGAATCCCGCGACCCCGGCCAAGGGTCAGGAGAAGGAACACCGTGGGTTTTTATACCCTATACTAGTTTTTATACCCCTTTGCCTTCCCCGGGCGAAGGACATCCATGAGGATTTTCCCACGAAAAAATAAAAAATTAAAGGTGAGTAGCTCGGAAGGACAGTCTTGTTGTGATTCTATGCGCGCTATTACATAATTTTGTTTCGCGCAATTACATTCGTTTATAAATATTATAAATCTACTGCCATTGGAAAACTCCATCTCGGTCTCCAATGACGGGGAGGAGGAGGATTAGTGTTTCTAATATCGCAATGCGTTTTTTTTTTAATCAAGAAATTTACTTTCTTTGTAACTGTAACTGTACTTTCTGTTCACGTGGACAAATACATAATTATATTTTCTTTATTCTTTATAATACGAGTATCTGTACCTATTTTATTTCATCCTTTCGAAGTCAAAGTCAAAGTTTTTTATTTCAAATAGACTAGATTACAGGCACTATTAAAACGTCAAAACTAGGTGCACGGTTCCAAAAGGTAGGTTGCATGTAGAAGAGCTCAAAACTCCAAGAATACTCTTTTCAAAATAGTAGTTCATGACAATTCCATTGCAGTAGTGTGAGAAATAGAATGAGAATAATGCAAGTTAATGTAAGAAATAAACTCACATAAGAGTAACAAATAGAAAAATATGCCTTCTGGGATTGTCATAGCAGCTAAGGGCTAACCATTCCCGACAGATAGCAACCTTTCACGAGCATGACGTGCACATCCACATCGCTTAGCTCAACCATATTGCAGGGATCCCAACGACAGGATATACAACGCCACCATAAGCAGGACATTTAAGTGAGCATGACAGACTCATACTACCACACAATAGGCAGTAATGTGATATGATTATAGGTGTATCATTAATTGCCGCATGATGCTCAAACTTTACAGATTGGAAAATGATATTATGAAAATTATAATTATAAAACAATATCAGACTATTTAGGCAGAGTATTATACATTAAATAATAAAATTATAATGGGAATATAAAAATGTCAGTATTTGAATTAAAAAAAATATATGAAAATTGATCAAATAATGTACGGGTTATTTTAAGTCAATAAAAAGAAGAATACTAAAGTAAACATTAAAAATAATGTTAGGTCATACAACCAACCAGTTAGACAGGGCCAGAGGATCGCAATGTGCAGGACGGAGTTGTACGCCAGGCATCTTTATCTTCGATATAATGATTTATGTTGTAATAAGTTTTAGATATCAAAATGCTCTAAAGAATTTATTTAAAATTCTCTTATTAAATGATTTATTGTAGAACCTAACACTGTTCCCCATAAACGTCTTGCTGGTTTGTCTTAGTCTAAAACCAGGTACTGTTAGCTTGTGTTTATTGCGAGTATTTATGTTGTGGACGTCACTTTTCTTGTTATACTAACGCAAAATTCTTATATTATATTATTTCGAATATAATAACAATATTCTTTCGAATGTACATAGTGTTACTAAGTATATACAAAGATGGTAGGGTAAGTATATTTATTTCCGTAAATAATTCACGAAGCGATTCACGGCAGTCTAGATTATAAATAGCTTGGACTGCTCTTTTTTGTAATATGAAAATAGTACCAACATCAGCAGCGGAACCCCACAGTAATATGCTATAAGACTTAATACTGTGAAAGTATGCAAAGTACACCAACCTAGCTGAAGCTACATCAGTCAACTGTCTAATTTTCCTAACGGCAAATGCAGCAGAACTCAGTTTGCCTGTAAGTGCCTCTATATGAGGTCCCCATTGCAATTTAGAGTCTACTGTGATGCCCAGGAAGACAGTCGAGGGAACCGGATCTAACGCTTTCCCGTCAAGTTTCACATTTGAATTAATGTACACTTGAGGTGGAGAATTTAATACTTTTGGGTTTACAAAAATTATTTATATTATTATACCTTGCATTAACAAAGATGTATTACATAAATTAAACTGATTTTATTAACACTAATACAAATGCATACGATCTTTCCAATCATAAAGAAGCAGAACAATGTACTGTAAACAAGCGTGTAAATAGTTATAGCTGGGTTCAAAATAAACTTGAATTACGGAGAATAATAGTGTAACATTACAGTACATTTTATTCGTTGTGTACTATTACACGAATAAACGTGTAATGATATATTGCTGTGACCTAGTCATGCAAATTTCACAAGAGTATTAACATTAAATAGTTTTTCATGAATTTCCTGAAACTCGTTGATATTTAAAAAAAAGTAAATACACAAGTCTACAGTTTATTTTTTTACCTATAATTCGATAATACATTATTTATACCTTTTTACAATGGAATGAGCGTTATTGAAGTTTAAACGTTTTTATTTTCTCCTGAAAAGTTGTCATTTTTCTCTTACACGTTTATTCGGTGGGGCCATCGATAAGTTTATTCTATTGATCCACTTAATCCAGCAAGTTGAAGCAAGCGTGCAATATCACATACGCTCCAACACCACATAGCTAACCGCTTGCATTATCAATGTCTTCCCGTCTAAGTTTATCGTTCCGTTGACAGCTGCTTCGCAACTGCATTGGAACTGTATCTTTCAATGTCGAGATTAATTTGAAGTGTATCTCGATTTTATCAGAATAAGTGTGGGTGGTCTGACTGAGTAATGTATGATAAGATTAATTTTGCGGATGATCTTGTGAGAACTGTATCGATTTAACAACAATTTCTGAACAGTGAAGCGCATTTCAGACTATGCTATAATGTATAGCATACAGCAAGTACTGTATAGCACAGCGACATCGCTCACCATACACATTTTATATAGACACGTTCACACAACGCTATGCTATAAAGTATTGAGTAAGATTTTCAGAGCTATATCGTACAATTCTCCAGTCCCCGCCCGTCACCCGACGGATCGCCGTCAAATAACGTGCTATACATAGTACACCGGCTAGCAATTTAGCGTATAGTATGAACTTCATGTATAGTTATAGCTTATGAGGCAATATGCTATACTATACACCGAGGGCTCGAAGTACCCGAAAGATTTTAATCACGTCTTTCTGATGGTATTATCAGTCAAATGTTATATCAACGAAAGTCCAATTCAGACAAAACTTTTTTTCGGTACTTAATAAAATTAAATCAATTAACTTTAGGACTTCCTTGTAAACAATGCCTTAGTTTAAACTGGCAACTGAAACTGGGGCCCAATTCTCCTAAAATAAATTGTTGCCAAACGCAATCGAACCACAACCGTCAGTCAGTTTTTGTTTTCGAAAACTTTCAAAATGATTGATTTTTTTTTTTGTGTCAAACAATTCGATAGCTTTTGAAATTGAGAATTGTCTGAATGAATGGTTCGGCCTTGGTTCGGTTGTGATTTATCAAGATTTATTTTAGGAGAATTAGGCCCCTGGTAACTGAATTATCGTGTGAGTGGATAAGAAACTTCTCACTTCACAACCCTCCACGACAAATAAGACATACGGCGAGAGAGGTATGGTATGACAAAAGTCGCAACGCCGCGTTCATAGGATTTGTTACCATATATATTTTTCGATTTGTGAATTTTTGTAAAATATGCTTCGAAAATTAAGCCATATTCAACAAACTATATCCTAGCTTTTCTTTTCCAATTAGGCATCGGAATCGAAGGTTAAAATCTTTCGGGGTACCTCGGGCCCACGGTGTATAGCGAGTGGGGCGGCTGGTGGGGCAAAGTGGAATAATTCGAAATAGTACATTTAGCGTAGTCTGAACTACGCTTTAGGCGTGGTACGGTCAACAGCTTCGCACTCTGCACATGACGTTGTCCCTATTACACAATTTAATCAAGAAATCGTGTGAAAGAGACAGCTCTATTTGTATCGGTCAGATTGCGAAGTTGCTGACGGTACGTGTTCTGTTACTTCTCGATAGAAGTTACTTCTTCGTTTTTGCAGATCATGCTTATCTCTTTGCTCTAAGTAAACTGTACGCCATTTTTGTATAGTTATTTGTATATTTTGTACTTACATGACTACTATGATTAAAAATCAGAAATAATTTATTTGCAACTAGCTTTTGCCCGCGGCTTCGTTCGCGTTAATTAGGCTGAAAAAAACTCTTAACATACTACTAAAGTTTCTATAATAATATAATTCAATCGTGATTCGAAAGACACGTGGCGCCATCTATGAACGTTATTGTTATTTTTCTCGGGAACAATATTTCTTGTCGGGATGAAAGGTACTCTATGTTCGTTTCTGTACCCCTGGAAACGTATATGCAAAATTTCAGGATGATCGGTTCAGTGGTTTAGGCGTGAAAAGGTAACAAACAAACAAGCTTAATTTCGCATTTATATTATAAGTTAGGAAATCAGGATTAGGATGAATGTAAGTAACAAAAATAATGGTTTATGCTTAAGTCGAACTCCGACTTGCGACCTCGCCGCGTGTTCAGATCATGCAAGGGCTCCGTTTGGGTCCGAAACTAGTCGGCCAATCTCGAAAAATGCACGTGAGTAAACCGTAACTAATCATAAATATGAATGTGTCTGACGAAAGTTATAATACAAAAAAAAAATGGTGTTGTTGATATTAAACAATTGAATCCAGTACATTTATGGCATGCAAGCACTAGTAACTGCAATCGTTCAAAAACATCGTAAGAGCGTTTGTCCACCGCCGCCGTCACCAAGAAACGAGATTATTTCGGACCGAGTTCGGAATGACGTGACGGCGATCGTGTGTCCATCGCCACCGATCTTGGTGGTTCCCAACATAAGAAAAAATCCTTGCACCGGCGCCGTCAATATCATCTCGGATGTAGTGGACAAGAGCAGACGCATTTTGAATTGCCGGCATTTCGGACCGTCACGATCTCGGCGGAGTTCTAGTGGTAGCGCCGAACTACTCACAATCTCGGCGGCCGAGATGACGGCGCTCGGATGACGGACGTGCGGTCGACACGCGGTCATAGTAACGTATGTATCGCTACTTCGGCAACGTCATCTCGTTCTCGGTGACGGCGGCGGTGGACAAACGGCCTAAGGGATGTGGGGGTCACATACATGGGGGATAAAAGAGCTAGTCGTGTCATCACCACTTTAAGTAAGGAAAGCGGATTCTGGCAAGAAAAAATAATAAAACAAATGTAGCTCATGGATTTCGAGTTCAACATTAACAGATTCATGTTGAAATCGGTCCTTTTATGTGAAACAATCTCTGATTCAAAATATTTTCTACTCCATGCATTAGTTAAGATCAAAGATAGGTCAGTTTAAGAAAATATACCGGAATAAAGAAGATACGGCCTTTGTAACTGTCTTCCTCTTGATTCATTTGAATAAAAACTGCACGCAATTAACCCTTTAGAATGAATTAGAGACGTCATTAGATTGTTTCAATAAAATAGAAAAAAAATTGAGACGTTTTTCTTTTTTTATTCAAGAAGAGAATAAAAAAATCCTCTTTTAAAAATACAAATAATACGGAAGCGTTTGTGACATCTTACAAAAAAAATTGTTGTCAATTTATTAGCCTTTGCACTATAAAGGGTGAACTAAAGTAGGTGGGTGAATCAACTATTTTCTGTAACGAATCAACTTTTTGTGTAAAAAAATAAACATGGTGTTTTTATTAATTTACCGCTGAATATAGATAGCCTAATCATTGAATTTCATGATTCTATGTAGAGCACCGGACTTTTTAAAATGTTTCTATTGTTTTTAAGCCAGAGTGTCAGACCCGACTACTTTTAACGTCTCTTGGGTAACGGTTGCAAATTACGATACCTTGTAAGTGAAACAAAACAGAATGGTTAATTAGTATATTAAAATATTAGTACAAGTCTAAAGGAATCATTATAGGCCCTGGAAAATTTAACAAATCAGTCTTATTTTTAAAATAATAACCTTCATTGTGTCTCTTGGGTCACTCGTGAAATAATACAGAACAAATTTTTGTAATATTTTCTTTTCTAGATGTAGTGAGAAAATCAAACTTATACTGTACCTACCACCTTTTATTCATTTATCATAATCTAAAAATAAAATGGGCCTGATATATTTATTTCTATTTAAATGACGAAAAATCCTGCGGAAAATATGGGGACAATATGTCAGCCAGAAGACAAATTCGGTGACCTAGGAGACATAAAGATACCATATTTTTTAGGAGCTTCACTAAAGTATCAATAATAAAACAAAAAATATACAAATTTTAACATTCAGTCAATAATTCTCTTTTGTAGTCTAAGGGCTGATTTTTCAATCGTCAGATAACTTTCATCTGGGGAATAAGTTTGATTTTTTGACAGCTTTTGTTTAGATAACATGGCAAAAATAAAAATTCACAATTTCAATCAATTTCTTTATAGAACAAGTAGATTAGGTACATTGAACATTAGAACAAACGGCAAATATTGAATAAGAAGACTAATTTATTATAATTTGTAACAAACAAGCAAGAAAGTCTTTTGGGTCACTAAAATTGTCTCTTGGGTTACGGTTTTTGTGACTCAGTGGAACCGTGACCCAAGAGAATTTTTATGGTTTTTAACGTTTTTCTTCAAAACATATTCAATAACTAGATGATAACATATTTAAAAGGAATTTCAGACCTAAAACTCAATCAAACTACGTTTAATTAACATAATAAAATATTAGCTTAGTGAAATTTTGACGTCTTCCAGCGGAAGCACAATAAAGACACGCTGCCTCTCTTGGAACCACGGATGAAATGGCCGAGTCAAATTCAGGTTATAATAAACGTAGACACGATCATACGATGTGCAGAACTATTTCCTATTAGTTAAGCTATTAACGTGCTATGTCCCTCGCATTTAGGAGTGCTTAATGTGTATGACCTAGGGGACGCGTGATTGACTGGCTATAGTGGGGACATAAACTATAATTTTGATTTTTGTACCGAAATCTAAGTTTGCGGATTCATAGAACGAGATGGAGAAAGTAGGTGTGTTGTAGTTAATTTTCGGACCAAAAGTTCATTACATCCTTAGGAAAAATTTGTGATAGCATCGCTGAATACTAGGCCGACAAGCCACGGGGACAGCAAGAATTTGTATGGGAACGCTATTTTGTCTGTTGGGTCACGATGTTTTTTTCGTTCTTTAAAGTTTAATTTAAACTAGATATTAATTGAAGAATAACTATTAAAGATCTGATTTTATAACCACATCAAAAAAATACCCTAAATCCTCAAAGTTTTTTTTTTTTAAATTTTATAAGGTCGGGGACACGTTTTAACAAAAAAAAGTTGATTCATCCAGGTACTCGGGCAACACACGACTTTATTCCAAGACATTTGGGTGTAGGCGTGGTATATATTTCTTAAGATTGAAAATAAAAAATCTGAAGAAATTATCCAGAATAAAGAAGACGCAAGTACAGTTTCCGAAGTGTTTTCTTCTCCATACACCCAAAAACAAACTATATGCAGTTAAAGCACTAAAGCACTCGAGTAACACACGACTTTATTCCAAGACACTCGGGTGTAGGCGTCGTATGCATTTCTTTAGATTAAAAATAGAAAAAAATCCGGAAAAAAGAAGACGCAAAGACACCTTCAGAAGTGTTTTCTTCTCCATTCACTCAAAAACAAATTACATGCAGTTAAAGCACTCGAGTAACACACGAATTTATTCCAAGACACTCGGGTGTAGGTGTGGTTTATACTTCATTAGATTAAAAATAGAAAATCTGAATAAATTATCAAGAATAAAAAAGATGCAAAAACATCTTCCGAAGTGTTTTCTTCTCCATTCACCTAAATACACGTATTTCAACACTAAAGAACTAAATATAATGTAATATAATAATAGCAAAATACCTTAAGTTATTTACCCTTTTAACCACACAAGAATTGTCATCATTAAAAAATAAATTACGAAATTTACAATCCAAATTTTTTAAACCTATACGTAAATATAGTCCAGTTTGTCACATTATGGTACTTACTTCTATGTTTAGCTTTTAGATAATTGTTTTAATTATTGGCATAACAGGCAGGACATAACGGAGCTGGATGATTTATAATTAAAAATTACATCCTATGCCATTTATATGCCTATACTATTACATCCACCTATCACAATAAAATGATTTGACTTTGACTCAATTAACACACGACTTTTTTTCAAGACACTCGAGTGAAAACCTGGGCACTTGTTTAGATTAAAAATCTGAATAAATTATCTACAATAAAGAAGACGTCTTTCGAAGTGTTTTGTTCTCCATCCGAAGTGTTTTCTTCTCCATTCACCCAAAAACAAACTACATGCAGTTAAAGCACTAAAGCACTCGAGTAACACACGACTTTATTCCAAGACACTCGGGTGTAGGTGTGGAATGCACTAGTTCCGTAATTTCCGCCCGACAGCCGGCAAGCGCAGCTGCTACAATCCCCAGCTATTTCTACATAGTTATTGTATTTATTCTGGTTAGATTGTTTCGGGTTGTTAAGTGGGGAAACGTTTTCTTGTGTCTGTTAAAAAGTTTGCAGCGGTCTCGGTGTGAGAACTGCACCAAATAAAATGTTACTGTGTCGAGCTTGGCCAGTATAATGGACTGAGAACTTTTTAAATAGAAGAGATTTGAATCTTTATTTTCATTTATGCCATAATTTAGTACCAACAAATAAAAAAATACAATTAAAAAAAAATAGGAAAATTTGTGATGTCAAATTTTGTATATGTCTCGGATTGAGGACTGTGTTTGATGGCGTGATTAGAACGTTATTTTTGAACGAGAACTATTTTAAGCAGGTTCTTCGTTTAAAATTATCAATTTTTTTTTCTTCTCAACTTTTTTCTACCATATCAGATATCTACAAAACAATAACCCAGAAAAATATGTTGTATAAAAACAGTGCTCCGCCCGCAATAAGGTGGTAAGACCCCGGCTACCGGTGGTTTGAGATTGATAGTAAAAAACCTCCTCACAACGCGTGTCATGTCCAAGACTACGGAAGATATTTTGTCATAGCCCTTGCTATCAAACCGTTCAAAAGACGAATGAAGATTTATTGATATGAAAACTTCTAGAATGATAAATAAGAAATGTACATCACTCCATAAAACTTCATATAATCACAACATTAATTCCATAATCAACACTAACGTCGAGCATCTTACTACATAATACAATCGATTGCTCACTTAGAAACAATTGAAGAGATAACCGAACAGTAACTTAATACAGCACTAAGTTATACAACAATTTGGCATCAAATTATACTCTCAACAGAATAGTGACGTTCTAGTTGCTTCCGTCGCCTGCCGTTTCACGCTTCAAATACGTTTTATTAAGCATTTCCTAAAATCTGTGAGAAGCGCATCATGTTGTCTTGAGTCAAACTTGAGACGTTAATTATTTTATACGAGAAATTTCGCTAGAATTATTATAATGCCTGCTTCAAGCGTGCATTATGCTACGATTAGCATATCGAGAGTTGTGTTCGTGACATTTCCAAAATCATGCCTGGTATTTCGTGTTTTGGTTCGTGATGCAGGTCTCACTCTTTTTTTTTTTTTTTTTTTTTTTTTTTTTTTTTTTTTTTAAAACGTTGCCCCACACTAAGATTTCTCTTGTATCGTGGGTGCGTTTACAGACACAAATCTCACAAACAAACGCCCAGACCCGAAACAACCATCTGTAGACCATACAAATTGTTGTTCCGTGTGGGAATCGAACCCACGACCCGTGGCGCAGAAGCCAATCGCTTAACCACTGCACCAAACGTGTCGTCTTGGGACCTTCGTAAAAGAAGAATTTTGGTCGACGGGTGTCGTTTACAGAGCGAGGTTTGGAAGGAAGTGTACGCGACACCACGCAGCGCGACACGACGCCGATAATACTTGTGCGTTAGTTGTTGTAATTTATTTTTATATGTATTGTTAGTTTGGTACACTCGGGAGCAATGATTCCAGTTCATACGCCTTATTATCTCGGAAATAAAGAATGGTTAGCTTATTCAAATAACAAGTATTTTATGGACTATTTAATAGGTACCAATCAAATGAAATTATAAAATTTCTGAAAAAGTTTATACTTTTTATTTGAATAAGCTAGCATTCTTAGTCGTTGCTCCCGGGTTGATATTAAACATCTGCCTAGCCTTTTCCCAACTATGTTGGGGTCGGCTTCCAGTCGAACCGGATGCAGCTGAATATCAGTATTTTACATGGAGCGACTGCCTATCAGACCTCCACAACCCAGTAACTGGGTAATACGATACCTACTCTTGGTAAGACTGGTTGTCAGACTTTCTGGCTTCTGACCAACAGTAGCGACTGGCAAAGATCTACAAATGACAGCCGGGACCAACGGCTTTACGTGCTTTCCGAGGCACGGAGGAAACTCGCTATGGTAAATGGTCACCCATCCACAGACCAACCTCGGCAAGCGTGGCCTAACCCGGAAGATCGGTCTATGCGACTGTAATTATTTAGCCACGAGCTCCTCCGGGTTGATATTAAACAATAAATAAAATAAAATTATGCAGTTTTCTTGATTGTAAAAACGGCCACCCTTCTTTTCTTCTCTCTCTAAGGTTCTTTTCAAGAGGACTGGGAACAGTATACTTCTTGTGCAGGAACAGTACTCCATATTTTTTTCTTGCAAATCATATCCATCCAAAGCTTGTCTGGCAGAAATTGCATAGTTCGATAAGACCACCCATTATGATTACATATCTCTTTTAAAAAATCATCACATAAAATTGTCGTATGCATGCCATATTCAGCAGAAAATAGGGAACAAACAATAGGGCTAGTTTCTTTCACGCAGCGCCCCAGTTGTGAGTAAAAATGAACGTTGCTGCAACACAGTTGGATGCAAATTGAATGCGCAACTTGGAAGTGCTCTGAACAATCGTATCGGACGCCTGGTTCGCAGAGCAAGGAAGGTATAGACAGAAAAATTGTGTAGGAAAATGGGATTTAGGAAATAGGTTCGCTTTTGCGTTAGATAATACAAAAATTGTTAGACGACAGTGAAATGCATTGGTTTTTATATCAATAGGGTATTTAACTAATATTAAAAACTAGCTTTTGCCCGCGGCTTCGCTCACGTTAATTAAGCCCTAAAAACACTACAAAAGTTTGTATAATAATATAATTCAATCGTGATTCGAAAGACATGTGGCGCCATCTATTATCGTTATTGTTGTTTTCCTCGGGAACGGTACTTTTTTTCGGGATGAAAGGTACCCTATGTCCGTTTCTGTAAACTTGACAACGTACATGCAAAGTTTCAGGATGATCGGTTCAGTGGTTTAGGCGTGAAAAGGTAACAAATAAACGTACTTTCGCATTTATAATATTAAGTTAGGAAGGATTAGGTTATACAACAATTTGGTATTATTTTAAAGAAAGTATAGAAAGAAGAGGAGAGAAAAAAACTATTTAAAAATAGAGGATATACACGCTTTCGAAGTTTGTGGAGGGGATATTTTCCGTCCTTGCCACACGAAACGGATATTGTACAAAGTGATGTCAAGTCACTACGAAGTTTTTAAGGTTTGACGTCATTTTTAAATAGTGTTGTCTCTGTCTCGTGAACTGTTTAATTTTGTTTATAATATTTTTGTAATACTTTCGATATTTATAGTACAAAAATAATACCCTGGACGGTTTTAGAGGATGTGCCTTGATTTGTCTTTCTAAATAATAAAAGAATATTTCTGCAACACGGTAAATTAACCCGGATTTGAAGTACCAGTACCATCGAAATAGCATGTTGCACTTTAAATTTTAGTAAGCTAATTAACGATCCCTTTAATTATTCAACATTAAACTTAATCTATTAAGCAGGAAGCTTCACTGTTTAGATAGGCGCGTTCGCCAATCCGACGGTTGCATCCAGGCTATTACCCGATCCAACGTGCGTGCATAATATGTCATGGTATTACTGCAGTAGCCTGGTTCATTACGTCACGTGCGTTCAAACGCAGTCTGTTGGATGTAATTTGCGAATTTTCATAAGTAGGTACAGTCAGCTGCACTAATTGCGTCCCTCAAGAACAAACTTGTTCGTGAGAGGGGTAAGCAGTTGGTGCAGCTGACTGTACCTACCCACTGCTTACAGTAAAACACAGCTTGATGAGGGCTTAATTATCGGTGAGAATTCACCCAAAGCTGTTTTTGTTTTCTTTTTTAATAATAATCTAATGATAATAGCAGCACATCAAGTCGCTCCACGTTTCTCCATTTTCACAGACTACGCAAAATCTTGGACAAAGTTATTGGACAAGTGGAATGGGCATCCCTCAAAGATATTTGTTCAAATATTGGACATCGATATTGAACATACCAGCCTAAGTAAGAGATGTCAAACTTATTTATGCCTTGAACATCACTGTGTTTTTAGTCAATTTATCGACTAAATTATGTATGGAAAGTTCAACTAAAGACAGTTCTTAACTTCAAACTAAGGTAAATCCACTGAATGCATTCATTTCGAGACAAACAAAATTAATAACTTTATAAAAATATAATATTCTGTTATAGGTAATAGGGAACAAATAGTCAAATTAAACATTCAAATTGAAATTCATACGTCTCATAAACTCAAAAAATGCGTTTTTAGTTTGGATTTACCTAATTTTGATATAACATTCCGAGATCTACCCGTTATTGAAATATCAATGTGGGGAGTTTCACGATTTGCACCGAATTATCCATTATTATTTGACTTTTACCCAGTTTTTTTTTATATTCAACCTATATTGTCCCACTGTTCTGCACGGCAAAGGTCTCTCTCATAGCCTTCCACTCATCTCTATGCCTTGCCTTTTCTGGCCAATCTCCCATAAACGACTCTAAGTCATCACGCCAGCGTTTCCTAGGCCTCCCTCGGCGACGACGCCCATCTTCCGGCACCCACTGCGTGACCTTTTAACCGGTTAAATGAGTAAAATATTGGTGTACCGACGACGAGCCGTTGAAGATTCAGTGACAACTGGCAGCCATATTAAATAAATGTAGCTCGCTCATTGGTTCAAATGGATTTGCCTTCGTTAGATGAAAACGGCTTGACGGATTTGTCTTAGTTTGGTAAAATTCCTAGATTTTATTCGCATTTCTTTTAGAATATGAATGGATTTATCCTTAAATGTTTAAATTCATATAAAGTATTTGTCTTTAGCTTTCACACCATATCATACTGTCAAATATTTCATATGATGGATTTATCTTCGTTTGAAGTTAAGCGACACTTATTTACGTCCGTCTCTTTCTTATTTTGTCTGAGTGAAAGAGATGACAATAGCCTAAATTAAGTTTAGTTTGTGCAGAACAGATTCGGTATGTCTTATCTACGATTCGACTAAGTCTACGTCACATCGGGAACAAAGATATCGACTGTCTACTAACTTTGAATGCTATCTCAGTAAATGAACATTCTCATTCACAAATATGTATTGTTTGGCGCCGTTCTGAATTAGTTATTGTCTTTTCTTTTTATGTGTTTGCCGTGAGACATTTATCAAAGTCTAGATGCGTGTAGTCTAGTCTTTAGAAGTCTTTTTTGTTTCGAAGTAAAATATAAATCAAAAGCCACAGTAAATAATGTAATATGTAGTAAATAATAATAAAAAAAAAACTTTACCTGACCGAGTATCGAACCCAGGACACGATACCTTGTTATCTTATCCCCGTCGAAATTTTTACATTCGAACAACGCTCTACAAAGAAGACACTGTAGATTCAAGTCCAAAACCTAACTTTAAAGTAAAATGTTCATTTAAAAATGAATTTAAAAGGGGTCTTGATTTACTTTCAGACAATACACCTATGAATAATTTGCCCATAGTAAAATGTCCCGACACTGTAACCACATACTCAATCATCTAGTGGACGAACTAGCGAGTTAATGAGATAAAGCGCACAGACGGACGGGCGGTGATGTATTAATTTTGCACGCCTGACAATGTTGGCCGCGGATGCTTGGGTGGGTCGTGTAGGGCTGACTGATTAGAATTGTGTTTAAAGTCAATGTTTGGCGATTTTAGTATTCTTGGTATTTTACTATAACAGTATATGAGATAAGAGCGAGAGAGGAAGAAATACAAAGCTATGGTTTGGTTGTTTTCCATTAACAGGAATACTGTCCTCGTCTTCATAATATGGTTTGCAGGACATAGTAAACAAACAGTTAAAACCAGTAAGTAGTCCAAGAAACAAAAAATCTAGCAACACCATCAAAAAATCATGTTTATAAATGTGATAAAGACAGAAAGAAAATGATTTATTTTATTCTTGCATAGATTAAAATTAAGGTAAAGTTATAATGAATATCCATAGAATAATAGAATAAAATAAAATTATAAGAATAGCCAAAGAAATAATAGTAAATAAATAGTAATAAGAGCTAAAAAATATTTTAATTTGATGTGATTGTAAAAAATCATCATCGTCAGGTCCTTTAATTTCACTAAGGGCCGATTGTTCAATCGTCAGATAACTTTTATCTGAGTTATAAATATGACGGTTTGACATATTTTCTATTAAAAGCTGTCAAAACGTCAAAATTATTCCTCAGATAAAAGTTATGTGACGATTGAAAAATCGGCGCTTGGTCAAAATAAAGAACAGATGATAATTTTTTACAAGAAATCAAATAAAAAAAATTACATAAACCATTATAGGCACTTGTGAAAAGTCGAATTTAGGTGCACGGGTCCAAACGGAGAAGAGCCGACAAGAAACTTAAAAAAAAAAACACATAAATAAACCATTACAGACGCTTACTAAAAGATGAATTTATATTCACGGTTCCAATTTGTCATTTCCTACGGAGAAGAGCCGGCAAGAAACTCCATGGTTACTCGTTTAACATCAATACCTTTAAAAATTCCAGTAAATGCAGTACCTACTATGATTTAAGATACCTACTTATGAGAGAACAATATACAATGAACAATTAATTTTATCCCAATCAAGACTCCTTAGTGCTAGAATGGTGTCAACTACTAATAATATGGCTAACAAACTAATAACGATATACACGACAACCCTATAACTTCCTGCCAAATAGCAGTACACCATATGCTTTGTTCGGTCAGTGAGATTTCCACTGAGATAGTATCATTAGCCGTCGGTAATTGCAGAATAGGCGGACGTTGCGGAATTGGTCGAGAGAAGATTTCGAATTTCTAGGGATTCTGTTAATGGTTGTGAAATTAAATGTTTTGTTCCGGAAGAGGATGGGAAGCATTTTTGGGTTACACATGGTCTTGTATACTCGTTAAATATACTAACATTATAGGATTTAAAATCTACAGATGTGCACTACAAGATGTAACTTAACCTCTCAATCACCGTAATTAAAGACACAATAGATAAACAATGGCACAATGACGAAAATGAATGATGAATGAATGAGATGTAATAACGCACAACCTCTGGGGTCACTGTACTCATCATTATGAACAACTTTTACTATGGGACCAAACCTGAAATAGCACATTTTTGTTCGCTTAACTCGTCAAAATGTAGGGAATAGCAGATTTTTTTTTCGCGATTTTATTTTTGGTCCCACAGTAAAAGTTGTTCATAATGATGAGTACAGTGACCCCGTATGAGGTTGTTCGTTATTTAAGTTACACCTTGTAGAGGCTTCTCAACGTAGTCTTGTAGTCATCTGTAGGATAGTGCTCAGTCGTCTTCTTCTCTCGTTTCGGCACGAGCTATACAAGAATAGCTCATGCCGTGGTGAAAAGGTTAGCTAGTCAGCAAAGTTGGTGGCGGGGCTGACTGCCCAGGATGCGCCGGATGCTCTCAAGCATCATCACTATAGAAGCTTGGTAATAGTTGCAGATCAAACGTAATCCAAACTACGTGCAGCAGTTAACAATCATAGACATTTGCGTACTTTTTTCTTGTGTACAGTGACGAGAAATCCAAGGTCACCAACAAAATCATAACTATAGTTCGGACAATGTAATAGATCCGATTTGACGTTTACATAAAATCACAAAATAAGGCTTCTTATTCAAGGCACGGTTTCTTAACCGTACGGCGTATTAGCCGCGCAGTAGAAAAATCGTGCGAGCTTATACACGACACGGCAAACCACCAGCCCAAACTGATTTATATCCATTTTGTTACACAAAATCAGCGTTGGAAAGCTGTCATGCAAAAATTGCCCGTCGTGAAAACGTCCAGTACCATTAATAAACTCTCATAGACTATCATACAACACTAATGTAAATCAAACCGTGCGCAAAAGAGGAGTAGCCACAGTGCATACGGCGCGGCGGCGCAGACGTGCCGTTGCGTTGGGCCGCCGCGCCGTGTCCGTCAACAAACTTCTAGAGTAGTCCATACAACACTGATGACCGTACCTACACACGGCTAATTAACCGTAGGTTTTTACGGTGAAAAAACGTGTGTAAACAAGAAGCCTAAATGTGTACAGACGTTGTACGCCTTCGATCTTAAAGAAAGTCGTCTTTTTCGCACTCGTGATTAAATGAAACTATATGCCACGCATTGTAGTAATTATTACTAGTGTTGACATTAATCCTAGTATTTTGAAAGGTGTCAAATCGAACCTATTAGATTGTTACAAGTACCTATCGCATAAAGTGACATCACAAACCACGCATCAATTGCAACATTTCAGCAAATCCCGATCCAAAATCCCAAGGTATTAAAGCGACAACAGCCAGAATCCCCAAATCCTCACCTCAAATATTTTGATATCTGGCTGATATCATTCAGAAAGCTCCCATATTCGTTAGTCGGGCCGGATCGATGGAACTCATGCATATTCATCTCACGGACACAATTAGCTCGCTCCATAGTTTTGAACCGGACCGAACCGTCAATTATATTTCGCAATCTGTACGACGGTTTTTGCGAGGAGTACTGATTTGAATAGGTAACATCATGGCCAGAATATTTTAGGTGGAGTGATAGTTAGGGTGAAGTGTTTTGGGCTTCTTTAATTTATTAGTTTTTGAGTTGGAAGATGGTTAAAAAAATTCTTAATTGAATTTGGTGGAAAACGTGCTTAGATACCCAATTATTGATATAGTCAAGTTAAAGATAATTAAATTGACTTTGAAAATACTAACATTTGAAGCTGAGTTAATCGAAACTGTTTGATCAATTATGACAGTCATGCAAAATCGACAAAGTATGGTCAAAGACATGATAAATGTAGATGCTATTAATTTCAAGAAAACAAAATTTGGAAGAAGAAAGTTTTTTTTAAGGCAAAGATCAGCATTGTAACTACACAACACACTCGTCATCGCTATTGCTTTGATTTTGACAATTATAACAATATTCATTGCGTGGTACGTACTTACATAGTTATGGAGAAGTCGGATTGTTATACATACGTTGCTATGAAAATTGTTTACCTGTCTAAATCAAAGCCATATCGACTACATGTGTGTTGCGCAATTACAATGCAGCTACTTACTAGCTTTTGCCCGCGGCTTCGCTCGCATTAATTTAGGATTTGACAATCAACTCTTAACACACTACTATAGTTTCTATAATAACATAATTCAATCATGATTCGAAAGACACGTGGCGCCATCTATTAACGTTATTGTTGTTTTCCTCGGGAACAGTACTTTTTTTCGGGATGAAAGGTACCCTTTGTCCGTTTCTGTACACCTGACAACGTATATGCAAAATTTCAGGATGATCGGTTCAGTGGTTTAGGCGTGAAAAGGTAACAAACAAACAAACTTACTTTCGCATTTATAATATTAGCTAGGAAATAAAGTGAATTTTGATAATATGTACTTTCCATATGAACGTAAATAAACAACAGAATGCACATAATGCTTGTCCACTCGACTCTGCTCAAGTAACTCTTAGACAAAATTAGCATTCTTCTTCTTCTTCTTCTTAGCGTGTCGATGACAATCTACACTGTGTCGGCCCAGAACTCAGCAACGAGTTTAGCACTATCCGTAGCGTCCATTAGTTCTTGAGGTAGCATTTTGACCATGACACACCTGATTCTGAAATTGCCCATAATCATTATTAGTTGCTACAGTTAAAACATAAACGGATACCTAAGCATTACTAATGTTAATACCTTCTGCTTATATTTTCAAGGGATAATAAGGGTCAGGTTTAACGGCGATAGAATCATCAATAACTTAGCATCGTAACTTTTGTTTTATGACTTGAAATTTTCATTAGCAGTCGTAAAATAAAGGGTATAGTATCACTTAAAACTATCATTGTGTTTAATAGAATGTGCGTCTATACGTTACGATGTTTTATGTAACAATGTTGGCTTAGTTATATTTCGTTTGACAAGGTAAACGGCAGTTCAGGCTACACCATACCATTTCGATATAGTAAAGCTTAATGCGTTATAAGCTATAACTATACAAGGTTAGTCAGAAAGGGGGTACTAATCCGAAAGAGTGTTAAAGTACACATAATAATGAATAACTTTTGTTTTACAACTTTTCCCAAAACTCAATAGTTTAAGAGAAACAGTTGTCCAAAAATCTCAAAAAAAATCTCAAAAATCTATCTATCCCCAGTTATGATCAGCTGTGTTTACATTTTAGGTCATATTTGGGGTCATGAATTAGAAGCACCATTTTCTGAATTTGTAATTAAAGCAGGAACTAAAATAAAAATCATTTAATTTGGAAAAAAATCGAATTTTGAAATTTTAACACTTCCTTTCAAACAGTCATCAGCGATACTATAAGTGGGATTCGGATTAGTACCCCCTTTCCGACTAACCTTGTATAGCATGACGTTCACACTGTACGCTATATCGCAAGCCGGTCTACAATGAATAGCAAGTTATTTGACAGCGATCCATCGGGCAACGGACGGGGTAGAAGTGAGGCGAAGCGGGAACCGGAGAATAGCTCTGAGAATCACTCAAGTTTATCGCGTACAGCAAGCCAATACTTTATAGTATAGTGTTGTGTGAACGTGTCTATATACAATATTAGCTATATAGGGTGTTAACGAATTCGTGTAATTCCTTCAAACCACGTGATCTACTGATACAGATTAACCCTAAATGGGATTTTTTGAAAATGAATCAGAAAAAAAAACAAAAAAGAGTTTGGTTTTCTATTTCTGAGTAATTTTAGAGCCTTGAGTTACCTGACTGCAAAGAGCGATATCGCGTTAGTCGTGCCTGCCAGCCGTGTCGCCATACTTTCATTAATTTATGCGTGGCACCGAAATGTTCACAAAAAATAAATTTTTTGCAAAAAAAAAAACTTATTTTTTTACTGAATCCTTATTAGGTGGTTTAGATACGATTGGGAACAAAGACGCATGAAAAAAAGAGAATTTTATTTTTTTATTTTTAATGAAGCCTAATCCCGTTCGGGGTCTGTCTACACCAGTACCTAGTAGATAATGTGATTTTAAGGAATTACACGAATTCGTTAACACCCTGTATATTAAAGCGTAGTCTGAACTGCGCCTGACACCACAGTCTAACGACACCATGCAGTCTTCCAACACTTTAATTCCCTGTAAGATGGGCAAGGGGAATGACCCAAGCTGCTTTCGAAAACTAACACTAAAATCTAAAAGATGAATTGCTGAACGGAGTTGGATGTTACACTGTGGTATTACAATCAACATTGATAACCTCATCCCTTATCATGAGTGTCACTATCCTAATAATATTATGTGAAGTGGACGAGGAACGTTCAACTGTAACTGACATTATATTTGAATTGAGAAATATGGTTATTCTAATAGAGTAGTAGTAGCGGAAGTGAGACTGCAGACTCGTTTCTTATTCTATTAATATTCTGAATTTGTTCCGTCATCTGTGCGTTTAGGCACTAAGAGCCCCCACAGACCACAGACTTCTATTAATATTCTGAATTTGTTCCGTCATCTGTGCGTTTAGGCACTAAGAGCCCCCACAGACCACAGACTTTCTATCATATCAAATCATTTATTTCGCTTAAAACATGGTACAGACAAATGTAAAATGAGTCAATTTTATATAGTTCCAACACATTTTGCCTTTTGTGGCATGCGAAAATATCATATTTATGAAATACCTACGTCCTAATTTACAAGGTACATACATATAATTAATATCTTTATCATTTACAGTCACAAGCAAAAGTAATATTTACACATCTATAATATATATAAAATTCAATCTATATATATAAAAGGAGAAGCTGACTGACTGACTGATCTATCAACGCACAGCCTAAACCGCTGGGGTTAGAAAGTTGAAATTTTGACAGTAGGTTCCTTTTGTAACGTAGGCATCCACTAAGAAGGGATTTTTCGAAATTCAACCCCTAAAGGAGTTAAATAGGGGATGAAAGTTTGTATGGAAAATCGTTACTTAACGGGTTCAAAATTTCACGCCAGCGAAGCTGCGGGCAAAAGCTAGTTTCTTATAAAAGGAGACATAAAAACTAAGAAGTATCACGCAAATAAGTGTACCTTTTATTACATTATTTATATTTATAATGTACAGTCTAAGAATTCTTAGATTGTACCGGCCGATAGTTTGGTCGGGTTGGGCTGCTAGCAACCACACTGGGCCGACTAAATCTTCGGGTTGGTGGTGAGTGCGCATGCTAGATAACAATCGGCCGACTGCTCTCGAACGATTTGCTAGTGCTAATCAACCAGAAAGTGTGCATGCGTGGAAGAGCGCCATACTGATTTGGCAGTCAGCAGATAGTTCGCCGACGGTTCAGTTTAAAGGCAATCGTGTAGCCCATCAAACTTTTGCTGCCGGTAGCGGGCAGCACTGGGCAATCTTGACAAAGGAAGGTAGTCGTCGATATGGATCCACGCATCCGATGTTATAGAGGCGGTGGTCATTTGACGAAGCGGGAGCATTTTGTGTTCATCAGCTGAAGAAGTCTGACTTTTTATATCCGATTAGCTTGTCCTTATTTTATGATCTTGTAATAATTGTGTAAAGTATTATATTGTGATCTAGTTCATGTTACTAACACTAACGCAAATAAAAGTACTCTCAGTGGTGGAGAGTCTATGTTGGTTTTATTTACTACATTTACCTTGCTCGCAATCCTGACATACCGATATTAGCTATAACTGTAATAATAGAATCACCCCTGAACGATTATGTTGTTGTGTATTTTACACTTTTTTATCGGCCTATACCGAATCTTTATAATGTGCTCACTTGCATACATCTTCACACTGATTAAGAAACCGACAAAACTATCGGCCGATGGAAAGTCTGTGGTCTGCGGGGGATTTTATAGATCAACATCACCCAAAATCACGCACTAACGATATATTAAAACGACCCGTAATATAAACATGACCAAAACGCCGCACCCAACTTTTTAAATTAAAATAACAACCATCCGAAATTAATTCCAAAAACACCTGAAGCCAGGTACCCTGGTGCCCAGGTATCAGAATTAATCCCTAAAATCGTACCCTTTGAAAATCCTAAACTTTGATTTCTCTCCAAACGATTCCCGGGATTACTCGCCCAGGTCGTATGTAAATCGTTCCGGGATTCCGGACACAATAAATGTGCGGGACGAAGCCCGGTTGATCCGTCCAGTGGCGGACAAATGGAGCCAGAATGGAAAAGTTTAATTTCCATGGAATATAGAGACTTAAAAAGATTATGGGAGTATAGAAGTTTGTTGATATTGATGAATAAATTGAAGAAGAACACGGGAAAATATAGACGAAAAACAAACCTTTGGAATTAAGTCAAGACTCTTTCAAAACATGTTTCAACAATAAAGAAAAAATATTGAGAGATACCTATAATAATAATAAATTATTTAATTCAGATCATTACATGATCGATTTACAGGGTGTTAACGAATTCGTGTAATTCCTTAAAATCACATGATCTACTACTGGTGTAGACAGGCCCCGCACGGGATTAAGCTAGATTAAAAAAAAAAAATTTTTTTTTATGCGACTGTGTTACCTATCGTATAATCTAAATCACCTATTAAGGATTCAGTAAAAAAAACAAGTTTTTTTTTTTTGAAGTAATAAATTTAATTGTTGTGAACATTGCGATGCCACGCATAAATTAATGAAAGTACGGCGACACGGCTGCCAAGAACGACTAACTCGATATCGTTCTTTGCAGTCAGATAACTCAAGGCTCTAAAAAGACTCAGAAATTGAAAACCAACTTTTTTTTTTTTTTCGTTTACGTTTAATCTGTCACCAGTAGGTAGATCACGTGGTTTGAAGGAATTACACGATTTCATTAACACCCTGTATAGGTAGGTATTAGTAAAACACAAGTTTATTTGCCGATTGCCTCGGTTGTTCTGTAGGGTCTAAAGCACCGACACGTAATACCGTCCGGCCGCAATTCATTGTTCAGAAATAAGTTTAACTTATTCCTGTTAATGACTATTTTATACGCGTTGTAAGGTTTATCCATTTTCATTTTAATTCTCTGTTATAAAACATTTTCCTTTGTTTTCAAAAGTATGTACTCAGCTATATCCTTCACTGATGTTGCCTTGTGGACATTAGAAAGAAACAAAGTAATTTTAGTGTTAGCTGGTTTAAATTTATCATCTGGCAAATAAGTTGCGTTGCCACGCACGCCCTCGTATCTATTTCTATGTTTACGCCTATATGCAACAACCCATTCCCATTCAACCTATAGAGACGAGAATAATATTAATTATCTTCTGCGTATATCAAACGACGCAAAAAGGAATATTTTCCCATGGCATTGAGTACAATAAAACTAATCCCAACGCATTTCGTGTCAAATTGCTTACTGTGCTCGCCCTTATTGACATAGGGCATGAAGTCAACTATAATGTGCATATGTAAAATGTTTCTACAATGAATCAGCGAGTGGAATACTCGTACCATGACATTACGTCTGTCATTACATTCCCCGCTAACGATCAGCTCGATTAAGATTTAATTGCTCGCTACTTTAACAAGAGTGCGTACAGTTGGTGCGATGATTGCGGAATGAATGAGCTGATTTTTTGGTGGAGTTTTGTTAGCTGTATTTTCATATTTGAATTATGAAGTGTGCGATTTAAAAATAATGGGGTTTGAAAATTTCGTAGATTTTTTTGTTTAACATTGCCAGCGGCATTCTCCTTGCGCTAATAAACATACTGTGATCACCAGCCAATTTTCTAAGAGTGGTGATTATGCCAATATGTAGGTGCCTACATATTGTGACCTTCAATTATTGGAGTGATCGATATGGAGGGTCATGTGCTGCTCGAAATAGTTACTCGCCACATAATGAATTAAAGAACTGCACCGTAGACAAATGATGTGGAAGCGTCGAGCGGCAGGTTCGTCCGGAAATGCTTAAACTTATTTTTTTATTTATTCTTTCTGGTTTGACATTAATTTATTTAATAATTATGTTTATAATTTTATTGACTATTCCATACACACACACACGTAACACATAAGTTTATAATATACTATTTGTTGCTTTTATTTAGTAGTACTCTAATTTAATATTGTACGTAACATATTTATTTATTTATTTGTTTCGTTATTGCCCGTGGCATCACAATGGTCTTATTTGAAAACCAGAGTTGCGACATTTTGTTTTTTTTTTAAATGTCGCAGCATTATGCTGAAATGGGAGCCCTTTTTGGCCTCGTGCAGGTAGTCTAAATTTTTGTCCTTTCTTTTTTTTATACTGTTTTTTTTTTCTGTAACTGCTTGTGTGAGTCCAGAATAAATAATTTTCTATCTTTCTTTCTTTCACCGGTTCGTAATGAACTTACTACAGGAAATTTCCTTCTGTCCAGACTTGAAAACGGCGGTTGGACTGGACTGAATGCGAAAGGAGGAAGACGAAGTATTGTGGAGCAACTTCAGAGAGTTCTATGTCTAGTAATGGACTACTTTACAACTTTGATTTTTGACTGGTATTTAAAGCAAAACAGACAACATAATGACGTCCCAAGTTTCTTTAAAAAGTGTCGCCAGATGTGTTTTATGAGAATAATTTCGTAACAATATTCTAGGGAAAGTCGCACAAGATTTAATATACTTCTAAGTAGAGATTATGTTAAACAGGCAGTGAATGACAATGTTATATCTTCAAGTGCTCCAAATTCAGTGCTATTTGGACATCATTGCAAACTTGCAGTTACATCGACATTGGTTTATCCATGCGTGAATTTTCGGGGATGCTCGGCTAATTTCGGACTCAAACAGAGACTTGAATCAAGAGCACGGCTAGATTACGGATCACATCGTTGTCTGTAGTCAGTAACCTGAATATTTGTGAACTTAATTCTGCTAGATTCTTTGGTTTAGCGGTAGCAATGCTGCGGCTGCAGTGAAGGGTTTTGGGCTTTTCTCATAGAAAAACCTGACTTCGAAAAATTGTACCCCGTATATGATCATGTGCTCGACTCTCATTACATCCCATCATCTTCAAAATGGGGCTCTAAAACAGTTCACTTATGCCTTATCGGAAGGGTAGACGCGATGTTATACATGAAACAGTCATCATCTAGGGTATGAACGCATGCCTTCCATGCAGGAGGGTCTGAGTCCGCACCTCTGGCTTTTCTTGTGTTACCTCTTGTCAAGCACTTGTGTTAACGCTGAAAGAAAATATCGTAAGGAAACCTGCACATATCGTCGCTCGCATGACTAAAAGTCCGATCTCATTTTTAGCTGATTTGAGTTAGAACCGCTACATTTTTCTATTCGTGATTCTTATTCTCATAGCGGTTCTAACTCAAATCAACTAAAAAATTAGATTGAAATAGCTGATTTGAGTTAGAACCGCTACATTTTTCTATTCGTGATTCTTATTCTCATAGCAGTTCTAACTCAAATCAGCTAAAAAATGAGGTAGGAATTTTAGTCATGCAAGCGACGATATCTGAGAGGGCTACAGACAGTTCTCGATGGAATGTGTAGTCAGCCAACCCGCACCAGGAAAGCGTGGCGGACTAAGGTCTAAACCCCTCTCATTCTGAGAAGAGGCCTGTGCCCAGCAGTGGAATAGTAATGGACTGATTATGATGATGAACACTTTTATGGTATGTAAATTACATACACGGATAAATAAATCAAAAAAGATTTGCACTTATTGAGCCGTATCGAATGATGTTTCTAAAAATGTATTTCAATGTCTTCAGATTAATGTTTTAAACATTATTTATTCATATGCTCGAGAGAAACGCCGTTGCTAAGTAAATCATAAATAAAAATCTCGTATTCATCAATCAAATATCGGAGAAAAATATAAACGATTCGTATTGAAATCAAAAGCGAATAATTTTGTCCGTTTTGCCAATACGCGTTAAACTTCAAAGAGAGATTCGAGGAAATAATAATATAATTTGTTTGATGTTTTGTTAAGGTTTTAATTATTGGGGACGTTTATTAGGTGTATTTGATTTGGATTCTTTATTTATTCCAATATGGAATTGTAAATTAAAAAGTCTGCGTTGTCATGTTGTGATGATGTCATGCTCATACTTTTTATGATAATATGATCATGCGTCTGAATAAAATTAAATAAAAATACAATGCAGGCGTTTACGAAAAGTCGAATTTAGATGCACGGTTCCAATTTGTCGTTTCCTATGGAGAAGAACCGGCAATTAAGCCCATAGTTACTCTTTTAAAATCAATATCTTTAACAATTTCAGTGAATACAGTCTTACTATGATTTAGGATAGTTATGAGAGAACAATGTTGTCTTGATCAGAGACCAGTGAGTAATGTAGTACCAAGTAGTACCATAAACAGTTAATAAAGGTTTTGTAAGTTTTCTTTGCTTGTAGAACCAAAAAATTGGAATTCAAGCCAATATTACCATTAGCTGCCAGCTGCTATAATTTTAAATGTTTATAAACATCAATGCGTACTTTGTATTATTCTATGGTCTTTAACTACAACCAACAACATGTTATTACAAACATGTTATTGTGTTTTGGTTTAAGACAACCAAAGGTTGTCTGGAAGAAATTGCCTAGTGCGATAAGACCGCCCATTGTACATTTCTATTTTATAATAATGTTTCTTGTTTATTTTGTGTACAATTAAGAGTATTGTTTTGTATTGTGTATTAACTCTTCACACAAAACCATCACTTACTTCTATAAGGAAGTTTGTAAGTTTTGGTTATCATCATCTCTCTACCCTTATACCAAATAGGCGGGGTCGGCAAAACATCCATTCTCCTCTATCAGCCGTTATCTCAGTAGTTACTTCTTTCTCACCCATGTCCATGTCTTTCTCTTTATAAGTTATGGTTATGTCGCAACTTCATCGCTTGCGATTTTGTTTCGTATCTTCTATGGTTTTTAGTTTCACTTTTCCTTTTGTTAAGACATCAAGACTTTCTACACTCATTTTATTGATAACTCCATACAGAACTATAACTTAAGTGCCAAAACAGACTATCATTACAATTCCAAACTCTATCTCCAATATCTAAAGTTGAATATCCCTTTTGGCAATTGAACAGATGCCAAAGTGGCTATAACACTAACATAATAGGCCGTAGATCGGTCAAACGAGTGTAATGCCGTATGTACAGGCGTAGGGGTGAGGCAGGAGCGGTGGTAAACATTATTACCTATTAGTGATGCGTTTTAAGTCATAGGCTGATAGCGGATAAAAACAAAGGCTGCGAGCAAGCGTACGCAAAAAGCGCATTAGCCTTCGTATTGTTGCGAACTAATCCAAATACGGAACGCAGAAAGCTTGCAAAACGTGTGCGAGCTACAATCTCTACAACAAAAAATAAATTCTTTTCGTTGGTAAGCTCGTCACTTGTGAACGGCCGGAATGATATGGCATTTTTTTTTATATTCGTAATTAGGTTTTTAATGTTTTATTTTTCTTTTAGATAAACTTCTTTCGCACCAGAATATAAATCAGTGCAAAAATTTGTGTCAAGTTGCAAGTCGGTTACTCAGCTGATCAATTTGAACTACTCGATCGGACCCTTGCTTCAAGGTGACATAAAGTGATATTGAGAGATTTTTTCTTCGCTTCTTCGCCAGTGTACACATACATACATACATTATTCACGCCTATTGTCTTCGAAGGAGCATACACAGATATTTATTCTCCTATTACAGAAGTCTGTACACTCGCGTTTTCCCACTGGTATTAAGTCCCAGGTGGCGAGCCTTTTGCCGTTTTTCAGGCACAGTTATGGTTTTTGTAATAGTACAATTTTTAAATCCTATTCACAATAATCTATAAAAATCTGCCAATTGTAAGGAATAAGATTCTAACAATCGATAGTTTGTACCTTTATTATTAAGCGAGGTGCATGTGCTTACGACATTGTCGTCGAGGTCGACCGTGGGGTAGGTGGCGTGACGATCTAGACGTGAATGACGGGGATGGTCAGAAACTGTACGAAATAGAGATGTTTGGTAGGCAAAAGTGGAAGCCTTTGCACAGCAGTGGGAGAGACAAATAAAAAAAGTGTTGCGAAATTTTACGCTTGTACCGAAATATAAAAAGTTTATAACTTGCACCACCCACATTAGCTACTCGCTCCAATTTGTGTTAGGGCTTATTAATGTGTGGAGACAAGCGAAAAACTCCCGTCAGCTGTACACCGCCACTATTTACTGGAACGTCGCCGTTTTTCATCTTCACTAGCTTAATACAGCCTATTTTGTTCTTGTAAAATATTTATAAAGAATTTTCGGGAGTATGTGTTTGGTGCGAAAATGTTATGTTAAGAAAATTGTTGTGTTGGCACTGTTTTTTGGTAGCGTGAGCAGGAAATTGACTTTTGAATATGGCGTGGTCTTTGGTTGCATAATGCTTTAGTAACTTCTAAAACCCGTTAGTCTCGGGTATCATACGAGTACCTGTGACAGTTGTTACGTGTAGAGGAGCTCGTGGCTAGATAATTACAGCTGCATAGACCGATCTTCCGGGTTAAGCCACGCTTGCCAAGGTTGGTCTGTGGATGGGTGACCATTTACCATAGCGAGTTTCCTCCGTGCCTCGGAAAGCACGTAAAGCCGTTGGTCCCGGCTGTCATTTGTAGAACATTCGCGCTCCGACGCTCGCTGAGGACGGACGTGCCGCAACTCGCGCTGCGTACTTTCTCGACGTGCTCGCTCACGAATATCGCTACGCCCCGCCGTAGTGTTCTCCACTTCACGACTATAAGTTCAAAAGCTGCCTTTTTCAAGGCGGTGGCTGAACGCCTATTTCTTTGTTAAACGCGTGTGCCCCTTCAGGGAAAATCCACAGTTTCGTGGTCCTCGGCTGATACTTTGCAGTGTTAACGAAACCGAGCGGGTGTTGACCCAATACACCAGCTGCGCCCCTTCAGGGCAAGGCGAAAATTGGAAGGAGCTAGTACCACCGGCCTTGGGGGGTCTCCTAGTCGACGCTAGCTCTAACCCCGTTCTCTCCCATCTAGCACTCTCTAGTATTGCACCTCACTAGAGACTTAGGAACCCGTTCGCACAATAAGACTGGCGACGGGATTACAAGCTTAGGGCTCACCAATAGGCACTCAATCTCCCTGTCTATACCCGACAGGGAGGGTTTTCACACACCCCCGGGCTCATCCACCCGGGGAATCGCGTTTTTTAAAAAATTAAATTGTTAGGACTTATAGGCCGTTACTAAAAATAGTCGCGTACTTGTGCGCGCCGCGTTTTTATTAAGCCTAATTCCCATTTTTTACACACGGCTCAGGCATCTTTTCCGAGATGTCTGACGCTGTGTTATTAGCGTTCTTCCGGGAACTTTTAAAGGACCCCGAATTTCTCGCTAAATATGGCGCTCGTATTCCTAGTAGTGGGCCCATAAGGCACACTACTAATCCGTTATCGCCCACCTGCGATACCGACTTTGATTATTTCGGCGAAGGAGAGCCATTGTTCGACGAGAACAATGGCATTCCAAGCCTTTTATCGCTTCCGCCTTTCTCTCCCGGTCCATTGTCTCCGGAAACAATGGAAATTTCGCACCTGCACTCCGCAGCCGCGCCTTCCGCTAATTTAAACACCCCTTCCCCGTCCCTCCGACATGCTCCAGAGATGACGTCATCAATGGACACGTCAGAGCCCTTAGTCCCCGATTCCGATATTGAGTCCGAATCCTATTCGTCGGCTTCCTCTTCCTCAGAAGGCTACACTACCGTAGTCGGTAAGGGGAAAAAGCGTGCCCGCAAAAATAAGGCGACCTCCTCCAGCCAAGTCCCGGCTAAAACCCCCAAGACAAACGTTGCGACCCCCGCGTCGGCTGCTTCCCTTAGTCCCGTCCCGGCTACCTCCCCGCAGGCCAGTCGTCCTTCCTCCCCCCGCCCCGTCACCGGCTCGAAAACCTCGACTCCGAGGAAAGAGCCCTCTCCTCCGCCTCTGTACATTCAGGACAAGGCGAAGTGGACCGATGTGTCCAAGATGTGTGTTGATCGCAAGATCAACTATCTTAGTGCCCGCACCACCCAACAGGGCATTAAAGTCATGGTCCCCACGTCAAAAGACTTCCGCGATCTCACGCGTATGTTAAGGGAAAAAAGCGTGTCATTCCACACCTTTGCCCTTCCCGATGAGCGACTTATCAGAGTCGTTATCCGCGGCATCCCCAAGGAGATTGACTCCGACGCTATCCTCAGCGACCTTAAGTCGCAAAACATCCCCGCCTTGGAAGTCCACCGCATGCACCGCGGCCGCGGTGGCACCCCCTACGACATGGTCCTCGCAGTATGCGAGCCTTCAGACGAGTCTAAGACCGTCTATAATATTAAGACCTTGTGCCACCTGTCTGGCATAAGCGTCGAGCGCCCCAATAAGTCCGGTCCGCCTGGTCAATGTCACCGTTGCCAGCTTTATGGCCATTCACAGCGTAATTGTTACGCGAAACCCAGGTGCGTCAAGTGCCTGGGCGACCACGGCACTAGCGACTGTGAACGTCCTAAAGATAGGTCCCTATGTCTCGAGCCTCCCAGCTGCGTTTTATGCGGCGAGTCTGGTCACCCTGCGAATTATCGCGGGTGCGCTAAAGCACCAAAACAGCGCAACCCTAAGCTGGCTAAACGCTCAGCCGACCGTCACCAAAGAGAGAGTCCCTCCACGGCTCCCCCTCTTTCTTCCCAACTCCCCGCCCGCCTCAGTCCCCAAAGGCCGTCCCCATGGAACGCGCTGAACCATCAGCAGGCGTTCCCCGCCTTAAGGCCCACTACCCAGTTGCCCCAGCAACAGCAACAAACCACAAGACCCCCAATCCCGGCTATCCCCGCCCTGATGAGCTCCACTATCCCCGCTCCCACTATAGTGCCAGCTGCTTCACAGGCTGCACGTAGTCCCCCAACATCACAGGCTGCCCCCGCACACACCCCCGCACCCGCCCCCGCACTCGCTCCCAGGCCAGCGCCGACAGCGGTTGCTCCCTCCACTTCCCTCTCGTCCACTAAAGTGCTCCTTAGGGACACGATCCCCAGCCTTATCCAAACCCTCTCCTCCTGCAATACGCAGTGGGCGATCAACATAGTCTCCGCTTGGAACGCCTCTCAAGGCGATCCAATCGCTCGCATCAATGTCCTCTGCGAACTAGATGACATAGTCATTTTCCTCATCCAATAAATTCCAATGGATACAGAAAGCTGTAGAATTAAGCCCCGATCCCTTAAATTAGGCTTCTTCAACGCTAACAGCGTTAACGGTCAACGAGATGAGATCGCAATCTTTTTGCGTGATCATCAAATTGACATCTTCCTAGTGCAGGAAACGTTTCTCAAGCCCCACAACAGGAACCCTGGAATTGCAAACTATAAATTAGTTCGCAACGACAGGACCCGTAGTAGGGGCGGTGGTACTCTCATCTACTACAAACGTTCCCTGTACTGCACTCCCTTAGACCCTCCTCCTGGTCTCCAATTCCTGGAAACTTCCATATGCAGACTAGGCATGACAGGACACCAGCCGATCACAATCGTCTCGGTGTATAATCCTCCCTCCAGTAATAAGATCCAACTCCGGAGCGATCTTAAAGCCCTCTTTGACCTCGGCGGAGGTTCCGTTATCATAGCGGGCGACCTCAATGCCAAACATCTCTCGTGGAGCTGCAACTCCAACAACCACGCGGGTCGTAACCTCGAAGAGTTGAGCCCGGAGCTCGAATTCGACGTTATCGCCCCGATGTGTCCCACTCACTACCCCCATAACCCTGACCATCAGCCCGATGTCCTTGACATAGCGCTTCTAAAGAACGTAAACCTCGGTCTACGCTCTATAGAGACGCATGAAGAGCTAGACTCCGATCACCGCCCCGTAGTCCTTCACCTAGGTCCCCGGGGTGGTCCCCCGGATCCTGGACAACCCGCCCCGACCAAAACTGTCACGGACTGGGGTAAACTAGAGGAGCGCCTCAAGTCTTCCTCGTCCGTTCACTTAGATTCCATCCCCGACGATATCGTTACGATTGCCGACACGCTGGGCGCGATCGACTCCCTTACCAGTCACGTACAGTCCGTGGTGAACGAGTGTTCACGGCAGGTTCCAGCGGTGGACGAACACCGCTGGAAGCTGCCGGACGATGTGCGTGAACTGCTGACGGAGAAGAACGCATCCATCCGTGCCTATGACACTTTTCCCTGCGAAGCTAACCGCGCCCATATGCGTTCTCTACAGCGTGCTGTAAAGAAACGTGTACGGGAGGTTCGGGAAGCCCGCTGGGACAAGATGTTGAGCGACTTAGAGCCATCCCATCTGGCCTTCTGGCAATTACAACGAAATCTAAAATCCGATTGTGTAGCTTCAACTCCCCCTCTCAATCGTCCGAACCAAAGGCCGGCCTTTGAAGATGACGAAAAGTCCGAATGTCTAGCCGACAGTCTAGAAGCCCAATGTACTCCCAGCACCCAACCCGCAGACCCGGTCCATCTTTCCAAGGTGGATCGCGAGGTCGAACGTAGGGCCTCCCTCCCTCCCGATGAAGACCCCGACGATCCCTTACCCCCCATCACCGTAGACGAGGTCCACACGATAGTGAGGAATCTCAAACCTAGGAAAGCCCCCGGCTCAGACGGTATCACCAATAAGGTGATCAAACACTTTTCCGCCCCGCTCATAGTCCTCATGACCGCCATCTTCAATGGCGCTCTGAGTAATAACATCTTTCCGCAAGCTTGGAAACAAGCCACCGTTATCGGTATCCCCAAACCCGGCAAACCCAAGAGTGAGCCCACTAGTTACCGCCCCATCAGCCTTCTCAATGTATTTGGGAAAATCTATGAGCGTCTCATTTATATCCGTTTAAAAGATTTCGCTGACTCCCGTAAACTCATCCCCGACGAACAGTTCGGTTTTCGAACCCAGCACTGTTGCATTCGACAATTGCACCGCATAGTCGAACACATTAGCTCCCGTTTTATGCGCTCGTACAAAACGGGCATGCTCTTCTTCGACGTAGCGAAAGCCTTCGACAAGGTCTGGCACAACGGTTTATTATACAAACTGTACCAATTCAACGTGCCGGACCGTCTCGTGCTCATCATTCGAGACTTTCTGTCGGATCGCTCCTTCCGCTATCGCCTAGAAGGCACCCTCTCGTCCCCTCACCCCATTCGCGCCGGCGTCCCTCAGGGCTCCGTGCTATCGCCCCTTCTGTTCACGCTGTACACCAGCGACATTCCCAAACGTGGCTTGGCCAAGTTGGCTCTCTTCGCCGACGACACGGCTATCTACTATTCCGGTAGGAGTCTCGATAGCATCTCTCGAACCCTTCAAACCGCAGCCAACACCCTCGGGGTCTGGTTCCGGAAATGGAGAATAGAGGTGAATCCCGAAAAGAGCGCAGCCGTTCTTTTCGAGAGACACGGTGATTCCCACACCCACATCCGTCCTGTCCTCATGTTCGGCAAACAGATCCCTTGGGAGATGAAAGCCAAATACCTGGGGGTTATCCTCGACCACCATCTGAGTTTCCGAGACCATATCAAAGCGGTGCGCGCTCGCGCCGCTTTCGCTGTCGGTCGCCTCCACCCCATCCTTAGAGCGCGCAGTAAATTGTCACTTAGAAATAAGCTGAGAATCTACGTGACGTGCATCCGCCCCATCTTGACTTACGCTAGCGTCGTGTTCGCACACGTTAAGCCTTGTCGCTTCAATTCCTTCCAAACCCTCCAGAATCGAGTGTTGCGCAGAGCCGCGGCTGCCCCGTGGTTCATGCGTAACGTCCAACTCCATCTCGATCTAAAAATGCCAACCATCAGGCAATACCTCAAACGCATTTCCAAGCGTTACTTCGACAATGCCCCCCGCCATCCGAACCCCCTAGTCGCCGCAGCGGCCGACTACAGACCCTCTCTCATAAGTAAAGTTCGCCGTCCCAGGCACACACTTTTAGAACCCGACGACGAAATAACCCTCCTCCAGGAGGCGAGTAAATCGACCAGCACACTACACAACGTCCGCCGCCGTCCGGCATACCGTCCTCGCCGACGAGGCCCGTCGCGACGTCCCACCGCCGCCGGTCACGATCCACCGAGCTCTCCCGTCGTAGAGCCGGTCGTCTCTTCAGACTCCGCAGTCACACCGATAATTCAGCCCTCATCAAGCTGTCTCCCCCCCCTATGTCCACGCCAGCAACGCCCTAAGCCGAGGTCCGAGTCCCACTAGGGGTCGCCCTTAGTGCTGTTGTTGCAGGTAGTCATGATGTTAGTGTAGTACAAGTAGTTAGCTTAGGTTAAGTATTTTACTTCCCCCCCATTGGCTGGCTGGAGACCCTTCAGGTCTCGCCAATAACTGCCCGGTTACGTAGAAACCGTCCCCTAGGACGACCTACAGCAGTCCAATAGAAAAAAAAAAAAAAAAAAAAAAAAGTCATTTGTAGATCTTTGACAGTCGTTACTGTTGGTCAGAAGCCAGAAAGTCTGACAACCAGTCTTACCAAGAGTATCGTATTACCCAGTTACTGGGTTGTGGAGGTCTGATAGGCAGTCGCTCCATGTAAAATACTGATATTCAGCTGCATCCGGTTCGACTGTAAGCCGACCACAACATAGTTGGATAAGGCTAGGCAGATGATGAGTCGTTACGTGTAGTCATAAGCCCGAATATCTGACAACCGGTCTAGCCTCAGGGTATCATACGATGGCAGTCCCTCCATTTAAACTACTGGTATTCAGCTGCATCTAGTTAGAATTGAAGCTGACCCCAACATAGCGGGGAAAAGACTAGGCAGAACAGAACAGTAACTTCTAAACTAAAGGGCACGGGTTCGTTCCTGGGGGTCTACTCCCTAAGCACGAAGTCCGTGGTTTCGGCTTTAGTTACGAGCGTTTCCTACTCCCTATCACCTACGGATATATTATTATTTCGGGTTCCGAACTAAGAATGAATGACAACACGATTTGACAGTTGTCCCTATTACCGATGTGTTTTTGCCCGTCCGAAAAGTTGAACTTGACACTTGTTTTGTTCACTTCTACGTTTCGGGCTACGGACGGGCCCCGCCTGATCTGAGAGTGATCTAATTTTGGTTTAAGATTTGTTGTCTGTTAACTCAAGTCACTCAACTCACTTTAAGTCCGAAGCGGAAGTAAAATCTGTGTCTATTCGAACATGCCTTGCTTATGCAACGCTTTGCCTCCACTGTGAATCAAAAGAAAACCGAACTGAATGTTAATAAATGTCCGAATTGACGCATAATAAAAGCGCGATCACACAGCGGAATGAGAGCGCTCTAGCCTTATACTAAAGCTCAATTTTCTATGAATTTGACGCATTAGTTCGGGAGTGAGGTTTTTGTTCGTAATAACGTTTATGATTCTGTGCCATCAGTACAATTTCTCTCCAACAAAGTCTATGCCATTATGTGAGTTAGATATTCTATTATATGGGAGAATAATAATAACAAACGTAGAAAGGCCTTAGCAACAATTTGTATGACTTTGCATAAATTACTAGTTTATTCTAATCAAAAATATTCATCATCTACCTAGCATTAACACCAGTACACCCTGTACTGCGGGATTCGCAGCTGCATGCACTGCAACCCCGGCAGGCCTCGGTACGCCAGCCCCTGGCGGACCTCTCCTTCTGTGGGGCTTTGCCCCACGTCGCGCCCCATTCTCGGGCCTATTATTCGTCGGTCAACGGGTCTCCTAACCCGTTGCCCGCAGGCCACACGCTAGGGTGGCCGGAGACAGTCAGCCCCGCTACGAACCCTGCCGACTGGCTAATCTTCTCACCACGGCGTGAGCTATTGTCATATAGTTCGTGACGACACGAGAGAAGGAAGGATTTAATCAGACGCAACCTAATTAATACCAGTATTTTACACGAAGCAACTAAAATCTGACCTCTAAAACCCAGTTACCATATACAAGGTTGACTAACCTTGTACAGAAAGGGGGTACTAATCCGAAGCCCACTTATAGTATCACTGATGACTGTTTGAAAGCAAGTGTTAAAATTTAAAAATTCGATAAAAAAAAAACAAATAAAATGATTTTCATTTTAGTTTTTTTAAAAATTCTTCATCCCTGCTTTAGATACAAATTCAGAAAATGGTGCTTCTAATTCATGACCCCAAATATAACCTAAAATGTAAACACAGTTGATCATAACTGAGGATAGATAGATTTTAGAGTTTTTTTTTTTGAGATTTTTGAACAACTTTTTCTCCTTAACTATTGACTTTTGGGAAAAGTTGTACAACAAAAGTTATTCATTATTATGTGTACTTTAACACCCTTTCAGATTAGTACCCCCTTTCTGACTAACCTTGTATGTATATGGGCAATACCATTAACACGTTCAGACGGTTTTCATACTTTACTTAACTTGTTGTGTATACTCGACTTTATTTGTCGAACAAATATAAGAACAGAGATCAAAGGTGACATCACTAGAATGCTTTCTGTCAATTTATTTGATTGTCCATCGAAAATAGCTACAATTTGTAATCAAAGAATTGTACTCAAAGGGAACAAAACAATTTAGAAATAAACAATTCGGACACGACAAAAAAAGAACTTTGTGGAAATCAAAGGGAATTTTCAATTATAACAAAATACAATATGGAGTGGGGGAATAATCAGAAAGTCGAGATGTAGCGTGACGTCACAATGACGTAGTATAGGGTGACCATAAGAGTGGTCGCCTCTTACAACAGTCATGAAACGAAAGTGAAGACCATTGCGAAGCTGAAAACCAAACGCTTAAAGCGCAGTTTATAGTAAAGCATATTGCATCATAAGCTATAACTAGATAGCATGAAGTTCACATTATATGCTTTATCGCAAGCCAGTCCGTCGGGCGACGAACGGGGTAGAAGTCAGGCGGGCCGGGGAGCGGAGAATCATACGATATAGCTCTGCCAATCGCTCATGTTTATCGCGTACAACAAGCCAATACTTTATATCATAGCGTTGTGTGAACGTGTCCATATAAAATGTATGCTGAGCGATATAGCTGTGGTATACAATAGTTGCTATATGCTATATTATAGCGTAGTCTGAACTGCGGTTAAAAGTAGCTTGAGTTGCTTCGATAAAAGGGTACGTGTACGTTCTCGCTCGACTTGGCGTTGGCACTGCCTTGCCTTCAGATAACAATTTAAAAGGTATTCATGAAATAGAATGATCTCTAAGCTATATAACACTAGTGCCAAATAATTGCAATTCGCCTTCCTAGTGTGACAAAATGGCGACGACGACGTATACGACGATCGAAGGATGTCCATGATTCGAATAACAATAATAACAAAAATGATGGAATCAGGGGCCCAATTCTCCTAAAATAAATCTTGATAAACAACAACCGAACCAAGGCCGAACCGTTCATTCAGACAATTTTCAATTTCAAAAGCTATCAAGTTGTTTGACACAAAAAACAAAATCAATCATTTTGAAAGTTTTCGAAAACAAAAACTGACTGACGGTTATGGTTCGATTGCGTTTGGCAACAATTTATTTTAGGAGAATTAGGCTCCAGGCGTTACTTTGCAGAAATCTATGACATACAAATATACAAATACAATATTTAGTTTAAATTCCGCCAAACTACTTAGATCACCAGTTCGGATGCTGTATGCAGCACCACCCTCTCGCCCACAAATGTAATTATGCACATCCTCCTCCTCCTCAAGTCGTACTCCTCATTACTGAGGGTCGTGATCCTCCCTTGAAAACATTTTTTCTCTGATGGTGTTACGCCATCTCTGTCTATCCTTGGCCAAGTGAAGCGCATCGTGAAATTTCGTATCGAGAGAAGAACTTATCTGGTCAGACCATTATGCACATTTGCAGCAATTATGCACATACAGGAGTGAACAAAATCGACGAGTCAACAACTTCTGAGGATGCTTCGTGGAGGGGCGAAACATGTATCGTATCGGTTTGGTTCCATGTTGCATTTTTTCACTGGATAATATATATTTGTGGGCGGGAACGGTGGTGCTGCATACTGCATCCAAACTAGCGATCTAGTTTTGCGGAATTAAAACTAAATACAGTATTTGCATACTTGTAAAACAATAATAATGATTGAAGTTCTCAAAGGGGACTCTGTACGTTGGACTTGTGTCCCCCGTACGCCTTAAAGAGGACCAGACTTCATCCGCACAAAAGATGAGCCGTGAGACCCAAAATACATACACGGTGTATCTGAATTCGCGTAATTCCTACAAACCTCGTGATTCACTGCTGACACAAATTGACCCTGCACGGGATACAATAAGTTTGTTTTTTCTTTTCTTGCCTCATTTTAGGGCTGCGTGGAGCAATATCGCGCTTTTCGTGCCCGTCAGCTGTGTCATCGAAGTTCCATTCATGTATGCATCGAAATGTTTTATTAAATTATGAATACTAATTTTTTATTTAAACCTCGTTGAGATGCGATCACTGACCACACTTTTTATTGCGGTATTGATCGTGTGAAGGTAATCTGGTTGTGTCTCGTTCATAAATATTTAATCGAACAAGAATTTTAATTATTATCAGCCTGATAGAATAATCTGTATCACAGCTTGCATTGTGCGCAATACTTACCATATACAACTTCATGCACTCCAATTATAAACGAACAAACATTCGACAATACGAAAAACATTTTGTAAAAAATTTTACCGAAATACTTTTCGCATTTTTTTACTAAAACGCTAGCGATGTTAATAAAACAACATCCCGCATTAATATTATTCATGGACAGCCTACACTGAAAGAGAATGGAGATCAAAGACCCGAAACGTGTGAATCGAGTTAGTGGCGGGAGCTTCTCATCCCCCAGAAGTCACGATGAAGAGGATGGATACACAAAAGCGCCAGAGCCATCATTAAACACGAGCTTTTCCTGTACTAATGTGACGGACAATACCGAACGGTTCTTTTTCATCCCCCCTACCCCCCTCACAGTTTCCCGATGATTTCCTTTGGAAAAATCTTTTATCTTTTGAATGTGATTTCGAATATAATGAGGGCTCCGTTTGAGAGGCGATCGTTGGAGTTTTATTTAGATGTGACGGTTGATAGGGTAGATGCGGTGAAGATGTTAAAGTAAACAATGAAGGCGGTCACTTTTAAGAAAAAAATGAGTGTATTTTTAATATTATCGCTGTTATGGAAGGTTCTCTTTTTACGGCTTGTATATCGTTAAAGTCACTTTGAAGGACGTAAGGCCCTGGAGCCCAAATCTACTAAAATAAACTTTTATCAATTGCCACTGAATCGTTTATTCAGACAGTTTTTGTTTCCAAAAACTATCAAATTGTTTAACAACAAAAACAAAACCAAACATTTTGACAGTTATCGTAAGCGAAAACTGTCTGAATAAACGATTCAGTGTCAATTGATAAAAGTTTCTATTAGTAGAATTGGCCCCAGTTGTCAATATGACATTGTCATGCCTTGTACAGATCAACCAAACGAATGTGACTGTGGTAGTGATGGCGACTAGCGGGGTGCGCCTATAAAAGGGCCGGCACGCTGCACTTCGTCCTCTCTGTGACACTGACGCCCCACGTTGGGCGCCTGTGTCACGCTTTAGCGGGTTAAGGGTGGCTTGAGGAGTCAACCCTTAACGAGCATGTGCACATAAAATCAGAATCTAGCAAGAAGCAGTTTAGCAGGAGTGTACTTACATAAGAATATTAAGGAAAACACTTTTAACCATACAATCATATATTTTATAATAGTTACAAAATTAGACTAGTTTACAGGGCGTGGTTCTTAGACAATACGATACGAGGAGTCCAGGGTCTTCGGGTGTAGGTGTAGTACTTAACTAGCAGCTGCTGAGGCGCGAGAGAGGACGAAGTGTAGCGTGCCGGCCCTTTTATAGGCGCACCTCGCTAGTCGCCACCACTACCACCGTCACACGAAGGCAAACGAACGCGAACGAGTAGGTGTGGACACAATAGCGAAGACAAGCGAGCGTTCGGTGTGCATCGGTGAAAGCCATTCGCACGCTTTCCTTTGCTTTCGTTCGGTTGGTCTGTACAAGGCATTAGACGTTATAGGAGAACAATTTGACAGCAGTGGAAAAACTAAAAATATTCAAATCTCACATGACATTCAATTTGAATATCAAAAGGAGAGGCCTATGTTACTTACTTCTGTTACCCTACCATAACACAGGCATCTGGTTACAGAACCCCAAGGAGTTCTGTAAAACCTATTTTCTTTCAACTACTTAGTAATGTTATTATTAATCACTACAAAACCGATCACAAAGGACGTATTTTTTGCTTAGAAGCAAAACAGTGCAGAAATGTTATATGAAATCTCATGGTTGCACAGTTTTCTCATTAATGCACCGTTTTTTATTTTTATTTAGATATAAATTTACCACAGAGGTTAATGTCTCCCATTAAGTTTAATATAAAATGTATGCATTAGATCAAAAAGATGCTGGCTGAAAATAAAAATCGGCTGGTTTTAATAACTACACATTTAATAATTGTAAGTTTTAAATGTTTGAGGAGAAGATGAATTAAACTTTGTTTTCGTTAACTTGAGTTTTTATTTTCAGTAGGTATATTTTATCACGGTATGTAGATTAGTAGTTGAAATAAAAGTAGAGTATGCACCTTGCTAAAGTGAGTAATTAATGCACTCGTGTTCATTTAGTGCCCTCGCATACGCTCAGGCACCAACATAACACTTGTGCATTAATAAATCACTTTGCGCTCGATGCAACAATCTACTATTGCCACACACTACCCAGAAGCTCTTTGAATATCCCCGAAGTCGCATAATTATATCAGATACATAACAACAAGTTGTCGCATTTATCTATTAAATCAATTCGAAGATCACATCACCCAGCTACAATGACTATTAATATCACCAATCACCAATTACCTAGATAGGTATGCCTCGGTAAAACACCACAAACACTTTATTTTGTAGGATAAAACCTGATTTAAAAGTGTGTGATCTTCTCGCGTTTCCTCTACAGTCTAAATAAGAACCGCGTACTAAAGTGCTGCTTTTGTTTTGTTACAGATGTGATACAAGTGTGGTCACCGCCGGGCGGTATGACCCGGCTACCTTGCGACCTAGCGGCTCCCGTCAGCGAAGTAGCTCTGATGTTCTGGTTCAAAGAGGGAGACCGGATGCCTATTTACACGTAAGTTGATTGTGTGATGTCTAACTCTGAAATAAATTTCCAGTGGTAGGGTATTAGATAAAGTAAAAAACAATGTATTGATAGAATCAACAAAATTTTTGCGACTGCCAAACACAAAAAAAGTGATCATGGGGTACTATAGTCTAATACTAAAAGTACAATTATTTTAATGGTTTTCCTGTGACGTCAAATACACTCTAGATCAAGATCAAACCAAGGATACCTCATTTGTTGAAATCGATTCCGTAGTTTTGGCTTTGTGAGGACATAAACTTACATACATACATATTTACATACTTACGAGTACGTAGCCAGTGAGATTCATAACCGTACGACCTTACCGTAGTAGGGTAAAAAGAAAATTGCCTTTACAGTCACTGATTTGCCACTATAACAACAAAAGATCGGATTTTTCGAAAATCAACGCTTCGGGGGAAAAGGGGTGGTGAAGTTTAGCTACACCTTCTTTCCTGAATAAATCATGGCACTATTACATACTCATCAAATTAAATAAATAGTTAGGTATGTACCTATTTTATCGAATACCCAAGATGACCTATAAAAGTATAAACTTTTTCTGCGAGCAATGCTACAGGCACTGCTAGTATCTACCTTATAAAATACGCAAAAACCCATCACAATTTATTATCATCAACTTTCTCACGAATAGTTTCCAGTTCCATGTTATCAGTTCGGTCAAGTTTGATTCATTAAAATTGGGTTTCGAAGTTCCAATAGAAGTCGGAATGGATCGAAGTTTTAACGATGTGCTGTCATATGACGGAGCCTCGGGCGCCTGCACTCGGTGATGAGATAAATTCTAGAATTTCTTTAGAAGCTGAATTATTTATTTTCTTTCTGTCTTTCTTTCTTTGAAGTTGGTTCTAGGTGATGCGGAGTACTTGGTGGTATTATTTTTTCTAATGAATAATTGGGTAATCGCTTTACATTTGAAAACCATGAACTCTGATCATTCTGTACAACTTTTACTGCGCGATAAACTTTGAATTCAGGATACATTTTTTTAAGCAATATTGATTATTTTGAATGGAACAGTTGTTTTTTTTTTCACGAATTCTTATTATAACTCTGATGTCACTTTATGCGATGTTTTAGGCGATTAACACACTGCACCGCGCACCGCCGCGGTATGGCTGTGTACGTGTGTTTGCGTCAACGGATTTCTTAGAGGCCAATGCGACTAGAGATCCAAATCCGCTTCACCGCCTACCGCGGCGGTGCGCGGTTTCATTACTCAGCTTTTATAGTGACGATGCTTAAGAGCATCCGGTGCACCCTGGGCAGTACGCCCCGCCACCAATCTTGCGGTTCGGCTAATCTTTACACCACAGTATGAGCTATTGTCGTATAGAATAACGTACGTTGAGAAGCCTTTAGTGAACATCAGTCTGTAGATTTTTATATTATAAAGATACAAGTCCGAGACGGGCTGCAAACTGCAGACTGCAACCATAGACCGCAAATCACATTGCTTTGTATGAATCAGTAGTGTCGCTTGTCTGCTGTCATCTGCGGTTGCAGTTTGCGGTCGCCGTTGGAATACTACCTTAAGGTGTGCACTTTAAAGGTGTTATTCGGACGGCGAGTTGCGGTCTGCGGATGCAGTCTGAAGTTTGCAGCCCGTCTCGGACTTGTACCTTAACTTACGCGAGACAAATTCATATTTGTGATAAGTTACGGCTTACTCATGTGCATTTTTCAAGATTGCTTGAACACGCGGTGAAACGCCACACGCGTTCGACTCGCGATTTCGCCACGTATTCGGGCAATCCTGAAAAATGCTCGTGAGTAGACATGTTAACTAATCTTTATACTCTTAAACACGAATTCATAGTTTGTCCCGTAGTAAAAGTTGTACAGAGTAATGAGCTGAGTTTTCACTCCTGTATAAGGCATATGTATAATAGTAGACAAGGATTCGTAACTTTGCACTTTGCACTGCCGGTGTTGCGGTGAATACAGTAGCAAAACGCGACCCCGGCCGTATATCCTCAGAGGAAAATCATGGTGGTTTTAGCCGGTAAGAGTCCATTACCCTCCACCATCCCCAGGGTAGAGGGTACACAAGGGGAGGTTCCTATGAAAAAATCATTTGAACTGCATGCAGATTAGTCAAAAACTTATTTCAGCAGGGATAGCATGACTCCCGCAGATAAGGGTTTTGAATGACATATTGCCATTGTGGTTATGTTATTTTGTCTATTCTTCCATCGACAAAACCCGTTTCTACTGGCCATGCTACGCCTGCAGGTTGTACAAACATTTTCAGTTACAACCCTGCAACAGAGACCACTTTACCTTAGTCTAAAAATAAAAATTTAAATCCATGTACAATCAGTGCCTATAGACAAATGGCAATCGATGATTGCCAGAGAATAGAAACGACAATGAGATGTACATGAGCTTTCGACCGGTCAAGCGATCTGTTATGTCATTTCCATACATTGAATTTGCGTATCTATTCTTTGGCGATCATCGATTGCCCTTTGTCTACAGACGCAGAAATGTCTGAAGAATCACTTTAGTAAGGTACAATTGAAGAACTGCTTATTATTGGGAGTCTTAATCTGTATACAGGTTTTATTCGAATTCATGTAGGTAACTCCTTCAAACCTTGTTATCGACTCGTGATACAGATTGATTCTGCATGGGATTTTTACAGAAGCAACTGACTGTGATGAGCGATATCGCGCTAATCATGATTCATTTATGCGTGGCATTGAAACGTGCAAAAACATAAAAAATAATTGCAATTTTGTTTTTGCATTACTTTTTAATTTAACCCATAACTGATTCGGATTAAATTAAAAATAAATTCAAAAAAACTGCTATAGATACGACCACGTACAATTAAATTTTTTTTCCTTCTTAATCCCGTGCTTCTTCAATCTTTACCTGTATTAGATTATGTGGTTTTAAAGAATTACACGAGTTCTTATACGAATATCTAATACGGTTTATTAATTCAAAATAACTCAAAATAACCAATCACCATTTCATATTTGATCACAACAGTAACATTCATGACCTAATTCTAATTACCGATATCAAATGGCTTCTCCATCCAGGTATACATTCAAACCATTCAAATGGAGCCCATCTAGGCTATCTGGCGACACGATCGTATTATAGCCTCAGTCTTAGCTCTGTATAGCTTGTATCGGGCATTGTCGACAACTGATTAAGCCATTCAGTTGGGACAATGGGCTTATTAAATAACGTCACATAGAGACCGTAGAACAAGGATATTCATGTGCTTCGACATTAGATTGATTTTGGCTTGATTTGGTTCTGATTGGCTTTCATGCTTTGAGGCAGGTGGTGTACCATGATGACGTAATGACCTTTAATGACAGCATGTATTCTATGATGCGTTCTACGACTGCTGAGAACATTACTATATTTAGAGAGGGCGCGGGTCGCGGCTGCGACAGAACCCGCGCTTACTGGCCGGCACTACAGTGCAACAAATTTAAGGAATGGCTTCTCCATCTCACTGCTCTCATATCTGGGACGGATCTGCCAAATACCAACTCGATGCACTTGAATCGATCGACAAACGAGCCAACAGGCTTATCGGAAATGATGCACTAGTCAACTCAAAGCTCCAGAGCCTTGAACATCAACGCAGAGCCTATCGGTTATTTATCGGTTACACTTCGGGGAGTGTGCGATGGAACTGCACAATTTGATTCCGCCTGGCCCTTTCCATCATCGGATTACAAGACGTACGGCAATGCGCCATCGGTAAAAGGTGGACATCCCACACGTACGTACAAAGCGTTTTGCGAACACTTTCATTGTTCGCAAAGCTAAGGAGTGGAATTCCCTGCCAGAGTCTGTGATTCCTGATAGCTACAACCTTGGGGTCTTTAAGTCAAGAGAAAATAAGTTACTTCTAGGCAAGCGTGCTTCACCGTCGACCACATCATCGCTTACCAACAGGCGAGATAGTGGTCAAACGCTAGACTATCGCTAAGTAAAAAAAAATTCACGTTTCACATTCGACGGCTGGTGTCTGAACGGAAGCTCGCCGAGCAATCCGACTAGCTAGTGATCAAATTCGGCCAATGAATCCGAAAATCTGACAGTTATCAAAAGGTATTTCTTAGATTTGTTGAAATGCACTGCTTCACCGTCCACCTCACTAGGAGCAGTAAGAGCACACTCACATCACCTTTATTCAGTTCTTAATTGTTATCGTTGTTTTCATCCTATTACCACTAATAGGATAAACTCTTTTCTTTCTAAGGACCGTAACCATACTCCATAGTTCAAGCGCCCATTTCCGCAAGCGCGAATGGTTGCAGGATGCGTGTGCGCGACTTCTCACTGCGACGATACGCGCGAGGCGTCTGCAATGTTTACTGCCCGGCACTAAATTGCCCTCGTTATTTCGGTAGCTGGAACTGAAAATGTGATACGCTTAAATACAATTTGACAAACTTACGATCTTCATATTGGTGATCATAAACCACACAATTTTAAAATAATTGCTTTCTAACAACCCAACGCGATAACTTGTCTTCGAAATTCACCAAAGTTATAACATATCATTACGCTTGTATTCCCCGAAGGGTTAGGTTGAGATGTATACATCTTTGCACCCTCATTTTGTCGTTATGTTTAAGTCCCATGTAATAGGAGGCGAGCCCATTGCCGTCAACCGGGCTCAAATCCAGATTCTGGAAAGTGAGAAATCCACACGGAAAAACCTAATAACACTTTGCCCGACTTGGGGATTAAACTCAGGACCTAACGGGGTGTCCTGCGTAACGCGGCGTCTTACGTAAGCGGTTCAAAGCGACGCGAATTGTGAAGCGATACAATGCGGTGACACTCGAATTCAATGCGAAGCGGCGGCTTTGTCCTACGAGCTCGCGAACCGCACGCCGCGCGCCGTCGTCATTCAGTAATCACTGTACGATACCGCATCCAGTTCGCGCGAAAATATCAAGCCAACTGATCGCGTTCGCTTCGATTCGCGCCGCGCCGCACCGTACTCCACGTGCGTTTAGTAACGTAGGCCACTTCAATAGGTATCGACTGTTTGTTGTTTTCGAGTCGCGCCGCGCCCGTTCGCGTCGCTTCTAGATCGCTCACGTAGGATGCCGCGTAAGCGACAAACGCGGCGCGATGCGACGCCAGGCGATGCGACGCCAGGCGATGCGACGCCAGGCGACACGACGCGATAAAAGTACACGTAGCGTCGCGTCTCGCCGCAGACTGCTACATAGGCCGCCAGCAGAGAATGCCATTGTTTTGATCGCGTTCTTCGCGTTCGTGGCATCGCGTTTGTCGCTTACGCAGGACACCTCGTAATGCTCAGCAGTTGCGCTTGTGACCACTAGACCACCGTGGAAGTCACACATTACTCATTACTATGCCAAAATAACATAACAAAATAAAAGAATACCTTGTTATATAATAAAATAATAATAATAATAAAATATTTATTCAAAAAATTAAATGGTAAAATACAATAAAAATCTTAGTTATTATAAAGGTATTTACAATGTTAGGTGCCTGTACTAGGATAAACCTGTGTCACAGGCGGCAGGAGTGCTTAAAGTATGGTACTTATAGGAAACATAAATTTTTAACAATATTATTAACATTAGTAATCTTAAAAAATACTTTATTAGTTACATAATGATAGGGAAATATAAAATTTGCATATGCAGTACATATTGTATAAACTGGGTTATATAAATTCAATATTGCACAAATTACTTTCGAGGCTACTGATGTTATTGTAGATTGTTGCTGCGGGCGATAATGTGCTTAGACAGCAACAAATCCACGGTAAGTAGGGCGAAGTATTGAAGAAATATAGAAATAATGTCTAGGCTATAAAATACAATTATTGTAATATGTTACTAACTGCTAAATTAAACTTAGAATAAAATGGCGCTCTAGGCACCCTCATAATCAATGGAGTTTATAATCTATATTCGGCTATTTTCCTAGCAGGGCACTCAGAGTCTCCCGTCTTGTGATTGTTGGGCTTTTTAAAGCGTGTACATGACGCACATTTCGGTGCATCAGCTTTCTTCACGCACTCAGACATCGAGTGTCCTGACTCACAACAGTGTCCACACGTAGAATTTTCTTCTCTGCAGGTTTTTGCTGCATGACCGTATTGTTGGCATTTGTAACATCTAGTTACAAGGGTAAAGTCCCTGACAGGACAGGACGTCCAATTTATAAAAAGTCTTGCTTGTGAGATTAGGGCTTTGTGTATGTTAGCTGGAACTTCAATTATGTAGTTACAGGTCGCAGCATCTTTCTTCCCAGATTTGTGGCTTAGTTTAACCATGGTCAAGAAAGATTCTATGGACATCGCTGGAAACTTGTCGGCTACATTCTGTTCGAAAATGCACTTAAAAACCTCATTTTCCGTCAAAGAAGTCAGCACTCCTACAACCACGATCCGGGGTTTGCGTTTGTTGGGTTCGTCGGCCGTAAGTCCGGATGTAGAGAGCTGGACTGCGTTTTTAAGTTTTTCGGCGTCATGTTTCGTCTCTGTACTGACAATAACGCCTCCATTTTTAGTTTTTCGGACTCCACGTACTTGTAGTTTCATTTGCTCCGGGCGTATTATTTTTTGCACGAGGTCTTTCGTTTCGTCGCTCGATTTTAATTTATCGTTGGGATAAATGGCCACAGAGCTCAGGTTGTTTGGTCGAATGAAATTATTTGTTCCCTTTTTCACCATATCGGCAAAAGAAACATTTCTCGTTGCACCAGAGTCCTGTATCGCCTGCTTGAGCTCCGAAATGTGTTCCGTGAGGTCGCGCTTTTCTTGAAGGTCCTCAATCATATTATACGCTTGGAGGGCTTTCTGCTTCAGCGACTGATAAAGAACTGCCATTTGTGAAGTGCATGATCCTACTTTACGGCACAGGTTTGATATCTTCATTTTCTGCTCCGAGTTGAGTTTACCATCCGCGGCAATAGAGCATACTTCATTTAGTTGCAACTCAATGTTTGACATCCATTTTTGGATGTCGTGCGTGGATACAACTTCAACCGAAGTATCGGGGTTGCGGGCTGGGTTTTGCGTCGTCGTCTTTGCCGGCGAGCCAGAAGGATGCACAGGCCCTCTCGAATTAGAGGGGCTGTTTTCCATTTTGTGTAATAATTCACTACTTCAAATAATTGTCCATTATGTACTATAAATACACACTAAGCAAAAATTAAAAATGCATAACAATAGTTATGCACTAAAGGAGGTCACAATTAATTATATCTGTTTATTAAATATTGCTAATGAGCACGTCTGTATGCGACAAGATTGCAATAGTCAGTTTCATATGACGATAACAAATACATCAAGAGTATTCCTTCACTCAAAAGCAAAAACAAACCGTACCACTGCATTCTTTATAAAAAAACGAAACACAATTTCATGCAAGCATGTTCACAACAAAACTGACAGAAAAAACCGACGCAACATACAAAAACGGCATAGGAAGAGAACTCCAATCAACGTACCGGCTTTATTCCATTAGACAAATGAAGCGCCACGGAAAATAAACGAGACGAAATACCATAGGAATATGGTGTGCTGAATCGTCATGGGATTATCTTTGTATTTAGTTATATTTTAGCTGTTTTGTTTACGAGGAGAACTGTATTTAAAATAAGTATAACAGACTGCCTATTTGGTCTAGTGAGGTCCTGGGGCCTAATTCTCCTAAAATAAATCTTGATAAATCACAACCGAACCAAGGCCGAACCGTTCATTCAGACAGTTCTTAATTTCAAAAGCTGTCGAATTGTGTGACACAAAAAACAAAATCAATCATTTTGAAAGTTTTCGAAAACAAAAACTGACTGACGGTTGTGGTTCGATTGCGTTTGGCAACAATTTATTTTAGAAGAATTGGGCCCCTGGGAGCCTACTCCCTAAGTCCGTCAACGAAGTTAGTCGCCCGTCCGAAAGCATCCCGAAAAGTAGGAGTGAACAAAACGAGTGTCAAGTTCAACTTTTCAGACGGACAAAAACACATCGGTAGTAGGGATAACTGTCAAATCGTGTTGTCTTTCATTCTTAGTTCGGGCCCCGAAATAATCGTATGTCCATAGGTGATAGGGAATGGGAAACGCTCGTAACCACGGATTTCGTGCTTAGGGAGTAGACTGTGCCCGGTTTAAGGCAATAGGCTGGCCCCCTATTACGTGGAACTTAAATGTAACGGCGAAATGAGTGTGTACTATACAAGGTTAGTCGGAAAGGGGGTACTAATCCGAAGCCCACTTATAGTATCACTGATGACTGTTTGAAAGCAAGTGTTAAAATTTCAAAATTCGATAATTTTTTTTCCAAATAAAATTATTTTTATTTTAGTTTTTTCAATAATTCTTCATTCCTGCTTTAGTTACAAATTCAGAAAATGGTGCTTCTAATTCATGACCCCAAATATGACCTAAAATGTAAACACAGCTGATCATAACTGGGGATAAAAAGATTTTAGAGTTTTTTTTTGAGATTTTTGAACAAATGTTTCTCTTAAAATATTGACTTTTGGAAAAAGTTGTAGAACAAAAGTTACTCATTATTATGTATACTTTAACACCCTTTCGGATTAGTACCCCCTTTCTGACTAACCTTGTATAAAGTGTAACATAAATAGCGCACAACCTCTTAAGGCGCGGTGAGAAGCAAATTTTTAGGGAATTGAGGGGGTGAAGCAGGGGCACATAGCTCCGCCCACTGCGGGGCGCCCGCCGCCCGCGTTTATGATAGCACGCACGGCCCTATTCTAGCGCCATCCATATTCTGACGGTGAGTGCTAAGATGCCGCAGCAGCCTCTCGAGAGCCGATGAGCGCTAATATGTACATATAAAAGTTCAAAATAAAAAGATAATGTCGTAAATATCTGTTCCGATAAAAAATGCTGTTTTCCATTCAAGTACAGAGAAGCTGAGGGTTATCAGTGTAGTAACCCTAAGACCTTAGACTTCGGTTTTCCTGTAATATAAGTAAAAAAGTCGCTGAAAATACTCCTTTATTTTTATCAAAATTATGTCTCAGTAGGGGGGAGGGGAATGGTCATTTTTTTATGTATTTAATCTATAAGTAAAGTAGAAATTTTCTGTATTTTTTAAAACTATTTATTTCAAAATTATAAACGAATATTTATGGATATTTAAGATCTCAATCAATCAATCTAATGTTAACGCAAATTTGGCTGCGGTAACAGGAATCACTTCTGCTGGTATCGGCTATTCGCAGTTTCAAGAAATTACAGCATGCATGGATATACCAATTTTTTCAGACATAACTTATTGTAAAATTCAAGACATCGTTAACGAAAAACGGGAAGAAACAGCTCTAGAATCAATGGGAAAAGCTGCTATGCGTGAGCGTGATGCCGCTATAAGTGAAGAGAAATTTAGTAACGACGATATACCTGTAGTAGCCGGTAATAATAACTAATAAGGCATTGTCAGGTGCCGCAGCGATTGTAGGCCGCAAATTTGGTGAAGTCCTATATACAAGGTTAGTCGGAAAGGGGTTACTAGTCCGCAGGCCACGTAAAGTATCACTGATGGCCGTTTTAAAGCAAGTGTTAAAATTTTAAAATTCGATAGTTTTTGTTTCCGTAAAAGATGATTCTTATTTTAGTTTTTTCAAAAATACTTCGTTCCTACTTTAGTTACGAATTCAGAAAATAGTGCTTCCCATTAATGACCCCAAATATAACCTAAAATGTAATCACAGCTGATCATAGCTGAGTCTAGATAGATTTTAGCACATTTTTCATGTATTTTTTGAACAGCTATTTCTCTTGAATTATTGACTTTTGGGGAAAGTGGTAAAACAAAAGTTACTCATTATTATGGGCACTTTAATACCCTTTTAGATTAGTACCCCCTTTCTGACTAACCTTGTATAGGACTTCACCAAATTTGCGGCCAACAATCGCTGCGGCACCAGACAATCCCTTATAGTTATTACCGTACGAACGTGATGACCAAACGCCATCTGCATACACATCTAATATAGGTATGTTATCTTTACTAAATTTCCCTTCACTTATAGCGGCATCACGGTCACGCATAGCAGCTTTTTCCATTGATTCTAGGGCTGTTTCTTCCCATTTTTCATAAACGATGTCTTGAATTTTAGAATAAGTTATTTCTGAAAAAAATGGTATATCCATGCATGCTGTAATTTCTTGAAACTGCGAATAGCCGATACCAGCAGAAGTGATTCCTGTTACCGCAGCCAAATTTACGTTAACATTAGATATGTTTGCTGGATCCTCACTTGTAATTACAAAATTTTCTTTACACATATTACATTTAAATTTATATTTAGAGATCAAACCATTTCTTCTTTCTCCTATCAATGACATGTCTTTTAAATTGCAATTGAACAAAGAACTATGGCTTGATATTTTTTGAAGCTGCTGGATAAAATACATCATAATTATGTATAATCCTTCGACCATGTATTGGTAGGTTCGCATCTTCTTGAGAAACGGTTTCTACAAGGAGCGAATCTTTAATGGTGAATTCTCTGAAAAAAAAAATGTGTTAGTGTTTTTAAGAAAAAAATCAATGTGATAGTATGTTGTTTGTCAATCATGCTGAAACGACTGAACTGATTCGGATAAAAATAGACACGTTTTTCCATGTGAGATTTTCACTTAAAATGAGACTATTTATTGACCTCTCAAGTCGCGAATCAGATGATTAATTGTTTTATACCAATAAGGTTGCAATCAAGCATACGTCAGCCTGATTGTAAGCAGTTACGTGTGTGTGGGTGTTTAGGTCACAAAAATGTGTGGGTGTAGGTACCCAACTTAATCGGTCCAGAACATTCGAAGCAAATTGGCTGTGACAGACGTACAGATAGACAAACAGACACATGAGTGGTCCTATAAGGGTATAGTTTTTACTAAAGGAACCCTAGCAAACAACTTTCATTTTTAAATTACATTTTTAGTGTTATTAACATTGGTATACATAGGAAATTACCCATAATCTGCTCCTTGAACAGTACCTATATCTGTTGAGGTTGGAGTAAGTGCAGTCAGACGTGTGAGTGATGTTGGAGGATTATTACACTGATAACCCTTAGCTTCTCTGTAATTGAATAGAAAACAATCTTTTCATCGGAACAGATATTTATAACACTCTTTTTATTTTGAACATTTTATTATATGTATGTGCATATTAGCGCTCATCGGCTTTCGAGAGGTGGCTACGGCATCTTAGCGCTCACCGGCTACCGACGCGACGGTCGAGGCGGCAGAGCGAAAGTTGTGATTATTATAAATTATTTTGCGATCTATGCAAATATTGTGAACCTATTTCAGATATTGAAAAAAATTAAGAAACTTTGTGGGTGTAATACAATAATAAAGCGTGACACCTACAAAAGTAACAATAAGTACTTACTGAGATACTAGAGGATTTTTATTTTTATTACGTCGCTTTCTTGTACATACAAATCCGTCGTAGTACCTACTTTGATTCTTTTATTGCCCATTGTTGTTTTTCTAATCTTAAAAATGAATTTTTGTAATCAACACAGAGCAACACGAATAATGAAAAAATACCTACGGGCGTATACAAATGCGTCAATAATCACAAAAAAATGGTATCTATTTGAAAACTGAAGCTAATATAAGTCAATATTTATAAAATAACTTATTATTTATACCTAATAATAAACTAGTGTACGTAAAAGGTTAGAGCGAATTCGAAACGTGACCTCTCTCCACAACAGCTCGCAGCCGACTGACATGTCACAGACGAACGAACGACATTAGCACATCGCGGCAACAAATAAGGTTCAAATCAGTGATGCATTTGATGTTAGTTGAATCGAACGACCGCCAATATAAAAGTAATTTTGCAGTTTTAATTAAATTAAAAAATAAATACACGGCTCAGTGAAATAATTTTTAGGTAATTCTTTAGTTGATTATATTCCCTATATTATCATTACATAAAATATGCCAGTTTACGCTCAAAATTTTGAGAACTATGCGACGAAAAATATTTTTTGAGCTCTGTTTCATGATTTTTTTATCATGATCCTATTTTATTTTTATGAAATATTTTCACATAAGTCTTTTCTTTGAACATTTGACAATACACTCAATTTTTTTCTGGCTTGTAATAAGTACCAATACGCCTAACTGTGCGACAAAAAACTGAGCGTTTTACGGCGTCCTACGTTTGGGCAGCGCCTTAAGGGGTCACTGTACCTACTCATCATTATGAACAACTTTTACTATGGGACAAAAACTGAAATCGCGAAAAAAAAACAGCTGTTCCCTAAATTTTGACGAGATAAACGAACATAACGATAAACGAATCGTTTTTTTCGTTATTACAGTCAACAAAAGAGTAAGGTATACAGACAAACAACAGACATCAATGCGCTACGTAGGCAATTATTATTGGGTGCATAATAACTTTGTATACGGAAGACTCGCTCAGACAAGCGATGGCAAAAACTTGGCCTTAAACTTAGTTAGTTGCTTGTATACTTATATATTTTGTTGGCTGTACATTCAATCTATCTACATAAATAAAAAGTCCTGACTGACTGACTGAGTCATCAACGCCCAGCTCAAACCCTTGAACCTAGAAAGCTGAAATTTTGCACAGAGGTTCCTTTTATAATGTAAATAAGGAATAGAGAAGAATCTTTCGAAATTCAACCCCTGAGGGAGTTAAATAGGGGATGAAAGTTTGTATGGAAAATCGTCACTTAACGGGTTCAAAATTTCACGCAAGCGAAGCTGCGGGCAAAACTAGTAAACAATATGCTATAAAAATTGCAACAAGGTGACTGCATAGATAAAGTCGTACTACACATTTCTCATCTCAGAGATCTCATCTCTCACATGCGTTACTCAATAAAGTAATTTGAAAACTTTTCCTTGAAAATAAACTTTTCTAGAATATCTTCCAACTCCGTTAAAGGTCGAAAGCACCATCATATACCATTATAATCCAATCTAGTGCTGATCTGAAAATAAAAGGAAAACCTTATCTTTCGACGTAGGAGTCGTAAAAATCGAGGGTAAGTTTTACGATGGGCAGCGGGGACAGTCTAACACGTCGTTATTTCTTAATGTGATCCCCGACGTGTCAGCCGACGTGGAAAAAGGGAGGTTACGTGTTGTGCGTGATCCGAGGAATCTGTTTTTTGACAGTTCAAAATAATTGTGAGTAATATTTCCATGAAACAGGTTTGTCTAGGGTGGGAATCTCGGTTGTTTCTGTGCTAAAGTTAACAATACTTTTTTTCTTTCTTAAAACAAACTTGGTAAGCACTTAAAAGAATTTTAAATTAGAAGGTTACGCGGCATCTTACGTGAGCGATCTAGAAGCGACGCAAAGTGGCGCGGCGCAACGCGAAAACAGTCGATACCTATTGAAGTGGCCTACGTGGCCAAACGCACGTAGAGTGCAGTGCGGTGCGGCGCGAAGCGAAGCGAATGCGATCAGTTGGCTTGATTCGCGCGAACTGGATGCGGTGCCGTACAGTGCTACTGAATAACGGCGGCGGGCGGTTCGCGAGCTCGTAGGACAAAGCCACCGCTTCGCACCGCATCGCATTGAATTCGTGTGTCACCATATCGGATCGCTTCGCAATTCGCCTACGTATGACGTCGCGTTATAAGTATATACTTACACTTATAAAATGCAGTCAAGGGACTGCATTTTATAAGTTTAGTTATGGAAGAGCGTAGTCTCCTAATACAGGCATTATTTGCATAAAAGGAGGGTTCAATCACCAACATAATGTTATATGTAAACAACTTGATAAAAGCAAAAAAAACTATTTTCTATTGTATTTTTGTATGGTACACTTGATCTCATCAATGTTATAATAAGAGATTTTTAAGAGAAATATTTTTTGTCTTTAAATAAAATAAAATAAAAACTTTTTTTTGGTTTAGGGAAAGGGAGTAACTAGATACTACCAATATATTTATTTATCATCATTGTGATGCTAATTTCTGATGAGCAACTTTATACGTCGTTACAACATAAGGAAAGATGTGAACTATCAAAATGGATCACTCGCTCTTACCGTAAATACCGAGGACTCGTGGCGAAATATTGGTCCATCAATCGACAATACCGACCGTCGATACCCATCTGCCTCGAAAGCATGTCGAGCTATCAGTCGCAGCTGTCATGAGAATATCTTTGTTTATGGAGAGTAGAATGCCTGAAATCTGATAACTACACCAGTTATCATATTGCGGGCACGTTATTCTATCTAAATAAATTCTATTGTAGTTGGGTTGTGAAGATCAGTCGCTCTGCGTTTAGATAGTTTGATTAACAATTCTAAGATAATATCCACTCAAATATAACATTTACTCAAAAAACAATAAAAAAAATTATATGGCAAACGTTGTTTTGCCATATAAAATTTTTAATTTTTTTTTTTTTTTGCAACATTTTGGGGGATGAAAAATAGATGTTGGCCGATTCTCATAGATACCGGATAAGCACAAAAAATTTCATCAAAATCGGTCAAGCCGTTTCGGAGGAGTATGGCAACGAAAACTGTGACACGAGAATTTTATATATTAGATTATTTGTATACAACTTGACACACTAAGCTAGACCTATGATTTATTATTAAGATATTCTGTTTAATCTCATTTTAAGTGAACTATGTTCTTATGAGAAATAAAGTTCTTTAAACCTAAGATACGAGTGATAGTCTAAATAAAATGTTGAAACCTTTATACACTTTGTAAATGAATTCGTGTAATTCTATTAAAAAAATGACTTTTTTCTTTGCGGTAGGAGTAAGACATAGTAGGTAAACCACAGAATAATGAATAAAAAAAAATTAAAAACAAGATTGTAATGTTTCAGAACTTTTCGATGCCACGCATAAATGAATGAAAGCAAGCGAAACAGTTGCTGGGCACGCCTAGCGTGAAATCGCTTCGCGCAGTCAGTTAACTTGGGACGCTAAAATGACTCAGATACACCAGGTGATCTGATGTCAGATAGACATCAGGTTTTCATTTCGTTTTTGTGGATTCCATTTATAACCCTTTCTGGGTCACTAGTGAATCAAGTGGTTTGAAGGAATTACACTAGGGATTAGAATAGGTACTCCTCTTGGCTCTATATGTTCCAAATCTTGTCTTGTATCAGCGTAAGCTATACGAGAATAGCTCATGCCGTGGTGAAAAGATTAGCCAGTCAGTAAGGTTGGTAGCGGGGCGGGGCTGACTGCCCAGGGTGCGCCGTACGTACTTAAGTATCGTCACTCGTGGAGGTACTTTTAAGGACAAAACTGACGCTAAAGTCTGTTTGAAACATTTTCTCTTCATACAAATGAGAATTAAATTTCTGAAAACAAAAATGTTTTACTCAATTCTTTTTCTATGAAAACGTTGATTAGTTTCTACTTAAATCAATAAATGCTGCTGTAAAAAACTAAATTATAAGTACCGTTTTAAACCAAATTACTTTAATTTTCTCAAGCTAATTTAATGCTATTTCAACGATTCTTTTTTAAAAAGATAGATTTTGTTCTGCTCTAGTAAATTAGTTAACATTAGATTGTATTACAATAATAGATAAAATACTTGGCAGCAAAAACTAAAATCGCTCTCAGCACTCTAGCCGTTCGGAAGTGTCATTTTCCATATCCTTAATGTGCTTCAACCTTTTGTTCCAAATGAAAACATATAACGATATCAAACCAGAAATCAAAACAAATCGAAAATTTCCATTTCCATTCAAAACTGTATCCTTCCTACCATAAAATAAAATATATAAAGCATATTACCTCAGTAAACTGATTTACGTGCAATGAATATTAATGTTGGAACAATTATCGACACTACCGTCAGCGGGCCGTCATTCAGTTGGAGACAATTATGCGTCCAAATTGCTATTACTTTCTGATATATGTCCGAAAATTTCTTTATTATGCCGATATTGATATGAATACGTCAATGAACCGTGTAATTTCGTTTTGTGTATTTATTTATTTTGTGTCTGTTTTGTTTTATACACAGAACTGTTGATCAGTGACCTTTGTGTACTGTGGTTTCTACATTTCATTTCGACAACGTCATTTAAATTAGAAAAAAACTCAAAACGTTACTTTTGTGTAGGTAAACGAATAAGTCGTTGAGTTTAGTAGCGTTGTTGAGTTGGGTGGTTCTTGAATTTGGTAGTTGCTGAGTAGTTGGTGAGTTGGATAGTTGTTGAGTTGTGGAGTTGTTGAGTTGGGTAGTTGTTGAGTTGGGATAAAGGAGGAACTAAAATAAAAAGTTTATTCCTACAATTACCGTTTGATGTTTTTATGGCCTGTAGTTAAAAACAAATACCAATCAACTGTGTCTCGAACAATATTCAGCCTGTTAGTGGTAAACCTAGGACTTGCAGTAGTACGGTTAGCGACAGAAGTTGGTAAACAAATAGAAAGGGAAAAAATAATATTAGTTGAATGAATATTTAGTAAAAGAAAAAAAAATAGTTTCACATTGTTACAAATTTAAAATTGTATTTTATATCAATTCGTTTTCCCAATTATGATATGTTCAGAAAATCAAATGTTTACTTACATTTATCGCTGATTATACTAGCTTTTAAAGTTTGTATCACTACATGGTATAAAACAGTCGCTTCCCGCTGTCTGTCCCTATGTATGCTTAGATCTTTAAAACTACGCAACGGATTTTGATGCGGTTTTTTCTAATAGATACAGTGATTTAAGAAGAAGGTTTTAAGCTATTAAACGTACACGTGCGAAGCCGGGGCGGGTCGCTAGTGAATTATAAGCCAATGTTAGTTTCTTATTCTCATCTTGGTAATTAAAAAAACAAAATAGAAGGCCCAGTACACAACACATTACTAAATTCTAACAAACATTCTAAACATTCGCAATATTAATCATTTTAACACAAAACAGCGATACGTTGGGATGACAGTTGAAATCTGCTTGATTGATTAAAGCGTTGGAGTTCGACAGCTCTGAATATACTGGTGTCACGGGTTACCAGATAAGGCATGTCGACACAGAACGCGTGGGTAGAAGGTCTAAGTTGTTACAATTTTAAATCCCTACTAATATTATAAACTAGCGACCCACCCCGACTTCGCCCGGGTGCAATGTATCTATCTATATTATAAAAGGAGAAGCTGACTGACTGATCTATCAGCGCACAGCCTTAACCGCTGGGGTTGGAAACTTGAAATTTTGACAGTAAGTACCTTTGGTAACGTAGGCATCCACTAAGAAAAGATTTTTCGAAATTCAACCCCTAAGAGGGTGCAATAGGGTATTTAAGTTTGTATGTAAGTCCGTCATTTTAGAAGAAAGAAGCATGAAATTAAATACTAAGGTTTCTGGTTAGAAATAAATGTAGAGGTGTTTCAGCGTTTTTGGAAATTCAACACCTAAGGGGGTGAAATAAGTGTTGAAAGTTTGTATGAGAAATCTGGTAGTTTTAAAGATAGAAGCATGGATTTAAAAATGTACGCTTTTGGTGAGAAATAAACATACACGTGTTTGAGGGTTTTTGGAAATTCTACCCGTAAGAGGTGATGAAATAGGGGATGAAAGATTTTTTTGATTTTATAACTACACCTAACAAGGGGCTTAACGAGGGCTCAAAATTTCACGCAAGCGGAGCTGCGGGAAAAAGCTAGTTGTACCTATAAACCTTCCTCTTGAATCACTCTGTCTATTAAAAAAAACCGCATCAAAATCCGTTGCGTAGTTTTAAAGATCTAAGCATACATAGGGACAGACAGCGGGAAGCGACTTTGTTTTATACTATGTAGTGATGCGAAGGTAACTCTGGCTGTCTGTGACGCTTTTACGCCTAAACCGCTGAACCGATTTCGATGAAACTTGGTACAGAGATGGTCTGGAACCTGGAGAAGGACATAGGCTACTTTTATCTTGAGAACAGCGAAATATCTAGGTGATAAACGACATCCACGCGGGCGAGGCCGCGAGCGACCTCTAGTTTTAAATAAGACAAAAAATAATTAATTTTCTTTTTTTTTATTACAAACTAGCTGAACCGACAGACGGTATCCTGTCATACAAGACTCCCACAGAAAAAAAAACCTTTTAGTTTTTCCCGAATTTGCCAATATGCCACAACGTTCATCGAATTTTGAAATATTAACACTTGCTTTCAAACAGTCATCAGCGATACTATAAGTGGGCTTCGGATTAGTACCCCCTTTCTGACTAACCTTGTATAAAAATAAATCCCTATTTCCCTTGGTCACGGCGTCACGCGTGAGCGTGAGCGGCTGAACCGATTTCGCTTTTTTTTTTTTGTCTTTGTCAGAAGGTTCTTATGAAAGAAAATTATAATATTTAAAAAAAAATACGAAATTTTCTTACTATGTCCATATTCTTCATTTGTTTACCGCATGTATGAAAATGGTTTTAACTTTTTGTTACTATTTTGATTTTGTTTCTGAAGGTAAGTAGTAGGTAGGTAGTAAGTAGGACACACAGCTACAAAAACAGCAGTACAGCTAGAAAAAAATATTTATGAGAATTGCCATTTTTCTTGCAGGCTGTCTCATGTTTTCAAAACTGGAGAAATCAGATTGCAATTTTTTTAAAAAATATGACAAGATTTGACAACAATTCAAAGTGCACTAAGAATATTTTTCTATAGCTACAACGGTTAACATAGCCACAGTAGACATATAAGCTAAAGCAGTACCTCAACTTACTATAATCTCATGAATTGAAACACTCACACAGACACGCTCTGTATACTGAGTAGTTTTTTGATTTTGTATGGAACTGTATCCCAAAAATACCTTATTTGTCTTGTTGCAGTGCGTGTCTGTGTGTGTGTGTCAAATCGGACGATTGTAGGTACTAGTCGCGCGCAGAAGGTTTGCCGATGAATGCGCCTCCCACTTCACCGACCGCTACCCGCGCTCATCTGAATCGTACCGACCATCGACGCGTGACGTCATGAAGCCATCGGCAAACCTTCTCCGCGCGACTTACAGTTGAAGTACTGCTTTAGCTTATATCTCTACTGTGACGTAGCTGTCCTAACTGCCCCACCTTAAATTTCCATCCTGTATGTATACATTATTTTATATACTTACTACCTAGCGACTCGCACCAGTGTCGTTCGGGAATGTTTTAAATTATCTATAAGATGAAACCCGCATCAAAGTCCATTGAGTAGTTTAGAAGAAGGAAGCGGACAAACAGATAAACGCGGAAAGCGACTTCAATTTATATACTATTGAGAGATGCTTGCATTGTTTTGCTTCTTATTAATAATCGCTTACAATACGGCCGACGTATCTTGGCGAGTCTGAAGTTAGTTGTTTGGCTGCGCAATGAATCTTTTAGAAACGAAATTACATACTGCACAGCTAATCAGTTAACTTCAGATTCGCCAAGATACGTCGGCCATATTGTACTTCGCTATTTTTGCTAACTTTAAAGACTTATGATCGAATGATTATGAGTCTAATATTTGACAGTTGCGCGCACAGATAACGTATGCCTGCGTGAGCGACGATGTCGACGAAACAAAACGTTGCCATATTTCAACATTACATTGCATACACTTTTAGATTGTTCCTTATTTATCGCGTATCTATTTATTTTCCTTCTTTACATACACTACACATATACACACACATGTTGGTTTAAGTGAACGGGCATGACCGCTGACTGACTTCCGTCGAGCACTAAGGTTCCAGACGAAAACCAGCGTCAAATACTTATAGTGCTTGACATTAAGCTGATCTGGACACCTTTTTGGTCCAGCCGTGAGACACATGCCCAAGACTTGCACACACTCTTTGTGCTGTGTCCAAATAAATGATTCTTTATTTTTATTATTCACCCACTTTCCACAGTCCGATAGAGGTCACTGTTTTTTCATTTTTATTTACATTACACGTGTAATTGCTAAAATGTAAGTAAACGTAGGAAGTGAAGTACGCCTACGTCACTGATGGCGGTTTAGCGGTGGGTTATTGCCATTTCCACAGTTTCATACTAAAAATCTATTAGATAATAGACAAACTAAAACATTACATTAAAGTCCACCAAGCAGCTTATTGTGTTCCGTTTGTATGTGAGAGCCAGAGGGGTAGCGGGAAATGTGGCACCAAACAAGAAATCGCGAAAAAAAAAATCAGCTGTTCCCTACATTTATGTTCGCTTATCTCGTCAAAATGTAGGGAACAGCTGATTTTTTTTTTCGCGATTTCATATTTGGTCCCATAGTAAAAGTTGTTCATAATGATGAGTACAGTGACCCCTTAAGAGGTTGTACACCAGAGGCGTAGGGTGAAGTTTCTTAAAAAGGAAGCCGGACCAAAAAATGCTTACCTTGCTCAAGTGTAATGCGTGATTTCCAGTAACTACTCGTTTCAAAGTCAAAGTCAAATAGTTTTTATTTCAAGTAGACCAGATCCCTGGTGCTTTCAAAAGGTCAACACTAGGGGCTCGGTTCCAAGTAGTAGGTCCTTTGGAGAAGAACCGGCAAGAAACTCCATAGATACTCTTTTAAAAAAAGTAAATGGTTTGACAATTTTCATTGTAGTAATGTGAGAACAATGCAGAATAATGTACATGCAGTTAACAACATGAAAAGCAATGAGAAAGTTAGCCTTTTAAAATGATTGCCATAGCAGTTACGAGACCAGTCCCAACAGACAGCACCCGTTCACGAGCATGACGCATGCATCGGCGTCGCTCAGCTCAACCATGTTGCAGGGAACTCAACGACCCGATGTACAACGCCACCATCAGCGAGACATTTTAGTGAGCATGACAGACCGATAGACAATAGGCAGCCAAATATTAATAATGAAAGTGTAATACTATACGCTGCATGGTCCTCACATTTTACAGCCTTTTGTAGAAATAATAATAGAATAGAATAACATTAATAATTGCGATTCAATGTCAAACTAATATAACCAAATATTAGCGTTAAGGTATACCCGTCCAAATCTGGTGGCCAGTATCACCCAGGAGCTGTATTGCACTCATCGCAACCCGATGGATGTGGCATTTGCGTTGAGCGAGATATACTCCGGCATATATTCGTCCAAATCTTCGCTGTCGAGCGTTCACTCCCTGAGAGTGGAAAGGTTTTCAGGTGCGCAAATACCGAACACCGCCCAAAACACCCTATTCCTGGTTCATACGCAGGAGGAGAAAGCTTCTCTAATCAACCAGGGATATGGGTCCGGCGAAGGGTCGCGCACATTAACCATACACGAGGCTCAGGGTTTGACGTACGACAGCGTCGTCATCATAAACACCAAGTCCAGGAGGCACCGGATTCATGACAGCGTCCCCCACGCGGTAGTGGCGGCATCGAGGCACACAGCCAGCTGCGTCTACTACACCGACGACGCCGATGACGCCACGGGACGCCTAATAAAGCGAGCGATGGATGCGCCAACCAAAACGGTCGTCGAATACAATCTAAAGACGGCCATGCAGCATCGGGACGCAGCAGTCATGAAAGCACTACTGGAGGTAGCCAAATCCCTGGTCAGCAAAACCCCCCCCACAAACACCCCACAACCCACCCAAACACCCACCCGAAGCCCCAGTAACCCATAAACCCATAGCAATGTATAACCATAGAATTAACAATATAAAAAATGTAATAGCTGTAAAAACAAGTAGAATATAAATTAACATAGTCTCTAGGAGATACATAGAATATAATTTATTATAATCTATGTATCTCCTAGAGAAAATGCATTGTATAACAAACATTAGTGTAACATTCATAGTAAACGTGTAAAATTAGCAACATTCCAAAACAAATGTACATGTGAAATGTCAGAGAATAATAATAATAATAGAAAAAAAAAAAAAAAAAAATATATATATATATAAACAAATATAAATATATGTGATGGACTCACATAGCCTTAAGATAGAGTAAGTAGCTTAAGTACCTATCCACAATGTCATGCGGATACACTAGCGTAAAAAATCAAAAGAAACATGTAAACAAATAGATTAAATGATAAAAAAAGGCGCGGACGAAATGTCCGCGGTATTAATAACTCATTTAAAAAAAAAAAAAAAAAACCAAATATTAGCAATAAATAAATTAAATGTCAAGAAAAAAAAAACAATCAAAATTGGAAACATTAGAATAAAAAAAACTAAGATAAAATGACATACTTATTGAGTCATGGACGTTTCGAAAGGGAAGCCGATAGGAATCGAGTTGTATGGAGCCTTCGCCACTGTTGTACACTTATTTATGTTACATCTTCTATAAAGACTTACACAAGTGTTGAACGGAGTACTCCATTTACAAACCGCTACAATTAATAATGTTCACACAGTCACAGCTAGTGACAATGCTCTCGAATACAAATCCATTGCGGTGACGCTTGACGCTATGATGTATCGACTTCGGTTTGACGTCGCGTCGAAGTCAAACGTGTGACGTATTCATTTGTTTCCGTTTGGTTATTGACAGATGACTTGTCCGTGCTATTTCTACATATTGCTGGTTGGTTTTCGGAATAGAGTTTTGGAACATTCTTTGTCTTTCGAACTGTGTTGTTAAAAGTGACTGCAGGGTTATTTTAAGGCGGTTGCTTGGGTCAGTGAGATTGACAGAGAGTTCCCAATGTGTTGTTAAATTGAACGGATTGTTAATATACTATCCTAATTCTCTAATTTATTTGTCTTTGTCATAATTTTAATTTGGTTGTCATAATGTTTTGTACTCTTTATACAGGCTGTAAACGAATTCGTGTAATTCCTTCAAACCGCGTGATCTGCTGGTGACACAGATTAACCCTAAATGGGTATTCCTGAAAACAAATTGAAAAAGATAAATAAAAAAAAACTTGGTTTTCTATTTCTGAGTCATTTTAGAGTCTCGAGTTATCTGACTACAAAGAGCGATATCACGTTAGTCGTACCCGCCAGCCGTGTCGCCGTGCTTTCATTAATTCATGCGTGGCATCGAAATGTTCACTCAAATAAAAATATTTTTAGCAAAAAAATGTTTCTTTTTTTTTCCTGATTCCTTATTAGGTGGTTTAGATACGATAACTTACCCGTACCGCACGAAAAAAAAAAGAATTTCGCTATTTTTAATCAGACTAAATTCCGTGCGAGACCAATCTACACCAGTAGTAAATCATGTGGTTTTAAGGAATTACACGAATTCGTTTATACCCTGTATTTTTTAACGTCTAATATTTTATAAGTGTATTATTATGTATAAGTATTTTATTATAATTTATATCTATCATATAATATGATTAGTCTTCTGAGAAATTATCTTGTTTTTTTGTACCTTTGTATTTAGATGTTTTTCTTTTAACCTATAGGTTGACTGGTAGAGAATGCCTTACGGCATTAAGTCCGCCTTGTGTGCCACCATAGTGCATAGAAGTGTAAATAAATATTATTATTATTAACTATAACATTGTCGTATATATACGAATTATCGTGGTGGCCTGAAGGTTACAGACCCGCCTGTAAAGCACCGGGTTGCGGTTTTAACCCAGGCATGTACAAATGTGATTTTCTCAATGTCATGTGTACTTTCTTAGTTAATCTCAAAACACCACTGACATACAGTGTAGGAAAACATTGTGAGGAAACCTGGACTTCATCATCATCATCATTAAGCCAAAAGACGACCACTGCTGGATATAGGCCGCCCCCAAGCATCGCCACATCCACCGGTCCTGTGCTCCATGTTGGGGGGGTTTGCCATAATCGCCACGCTTGGCAGGCGGGTTGGCGATCGCAGTATGGTTGTTAAAGTACTCAGAGAACGCTGCTGCCCATCTTCTAGTGAATCCCGTCGCCTTTTACGACACCCATGAGAAGAGATGGGGTAGTGCTATTCTTTACGTCCGGCACCACACAGAACCTGGACTTAATGGTTTCAAATCGTCAACCCGCTGTGAGCAAGCGTGGTGATCAATGGTCGTTCCTTTTCTGTATGAGAAGATACCTTTGCCCAGCAGTGGAATAGTTATAGGTTGATTTATTATTTACTAGCGACCCGCCCCGGCTGCGCACGGGTGCAATGTATTATACATAATAAACCTTCCTCTTGAATCATTCTGTATATTGATGAAATCCGCATCAAAATCCGTTGCGTATACATTGTGGGCACGATGGTATTATGAGTCAAATATTATATCAACGAAAGTCCAATAAAGTCTTTTTTTATTACTTTTTAAATCAATTATCTTTAGTACTTCCTTGTAAACAATACCTTAGGTTGAACTGGCAACATTTATAAATTATTGTGTGAGTGGATAGAAAACTTCTCACTTCACAACCCTCCCCGACACATAAGACATACGGCGAGAGGGGTATGGTATGACAAAAGTCGCAACGCCGCGTTCATAGCACTTGTTACCATAGATATTATTCGATTTGTGAATTTCCGTAACTAATGAATATTTCGAAAATTAAGCTTTATTCAACAAACTATATCCTAGCTTTTCTTCTCCAACTAGGCATCGGAATCGAAGGTTAAAATCTTTCGGGTACCTCGGGCCCACGGTGTATATATAGCATCGTGCAAACGGTAGGAAGCGACTTTATTTTATACTATGTCGAGATTTTTACATTTTATTTATTAACTATAATAATTATTGTTATTAGCGATGAAACTAGACGCAATAAATAAAAAAAGTAAGTAAATAGAAACTAACAAACTAGCTCCGATTAGAGATCTGATACCAAGAAGATTTATTACTTTAGTATTCATCCCTATACAAAGGTTAGTTTTAATAGTCATATCACGTTTTATTTTATTAGGACTGATATTAGCAATGATTGACTGATCAACAAAGGGCTTTAGGGTTAGTCTGAGTCACTAGTAGGTCACGCGGTTTCAAGAAATTACACGAATTCGTTAACGACCTGTATACTACACGTACATTTCATATAACATAGTGGTAAGACAAAAGTGGCCCACTAAGGCACAAATATCTTAAGAACCATTTCTTCAAGTAGAGTTTTAGCTCATCTTGATTGGCCGTTAAGGTTTATAAAAGCATAATAATGGGTATCACTGCTGGCAGCAAACATGTTGCTTATTTCCATACATTTTCTTGCTAAAATGGGTCTCATTTATAATAGAGTATATGCATAGTGTATCTAAAATATAAGCTAAAGCAGTACTTCAACTACCTACAACAGTCCGAATTGACACACTCACACAGACACGCACTGCAACAAGACTTCTATTCTTAGAATATTCTAAGCTTCTATTCTTTTGTTAAATCTATGAATATTTGGAATGATAAAACGCATGAAAACTCGAGAGTGGGGCGTGTGACGTCAGAAGCTAGTAAAAATTGTACTTGCTTGTGACGTTTTGCCAATTTCAAAAGTGTCGTATCTTCTTCAATTTTGGTTTACGTAACAAAAAAAAAATACGGGTCAAATATTTTTTGATAATCTAACTGACGGACTAATTAGATTTTTTCAGTCAAATACCCTATTTTTCCCAAAGTTAAATGGGGAACTCTTCTCTCATCCTCAAAACACTTCAGGTCAGCAAACCTTACCCCTCAATCATCACAGAGGATCGTTATCAACAAACAAGGCACTGTTCCCCATGTTACACATTCCTGTCACGTAGATGGAAACATTGCAATTTTTATAACAGAACTCGTGGGGCATTGGGGCGTCGGCAAACATTCTATTATAAATATGTGGTCAAATGATAGGGTTTTCTACCCTAATTGAATGGTTATACTATTTGTTTTGGTATATATTGTTTTGTTATGGAATATTTAGATCTTCGTTTATTCTATATTTTCTGTGTACAGAAAGGAAAATAATTGTAAGAAAAAACAAATTAAGCATTTTAGCAGCCGGTTTTTGTGTACAGTACCTACTTCACAAGTTAATATTAGGGTCTATACAAACGAAGTCTTTTCTAAGCGCCGTTGATGCAGTTTTCTATGTATGGAGTTTGACAAAAAGGCGCGTCGAAGGCGCTTAGAAAAGACAGACGTCGTGTGTATAGCATGGCCCTTAATACATTTGTTTCAATTGATATCTGTCACAAATCGCGTCGCTGCTAAGTGTAGCCTCAATTGCGTAAACTATTATTTAATCTCTATCTTAGCCTAAGTGTCGTTACGACGTACCTAAGTAAAAACGATGAATGATTAGATAAATAAAAACAAAACAGATAGCTTTTACAATTTGATTTCCTCTTGGGATGTCGAGAGGGGTTTATTAATGCAGCATATACAGGGTTACAGGGAAAGTCGTACTGAATATTAAAGGACGTTATTTTTCAGGTAATTTCTGATGGATTTGATTCCGTAATATGGTATCCGAAACTTAACCGTTATGGAGACATTGAATTTCAAAGATATTTTTTACATTGTGTAGTACAACACTTTGGGCTATTCACATAACATTTTTTAAAGATTTTATGAACATACCTAGTAGATGTTATACCTTTTTGAATAGCTAAAGAAACGTAGAAGTTTTTAAAATTATTTGCAGAACAAGTTCCATACATGTTTGTATGTTAAAAACACTTAGTGAAAATTCTTTAATTCTAACCAATATGAAAAATATCTTTGAAATTCAATATCTCCAGAACGGACACCATATTACGGAATCAAATCCATCAGAAATGACCTGAATAATAGCGTCCTTTAATATTCAGTACGACTTTCCCTGTAACCCTGTATATACACCTAGCCAAAGAAGTATCAGAAGCTTAATACCGCAAAAAACCTCAATTAAACCAAATTCGCTCTAGACTTTGGTCAAATTCGACTAATGACGAACGTTTGTTGGCGTTCATTGGTCTGTCTTGGCTATAAAGGTGGCTTCCCACGGTGCGTGATAGCGCGCACCGCGACGCACGCGCTCGCACCGACGCACCATGGGAAGAGACTCGTCCGTGGTAACGCGGACGCATGTGTAGCGGTGCGCCGTATCCACATCACGCACACTCATAATGTGGCTTCCCACAGTGTGTGATTTTACGGATGATACCGCGCACAGCCGGTGCGCGCTACCATGCACCGTGGGAAGCCAGCTTTATACGAGCCATAGATCACTACATCATATGTCAGAGTATAATACTATAACTTTAAAATTGACTACCTATGTCACTGTGTGTAAACTTATTTGTTTTTTGGACTGTTTGTAGATAGTCCTTGCTGACCATTTATACGTCACCGGGCAGTTATTGGCGTGACCTGCAGGGTCAATACGGGGAAGTAAAATACTTAACCTAAGCTAACTACTTATACTTTACTGTATATAAATTGACCGATTGAAGAATACATAACGATCAGAGTATTATTGATATAGTGTGGATTGACTTCAGTGTAGACTTACGATCTGAGCCGATCCATGTAATGCAGACGCATTTCATGCATCGATACAGATTTACGGTTTCGCATTGCACTTACCTTTCACTCAAGGAAATATTTTAACACTTATGCCTCAAGAAATACAATGATTCACTCGCACTAGCTCCCTTGAGATTATTGCAGGTGATTTGTATGTGTTTATAACATGATTAAAATTAGATACCATTTACCGAGCACCAACCACACTTTATCTGCTTAGCCTTTTCCCAACTATGTTGGGGTCAGCTTCCAGTCTAACCAGGTTCAGCGAATACCAGTATTTTACACGGAGTGACTGCCATCAGAACTCCGCAACCCAGTTACTGGGCAATGCCGATATCCTACGGTTACGCGGCATCCTACGTGAGCGTTTAAGAAGCGACGCGAAGCGGCGCGGCGCGACACGAAAACAACAAACAATCGACACCTATTGAAGTGGCCTACGTGACCAAACGCACGTGGCGTGCGGTGCGGCGCTGTGCGAACGCGATCTTGTTATATCTCAGAGCCCCTAGCATGAGTTTTTAGCAAAATCGAGTAGTTATCGTAACGTTTTTACCAGACGCAAACGAAGTCGATACTATAGTAAAGTATTTCGGCAGCATGAGTTCATAAAAACGTCTTACGTTAGCTCGTTACTATTACTACTCGATAGTTCTACTATAGTTAATATAGGCCGAGAATCCACTAGCGAATGGAATGGTTTGGAGTGAATGGTGCGTTCCGAACCCAAATAAAAAAAAAGTAAAATGTTAAAATATTAATATTTTATATTACATGGGACCTAAACATAACGGCGAAACGTGGGTGTATACTATACACCTCTGCCAACCCTTCGGGGAATAAGGCGTGAAGTTATGTTATTAATATTTTGTCGGATTTTGTCAATTTTTGTCGTTTGATTTCGATCTTTCGAACGGTCCCGTCAGTGACGTTTATGTTTGACCTTGGTTGTAGAAAAATGTAAATAAACAATATTAATTCGATCAAATCTTTAGCTGTGTTATTGTGTTCGTTTTATTACAAAAACCTCGACAAGCACGAGTTACACCCAATTCCTCCTAATGGTGGAATGTATGGAAAAGTAAGTACATCACGTTATTCACCCATATTTCACATAAACCCATACCATTTATAAATCCCACATTCCCACATTTATCAGAGAGACGAGCCTATTAATTGAAAAGTAAGTTCCTCATTATAGATTCATGCTAGAATTCATTTACCTCAACATAAGTAGTGCGTCAAATGAAGTCAAGAATTATTTTCAAGTATCAATTTTATGATTTCAAGAATTATTACCTATTCAATAATAGAATATAGAAATACTTTATTGTACATTGATAGGAAGAAAATAAGGAAACAACAAACACAATTCATCATTACTAGTAATAGGAATATAGAAAATAAATGTTAATTCAAAACCAGGCTTACATAGTCACTACATTAGGTGTTTTTTTTTAGAAATGGAGACTTTTCAATACTCTCTTCGGGCCCCGAGGACGCTAATGGTGCAGTGAATGTTGGAAGGAGCTCACTACCATATTAAACAGTGAAGGAGAGGGCAAGACAGCATCGGAAGATAAGTGAAGGAAAGTGAGTACCTACGTGATGACAACAATATTATTCTGATAGCACCCGGGACCGATAGCTTAACATGCTCTCCGATGCACAGAAGGGTCTCAATGTGTAATCAATGGTCACCCAACCACGGACTGACTGTGGCAAGCGCAGCTTAATCTTGCAAATCATATGATCCACACGGTTGTTAATTAGCCACGAGCCCCTCCCTTACACCATTTAAACTACTTAGTCCTTAAATTTGGCAGTTAGGTTCCTTATAGGGTGTAGGCATCCAATAAGAAAGCATTCAATAAAAACCCACCCCTAAGAGGATGAAATGGGGTTGGTGGGTTGTATGTGAATGAAGTCACAGAAAACAGTAAATAAATAAATGATTAAATCTGCCCTATGCACCACATTATTAGTTTTTATTATTATGTAACAATATAAATTTCTATGTGACAGGTTGCGACAGGAGTTGCAGCATCTGCTTATGGTGACATGGCCGTGGCGGCAATCACAGACGCTCATATAATTGGTATGCACCTATCCAGAATAATATTTAAAAAAAAAACTAGATTCAATATGATCAATGTCTACTCTTCTCTACTGCATTGCTCAAATCAGGCATCATCTTTGTTACATTTAATTTTACAATCTTTTAAATTGGACTTAGGTAATATACAACTTCTTTTGCCAACAGGTGATGAAGAGTGGAACGTCCCCCATACTAGTTTTACGGAACAACAGCACCACCTAGACATGGTACACTCAATCATACGTCGCCTAGGCCAACCACCAGCCAGGTCAATCGTTCACAACGAATGCAGCAGCAAAAAAGAAAGAAGTAAATGAAGAGTGTAGGAAAGATTTTTGTAAGAATGGAGAATAATGCCCGGGAAAACAATAGAGAGTGTGATAGGCCTAAAATGGAGAGAGAGAAGATTCATAATAATTAAGATTAGTCACCTCTGCTTGGCCCTTCGGGGAATACAGGTGTTGTGTGTTAAATAAAAATTTTTTTTTAATCAAAACAGTTCTTTTATTTTGTACTATCTTATTTACAACATAATTCAAATAAAAGTTTTTTATTTCGAATAGGCAGTACTTGCACTTGGAAAACGTTTCGACAATTTAGTTGCATGGTTCCAAAAAGTAGGTCCTATGGAGAAGAGCTGACAAGAAACTCCATGAATAGTCTTTTAAAATAATTTCATGTATAATCGGGTATTGTTACAATGTAGTGCTTAAAACTATGTAAAAACAATGTAGGTTAGTGTAATGTAAAAAATATAGTAACAATAATTTACATTGTCAGTACATTAAATATTTTTCAAAAAACAATAATAAGTACTATCTTATCAAGGAGATTTTGGAGGATTTGATTTTTTTCTGTTATTTATAGATTTACATCTATAAGTAAGTAAGGCCCTTAGCACTCAACATCTTATTAGGTCATCAGATGCTGGTGGCATCTTGCTGTGTAGAAGACGAGGCTTTGGGTGTTTCCATCACTAAATCATTTGGGTCATATCCATCTGGGTCAGGAACTGCAAATTGAAGATCTAGGTTGTGTAACATACAACAAGAGAAGTATAATTGGCTTTAGGGCTTCCTTCAATTGCATTCAGGATAGGTGTCATCATCCAAGGTCTTTGTGGGTACCCAGAATCACCTGTAACAAATAAGCCTTATTTAATCTAGTTTCCAGTGAAGTTACAATATTTCAGTAAATGTACACAATATTAAATATTACACACCTAATAACCACACTTGCTCATTGTTATTATTATACATTGCAATTGCTGCATGTATGTGTTGACCTGGCTATTTTCCCAAATAAAAGTGTTGTGCGTTGCTCCACCATATTTTGGGATTGACATTTAGGATTTTGCAATTACTATCACAAACCTGTTGGAAAATATACATATATTTTAAATCTTAATTATTGTGGATAGTACAGTCAACAACAATATTTGAAAGTTTATAAACTTACAACTTGGACATTCAGGGAATGAAAATGCTTTTGACAATAAAAAAGATGTTCCACTTCCTTTTTTGGCCTGAATATGTGGATATGGGATCCATCTATGCAGCCACAGACCCTGGAATTCCAAAGTTTCTAAAAAATCTGAAAAATTCAATCAATTTACATATTATGTACTACAAGTGCAGCCTACCTACTATATTGAAGTTAAATAATTTAAATATTGTGGCAATGACAATACCTTTGTATTCAAATTGCTTATCTACACTTATCCTAAGGTCTATTAAGCTAATTATATGCCCCAAAACATATTTACAATAATAAAATATTATTTCCTATTTTTATCATGGTTTGTTTACCTTTTTTAATCCCTGTAACCTTGTAAACTATTATGATTACATTCATCCCGTCTTCACAGGGGGTTAGTATGGTTCATAGTTTAACTGATGCATACCATGATATCAATCTTAACCCTCCCAGAGCCGAAGTTATCACCTCCAAAGTGCGAGGAGGAAACTTAACATTTAAATATATTTACTTTGTTATCTACATATTTTGTTGGTTATCATGGTATGTATCATGATTTACATTGTGCCTTATTATGTACCTACATGTCAAGGAGTCTAATTAACAAGTAATCTAACTATTAATCAAGTAATTAACACCTAAATAACTACTATTTCCATTTAAATTACACATAAAAAATACTTATAACCAAGGTAACCTAAACGAAAGGACCCATTCTTATCAGCCAATACCTAAACTGGTTATTAACATTATTCTATTTACAAATGAGGTTGAATGTAGGCCGCTAAGTTATTAGTGTTACTGCTTGTACCTGATTCATTTATTGTGCTGTCGTGCACACTTTGCTTTATTTATTCTCTATCTGCCCTTGAAGTAGGAAACTTAATAAAGTGTTAGCCACTGCTGGGTGGTGGGCTTCAGTAACTTCAGAAACATCTTTACTGACGGTAGTTTGTCCCAAGTTCTTGCCCATACCAACTATGCGTTGGTATCGTTGGTATGAACCCGTGGCATAAAATAATAAAGCACATATCACCTGAAAGAAACATATATTGGTATAATGCAATAATTATATCGCAGTTTTAATAAAATATAATTTGGTAGTACCTACCGTACCTTATGCTTCAAAGTTATCCTTTGGGACGACTTGAGACCACTTTTGCAACGTAGTTCGTTGCAAAAGAATTTAAAAGCTTGTTTGCTTAGCCTGTATCTGTTTTTAATTAATCTCCCTCTCATTAATGTCTAATGGATCCGTCATATTACCAACACGAATCCGTTGTTCAATCAAGCTGTAATAAGAAGAAAAGAAAGAGTTAAGTACATACAATATGTTACAAAAATGGTTTACAAAAAGAAATTATTGCTTGTGTTTGTAAACATAAAATAAGTTGTACCAACCTCACTTCACGTCTTCTTTTCTTGTTCTAGCCTAATTAAACGGAAGGCAAAATAGTAATAGCCGTCGTGTCTTCCTCTTTGTGCCATTATTTATCATTTTAGGACATTATCACTGGTAAATGGTGGTAATAATCTTCTAGGTTAGCTTTCTCACTAAGAAAAAGTCAGTGAGACGGTTTCCGTATTCGTGTCGACCGAAACTCGAAACGTAATGTCAAAATGAAAACTCGTGCTACCGATTCTCATACATTTAGCGCATTTACGTCAATTTACGTTACCGCAACTATTCGAAGTCGATACGAAAGCGGTTGTCAAAAACTTGTGCTATGGAGTGTTTAGTTCCAAATACGCACTCGTGGCGCTAGTAAAATTGGCATACAAAATTTGTCGCAAACGAAACGATAACGTTAACTACACGATTTCGCAAAAACTCGTGCTAGGGGCTCAGTTGGCTTGATATTTTCGCGCGAACTGGATGCGGTGCTGTACAGTGCTACTGAATGACGGCGGCGCGCGGCGGACGGTTCGCGAGATCGTAAGACAAAGCCGCCGCTTCGCACCGCATCGGATCGCTTCGCAATTCGCGTCGCTTTGAAACTTTAAAAAAAGTAAAAATATAATTTTATGTGATAGAACATTTCGATGCCACGCACAAATGAATGAAAGCACGGCGACATAGTTGGCGAATGACTACCACGATATCTCTCCGTGCAATCAGTTAACTCGAGGAGCTAAAATGACTCAGAAACAGAAAAAAAAGTTATTTTTTTCTCTCTTTCTTTAAAATGTAGTTCTAGGTCAATCTGTGTCACCAGTAGATGGAACGGTTTGATGGAATTACACGAATTGTTTACTCCCCTTTATAAATTATACGATCGCAAAACAGTCATTTGCGAATCTTGTTACATTATTCTGTTGCATGTTGCACAAATGTGGATTCCCCGGGATATAACTGGTATAGTTGAAGTTTATTTTGGGATTGTCATCCGTATTTTGAATCCCGAGATCGCTTGATTAGTCCTGTGGTTCAACGCGCGACTGCCGTGCGAGAGTGCATGTTAATTCTTAGTTCGGCAAAGTGTTAAGGACGAGACAGACGCAAAAAGTCTGTTTGAAATATTTTTTCTCCACATCAATGACAGTGAAAATTAAAACTTACATTAAAAGTTATATTGATAATTCATTCTTTGTCTAGTGAAAACGTTGATTTCTTTTATTTAAATTAATATCATCTTATAGGACTGGAAGTCGACCGCAACATAAAAGGGTATTTGACGAAAATCTAATTAGTCCGACACTTAGAGTTTTGAAAAATAATGGACACGTATTTTTTCTTTTGTCAAATCTATGAATATTTGGAAACATAAAACGCATCAAAACTCGAGAGTGGGGGCTTGTGACGTCAGAAGCAAGTGAAAATTGTACCTGCTTGTGACGTTTTGCCAATTTTAAAAGTGACGTATCTTCGTCAATTTTAGTTTACGTAAGAAAAGAAAAAATACGTGTTAAATAGTTTTTGATAATCTAACTGACGGACTAATTAGATTTTTGTCAAATACCCTATTATGTTGCGGTCGACTTCCAGTCTAATTAGATGCAGCTGAATCATCATTTATCATTTAACCTAAAGGTGTCCACTGCTGGACATAGGCCTCTCCCAAGCAACGCTACATCTACCAGTCCTGTGCTTCTCGTATCCAGCGGATTCCCGCGACTTGGCGTTGACAGCATCAATAAACTGCAAATCTTGCAATTTATTGATGCTCTCAACACACCTATTGGGAAAAAACTAGCCAGAACATATGTAGCATTACGGTGCCTTTCCACCAGAGATGTGCTATGCAGCTATGCTGCGAGAATGTAAAAGCTAAGCTACGAAACTATGTGACCATTTCCACTGATGCTAAGCTGTGTAGCGGAGCGAGTAAGATGTGCTATGAAAATGCGCCGTCGCAAGGTAGCTGTGCGAGGAAAACGCGAAGCTTGACAATGGGGAAGCCATCTGCATATAGCTACACCACTCGCGACCATCCATAGCACGCATCCACAGCACGTAACCTTCCATATAAAAAACGTAGCTTAGTTGAATCAGTTTCCACCAGTGCTATTGCTATGTGGACCAATGAATATGATTGGTGGATATCAAACGCATCCATAGTCACGTTGCTAGCACATTTCTCGTGGAAAAGCAGCCTCACACAAGTGTAGACCTACCCTTACATATACTCAGCTTAAGTGTTAGTCTATACCCCATTTCCAAGAACACATTCACCCACACAATGAAGGAACAGGTGTCAAACAACTCCGTCCATCCAATTAATTATGGCGAAGGTCAGTACAGACGAACTTTCCTACTTATTGCTTCAAGATAGATCCCTGAGGAGCAAAGATTATCCTGGATCAACTCCACTAAGTTGGACAACATCGTTAGGAATGGACAGTGTGTTCTTGAATGGGGATCTTGTTAACATGTTGTGTTGTATTTCGGGATAAAGGAAAGATGGGAGTTGCAAGATGTACTTGCAAGTTAGGGAGTTTAAAGATAGATTATTTCTCTAGTTTTGGGCGGGTGTAAATGTATTTGAGAATTTAAAATCTATTAGCACTAAAATCTATCATCAGATGTGTTAACATTTTATACCTAGTTGTAATATCCAAAACGTCCGGCTGCTATTATTTATTTTGAAGAGTGTTTATGCCTAATTTCAAGTTACTCGTAATTACCCCTGGATTAAGGATTTTCATAGAAACGTTAACAACCCATTTCACCCCTTTAAAGTGTAATTTCCAAAAACGCTCAAACACTTTTATGTTTATTTCTAACCAGAAGTCAAGATATTTAATTTCATGCTTCTTACTTTAAAAGTACCAGGTTTCTCATACAAACTTTCAACATTGATTTCACTCCCAAAGGGGTAGAATTTCCAAAAACGCTCAAACACGTGTACGTTTATTTCTTACCAAAAACCTTCACATTTAATTTCATGCTCCTTACTTCAAAAATGACGGACTTACATACAAACTTAAATACCATATTTCACCCCCTTAGGGGTTGAATTTCGAAAAATCCCTTCTTAGTGGATGCCTACGTCACAAACGGAACCTACTGTCAAAAATTCAACTTTCTAACCCCAGCGGATTAGGATGTGCGTTGATAGATCAGTCAGTCAGTCAGTCAGCTTCTCCTTTTATATATTTAGATTAGATAGATAGACTAGGGTTCGCTCGTGTCTTCGCCGGCGTGGATGTCGTTTATCGTGTATTCCGCATTTTTCGGGTAAAAGTAGCTTATATCCTTTTCCGGGTTCCAGACTATCTCTGTACCAAGTTTCATCAAAATCAGTTCAGTAGTTTAGTCGTGATTAGGTAACAGACAAACAAACAGAGTTACTTTCGCATTTTTAATATTAGTAACGATTTGTGGTCACGGATAAGAAGCTTTATTTTCCATAACTAAATCTGGGTGGTAATGGTAAACGTGTACGGGATTTAGATAGATAAAAAAAACTGCGTGGTACTTGTATAGATAAAATATGCCGGGATTTATACAGATAAAATAAAATATCTTCCGATTGTGGTTAGTGATCGTATCTAACCTACATGATAAGGAAACGTCACTCGTAGGTACGTCGACCCCTAAACGTGCCTACGCTGCTATTGTCAAGACTGGCAAATTTGAGGCGTCGGCGTCGCAGCCTAAGCAACAAACCAAATTAGGGGAAAAACTGAAAAAGGGTGTTCAACCTGCCCTGTCTGCGGTCCGTAGCTCCTTACCGAAAACGGGCTAAGTTGATGAAGAGGGGTTTCACTAAAGTGGAAAAGAAGAAGAAGCCCTCTTCCCGTAACCAGTGCGGTACCGCACCGAGTGGACCCAACATGCTGCTGCGTCCTGCTGTGCCTACGTCGCAGCTGTACATTTCGCGTCTGCATCACTTCACGAAGGTTGAGGAAGTCGTGGAGTATTTAAGAGTGAAGACCAACTGGACTCTGAGGGTCGAAAGGTTGGAACTTTAAGTCGTTCGTGGTACGGGTTCCAACCCACCAGCTACAGACCTTCTTGAAAGAGGACTTTTGGCCGAAGGGTGTCGTATATCGACGTTTCCGAGGTCGGTTACGCGACACCACGCAGCGAAACACGACGCCGCGCCGCCGACAACGTTACCTACGTGTTTAGTTAATATGGTGTTTTAATATGTATTCGTTTATTATTGTATAAGATTATTTTGTGTATTTTTTCTACGGGCCTCAGTTGCCTGAAAATAAAATGATTATTATTATAAGGTTTTTATTTATTAAATGTGGTAAAACATTTCAGTGCCAAGCATAAACGAATAGAAGCCCAGCGAGATAGCTGGCGAATTTTTTGCGTACATCTTTCTTCAAGTAATTTCACAAAAAAATGAAATAAAAAGAACATTTTCTCCTTCAGTTTAAAATATTAGGTATTAATGTCTCGTATAAATGAAAAAATATATGAAAACTTGAACAGTTTAAAACATTATGACACATCGTTTTTGGTCTCGTCTTTTTGTCACCGTTGCTAATCTATAAGTTGTAATCTTCTTCTCTCGTGTCAGCACGAGCTATACGAAAACAGCTCATGCTGTGGTGAAGAGATTAGCCAGTCAGCAAGGTTGGTAGCGAGGCTGACTGCCCAGAGTGCGCCGGACGTACTTAAGTACCGTCACTCGTGGAGGCTCTTTTCATTTGTATTAATATAGGTATGTATGGTTGAACCACCATATTTTTCATTTTATTTTATTTTATTAAGAAAACCAACAGCGATACATGGAATTACAGGGTTATTTGTAAAACACCAACAACCTCTTATGGGGTCATTGTACTCATCATTATGAATAATTTTTACTATGGGACCAAACAAGAAATCGCGAAAAAAAAATCAGCTGTTCCCTACATTTATGTTTACATAACTCGTCAAAATCAAATCAAAAATTTTTATTTCACATAAACCAATACAGGCGCTTATGAAAAGTCGAATTTAAGTTCACGGTTCCAATTAGTCGTTTCCTATGGAGAAGAACCGACAAGAAACTCCATGGTTACTCTTTTAAAAAAAAGGATATCTTTAACGACTTCAGTAAATACAGTACTATGATTTATGATAGTTAAGAGAGAACAATATAGTCTTGACCATAGACCTGTGAGTAATGTAATACCAAGTCTTGAGTACAAAAATCAACCAAAAAGAAAAAAATAACACAGTATGAATAATAAAATGTAGGGAACAGCTGATTTTTTTTTCGCGATTTCAGTTTTGTTCCCATAGTAAAAGTTGTTCATAATGATGAGTACAGTGACCCCTTAAGAGGTTGTACACTTATTTATGTTACACCTTGTATATCTACCTACAAAATATTCAGGAAAATTAAGGTTTAAATTCAAAAGATATAGTAGGAATACTGATTAGTTTTAATTTATGTTACTTTAAAGAACTAAAGTACATATTATAATCTAAAGTAAATACTAACTATGTACCGTCCGCGAAGCCTAAGCTGAGCTTTGCATTTGTGTGAGAATGAATGCAGACGCGTCCTTTGCTTGGTTTAAACCGGTTTATACTGCTTTTTGGCAATCGATTCTATGTGCACTCACACAAATGCAAAGCTTAGCTTACGCCTCGCCAGTTGTACCTATATGTACAAAATACGCATGGGAAAAATTAAAAGAAATACAATTTGAAAATAAAACACTTACAAGGTGCGTAGTTTAGTTTTACATGATATATTTTAGGATACAAATAATAATGTATATCATATCAAATCAATAATAAATAGCCATTATTTAAGGTAACAGATCTTAAGAAATTAAATTAAATCCATTTTAAGCAAAGATGAAATTTGCTTAAAATAAAAGCTAAATTGTTTGTTATTTGCCTTATCTGTACTTTGAAGGTAAGTTCAGTGCAGCTAAACATCAACTTCAATGAAATTAGTGTTATATCGAACAATGCGTGTCAGTACACAGTTTTAGGCGTAATTTAATCTAGTGCCGAGACACGTGTAACATAGTATGGATTACCTATATTGAGTGGGAATACATGAAATATTCCAAGAAACAGATAATAACATAGTAGAACTACCCATAAACAGTAGACGCGACCTTTCCCAAAAATAATAACAAAAAAAACCGACAAAACTTTTACGCGAACAATAAAAACAGATACAAAAACTATTTTCTCGAAAAATAGGCGGAAAAAATACAAAACACATTTATGTAAGCTACAAAATGGAAATACAATTCCAGGGTACGTTACTGCGAAATTCTGTTCCGTTACCGAAGTATCAAAACTGTTTGTTAATCTACTAAGTGCAAGATTATAAGGGAAGTTTTGTGAGCTCCGAACTAAAAATACATTGGGAGCAACCTCGAAATAGTTTGGATAAAAGGAGGATACGGGTTTGTCGATTGAAAATAAAAAGGTTGTGTGAGGAAGCTGTACTGTACAGCTGATTAAGTTAGTGTAGAAGTGAGATTCAGAGGAATTTCACTTACCTATCAGAGGGTTTTTAACTGCTCATTAAGCTAATTCGGTCTTTAAACTTTTCTAATAGTTAACGTTTGCATTTCACCACATAATTCAATAGTGACTCTGACAAGATTGTTGAAAACATAATTTTAATATACAGGTGTTAACGAATTTGTATAATTCCTTCAAGCCACGTTATCTACTGGTGACACAGATTAACGCAAAATGGGTATTCTTGAAAATCAAAAAAAAAAAAAATATTGGACCCTTGTTTTTCTATTTCCGATTCATTTTAGAGCCCCGATGCTATCCTGTCTGTTGGACCTCGTAGCGATATAGGTCAGCAAAAGGATGTACGCTTCTCCCTCAAGTGTCAGTTTACGCTACGTAAAACCTACATAGTCGGATCAAGATACACCAATTTGGTTCTAGAATGAAAGCTACAACTAAACACTATACTTAAACATTCATACTGATTAATCAAAGTAATAACAATAGTTGAAGACGTTTACAAATTGTAGTAACTAGACGAAATACTGACAGATATCGATCTTGCAAGACCACTTAGTGGGGGCTCAGACAATCGACAAAAATTCCTGAAAACAAAAAAAATACAACTTAAGGTAGCATTAGAATTTTGAAAACCGCGACCGCTGTCGCTTGCCGCGATCAGCGCTTCATATAAACAGAAAGTCGCGCGACTAAGTCGCGGGCGCGCTTGCACTCGCCGGTCGCGTGCGCTAAGATCTGAATGCTAGCTTTACATTATTACCACAAAAAATCGGGCCGATTTTCGTCAATCTTCATTGACTTTTACCAGCGCCAGATGGAGTAAGATATGGAAAATGAGAGTGAAAACGTGTCAATTCAAGACGAGTTTCCTAAGGCCGTGGTCTGTCATAAACGCCGTAGGTCATGCCCAGCGTGACGTTGTACGCAGCCTACGGCGTTCTTAATAGACCACGGCCTAAGAGCGTTTGTCCACCGCCGCCGTCACCGAGAAACGAGATTATTTCGGACCGAGTTCGGAACGACGTGACGGCGATCGTGTGTCCACCGCAACCGATCTCGGTGGTTCCCAACATAAGACAAAAATCTCGGAAGTAGTGGACAAGAGCAGACGCGTTTTGTAAAAGAGTATTGCCGTCATTTCGGTCCGTCACGATCTCGGCGCAGTTCTAGCGGTAGCGCCGAACTACTCACAATTTCGGTGGCCGAGATGACGGCGCTCGGATGACGGACGTGCGGTGGACACGCAGCCATAGTAATGTAGGGATGTGTCACTACTTCGGCAAGGTCATTTCGTTCTCGGTGACGGCAGCGGTGGACAAACGGCCTAAGACGTGTTCGTTGAGTCTATAGCACGTAACCATAACCGTTTGGCACTTTAGCAGGTGGATTAGTGATTGCAGTTGGTGTTGTTGTAAGCAGATAGGAGGATGCTGCTGCCCATCCTCTGTACATAATCGCTTAAGGTGCTATTCCGCCGGCAACTGCAGACTGCAATCGTAGACCGCAAGTCACATTGGTCCAGCCGTGAGACACATACCTACCCAAGACTTTTTTTTTTGTATCACACTTTTTATTTATTGTGTCTCTTTGTGCTGTATCCAAATAAATGATTCTTTATCTTTACATTGCTTTGTATGAACAGTAGTATCGCTTGCGGTGCGGTCTGCTGCTACAGTCTGCGATTGCAGTTTGCACTTTAAGGGTGCTATTCCGACGGCGACGTGATCACGGTCTCCGGTTGCAGTCTACAGTCGCCAGCATATTAGGACCTTTATTCGCGTAGTCGCCTTTTATGACACCTACGAGTTCGCCAGCAGGACAATTGCGTAACGTAACCAGCATCAATCATGACAGTTGATGTGTCAAAAACAATATTCATTGCTTGGTACATAGTTGTGGAGAAGTCGGAAAGTTAATATACAGGGTTAATTGAAAAACACCGACAACCTCTTAAGAGGTCATTGCACTCATCATTATGAACAACTTTCACTATGGGACCAAATCTGAAATTGCGAAAAAAAGAACAGCTGTTCCCTACATTTTGACGAGCTAAGCGAACATAAATGTAGGGAACAGCTGTTTTTTTTTCGCGATTTCAGATTTTATTCCATAGTAAAAGTTGTTCATAATGATGAGAATAATGACCCCTTAAGAGGTTGTCGGTGTTTTTCAATTAACCCTATATACTTTGCTATGGAAATTATTGACTTATGAAAATCAAAGCCATAACGAATACGAGTGTGTTGCGTAATTAGAATGCTGTTCTTTTCTGGAACGATAAATACGACCGACGACTATAGTCAGCAAACTGACGAGTACAAATCGTGCGTCTGAATTAGGCCTTACCTACTTTGCTCAATATAACTGCTCTGAGTGACTAGAGAGTTAATTATTAATGGTGTTAGAACAGATTTAAGTGGTAGGCAGCAGAACTCATTTATTAAAGTTGCGAAGATGATGGATTCGGAGTTATAAATTATTATTGTGATTGAGATGAGCAGCCATTTTAGTATAAGTCGCCTCATCGCTGCCTCAATTGTGACGGGTAACTAAGTGATTAAGTATCATAAGTGAGCATATGACGTCAAACAGAAATGACAAGAAAGCTTAGACATATTCTGCCTAGTCCAACTATTTTTGTATTATAACTTTCGTGAGACACATTCATATTTATGATTATTTACGGTTTACTCACGTGCATTTTTCGGGATTGCCCGACTAGTTTCGGACCCAAACGGAGCCCTTAATCATGAGCTGAACACGCGGCGAGGTCGCGAGACGAACTGGCGCTGCAGCGCGCCGCGTAGTCGGGCAATCCCGAAAAATGCACGTGAGTAAACCGTAAATAATCATAAATATAGTCCAACTATGTTGGAGTTAGTTTCCAGTCTTATCAGATGCGGTTGAATACCAGAATTTTACACGGAGCGACTGCCAACAGACCTTCGCAACCCAGTTACCGGGCAATGCCGATATCCTAAGATTAGACCAGTTGTTAAACTTTCGGGATTCTGATTATCCGTACGTAGGGGGGATCGTATCTTAAAGAAAAAAAGAAATCGATTTAAAAAAATTGCAAAAAATAAAATGTGATAGAATATTTCGACGCCACGCATAAATGAATGAAAGCACGGCGACACAACTGGCGGGCACAACTAGCGTAATATCGTCCCGCGTAGTCAGTTCACTTTGAGCGCTAAAATGACTTGGGTGCAGAACATCATGTTTTCTTTTTGAATTTTTTTAGTCTTGAATCTGAAAAACTCCCGTGCAAGGTCAATCTGTGACACTAGTAGATCACGCAGTTCAAAGGAATTATACGAATTCGAATACACCCTATAGATGTTCTATGTTAGCAGATGTGGTTTCCGCACTTAGTCCTTTAAATGGACCATTGTACATGGGCCATGGCGGCCATCATTCCAACCAGCCCACCTCCTTCCAGAAGCAGATTAGGGCTCTCAGTCCGCTCAGAACATTTGCGAGTGATTTCGGTGCGCCAAGGGTTGTATCTCGTATTTGGGTAACCCCTGTGCATTCCAGGAGCACGTGTGTGACCGTCTCTTCGGCCCCCATACATGCTCTGCACAGAGGGCTGTCCGTTATGCCTATCCTGTGGAAGTGTTTGTTTAGTGAGCAGTGTCCGGTTATCGTTCCACCGTATCGTATCGTACACCCTATAGATATAACAGTATGTTCGTAACACGTCGTTCGACGACACGTTTGGTGCAGTGGCTAAGCGATTGGCTTCTGCGCTACAAGTCGTGGGTTGGATTTCCACACGGAACAAAAAAAAGTTACTAAAAAAACCGGCCAAGTGCGAGTCGGACTCGCGCACGAAGGGTTCCGTACCATCTATACATATAAAAGGAGAAGCTGACTGACTGACTGACTGATCTATCAACGCACTAAACAAGCCTAAACCGCTGGGGTTAGAAAGTTGAAATTTTGACAGTAGGTTCCTTTTGTAACGCAGGCATCCACTAAGAAGGGATTTTTTGAAATTCAACCTCTAATGGAGTTAAATAGGGGATGAAGTTTGTATGGAAAATCGTCACTTAACGGGTTCAAAATTTCACGCAAGCGAAGCTGCGGGCGAAAGCTAGTAGTCCATAAAAACGGCAAAAAAAATCATGTCTGTTGTATGGGAGCCCCCCTTAAATATTTATTTTATTCTATTTTTAGTGTTTGTTGTTATAGCGGCAACAGAAATACATCACTTGTGAAAATTTCAATTGTCCAACTATCACGGTTCATGAGATACAGCCTGGTGACAGACGGACAGACAGACGGACAGCGGAGCCTTAGTAATAGGGTCCTGTTTTACCCTTTGGGTACGGAACCCTAAAAAAAACATCAGTGGATACTTTCAGTTTCACCCCAATAAAAGCTCAAAGTAAGGGAGGGCGTGAAAAAGGGGTGACAACCCCTTAGAAAATAACATCATTAAAGAACCTCAAGCACTTCTACATAAGCCTGGGTAAGAACCCGTGACATTTTACCTCCCCCTTTTACCTCTTACCACAACAATTACCATTTTTTATGAGTAAGTTATAGTAGTGTCTATGGTATTGGCATAGAAACACATCGTCGGCGACCAGAGACAATCTCGTAAATAATAATCTTCGTCGCCTGGGAGTGAAAACCTCGGGAATACAATTTGGTCATTTTTATTTTGTCACGACGTATAGGGACTTTGTCTTATAAGAGACTCGCTCTATGTGAAATAGTTTGTAGGCACTGAAACTAGCCTTTCAAAGTCACAAGTCAAAGTCAAAGTTTTTTTTTATTTCAAGTAAACCAGATTACAGGCACTTTTAAACGTCAAAACTAGGTGCACGGTTCCAAAAGGTAGGTTCTATGGAGAAGAGCTGGCAAGAAACTCCATGAATACTCTTTTTAAAATAGAGTATTCGTGGAGTTTCTTGCCGGCTCTTCTCCTCTCTCTCTTCTCTTTGTTGGGTATACAGGGTGTTAACGAAATCGTGTAATTCCTTCAAACCGCGTGATCTACTGGTGACACAGATTAACCATAAATGGGAATTTTCGAAAAAAAAACAAAAAAATATTAAAAAAAAAAATTTGGTTTTCAATTTCTGATTCTTTTTAGAGCCTTGAGTTATCTAACTGCAAAGAGCAATATCGCGTCAGTCGTTCCTGCCAGCCGTGTCACCATACTTTTATTAATTTATGCGTGGCATCGAAATGTTCACAAAAATAAAATTATTTTTTTGCAAAAAAAAAATTTTCTTATTTTATTACTGAATCCTTATTAGGTGGTTTAGATATGATCGGTAACAAAGCCGCATGAAAAAAAAAAGATTTTTTATTTTTAATCAAGCTAAATCCCGTGCGGGGCCAGTCTACACAAGTAGTAGATCATGTGGTTTTAAGGAATTACACGAATTCGTTAACACCCTGTATAACATTCGTAACAAATATAATTGACTAGCTTTTGCCCGCGACTTATTCCGCGTGAAAGCCCACAGGAACCATGCAATGACCAAATGCATTCCCGAGGTTTTCACTCCCGGGCGACGTATTAAGTCATATTTAGCAAGAAAACCCCGCAAATCATATTTACGACTGACCTGAGTTCAAATGCAAATAGGTAAGAAGTTGATTATGAATAATTACACCTGTTTATCTGCTGAACTCAATATTTAACGAAAAAATCCTAATTTTCAGGGTTCCGTACCCAAAGGGTAAAACGGGACCCTATTACTAAGGCTTCGCTGTCCGTCTGTCCGTCTGTCTGTCCGTCTGTTACCAGGCTGTATCTCATGAACCGTGATAGTTAGACAGTTGAAATTTTCACAGATGATGTATTTCTGTTGCCGCTATAACAACAAATACTAAAAAATAGAATAAAATAAGTATTTAAGGGGGCTCCCATACAACAGACATGATTTTTTTGCCGTTTTTATAGATAATGGTACGGAACCCTTCGTGCGCGACTCCGACTCGCACTTGGCCTGTTTTATTTTTTCCAAGAAAACCTCGTAATTCATTTTTGACAAAATGAGGTTCTCTAAGAAAAAAATTTTTCGAGAATAAAAAAAAAATCCTTTCGAGAATTCATGTTCAAATATTAATAAAATGATTTAGTAGGCAATGGTTCATTTCTAATGAAATAAAATTAAACACTGTGGCGTTCATTACAAAAATATTCAGGAAGCAGGTTTTTACGTCTCCTGTAAAATTTTACTTTTGGCAATGGTGCCGATTCTGTTATGGACAAATTAAACTTAATTTAGGCTATTGCCTTCTATTTCACTATAGTAAAATAAGAAAGAGACATACGTAAATAAGAGCTGTCAAATTTAGTTGAACTAAAACTTCCATACAATTTAAAACGTGTTGAATAAAAACACGGTGAAGTTCAAGGCGTAAACTAATTTGACATCTCTAACTAAGTTGTTGTCTATCACCGTCCTTTTCTCGCGCTATCTGTTAGTAAAAGATAGCAATTCTCTAATTTTAGTTTAGTTGGTGGACATAAGAATCGGCACCAATAACGAGGTTTTCACTGGTTGCCGAAGACTTGGACCGAACTGAATGTAGACTAAAACGCGAAAATTATGACAAAGGAGATGGTCCATAATGTATGGACCAAAAACCTAGACTCGATTGGGACTAAGTGGGTACCAGTAGTTTCATTATAATGCACAATTTACCCCACCGAAAGGGCAATGCCGAAATCGATGGGGTATAGGAGCTATAGACTGACAAAATATATATGAAAAAATCTTGACTAACAAATGTTTTTTAAATGTTTATATAATATCAATAATATATTAACGATAATAATGACAGGATTACTGTAGTATTTATTACCATTTGGTATCTGATTATTACTAAAATCTTGTTCGCTTAACTCGTCAAAATGTAGGGAACGGCTGTTTTTTTTTTCGCGGTTTCAATTTTGATCCCATAGTAAAAGTTGTTCATAATGAGTACAGTGACCCCTTAAGAGGTTGTGCGTTATTTATGTTACACCTTGTAGTTTTATTATTTATACGAATCCAGGTTTTTTTTTTTAAGTGATTGTTGTAATAATCAGATACCAAATGGTTGATAGTAATCAATACCACAGTAATCCCGTCATTTTTATCGTTAATACATTATTGATATTGTATAAAATGGTAAAAAACACTTGTTAGTCAATATTTTTTCATATATACTTTGTCAGCCTATAGCTCATATACCCCATCGATTTGGGCATTGCCCTTTCGTTGGGGTAAATTGTGCATTATAATGAAACTACTGGTACCCATTTAGTCCCAATAGAGTCTGAGTTTTTTTTGGACCATCTCCTTTACGTCAATGGATGTAGTTGAATCTTCGTATGGTTAGGAGCTAAATTAGGCATTGTGATGACGATATAGGATTTAAATTATTAAATTAGATATTAGATTATCGCTTGCGTATACAGTGACGTCCCGTGTGGTGCCGAACGTAAAGAATAGCACTACCCCATCTGTTCCCATGGTTGTTGTAGAAGACGACTAAGGGATTCACTAGAGGATAGGCAGCAGCGTTCTCTGAGTACTTTAACGACCATACTGCGATCGCCAACCCGCCTGCCAAGCGTGTCGATTATGGCAAACCCCCCCAACATAGATAGCACAAAGAAGAAACGGCTCCTAGTCCCCGGCGGCTCTGCTAGCCCTGGTCAAGTGGTGCCGAAAGGTTCTGAAGACGCAGCGTGGATAGGACTCCCACAAGGTGGACCGATGATCTGGTGAAGGTCGCGGGAATCCGCTGGATGCGAGAAGCACAGGACCGGTCGATGTGGCGATGCTTGGGGGAGGCCTATGTCCAGTAGTGGACGTCTTTCGGCTGAATGATGATGATGAAACAGTGACAGAAAACATTTTGAGAAAGCCTGCACAACTGAGAGGGCTCCTAATAGTTCTCGAGGGTGTGTGTAGTCCATAAACCCGCACAAACCCAGTATGGCGGACTAAGGCCAATGCTAAACATTTTGACTGACCTGGGGCCCAATTCTCCTAAAATAAATTGTTGCCAAACGCAATCGAACCACAACCGTCAGTCAGTTTTTGTTTTCGAAAACTTTCAAAATGATTGATTTTGTTTTTTGTGTCAAACAATTTGATAGCTTTTGAAATTGAGAACTGTCTGAATGAACGGTTCGGCCTTGATTCGGTTGGGATTTATCAAGATTTATTTTAGGAGAATTAGGTCCCTGGACCCCAATTCTACTAACAGTAACTTTTATCAATTGCAACTGAAGCGTTATTCAGACAGTTTTCGTTTACAAAAACTATCAAATTGTTTGACAACAAAAACAAAACCAAACATTTTGACAGTTATCGTAAACGAAAACTGTCTGAATGAACGATTCAGTTGCAATTGATAAAAGTTTCTATTAGTAGAATTGGCACCCTGAACATCGAACATAGCTCCTTCTGAGCTACACTTAGCTTTTTGCCACCAGACCATTAATGAAGCTAATAAATTATTTAACAAATATAAATAAAATAATTATTATTGTAGATACTTCGTAAGTAGGCTTTAGAAACTAAATATTTATTGAAAAAGTTTTGAATGACTTATTGCTAAAATTGCAGTGTTTCTGAAACTCGAGCTCGAGTAGGCTTATCTGTTTTTAGAGCTTAAATTAATTTATTAGTTAGTTTTAAATTAGGAACATGTTTTGAAATAGTGCTATTGTTTTAATGTCACCTTATCTGTTACGATCTGACTAGCTACGGTCGCAGCTCCGCCCGCGTGAAAAGATAAATTGTAAAATTTCACGGTGATCCTTTAATTTCAGATACTATGTTACTCAGAATGAATTAATCCTTACGATTGACCCTTTCATTCAGCATTATAAAAACACAGGATGTTTTTTTTTTGGCATTTGTTCGGTTCGATTCCCAAACGAGGAAAATTACTTTAAAAAATATAATAATGACTAAATGTGAAAGAAAATAATATCCTATCTACAATATTTAAAGTACTTTCCCTTCTTGTCCCATAGCCGTGGGACGCCCAGTATAAGGAAGGGGTGTGAAAGAAAGCCCTAAATGCCTAAATATACATAAAATGTAGCTGGTAAACTAAAGGTTTTAAATTTTAGTTCTGAAACCGTTGAACCTTCTCACCGAACCCGACAAGTACTATTTAACTGGTATAAAGGAACTTGGCAGAACTCCAGCTAACTTGGCGACCAGTCAGTTCAGATCTCAACTTGGTTGAAAACGCTTAAATCTTGAGCAATGACATCGTTATATCACGCCTGTATTCCCCGAAGGGGTGGGCAGAGGTGTATAATAATAGTATATCCTCATTTCGCCGTTATGTTCAAGTCCCATGTAATAGGGAGCGAGCCTATTGCCATCAACTGGGCACAAATCAAGACTCCGGACTGCTACTAAGAAATTCCACACGGAAAAACCCAATAACACTTTGCCCGACATGAGGATCGAACCCAGCGGGTCTACTCCCTAAACACGAAGTCCGTGATTTCGGCGTTAGTTACGAGCGTTTCCTACTTTATCACCTACGGACATACGATTATTTCGGGGCCCGAACTGAGAATGAATGATAACACGATTTAACAGTTGTCCCTACTACCGATGTGTTTTTGCCCGTCCGAAAAGTTGAACTTGACACTTGTTTTGTTCACTCCTACGTTTCGGGCTACTTTTGGACGCGCGAATTCGTTGACGGACTTAGGGAGTAGGCCCCCAAGAACTCACACTCAGCTGGAAGGGCCTCGATTTGTAACAAACGGTTACCCATCCACGGACTGACCGCGGCAAGCGCAGCTTAACCTTTCTAATATTATCCTGTATCCTCCATCAAAACAAATCATTAAAGAAATTAAAGAATATTCCCTTGTTCTTTTAAAAAGTCTTCTATTAAATAGTATACTTCAAAGACACCAGGAAATACTACACAGTAGAATTCAAGAAATACATAATAAATATTCTAGCAGACGTATCTACGTCTGAAGGATTTCTCAGCAATCCCGCAAGTTACAGCGCATTAGTGGACGCCGCTGACTGAGTAATTACAAGCTTACTGCATATGCATGCTGCAATGTACTGCTACGTTTTATTTAGCTCGGAGTAGTCTTGGGTTTCATTTAAACATTTCGAGGAGTAAAGGAGATAAAAATATGCTCTTCGTGTTACAATTTAGCGTTATACAATAATAAGAAAAAGACAGACAAATAAAATATCTTGATTTAGCACACGAGGTTGTCGGCATGTGGGATGTGGACTCAGCAGTCATTGTTCCGATAGTCGTTACGGCGAATGGCCTAATGGCCAAGAGCCTCGATCAACACCTCATGCGGCTCTCGTTGGGTGGCTGGATCAAGGGCTAAAAGTGATACAGAACAGTACTCTTTGACACGGCACGCATAGTGAGGAGGTTCCTTTCTCTGGAGCCCTGACTGCCAGCAGCTTGGACCCTGTTCCCGATGCCGGTGGGCTACTATTTTTATATTTTTAAATGTATATTGTTTTTTTTAAGATATGTATTTGAAAATATAATTTATATGTATATTTACAATGAATAAACGGAATACAATAATAAACATTAGATTAAAGTTCTCAAAGGGGCCTCTGGGCGTTGGACCTGTGTCCTCCGTACCTTCCAAAGGACCGAACATCTTCCGCACGGAAGATGAGTCGTGAATTTAAAGAGATGCATAATAATTAACATTTTATTTCGGATTTTTTCTATAGATTGTTAGTAAACATTAAAAACTTAAATAACTACGTTAGTAAACATGTAGGCTGGACATACTATTTATAATTGGGCAATCTAATCTGCCTGCAACGATATTCAGGAGACTGTTCGAGCTGCCCCGAACCCTCTGCAGCAACGAAGCAACACGCTTGCGCCTGATCGCTGCAAAGCCAAGTTCTGCTAATTTTTGCTATCATCATCCATTAGCGCATTACTGTCCCACTGTCCCACTACAGGCACAGCACTGTTCTCAGAATGAGAAAGATTTGAGCCTTAGTCCTCTGCGCTGGTTTGCTGCGGTTAAGCGGATTACACACACCATCGAGAACTGTTTGGAGCTCTCTCAGGTGTGCAGCTTTCCTCATGATGTTTTCCTCCACCGTTACCGTAAGTGATAATTAAATTATGATCCCCATATGAACTCGTAGAGTCAAAGGTGCGGGCGGGGATTGAACTCAGACCTTCTTGCGTAAAAGATTACCGTTCAACTGCTAGGGTATTACTGCTTCCTCTTGCTATGTCACCTTCCAAATTGGTGACCTTGCTTACTTGCAAAGCAAAGCCTTTTCCCAACAATATTGGAGTCGACTTCCAGTCTAACTAGATGCATCTACAGTACGATACAACTAAGAAATCGCATCGGCAACCTACGTTAAACCGAACACTTCCGAACTGAATGCGACATCAAGACCACGAATGTTTGTTAGTACTGCAGTTAAAAAACGGTCTTTACGCTGACGCATTAAGTGTGAGTGGTGTGATAATGTGCGGCTGCCAATGGTTGTTCGATCAAGTATATACTTGTAACTTCTTAGTTTTGTGTACAGCTCCTGTAGACAAATGGCAATCGATGATCGCCAGAGAATAGATACGCCAACTAAATGTATGGAAATGACAGAACAGATCGCTTGACGGGTTGAAAGCTTATGTCAATCCAGTAGATCTCATTGTCGTATTCTATTCTCTAGCAATCATCGATTGCCATTTGTCTACAGACGCTGTACCAGTATTTTGCACGGAGCGACTGCTATCAGACTTCCGCAACCCATTCGTTGGGTAAAGCCGATATCCTAAGGTTAGACCGGTTGTCAGACTTTCGGAATTCGGACTACCCGTAATGACGGTCTTAGGTATTTGTATGACACCTGGGGCCGACCGTTTAGCATGCTTACCGAAGCACAGCATTTTAATTTCTTGTGTATCCTTAGATATGCTTTAAATTGAAGTGATGTCTGATATAGCAAAGCCACCCTATTTATGTTCGAGTGTTGGATAAATATTAAGTACATGAAAAGATTCTGACCTTTTTGTAGGTGACCTGATTTCCTTGAAAGCTTCCTTCCTGAAGCAGTGATAGTTTATAGGTAGAACACCTTGTCTTCCATGCACGAGGGTTTGCGTTTAATCACGGCTAGCACCTCTGTATTCCCTAGGTATTACAGTATGAGTCAGTTCTTGTCATCTAAGTACCTAACTAAAGTTTCGGTATTTTTTATTTGAATGTGTTCTATTAATGATACCTAGCACCCTAGTAATCTTATAATACACTCGGATTTAGTGTTTCTTTGCAAGGCCAGATGTATGATAGCCTATTGGTTGAACGGTTGTCTTCCATGGAGGAAGGCCTACGTTCGATCACGGCCAGCACATCTGATTTTTTCGTACTCAAGTGCACATCAAAATTTGATTATCATTTACACTTGCAGTGATGGAAAACGTCGCGAGGAAACTTATACAACTGAGAGGGATTCTAAAAAAGTTCTCTATGACGTGTTTAGTCCGCTAACCCGCACTAGGCCAGCGGAGTGGACTAAGGTCTAAATCTAAACCCTTCTCATTCTGAGAAGAGGCCCGTCTTTAGCGGGACAATAATGGGCTGATCCCTGAGCAGTCCGCCCTACGACCAACCTTGCTGACTGGCTAATTTTTCACCACAGCATGAGCTATCTTCAAATAACTCGTGCCGACACGACAGAATAGCAAGATGGGTTGACTATGTTACGTATTTATTGTACTCCATTTTTGCTAAAAGAAACTACTTGTCTAGATATTTATGCATTACTACAATTCTTAAACCAAACACGTTACACAAGCGTTGAGATGAATATGGTTTGTAGCTACGCTGCGGTGCAGATGCAGGTCATGTCGATATCATTTAAAATTCAGCTCAGACGCTCCTCAGCGAACTTTACGATCTTACAGTCTCCATATTATTTTTAACGTTCAACATTTGTCCACAAATTGTTTTTGAGAAGGTTTGGATGATTTTGGAAATATTTTGCAAAAAGTGATATAAGTAAAACACTGTAGTCGTCTGTTTAGGTTCGAGTTCGATGCGGGCCCGAACCTCAGACTTTTCAAATTTATGTGCGGATCAGAATTTGATTATTATTTCCGTTACATAAAAACATAACATGTTCACGAGAATCCCTGAGATTTTATAACTTTGTCACTAAGCGAGCTTACACACAAGTGGCATGTTCCCAACGGCAGAGGTAACTGTAGCCGTCGACATTTCAACTTCGAAGATCAGCGGCAGCGGCAACAACTGCAAGTGTCGCTATAGGTCGACTGCTGCCGTCGACGCGTCGACGTTTGCCGCCGACGCACGTCGACGGCTGCAGTTACCTCTGCCGTTGGGAACATGCCGCTCGTGTGTAAGAGCTCTAAGGTTGGTAACGCATCTTTAAAACTGTGACGGAATTGTGCTGTCCTGTGCCACCATGCTTAAGAGAAAAGAGAAGATAACACAAATAAAAAAAAACAACGCTTTGATGCCTTTACAGAGCAGGTGAACTTTTTAGGTCAATCCAATGAATTTTAAAGCAATTTTATTTACGCAAGCACTCGACCTAGCAACTCTAACCAAACTAAATCCACATTAAACGGATAACTCAATTTGAAATTTTGAATTAATCGCAGCATCATTCCGCGTCTCCCGCAGAGGGGTGGGGGCGAGACCAAGGGGTGAGGGGAGGTCTAAATTAAATTTTGACACAGACTGAACGTGGGACCACTTAATTGCAATTTGCTTGACTTATTAGATGCTGAGATGCTTTAACTCAATTGTGATTCTGTAAGATTTCAGTCGGTTACTTTAGGCAGGGTATTAACGGTCGTATGTGTGATCTGCGGGTAGTATGAAACTGTCCTCTATCCCACTGACATGCCAGAGATAATTTACTATGTAATTTATTGAGCAAAAACCGCCCAGAGACAATTGCAGAACAGAGTGGAGTAACTGGTTGCTTCATATCGCTCAATACTTACAATTTCAGCGACTGTGCCCTATTCATTCATTTATAATAGACATTTTAATGCTAGCCCGTCTTCCTTGTTGGGCAGCGCAATGCGTTGCATTGCGTCGAGCATCGCCTCGCAAAAATGAGAAGCGATATGCCTTCTATATAAGTGGCATACGTGAACAGTGTATCTAATAGAGCGGCGCGTGTAGTTTGTTTTAGCGATTTTTCTGCGCGGCAATTTGAATTTAGCCTTGTGGAGAAACCAGGTGTGGTGTTCCTCCAACCAAAGGGAGGATCCTCCAACCAGGCGGAGTCTTGTGCCTGGCTACTGTCTACTGCCCAACGGTTGATGTTGGGAGGTTGTATATATACTATCTGCGTGTTAAATCTTGATTGCGCGATGTAGGATGGTTCGCATGTGGCGAGATAGATGCCGCCACAGCCTTATTCATCAAATACTAAAAATACTGTATAATAACGCAGCTGCTAGGTAGAACGCGTCGGTTAAATTATACAATAAGACATGATTCTAATATTTTACGTATGAGTTCCAGACGTCGTATCACAGAAAGTGGCTAATTGTGTGAGCCAGTGTAGCGGATCTCCGCATAATTGTGACACACGCGCGATAACAGCGTGGGTACTTTCGCTTGTTTTTCTATTCCCATGGTCATAACCGATGTTGTTTCATGTGGCTATGACATCAACATTTTCGGACGTAGCCCAGAATTCGGGATTTTTTTGAGCTTTATGCCAGATAGATGAGCACTAATGAACAGCCCCATCAAGTGTAGATGAATATTATTATACTGCAAAATCAGGTTTCCTTAGAATTAAAATTTTCTCCAAGTGTTTAGTACCTATAGTAAGAAGTATCGATAGTCTGTGAGAAACTGCAAGGTGCTTGAAAGCGATATGCTAGCATTCAACCTTAATGGCTACTTGTGTATAGCTATGCTGCTATGTTCTTTATTCCATTGAGTGAGTCCTGATGTATTTGAAGGGGCAAACCAAGGAATGTCATATTAAATGGAAATGTTACTACATACTAATTCTCGCGTGTATTTTTTTGAAGCGGGAAAAGTGCAGGGTGTTTTCAAATTTCTTTGATAGCACAGTTTTCGTTTACAAAAACTGACAACTAACACAAAACCAAAACATTTTGACAGCTCTCGATAATTGCACTCATTAAATAAACATGCATGCTTCCAGAACTATCCCCGATTCAAAATATATACCTTAGTTAGCCTACAGTACTTAACGAAAACTTTCAAAATTGGTATACTAACTCATTTAAAGTGAGATTGTGGGCATGCAGGGCAATTGTGTAATGTAACCAACATCGATCATGACAGTTGATGTGTCAAAAACAATGTTCATTGCGTGGTACATAGTTGTGGACTCAGATTATAAAACAGAAGGCAGATAGACTGCACTGAACCATAATGTGAGGCACGTCTGTAGACATGTGTGCGTGACAGCACTATAAGAACACGTTGCCTCTTTGTGCGTGTACGTTTGCCATGATAATGACTTTCCCATAATATTTCATTATATTAAATAAACAATCAAAACAGAGTTATACATATGTATATAAAGTGAATCTCTGCCATTGAGTCAGATTGTATTTTAATGCAAGTACCTACTTTAGAAAGGGGAATGCCAAGATTTCTTTTACGACTCGGCCAGATAGAACAAGGATGAAAAATATCTTATTAAAAAGGGCAAATATTGTAGAATGTATTACAATAACAATATTTCCGCTGGAAGTGCACCAAGAAAAGTTATAGGTCGATAAAGTTGACCTTAATAGTAGATTTTTAACCTGGAGAAGAATGGTAATTCGAAAATCGAACTAACATTTTCTTTATACTCCGTCGACATTTTCATGAATAATTTTTTTAATCCTTGTCGTATTGGTAGACCTTCAATATTTTTGTAAAAATCTTAATAATATTGTTTGATTAAAGCATTCAATTATGTAAATAACAAAACTAAACCATTTTTGGTCAGAATAATACCTAAATAACCAAACCAAAACCAAAGCAAAATAAACATTATATTATTTGGAATTTGCCGTATATTGACGTTGCCATGGCAACGATGATAAAACATGAATGCCATAATACCAAATAACATTAAAATCATACTTTTACTAAACAAAGTATTTTATTTTACAAAAATCCATAATATTGTATTCACGATAGGAATATTATACATAATATGGTTAGGTACTTACTTCGATACAGATACCTACTTATTTTTGGCAATAATCGTAAGAAAAAAGTGGAAGTCATTTTAATTGTGACAAAGGTGTTGTCGCCATTAAAATAAAATTATAACAATATTCGATTTTAAACGTAATCGATTATCAAGTATGTATAAAATCGAATGGAATATAAAATAAAAAAAGAAATATACTTACTTATTTCGCAAAATAAATAGTTGATAGTAATATACAGGCTGTTAACAAATTCGTGTAATTCCTTCAAACCACGTTATCTACTAGTGATACAGATTAACCCTATATAGGAATTTTTGAAAATCAACTGAAAAAAAATAAAAAAAAAAAAACTAGATTTTCTATTTCTGAGTCATTTTAGAGCCTTGAGTTATCTGACTGCAAAGAGCGATATTGCGTTAGTCGTGCCTGCCAGCCGTGTCGCCGTGCTTTCAATAATTTATGCGTGGCATCGAAATGTTGACACAAATAAAACATTTTTTTGCAAAAAAATAAATTCTTATTTTTTTACTGAATCCTTATTAGGTGGTTTAGATACGATCGGTAACAAAGCCGCATGAAAAAATAATAATTTTGTTTTTTTATTTTTAACAAGCTAAATCCCGTGCGGGGCCTGTCTACATCAGTAGTAGATCATGTGATTTTAAGGAATTACACGAATTCGTTAACACCCTGTATAGTAATAATGGCTTTGTAAATTATTTCATAATATTACAAAACATTAATTTAAAATTAGTATAAATCAAAGAGATTAATTAAATATGTTAACTAACACTACTGAATGCCTTCGGTACCTATACATACTCAGCTTAATAAAATATTATGTTATTTATTGTGTTTCGTACAAGAAAAGTAGCCCTAAGTTAAATCACAAGAATAGTGACAAACCTGTTGTGTTATAGTGGTTACTAGGATTATTCGTAATAGCTTATTACTAATAAAGCTTAGTACTATAATTTGTAGCTATTAATGGAAGAGCACAATTCACTTAACACATTTCTCAAACAAGAAAACGTGAATAAAAAATAAATACTTATTTACCTAAATAACATGATATTATTATGATATAATTATTTACAATTACATATTGTTTCATGATTGTAATCGATTTATAAATGTAATTTTAGTATCGATATAATTATATTTTTATACTGTGCAACATTTCTATTTACAGTTGTAGATAAAAAAAGCATTGAAACTTACTAACCAAAACAATAAAATACTATTTAAAATGAATATCCGACGGTGTACTTCCCCAGACTTTATTTATATTGCAGAAATCTTACAAAAAATAAACACGAATTATGAAAATTACGGCAGGTCTGTTCTTAATACTTTGTATTGGCCGGATCTTGGCATTCCCCTTTATTAATCTCAGATTACAGAATAGAAGATGATAAATAGAAATATTTTGTGGATTTATGGCAGTCATTTAGTATAGTTGTGAATGGTTGTAATTATGTTGTTGAACTTTATGTTGGCAAATCGACTGACGTACACGATTTTACGATGCGCCTCGCGACGTTGCGATGCGTATCGCGGCGGCGCGCGGCGCAGCGCGAAATCACGGGCTTCTTCCAGTATCGTCGCGTCGCGTCGCGTCTCGGTGTGAGCTGACCCTAAAAGGCATGAAAGACAGTGAATTTTTTTAACCACTACTTATATTTATTTCTACCGCCAAACAGCATTGCTTCCGATTTAAAGGTCCATAGGTGCCGGTGATAAAGTTGGAAAGTCTCAAATGTCGTCATTTGATACTTTCCAACTTTATCTCTAAAGCTGGCTTCCCACGGTGCGTGGTAGCGCGCACCGGCTGTTCGTGGTATCATCCGTAAAATCACGCACCGTCGGAAGCCACGTTAGGTGGGTGCGTGATGTGGATACGGCGCACCGCTTCGCACGCGTCTGCATTACCACGGACGAGTCTCTTCCCATGGTGCGTCGGTGCGAGCTCGTGCGTCACGGTGCGCGATATCACGCACCGTGGGAAACAAACATAAGATTGACAATGCATCAGTAGTATTCTTTGTGTTGTTGGTGTATACACCGTATGCCTGAGGTACCCGAAAGATTTTAACTATCGACTCCGATGCCTAATTGGAGAAGAAAAGCTAGGATATAGTTTGTTGAATAAAGATTAATTTTAGAGATATTCATTATTTACGGAAATTCACAAGTCGAAAAATCTCTAGGTAACAAGCCCTATGAACGCGGTGTTGCGACTTTTGTCATACCTTGGTCATACCATATCCCATTCGCCGTATGTCGTGTTTTGTCGGGAGCTTCGTGAAGTGAGAAGTTTCTTATCCATTCACACATTAATTAATAAACGTTGCTGGTTCAACCTAAGGTATTGTTTACAAGGAAGTACAACTGGCGAGGCGTAAACTGAGCTTTGCATTTGTGTGGGTGCACATAGAATCGATTGCCAAAAAGCATTATAAACCGGTTTAAACCAAGCAAAGGACGCGTCTGCATTCATTCTCTCACACAAATGCAAAGCTCAGCTTAGGCCTCGCGGACGGTACTAAGTTAATGATTTATTTTGTTCCGATAAACAAAATAGTTTAATTGGCTGAATTGAACTCACGTTGATATAACATTATTGACTCAATACCATCAGAAAGGCGTGGTTAAAATCTTTTGGGTACCTCGGGCCCATGGTGTATAGGCGGAGGTAACTACTAAATGTTTAAACAATGGTGTAGATTTTGTTGTGCACAAACTAAACATAATCTAGGCTATTACCATCTTTTTCACTCTGATAAAGTAAGAAAGAGACGGATGTAAGTAAGAACTGTCAAAAGTTGAACTACAATTTCCATTTAGGCCCTTCTTACATTACGATACCGACAGAAGACTAGTATCCTACGTGAGTCTCAAAGATGAGTCGCCGAGGAGTTTCTCACAGACATTTGTATGGTGATTCGCACACTTCGCTACCGGTATCCTACGCGCTGCTACTAGTTTCGCGATACCCGCCTTGTCGGTCGCCCGGGTGCCGCGTCTCCTACGCATCGCGGCAAAATGGCGGTGGAACAGCAGTCATTGTCCCGATAGTCGTTACGGCGAATGGCCTAATAGCCAAGAGCCTCGATCAACATCTCATGAGGCTCTCGTTGGACGGCTGGATCAAGGGCTTGATACAAAAAATATCTTTCACACGGCATGCATAGTGAGGAGGTATCTTTCTTTGGAGCCCTAACTACCGGCAGCTTGGACCCTGTTCCCGATGTCGGTGGGCTACTATTTATCTACTACTAATGCTATCAATTTTCTAATTTTAGTTTAGTTTGCGAACAAGCGCAACATATCGTGACTGGTCAGCCCTTAACTGCTATGGCAATCCTAGAAGACATATTTTTCTATTTGTTTCTCTTATGTGAGTTTATTTCTTACATTAACCTGCATTATTCTCATTCTATTTCTCACACTACTGTAATGGAATTGTCATGAACTACTATTTTGAAAAGAGTATTCATAGAGTTTCTTGCCGGTTCTTCTCCATAGACCCTACCTTTTGGATCCGTGCACCTAGTTTTGACGTTTTAAAAGTGCCTGTAATCTGGTCTGTTTGAAATAAAAAAACTTTGACTTTAACTTTTGATATCAATAACTCCCAAATCAAAATACATAATTTCGCAACTTAAAAGTATAACAGCAGAGATTAATTACAAAACAAATTTGGCTGCTAACTTACAAGATCAGGTGGTCATTACCGCGCACTGGCATCGACTCTAGGCACCAGCGCTGGCGGACAGCCAAATCTTACCACACGCTCTGCGTTTCAGCGGATCAGAGGAGCTTGTTTCTGGCCGTTTCATTTTTCTTTTTTTTTTGTTAAGGCGTTTCTGTTTCATTGTGTCCTGGTTGTCTATACTTGTCTTTATAGTGATGACAAAAAAGGGACTTTTAAATGAATAGGGAAAAAAATAATTTTAACACTATTTTTAGTACCTACACACAAAAAACCGAGACACCCCAACAAGATTTTAATCAGAATTACCGGAGTATGTATTTTTTTAATAGATCTCCAAGTTACTCCTGTAAATGACACAACAATATAATCGTTCAGGGGTGATTCTATCATTACAGCTTTAGCTAATCTCGGTATGTCAGGATTGCGAGCAAGGTAAACACAGTAAATAAAACCAACATAGACTCTCCACCACTGAGAGTACTTGTATTTGGGTTAGTATTAGTAACATAAACTAGATCACAATATATTACTTTACACAATTATTACAAGATCATAAAATAAGGACAAGCTAGTCAGATATAAAAGGTCAGACTTCGTCAGCTGATCAACACGGAATGCTCTCGCTTCGTCGAATGACCGCCGCCTTTATAAGCTCGGGTGCGTTCATCCATATCGACGACTACCTCCCTTTATCAACATTGCCCAGTGTTACCCACTAGCGATAACACGGCCCTCCTGCAAAACACACGTCCTCGTGTGTTGGTGGTTGGTGGTCGACGCACCATCAACCCCATCGTCAAGATTGTACATCAAGGCCCAACTTCTGTGACACCTCTGGACCTTAAACAGAAACAAATAATACAGTACACATCTCGGCCACACCTGATCACTCATCTTTGACCTCGTCATGTTACTCATGTCTTTGACCAAAGTAAAATGAAAAGCATCCAAAGAACGTTTGAATCGATTAGAGCTTGTTATCCCATCGACGGCCAACAAGCTCATCACCCATGACTTAAACTAGTTGATATTCATTCAGTATCAACCCAGTTCTATATTCGTTCATAACTTCTCGTATCAAACTTACTTACTTAGAAACATCCACACATTAGATTTCAACATTTTCACAATAAAATACTATCTCAGATGCCTATTAGACAGTTCTACTTTGGTTAAACATCAAATTTTAGTTATTCAATAAATCATAATAGGTACATAAACACACAATCTCATTATACACAAATTCATAAAATCATTTAAATACATTTACAATATTTTTCAGGGCTAAATATCTCATTATAGTTTTTCACAAATTCATAATACATAAACACTTAAAATATTTCTTGGTTAAATATTTCAACGATTCACAAAGCCATAATACATAAACACTTAAAATATTTCATTCGTAAAAATCTCATACCTAATTATTCACAAAATCACAACATAATATTATCTCAATAATTTACAAACTCATAGTACATTTAACACTTAAAATATTCCATGATTAAATATCTCAATTATTCACAATTCATTGTACCAGCATATAAACACTTCAAACTCATAGTACGTTAAACACTTAAAATATTTCAAGATTAAATATCTCATTATTCACAAACTCATAGTACATAACAACGATTAAAATAATTCACGATTCATTATCTCATTATTATTCACAAAATCCTACATTCTTAAATATCTCAATTCTTCACAAAATCAGAAAACAAACATCCTAAATGTTTCATGGTTAAATATCTTATAATCATTATTCACAGTATCATAGTACATAATTATAAACACTTAAAATATTATCTCAATTATTCCAAAATCATAATACTTAAGTATCAACCTTTAAAACTTTTCAGGATCAAAATAATATCTCAATTATTCACAAACTCATATTACAAAACTGACATGATGTTGTAAACTTACATAACATTTCTATAATGTGCTAATAATACAACCTTTTTACAACAATACAATACATATTAAACACATCTTTAACGAAAATAAGTCAAATTATTTCTTATTTAAAAATAAATTTGACAAATTAATCTTTAACGGAAGTCATCATCATAGTAATTATCGTCAATAATAAATACAATTTCCTGTTTTCGTCTACAAAAAATACATTTTAAACCATAAGTAATAATAACAAACTACTTTTTAATTTCAATAAACTATTTTGCACCATTCTACAACAAGAATTATAACAAAACCAATCAAAACAAATATCAATATTTTCAAAACTTTTTCAAAACATTAATTCAAAACAGAATCTTATTTTCACTGCATTTTCATTTATCAATTAATAGCATCACCCGCCTTGGATTTAGCCAACTCATTTGGCATCACCCGCCTGGGATCCTGCTTTATCAACATGGCATCACCCGCCTTGGATCTAGCCATATCATGGCATATCCCGCCTTGGTTCCAGCCCTATAACAATTGCTTCGCCACGTTAGAGTTTCAGTTTTCCCCAGGCGAAGCCTTTGGCCAACCCCGGCTGGCCAAACCGGGCGGTGCCAAAGATCAACCCTGGTTGCATCTCACCACAAACTCTAATACGACTTGCAATGTATTTTCCTACACGAATAAATACAGATGCCGTATTTATTTTCCACGAATAAATACAGATACCATCATATTTATTTTATACGAATAAACACAGATATCATCTCATTTATTTTACACGAATAAATACAGATAACATCTCTTTTATTTTACATGAATAAGCAAAGATATCATTTAATATTTATTTTACACGAATAAATAACCTCTCATATTATATTTCCTTCCTCAAAATTCCTTCACACATAATAAAATGGTTGTGACTCACCGGATTTATCACATTTTCTCATTCTCACATTTCTCACCATTGTAATATCAGTCGAATAATCAAGTTTTTGTCAGTCCGTCTACAGGGGATTTTTTTAGCAAAATATTTACATGTGGGTATACAATCATAATGTGGACTGGTTTTTTCTTGTTCCACTTCTGATGTAAATGACACAACAATATAATCGTTCAGGGGTGATTCTATCATTACAGTTTTAGCTAATCTCGGTATGTCAGGATTGCGAGCAAGGTAAACACAGTAAATAAAACCAACATAGACTCTCCACCACTGAGAGTACTTGTATTTGGGTTAGTATTAGTAACATAAACTAGATCACAATATATTACTTTACACAATTATTACAAGATCATAAAATAAGGACAAGCTAGTCAGATATAAAAGGTCAGACTTCGTCAGCTGATCAACACGGAATGCTCTCGCTTCGTCGAATGACCGCCGCCTTTATAAGCTCGGGTGCGTTCATCCATATCGACGACTACCTCCCTTTATCAACATTGCCCAGTGTTACCCACTAGCGATAACACTCCTTAGTTGCGTTAAGTTCCTCAGTAGAGTGTGAAATAATAATAATGGTTTTAATAATAATAATAGTTTATTAGTACATAAATCAACAACACAGTACAGAGCATTTGGAAACAGTGGGTTGCACTACCAAGTTTAAAATTATTGTCAGCTTTCCGGGCTCCTAAACTAGGTAGGTACGCAGACCTGTATGACCATCTTAGGAGTCGGAGATTTTGCGGTTTCAATTTTTATAATACAACCGTGACTTTTCTTTTTGTTTACAGTAGTTGTTAACACAGCAGAAGGAGTGAATGATTGTGGTTGTGAATCTTGAAGTGTGTATATGAGTGTGTGTGTGAGTAGGGAGGTGTGTGTGTGAAGTGTGAGTGTTTGATAAGCGTTTTAAAGGGTGAGATGTGCTATGCAGGGGTTGTCTAATACACAGAAACTGACCGAGCGAACCGTCTCAAGCCTCAAGGTGTCTATTCCCGTCTAGAAACCTATTGAAACAAAACTGAAATTTATGAGAAAAAAAAATCAAGATTTAACGTGGTATAAAAACTATGCCAATCGATTCTCCTAGTGATTCTGAACAAACCCTCAGTTTGATGCGAAAGGATAGAAACATACATGCGTAGATGCGTACGCATCTTCATACAAAATGACAATTTTCTATGACTAAAATGCGATTCAATCCTTTTATGACCGTTTAGTCCCTAAATCGGCATTTCGAGACAAATACCGAACAATACATTTTGTTAACAAGCATCACACTGTATCTACCATTCTCAGCTAAATTAACTCAATCCCAGCTTCGCTCTCGAATCAAAACATAAAATTGTAACTTCAGCACTAAAAATTCATAGGTACACACGTTCGGTCTAGACATTCATAGAGTCTAGACTAACATGTTTGTTGTACCTAATTTAAAATGCATTTTATGTATGTCTAAATCTTAGTTGGTTCGTTTGTCTCGCTGCAATGTGTACATTTAGTTGGCCGTTGTCCAAGTTGTCTTGAACGGTCAAGGTATTAGCAGATACTGCGTTTTCGGGTATAACAGTGTTGAGAAGGCGCGAAATTTAGCTGATGATTGTAATGAAGTAATTGTATTCTAATGAAGCTGCTTATGAAATAACATACATAACATCACGCCTTGTATTCCCCGAAGGGTTGGGCAGAGGTGTACAGTAACACCCACGTTTCGTCGTTATGTTTCAGTCCCATATAATAGGGGGCGAGCCTATTGCCATCAACTGGGCACAAATCCAGACTCCGAGCTGCTACTGAGAAATTCCATGCGGAAAAACCCAATAACACTTTGCTCGACCTGGGGATCGAACCCAAGACCTCACGCTCAGCAGTCGCGCTTGCGACCACTAGACCAACGAGGCAGTCATTAAGGCAGTAAGCTGCTTATGTTTTTAATTAAAAAATGTAATAGGTACCTGAGGTAGAGTTAAGTCACCACTGTGTCGACTGCCCCGAGGACACGGCGCTGCACACGCTGCAGGCGTGTCCTGCGTGGGCGACGCAGCGCCGCAAACTAGTCGCGGCAGTCGGTGGTGAACCTCTCGCTTCCGGCCGTGGTTCTGTCCATGGTCGGGAGCGAGAGTGCGTGGGAAGCCGTCGCCACCTTTTGCGAGGAGGTGATGGCGACCAAGGAGGGAGCGGAGAGTGGGAGAGAGGCGACTGCCACTCTCCCTTCCCGCGCCAGACGCACCGGGCGCCGCCGGAGGGCGAGAGACGATCTCCGGCCACCCTAGTTTGTGGCCTGCGGGCGGCGGGTTAGGGGATCCGTCGCCCGACCAGTAACAGGCCCGAGAAGGCGGCGCGCCGTGTTCCACGCGCGCCTCTCAGGAGGACGTGGGGCAAAGGGGTAAAGCCCCACAGAAGGAGAGGTCCGCCAGGGGCTGGCGGACCGAGGCCTGCCGGGGTTGCGGTGCATGCAGCTGCGAATCGCGTGACCCCGGCCATAGGTCAGGAGAAGGAACACCGTGGGTTTTTAGCCGGTAAGAGTCCGGCATAACCCTTCGCCTTCCCCGGGCGAAGGGTATCCATGAGGAACTTCGCAAGAGAAAAAAAAAAAAAGAGTTAAGTTTCTAAGTAGTTATTTAAAAATAGGACCAACATAATAGAGGGTACTTTTGTACTAATAGTGGTCCGCATAGCAACTGCACCACAACAGGGCCTCTACAAGGTTAGTCGGAAAGGGGGTACTAATCCGAAGCCCACTTATAGTATCGCTGATGACTGTTTGAAAGCAAGTGTTAAAATTTCAAAATTCGATAAAATTTTTTCCAAATAAAATGTTTTTTATTTTCGTTTTTTCAAAAATTCTTCATCCCTGCTTTAGTTACAAATTCAGAAAATGGTGCTTCTAATTCATGACCCCAAATGTGACCGAAAATGTAAACACAGCTGATCTTAGTTAGGCACAGATTGATTTTAGAGATTTTTTTTTGAGATTTTTGAACAGCTGTTTCTCTTAAACTATTGAGTTTTGGGACTTGCTGCCGAATAGTGGTCTAAAAAATATGCTGTCTGGATTAGAAGTTAAGCTAAAGAAATTTACAATGAACGATTACTGTATTGTTTTAATTGGAGAAACTGATTTTAAAACAACTAAAAACTATTTTAACCTAATATTAACTATAAGAGAATACCTTGGAAAAATCATACACACAAATGTTATAATTTGCTCGCCCACGTACCAATACTCAAACTATTTTATGGTATATAACTGGCGCGTGGAACAATTTAATAATCTCCTTTATCTGGATATAACATCACACCAGCATGCTTACTTTCTCGATACAAATAAGAATCTTACTTGCGATTATGTAATGTTCAAGTATAACTCTGGAACAATCAACAACTACGGCATGGAAATAATATTTAAGGACATAGCTCAGTATATATCCGATTTCGAATGTTATAACCACAAAGAGGACAAAGAAGCGAAGAACCATTTTTTTCTATAATGAGTACTTAAAAATATTACATCAGAACATAGCAGGTTTACTAAATAAATCTGACGAGCTAACAGTCTGCTTGGAAGAGTTGAGAGAAAAAGATAATGAAGTTGACGTTATTTGTTTATCAGAACACTTCATAATGGCAGGATATGAAAATCTATTATTTATACCTAATTATAAGATGGCAGCAATTTATAGTAGAATAAACTCAAAAAGAGGTGGAACATGCATTCTTGTGACAAACGAACACCAATGTATAGAAATTCCAGAGGTTGCTAAGTACTCTATAAGTGGTATCTTTGAATGTTGTGGCGTAGAATTAGTTAGCTATAAGACTATAATCATATGTTTGTATAGAGTCCCTAAGAATAATAATATTAATGTGTTCTTCGAACAACTCGAAAAAATGTTGCAATTCATTACTAAAAAATGTAAACGAAATGTCATAATTGCAGGTGATTTTAACATTGATTGTCTAAAACGCTCTAATACATTATTAGAATTTGAATGTTTACTATTAAACAACAACCTTAAATTAGAATTAAAACAGCCTACGAGGCTCTCGAGTGGAACCTGCATTGACAATTACGCACATAATTTGGGGAAAAAATGCACGTCAAATGTGATAGATTTTGGGTTATCTGACCACACTTCACAACTACTAAAATTCGCTGTCAATAAAGTTTATATTATTAATCAATGGCAAATAAAACGTCGCGACTACAGTAAAGAAAATATAGAAAAATTTAATAAATATTTACAACAACTGACATTTTCTGAAATCTACAACACTAATGATGTAAACCAGGCCTATAATTCATTCATAAATACCTTTAAATTATTATATAATCTATGTTTTCCGTTTAAAAAAAATATTGTTAAAATTAAAAGACGTCCACAGTGGCTATCACGTGGAATAAGAACATGTAGCAAAAAAAAGAGAGAATTACTTTGCACATACAGAATAAAACCTAATGAAATAAATAAAATTAATTTCAAGAATTACAATAAAATATATAAAAAAATCATTAAACTTACACAACGTGCACAAAATGATTATAACATTAAAAAGTCAAGAAATAAATCTAAAACTACATGGGGAATTATAAACAAATCAAAAACAAACGTTCCGAAAGAATTAATATCATCAATAAAAATCGGAGAACGTATAGTGACGTCTCCACAATTAATTTCTAATGCGTTTAATAATTTCTTTATTGATAAAATAAAACCAATATCAGGCTCAGGTAATCAAGTTACTTCTATGATTAATCAATCAAATAAATCTATGTTTATGGCTCCTAGTACTTCTCATGACATTATAACAATTATCAAGTCTCTGAAGAGCACTGGCAGTGTAGGGCATGACGAAGTATCGACAAAAATTATTAAACATGTAGCGCACACTATTTGTGAACATCTGAGCCATATCATAAACTTGTGCATCATTACTGGAACATTCCCAGAAAACTTAAAAATTTCAATTATTAAACCGCTATTTAAAAAAAAAGATAAACTACAGATGGATTGTTACAGGCCGATCGCACTATTGTCAATCTTTTCAAAAATTTTTGAAAAATATTTTTATATTCAAATATATGATTATTTAGAAAAACAAAACATATTAGTAGAAGAACAAAACGGATTCCGAAAAAACCAAAATATTAATATGGCCCTTTATGATTTTTTAAACAACGTTATAAAAAATGTAGACAAAAAGACGCCTATTTGTTCAATATATTGCGATATGACTCAGGCTTTCGACTATGTCAGTCATGAAATCCTAATAAGGAAATTAGAGGCATATGGCATTAGAGGAAATGTACTCCAACTAATGGAAACCTACTTAAAAAACAGAAAACAATACACAGAGATTACAAAAATTAATTATTTTAAAAAATGTGAGGAAGTATACAAGTCTAGTATACGCACAACTATGTTCGGAGTTCCACAGGGCAGTGTATTAGGACCATTACTTTTTATTATCTACATTAATGATTTACCGAAAGTGACAAACTACCCTGTGACACTTTTTGCTGATGACAGTTGTTGGGGCTGTAACTCCGTCCCTTGGGGTTTTGTGTGTGGAGATAAATGAATAACGATATTTTTAAGACTTTAAACTTATAATGAAATTAATTTCACTATGTTACAAAAAAATGAGCGCTACGCGACAATAATGACTGCGTTTTTTAAAGCTAAAGACGCGTGTACGTAGCGGCTGCTCCGGTCGAAGTGGGCGCGCGAGCGCCGGAGTCCGAGAGGCCGGCTTGGCCCGTTCTTCCTCGCCTCCCGCGTCCCGCGCACCGCGCATGCGTAGAGGGCGCTAGTGTGCGCGCCAACACGTCTCGGCTCGCTATTCGTCGCGGCCGGCGTCCCGCGTAATTGTAGAGGGCGCTTATGTGCGCGCCAACAGGCTCCCCCCGTTGGAACTTGTTCCAAAGTCTGAAGTGGGCAGCAGGCAGAGCCTATTGTAGGCTCGTCGAAGCACGCCCGATGCAGTCCTGACGTCAGCGACGCGTGCGATGCCGTCGGAGCCAGGATGCAGGTTCACGATGCGGCCGAGTCGCCAATGGTTGGGTGGGAGGCGGTCTTCCTTGACCACAACCAGGTCTCCCAGCTGCAGCAGCTCCTGTTCATTGCGCTGCCATTTTGCTCGCCTTTGTAATTCTGAAAGATATTCAGTTTGATATCGTTTCCAAAAATGAGCCGCCAAGGCTTGTGCCCTTTTATATCGAAGTAAAGTGCTGATCTGTGTTTCTCGTTCTGTGTCCACCTGAGAGGGCAACATCATGATCGTTCGCCCAATTAAAAAGTGTGAGGGAGTCAGTGGAGTCATGTCGTTGGGATCAGAAGATAATGGAGTAAGAGGGCGTGAATTCAAGATCCCTTCAATTTGAATTAATGCTGTGTTTAATTCTTCGTATGTTAAATGAGCTAGAGATAAGATTCTTTTAAGAAGGAGTTTAACAGACTTAACTGCGCCTTCAGCTAAGCCGTTGAAATGTGGGCTATAGGCAGGACTAAATTTAAAGTTTATTGCCTGCTCTGCTGCACCTAAACTAATATCATTACACCTTGATTTCAGAAAGTTTGAAAGTTCTTTACAGGCTCCTACAAAGTTTGTACCGTTATCAGAGTGTATGTTGACAGGCCGACCCCTGCGAGCAACAAATATATTTAATGCAGCCATGAATGCTTCAGTGCTTAGATCGGTGACCAGTTCAACATGTACTGCCCTCACTGCCAAGCACACAAATATACAAATGTAGGATTTTATAAGTTGGCTGCCTCTACCCTTTCTGTTGGCAATTAGAATAGGCCCAGCATAATCGACAGCTGTATTAATGAATGGATATTCACTATGAACGCGTTCTTTAGGTAGATCTGCCATGATTGGCTGAATAGTTCTGCCGGCGAATCTACAACACTTATGACACTCATGAGTGATTTTTCTAGCAAGGCTGCGACCACCTATTACCCAGTATCTTTGTCTTAATGTAGCAAGCAGTAATTGAGGTCCTGCATGCATTAATAATGTATGATAATGTTTAAATAATATTTGGGTAACATAATGAGAAGCATGAATTAAAATAGGATGTTTAACATCATAGGTGTAATTTGAGTTTGATAATCGACCTCCAACTCTTATTACCTTTTCATGTGACATAAATGGGTTAAGATTAAGTAATTGTGACCTTTTTAAAGATTGGCCCTTTTTTAATGTTGAAAACTCATCTGGAAACATATTTAACTGAATGAATTTACATAAAAGTAAAATAGCTGAATTTAATTCAAAAATAGTCCAGAATGTAGTGTTTTTATTATGAGGATGCCTACAGTTATTTATAAATCGTAATATATAAGCTGTGACACGTTGCAATTTACTAAAGCTTGAAAATTTATGTATAAAATTGTTTTCTTCATGATCATGAACAAGATTGCATAGCACTTTAGTTTCTGGTAGGTTAATGGGTACAGTAATGGTTTGACTAGGCCACTGTGTTTGTGGTAATGTTAAAAATGGTGGTCCTGTCCACCACAATTTGGAACTCTCCAGCTGAGTAGCATTACAACCTCTAGATCCTATATCTGCTGGATTTATTTTAGTGGGAATGTAATTCCAATCCTTCGCATTGGTAATGTCAGTGATTTCATTGATTCTATTGAAAACAAATGTTTTTAAAGATGACTTCGGTGTTCGTATCCAACCCAAAACAATTGTGGAGTCGCACCAAAATGCCCGGGTATGTATATTTAATCTTAAAGCGTTTTTAACCTTTGTTGCTAAACGAACCGCTAATAGAGCTCCACTAAGCTCTAATCTTGGTACAGTCATGCCCTTTAGAGGTGCTACCTTGCTTTTTGCCATGACGAGATGGACTGTGATATTGCCATCCTTAGAGATTGACCGAACATAAACACAAGCGCTATATGCCTGCAAGGAAGCGTCGCTAAAGGTATGAAGCTCATAATGTACAGAACGATCGCATAGAATACGCCTAGGTACAATAATGTTATTTAATTGTGAAAGTGATTTCAAGAAATTTAACCATCTTTCTGTGATTTCAGGTGGTAATGCATCATCCCACGCAAGCTTTGAAGCCCATAATTCTTGTAAAATTACCTTTGCGTGTAGAATGCAAGGATTTATAAGACCCAATGGATCAAACACCTGTCCTACTGTTGACAGTACAGATCTTTTACTTATTTTACTCTTTAATGGATCGCTAACTGTTTCAAAACTTAATGTGTCAGCCTTACAGGACCATCGCAGACCTAATGTTTTAGCATGGTCATCATTGACTAACTTGAGCACATGATCATCCATGTCGCCTTTATTTATACTATTTAATATATGCATGTTATTTGACCGCCGTTTCCTTAAATGAAACTGACCCTTTTTAATTCTTTAATGACCCCTTGACATATTTGTAGTAACTCTGCTTCTGAGTCGTGGCCTGATATAAAGTCATCCACGTAAAAGTCGTGTAGTATTGTTTCACGTACTGGAGGAAATGAGCATTCTTGTCCTAGTTGCACTAGACACCGTGTGGCCATATACGGAGCAGATGCAGTGCCATATGTCACAGTATTGAGCTTGTAAGTATCCACCTTCTGAGTGGCATCGAACCGCCACATTATTTTTTGAAGGCATCGTTGCTCTGGTGTTACCAATACACAACGGTACATTTTTTCGCAATCTGATGTAACAACGTACTTGTGTTGCCTAAATCGAACTAATATATCTATTAAACTATCTTGGACTGTGGGACCTATATACTGTATGTCATTAAATGATAAATGTGATGTGGTCTTTGCTGACGCATCAAATACAACCCTCAGTTTTGTGGTTAGACTAGTGTCTCTGATCACACCATGATGTGGCATGAAATATGAATATTTATCGTTACTATGATTAGCTAAAGACATATGACCAAGATCAATATACTCCTTAATAAAGTTGGAATATTTTTCTTTATATAATGGATCACGCTTGAACTTTCTTTCTAAAGACTGAAATCTAGATAAAGCTTGTTCATATGAGTCACCTAATGTTTCTGGTGACTGTTTTAAAGGAATTTTTACAACAAAGTGACCATCTTTCTCGCGAGTGGTTGTTTTTATAAAGTTTTGTTCACACTCGTTTTCTTCTTTAGTAGTGGTACGGGGTGAAGAAACTGATTCCAATTCGAAAAATCTGTCTAATTGTTGTTGAAGGTGACAATCGTTTATAAAATTACAATGAGCTCTGTTTGAGTAAGCGGTGGTTTTATTACTATTCGTTTCTTGTTTATACATTACACCTGATACCAACCAACCTACTCTTGTATCAATGAGAACTGGTTTATTCCTACCTAAAGATATGCGTTTTGTACCTAATATGTTCCAAAATATTTCAGCACTCAACAACATGTCTATTTCTAAAGGAACATTGAAGCTAGGGTCAGCTAGTTTTAAATTTTTTGGAATATTTAGGTGCGAGATGTCAAAACGTGTGGTAGGTAATAATTGAGTTATTTTTGGTACAATGAAACAATCAATGTTGTTTATGTATGACTCAGTGCGTGAGGATATAGTCAAGCTAGAACGTTTAGTTACATGTACTGACTGACTTAAACCTTCAACTGAAATGGAAGTAGATTTAACCGGTAAATTAAGTTGATTAGATATTTGCTCTGTTATAAAGTTAGATGTGCTACCATTATCAAGTAAGGCACGGACAGTATGTTTTCTACCGTTAAAATCAATAATGTCTATTAGTGCTGTAGACAGCAATACACAGCTATTATGTGTAGATGACAAGACAACATCAGATTGCATTGTTGGAACTACATTACAGTGGCAATCCTCTTGTGAGGCTAACACTACGCATTTGTCCCGTGATACACTGGTATCTGACTGCTGCAGAGATGCTGGTTCGTCTATATGTAATGAAGTATTATGTGGTTTATTGCATACTCTGCACGGTCCAAATCTGCAATCCTGAGGTCCATGTCCTTGTCTTAAGCAATTGTTGCACAGGTTGAGTCTTTTAGCTTCGGCTATTCGTGCTGACACAGACAATGACATGAACTGAGGACACATATAAATGGGATGGTTTTGCTTGCACCGAGGACATGTGTATGAGCCTTTTGCTTGTTTTTTATTAGCAATGAATGTTCGGGGTTTAGCATTTAAAGGTTCACTGTGCCTACGAGTGTGTGTAGTACGAGTATGTGTAGTCCGATTGTTAATGTCGATTGTCTCTAACAGTTCAGCACGCCCTTTAACAAAATCAATAAATTGTTCTAAGGTAGGTATTTTGTATTTTTGAAGGTTAGCATGTTCCTTCCATTTCCTGTTAGTTGTACTATCTAATTTTTTACACATAACATGAATGATGATAAGATCCCAATTATCTATATTGACCTCTAACATTTTTAAAGACCTAAGGTTTTTATTTATAGTATCTATGAGGCCCCTCAGTGCAGAGGGAGCCTCCTTTGTAATGTTTTCAAAATCGAATAATGCATCGATATGATTATTAATAAGCAAGTTGTTATTTTGATAACGCTCACATAACAACGACCATGCTGTATCATAGTTTTTTTCTGAAAAATCTAAAGAGGCAATAACGTTCGCAGCCTTGTATTTTAATGCCGATCGTAAATAATGAAACTTGTTAATTTTAGGAATTTTCCCATTTGTGTGAATAAGAGATACATAAGTGTCGTGAAATTCTAGCCAGTTTTCATATTGCCCAGAAAAGGTAGGTAAATGAATGGTCGGTAATTTAATATTTAAGCTTGGCCCACCTGCAGTGAGGACAGAACCTGTTACCGAAGACTCCGAGTCGTGCTCCGCTTCCCCAGAGACCGGCCTGCCAATCACCTCTCGTGCCTTGCCGACCGCCGCGAAGTATTGCGACTCGAAGCGCTCGCGCTCACCATATTCCACTTGACACTCAGCATCTGTAATGTCCGGCAAGCTTTCTATTTGAATCTGTATGGAATCATATTCGCCATAGCACTCTTCAATCTTTTGCAACCTAGCCCCAAGCTCACTGAGTTGAATGTTACTAGGCTTCTCACATGTGCACATGATTGAAAGATATTTTTCAAACTGTGTAAGTTTAGCTTTATATGAAGCACGTTTCTTTTTTAATTCTTTTAGGTTAGACATTGCGAACTAATTGAATAACTTTATAATATTAATATAAGAACAGGCAGTATATACGTGCACAGGAAAACGTGAAACTCAAGGTGTAATGATAGCAGGTTATACTTAAATGCAAGCGTGCAGTGCAGATACAGGCAAGAAGAGATTGATATGCGCGTGGACAAGCAAGCAGCCGTTGTCCCACGTGACAGCAAGGGCGCAGCCCCGCTCGATAGCAAGCAGGCGTGCGCGTGCCCCGGAACAGGCGAAGACAGCAATGAAACGCGCCACGTGGCGTCGTCGCTCTGCTCGGCTTTAGCGCAAATGCTGTTGAAATGCAATTAAACTTAATGTTAATATGGGAAAATTGATAATGCAAAACGAGTTCTGAAATAGGGACGGGATAATTACAGTGAAATAAGTATAAGATGCATTACTTAATGTCCGTAATGCATGACATGACATGTGCTCATTTAACGTACCGACGCGACGACCAACAAATTAAGGACTTGTTGATAGCAGTGCCATGAAAATAAGGAATATCCACTTAATGACTTAAAGTTGGGATAATTATAATGATAATTGGAACGAACTCACAAAATTAATGCCCTCCAGGATAATGTTAGCACTCGTTGTTCGATCGAATTTCGGTTTCTAGTCGGACGCCATTTTGTTGTGCCATCACGAACACGGAACACGAACGATTCGCTTCTTGAATTCTTGATGGAGCTTGACACGACGCGACGACTCGAACCCGGGTTTATGTGTTCTATGAATCGAACCACGCGATGATGCCGGGAGATTCCACGATGTTTGTTCCAATTTTCTTCAATAATCGCGGCTTCGAAGGACCATTGTTGGGGCTGTAACTCCGTCCCTTGGGGTTTTGTGTGTGGAGATAAATGAATAACGATATTTTTAAGACTTTAAACTTATAATGAAATTAATTTCACTATGTTACAAAAAAATGAGCGCTACGCGACAATAATGACTGCGTTTTTTAAAGCTAAAGACGCGTGTACGTAGCGGCTGCTCCGGTCGAAGTGGGCGCGCGAGCGCCGGAGTCCGAGAGGCCGGCTTGGCCCGTTCTTCCTCGCCTCCCGCGTCCCGCGCACCGCGCATGCGTAGAGGGCGCTAGTGTGCGCGCCAACACGTCTCGGCTCGCTATTCGTCGCGGCCGGCGTCCCGCGTAATTGTAGAGGGCGCTTATGTGCGCGCCAACACAGTAGCGATGGGTCGTTGAAGGTTTTTCCGTCAACGAAACGTTAACGTTGAATTGCGTTTGTCAACTAGTTGATCAACTAGTTAATTTCGTCAACGAGTTAACGTGTTACGAACGTCAACTTGCATGAACGATAAACGCCTAAACGCTTTTATTAACGTATGCTGTTGTAATGTTAATTTACGAACAATTTGATGCAGTTTACCTAATGAAATTGGATAACATTTTATGATGAATCATTTTAAGAATTAATAATATGACATTATTAATTCTTACTTTACGTTTACTTTCTTTAAAAAATAATGACATTGATCAAATTACTAAATAAATATAAAAATTATAAAATCTTGTATTCGTTATTTAGAGTTCAAATTCTTGTCATGACTATCGCGTCGTAGCGGGAGTTTTATTCTATATTTTCTATAAAGAAATACAATTTACTTACGTACGTTGAAAATAACAAAACGTTGACCGTGTACAAATCAACTCGTTAAATTCGTCAAACGATGAAACGAGTTGAATTCATAAACGTCGTTGTCTCGTAACTCGTTGACGAATTCAACGAGTTGATTTGTTTACGGTCAACGTTAATTCCGTTGAAGAGACATCAACGTTGATTCAACTAGTTCGTTGATTCAACGCCCATCGCTACAACACAGTACTGTAACAATTCACTCCAAAAATAAAAATGCGCATGAGAAAGAAATCAATGATACAATCCAGTCTTTAATCCAGTGGACGAATAATAATAATTTGAAAATGAATATAGAAAAAACTAAAATAATGTGGTTCAGCCAACGGATGGTTACCCCTAACTTTATGATCAATTACCAGGGAACTACACTAAGCACAGTTGACACAACAAAATTCTTAGGCATCACAGTAGACAAAAATCTGAATTGGAAAGCCCATGCAGATAGACTAGCAAAGAGGATTAGTTCCTCAGCATACGCACTTTTTAAATTAGCAGCCATAATAAACTCGGACGCTCTTGTTACCGCGTACCATGGCATTGTTGGTTCCATTCTGAGGTTTGGTGTGATATTTTGGGGAAACTCTACCAGCAAGGAAATTATTTTCAAGGCACAAAAAAAATGTATCAGAGCTATGTTTGGGCTTAATACCACGGATAGTTGTAAACCTTATTTTATTAAATATAAGATATTAACACTACCTGCTTTATTCATATATGAAGTAGCTATTTTCGTTAAAATAAACCCTCAGTTATTCAGCCGTCTTTCAGACATAGTTGTTCGCAATCGTAGAGACAACGATAGACTGTGTATTGTAAAATCTAATACTGCGTTAATGCACAAAAGTGTTTTCTGTCTTGCACCGATAACATTTAACAAACTACCTAAATCTATTAAACAACTAACTATTACTAAATTCAAACTTCATTTAAAAAAATATCTAATAGAAAAGTGTTTTTATAATCTACATGATTTCTTAAATAATTAATACCTACCTCATACATTTCATGTGAACTCTTAATTTTAAATAACGTTAGGTAGTAATAAATATAAATAAAAAAAGAATGAAATTTGTACGCCCTTGTGGGCAAAACATGTAAGGACGTGTCTTTTTATTGTAACATCTTGCTTTGCAAACCTGTTTGTACTGCATAGGTACTCATGTTTTGGACAAATAAACTATCTTTATCTTTATCTTTATTCATTATTATGTGTACTTTAACACCCTTTCGGATTAGTACCCCCTTTCCGACTAACCTTGTATACTAGGTTAGTCGGAAAGGGGATACAATTCCGCGGGCCACTTAAGGGATCATTGCTAACTGTTATAAAGCAAGTACCTACTAAAATTTCAAAATTTGATTTTAAAAAATCATACAAAAGGGTTTGGTGAGGCGTGTAAATAGCCTGCACCTTTGTGAAGGTTGTAAAATACCAACCTATGTTAAGTTTAAGCGTAATGGCGGACCTCAAACATTTCCCTATTGATGAATCCTCGAAAAACCAATACCACAGAAATTATTGGCAGCAAAACATGCCCACGTACCTTGACAGTCCAGAGATCCCACTCAGACCCAGGGAGATGGGAAGATACCCTCGTTCATGCGCGCGTGATGGCTTGTAGGTATAGGCTGCCGGCCGGCGAGCAAATCTTCATAAATCCACCGGTGGAATGGTTAAAACTCCAAAAATCAACACTGCACTATAAGTTCTTAATGAAGCACAGATGCAGGTCCATTTATTTTACGCGTATCATCAAGGTTTCACCAAAAAAAGGAATTTTTAAAAGAAGCGGAGCGAAAACGCACTCACAGAGTTGCGAACGGCGGGCGGAAGAGCCTCGCTAACTAACGCCATCTATCGGCCATGTTGCGAGATAACTCAAGAAAGTTTCGATACATAGGCGCTGCGGGAACAAATATTGGTACGAGGATTCATCAATTGAGAATTTAAATATTTAATTTGAAATAAGTACTAACATATTATATCTACCTATTATATGGAAAAATCCTAAAATATTATTATTTTATTTTTTATATTAAAAAAAGCATTGACGCTTCACCAGGGTTGTTATTTTAGTTTTTTCAAAAATTCTTTATCCTTGCTTTAGTTATGGATTCAGAAAATAGAGCTTCTAATCCGTGACGCCAAATATGTCCTAAAATATAAACACAGCTGATCATAGCTGACAATAGACGGATTTAAGCGTATTTTTATGAAATCTTTAAACAGTTATTTCTCCTAAACTAGTAACTTTTGAGAAAAATGGTAGGACAAAAGTTATTCATTATTATGGGTACTTTAACACCCTTTCGGATTAAGTACCCTATAACGACTTACCTACACCAGACAATTTTTAGGGTCCGTACCGAAAGGGAAAAACGGGACTCTATTACTAAGACTTCGCTGTCCGTCCGTCTGTCACCAGGCTGTATCTCATGAACCGTGATAGACAGTTGAAATTTTCGCTGACGATGTATTTCTGTTGCCGCTATAACAACAAATACTAAAAAAACAGAATAAAATAAATATTTGAGGGGGCTCCCATACAACAAACGTGATTTTTTTGCCGCTGTCCGTCCGTCCGTCTGTCACCAGGCTGTGTCTCATGAACCATGATAGTTAGAGTTAGTTATCTTTGAAGACCGTAATCATTTTACTTTTCAATAACGAATCGGAACAGCCCAACCTAACTTGTAAGTTAAATGATCTTCATTGAACCTGAAAAACACAGTTCACTTAATGCATGAATACACACTCCACACTATTCCGGCAAAATAAAAGACATTCCAACTCCTCCATTAAAAATCACGCCGACAGTATCAGAAACACAACCTCTCCATCTTTCGAGCCACCAAAACAAGCACTTAAGGCCACAAAAACATACCCAAGGAAAAAACAAAGATTCTTAATAACACCCCTCCCTAATATAGGTTCCTTTGAGAAAATACAGTGGCGGCCAACTTATTTATTCTGCTTTGAAGGAAACACTCGGTGCTTGCCAGATCTAAGCAAATATTTCCTTCATTGTAAGGGGACTTTCAGATGCTTGTGTGGTTGTGAGGTTCGTTTAGCTGTGGCTTTGCAGTTGACTTGGCTGTATTTGTGTAGGTCTTCAGTGTTAAGACGTAATTTTTGTTCTGTTGGATAAGACAAAACAAATGAGTCGTTATTTTGATTCTTCCAAATAATACTGACGCTAAAATTCTATGTTGGACAACCTTTTCCTCAGAGAGATAAAAAAAAATGTTTTTACTACATTCTTTGTCTAGTGGAAACTTTGATTAGTTTTTATATAAATCAATAAATGCTGCTGTAAAAAATATATTGCAAGCACCGTTTTTAACCTATTTACTTAAATTGTCTCAAGCTAATTTAATACGATATCAACGTTTTTTTTTTCAACAGGTTTTAGTATGATGTAAAGAATAAAAAAAAAAATAACAACTAAAACTAAGATCGCTCGCTACACTCGGACTGTTCAGGTGTGTCACTTTCAATATTGATAATTTTGGTTCGGTCTTTAAAACAAAAATTGAAGGCATAATTGAAGGCATTCTGATGGCAACAGTCGGGCACAGTTGGATTTTAATTGATGCCAGCGATTACGAACGATTTTTTTAAGCCCGTATTAAGGATTTTAATGTTTTAACTAGAACGTTTTGTCCAAACTTACTGCAACATCTCGTGTGAGCGGTCTCTAAACTAATATTTCCCCATTGATTCGTTGCTGGACCGTTTCCAAGGCGGAAGCTGGACGGATTCTTTCGGCGTATTGGTTCCTTCCTATGGCGTGGCTACTTGTTTGAAATGTCACTTTTGGCGGTCGAGAGTATCGATCTGGAATGCAGAATGAGGCTGTGTCGTGCAAGTATTATGTGGCGTCACGGTTTTTTTTGCTATAAACGTATGTACTTAGTTATATTGTAAGATGCAAACAAGGACATTTGGTTGAGGAGAACTATTTTTTTTTTGTTTTTTTTTTGTATTTGTTATCAACCTATCAAAGTCATAATCAGAGGGTTACTCTGTACTTCTGGAACGTGCCATTATTTCAACGCAGTGTCAATATTTCTTTATTTATTTCCACCAAACTTACAAATATCATTATTTCTTAAATCTGTTGCTGGGGAGTATGTTATGCTGTTTCTTCTTTACAGCATAAACACTAGGAAGCGGTGAAGGGTGGGCGCTTTTAGGGGCTGTCTATTGTAACAAGGACGTTCAAAAATAACTAATTAATTCAAGTCTAAAAATCTCTACCAGCAGACCTGCGATAGGAGGATTGAAATAACCCTTGTGGCGTGTAAAAACAAAAGAAATAGTATAGAATAATGTATTTATGCGCGCAAGAGATCCGGCCTCACAAAACCGTTTTTTTTTAAATACGCGTTGTCAATGTTCTCCAAAAGCAAAGAAACCAAAATCCCGAAAACTTTCTGACTCTAACCTTATTTCTAATCCCTCCAATCTTTCTTTCCAGAGTGGACTTCAGAAACGGCCCACCAGTCCACTGGGCAGTTGCCGGCGAGTTTGGAACCCGCACTCACTTCGTGCTCAACGAGTCTGATCCATCATCAGCACATCTGGTCGTGGAGAAGGTGGCTCGTCAAGATGAGGGGGTGTATAGGTGCAGAATAGACTATGTTGACGCACCGACTAGAAATTATAGGGTCAATTTGACTGTAATAGGTATGTATACAATAAAAAAAAAAAAAATTTTTAAAGGTATTTTTGAGGAAAAATTCTATTATGAAGAAAATGGGTTGCACACTAAGCCATCATGTGGTTACAACTAGGGCGCGTATACACGCGTCGCCTTACGCGCGTGTATCGCCTTATCTAGCCAAGCTCTTAGACCTAAGAACATTGAATAAATGTTTTACATATAGAATTTACTAAACCTAACGTAAGTTTTCTTGAACGCTGTGTAACATCCATTAGTGTTAAAGGTTTACCTACTTAGTGCGTAGGAACACGATAAAAGGCTGTTCCACTTACATTTTATCTGGAATACTTTAGTCGGTACCCTTTGCCTAAGCATAACCATTATCAGCACATCTCATTGCTGGGACCTCTTCTCAGAGTAAGAAGGATTTAAGCCTTAGATAGGTAGACTATACACACCATCGAGAACTTTTTGGAGCCCTCTAACGTCTGCAGGTTTTTCTTTACCGTTAACGCAAGTGATAATGAAATTATGAATGCCAAAAGTCAAAGGTGCGGGCTGGATCGAACTCAGTGTGGAGGAACGAGGTGTAGTGTTTCTCCAACTAAAGGGAGGATCCTCCAACCAAGCGGGATCTGATACCTGGTGGGCTACTGCCCAACGGTTAATGTTGGACGTAGTGTTGAGTAGGACATACAAGAGGCAGTACATTTGTCCCGTACATGACGTCAAAATGTAAGAGCGGCTCAACATTTAAAAGTGTACTACTTCAACTTTTATGTCGCGGTAGTCGCATTACTCGTTACTCTCGGTAAGTAAACTGTAGGGTGAGACAGAGAGGGAACGAGGCACATGCTACAATAGCACGTCATTGTCAGTGGACATTACGCGACCGCGACTCGACTCGCCGCAGTAACGTCAAATGTCATATTCGTACTCTTTACTTCAATCGTATCACCGAGCTTCAGTACACCTCGCCTCATTTGAAGTAGTACATTGTACTGGCTCAGAGCAAAAAAGAGGCTACTCTTACAAACTCTTTTTCAAGTCATGTCCTACCCAACACTAGTTGGACGATTGTATACACACCGTGGGCCCGAGGTACCCGAAAGATTTTAACCTTCGATTCTGATGCCTAATTGGAGAAGAAAAACTGTGGTATAGTTCATAATTAATAAATAATAATAAATAAGTTCATAATAAATAAAGTTAATAAAGCTTAAATTTCGAAATATTCATTATTTAATGAAATTCACAAATCGAAAAATATCTATGGTAACAAGTCCTATGAATGCGAAGTTGCGACTTTTGTCATACCATACCCCTCTCGCCGTATGTCTGACTTGTCGGGGAGGGTTGTGAAGTGAGAAGTTTCTTATCCACTCACACGATAATTTATAAATGTTGCCAGTTCCAACTAAGGTATTGTTTACAAGGAAGCACTAAAGTTAATTTATTCATAAGGAAAAGAAAAGAAAAACAAAAAAAAAGTTTTTTTTTTACTTTTTTCTACTTTTGTTGATATAACATTTGATTCTTAATAGCATCAGAAAGGCGTGGTTAAAATCTTTCGGGTACGTCGGGCCCACAGTGTATATACTATATATATGCGTATTTAATCTTGATATCGCTATGTAGGAACTGTCATGGCGTCAACTATGAGAGTTGTCGTTATTATCGCTGTAGTCTGCTACAACACCGGTGTGTTGCGTAGTTCGCATGTGGCGTGATAGATGCCGCTACATCAGAAACTCCTGCATGGAAAGCAACCACTAGGTTATCACTACTTTTTATCTTCAATAAATGAGTCATAATGCAAAGAATTTTCATATGCCTTTTTGCCAGTAATAGGATTTGCTTCTAAATCAATTATTTCTATTGCAGTTCCCCCAGAAGCCCCTCGGATATATGATTACGAGGGTACAGAGATTCTGGGGTCTATCGCCGGACCCTTTAGAGAGGGACAGAATGTACTTCTTTCTTGTCAAGCGGCTGGAGGTGAGTTTCGAAATATTTGCATGTTCTATTTGTCATATTTATATCGTTAAACTTCATTGACTGTCCTATCTCTTCTCTAGTTCTCTCTATTCCATCCTAAGGTTGCAAGAAATCGCCGGGTACGATAAGGCTTCCCATTGTACCTATTTAAAAAAAAACCGTTACTGTACTTGCATTTTTCTTTTGGTGTGCAATAAAGAGCCGTAGAGTGCAGGTAATAAATACCTAATAAATAAATAAATAGTTCCGAAGTCTCCGAACACAACTATTAGTCAAATTAAAATGTCTTCTTCCTCCTAGCCTTCTCCCAACTATGTTGGGGTCGGCTTCCATTTCAACCAGTTGCGGCTGTATACCAGTATTTTACATGGAGCGACTGCCATCAGACCTCCGCATCCCAGTTACTGGGCAATGCCGATATTCTAAGGTTAGACCGGTTGTCACATTCGGTCTTCTGACTTCATAAGTATTCGTATGACACCCGATACCGACGGCTTAACGTGCTCTCCAAGGCACGGAGAGGTCTCGATGTTTAACGAACGATCAGCCATCTATACTTACTTCGAGTGATCGTTGTTTATGACCCGAATTAAGCACAACTGCAGTTTAGGCATAACCATTCCCGAACATTAACAGTGACTTCAGGATGATTAACACGAGGATGGTTTCTCGAAGCGAGTCTCATGTTGTGTCTATTTTCAACGCCGAGAAAGACAAAGTCAGAACAAACCTCGCTTCGAGAAGCTGTCCTCGTGTAAATAAGCTTTTAGGAGAATTCAAAACCACTGTTAATTTTTCATTCCTCTCATTCTTCACAGGAAAACCCCCACCAGACGTATCATGGTACAGAGGCGAGGAGAGGCTAGCCTACACAAAGGAAGGCTCAGTCAGTCAGTTGCATTTGCCAAACTTATCCAGAGAGATGACTGGTACGAAGCTGCAGTGCAGAGTAGAACCTCCGCTGCTGCAGCCACAGTCCAGAGAAGTTACCATAAGATTATACTGTAAGTAGTTTATTTTTAAAAGTAAAAAAGAACTACAAGTCCAGTTTCAAGTGTTAGAGTATATCATAAATCTAAGAGCCATTACGCACTATCGACTGGTCGCCGGAAACTTGGTCGACGGCGATTCTGACTTTCTATAGTTTAAATGGGAGCCTGCCGTTTTGCCAAAATTATTTTGACCAAATTTCAATACCCAAACCTTTTTTATACCAATGCAACACTTAGAATGACTTTAGTATGCACATTTTCATTTGGTCAAATTTTTACTCGGCAGAATATTACCAAGGATAAATTATCATTAAGGCATTTGGTCTTTAATCAAATGATTTATTACAGCAAACAATCTTTAGACAATAAACATTTAGTCAACGCTCATATCTTTTTTAAATTGAAACAACTAGGTTAGGTTAGAACTGTGATCACACTACGCACGAGCCGAGCGAGCGAAGCGAGTGTGCCGCGGCAGCGGCCGGCGAGTGCTAGAAACATATTTTTTTATTTTGCGTAAAATATGTTATACCAACTGAAATATTTGACTATATTAAAATTGGTAAAAGTACTACTTGGTAAGCAAGTTATTGTTTTAACGTTCACTTGCCAAACATTAGGTTTGCGTTACAATTATTTGTGAAGAGTTTATTTGCTAAGTAGTAATTTGCCAAATTAAATTATGCGGAAACTTGCTTGGGAAGTGATAATTTGTCAATTTTTTTTCGATGAAACGAGTGTAACTCAGTTTAAAAGGTGTTTACGCACTTGGTCGCCAGTCGCCCGGGCGACTCGGCGACTTGCCGCGCAGTGACGAAGCCATACCTGGACAAAATGTCCTGGTATGGGTTGCTGAAGTTGATGGTGATAAATATTTTTTTTGCGATTTCTGATATTTCTAGAACCCCAACCTCAGTTGATCCGGAAGTCCTTTGATCCTTATGGGTAATAGGATCGATTGGCATCATAAAATGTTTTGTGAAAACTGCCCTTTTTCACGCTGACTGTACATTTTTTTTAAACTGTGAATGCTCATAGAAGCTAGAGCATGTCCACATCTCCAGGTCACGACGTCGTCAACGTGGAACGGTGCGGTAACGTGACACGGTGCGTTGACGTAACGTGCAAATTTACGTTACCGTAACGTAACACGTTCCGCCTCTAGCCGCAAGCGCACATGTATATGCGCTCCGCCCGCGCTCTCCACGCCCGTGAGTTAGTCGCCGTCTATGTGCTCCGATGCTTTAAAATCATACCTTACTGTTTCTCTTATTAAAATTCAGGATCTACATGGTCAACGATAAATCTAACAATGATCCTGACGTGTATGTTTATGATACGGTAATGTAAATTTGCACGTTACGTCAACGCACCGTGCCACGTCACCGCACCGTTCCACGTTGACGAAGTCGTGACGTGGAGATGTGGACAGGCCGTTATTCGAAAAGTTAAGGAGGCTCTTAAGAACTTTTTCTTATAGCTACAATAATTAATGTAGCAACCCTTTATGCCCCATCTCAAATTTTACCACTCTGTATACTTACTTCACGATTAACTCCACAAAAATCTTAGAGTTAAATTTTTAACACTCTGAATACCTACATGGTTAGACTCAACACTACATATATTGCGGCAGGTTAAGTTTTCTCTGATGCGGTTGCGTTGTTCGTGTTTGGACGGCTGCCCAACCTGTCAGAGCTAATAAATGTAGCGATAAGTAGCAACTGATGGTGATCATTTATCTCAGATCATGCTGGGATAGCTTCAGTTAGTTAAGTTAATACCTAGAGCTTATATTAATGAAATTCAAAATCGTTCATCCTTGGGTGGTCTCGCTTATCTATTAGAGATATTTATTAATATTTTATTTTATTATTTCTCTTACAAAAATAATTTATTTTTTAGTTTTTACTCGCCAAACTTTACAGTTTGATGGCGAGAAGCGATCGGTTATCCTACTTAACTCACCGGTATTACCCCGCGCGACGACCCGGATCGTCAGTGCCATTATTTATCTATTGTTTCTATAATTACAGTACTTGAAAGGTTAAAATTATAAACTTAACTTAAAATTGAATACCCGGTATCAGACAAACCACGCACTTGTTCGATGATGAAATTACCTTTGCGAACGGACAACAAGAAGTAGATTCAATTATTATTTATTTAGACATTCAAAAGTGCCGTCTAATGGTCTAATTGAAATAAATGATAATAATTTCATAACTTCATCAGAAAATGGGAAAACAGCATCTATGAACAAATAGAGTTTTTTTTTTCTGTAAAGCTTTCAATGGAGTTTTGAGTCGGCTCTACTTTATTATTTCACGCATTTAAGAACTTACTTACACTAATTTCGACTTTATGTTGTAGGTTGTGGGCCAATCTAAGGATTCTAGAAGAGCTATCGTACATATCCTTCTGGGGCCAACATTTTCTATTAGAAGTGATATTATAAAAAAAAAAAATAACTAGCTGTGCCCGCGACTCCGTCTGCGTAGAAGTCAGTTGACAACATTGTGTCGCCACTGTTGTTACTTCATACAAATAACCCAAATTTCCCGAATTTGCCAATTTTCAGGGCAACTTTCACTATTTTTAAACTCATAAACTCACGCCTGTATTCCCCGAGGGGTTGGCAGAGGTGTATAGTACACCCACATTTCGCCGTTTATGTTTACGTCCCATGTAATAGGGGGCGAGCCTATTGCCATCGACCGGGCACAAATCCAGACTCCGGGCTGCTACTGAGAAATTCCACAGGGAAAAACCCAATATCACTTTGCCCGACCTGGGGATCGAACCCAGGACCTCACGAAACGCGGCAGTCTTTCACTATTTTTCTTTCCAATAAAACCCTAATTCTGATAATATAAAAAATAAAAACTTGCCAATTTGGTCCAGGCGTTCTCAAGTGGTGTGTTACCAACGAACAGCATTTAATTTTTCTTTGTATGGTTTCGTGTTCTTCTCTGAAGGAATGTTGATCAGTCTTACAGGCTTTTACTTATTTAAATTATTTTTGACAGTAAAACCTCAATACATACGAGTGACTGGCAGCGGTTCAACGAGAGCTGGCATGGACAAGTCTTTCGTGTGCACTACGCGGGGTTCGAAGCCAGCTCCGAACATTGAGTGGTTCATCAACTCGCAGCTTGTGGATTCCACACTAACACAAGTAAGTTGAAGTGCTTCTAGAAAAAGTAAAACCACGTGGTTTAGATATTGAATCTTTTCCGTAGTATTTCTATGGCCCGTAGATTTAAATTGTAGGTATACTAGAACTGACTGGAAAAATGGTATTTATGATACAGGAAGGCTGGTCTTACTCAGCTTAGTGACTGCGACACTATTTTATTTTTAGGAAGGCCTCTTCTATGTCCTGCATTGAACCGCAACAAGTTGTTAAATGATGTGCACACAGTAAATTTTTGTCGGTTATCTTGTCTATCAAATGCCTGCTGGGCTAACATGCACAACGCGAGATAAGCCATACATTATCTCGTCTTGGCATGGGATATTTCGACGGCAAAATGATATCTCGCTTCGCTTGCCAGGCTAGCAAGACTTCTATTTATACAACAAGAAGGTACAGCCCTGGCCCGCTCTTTGAGTTTTCGAATCCGTATGCGGAGCAGAACTCGATTATTTCTTGCGTTAAAGGTGAAGGAAAACATCCAGAGGAAGCCTACATACTTGAGAGGTCTCCAAAAAGTTCTCAATGATTTTTGTAGTCCACCAACCTGCACGAGCCCTATGAGGTGGACTTTTGCCGAATCCTCTTTTCATTTTAAGAACAGGCTCATACCAAACAGTTGGACAGTAATGAGCTGATTATGTATTAAAATAAAATCTTATCTCTTTTACCTAGGTGGAAGTAGATGGAGAAGTAACAAAGAGCGTGCTGACATGGCACGTACGTCGAGAAGACAGCGGCAGGCAGCTGACCTGCCGCGTCTCCAACCCTTGGTTTCCAGCACACACGCTGGAAGACTCGGTCACCTTGGATGTCATGTGTGAGTAGAACACGTTGACTAGAGTAAGTATAGAAAAGACATAAGCGTTAACAAGAGCGGAGAAGCAAGCAGCTCTTATTCTTCTCTAGTGTCGGCACGAGCTATATTAAAGTAAGTAGCTCATGCCGTGGTGAAAATATTAGCCAGTCAGTGAGGTTGGTTGCGAGGCTGACTGCCCGGAATGCGCCAGACGTACCTATTTGAGTATTGTCATTGGGGGAGGCTCTTGTAATACATCAGGGGATGTATTAAGCCACGACCCCACTAGGAACATTTGTCGAGCGACATGTGTCCCCGGTGACATCGGGCGACGTAAGGCGACGTGGGGCGATGTCGGGCGACGTCGAACGACATCGCCGCGACATTGTTGAAACTGTTCCTTGTCGCACAGTCGATGAAGAGTAGTGATAGAAGCCTCGTCCCCACTAGGAACATTTGTCGAGCGACATGTGTCCCCGGTGACATCGGGCGATGTCGGGCGACGTCGGACGACATCGCCGCGACATTGTTGAAACTGTTCCTTGTCGCACAGTCGATGAAGAGTAGTGATAGAAGCCTCGTCCCCACTAGGAACATTTGTCGAGCGACATGTGTCCCCGGTGACATCGGGCGACGTGGGGCGATGTAGGGCGACATCGCCCGATGTCTCCGGGGACACATGTCGCTCGACAAATGTTCCTAGTGGGGACGAGGCTTTATACATAATCTGACCATAGAAAGCACCTTGCCTTCAACTGATCAACATGTTAAACCTTTACAATTTATAAAACCAGCATTTTATAATCCTTTTTATATTATAACTTTCGTGAGACACATTCATATTTATGATTAGTTACGGTTTACTTGCATTTTTCGGGATTGCCCGACTAGTTTCGGACCCAAACTTAATCATGAGCTGAACACGCGGCGAGGTCGCGAGTCGAAGTCGGTTCGATTCATAAATTCTTTTTATACCGAACTAGGTATATAAGGAGGATGAGCAACAGCCTCTGCTCCTCATCATTGGATAGAACCAATATGATATTGATTTTAATCCAACATTATTTTTGCAACAGCGTATGCATAAATGTTTTGTTTTCATTTTTTGCAAATATCAAAACGCAATAAATTTTGTAACGGCCAATCCTGAACACGCGATTTAAAAACACAATACAACTGCGGACAAAATAATTGACCCAGTAACAAAAACAAGTGAAAACCTACGAGCGATATATCAAATGCACACCACACACTAGATACGGGAGCGGTGGAGTTCCGGCGGTGTTTGCCGGCGGCCCGAGTCGTGTGCCAACAACTTTGTCCCCAAGTTTAAATATTATCGCGGGCTAGAGGCTTCGTGTTCTACCGTGATACACGGAGTGTCGCAATACGGGTTTATTATGAAGTATTTATGCTATTGTTTATAAACATAGCCAGTTGGAACTGGAGTACGGGCTGGTGTTAGCATAAATTAGATAGTGGAAGCAGCTATTTAGCATTTGATGACTAATTACTAAATTAGGTAGTGTGTTGCTGTAGGCGATCGTGTTCTGTATTTCTACGTTCTTTGGTTTATATAAAACTTTTTCCAAAGTATATAAGGTGCTACCAAAATACCTGGATAAACTTTTACAGATCACAGTACTTATGAATATGAACAATTGGGAACAATTAATAAATATAAAAAATCTGCTGTTCGGTTCAAAAGTGCAATACTTACACGATCAAAGTGTACGGAACAGCTGTTTTTTAAATTTCAGAGTTGGTCCCATATAAAAGTTGTTCAAATTCATGAGTACTGTGATCTGTAAAAGTTCGTCCAGGTATTTTGTTAACACCTTATATACTATTTTCTCATCCTTGAAGTCATTCCTTACCAATCGATCATCATCATCTGCCTAGCCTTTTCCCAACTATGTTGGGGTCGGCTTCCAGTCGAACCGACTCGACCTCAAGTTTAGGTGAATATGCATCCGAATATCCGATCTCTACTTGTGTACTATGCATTAATATTACGGCTATTATATTCACTAAGCAGACACACCTAATTTACTCAAACCTAATGAGGTAAATGAAGCACTAAGCGGTCCTCTGTGAGTTGGTGCTATTTGGGCCGTGAGAGACAGCTAATGCATTATACAAGTACTATGTGATAGGTTGTAGAATTTGGTAGTGAATTAGTATAATTGTATTCTGATCCCTGTCTGCTGTCGTCACGACTAGGTGAATCTTGGTAAGGGTATGCTAAGATGAACTGGTTTCTATTTCTATTGAATTAAAGTGTAAATTTACTTGTCTAGGTAGGTGTGTATGGCTTGTAAGTGAGGCTTATCTCTTAAAGGCGTCGTTTCTAGAGACGCGGAGCGTGTTACGGTGCCTAGAAGCTGAAAATTCAAACATATGACCACGTATTAAAGCGTTAACGGAAACGCGTCTTTCTGCGCGTATTTTTTGTGTTGTAGTTATGACAGAACGCATTGGAAAACAAGGCGGAGTACGTGGTGGACCCCGCGTATCCATAAACGAAGTCAATGGACTTTTTTTATTTAAGCATTGATACAAACCCGTTATCTAAATGAAATATTAAAAAACTAAATCAGTTTTAATCGCCAATCTAAGTTTTTTTTTTGGGTTGTTGTCATAGATTTGCTACTATATAAATTTCTACTCACCCCTTCGAAAAACCAATGTAAAACTAAACGCTAAAATTCACCCCTCACTTAGTTTCAAACTATCATGACAAACCGAAAACTACGCAAACAAAATCCTCGCAGTTAGCAAAAACAAACTTTCCTTCTCCATTATATTTAAACAGAAATAGTGTGACAACGTACAAACTCATAACATTAACTTAAACATGATTACTTCAAAAACGTAAGCCAAGCCAACTTTCGTAGCCAAGTTTATCTCGTCAAGTTAAAACATTATCGCTTATTGTCAAGCAGTGGGTTAGTATGCGCGGCCTTATGTGTAACGACGTTGGCCCCAATGTTGGTTTCGATCAATTTGGATGTGATGGGAATCTCGTTTCGCTGATAATTCTGTTTTGTTTATGGAAAATTAATGTGTTGATAAGTAAAATATTAGTTTATAGGCTGATTAGAAATCAGTGGATGTTATTATTAGATATTCAATATATGTCAATTAAAGTAGCGTCACACACTGCTCCGTAGCGCTGCGTCGCGACGTCGCAGCGCTAGATTTGGACCAATGTATCTATACATTGGTCCAAATGTAGCACTGCGACGTCTCATTGGTCCAAATCTAGCGCTGCGACGTCACAACGCAACGCAACGCAGCAGTGTGGCTTCACTGTAATACGTCACTCGATACTCAAAATTTTATATAACTCGGAAAAGAGGAACCCAGATGAACAAAAAACTTTTTTTATTGACTTTTAAAAAAGGAGGTAACTCTTAATTCGTCTGTATTTTATTCTTATTCTTTATAGTATACAAGAAAATTACAATTTAGAGAAGTCATGTACAAAGAAGAGCTTAATTCAAAAATGAGTTTTTTACCCGCAAACCTTTGACTGATAGAGAGAAATTGATAATGTGGTACATATTTTTGTTTTTCAAATTCTCGATTCTCTTTTTCAATCAAAGTCATTTGCTCGAAAGTGCAGTTCTCCCAATAATAAACATTTAATGATTTATTTGATCACTTGCGGATGAAAAATATAGTGTAAATCTTAACTAATATTATAAATGCGAAAGTAAGTTTGCTTGTTTGTTACCTTTTCACGCATAAACCACCGAACCGATCATCCTGAAATTATGCATACACGATGTCAGTTGTACAGAAACGGACATAGGGACGGACAGTGCTTTTTTTCATCCCGAAAAAAAGCACTGTTCCCGAGAAAAACAACAATAACGTTCATAGATGGCGCCACGTGTCTTTCGAATCACAATTGAATTATGTTATTATAGAAACTTTAATAGTACGTTAAGGGGACTACAGGAGCTAGAAGCATGTTTTATAATGCCTTAAAGTATATGATCCACTGCAGTAAAAAAAAAAACAGAAAAATATGTGATATTCTACAGGATACATGCTAGTTCGATAGTGTGTTGAAAACATAATGCTACAAAGGCCAATGCAAACTATTGGCATGATTTACTTTTTTCCTTTCGCCAGAAGTGAAACCTAGGTTATATGTTAGGGGACAATACGAGAAATCAATAGCAAAAAGAACCAGGTCTATCAACCGTAACCGAACGAAGATAACCAGAGAAGTATTGCTAGTATCTTTTTGTCAGGCGTTACCCGCGTTACCTATTTTTCTTATATTATAATTAAATAAAAATACAATCATACGTGATATTTTGAGGTTTCCTCTGATAAAATAGATTAAGTTGATTGTTGCTGTTACATTTATTTCGCACTGGCATTTTTTTATCACTACAACTAGTAAAAAAACTGATAAACGTATCGAATCGATACGCGTTAGTTGGTATAAGTACGTATCTCTAGGTTGGTCCAAATCTAGTGCTGCGACGTCGCAACGCAACGCAACGGAGCAGTGTGGCTTCACGGTTAGGGCGAGGCCTCACTAGCGCGTTGCGCTGCGTTGCGACGTCGCAGCGCTAGATTTGGACCAATCTATTTGGACCAATCTATAGATTCCAAATGTAGCGCTGCGACGTCGCAACGCAACGCAACGCACTAGTGGGGCCTCGCCCTTAGTGTTGCGATAGCAATTTTTAACGTTGCACGCAATAAGTAAGTATCGCTAACCCAATCACGGGCGTACAGTGGTTGACAGGAGTCGATGATCGCTATTGCAACACTATTTAACGCGTATCCACTATAGGATAGGTCTTCTGGGTTACTTTTCTAAATTGTACTAACCTTAAAAATAATTGTTCTTACAAAAAAGAAATTATACAACCATAAAAACCGAAACCAAAACTATTTATTAAATAATTAGTAGGTACTTCTGGTTTTACAAAAATCTTTGCCTTACCTTATCATAGAACAATTACATGCTACTAAATTCTTATAGATAAAGTTAATTAATCGTAATCAGTACTCGTCTCTCTTTCCACATCATGTCTTATTATGAAATCCAGAAATTGAGCTGGAAGACCTAAGTTTTGTTGATGTCTACCCCACGCCATATACCACAATACAGACATGACGTGGCTACAACAACCATGTGTTCTCTTCTCAGAAATACAGGAACAGTAATGTCCTTTTATTGCTGCTACGCCATCATTAAGCCCTTCTATCAAGAAGATCTAGAAAGAATATTTAAGATAATAATGTGGAAGCGGGGGACGCGGAATGACTCATTAAAGTTGCCGAGTAGGTAGTATTTAACAATGGGAAACTTAAAATATCAGACACGGAGTATTTTTATTTAAGAAAAATAACGCCTGATAAAAAACAGTAGCAATCTACTAAACACTCTCTAATTTGGTTTTGTTACGGTTAGTAGACCTAGCTCTTTTTGCTATTGATTTGTCATACAGTCCTCTAACATATGGCCTAGGTTTCAATTCTGGCGAAAAGAAAAAAAAAACATGCCAGCTATGTATGGCAAAAGTTGCATAGCCCTTTGATACGATAGAAAAAAATCACAAAGATATCTCTAAACATTTCTTTTAACGATTAAAAACCATGCTAATATACAGGCAATCATTCTGATTTTTTGGCAAATTTTTCTTCAAGCAACATAGTAACGTAATAGTGTTTTAATTTTTTAGTCCAATCAATAGATTTTTTGTAAATCGCGTATTCTTATTTCTGAGTATAATACGTACGCATGTGTGCGTAAACGCCTGCGTGCCGACAGTGCCGGCCGAGACCTGATTGACCTGATGCTATACTTTATTGTGTAAATGTGTGCGTGCGTCAATCAAGGTCACTTAGCTCTTGTAGTCCCCTTAAGTTATTTTGAATTGACGCGAGCGAAGCCGCGAGGATAAGCTTGTTACAAATAAGCGCTCCCAAGAACATCCAACACAATCTAATCAACCAACACCAACACCAACATTGGCGACCAACACGTAAACACGACTTCAAAATTAACAGTCAGCTTATTTAACTTTTTGAAGTTGTTAGTAAACTTACACGCGTACGGGGATGTTAAATAATTTTGTTATAATATAAACAGTTGAGTGTGAACCCCGGGGATTACTGACGGACGGATTAACTTTGACAATGATGGAATAGGGGGGTGTGTTATCTTTACGCCTCTTGGTAAAGGGTAGGCGGAAGAACACTTTAGAGTTGGTCAACTGTTGAGTTTGGTTCTTATCTTTTTATGAGGTTAACTGAGTATGTTCTTCTTCTGTTTGCGTTTACTGTATCTTTTGGTAAGTCTCTTTCGTGTTTAAAAGTTGAAGTGTTAAAAAGATTAATCTTACAAGCTCATTTGGATTTAGAGTAAATCTGACGTTGGCTTAGACAATGACCACTCGATATTTGTTGAATGCCGAGGTGATTTGAACATTTCGCCGTCGTACTACAAAAGAGGCAAATAGAGAACAAGAAAGACCACGAAGAAAGTACACAGATCAATTAGGAAAAGACGAAAGTAACAACATACAGAGAAGAGAAGGAATTGGCTCTGGATAGAGAAAGATGGAGATGGGTACAGACGCCAGCAGGTCAAACTACCCGGAACTGTGAAATTTTCCCAATCAACCTTGAACCTAAAGCTTTCGCGATAAAGATGAAAATCTATTAAATAAAGACAGATTGCAGTAGCTTGATGTACTGGCGTCTGCACGTCGGCAAGTGCCCAGCACTTAAATTTTGGATGGACTACAAATACCTATTTGGATGCCAAGAATATAGGTATTCTTGGCATCCAAATGTACTGTAGGCAGTACGAGCATTAATTCACTGGAGTAAATTTTTTTTTTCGTACTTTGCCCCGCACTAATATCAGATCGTGGTATTGTGGGTGCGTTTACAGATACAAATCTCACATACAAACGCCCAGACCTGAAACAACCATCTGTAGGCCATACAAATTTTTGTTCCGTACGGGAATCGAACCCACGACCCGTAGCGCAGAAGCCAATCGCTTAGCCACTGCACCAAACGTGTCGTCAAACTGACAGGTGCTAATGTCAAACAACAACGCACTACTCTCAAACAACAGTGCGACCTGTCAATTAACTACAGTGAATTAATAATCCTACTTTAAGCGATCTACGTGTTTAATGTACGTGTACAGAACCGCTACTTAAGCAGTATTGTCCAATTTTATGTTCATCCACGTGATAATAATTTGATGACTGAAACTTGGACAACACAAAGTAGACGTAATTATCTACTCCGTCTACATTGTTTATCATATACGACATTGTTTCACTAATCTAGTTGTCACGATCTATTCTGAATTAATTACCGTTGCGAGCAATATTCGGTAAAAAGTATATCTTCATTAACTTGGCCATTGGTATCGTGGGGGCCAATTCTAAAACGTTTATCAATCGTAACTGGGGGTCTACTCCCTAAGCACGAAGTCCGTAGTTTTGGCCTTAGTTACGAGCGTTTCCTACTCCCTATCTCCTACGGACATACGATCATTTCGGGGCCCGAACTAAAAATGAATGACAACACGATTTGACAGTTGTCCTTACTACCGATGTGTTTTTGCCCATCTGAAAAGTTGAACTTGACACTTGTTTTGTTCACTACGTTTCGCTACTTTCGGACGGGCGACTAACTTCGTTGACGGAGTTAGAGAGTAGGCCGCTAGAATCGAAGCTGACCCGTTAATTCAGACAGTTTTAATTTACAAAAACTAATAAAACGTTTGACAACCAAAAAACAAAACCAACATTTTGTCAGTTTTCGTAAAAGAAAACTCAGTCAGTCAATCAGTTTTCTTTGATCAGATTGATGACCCTAAGGCCGCAAATTCGGAGCAGCGTGGCGTTTTGTTTTTGAGCGGGCGTAAGCGTTACTTAACATACAGACTAGTAGTTGAAGTGTCTTCGTAATAGAGTTTCCAGCATGCAGCTAAATGTATGCACGCTCAATACAATGCTCGAACGCCCCGCTGCACGCCCCGCTGCACGCCCCGTCGCTCTGAATATACGACCTAACCGTGACTTCTTCATGGTATTAAGAACTATAAACAAATCAAAGTTTGAGTTAGTTTAGCTTATCATCTCCTCATCATCATTTTCTTGCACTGTTTCCAAGTTACTTGTGGTCAACGCAATATGTTATTCACTTCCATTCTTCCCTGTCAGTCACCTCATAATTTACTCCCTTTTCCTTCACACCTCTCCCTCACACAATCAACTAACTAGCTAATTTATTTCGAAACGGTGATTGTTATTTTTTAAATCACACAATTTCACACTTCACTACACCAAACAAGGGACCGGTAAAACAACTTTTTATACCGCACGCGGGAAATTACAAATAAAATTCGTTATTTTCAAAACTTATTTTATGCACGTACGAAATGCAGTAATACGAGTTGCAAAACAAACAAACAACGTAATAATTGTACTGTTGCCCGCTCCCCAGGTTCGAAGTGGGGCAAAGAGTAGAGGGGCGAGACGGGTCAGAGCTTTGATGTAAAGAGAAAGTTAGTCTGCCCCGATTAATGCAGTTTTGCTAGCAGTAATAGCCTAGCGGTTGAACACTTGTTTTTCATGCAAGAGGGTCTAAGAACCCAGCTCGATACTCAGATTTTTCGAATTTATGTGCTCAGATAAGAATTTGATCATCACTAGTGTTACAGCGATTACGCACTGCATCTGATCCGAATACGTGAAAGTACGAATACGAATCTAGTCTAAAAAACTCGGACCGAATTCGGATATCTCTTACGCACTTATCCGATCTCTGATCCAAATTCAAACAATTCAGGGGCCATCTTTGGCATATCCATTTGGCGTCCGATTTGAATCCGAGGTAATGCGAAAGCGTTCATACCAACAGTACTACGGCTACTTCGGTCCGGCAATTTTTCTTCCGAATTAGAAACTCACGGATGACGGAGAGAAATCGGATGACGGAAGTCGGATCTAGTGCGCAAACTACCATACAAATAGATTAGAAATTTTCTCGGATGCAGTGCGTAACCGCTCTTAGAGTGCCTTTCCACCAGAGATGTGCTATGCAGCTATGCTGCGAGAATGTAAAAGCTAAGCTACGAAACTATGTGACCGTTTCCACTGATGCTAAGCTATGTAGCGGAGCGAGTAAGATGTGCTATAAAACGCACGACTACTGTAGGTACACTTCTCTGCACATAGCTACACCACTCGCGACCATCCATAGCACGCATCCACAGCACGCATCTATCCATATAAAAAACGTAGCTTAGTTGAATCAGTTTCCACCAGTGCTATGCTATGTGGGCCAATGAATATGATTGGTGGATATAAAACGCATCCATAGCAACGTTGCATAGCACATCTCTGGTGGAAAAGCACCCTTAACTGTGAAGGAAAAGATCGTGAGGTAAACTGCATTCTAATTGCGCAAGACACTCCGAATCCGGATGCCTTTGATTTTGACATGTCAACAATTTCCATTGCAATCCAACTTCTCTACAACTATGTAATGCGTAATGAATATTGTTTTTGACACATCATCTGACATGATTCATGTTGGTTACGTTACTCAATTGCCCTGCTGCTCACCGGAGAGGACTTCAAAAAGCTCTTGATGGTTCGTGCATTCCGCCAACCAGGTCACCATGGTACACCATTCTGAGAAGAGGCCCGCGCTTAGTAGAGCGACAAGCGTTTTGCAAAGCCTGTCTAGAGATTGATGGCTGATGACGAAAATGAGGCCCGTGCTCAGTAGTGCGACAAGCGCTTTGCAAAGCCTGTCTAGAGATTGATGGCTGATGGCGAAAATGAGGCCCGTGCTCAGTAGTGCGACAAGCGCTTTGCAAAGCCTGTCTAGAGATTGATGGCTGATGACGAAAATGAGGCCCGTGCTCAGTAGTGCGACAAACGCTTTGCAAAGCCTGTCTAGAGATTGATGGCTGATGACGAAAATGAGGCCCGTGCTCAGTAGTGCGACAAGCACTTTGCAAAGCCTGTCTAGAGATTGATGGCTGATCTGATGACGAAAATGAGGCCCGTGCTCAGTAGTGCGACAAGCACTTTGCAAAGCCTGTCTAGAGATTGATGGCTGATCTGATGACGAAAATGAGGCCCGTGCTCAGTAGTGCAACAAGCGCTTTGCAAAGCCTGTCTAGAGATTGATGGCTGAACTGATGACGAAAACGAGGCCCGTGCTCAGTAGTGCGACAAGCGCTTTGCAAAGCCTGTCTAGAGATTGATGGCTGATGACGAAAATGAGGCCCGTGATCAGTAATGCGACAAGCGCTTTGCAAAGCCTATCTAGAGATTGATAGCTGATGACCAAAATGAGGCCCGTGCTCAGTAGTGCGACAAGCGTTTTGCAAAGCCTGTCTAGAGATTGATGGCTGATGACGAAAATGAGGCCCGTGCTCAGTAGTGCGACTAGCGGTTTGCAAAGCCTGTCTAAAGATTGATGGCTGATGACGAAAATGAGGCCCGTGCTCAGTAGTGCAACAAGGGCTTCGTAAAGCCTGTCTAGAGATTGAGGGCTGATGACGAAAATGATTTCAAGCACCCTCTCTTACTATTCTACTCTTTGCCCAAGCATTATGTAGGTCCGACTTTGTCAGAGCATCCGTGCTCTGAATAAACAATTCTGTCGCTGTCTGCCCCAATAGAAATATTCACTTATCTGCACGCTCTTTGTCCTAGCCGTAACAGCAGAGCTCCAGGCGATGGTAACAATAGTCGGTGTTGTGTCAGCAGTGCTCGATACTGCAGTAGTATGGTTTTACATAGATCCATTCAGCACAACTTGAATTGTCTTAAAAAGTAAAGATATTTCAATGGAGAAGACAAAACACAACTTACAGGCTGGAGACCCTTCAGGTCTCGCCAATTACAGCCCGGTTACGTAGAAGGGGTCCTACAAGGAGCATCTACAGCAGTCCTATAGAAAAAAAAAACTCTACTTAAACAATTGACGACTACACACTGTGCGTCTTGTTGCAGCGACTAGATGCACCAACAAGACGCACTGTGCAGTACAGTGACTAGGACTAGACGACAAGTGTGCGAAGCGCTACAAAAATATATAGAAGTTGTCTTCCGCTGACTATCGTTTCGTCAAGTCGTCAAACTGACGCAGCGACAGGTCGCATAGTGTGCGCGAGCTATTACTTAGTGCAATTAATCCAAACGCCATAAGTGAGTTTAGCAATAATTTCAAATATGTTACCACGGTTGCCTCTCCACCTCATCAATAATCCGGAGCTTATTTCAATTATGCCTTGCAGCCTCCATCTAAGAATAGACAGTTTCAGTGAGTGCCGTTACAAACGTCAAGCTTCATTATGTGGATAAACAACGGTTTCGTATATGATCTGAGTATTCATCTGCATAAATCTGCTCTCCCTCAGTTTTATATCTATCCCAAACGAGTAAAATGAAATGTCTTTCTAAATAAATTATTTTTTCTGAAAATTGGATATTAATAAATTGCACTTTTATGGTACAAGTTCGTAGCCGACCGCATACAGCAGCAGCAGACAACGTGTCGTAACGACACGTCGCAGCGTCATGTCGCTGCAGTCATGATTTCGAACCCAACAGCAGATGGCTGCAGCAGACGACACGTCGTATTCCAGTTAGTTCTGAATGTTCCGTGAAACCTGTTTGGGATTAGCGATCATGATTTATTTTCGCATCTTTTGTTTTTGTTAAATGCATCATAGAGTAGAGGAGCTCGTGGCGAAATAATTACAGCCGCATAGACCGATCTTCCGGGTTAAGCCACGCTTGCCGAGGTTGGTCTGTGGATGGGTGACCATTTATCATAGCAAGTTTCCTCCGTGCCTCGGAAAGCACGTAAAGCCGTTGGTCCCGGCTGTCATTTGTAGATCTTTGACAGTCGTTACTGTTGGTCAGAAGCCAGAAAGTCTGACAATCAGTCTTACCAAGAGTATCGTATTACCCAGTTACTGGGTTGTGGAGGTCTGATAGGCAGTCGCTCCATGTAAAATAATGATATTCAGCTGCATCCGGTTCGACTGGAAGCCGACCCCAACATACCTGGGAAAAGGCTAGGCAGATGATGAGATGCATCGTAGAGTGCAGGATATTGGGCCACCTGGTTTATCAGTTTTTCTTCCTTGGAATTGGAGAAACTCATTTTTTGAGAAAGATTCAACGTGTCGTCTCTCCAGCGTCGGTGGCACTACTGATCTGCGGTCGGACGACACGTCGTTCGGGTCGTACGACGTGTAGTCAAGCGACGTGTCGCTAGCTACGGAAGGTATTTCATAGAAATACATAGAAACTAGTAGTGTCGTAACGACACATCGCATGCTGCTACTGTATGCAGTCGGCTACCAACTCATACTTTTACTTGTCGGTTTGTTTTTTTAAAGCTAGATGTCGGCGTTTCCTATGTGACTACCTCTGAGAAGAAAGGTCGAACTAATCTTAACTCAAGGGCAAAATGTTGACTTAACAGAAAACGAAAGGCTTTCTTCATTCAATTATTAGATCCGCTAGAATTTAACGTAATTATCCTCAATTTATAGTCTTTGAAACTAATTGTTAGATTCACAAATCCTTGAAAGGTCTCAGGATTTTCAAACTTAGTGACAACTCCAGTCAATCAAACTAAAAGTTTGTCTCGAATTTAAAAGGGAAATTGCCTATTAGGTAATGTTACCTTTTTCTAGACTAGAATTTTTGAAGGAACAACGAGCAAATGGTCGTTACGTGTTCCGAATCAGACGACATTGTACTAGTTTGTAATGATTCTTAAAATGCCTGCAAACGTTCCAATTTCGCTTTTGTTGAACTGGCAAAGAATTGTCTAACTGCTCTGAAAATCGGAATTAGCCTAAAAGAAAAATAAGCTAAAACGAGACAAGATGAAAGGAAATTCTTATTTGATAAGTTGTTATTGCTATATTCCACTTGGACCTGAAGTATAACCTTTGTTGCAGATCCACCAGTGACCCAGATATCGCTGATAGAACCCAAAGAGCCTCGTCTACTGCGAGAAGATGAGAATGCTGAGCTGCTGTGCTCAGCCGACGCCTCACCACCGGCACACAACTTTACTTTTTATAAAGGGCCTGAAGTAAGCAAAAGAGTTGCTTCTTTGTCATTAATTTCAGGTTTAGCAGAAGCCGTCTGACCATCACATTACTGAGAAAAAATGCGTGATTTGGAGTTTCTGTGATTTAAATGCTCATTCACATGAAGACCATTCGTTTTTTTTTTTTGACGAATCATCTTTTTTGACGGCGGCTTTTCTTTTTAAATGCTCGTGTTCACACGCATCACGAATCGTGAAAAATCTCGGACACGTCTTAAATCACGTATCGTCTTTTAAAAAACACGTTCGTCAAAAAACACGAATCGTGATTTTTTTGTGACGGATCCATCGTGTTCTTTAGTTCATCCAAAACTAAGAATTACGAAACGAATTTGAACATCAATTCGGATATTTTGCCGAATCGTGATAAAACACGATTCCGTATGCAATGTGAACGTCCATCCGTCATGACGTATCGTGTTTTATGACGAATCATCAATGACGGAACCCGTGTGTATGAGCCCTAACTCGAATACTGTTGTCTTCATTAGGCGAGTCTTATTAAAACCAGTTTTTCTTGTTAAGATTCACTGTACAAGTGGAGGGACCTAACTATTATTTGCCTCAGAATACAGATTTCTGTGGTGGTGAGGAGCTCGTGGCTAAATAACTACAGCCGCATAGACCGATCTTCCGGGTTAAGCCATGCTTGCCGAGGTTGGTCTGTGGATGGGTGACCATTTACCATAGCGAGTTTCCTCCGTGCCTCGGAAAGCACGTAAAGCCGTTGGACCCGGCTAACATTTGTAGATCTTTGACAGTCGTTACTGTTGGTCAGAAGCCAGAAAGTCTGACAACCAGTCTTACCAAGAGTATCGTATTACCCAGTTACTGGGTTGTGGAGGTCTGATAGGCAGTCGCTCCATGTAAAATACTGATATTCAGCTGCATCCGGTTCGACTGGAAGCCGACCCCAACATAGTTGGGAAAAGGCTAGGCAGATGATGAATACAGATTTCTGTATTCTGAGTTATTGCCTTTGACAATTTCAGTGTCGTTCATTGAATAATAAAAGAAGAATGATTTTGAAGTAGTATGAACATGTGATACGAAGTAAGGCGACTCGCCACATCCACAAACAATTCTATAACCGCCGCCGGCCACACGTGTGCGGAGAGTCCCTACAAAATATATGTAAAAGTTACGTCCACGGCTTGTGTCTGGGGCGAGTGGCTCGTTCACGGGCACCCCAAATCGGGGACCACATAAAACTAATGATAGTTCTATTATACCTTTAAACAACACAACACGCATAAGTAATTAGCCAACCCTTATCCACTTCAAAAGAGCGCAAACAATGCATACATTGAAGAATCTAAACGATTTTAAACTCAAGTATTATAAAGAAATTCAACTAAGTTTAACGTAAATAGTAAGTTGGCATGTTCAAGTACCTAAGTCTTAGTTAGCGTGATTCAATAATGAGTATTTAATTGTTGCTTCATGAAAATTCAATTTGTTATACTGGAAAATAATAACTTCATAATAACGTTCGGTTTGTAGGTGACACGGTGTCATGATTGAATTTTGTTCTAGATTTTGCTTATAAGAATTCAAGAAGGTAAAAAAAACACACCTTCCGATGACCTGATGAAGGTCGTAGACTACAATACAATACAACACAATACTCTTTATTGTACACAAAAGAAACAAGAAACATTACTATAAAAATAGAGGTGTACAACGGGCAGTCTTATTGCACTAGGCGATTTCTTCCAGACAACTTTTGATGGACATGAAGTGTAAGAAAGAAGAGAGGGGTAGTTCAGAAATTCACTGGATGTAAAAAGCCCATGACCAGTCGATTCGGCGATACTTGAAGAAGGCCTTTGGCCAGCTGTGGACGTTTTTTGGCTGAATGATGATGCTGATAAAATTGATTGAATGAATGATTACAATTTTTCTGATTTTGTAAACAGTTCTCACAAAATCACTAAGAATGTAGCTAAATCCCAGAATTTGCTATACTACTATTTCAAGAGACACCTTACTAATTTTCTGTTTTAAATCCAGGTCCACTTAATCAGAGACGATCCAATCGGGGGTCTTTCCATAGAAAACAACAGACTGGTCATCAGAGGACTCAGAAGACATCATTCGACAGTGTACAGGTGTCGCGCGAGGAATTCCGAGGGAAGTGCATTGAGCGACCCTCTTACTTTGAATGTTCTATGTAAGTTCTAATTCCGGTCGTATAATCTCGTATTCTTTAAAGTAATTTAAGTTATCAGTAAGTTATGCTCTGGAAAATGTCTTTGAACTTTGTACCAAGAAAAGTAAGTAGTAAAGTAGGTAGATTAAATTATAGACGACAAAACGTCTGACGTTGATTCTGTAAGCATTGTATTAATGACTTGATTAATGGCTTTGTTCAGGTCTTATTGATGATGATATAACACAAGATAAATCAAGTGCAATTAACGAACTCATGCCTGTATGGCCTTTCGTTTCAACTTCTTTAAAATTTTCTTATCTAGCCCGACCAGAATGCGCAGCTGGCAACGTGATCCAGCAGTTAGCTGGTGCTCCTGGAGGAGAAGTAAGAGCGAGGTGCTCTGTAACAGCACCAGCGAGCCGCGATGCTGGTCCTCTGAGGTTCTACTGGACTTATAACGGGACTAAGGATGTATTGCCGGTATGTGAAATAACTGTCACGAGGACTAATGAAAGTTATGGAATGGTTTTATAGTGTGGTATGTCGGGTGGAACACAATTTTTGGGTATCAAGGAACAGCTTTAGGTATATTCAGGACCTAAAAGCGTAATCGGTGAACAGCTAGTGTAGGTTCTTTACCCAAAACTGGACTGACTGAAAAGACTGGAGACTTATTTTAAGTCGGCATCAAATCTATCCAGATGTGATTTTAATGACAACAACGATTCTATATTTTAATAATTGATCATCCACGCAGATACCAGCATCCAACGTGACAGTGATGGGTTCCACTAGCACAGTCATCCACGGTCTTCACTCAGATATTGAGGAAGACTTGGGCTGGCTTGCGTGTTGGGCTAGCAACGACGTGGGCAACCAGAGAGAGCCTTGCCTTTTCAGGATCATGCCTGCCGGTAACATTTTAATGATATTTAGAACCTTGGCATTGTAAAAGAATTTTGGTACATTTTAGAAGAGATGTATCTATAGATACAAATATATTTTTTGATAACTTAAATTGTAGTACCAGTAGCTGCTCTAATGTTTTAGATTTTATTAAATTTTAATGACCTTATTAACTGTAATTTAAAAATTCCAATAAAATTAATTATAGACGTTTCAACGAAGTAAAACATGAATCTGAATTGATTTTTCTTTTCTCAAATTTCATCACCTACATCTCACCATGCATGCAAACATACATCATACTCACCTCTCCAGCGCTCCCCGAACCACCAAGCAACTGCGAGATCGAAAACGAGCTGCTCCACTGCGAGCCAGGTCACGACGGAGGTCTGCCCCAGCGGTTTCTACTAGAAGCTTTGGAGGTACGGCATCGCGCAGAAACCGCGCGCGAAGACAATGAGATCTCCACGATGAACGATCAGGTGAGCGCGGCGTGGCTGTGGTGCCGTGCTAACAATTTGGACCTTCGCATCCCTTTGTGTCTTCATGATCTGATCATTCCTTTTCACTTCCTGAATCACTCACTTCTTGATTACACAACTGATCTCTTGATGCAAAATAACTGACTGATCTCCTTAAACCTCTCAGAATTACACTTTGATCAAGACCTTGAGCTGAATGTTATACTGTAAATTGTGTAACAATCGTTTCTTCTTTTTAACCACACTTAATAGTTCATTCGTTTTGGGACTTTGATTCCCAATATTTATAACTTCTTTCACTTCAGAAATATTGCATGTCACTATATCTGTAACCACTATGCATCCATAAAACCCAGAGTTTTTACTATGGTCTATTGACGATGAGTGTAAAATAAAGTAACATCCCAAAATAGAAAAATAACTCTCTTCCATTCGCGATTGTTCATTACCCTTCGGCTGAACTTGTCCTGGACGTGCATCTGTTTTACTTTTATTTCAACCCTAAATACTGAAAAAGTCACACGGTTTACTTTGTAGTACTGAAACTATGAATCCTATTTGAATGGCCTCAAAAATATGTAAAAAAGAACCAAAAAACGCCAGTTACTGTCCTCAATAGATTTGTATGACGCGTTCGGTTAATTCATGCTCCATTTTTGTAGTTTCATTGGATCACAGATATTTTTTTTGTTTTGTTACCTCTGCATGCAGTTTTTCTAACATTCTGTATTCCTGTTGGGTCTTTTTAAATTGTGAATATTTTACCATCTGTTAATCAATGTACTATGTAATTGTTTTTTAAATGAGGAGTGTCTGATATAAATTCGCTATTAGGTACATTTTTTTTTCGTTTTTCCATCGGTACAGATTTTTTTAAATTTCTTTACCGATCTTAGACTGCACCAAAAGTGGTCTCTGTGAAAAATGTCCCTAAGATTCTTAATTTTGGTCAAAACAAACTATTTCCTACAAAAAAATAACATGACTTAATTATGTCTTCGGTCATTTCTGAAAAATAGTTTATGACGTAAATAGCCACTGTTGATCACACACTCCTCAAATAAAGTTACACTAATTTCTGTTTAAAAGACAGAATTAATTAAAAGGAGCTTGAGCAAGATGATAACAGTAGCGCCAAGTTTTTTGCCTGGTGACCACAATTAGAAGTCACGTCAAAGTGGCTTAGTAAGGAATCCATTTTCAATATTTAAAGATTTTCACCTAGTTCAAGCTGTGGTTTAAAAATACATTTTTGGACATTTGTCTCCCAAAATTAATTCAAATAAGAAAACCTTTTTCCATCTCTCAGGGTATTTCTGCCTTTGGATTGACGGAAGCTGTATACCGTGTCAGAAACGACAAGCCTCAATTTGCTTTAGATGCTTTGTCTCCTGGACGGTATACATTACTGGTGTATGCTGAGACACCGCGAGGAAGGTCACAAAGACCTGCAGCATTGCACAGCGTACGCATAAGGACTGCTGATGACTTGGATAGACCTGGTGAGTACAGCGTATACTTGTCGTAATTTGTCAATGTTCTTACAATGAAAGAAGTAATCCGGCTGATTTTGAACTTACTTATAAATGCTATAAAGAAGACAATTTACTTTGCTGTTACACTAACAGTGCAAAGGCTAATAGCAACGTCTTCCATGCACGTGGGCTACGTAGCTTTAATTAACGCATTGGGACAAAATATTTGTTTAGCCTCTCGATTGATCTACCGAGACTGGTGTTTATCTCAGTTACCTCACTGTGAATCCCAGTGCAGTAAGCAATAAATGTTAACCAACTCCTCTATCAACTATTTTCTCTACGACTAATTTTCGGATTCTGGAACAGTGCAATCGGTTACATGGGATACAGACATGCTTTAATATCAGCGCTTGGTTTTTCGTTATTGTCCATTCGTCTTTAAGACCACTATTATAGATACTATAGGGAAAATTTATACTAAAAAGCAGTGATTATCTAACTTTTGAACGCTTACCTTCCACGTGCAGATCAGAATTTGATCATCACTTGCATTACCGGTGAAGGAAAACATCGTGACAAAACCTGCAAATATGAGAGAGCTTCAAAGTTCTCGGTGGTGTTTATAGTCCACCAACCAACATTTGGCCAGCATAGTAGACTAAGGCCTAAACCTTTTCAATCTGAGAGGCAGCCTGTGGCCACCAGTGGGACACGAATGAGCTGATTATGGTTGTGTATAGAATATCTTACAGTAGTCACAGTGAAAGCTACTTCAAAAGCAAGAGTTTCTCAATCGTCTATGTTACCAGGTTCTCTTCAAACCATGACTGCAGCACCACCTCCTCAACCACCTGCAAGTGACAATAGTGTAGCGTTACTAGTCGGAGCAGCACTGTCTCTAGTCTTAGTGACTATCCTGACTACACTGTGCGTAGCAATGATAGTCATGTGCAAGAAGAAGAGTCGGCCGAGGGATCCGGAACAGAGGTGAGTGTTATTAATTTTGGACAACCATTATTGATCTGTTGTTGTTGTCACGGACTCGCTTGTTAAGCACCAGGTTGCGGGTTCAAACTCAGGCATGTACCAAAGTAACGTTTTATATCGTAGTGCGTTCATATAGTTAATCTAAGACTCCACCGATATACGGTGAAGGAAAAAATCGTAGAAACCTGGACGTAATGGTCTAAAATTGCAGTGGGCAGGCGTGGTGATCAGCTATCTGATAAAAAAGAAACACCCAACGAAGTAGACTCAACTCTGCTAAAATCTAAAACAGAACGTGTAGGTGATAACCAGTCAGTGATCGGAAAAAAGTGAGCTAATTTACCTAAACTTCAAAGAACACAGACAAAAACTGGACTTCCTTACGACAACATTTTTTTTCTTGAAAATTATGCCGGGTTTCGGGACATCACTAAAGTACATTTAATATTAATGTTAATAGTACAGAAAACAATTAAATTCGTTTCCTATTTTTGTTTTCCAAAATTGTCACAAAAACAGATGACACGTATTTCATTGTTTTTAAAAAAGAGATTGTTTATTGTTTTCAAAAATAAAGATTGTCTTTTATTTTTTGAAAACTAATGATAGACAATCTCCGAGAAAATTCTCCCAAAAAAAAAATTTTATCGTAAGAAAGTCTCCAGTTTTTGTCTCTGTTCTTTGAAGTTTAGATAAATTAGCTCACCCTTTTCCGATCACTGGTGATAACACAGCTCTGTGAAATAATTTAGCTTTAGCTGGGAGAATGAAATGCAAACCTAATACAACCTAATCCTAATCTAATATCATCATCATCACTCAGCCGAAAGACCTCCACTACTGGATATAGGCCTCCCCCAAAAGGGGCGGGTTTGCCGTAATACCACGCTTGGCAAGCGGGTTGTCGATCGCAGTATGGTTGTTAAAGTACTCAGAGAACGCTGCTGCCCATCCTCTAGTGAATCCCTAAGTCGCCTACGACACCCATAGGAAGAGATGGGGTAGTGCTATTCTTTAAATCCGGCACTACACGAAAATATAATAAAACAGTGATCAAAGCAGACAAAGTCTAATCAAACTCACGAGTTAATAAAAGAAAGAAGTTAATTAGAACTATTTATTTGTTTTAGCACCATATTACGAAGAAATGTAGGAGTATCCATGTATGGCGGGTCAACAATTTCGTCGAACGTGGTGCCTACAGTGGTAGTAAGAGGTCACAGAGGATCCAGGGTCTTAGCTGCAAGGTGGTCAGGAGTGCTTGATGATACTCCTTTAGCTGTACTGGCTCTGGACACCAGGCCTCATGGTGAGCATGGATACATTCATAAATCTATATGTATAATGCAACACTATCAGACTAGATTCTGGACTTTCTAATTCTATTAATGATTTTATACATATAATCCCTCAGGATTTTCTTTTTGATTTTTTTTAGGTTTCAAATCTGCATCCGAATTGCGTATCGCGTTCGTAATTTCAATAGCTTTCATTTCGACAATACTATAATATTCATTACGTGGTACATAGTTGTGGAGAAGTCGTGTTGTTAATACTTATGTTGCTATGGATATTGTTGACCTGTCGAAATCAAAGTCATAACGATGACGAGTTTTTTGCGCAATTGGAATGCAGGTATTATTAAAGTACATATTTCAGCTAAATTGTCCTAGAACATCCATCTTTTGGGCAAAAGTCTGCCAACTGAAAATAGCTGTTTAATTTTTTTTATATCTTATTTGTTTTAGTTATATCAGAAACTAATTTATCTTTTTCTCAGGTGACTCAGATTCAAGTCGAAGCGAAGATGATATACAGGAGACTGAACTATCGAGAAACGAATTAGAAACACACACTTAACTTATTACGTATTAAGTCTGGTTTATACGATGGCAGTGACTGGACCCAGTGACTCGGAATTTCGGACCCAGTCACTGGATTCATGTAGACAAGATCGGACTGACTTACGTGGCGTGGCGGGGGATGCTACTGGACCCGAAAATAGACGGGTAGGTTAGTCAGCTGGACCCACTTGAGGGTGCGAAGTCGAAACTGGACAGGGTTGAAACTATTGTCTACACGAGCCCAGTTACAGTCCGTCTATAAAGTCATGAAATGGAACTAATTTTTAATCTTTCCCAGTGTTTTGTCAAGTGATAATCGTGTCTAAATACGCGCAAATTGATTAAAGATGAGTAAAACTATATAAAGTTCTGCAAGAGAAGTGATTTTTAAAGTTTCAATTTTATAATGTTATAAGGTATGATGGGGCCATTTCCTAATTGGATAAAAACCCCAAACAAAAATAAAGAAAACAAAAAAAAATGTGTGACTAGTGGTGCCCCCCATTTTTCATGAATTTATAGACAGACTGTACACAAGTCAGCGCTGAGCTGACTTACTGTACTGTCACATTACTGGGCTCGTATAAACCTGCCTCCATGTTCAAGGTCACACAAAAATTCTCTAGAGGTAATTAAGGTTAGATATTACTTACTGAACGATTTTAGAGTCCAACCAAAGAATGAACAAGGTAGGAAGATAAATATAAAACTCTTAATTAGGAATGTATTCAATTCTTCTGCTTTGTCCACATCGAGCTTTGTCACGGCACACCGTATTGCAACAGCGCAGAGATTGTCATGTGCCCGATACAAGTGCCGTAACAAATGCTGATACTAAAGCTGAGCATCCACCAGAGCTGTGCTAAGCTACGTAGCGAGGAATGTGTTTTGTAAGCACCAATAGAATCACTTCATTTACCTAACTTCGCTGTGCGCAGCTCTGGTGGATATGAGCTTAGCGGAGCGAGGTTTTTGTTCATACAAAACAAGCGAGAAATGCGAACGAGGGATGTGTGCGAGGATTTGAAAATATGCGCCTACCAGTCAGTCAATAGATGGTGTTTGGAAGAGGTAGATGATCATTTGTACACATTAACACATTCCTCGCACAGCTCTGGTGGAAAGGGTCATACTGTTTCACATCCTCGCTACACATTTTCGCACCACACATTTTCCTCGCACAGCTCTGGTGGATGTTCAGCCTTATACCGCTGCTCAATTGTTGAGCTACACGGAGTCGCAACAGTATTTGTAACGTGTATCGCTACTTACGTCCGAGTAAAAAGTTGCAGCACATGTTTCGCAACATACGAGGACGAGAAATTAGTTAAGCCCAAATTTTCGATACAAAAAATACAACATAAACTCGGGAGCAACAAATCCGGGTAACCAACATAAACTTTAATATCTCGAAAACTAAGAATGCTAGCTTTTTCAAATAAAAATATTTTATAAACTATTTAAATAAATAACTAAAATAAAATAATTTTATTTCGGACAGCTACGAGATCCATACAATGTTAGTAACAGTTTTGCACTTAAAATACTATTGTTAGTAAATTAAACTAAAGACGAATGAATGCGAAGACCACCCAACAGCTAGACACCCAGAAACTATGGAACAAGTCTTCGCACAAATTGCCTTATTATGACGAAGGAAACATCTGTCGCCACAGCCTTCAGGATGCTATTATGGCTACCTCTTATTCTGCTCAGGAGTGAGGCTGTTTTTTTGCGGATGATGGCATGAAATCCATCGCTGCCGTCCTATGTCTAAAAGGCCGTTAAGTGACTAAACTTAATTTTGAGATATGAGCAAAAACGTCGAAAGTGTTGTCCCTAGAAATTCTGAAGACTTATAGATGTTTTTGATTGTACCAAATTATTGGACTACTTTAAGCTCATTGTATAACTTTTAATGAGTTACAGGACTATACACTTTTTTAAATTAAAGTTTTTGTTTTAAAATCGCGCTTTTCTTTGTACTGAAATTTGACCATCTACAATATGGTATGGTATGGTATTATATGGTAATGTCTCAGTAAAAGTCTCTGGATCTCGTAATTGATAAATAATGATAGAAAAATATGACCAGACTGGTCGATGGACAAAATGTTGCACTTTTACGTAGTTTATAAAACTCAAATTTAACAAAATGTCACTTTACGGTCTTTTAGATATAGGACGGCAGATCGGCATGGGTTACCGCGAACATTTCTGAGGTACTGCAAAAACGAGGCAGTCGCAACAGCATCCTAAAAACATTATTATATTGGACGTGTAGAACATCCAGCGACCTTACCATACCATGTTAGTTTCATACTATAATACTTATTAAATTTTATTTAAATAGTAAATTAAAGTTTATGTTGATGACCTAAATTCATTGCATCCAAGTGTAGTGTAAAAACTCCTTCAAGCCACATGAGGCCTTATTACAGTAAACTGAAACATAATTAATGATATCAAAGTATTTATTTTATGAAAGGAAACCTTAGTGATAAGAAACGTGGGTAAAATAATGACGTAGATAGCACACATTATGATAAATCGTGCGAGATTTATTATCTTGTGGAAATTTACTGCATCATGCACTATGGGGACTCACGTATGGCGATTTTTCAAAAGCTTACTGAGGGTGGCATGAGTATATTTTACAGACGAATTATAGTGCGATTTAAACCCATTTTGGGTTGCCTACATGCTTGAAACTAAATGGAACTTGACAAAATTAAAAAGTTTTTAACACCTGAAGCTAAAAGTTTGTTCATTTCTTACATTAACCTGCATTATTCTCATACTATTTTTCTCCCGATACTGTAGTGAAATTGTAATGTAATTATTATTTAAAAAGAGTATCCATGGAGTTTCTTGATGGTTCTTCTCCATGAGACCTACCTTTTGGAACCGCGCACCTAGTTTTGACGTTTTAAAAGCACCTGTAATTTGTTCTACTTGAAATAAAAAACTTTGAATTTGAAGAAAAAAAAAACTTTGTCTTTGACTTTTGAAGATTTTGAAACGCTACTCAATTTAAAGTTGCCGTTAATTTCGTAAGTTGGTGCCAAAACTCTGAAAGTTGCATCCGCGTCGCCATCGCAGGATGGAATGACGGTAGGGGACGTGAAATAAGGCAGCTACTCGAAATCACAACACAAATTGATGGCGGATGAAAACGTTTTACGACTTTTTTAAAACACCCGGTCTCACAGACATATACGTCACCAATGGCGGATTAAAATTGAGTTGCGTTTGAGTATTTCGCCATTAGTCTGTCAGTGTATCTGTCTGTGGCACCGTAGCTCCTAAACGGATGAACCGTTTTCAAAACTGTTTTTTTTGTTTGAAAGTTGATTTAATTGGAATGGTTCTTAGCTAAGATGATAATCACTTTAGCCATATCAAAGTCGGGGTTTTTTTATATTTACTTAATTTTTTATATTATTTATACTACAAACTTGAAAAACATATATCAGCTATTTTATGATTATTTGGTTCCTGGCTTATTTATTTAAACTATTAAACCTTAAAATATATATTAGTTATTGTATAATTATTTGGTTCTAGGATTAGTATAAACCTTTTCTTTCTGTACTTTTTGTACTGCGATCACCACGCAATTAATTTAATTCAATTACAATCCTGTTACTTCAAAGGTATTAGAAGTGGTGGATTTATTATTTGCCTTTCGCTCACAGTGAATGTGTATGAGCGAGAAGCAAATAACTTAAACAATATTAACGCCGTCATTTTCACTTCCATTCTTTTAGGGGTTTTACTAATTTTTATTTAAAAACCGCTTGTATTTTATCATTGAGAAGTCAAAGTCAAAGTATTTATTTCAATTAGACCATTTATACATTTTAATTGTAGAAAAAAAAAAGTTACTGCGCGTTCCAAAGTGTAGATTCCTATGGAGAAGAACGAGCAATAAACTCTATGGTTACTCTTTTTCATCAAATATTTCGGGTTGAGAGTGACGTAACTGAATGATCGGTGAAGGAGACCGACTTCTTACGGAGTTATCGTCGTCTTCAAAGTTGTTAGTGGCCATAATCTAAAAGGAAACTAATATATTAAATATAAACAATTTTAATAACAACACATAACTTAAAACTTATCAAAATTATATAAAGTTATTTCAAAAGTTAATTTATACTTAATTCTGGATTTATAACAAAATCAATTCAAAACGTAACTTAAAACTAATCTTAAATTATTTATTTCAAGAGTTTAATTCATATTTAATTTTATTGAAAATTAATAATAAAATCAATTTAATTTAAATAATAAATAGTAAATAACAATTCTGATAATATGATTCAGGCGTGATCCGTGTCACAATTAGAGTTGTGGACGGGGCGGTCGCCTTAATCGTAATGTGTCCATTCGCTCTGCGCACTGCCTTATATAGTGGACGGCCCCTCCCATAATTCGCCTGATTCATTGAGTGGTACGATGATGTCACAGTTGTAGGTAGTTTAATATTTTTATATTAATCATTCATTCACGCCGACACGGCCATTCTGCATAAAGGTCGTCTCTGACCTAGAAAAGAATAAAAATAGCACAGTATCAAAATTTTATAATCAAACATCACGCAATTATCGCATAACAGTTTCGGTCACTAAGTAGGACGTTGCCCTCAACTTATAACCATGTTATTCAAGAGTAAGGAGGCCCCTGTCCTCAACAAACTGTCTTACATAAAATGTTTGGAGGCCCCTGTCCTCAACAAACTGTCTTACATAAAATGTTTGGAGGACCCTGTCCTCTACAAACTGTCTTACATAAAATGTTTGGAGGCCCCTGTCCTCTACAAACTGTCTTACATAAAATGTTTGGAGGCCCCTGTCCTCTACAAACTGTCTTACATAAAATGTTTGGAGGCCCCTGTCCTCAACAAACTCTAACATAAAATGTTTGGAGGCCCCTGTCCTCGACAAACACAAAGAAATCATTACTATCATGTATTTCTATGAAAGTTAAATACAACATGAATACCTTTATTGTTGTAAATTAACTCCAGCATTAGAATATTCGTCCACCTCCTGATTTTGTTCCTGATCGCTATTTGTGGAACATTCTTGTGTCAAGCTACGTTCAGCTTGCGACGTTATAGGTTCCTCTTCCGCCGACACGTGATCCTGGTTGATGCATTCCCCAGGTTTAGGTGCTAATCGTAGTTGGTCATGAGCAACTTTCTTGGGTCTTCCTCTACCTGTAATCTTTTTAAGCTGGTAGCGATCATTAGGTAAAATTTTCCAAACTTCATATGCATTTGGAAACTTTAAATCAAGCCCGATTTGACTTCTGGGGTTGGTTTTAAAAAGAACTATCTCTCCCTTTTGAAATCTCTTGACTTTAGCTTTTCCTTTGTCAAACCTTTCTTTGTCCTCCTTCCCTCTTGTTTCAATCTTCTTTTGTACGTAGTTGTCAAGCTGAGTTCGATCTACTGTGCCTTCCGCTTCATTGATTAAAGATAATAATTCTGCAGGTACAGCACATTGTCTTCCCGTAAGAGCTTTTATTGGGCTTACGTTTGTCGTCTTGTGTTTAGTACAATTAATTGCTAATTGAAGGGCATCTAAACCTTTCTTCCAGTCCTTTGTTTCATAATTACGGATGATGGTTAAACCATTTTTGACTACAGCCATTAAGCGTTCGACTTGTCCGTTAGTACGACTTACTCCGGGTGCAATAAAATGTTGGTGAATATTATGATCTTTACAAAATTCTGCAAATTCAGCTTTAAAAGCCGTATCTTGATCGCTTATTATTTGCCTGGGAGCTCCAAATAAAGTCACAACATGTTTAAGAGCACAAAGCATAGAGTTAGCAGTCTTGTTTGTCGCATAAGTTAAGGTCACAAACTTTGTGTAAGCGTCAATAATAACAACTACATATTCATGCTTGTTGTTTCGCTTTGTAAGGTGGCCTGTCATGTCAATATGGATGGTATCAAAAGGTACTGGTTTCTTTTCTATAGGATACATTTGTACTTGTTTAGCGCCAGAGGCTCCCTTACTTGTTTTGCAAATGACGCAGTTATCGATGAATCGCCTTACTGTCGTGTTCATTTCAGGAAACCAATACGTCTCACGAATTTTGGCAAGCGTCTTCTCCCAACCAAAATGTTTCAGTGCAGTGTGATATGCGTTAATAATGCTCCATTGATATGATTTTGGAATCACCTTTTTCCATTTCTTACATCCGGGTTCTTCCTCGTGGTACTGACGCTCTAGAACAAGGTCATGGAGGCGATAATCATGCAGTTCCTCACCTGCATCCAACTTTTTTATCAGCTTGGCCAATTCCTCATCACGTCTTTGTTCAATCTTGAGCCATGTATCTATGTTTTGGGTTAGATTAATACATGCCATAGGATTACGGCTAAAGTAATCTGCATGCTTCATACGACTGCCTTGGCGATATTCAATTTTAAAGTTGTAGTGCTGCAAAAATGCCCACCATCTGTGAATCCTGGGTAAAAGTTCATGCTTGTGAGATGAAGACTTTATGGCGTTGCAGTCGGTGATTACCGTAAAGATCCTGCCGTAAAGATATTGTCTGAAATGTTTAATCGCACGGACTATTGCAAGTGTCTCCAACTCGTAGGAGTGATAGTGACTTTCTGGTTCTGTAGTTCTCATGCTCATGTAAGCTACAACATGTTGTCGGCCATCTTTTATTTGAATGAGAACAGCACCTAATCCTGAGCTGCTTGCGTCAGTATGGAGTTCGATAGACAGTCCTTCTTGAAAGATGGTGAGAACTGGAGCAGACGTTAGACGACGAATAATATCGAGCCTAATGTTTTCACATTCTGGTGTCCATGTGAACTTGGCGTCCTTTTTTGTTAGGTTGTACAAAGGAATCATACGTTCTGAAAAAGATGGTATGAAGCGCCTGAAGTAGCCGGCTAGTCCACAGAATTGTCGTACTTACTTCACATTTGTAGGTACTGGCGATTTTTCAAGAGCTTCTACTTTTCTTGGACTTGGACGAACAGTGCCATTTGAGATCAGGTTTCCAAGATATTCAATTGATGTCTTGAAGTATGAGCACTTCTTGGAATTTACAGTAAATCCAGCCTTCGTCAAGGCGTCTAAAACTTTATCCAGTATCTGTAATCCTTCAGAGAACTTTTCACATTTAATGAGGACGTCATCCATGTAGATAAGAATGTCTTCAAGCAAAGGTCGTAGTGCTGTCATTATAGCGCGTTGAAATACTGCCGGAGCATTCATCAATCCAAACGGCATTCTTACGTATTCATAAAGGCCATCAGGAGTAATAAAAGCAGTTTTTGGTATTGAGGCCTCATTAATAGGAATCTGATAGAAGCCTTGGGCCATATCCAGGCTAATGAAATAAGTAGCTCCTGAAAGTCTATCAATCTGATCAGAAATAATGGGAAGTGGAAATTTTATCGGAACAGTGTTTTTGTTAAGTTCCCGATAGTCAGTACACATTCTGTCATCCCCGTTTTTCTTCTTAACGAGGATAACTGGACTTGCAAAATCAGAAGTACTTTCTCGTACGATTCCATTTGCAATCAAATCTTCAATAATGGCTTTTACCTTCTGTCTTTCTATTGGTGCCATTCGGCAGGGTCTTCTTGATACTATTTTTGACAGATCTTTAAGTTGGATGTCCAAACTTCCAGTTGTAACTTTAGTTTTAGGAATCCCGCTAACAAAAGAATTTTTATATTTTAATAATAGATTTTTCAACTCACGTATTTCTGCCTTGTTAGTCAAATCAGTGTCCAGATCTGTTGAAATGTCCTCAGCAGTTTGAATGGTCGAAATGCTAGTGTTCCTCACGATTTGAGCGCTTTGTTCAGTAACAAGCACGTTCAAGCCAGTTCCTTTCACGATTTCAGCACCAATCATAAGGTCACACGGTGTTTCGTGATCTTCCACAATGTGAAAGGTGATTTCAACAAAAATACCGTTTATGTTGCAAGTCATGTTGATTCGTTGACAGGATAAAATTGGCACACTTTTGCTTCCAATGCCTTTTAACATTAAAGAACAATCTTCGCGTTTTCCTGGTAAAGAACAGCTCAAAGATCTTCTTACCAAGGAACGAGCAGCCCCACTGTCGTATAATGCAGTAAACTGACGTTTATCAATATAAATGCTCATTGGAGTGAGTATCTCGTCATGTTCTCTTGCTAGATTGACTTTTTCAGCTTCATCGTTCATTTTCTTGAAACAGTTAGCTTCAACGTGGCCAGTTTTGTCACAATAATTGCATTTGAGCTTTGGTCGTTCCATTCGATTTACAGACTCCTTAGTGGTGTTTTCACTCAATAGTGGCTTTGGGTCGTTCACCTTGTCATTAGCTTTATTGCAATTTGCTTGTATATGCCCTGTTTTGCCACATTTGAAGCATACCACGGATTCTTCTCGATTGTTCCTGAGCCTGGGCCGTTTGGCAGGTGGTTCACCCTGTCTTGGTTCTCGTGGTTTGATCGTAGCTGAAACAGAGATCAATTCGGGTACAGTTGCGCATTTGCTGGATAACAATCGTAAGCGAAGAAACTCATTATCTATGCAGCCAATAACAGCTTCCACGGCATCAGTATCCTTATTGCCGCTTACTACTCTTTTTCAAATGTTCCAGGCTTTGGTTATAGATTCTGCTGGATTTGTCATATCAAACTTAAAGTTTCGTAACTTAAGAATATCGTTAGAGTATCGTGCTTCGGGTTCGAACGTTTGTATTAGCGCTTCTCTCATCTCGCTCCATACTGGTGATTTTACAAGCCATGTGTCTCCGACAGTCTTTGCACGACCTTGCAGTAGACCAGCTATCTTTGTGCAAATTTCGTAATCAGCCAATCCCCAATGGCTTTTTGCTTGATCGACGTGCTCGCACCAGTCTCGGATTGGAACATCACCATCAGGGTTGTAAGGCGCAATATAGATGTCGCTTAATCTTGGTCGTCGCGTCGGAGCCATAGTCTTGTTAATTAGTCCTGTAAGAAACTCGTGATTTGTCTGCATACTGGCCTGCTGCTGACGTGTTAAGTTTTCCAAAATATTGGCCAACGTGGACAGCACTTGATTAGAACCAGAGCCATCTCTTCCTTCGTTGTTGAGGGCGGATGGAACCGAAGATATACCTCGGTCCATCCCACTTCTGATTTCGGGTTGAGAGTGACGTAACTGAATGATCGGTGAAGGAGACCGACTTCTTACGGAGTTATCGTCGTCTTCAAAGTTGTTAGTGGCCATAATCTAAAAGGAAACTAATATATTAAATATAAACAATTTTAATAACAACACATAACTTAAAACTTATCAAAATTATATAAAGTTATTTCAAAAGTTAATTTATACTTAATTCTGGATTTATAACAAAATCAATTCAAAACGTAACTTAAAACTAATCTTAAATTATTTATTTCAAGAGTTTAATTCATATTTAATTTTATTGAAAATTAATAATAAAATCAATTTAATTTAAATAATAAATAGTAAATAACAATTCTGATAATATGATTCAGGCGTGATCCGTGTCACAATTAGAGTTGTGGACGGGGCGGTCGCCTTAATCGTAATGTGTCCATTCGCTCTGCGCACTGCCTTATATAGTGGACGGCCCCTCCCATAATTCGCCTGATTCATTGAGTGGTACGATGATGTCACAGTTGTAGGTAGTTTAATATTTTTATATTAATCATTCATTCACGCCGACAAATATATACAAAAAGTTGGATACATTGTGAATAAAAAAAATGTGAGAACAATGTAAGATATGCTATGCTAGTATACTTACAATTCATTTGCCATGGAGAGATGACCAGTCCCAACTGACGGCGCCCGTTCACGAACATGACGCATGTATCAGCATCGCTTAGCTTAACTATTTCGTAGGAAATTTCCCTCTAGATCATGACTGAACGTTCATCATCTGAGTATAACAGGCTACATTATGAAATCCGCAACTAAAATCGCAGTACGTGAGCTCATATAGAAATGATACGTTATTATAATTTATCTCGAATAATAAATCGCTAGCATTTATCATAGTGAACAAAGCCTTAGAAGCGTAATGTAATTTTTGTGTCTTATTGAATTTCATAAAGAATAGAGTTTCTTCTATTATATCTAATGTAAAGTGTCGCATAATAGAATTATTTCAAATTATAACTCAAAATGATATATGATTCTTAAAAGATTAAGATTTATGACGATTCTAAGTTCATAATTTAAAATGAGTGATTCTATTCTTGAAAGTTATTGAATTTTGTAAAAAGAATTTATCATTTTTTGTGTCACAATTTGATATAAATTATTTAAGTAATTATAATGAATTGCATTTTTGAAATAGAAATTTTTTAAATGTATAAATGCGATGTATGCATAACTCAGTATTATTTTTATAGTGATAAAATATTTACTTGAATTTTGTATATAATATTATTTTATTTGTCGATTGTAGGATTGTGTGGAAATTATGGTGTGTTTTCATGTTAAGATAAATAATAATGCAAGTTTAAATAAATCAAAGCTCTTTCAAGTTCATCGCATTATCATCAAATTATAAAATGATATTTATGAATCATCATTTCTTATAACATGTTCATTTATTAATTCTCATCAAAATATTATGGACATAATTCATTTATAAAATCACACGCCTATTAAAAACTGCGAAATTATGCAAAAGCATTAACGTTAGTTCATTGTACGAAAGAGCTTCAGAACCTACCAAAAATTTAATAACATTTATATGAAATAATTTAGCTGCCATATTTACATAATACGGGTATTAAGATGTAGATATCTTAGTGAATCTTCCATAAATATTATATGATATAATTTTATGTATTTAGTCGAAATACTTTGGTAGATAGTAGATACATCTCACCGATTTTAAAAGTGTTTGTTTAAAAATTGGCTAAGGATGGCATTCAAAAACCCTATTCAAAATATTTTGAACCCTAGTTAGCTTAAAACAAGGGGTGAATTTGATTATGCATATAAAACAATTTTAAAATTCATTTTGATATTTCAGTTCATGTCGTGGTGGCCCGTAGGTTTCAACACCCGCTTATTAAGCATCGGATTGCGGGTTTAGAACCAGACATATACCAATGTGACTTTTTCAATGTCAATGTACTCTTAGTAAATCTAAGAACTTTTATGGCTATACTGTGAAGAAAAACATCGTGACGAAATCTGGAATTAATTGTCTCAAATCGCCAACACGCAGTGAGCAAGCGTGGTGATCAATGCTGGTTCCTTCTCTGTATGAGAAGAGGCCTTTGTCCAACAGTGGGACGGTTACAGGCTAATATTTATTTATTTTTTATTTCAGTTTACAATAATTATCAAACTTGGCTTCATTTAATGTACACAGGGTTTACTTCACTGGATAATACTATCATCCTTTAAAAAAACGTTTAGAAAATAAAAAAGAGATTGAAACAATAGACACACATCTGTACCAACCCTCAGCGGTCACAAAACACAAACTTGAATCCCGTGACAACCCTAAATTGAAACAACGGACGGTAACACGAAATCGAAGTGTCGCAACTATGGACCGGAGTATCAATTTGCTTAGTAAACAAACTAGCCGTGTGCCACGTTAGCTGACACGGGATTGACTATCTGTATTAGAGCGTCACTGAAGGTGGAACAGATGGGTGGGCGATGACAAAGAGAATTTACGTATTGTCGAACACGACAAAAGGCCTGCAGATGAATTTAGTGGTGTATTTCTAAATGCACCGAATAATAAATAGTACGACAATGATGCTACCTCAGTAGAGATGCGCGACTGAGAATGTTCATTCGGATACTTTGCGACTACTAATTATCATTTTCGAGTTGAATATTAGTACCAAGTTCAGAATCGAATGTTGAACACTAATATTACAGTGCAACAAATCTGTGAAATACCTTTTGACGTTTCGCATTTAACCACTGGTATCTCAAAGGAAGCTCGCCGACCAATCTGATTGGCTAGTAGTTAAATTTGGCGGCCAATCACGGCACCGAAAATCTGACAGCTGTCAAAAGGTACTTCTTAGATTTGTTGCACTGTAGTAGTTGCACTAATCATGTTTAAATTTCGACTAGTATGTAACTAAAATCAACACGACAGTTGTTGATCGCGGCATTGAATGGGTTACGAATGGTTCGAATTATCCCCCATTTACGCGACGCGTCGTCAAATGCGACATCGGTTTTCCGAGCTAATTTCCGAACTAATAAGTTTGCTGCAGTATACTCTTAATAATATTCTTTTTGTTACACTAATTTACTAGGCAAGTCGGCTAGTAAGCACGGCCGACGGCAGGCAGTCGATGAGTCGATCACAGACAAACACCTACTCTCATTCGTTGTTGTCATTTGTTACTAATTTAGGTCAGTCATTCGAATAATTCGAATAAGTCAAATGATTCGAATAAGTTATATGGTTCGAATGATTCGAATAGAATCATTCAAAGTCGCGCACTACTAAAGATAAGGCCTGCACAAATCATGGAAATACTTAAAAAATATTGCTTAGCTTGCTTACGTCATCAAATGGAATCCCCTTTGATGATGTCGCCTTGGAAAAAATCTTCTTGGGTCACGAGTAGGTACTGCCTACAGAAACCCCACTCTCCTAAAGCGTCATTTGAAAAGTAAAATTGTATGAATACATTTTAGACACAGGTTTTCTGCCGCATATATCCGACTGGTACGGTCAAAGGGTTAATAAAATATGAATGCTATCCTTTTACTCTAATATGTATTTTGTTTTAGTTTCAATATGTATGTAGTTTTAAGAGAACAGGTTATAATGTAAGACCAAAGAATGGAAACCAAGAATTTTATGTTTTTTAACTGAAGACACACGTACGCATACAATATAAAATTGTATTTCCTATTATAGAGGATGGGCTGGGACTTTGTCACAACAGGATGTATCCGAATTTGTATTACTCTTCTCTTACCTCTTGATCTACTGGCACCACAGATTGACCTTGCATGGGAATGCACAAGATTCAACTAAAAAAATAGTTAACAATAAAACTTGAACACTTAGAGCAGTTACGTACCTACTGCATCCGATCCGGATCCATGAAAATACGGATATAAAAAACTCGGACTGAATTCGGATATTGCTTTTCGCACTGTATCCGATCCGAATTCGTGAAAATATGAATCTAGTATCTAGAAATCTCGGACCGAATTCGGATATGGCTTACGCACTAATCCGATCTCTGATCCAAATCCAAGCAATTCAGGGGCCATCTTTGGCATATGTCCGATTTGAATCCGAGGTAATGCGAAAGCGTTCATACTCGTACAAACAGTACTACGGCTACTTCGGTCCCTCAATATTTCTTCCAAATTGGAGACTCACGGATGACGGACAGAAATCGGATGACGGAACTCGGATCTAGTGCGTAAACTACCATACAAATAGTTCTATGACTACTTAGGAACGTATTTTCACGGATTCAGATCGGATGCAGTGCGTACCCGCTCTTAACCTGAGTCATTTTAGCTTCCCGAGTTAACAGACTGCGCTAGTCGTGCCCGCTAGCTGCGTCGCCGTACTTTCATTCATTTGTAGCATCGAAATTTATAAAAAAGAAATTCGAAATTAAATAAATAATTAAACCTTAGCAGGTGGTTTAGGCTCGACCTGATAACACAAAAAGATTTTTATTTTCTTAATTTTTAGTTAGACTAAATCCCGTGCGTGTTTAATCTATACCAGTAATATGATGGATAGATCATGTGGTTTTGAGGGATTACATGAATTCGTTTATAGCCTGTGTAGTCCATTTAAAATTAAAATAAAATAAAATTCTAAATGTAAGCAAACTATTTGGTATGTCTATACCAGTGCGCTTTCATGTTCATCTTGCGCTTTCGTCTGACGCATGCCTGAAGCGCCATAGCGCATGCACTAATACTAGTTCGAGTCTTATGGCAATTAATATTGCATGCGCTTGACGCAAGAGGAATTGAAAGTTGAAAGCGCAAGATGAACATGAAAGCGCACGGGTGTAGACATAGCAATTACCTTCTTTTCAGATTACTCTTTTGTTTGGACAGTATCAATACAACAAGATAGTGATAATAAAAAATAGCACGAAGAATTAACGGAATGCAAATAAACCACATAGGTTTATTTTCATTCCGTTAATTCGTCGTGCAGTTTGCATTTCTAAAAAAATGGCCTTTTAAGGTGGCGACCGACCTAACCATTTGAACGTAATGTAACATTCGGGGCGACCTTATTATGTTACACCGCCTGCTAATTCCGAAAATGCTTCAAAAAAAAATCCGCGTAAATGCTTGTCGCGAGCTCTGTGCTTGCTGTATTGACTGTCGTTATGCTTCGTTAAGGCTCCTACACACAATGCCGCCGGCTTTGCCGCCGGAATTACCGCGCGGCTTGCCGGCGGTTGTCCAACCGGGCCGCCGGGTATAACGCTTATTGACGCGGCAATAAGCCGGCGGCAAAGCCGGCGGCATGTGTGTAGAAGCCATAACATGTTACAATACAGATCAGTCACCGCCTTTAGATGGTTACTTCTTTTTCCAACCAATAATAGTAAATTACTCTGTTTACCACGTTATCTAGCTATCAGCTTGTTGATATTATGTTGTGAACGTTATTTATCATTCACTTATCTATTTAAATCATCGATTCTCCCAGACTTTGCAATTTACAATTACAATTCACTAGACAGATAAGTTGTAACATGTCAAAGAATTTTGATTTAGTGTCTTCAGTCTTAAAGTTTACCGAATGATACAAAACAATATTAAATGTATACGTTTTAGTATAACATTGTACACAAAATAAAGAAATATAAAATTTATATTTTATCGTCTGATTTTATTTTATTTTGAACCTGACATTGTTGGTGATATTATCGTATTTGATCGTATCTACGTTTAATATAGCGAAGGAATCTTCTATTTGTTTGTTTGTTGCTGACATTGCTTTTCAATATAACCTTTCCCATCAAAAATATTCGTAAAATTCAGTTGCAAGATTCCACCTCGACAAACATACTAGTCGCGCGCAGAAGGTTTGCCGATGACTGCCCTTCCCACTTCACCGATCGCTACCCGCGCTCGTCTGAATAGTACCGACCATCGACGCGTGACGTCATGAGGCTATCGGCAAACCTTCTCCGCGCGACTTATACATACATTGCAAGTTAAATAAAAGCTTGTAAAAAAACCAAGTCTCGCGACTCTTTTGCCGTATGTAGTTCTGACATCTAATGTAGAGCCAAGTCTGGCATTTCAGTTATGAAGAAATTTTTGGACTACGCAATTATGCAGCATAAAAAAATACTAGACAAATAACTTAGGGTGGTTTGGATTTGTTTAAAAAAATTAACAAGGTATCATAATATCACAGTAATCCGCATGCTGTGTGATTGCCAAGTCCAAAAAAATATCTCGCTATTGTTTTGTTAGTTGGAAACTTGTAATTTTACAATTTAGTTATACACATTAACTACTCTCTGTAATATAATTTTCAGGCTTAGAAGTGCCTTGAGTTGCTTCGAGAAAAGGATGTATAGCCGTGCTTGCTCGACATTGGCGGGAGTACTCCCGTGCCCACTGATTACTACTATCCAAAAGGGTGTTAAAGTAACTAATAATAGTTTAACGTAAATAACCGCTCACACGTTTGTTGCCCTCTTCGCCTATGTACTGGCGGCTTTTCAGGGGACCCAGCTAGTGAGCTGGCGAGTCACCGTCTGCCAACACTTTTCAATTTTAAATGTTGAAATGCAGACGCCGTTTTCTTCCGGTAATAGAAGTTATCTAGTCCACCTAACACCTCTTCCCATAGACCAAATATTTTTCAATACATTTTACAATAGTCTTGCACCCACCTGGGATGGTCCATGACTGTACTCCAATAGTGCAGCCGTGGATAGTCCCCGGTTGATGCCCCACCCCATTTTAGATTAAAGTTCTCAAAAGGGCTCTGCGCGTTGAACCTGTGTCCCCGTGTATGCCTTCCAAAGGACTGGACATCTTCTACACGGAAGATGAGCCTTGATTCTGAAGAGATACAGGAATAATAGCAATAATAACACACAATCACCAACAGATTCAAATTTTTTCATTCATCACCCACATTCCAGCCAACCAAATCCTATTACAATTAAACCCTATATCAAACAAACAAACCCCAGAACACACAACTAGTCCCTCATTATAATTCGAGAAGCATCTTTAATATGACATTGAGAATTGTGAACGCGATATGTTCTCGGTACAACGATATTTATACTCCTAAGCGGATTGCGAGGCGACGAACTCGAGTATACTGATAATGTGTTCTCATCCTTATATTGTATGTCTTTTAAGAGAAATAAGCAATTTACGGTGTAAAGTATCTTATGTTGGGGTAAGCTTCCAGTGTAAACAGATGCGGCTGAATATCAGTATTTTACACGGATCAAATGCAATCAGACCTCCGCAACCCAATTACTGGGCAATGCGGATATCCTAAGGTTATACCGGTTGTCAGATTTTCGGGTTTCTGACTACCCGTAACGACTGTCATATGTATTCATATGGCACCCGGGACCGACGGTTTAACGTGCTCTCCAAAGCACAGAGGGTCTCAATATGTACTGTCACCCATCCACGGACTGTTCGCGGCAAGTCTAACCTTGCAAATCGTATGATGCCAATTACAATTTGTCAATTAGCCACGAACCCACTCCTTGTGAAAGAGTTCGTCCAGGGAAGTACTGCCACCGTATCTATTTCTGCCATCAAGCAGCATTACTGCGTTCTGGTTTAAAGAGTATGTGTGCTGGTGAAACTACAGGCACATGAGACTTTCCAACTTTGCCTCTAAGTTTGACCACGCATCAGCAATCCGCTTAGAGCTTAGATGGACTAGAATGAAAAAAAATGGCCGAGGACCAAAAATATGATATTATAAAATGTGCTAAAAAGTACTGCCTGTCTTAGTGGTCGCAAGCGCGACTGCTGAGCGTGAGGTCCTCCTGAGTTCAAACCCCAGGTCGGGGAAAGTGTTATTATTGGGTTTTTGGTGGGGAATTTCTAAGTAGCAGCCCGGAGTATGGATCTGTGCCCTGTTGATGGCTGTAGGCTCGCCCCCTATTACATGGGAATTAAACTTAATGCGCTAAATGTGGGTGCATAATCTGCCTAACCCTTCGGGGAACACAGGCGTTTCTTCTACCTTCTTCTAAATAAAAGTATTTTAATAAAATTTATTTCATGATTTTTTTCAGTTTTACCGTAAACCGTCGGTTCCGGATGTCATACGAATACCTATGACAGTCGTTACGAGTAGCCAGTAGCTCGAAAATCCTAACTGGTCTAACCTTAGGATATCGGTATTACCTAGTAACTGGGTTGCGGAGATCTGATGGCAGTCGCTCCGTGTAAAATTCTGATATTCAGCCGCATTTGGTTAGACTGGAAGCTGGCATCAACATAGCTGCGAAAAGGCTAAGGCAGCAAAATTTTCTGTTTTCAATGCTGTGTATACCCTGTCGGGTTTATCACTTTACATAGATACGTACAAACATATACGTACCGTTATATAGTTCTTGGCAACGGTTCATAGTCATAATACACTGATGTGACTTGAAGATGGTCGTACTAGGTTAGTATAATGGTAGCTATGACCGTAAACCAGTAAGGTTTCAGTTACTGATCGTAAGTTTACTGATATCAGTTTCATTTTTCCTTTTATATCCCGTTCCATGTCGTGATGTTCCCATAGGTTATTATGAGATGCATTGACTGATAATCTTGGCAAAACTTACAAACATGAACTGGAAAATAAAAGCATAGCGTCAGTGAAGTTCTAACAGTGCGGAAGTCAAAAATGGCTACTTTATGAGCGTGTGAAAAAACTATTTAAAACGAGCGTAACCTACGCTGAACGCAATATTGTTTTTAATTATCATTACAAATAAACTCTTTGATGATATAATAAGGCTAAGCATCCACCAGAGCTGTGCGAGGAAAATGTGCGGTGCGAAAATGTGTAGCGAGGATGTGAAACGGTGTGACCCTATCCACCAGAGCTGTGCGAGAAATGTGTAATGTGTTAATATGCATAAATGAGCAGTGCGAGGATAGGTAGCGGACTCTTTTCGAATATGAGGGAGAATAATACACATTCCTAGCAATACATTACTCAAACACATTTTTCGCAACACATTCCTCGCAACACATCGCTCGCATTTCTTGCTTGTTTTGTATGAACAAAAACCTCGCACCGCTAAGCCCATATCCACCAGAGCTGTGCAGAGCGAAGCTAGGTAAATGAAGTGATTCTATTGGTGCTTACAAAACACATTCCTCGCTACGCAGCTTAGCACAGCTCTGGTGGATGCTCAGCCTAAACATTTGAAAATCCTAATAATCTTTTTCATTTCAAGTAATATTGTGGCTTTCGCAGTGTTGTCTGTTTTTGTCACAAAATGACTAACGCGCTGTTAGAACTTCACTGACGATAGGTATGCCGTATATTATGAAAACTTCGAGACGTTTCGTGTCATGTCTTGTAACATAATATAATCAGTCCATTACTGTCCCACTGCTGGGCACAGGCCTCTTCTCAGAATGAGAAGGGTTTAGGCCTAGTCTACCACGCTGGCCTGGTGCGAGTTGGTAGACTACACACACCATCGAGAACTTTATGGAGCCCTCTCAGGTGTGCAGGTTTCCTCACGATATTTTCCTTCACCGTTAATGCAAGTGATAATCAAATTCTGATCCGCACATGAATTTGAAAAGTCAGAGATGCGGGTCGGTTTCGAAATTAGATCCTCCTGCATGGAAGGCTACCATTTAACTGATAGGCTATCACACACCTTGCTTTAAAAAGAAACACTAAATCCGAGTGTACATAAAGAGTTACTTAGGGTATTAGGTAACATTAAAAGAACACGTTCAAATGAAAAAATTCTGATGCCTAATTGGAGAAGAAAAGCTAGTATCCAGGGTGTCCCTGGAAGTATGGATCAAATCGAATAGGGGCATGGGCAATGTCTTTTCCAAACTTTTTAACAAATTTTTTTTCGTGGGAAAATCCTCATGGATACCCATCGCCTGGCGAAGGCGAAGGGTTATGCCGGACTCTTACCGGCTAAAAACCCGCGGTGTTCCTTCTCCTGACCCTTGGCCGGGGTCGCAGGATTCGCAGCTGCATGCACCGCAACCCCGGCAGGCCTCGGTCCGCCAGTCCCTGGCGGACCTCTCCTTCTATGGGGCCTTGCCCCAAGTCCTCCTGAGAAGCGCGCACGGAACACATGCGCTCCGCCTTCTCGGGCCTGTTACTGGTCGGGCGACGGGTCCCCTAACCCGTCGCCCGCAGGCCACACACTAGGGTGGCCGGAGATCGTCGCGCGCCCTCCGGCGGCGCCCGGTGCGTCTGGCGCGGGAAGGGAGAGTTGCTGCCGCCTCTCTCTCCCTCTCCGCTCCCTCCTTGGTCGCCATCACCACCTCGCAAAAGGAGGCGACGGCTTCCCACGCACTCTCGCTCCCGACCATGGACAGAACCACGGCCGGAAGCGAGAGGTCACCACCGATTGCCGCGACCAGTTCACGGCGCTGCGTCACCCACGCAGGGCACGCCTGCAGCGTGTGCAGCGCGGTGTCCTCAGGGCAGTCGACGCAGTGGTGACATCCGGGCGTCTGCTCACGGCCTATGCGACACAGGTACTTCCCGAAACATCCATGTCCCGAGAGCACCTGCGTCAGCCGGAAGCTGAGGGCGCCATGCCGCCTCTCCAGCCACTCCTCCATAACGGGTCTCCGAGAATGTCGGTGCAATTTTTACGGTTCAAAAGTTATGACCAATTATTGTTTTTTTTTTCAATCAATTCGCATAGAAAAATGTCATAAAAAAAACTATCAGAGCTATTTTTTTTTCAGGACTTTGGTGAACAGTAGGTCTTTCGGGTAATTCATCAACTCGTCCTACATGCCTACGGCCCATTTAGGACGACTTGCAGAAAATCAAAACAAATAATATTTTCATTCTGCAACTCGTCCCACATTACTATCAAAATGAAAAAAGGTACAATCAGTTGCAAAAGTGTTACTGTGTAAATAATAAAAAGAAATTGTTATAAAATATTTAATCATCACAACATTGTCACATATAAACAGAAAAGATTAAATCATCACAAATGTGACACCAATTAACACACGAGGTAACATTCATACATGTGGGTTTAATAATAATAAACCTGAACCCGCAGGCTAGCTTATGGCGAGCTGTTGGGGAGTAGCGACCTCACACGGACCTAATCTCCCGGGAGATGTATTGTTCCTCATCTCTGGCTTGCCTTCATTGGCCGGCCGGAGTGAACACTGACGAGAAATAGAGCTCCCACCTCCACCACCACCAGAGAGGTGGACTCAAACCCGACTGAAACCGGCCAATGATAATTGGCCGGTTTGAATTGAAATAAACCTAAAATTATAAAATAATAAGCAATCGTCATAAAGATCAACAGTTAAATGGCCGCAGGGAGGGATGGCGGAGCAAGGAGCTTCACCGACGCTTCTACCGGGCCCTTCATGGGATCGATGTAGACTTTCTGGCGTCTGTAAAAAGTATCTCCTGATAAGTCTGCTCGCCTAATACCATGCTTCACAAAATATTAATTCCATATTTTATTTTACCACAGGCAGCAATTGGCGAACAGTCTGATTAAAGCCGCAAATAATATTGCCAATAGAATATTGTCAACATTATTGCGTGTGTATGGGCGAAAAAAAGTATCTCCTGATAAGTCTGCTCGCCTAGTATCATGCTTCACAAAATGTTAATGTGATCTGTGTGATTCTTTTCTCATAACAGGCATTTCTAACGTTGAGTTAGGTAGAACGGCTGTAACGCGACTGATCTGAGGAAAATGCACCTTCAAGAATAAGGGCCGTTATAAATATAAACGACGTTACGCGTAGCGGCCGTAGTGCGACTCCGTCAAATAATCTATAAACAAAACGAAAGTAGAACCTACAAATTCTTAAAAAAATATTGTTAAATCTTGTCTTACTAACTGTATCACACGTCGATAAAGTTTAAAGTTCCACACAAAAAGAAACGTGGGACGAGTTGCAGAATGAAAATATTATTTATTTTGATGTTCTGCATGTCGTCCTACATGGGCCGTAGGCATGTAGGACGAGTTGATGAATTACCCGGTCTTTCTTGTGTTAATACTTTTACGCGGCTAGAAAACATGTGTTCAATAAGAAAAAACATTTAATGCAAAGGCTTTTTTGGTCTGGCAAAAAAATTACTCGAGTTTTTACTACTAAAAGTTTTGAAATGACCTTGCCCACGCCCCTATTCCCATATTTCCCATACTTCCAGGGACACCCTGTATAGTTGAATAAAGCTTAATTTTCGAAATATTCATTGTTTACAGAAATTCACAAAACAAAAAATATAGTAACAAGTCCTATGAACGCGGCGTTGCGACTTTTGTCATACCATACCCCTCTCGCCGTATGTCTTATTTGTCGGGGAGGGTTGTGAAGTGAGAAGTTTCTTATCCACTCACACGATAATTTATAAAATGTTGTCAGTTCAACCTAAAGTATTGTTTACAAGGAAGTACTAAAGTTAATTGATTTATTAAGTAAAGAAAAAGAAAAAAAAAATATGTGATAGAAAATTTCGATGCCATGCATAAATAAATGAAGGCACGGCGACACAGCTGCCGGGCACGACTAGCTCGATATCGCTCCACGCAGTCAGTTAACTAGAGACGCTAAAATTAATCAGATACAGAATACCATGGTTCATTTTTTGAACACTTTTTTTTGTTGATTCTGAAAAACACCTATGCAGGGTCAATCAGTGTCACCAGTAGATCACGCGGTTTGAAGGAATTACACGAATTCGTTTACACCCTGTAAAGGTATTCGTATGACACCCGGGGCAGATGGTTTAACATACTGTCTGAGGCACGGAGGGGTCTCGACAAACGGTCATCCATCCACGGATTAACCGCGGCATGCGCAGCTTAACCTTGCAAATCAGATTGCCACGAGGCACTCTAATATTTTCAATATTATCTAGTATTAAAAAACGAGAAATAATAAATCAAGCCACAAATTTATTTATTGGCCACGTGACCAAACTTCTCATTTTATAACTAAGCAACGGGAAAATGAGATAACCTCTAATAAACTAATTCGACTTTTTTACAACGCCAACTAAATTTTTGGGCACCCCGACACGGATAGGTTAGGTTCGAAGGGGATGACGGGGGGTAGAGTGAGCGAGCAAAGCGAGCGAACGAAGCCCCCGTCATCCCCTTCGTGTTAGGTTACTTTAAACCCTGCAGACTGAAATAGGAGCCGCGCGCAGCGGGGCTCCGTCGACTCTTTTTGTTTTTCATTTGTTTTTATTGTGAAAATGAAAGTGGGTGACGAACAGTGGCTTATATAGAAGATAACTAGTGGCTAAGATAGTATCATTCAGACGCTCGTTAATTGTGGCTGACTTAGTAATTTAGAAGCCAATGTAGATTTTTAGAGGCGAATAATGCCATCCTGACGGACAAATGCTCCGAAATCCTGTAAATACAGTGCTTCATTCTTTTGCCATGTTGGATACCGACGAAGGTGAGGTTGACACACTCATTATGTCACTAAAATCCAACTCAGCTGTTGGCTGGGATAACATACCGTCTAACTTTTTGAAGCGTTATAAGCGGTTTCTTGTCCCCCCATTAACTTACATATTTAATCTCTGCTTGCGCTCTGGTACCTTTCCTTTGTCCCTAAAAAAAGCAATTATACACCCAATACACAAGAGTGGGAATAGGAACTGTGTCGATAACTACCGGCCTATAGCAGTATTACCGTCCATTTCGAAAATTCTAGAACGTATTATTAATAACCGACTTATTAATTACCTAGAGGACAAAGCAATGTTGTCCGCAAATCAATTTGGTTTTAGGCATAAGATGTCTACTAGTGGTGCTGTTTTGGAGCTAACATCTCATATAATTAACAAAATTGACTCTAAGAAAAAAGTTCTGTATGTATTCCTGGATCTTAAAAAAGCCTTTGACACAGTTTCTATTCCCATCCTCCTTTTGAAGCTTGAAGAGCTGGGCATCCGTGGAATTGCACTTGACATTTTTAAAGATTACCTAAGTGACAGGGCTCAGTGCGTTAAATTACTTAATTACCTGAGCAATGACCTTCCCGTCACTTTCGGTGTGCCCCAGGGAAGTGTTGTTGGTCCCACTCTCTTCCTGGTTTACATCAACCAGCTGTGCAACCTAGTACTGACAAATGGAAAAATTACAGTATTTGCCGATGACACTGTCCTTACCTTCTCAGGTGACACTAGGGTTTTCGCCCCGGGTACCCGGAACCGGGAATTCCCGGGAATTTGGAGATTTTAGGACCCGGGAATTATTTGACGGGAATCCCGGGTACCCGGGAATTATTTGGAATGAAGAAATGATGATGAAAAATGAGGGGTCTGCACGCTTCCGAAGATTTTAGAGCATTTTCTGTCTCTCTCGCGTGAAACGGATATTGTACTGCGTGGTGTGAACTTAGAATGGGGTAAATGTATCGTGATGTCAGCACACAGTACTGTTGTCTCTGACTAGTAAACAAATTCTAAACGCTTGTTTCTTTTTTTTTGTAAATATTTCATTTGTAGAAACTATTCACAATGCTTATCTGTTGTTTAATTTCGAGATTTATAATGAAAATATACAGGGTGTAAACAAATTCTTGTAATTCCTTTAAACAGCGTGATAGGGTTACAGATTAACCCTAAATGGTTTTTATTTTAAATACAAAATAGATTATTTTCAAAAAAAAAAACTTCTGTTTTCGAGCCCTTTTTGCGCTCCGAGTTAACCGACTGCAAAGAACAATTTCGTGCTAGTCGTGCTAGCCAGCTGTGTCACCGTGCTTTCATTCATTGATGAGTGGCGTCGAAATGTTCCAACGAATAAAAATTTTATTTGGCAATTTTTATTTTTTATTTGTACCTTATTAGGTTATGTTTCGATCACATGTCGCTACCGCAAGAAAAAAAACTTTATTTTTATTTTTAATCAAGCTAAATCCCGTGCTCAGTCATTCTACACCAGTGATCATGTGGTTTTAAGGTATTACACGAATTTGGTACTTAACACCCTTTATAATCGTTCACCCTATTGTTATTCCGTAATATTTTGCCATATTATATGAAGACTTTTTTTCATTAATAAAACTCGCTATGTCGCACAATAAATTACTGTAACAGTTCCTAGTTCATTTTTTAAATAAGCGTAAGATTTTTTATTTTAATAAGAAAAGTCGATTGGTATGTTAGACAATTTATAAATTTATCATGTTTAAAGTAGTTACACAAGTTTAATGTTGAAATATACGAGAAAAACTATATTTATACAAAAAACATGAAAATTCCCGGGTACCCGGGAATTCCCGGGAATTGAGAGAAAAAATTCCCGATTCCCGGGAACTCAAATAGGCCGGGAACGCGAAAACCCTAGGTGACACCTGGCATGAAACTTTTGAAGCTGCTCAACTGGGGATGAACAGAGTGGTTGACTGGCTAAATGAACATCTTCTTACTTTAAACCCGGATAAAACAAAAATAATGACCTACACCTTCCACCAATCCACACAACCCTCAGATTCCTTTGTACTCGTTGCACACTCTTGCCAAACACCTGGCTACGTTACATGCTCTTGTCCTGGCCTTCAACGGGTGCGCTCTTTAAAATACCTCGGGATAACTCTCGATGACGGCCTGACCTTCTCTTCACACATAGACCTTTTGACCTCGAGAATCAGGAAGCTGATTTTTGTTTTTAAAACCCTTCGCCATGTTGCTGAAGCTAAGATTGTTAGGAGAGTCTACCTTGCTCTTTGTCAATCTCTCTTAACTTATTGTATCTCCTCGTGGGGTGGAGCACCTAAAACCATACTGCTAAAGTTGGAGAGAGCCCAAAGAGCCGTTCTAAAGGTAAGCACCTTCCGTCCTCTCCTTTTCCCAACTGAGGAGCTCTTTAAATGCTGTGGAGTACTCACTGTAAAACAGCTTTTTATCCTCCATATCGTCGTATTGCAGCATCTAAACACCCCTTATGCTGTAGTCACCAGAAGACGTAAGGACACAGTCTGTCAACCACATAGATGTAAGTTCGCTTTTACTAAGAGATTCTTTTGCTTCCAAGGCCCACATCTGTATAACAGACTCAATAAAATTTTAAAATATTACTCATATCCAAGTAACACTTTAAAAGAAACTGTGACAAAATGGCTACTTAAACAGAATTATACAGACACAGAGCGGCTTCTTCTTTCTGGAGAAAAAAATTACTAATCCTTTTTAAATCTGACAACCTTTCACACACACAAACACACACATCTACACATTGCGAACACACTTCACAATTACACCTAACTCAACATCTTCTTGGCTTTTGCTTTCTCCCTTTTTGTTTGGAACTTTGTTTCAATATTATTATTTTTTATGTAATATTTGGAACCTTTAAATACTTATACTAAATTTTTTGCAATGCCTTAGAATAAGTGAACCAAGGGTTGGGACTTGTGCCCTTAATACAAGTTATCCTGATAACTTAGCAAGGGTGCTAGTTACGACAACTTCTAGTGTGATTTTATAAATCTAAGTCATAATAAGTATGTAATGTTAAATAGTCTTTTTTGATGCGAATAAATGCTTATTATTATTATATGTATCTCTCTTTAAATCACGGTTCATCTTCCGTGCGGAAGATGTCCGGTCTTTTGGAAGGCATACACGGGGACACAGGTCCAACGCGCAGAGGCCCCTTTGAGAACTTTAATCTAAAATGGGGCGGGGCACCAACCGGGGACTATCCACGGCTGCACTATTGGAGTACAGTCATGGACCGTCCCAAGTGGGTGCAAGACTATTGTAAAATGTGGTGAAAAATATCTGGTCTATGGGAAGGGGTGTTAGGTGGACTAGATAACTTCTATTGCCGGAAGAAAACGGCGTCTGCCTTTCAAGTTTGAAATTGAATTGTGTTGGCAGACGGTGACTCGCCAGCTCACTAGCTGGGCCCCCTGAAAAGCCGCCAGTACATAGGCGAAGGGGGCAACAAACGTGTGAGCGGCTAAGGGTGTAGAGAGGTGTGGCCCCGGTTTCGCCGTCGCGGGTCTAAAAGACCCGGAGTGGGTTTCCCCGCTATTACGCCTTTAGACACTTCCACCCCCGAGCATATAGCTCTGGCGGCCCCCCTCTGGCCGGCCGATAAAGGCAAGACAGAGTTGAGAATCCTGCGGGCACTCTTCGGGTTCCACTCCAGCCAGCCAATAAAGGCAAACTGGAGACGAGGCCCTGACCGACTCTCTGAGGCAATAAGGTACGCAGTGTCGCCACTCACCAACAGCTCGCCACAAGCTGCCCTGCGGTTTGTAAGCTTTTCATTAGACCTCATCTTACATTTTTTATTATACGATGGGGTTGTAGAAAGCTAATCTAATGTACCCTCCGGTTTTACGTTAATCTCATGATGAGGTAACGCCTTTCTCAGAGGGGGTTATTATTATTATTATTAAAAAGAAGTCTGTTTAATTAGCACCCTTAAAAAACAGTATTTAATACGAAAAGCTTTTTACTACAAAAAACATGTTTAAATTATACTATTATCTGTTCGCTTCAGTTGAATTATTTCACACAATCGATAAATCCTTTCGAATCGATTTTTCTATTCGAATAGACTGGCTGTATGCGATAGGTGTCAATGTCACTTTAGCAATAAAAAAAGTTAAGTTCAACCACCGCGTCGCGCGGCCATCTTTATTCTTATTTCATTGGTTTTTACGTTTTTCGCAGTATATCATTGCATTTACTCGTTTGAACGATAAAAACTTTATTTTCTTGGATTATTCGGTATGTGACTAGATTGTAAGCGTGGAATGAATAGAAAATTACCACTTAATACATTTTCATTTGCTTTTATAGAAAGTTATGTCGCCTGGCTGGTAATGTTGTTTAATTTAATTTTATTTAACACATAAAAGTAATTATTATCTACTGTCACGACTACTGAACGGGAGGTCCTGGGTTCGATCCCCGAGTCAGCCAAAATGTTATTAAGAAATGAAATGAAATGATTTATTCTGCAAATTGGATATTTAAAAATTACTTTTACATGTTGGTTTGTTTTTTTTATGCAAATTGGAGATTTAATTACTTTGGTTTTTTTTTTGAAGCTAGATGTCGTCGGCGTTTCCTATCTGACTATCTCTGAGAAGAAAGGCCGAAACAAACTCAGGGGTCCAAGTCTATTTTAAAGACCAGACATATTTTCTGTTGCAAAAATTTGTTTGAGGACAATGCAGTGCAATGCCTGGACTGGACTTTTGAGGAAAGTTCCAGAGCAGTTTGAGAGGACCTGTCCCAACAGATAGCACGCATGCATCAGGCACCGTGTAGCTCAAACCTATCTGAGTGTGCGTCCTGAGTGACGGCGCACGGGCGTATTGCGGATTGCGGAGCGGCTTTACCGTGGCTTTACCGTCGATACCTGTCCTTAGTGCACACGGGAAAGATGACGCATACGCGCGTGTTTAGTGTTTCGTTTATTTTACTTTGGTTTTAATAATGTCGATATCAAAATTCAAATGTTTCGAACATTTATTTAATGCACCGTTCATTCCGCCTGCGAGGTGCGCCGTCACTCAGGACGCACACTTAGGGAGATCAACGACCCGACGCACAACATTACTACCAGGCAGCACCATGAAAGTAGTAAGTTTTGTAGCAGTTCAGAGTTTGGGTTTGTGCCCGATTGATGGCAATAGGCTCGCCCCCTATTACATGGGACTTTAAACGTAACGGCCAAATGATGGTGTACTATACACTAGGGTGGAGCGGTCATGTATGGAGATTTTTTAATTTTGCAATTTCGTTTTCCCTGGGTGTGCAATAGTTGCTCTATCATAATATACTCATCACGAGTCTAAAATATATTTAAAAAATATTGAGGTTTAGTACTGCCCCAAAGCTCATAAAGTTTTGAAAAAGTTTGCAAAATTACAGATATTTTCATGGATTACTATTACCATTACAAATCATTCACCATTCAATAAAATTACATCATAGCGTAAAATAAGGAATAGGCTGCCACCTAGCTATTTTTTTCGTTATTTTTGTATGCTTCCTCTCCCTCTGTTAATGAGTGGCGCGTGCCGCGAAAACGTCATATTATTTAGTGCAATTATCGACACCAACGAAATGTCACGCTGCATTGTTTTAGCACCAAATATTGTGAAATTGATAGTATAAGGACATTATTAAGTGTTGAAAAGCTATTTGGATTGTTGTGATAGATAAAACAGTATGGCTGCTAGAAGGAGTGATTTAGTTTGCTCAATATTTGATTCTGGATGTGATCTACCAACCAGTGTTTTACCTACTTACAGTGACCTAATGAGAGCATTTTTATGGATAACCCGACTCGAGGGTAACACTAAATATCATAACCAAGTGACTAACACATGCGAAACCATAGCTCAAAGTGTAGAAGGTATCTGGCGGAAGGCTTCAATTCCTACCGTAGTCCGTAGTACCGTAGTCTTAATAATTGTGAAGAGCTCCCGATCGCAAACTTCCAACGAATCAGTTGTACTCTGTCACTGATCACGAAGACTAAGCAAAGTAAGCAAGACTTAACAGATCAATAGTACTACTAATAGTACAGATCAATTGTATTTAAAAGAAATGTGTGACGCAATAAATTCTGGAGAATGTAATGAAAGTTTGGCAAAAGGAGATCCCGGTAAAATTGCGCATTCAAGATGGCTTACAACAGCGAATAGGATTCTCCGACTTTATGTTGGATCCGAATCACGGCATGACAAACTTGTGACACTCGTCACTTTCATCTTAAAAGTATACGCTCCCATCTGGTTTCAAATCAAGACTTAACCATCGTGTTTTCATGGTGCTAGACATTTACACAATCCCATGATGCTGTCACACTATTTAGCTGACGGTTTGAAAGCTGTCGTGGACCCAGTTATTCAAAGAAATGGATATTTTGGACATGTGGAAAACATATTAATTGCCATGTTGGGGGACGAAAGACAACACATCAAGGAATTGGCACTAAGAAGAATATTAAAATTGCGACAATCTGAACAGCGGGATAAACCAGTTCGTGCTTACAAAATGGAAGATTTTAATATTGAAGCAGCAGAGTATTACAACATGATAAGCTGGAGCACAATAATTGAGCCACCCCTAACAAAAACAGTTCACACACAGATTATTATTCAAGCAATTCAAGAGCCAAGTTTAATTGAAACTGAAATATTAGAAAAATGTAACAAATATCCTTGCCACACCCAAGCAACGGAGAGATGTGTCAAAATTGTGACAGAAGCATCAGCTGCGGTCTGCGGAGCCTTGAGACGAGATGGATTTATAAAAAACAGGCTGAAATCTCGCAAAATTATGCCCGAACCAAAAAAAGATTTTAAGGCAGAATAATAGTGTTTTTTTGGAATTTTTCATTTTTTTGATTATCATTTTGATACCTTGTTTTAATAATTTCGTCCTAATTTTTTTATTTGTTTTTAGAATATACCTAAATACTACTAATTATTAATTAAAGTTACTAATATCCTTACACATTCTTTTTTTTTAGGCCATTTAACGCACCCCTTTTTTTTCAATAATTATGAAACTTCGATCCCCCTGGGGCAGTACTTGCAATAACAATTAATTTTTTTTATTATTTTTTTCCGTAATGACTACTTACATAGCAACTATTCCACACCCAGGCATTTCAAATTTCAAAAAAAACAAAAATCACTCCACCCTACTATACACCTCTGCCCAACCCTTCGAGAAATACAGGAGTTATGTTATGTATCTACTGTTAAACGAATTAATAGTAGAATGTACTTGCAGTTTTGCTCGATGGTAATAATGGACCGCCTGGCTAGCTACCACTCTCACATTAAAGTGCGACATCAAGCAGTTAACGTAATGGCCTGTAGCTAAAAACAAAATGGCGATCAACTATACCTGGAGTAACTTAGGGCATTATTCCTATCACGCGGGTTCGTGCCCGCGGGCACGCCTCACTTGCATGCGTGGCGCTTGAATTTCACCTTTCCATGTTTTGTAAAAGGTGAATTGCGAGCTCCACGCATGCGGGTGAGGTACGCACGCGGTTACGAACCCGCGTGACAAGAAAAATACCCCTATTCAACGAAAAATGGGTTCTGACATACCGGTCATTTCGTAAATTATAGCCGTAAGGAGACTGCTATTGAAAAAACGTAAACGACATCATGAAACACCGTAAAATAGCTATACAAGGTTAGTTGTAAAGGGGGTACTAATCCGAAAGAGTATATAAAGGGTAGGTAAGGGTATCTATGAATAACTTTAATTTGTTCTACAACTTTCCCCAAAAGTCAATAGTTTAAGAGAAATAAGTAATCAGAGATTTCATAAAAAATACGCTATTATTCTACATTCAGCTACGATCAGCTGTTTACATTTTGGGTCATTTTTGGGTTTGCGGATTAGAACCCGTGACCCAGCTCCATTTACAGAATTCGTAACAAAAGCAGGCATGAAGAATTTTTGAAAAAACTAAATTAATAATCTTAGTAAATGCAGTATTAATTTTTCGAATTTTTAAATTCTTTAGATCTTTTATCACTTGCGTTAAAACAGTCATCAGTGATACTTTAACTGGGCCACGGATTAGTACCCCTTTTTCGACTAACCTTGTTATAATCTATGGTTTTTTTTTAATGTTTAATATTCTTTGTATGGTATCGTTTTAAACAAATGTAAGGAACCCTAAGTAACGCCGTACCTTAAAAAAGGGTATAGTTGCCCATGTGGGGTCAGTTTAAAAATATCCCAAAATTCCTCGAATCCATAACATGTAACAAACCCTAGCAAAAATACAGAATCTACGAAATCTGCCTACATACTCTACATATTTCTGTCCTTGGTCGTGGGTGCCATTCATACAAAAATATCTAGTCAGCACTAAATGTCAGGTTTTAGAAATATCTATTTGACAAAAATGTGGGTCATAACCGTGGGTTGGATTCTACGCCCACCATAGATCAATATAAAAAAAGATATCCAGATTTGGAATAGATAATTAGGTATCTGAAAAAGGATGGAAAAATAAATATGGAAGATTATTACCATTAACAGGCGTGGCTGAAGTTTGCCGACGAAATGGCTAGCCTACTTATAGTCTGTATGACGAACTATACTTAGGAGCAAATAAATCGAGCCATTTCTATTTTTCACGTTGGTATAATTGTTATTATTTCTGGTATTATGGAACAGATCAATTCTAAACATATATCGCCTAAAAGGTTATTTGATAACCTTTACAATGAGGGTAGTTTTTTGTATTTTGAATGATTTAATTCATGAAACCAAAACTAATAACACGTGAAAAAAGGAGTGACTCGATTTCTTTGCTCTCAAGTCTATTTTGACCACAAAATGTTTGACCTTTTTATGGAATTGATTGGCAATAATAAAAGAAACTTTTTTAAATCGAGCTTTGATCATCCAGCTCCATCATCAGACCAGCTCCATGGTACCATAATTATTGCATTGTCACCGAACCTACATAAGTATGCAAAATTCCAGATCAATCGAAAGCCAGCAAGTGCTCGAAAAATGGATCACAAATTTTGAACCGAAAACATCGAACGCAGCAAGTTAAACATAAGCTTGTAAAAGACTGATGGCCGTCCGGCATACCGACCTCGTCGACGAGGCCCGTCGCAACGTCCCACCGCCGCCGGTCACGATCCACCGAGCTCTCCCGTCGTAGAGCCGGTCGTCTCTTCAGACTCCGCAGTCACACCAATAATTCAGCCCTCATCAAGCTGTCTCCCCCCCACCCTTAAGTCCCCGCCAGCAACGCCCTAAGCCGAGGTCCGAGTCCCACTAGGGGTCGCCCTTAGTGCTGTTGTTGCAGGTAGTCATGATGTAAATGTAGTACAAGTAGATAGCTTAGGTTAAGTATTTTACTCCCCCCCCATTGGCTGGAGACCCTTCAGGTCTCGCCAATGACTGCCCGGTTACGTAAAAATGGTTCCCTAGGATAACCTACAGCAGACCAATAGAAAAAAAAAGACTGACCGCCGACTTAATGTAAAGCAGTTACCGTCACCTATAAACAGGGGGTCTACTCCCTAAGCATGAAGTCCGTGGTTTCGGCCTTAGTTACGAGCGTTTCCTACTCCCTATCACCTACGGACATACGATTATTTTGGGGCCCGAACTAAAAATGAATGACAACACGATTTGACAGTTGTCCCTACTGCCGATGTGTTTTTGCCCGTCCGAAAAGTTGAACTTGACACTTGTTTTGTTCACTCCTACGTTTCGGGCTACTTTCGGATAGGCAACTAACTTCGTTGACGGACTTAGTGAGTAGGCCCCCAGCTACAAAACTAAAGTACAAAACCAAGAGGAGTGCTGGTGCGTTGCCAACCTTGGAGACAAAGTTGGAAAGTCTCGCTAGCCTGTAATTTCACCGACACCCTTCAAACCAGAACACAGTAATGCTGCAGCAAATAGGTATGATGGCAGCTGCTCTAGTAGTACTTCCTTGAACGATTTTTTTCACAAGGAGTTGAAGACTTGAGTGGATGAAGGTGATATATTACATTTTCAAGGATTTTAGTTTTTCTTGCCAAATGAAGGTGTTTTTTCCAAATGCATAGAGAAACTCTCTATTTTGAGCATTGCTTGGAAAATATTATTACGTATACACTACCTTCTTACAGTCACAACTTCAATTATCAAACGTTTAACGCTCATTTACTCGAATTCTTGAAATGTGACATATCACCTTCATCCACTCACGTCTTTTACAGGGTGTAAATGAATTCGTGTAATTCCTTCAAACCGCGTGATCTACTGGTGACACAGATTAACCCTAAATGGGTATTTCTGAAATACAACTGAAAAAATAATAATTAAAAAACCTTGGTTTCCTATTTCTGAGTCATTTTAGAGCCTCGAGTTATCTGACTGTAAAGAGCGACATCGCGTTAGTCGTACTTCCATTAATTTATGCGTGGCATCAAAATGTTCACACAAATAAAAAACATAGATCGCAAAAAAACATTTTTTCTGCTTCCTTAAAGGTGGTTTAGATAATTATGATCAATTACCGCTACGGCATCAAAATAAAGATTTCATTTTTTTATTTTTAATCAAACTAAATCCCGTGCGGGGCCAATCTACACCAGTCATGTGGTTTTAAGGAATTACACGAATTCGTTTACACCCTGTATAGTGCATATACTGTGCGAATTAAATAAAAACTAGGACCTAAAACTATTTTTGCCACTATTTGCCAACACAACAAAGATAATGTACCGATGACACTGAATCCAACCAGCACAGGAATATAGTACTACACAACTAATAAGTTACATTGATGTACCAGGGACCTAATTTTCCTAAAATAAATCTTTATAAATCACAACCGAACCAAGGCCGAACCGTTCATTCAGACAGTTCTCAATTTCAAAAGCTATCAAATTGTTTGACACAAAAAACAAAATCAATCATTTTGAAAGTTTTCGAAAACAAAAACTGACTGACGGTTGTGGTTCGATTGCGTTTGGCAACAATTTATTTTAGGAGAATTGGGCCCCTGATCGGACAACCGTTTTTAGTACAGCACTAAAAAACTTTCGTGGTCTTGAAATCGCACTCAGTTCGGAAGTGATCGTTTTTACGAAGAAGAAGAACTTTTAATTGATTCTGTCGTACTGTAGTTTGATTGATTCCAGATTGTACCGATGACATTTAATCTTGTATAGAAGTACCACGCACCGCTGCGTAATTTTATCATCATCATTTATTTATTTATTTATTTAATACTTCAATGCACAATGGTGGTACATAAGGCGGACTTAATGCCACAAGGCATTCTCTACCAGTCAACATCATCATCATCATCATTCAGCCAAAAGACGTCCACTGCTGGACATAGGCCTCCCCCAAAAAGGGAGGGGTTTGCCGTAATCGCCACGCTTGGCAGGCGGGTTGGCAATCGCAGTATGATTGTTAAAGTACTCAGAGAACGCTGCTGCCCATTCTCTAGGGAATCCCTTAGTCGCCTTTTACGACACCCGCTTGAAGAGATTCCTTTTAATTGCTGCACAGGTGGACGTCATCATGTCAACGCCGGCTTTCGCTGAAAACCAGTGCTGTGGTTCCGTCTCGCACGAGTCAAAGCATTATGCCGAGCGATGGCCGTTTTGTGTGGATGTGACGCATATTTTTCTCAAGTTTCTTTGTGGTTTTGTGTATAGTTTTTATTTTTGTGTGTCATATCGGCGCAAATAATAGTAGATTGTTGCACCGAGCGCAAAGTGAGTTATTAATGCACGAGTGTTATGTTGGTGCCCGAGCGCATGCGAGGGCACTAAATTAACACGAGTACATTAATTACTCACTTAAGCAAGGTGCGTAATCTACTTTTCTTTCAACTACCAATCTACTACGGTGATAAAATATCCATGAAACAAGTATCAAAGTTTTACAATGGTACAAAATGAGCGCCATTTGTTTTTTTTTTTCACCAGGTCAGTTTCATTTAGCTGATTTTTATTTTCAGCCAGTATCTTTTTGATCTAATGCATACATTTTATACTAAACTTAATGGGATACATTAAACATCTGTGGTAAATGTGTCTAAATAAAAAATGTAAAACAGTGCAATAATGAGCACATTTCTGCACTGTTTTGGTACTAAGCAAAAAATACGTCCTTTGTGATCGGTTTTGCAGTGATTACTACGTAGTAATGATAACATTACTACGTAGTTGAAAGAAAATATTTTTTCTTTCTTCTAGATGGGGTAGTGCTATTCTTTAAGTCCGACACTACACGAGACCTGCGTAGTTTAGGTCTTCATAATAAACAAATATACGAATAAACCGTAATTTCTAAACCTGTAACAAGGTAAGTTTCCAATAACAACGGTTGAACCGTAAACCGTAGCAACAATATAAGGAACGTCAGGGAATGTCTAAGTGTGGCTCGTAAAACTGAGTAACTGTTCCGAGCGACCCACTGGTGCGTTATGTGCGGTGATACATTGTATTTTGTATAAAAATCTATTATTGGTTTGAAAGTTTAGGAGGAGATCAATAGCATCTATATTGTTATCTATACAGGTTGGGTTGAAAATCGTGGATAAAACGAAACAGGGCGATATTTGAGGTTATTTGCAGCATTTTATGGTAGTACATTTTTTTTTATGACACTGTAAAGATATTGTAAAAAGTGCCAATACTGGTACCCACTGTGATAAAAGCACTTTCAAGCAACTAAACACTATTTATTGTTTTAAAATAAGTATCCATTTTACTCTAATTGCCTATTTATTAAAAAAGGTATTTTCTTAAAAAACTCAAATTGTCATAACTATTAAGGAGATCAAGTTAGGGCTCTGCCACAAAGATATTTTTCACTGCAAATAAACCCAACTATCACCCTGTTTCGTTTGATCCACAATTTTTGACCCATCCTGTATATACTCTGTTCAACTAAGTAAAGATGAGTCCTGATATAGCGGTCATTTCGGAAATTGTAGTCGTAAGGAGACTGCCATCTGCCAGGGTTGCGGAATTTGTTCAAAAGAGTTACCGCAGCCCTGGAACACAAAGGGCATTAGAAGGAACACGGATGGGTTTGACACTCTTTTCTGCTCCGCCCAAAGCGGAAGATGTTGTATTTTGATTTCAGATATGTACTTAAAAAAAGAGGAGGTTGCTATTGAAAATCGTAAACGACACCATCAAATACCGTAAAGCCATCCAAAATTCATGCTTTTTTATATTTCGTATTTTTTGTATAGTAATATTTTGTAGAGAAACGTCAGAACTCACCTTACATTGAAAAGGATCTAAGTGTTCATTCACACGAAGACGAATCATTTTTTTGACGAATCTTCTTTTTTCACGATTCGTTTTTTTTTACTGCGGCTGTTCTTTTTAAATGCCCGTGTTCACACGCATCACGAATCGTGAAAAATGTCGGACATGTCTTAAATCACGTATCGTCTTTTAAAAAACACGTTCGACAAAAAGCACGAATCGTTATTTTTTTGTGACGGATCCGTCGTGTTCGATAGTTCATCCAAGACTAAGAATCACTAAACGAATGTGACCATCAATTCGGATATTTTGCCGAATCATGATAAAACACAATTCCGTATGCAATGTGAACGTCCATCCTTCATGACGTATCGTGTTTTATGACGAATCGTGAAAGACGGAACCCGTGTGAATGAGCCCTAACTGATATCAAATAAAAATAATATTGTTTATTTTACAGTAAACTGTGTACAATAAACACTAACAAAAAACACTATAAATTATGTATACAATGTATCTAGTAGGTGTGTAATTAACTGAATTTATAAAAAAATAAAATCTGTTACAGTGTATGTGGGTGTATGCGCGCGCGTGTGTGTATGTGTGAGAGGGTGTGTGTGCAGAAGAATTAAGATAGCAAAGGAAGAATTGTACCTAATTGTGAAGGGCAAGTAAAGATTTTCTCGATTGTTCCAACATAGGTATTGCTGACGTCGGGAGATTTTCAAGACTCTTCCAAAGATATGAACAGGATTGCCTCTTAAAAGATCTAACAAAACAACCAACTAGGTGGCTTAACCAAGACTGTTTTATATTAAGCTTAAAAGACAAAGTCGTTAAAATGGCCAACGTCTAGGCAGTGTAGCCTCACAATCCATTACATAATTAATTAAATTATAAAATACGTAAAACTAATTATTCCACTCCAGAGCAGACTGGATAACCTTCGAAACTAGACTGAAAAGCCCACTAAAATTAATAACACAATTGTCTTCATTAAGCCTCTGTGTTTCAAGTACCAGACACCTACAACATAACAGGGTATCGCACCAATAACTGGATTCATAATATAAAAATAAGTACAAAAGATCCACTCCGCATAATCTATTATAATTTAGGGCGCACAAGGTGTATAATTTGCGGCTGACTGTAACCACTCAATTACATCTATAGCTGCGTAGGCACTACCTGTGTTCACAACACTGGGGGGGGGGGGGGGGGGGATCGTCAGGGACTTCGTCAGAGCCTTGGGAGGAAAGCAGCACGTAGTGGTCAGGTGCCGTTGTGCGCTGCGAGGGTGTTGAGGAATCAGTGGTGACCTCTCGCTTCCGACCGTGGTTCTGTCCATGGTCGAGAGCGAGAGTGCGTGGGAAGCTGTCGCCTCCTTCTGCGAGGAGGTGATGGCGACCAAGGAGGGATCGGAGAGGGAGAAAGAGGCAGCTGCCACTGTCTTTTCCCGCGCCAGAGGCACCGGGCGCCGAAAGGCGCGAGACGATCTCCGGCCACCGTAGTGTGTGGCCTACGGGCGGCGGGTTACGGGACCCGTCGCCCGACTAGTAACAGGCCCGAGAAGGCGGCACGCTGTATTCCGTGCGCGCCTCTTAGGAGGACGTGTGGCAAGGCCCGACAGAAGAAGAGGTCTGCCAGGGGCTGGCAGACCGAGGCCTGCCGGGGTCACGGTGCATGCAGCTGCGAATACCACAACCCCGGCCAAGGATCAGGAGAAGAACATCGTTTTTAGCCGGTAAGAGTCCGGCATACCCCTTTGCCTTCCCCGGGCGAAGGGCATCAATGAGGATTTTCGCACGAAAAAAAAAGAAAAAAAAGGGTGTTGAGGAAACAACGTTGTGTCCCTGGGTCGTGCCAAATTCGTAGAACAAGAAGGGGAGATGGTGGAGCCCTCCACTTTTGTTCTGAGGACGACCACCGGTGGTTTAAGTCGGTAAGCTCCTGACTTACTCCTCCGCCTTCGCTAAAGTGGAGATTGAAGACGATTTCCACTTCAAAAAATGCATCGGACGGCAGCAGATGGGCACACAAGTTCCCTGAGGTTCAAAGCAAAGAACAGCCCAAAGCCCTCAGTACAAAACCAAGAGGAGTGCTGGTGCGTTGCTAACCCTAGAGACGAAGTTATAAAGTCTCATGTACCTGTAATTTCATCGGTACCTGTTGCCTTTAAACCGGCACATAGCAACGTTGGTGACAGTTCTTTCCCGGACGAATTCTTATTACTATTAAGGCTGGCGTTCACTAGGCTCACCGAGTCGAGTCGAATAGAATCGCATTAATTCGCCTCCTATACATTTACTATAAAACTGCGTTAATCAGCGACGAACCGAGATGCGCCGAGTTGCATCACTCGCGCGCATTGATTGTCATGGGAATTTCTGTTTTAACGACTTGCGATTACTGACCGTTTCGCCTCGCACGGAACAAATGCGACTCGACTCGATTCGACGCGTTTCGGCTGTAATCGACGTCAGGCTTTACGTTCTGTTTCAGAACCTTTTCGATATGCAGTTGTCGACGTTCCGTCTACGAATCTCGTAACGAGAGACAAAGAGACAGTTAACCGAATCGTTCGACAACTGACTAATCGATTCGTTCTGAATTAGGGGACAATATCGGTACGTGGTAGGACAGAGTTGTAGTTTATTGAATATTCTTCTGTCGTGTTGGCACAGATTAGCTAGTCAGCAAGGTTGATTGCGAGACTAACTGCCCAGCGTGTCGACGTACTTTAGTATCGTCACTTGTGGAAGCTCGTCTAATAAATGGACCTTCGGTAACTAGTTTCCTTGTTGTCCAGGCCGTAAACTGAGGGTAACAATATAAGCAGCGGCTAAGTACAAGTCGTAAAACAAAGCAATTGTTCGTTTAGATACCGACAGTTGTTTTGTTGAACGAAGCAGTGTTGCACTTACTAGTGATAGTGCTTCAACCGCAGGTAGCTTGTGATAGAGAGGACCAAGATAAGTGTGAAATGGTTATTTTTATAGGCATTAAGGCAATCTAGTGGTTGCATTGTAGTACGTTTCTGAAAGAGGAAAATCTCTTACGAAAGGTTTTAACAAAATGCAGATCTGGAATTTATCGTAAAACAGATAGCAAGCAACATAGTTTTATAATTGTGACTAGCATTTGCCCGCAGCTTCGCTTTTGTGAAATTTTGAACCCTCCTTAAGTCTCTTTTCAGGTTATTTCACCCATTTAGAGTTGGAATTCCCAAAAACCTTTCCTTATATGCCTGCGTTATTAGAGATACCTACCGTCAAAACTTCAAGTTTCTTACCCCAGCGGTTTAGGTTTTGCGTTGATAGATCAGTCAGTTGGTCAGTCTGTTGCTCCCCATGCTTCTTTCTTCAAAAGTACCAGATTTCTCATACAAACTTTCAACATTTGTTTCACCCCCTTTGGGGTTGAATTTCCAAAAACGCCCAGACACAATGTACATTTATTTCTAAACAGAAACCACATTATATAATTTCAAGCTTGTTACTTCAAAAATGAAGGACTTACGTACAAACGTTAATCCCCCATTTAACCCCCGTAGGGGTTGAATTTCGGGAAATCCCTTCTTAGCGGACGTCTACTACCTATAAACTACCTCCCTGCCAAATTTCATCTTTATACGGCAAGCGGTGTTCGATATTTCGTGATGAGTGAGTGAGTGAGTGACCTTTCGCTTTTATATATATAGATAAATCACAATGACATCATTGGATAGGTGACTGTTCATTACATATCGAGACCCCTCCGTACCTTAGGGAGCACGTTAAGCCCGTCGGTCTCGGGTGTTATATGAATACCTATGACAGTCATTACGTGTAGTCAGAAGCCGGAAGGTCTGCCACCGGTCTAACCTTAGGATATCGGCATTGCCCAGTAACTGGGTTGCGGAGGTCTGATGGCAGTCGCTCCGTGTAAAATACTGGTATTCAGCCGCATCTGGATAGACTGGAAGCTGAGCTCGACAAAGTTGGGAAAAGATTAGGCATATAGAAATCACAGTGATATCATTGTGATCTTCTTTCGTCGTCTTCGTCGAAAGTTCCTAACCACAGTCTGTTTGGCCTATTTCATCAGATAGTAAATCAAGGGTGCATTAATAGAGCTTACACTAAGTGACGATGCTTAAGTATTTCTGGCGCACCCCGGGTAGTCAGCCTCGTTACCAACCTTGCTAACTGGTTAATCTTTTTACCACGGCATGAGCTATTCTCGTTAGCTCAAGCCGAAAAGAAAAAAGAAGTTCAGATAGCCATAAACAATAAAAAATACCTATCATCATCATTCAGCCGGAAGACGTCCACTGCTGGACACAGGCCTCCCCCAAGTATCGCCACAACGATCGGTTCTGAGCTTCTCGCATCCAGCGGATTCCCGCAACCTTCACCTGGTCACCAGTCCACCTTGTGAGGAGCCTACCCACGTTGTGCCTTCCGGAACGCAAAAATTTATACGGCAAAACAAATCTTGGCAATAGTGAGGAAAAAACAGAATTAAATCCACATAAAGACACACAAAAACTAATATCATTACTACTTTTGGCAGCAAACCCGAAAAAAAACAATATCTTTCTTTTATGCCTTCCACGAAAGTCCCTGAAAGGCAGTTAGAGTCATATTTCTTAAACTTAAGAATCATGCCCAGATCTAGACCGTCGTAAGCCTTCACCCATCACAGAATAGGCTTTGCTGTTAACATACAAAGTAACTATTCCCCCAGCAAAGATGAAACCGAGCTTACGGCTGAATAAACAATATTAATATAAGCATACATAAGCTTTGCCATTCTTAGCTCATAAAAAAGGGATATTTCCCTACTAAACCATTCCATAAACACGAAGTCTCTGCACGATATTTTGCTGTCACCCTCACCCTTATTTTGTTCAGCATAAAGTTCATTTCGATTGTTTCAAGTGTGTTTTATAAAAATGTATTAAGATACTACGTAACGTCTCTTAATTCTGCTATAAAAGTATAGCGCACTTTAGTTTATTGCAATCTAAAGTTAATAACAGTGAAGATGGCTGCCTTTTTCGGGATTATATAATGTGCCTTTTTAAATCCTTGTGTAACAATGGGACGTAATCCTCTCAAGATGAAAGTACATAAGGAAGGATATCGAATTAAGAATTTTATATCTATTGCCCGTTTATAGCCATTTTCATGATTTTTCGTTTAAGAAAAAGCGCCTACAATCCGTCCAAAAGAACAACCAAAAGACTTAGAGACTAATTAATCGTAGCTAGAATGAAAATAATGTTAATGAATGGAGACGAAGAGGAAGACCAAAGAAAAGATGGATAGATTGTGTGAGATATGATATGAATGAAAAGGAAGTAAATAATAGCGGGACAGATAATTTTATAAAAGATAAAATATTTTGCGATAAGTAACTTGGGATAAGGGTAGACAGAAGAAGAAGGATCATAGCTGAAAATTTATTTATTTTTTCACAACACAACTAACATTACGGGTTACCCCAAATCGGTAGCGTGGTCTTTAACAATAATTTACAATATATATATTATTAACATTAACAACACATTACAAGTATAGTTATTTTTGTAAAGTCATTCAGAGAACAGCAAAATAAGTCTAGCCTTTCCGTGATTTCGTTCAGAGTATGCAAGGCGCGCGTCATTGGTGCTTTACCCAGTAGGTTGGTCCGGCCGCGCGGCACTGCCAGTAACCGCGGTCTCCGTCGTCGTCAAACGTAGTTATCGGGCACGTTCAGACACACATCCTTTAGCACACCCGGGTTAGTGATTTTACCACGCAATAACTTGAAACAACATGTAACAAGTGCCAAATCCCTTCTTGTTTCCAGTTTGTTGTACCCAACCATACCCAACACAAATAGGGTTGGGTACATCAAAGGATAGAAAGGATAGACTCCATAAAGTTTCATGTACAGGTACCGTGTGAATTTATACTGTATGCGCTCCAGCATTAGGCCATATTTGGTTTCATGGACTGCACATCCAGTTCCAACCGAAACGATGCAACTGCCAGTGATGCAAAGATGCAAATGCAGCTTGAAGACAATTAAGATGCAGTTAGTGCAACTGTATGACAACTACCAATGATGATGAGTAGGATGTGCAGCCCTCTTGCAGTTATGATTAATAAAATGAAACAAAATTTGATTCTTACCATTAGTGGTAAAGGATTTTTTGCGTGGACAAATGATTTTCGGCCTTATTTCAATGAGTTTAACACTGACATTATTTTATTTTAATCGAAACGTCTCGCGTGTTTACGCAACTTACCGCGGCATGCCGCGAAACGTCACGTCATGCCCCGAAACACTGTGACACGTCGCGGGATACTACAGCACGTCGTGACATTCCAGAAGATGCCACGGCACGCCGCTGCAACACGCGAGACGCGTTACTGTTGTATGTTAAGGAAAAAGAATGCTAAGGGTGTTGCTCTTCTTCCTCAGTGACAATGAATTTTAAACCTTATTTTAAAAACTTTAGCACTTGTATTTGCTTAGCATCCCGCGGTACGACGTGATATGCCACTGGATTCTTCAGTATGCTGCGGGATGCCACAGGATGATTCGGTATGCCGAAGCGCGCCGTGCAACGCCATGCCACACCGTGCCGTCAGTGGGCGCCAGCCCTTAAGCTTCTCAGGTCTTAATTTACTAGCATATTTTTTTGTATTTAAATAATACTACTTTGCATGATAATTCCACATTTTACCACATACAAATCGCCGTCGATTAGCTGATTGTACGTTTTTATTAAAAATAATCTCAAATGAAATTGACTGTCCTGATCTCTTGCATGAGCTTCACTTCAATGTTCCCTACAGATCCATTAGATATAATCCACCAATTTCTATCCCTACCTCTTCTTCTAATTATAGGCAAAATTCTTACATTGTGCGAGCAAGCAATGACTTTAATAAACTTTGTAAAGAGTTCTCATTTGACCCATTTGTTACTAATAGTAGCACGGCAAGAAGGGCGCTTAACCTTAAGTTTTTCAATTAACTGTGACGTGTTAGTTTTATGTTGAGACTATACTACTGAATCGTAATTGTTTTGCTATCAAGTGTTCCCTAAGTTTCTGTTTTAATATCTATTGCTATTCGTGAAAACCTGTAATTGGCTTTATGTCACTAATGTTAATTACTCATTAATTTTTTTGTAGCTGTTGGTTTTCCTAATAAAAAAAAATTAATAAATAAAAAAAAAAATACACCTGCAAAATGTTCTTTACTGTATTGTAGCATTCAGAAAAGCCGATTACAGAAAAAAAAAATGGTGTTTTATATTCCTATTTGTCTTTAGCTTTTACAGTACAGCATACAGAAAAATTCCAAACAAAAACAGTTCCCATGCAAAAATTGAAACAGAAATTTTAAAATTTACGAGGTTTCACTCTAAATTCTCTAAAACGTACAACGGCATAGGGGTTTAAATAAAAACATGGGCACGAGAGGCTCCGCAGCCGCGGAAGTTTGGACGAAAGCCAAATTTCGTCTTATAAGCTCATTTCACTTGATTACTTCGTTGCTGAACCAAAAGAGATATCATTTTAATAGCGTAATAGATGTTTTCCTTGGTAAGTGTTATGGGAGTTTTAGATGGAGGAATATTGATGGGGAAAACTTTGAAGAACTTCTTCTTTGGCTTCGTCTTTCGGACTATTGCCTGGATATTGAAAGAGGACATAGTGACAAAAATTTTAATAAGTCAGAGTTGCGGGCTGGGGTCTCCCTCAGACACTCCTAGTGGAAGGAAACCGTTCAACCGCTAGGCTTTCACTGCGTTTTCGGTCGGTAAGATAATAGTCACTTAAAGAAACAAAATTATTTATATTTCCTTGCGAACTATGTGCGGCATACTTTGAATGATAGATTGAGGAATGATGTGATAAGACAAAGTTGCGATTTAAAAGATGATGTATTGTAGTGACAAGACTTGAAAGGAGTATGCTTAGGTGGTTCGGTCATGTTGAGAGAATGAGTGAATGGTGATTAACAAAAGGAACTTATAAGGCGGATGCCAGTGGAAACGTCAGTAAGTAGAGGACGTCCTAGTAGGACATACATTGATGTTATTGGTGATGTTCTTCAAAAAGGACAGGTGCGTAGTACTCTCAGCTGGCGTGCGTGTATGACAAGATGTATAAACGTGGACGAAGCGAAAGGAGTATGTAAGGATCGTAGCATGTGGCGTCCTACAGTTCCTTTTTAATCCCATGGGAAAAAGGCCCGATTCTGTGTACATGTATCTGGATCCATTTAGCTTGCCCAAAAGAACTGGCACTTGGGACTGCTGTCATGAACACGTCAGTTTTGGTTATCACTTGCACTAACGGTCAAGGAAAGACAACGTGAGGAAACCTGTACACCTGAGAAGGCTTCAAAAAGTTTTCGATGGTGTGTGTGCCAATCCGCACCAGGCCAGCGTGGTGGAGTAAGGCCCTTCTCATTCTAAGAAGAGGCCCATTTCCAGCAGTGTGACAGTAATGTGCTCATTATGTTTACACTTATGTTAATATCAGTCTTAGAGCAATTAACAGAGCGTGACAATAATTGTGTAATAATACAATAATTGTCTAATAAATTGTATGGCACTATCTCTCCAAGATCGTGAGATATTCCAGACTAATTGGTGTTAACGAATTTAATAGATAGAAGTATAATACTAATATTTTTGGAACATTTTTTACACAGCACCATCTAGTCCCAAACTAAGCAGAGCTTGTACTATGGGTACTAGACAATGGATATTATAATACTTATATTTTTTTTTTGTAAATACATACTTATTATACATAAGAAAAACCCACAGTATAATTTAACAGCGCAAGAGATTTGGAAAGATTAAAAAAAAAACCTGTGGTAATGCTAAGTGATTGTGTCATAACCACCTTAAAAGGTTCCAACAAAAAATAAGAAAAAATTGCTAAACAATATTTTATGTGATAGAACAGTTCGATGCCATTTATTTATTTATTTATTTATTGATTTACACGGCTTCAGAAACCAATTACATAAATCAAACATTGTAATAAGTACAAACATAAAACATAAACTTATAACAACAATTAAATGCTATTGTTCTCACAAAAATGTAGGCAGACAGCCATTAAATTGGCGAATTTGTTAGCGAATAGATCGCAGTCCGGGTTGGCTTCCACGAGCTTATTTAGTGCGGTCAACACGCGCGGTACGGGAGACGCAGCACGGGCTGCAGTCAGACACGAAGGCACGTCTAGCAGTCGATGTTTTCTGCTACGGAGATAATTATTCGGTGTGTAGAGTCGAATCAGCTCATTATGTACGTCAGGAGCATCCGTCATACCATCACATATTTTGAGCATAACGCCTACCTGGTCACAGCCATGCATAAATGAATGAATACACGGCGACACAGCTGGCGGCCACAACTAGCGTGATATAGCTCCGTGCAATCAGTTAACTCAGAGCGCTTAAATGACTAAGAAACAGAACATGTTTCCTTTTAGTTTTTTATTTTTATTTATTGTGTAGAAATCCATGCAGTGTCAATCTGTGTCATCAAGTTTGAAGGAATTACACGAATACGTTTATAGCCTGAACATAAATAAATAAATATTAGCCTGTAACTGTCCCACTGCTGGGCAAAGGCCTCTTCTCGAACAGAGAAGGAACGAGCATTGATCACCACGCTTGCTCATTTGTTGGCGATTTCAGACCATAAGTCTAGGTTTCCTCACGATGTTTTCCTTCACCGTATGTCAGTGGCGTCTTAGATTAACTAAGAAAGTACATATGAAATTGAAAAAGTCACATTGGTACATGCCTGGGTTTGAAACCGCAACTCGGTGCTTAACAAGCGGATCTGTTACCTCTGGGCCACCAAGATATTATCCTGAACATAATATTAAAAAAAAAGTAGATAGTAAACATGAAAAGGCTCAACTCCCCTAACCATAATAATCGCTGTACGTGTGTTTCAAGATAGAGAGAAAGATGGTCCATCAACAGCATTGAATATCTATTGCATTTATAGTTTAAATTCAGTAGTTATTCATTCAGTTACTATTTCCTTACATACACTTTAAACACAGTACGAGTACATTAAAATAACTTTTCCAAACCACTTTCCTTCGGGTCAAAATCCCACAAGAACCATAATAATTCCTTTCTCCATGTAAAGTTTCATGTTGTCGCAAACATTTATTTCATTACACTGTTCTTTGCCCACTATTTTCTTAGTACCTAGGTTACTCCATTTTCTATACGCTCGACGACAAAAAGAATAACTAGAATTGCAAACTAAAAGGCTATGTTTAGTCGGAGGAAATAGGAAACATTTCTATTCAAACCTTTACGGAATAATTTGTATGGTATTACTGCTAGACTAAGTCTTATACACGTTTAGCGGATGCTCCGCGGCGGAATAACCGCTCTGTTTCATATGCAACATCAACACTAATGCCGGGGCTACATTAACGGGCGAAGATTCGTGTCGCGTTGGCGCGCTAAAACATCGTGTACGGGCATACGCGATGTTCTTGTCTACATTAGGCGGGCGAAGATTCATCGTGCCAGATTGTGTTGTTCTCTGTTGTGCGGCCGAGATGTAGGCTACTAATTCAGAATGGAAGAAATAGTAGCGTTGTGTTATATGTCGGTAAATTATTATTTATTGCAATTGTACGAGTATCAGTTACAAAATAATAAGAAAAAGAGACGTAGGTGTAGCCACCCAAGCGAATATTGTCGCGACAAATCCGTTTGACGCGCGCCAGTTTACCGACAGTGCCCCGATAGTACATCGTTTTGCCCGAATAATGCGCATTGCAACGATCTCCCGGCCACACTCATCGCGTTAACTCGAATATTCGCCGTAGCCCCAGCTTAAGGAGCAAATACAAAGAGGAGATGCTGTAATGCGATTTTCCGATAATACCCCTCTTTACCCTCCACTTAAAAGAACAGTGTTGGGATCCAATTCACCCATTCCTCGAATGTGCAAATTAACCAACGAGTGCAGTAGTATCTCTGAAATTTTCAATGACTCATTGTATTGTTTCCAACAAAATGTAAAACACCATTCTTTCTCTTAAGGTACTATTCCGAACTGAGCTGCCAACGGCAACTGCCGACAGCACGTGCAGCGACTGCATGAAGTCGTACCACGCACGTCACTCGCCACACCACACGATAATTTATAAATGTTGCCAGTTCAACCTAAAGTATTGTTTACAAGGAAGTACTAAAGTTAATTGATTTATTAAGAAAGGAAAAACAAAAAAATAAATAAAGACTGAATTGGACTTTTCATCATCATCTGCCTAGCCTTTTCCCAACTATGTTGGGGTCGGCTTCCAGTCGAACCGGATGCAGCTGAATATCAGTATTTTACATGGAGCGACTGCCTATCAGACCTCCACAACCCAGTAACCGGGTAATACGATACTCTTGGTAAGACTGGTTGTCAGACTTTCTGGCTTCTGACCAACAGTAACGACTGTCAAAGATCTACAAATGACAGCCGGGACCAACGGCTTTACGTGCTTTCCGAGGCACGGAGGAAACTCGCTATGGTAAATGGTCACACATCCACAGACCAACCTCGGCAAGCGTGGCTTAACCCGGAAGATCGGTCTATGCGGCTGTAATTATTTAGCCACGAGCTGCTCTGAATTGGACTTTTGTTGATATAAAATTTGACTCATAATACCATCAGAAAAGCGTGGTTAAAATCTTTCGGGTATCTCGGGCCCGCGGTGTATTAATGCGATTACTAGCTCAAAATCAATCAGAAACATCGCGCGGTTTATTTTCCTTGTTTAATAGTGCAATATTGAAATGTGACGATTTATAGTAAACTGCGGTGGAGGGCGGACTGCTTTGTCCCGAGGAATGTCTGCAGCTGTAAATTCGCTCTCGTGAAGTTGAATAATTTGGTATTTATAGAAGTAGTAGTAGGACAGTACAATAACAACCACTCCATTACGCAATCGATTCGTTGTCCTTTTTTTTCTTACTGTTATCAAAGGCAGTAAGCGGTTCCACTGGTGCCGATGTGTCTGGAAGCAATTGGTCCGTTTCCGCTAACAAGAGAGCGGTTTCCGCGGCGGTTCGTCCGCTTTATGTGTACTGGCCCTAATGCTTTTATTTGTTACAGGATATTGGAACTAGTGTTCTAAGGATATGTTTACTTTCAAAGGAATTGATTCTAGAAAATTGATTTTATAGTTGTATTTGTGGCAAACATGGCTAGTGTACTGGAGAGCCTAGATTGTTTGTAGATCTAGCTAAAGTAGTTATACAGAGTGTTAACGAATTCGTGTAATTCCTTCAAACCACGTGATCTACTGGTGACACTGATTGACCCTGCACAAGTTTTTTCAGAATCAACAAAAAAGTTTTCAGAAAATGAACCATCACATTCTGTATCTGAGTAATTTTAGCGTTCCAAGTTAATTGACTGCGTGGAGAGATATCGCGCTAGTTGTGCCTGTCAGCTGTAACGCCGTGCCTTCATTAATTTATGCATGGCATCGAAATTTTAAAATAACAAAAAAAAATTTGGAAAAAAAAGATTGTATTTATTTTTAATCAATCTAAATCCCGTGCGGGATTAATCTATACCATTAATAGACCATGTGGTTTGAAGGAATTACACGTATTCGTTAACACCCTGTATACAAGGTTAGTCGGAAAAGGGTTACTAATTCGATAGGGTGTTAAAGTAACCATATTGGTGAATAAATTTTGTTCTACAACTTTCCCCAAAAGTCAATAATTTAACAAAAATAGCTATTCAAGGATTTCATAAAAATACGCTAATATCTATCTATCGTCAGCTATGATCAGCTTTGTTTAAAGGGGTTTGGGTAACACTGTATGGACTAGTGGCGTCATTTTTTTTTTCAGCGGCCACCTGTTATTTTCATGTTACTTTGTTGTGCTGTGTTAAGTACACATATATGTTCAATTACTTTTGTCCTAAGTAATATCGAAGATGAGATATTTGCCTTTGAAGATTATAAAAATGTCGTCAATATAAGTACTTCAATTACTGTCCTGCGTAAAGAAATCTTAGTTATGTTTTTCGAAGGTTGATATTAGAGATTGGCTTTACTGTTTTACGACCGTCTGTCAATATGACGTTAGTATTGGGTCTTAGAAAATAATAAAAACACATTATTATACTTTACTGAAGTTTATTACATGTTAAGTAAAAACACATTTTTTAACTCTCTTCGTCCATTTCGTTCCCAATGTCATCGAATAATCTGATCGAAAAATTGTGCCGGCGGAGTCAGATTATTTAGATATCTGCCCCATCCCATGTACCATAAGGACATGGACATTACATGCGAACAGCAGCCTAAGGTCCGTTTCGCATTATTACATGAGCAATAGTGGCCCAATATTGCATCCAGCCCTTGTGTAGCTCTTTCTACAAGAATATGCACGTAATATATCCATCTAGATGAATGTCTGGATTGGATCCTGCATCTAAGAAGCCACGGATCAATCCAGTTTAAGGTTTCCGCCAAAAATCATTAATGTTGGGTTCTCTGCATACTTCAGTCACATATGAGCCGTCACTTTTTACATGTTCTCCGTAGTAGTTACGAGCTTGTTGTATTTGATACGTTCCAAGGGCATAGATAATTAAATCATCCAGGAAAGTCATCCAGCCTAGGAACTTCAGCATTCAGTGGTCCATTCATCTACGTCATTTTATTTGATTTATTTTATTTGGAATTCTTAAAAAAAAACGGCAGAAACCTAAAAGAGTGCAGTAGAATATAATAACTTCTTCGATTTTAATGAGCAATACAAAAGCAAATATCTCCGTTCCGATATGGTTTAGAGAAATGTATCCATAATAACTTTTGATCGCTTTATTCTGTTCATTCATACTATCTTAATTTCATTACTGGCCGCTCAACTTCAAAACGACGCCAACTTTACCCAAACCCCTTTTACGTCATATTTGGGGACACGGATAAGAAGATCCATTTTCTAAAGGTAAACGGGCATTTTGTTCGGACCTGTGACCCACCAGCGACCACTAACGAAGGAGTATGTTAAAGACCATGAATACTCCCCTATGAGATGAGTCGCATTCCTCAAAACTATGGGAATGTTTTTTTTAGCAAAACAAGTATTAATATTTTAAAAAAAGCATTTTCGCATATTCATATCCTTCTAAATATATAAAATGCTTACAAAAATGTGTAACGAACGGTCACCCATCCACTGACTGACCGCGGCAAGCACAGCTTAACTTTGCAAATCATTTGATCCGTGCGGTTGATATTAGCCACGAGCCCCTCAAAACTATTCACTGATACATTCTATTTGTTCATGTTGCGTTTTCTTTTCGCACACAATTTGTAAAAGCAAGATAAGTAAATCTCGTCGAATCAAGAGATAGAAGAGAACAAAATAATCTAAATCGAAACTGGTTTGAGTAAATTCAGCATTCTTAACATCAGTAGTATCTAGTTACAATCTAAGTAACTACAAATTGCTGTGTTTCAACTGAAACAGACTGATGAACATGGACGACAGGGCTATAGAATTCTGAAACTACTAGATGTGACAAAGAACCTTCAATATTATATGCAGTTGTATATACAAGGTTAGTCGGAAAGGGGGTACTAATCCGAAAGGGTGTTAAAGTACACATAATAATGAATAACTTTTGTTCTACAACTTTTCCCAAAAGTCAATAGTATAAGAGAAAAAGTTGTTCAAAAATCTCAAAAAAAAATCTCTAAAATCTATCTATCCCCAGTAATGATCAGCTGTGTTTACATTTTAGGTCATATTTGGGGTCATGAATTAGAAGCACCATTTTCTGAATTTGTAACGAAAGCAGGGATGAAGAATTTTTGAAAAAACTAAAATAAAAATCATTTTATTTGGAAAAAAAAATATCGAATTTTGAAAGGGAAATGCCCAGATGCCACACATAAAAATGCCTGAAATAAACAACAATGAAATATACGCCAAATTGCACTATAAGTCGTAGGGAACCCATATCATTTTCAATAATTACAAAAAAACTCGGCAAAACTTGTTCCAAACATCTTTTTCTAAAATATAGGTTAAGTCAAGGTTTAAGATTATTACGCAATAATTAATAAACAAAACTGCATTTAAATGTTTTAATCATCATTAAAAACCACTAACACATCATCAAGAAACTGTGCAGGAGGATTGATATTGGGTTGGTACCGGGCCCATGCTAAGTACCATATTATTGACATAGTATGGGCACAGGTACCAACTGTTCGCCGTCCCACGAGGCAGTTACAATAGCGATGCTGTAAAGCCCTTATCCCTGATAAGGAATTGTTAATTATTATATAAACAAAATATATTTTTTGAGAAATATGTCTGCTTTGTATTTTTCCTCGAAGTAAAAAGCAATTACCCGGAAGAGATAAATGCTCAACTAATTCGTTATCCAGTTCCCTACATATTTCAATCTTATAAATACCATTCGCTCGTGTGTGCTCGCCATAGTATGAGCGAGCCTGTTTTATTTGGTACGTACCACATGCCAACAAAACCATTTCGCTGTATGTCAGTTGTGGGAAATCAGCAACATTGTTAGGATTTATATTAATGCTTTGGAATTGCGCTCTGCGACGATTCAAATTATTTGTGATCACATAATCAGCTAGTATATTTTCTGTATACATATTCTGATGTATTATTTGCAAAATATCAACAGCATCTGGCCTGTCAACTATTCTAGTATAAAACCTATTAATTAATGCTGCTGCTATAGAGAAATCTACCATTAAATGTCTCGAAGCTCTATTAAAAAAATCTTGGCGAAATAATTTGAATTGCTGCTTGAATATTCCATTTACGGCTTCCACAACCCAGCGGCAAATAGTAACTCTTCGGCTTTTATTAGCTTCCAGAGTGGATAATTGAATTTCATTTACTTGCAGTGTTGATGGCATGTGAACACTATAATTGCAAGATTGCAAAAGTGGAATGGAATCCCTGAACCCTCTATCAAGAATGAATACGTCACCATCCTGAAAATATTGTCTCAATGGCTTACTGGGTTCATCAAATTCACTAATCATTATCTGAGCATCGGAAGTTGTTGCTGGATAAGGGCCTAACACATCGATTATATAGCCATCGGAGCAAACAAGCAAAAATGGCTTCACAAGGTTTCGATATTTGTGAAGAGAATATGTCTCTTTTTGGTACAAATAGTTGGAGCTTTTTTGTACATAGATATATGTTCCATCAATAATTACGACAGGCTTCCTTATTCCGTCGACTTCGCCAAACAGCCCATTTGGTAGAACAAGGTTTCTTGCTGCTATTTGTTCTCTTGTTATATGTCCAATTCCAAGGTTCATAGGAACAAAATCTTGATGCAGTTTTTCCCTTGCTTTAGCCATTAGACGTTCCAGAGTACTTCTCGGTATTTGTAGAAGAGATGATAATCTTTCATCAGAATCTCCAGTTCTCAATTTCATCAGGTAAGCTCCAAGGGCAGTAGAACCTCTATGCATTTGCGCCAATCGGGGCACCTCTCCCATTAGAGTACCAAAACTATTTCTACTCATTCCTAAAAAGTACCACACCATATGTTCTTCCATTAAGTGTATATTTTCGAAGTCCAAAGCACGACATTCATAATTCACAAATGATGCAAAGTCTTCAATGTGGTCCACAGTGAATTCATGATTCATATCTTCCAAAGCAGGGAGTTCATGCCAAAAGTCACTATTCAAATGATGACTACATATTTTTGAATTCTTTGGTATATAAAACTTGTAGTCCTTGAAGAGCCACACCCTTAATGAAAGTGGTACCACATGTCTATCAATCATATTACATCCTGGATAGAAACAATGACTTTGAGTATCAACTGTTCTTCCGTAATTAGGTAACAGTACGCTGGATCTTATTTGAGGAGGTTCTTCATGTAGAGGTATATTCAAACTACCTGCCTGACTGGGTACCGGACTCGGGCTTGGTGAAGGAGTAGTAGGGGGTGAGGTAGCCCGGCTGCATCGTTGCCAACATGGGTGGCAGATCAAATCCGAAGAACGTAGCTGCAAGCAAAATGAAAAGTAAAAGTTGGTTTTGTTTTACTTCAAGCTCGATGAACGAAAACCTATGCATAAAAAAGTACTCTGTGATAAGTTTTTAAAAGACATGATAGTGACGTTATTTGCACGGGATAAGAGGGAATTACACAGAATTAGGGCAGAGGAATGAACTTACCTGGCGTGGTTGGATTCTGTGTGCTACTACATTCATTATGTGCCTCTCACGATCACTGCTATTTCTTACAACATGTGATCGTTGTCGTAGAACAGACTGTCCACAGCAAACGCACACATGTTGGTGGCCTACTTGTCTACCTGGCCGGCTGGTTCCAGGTGTCTCGGTGATAGTGTGAACCGCTAATCTAAGACATGCATCACAAACAACACTACCTGGTTCAACCTGTGAGAAAGAACAAAAAACAATGTACTAATTGTTCAATGTCAGTGCGTTCAGTTCAATATAATTATTCACAAAAACTATGGAATGAATATACTTACAGCTAATGGTGTTATCCATGCCTGTATTAAACGACGTACTTCATCATTTTGCTCTGATACGACATTACGTCTCATCGCTGTAAGATCGAGATAGCAATTAACACAGTGTACGTTTCCATCCATTTTTAAATGTACACGGTGTAAGAGTCCAAAACAATAGCAGAGTCGTATAAAAAGCAGGTCCAGGTCCGTCGTCAAAAAGCCGAGTCGTCGTCAAGGCGGGTTCAATCTAAGTCGAGTTCGAAAAGGGGTAACGTGTGCAGAAGTAAAATCAAAATCCTTAAAAATGGCCAAAGTCGTCGTTATTATATCCTATTAAGTTATACTCAAGTCGCAAACGCAAAATGTGAATCGATCAATTCAAAACCACAATTCAACGGAAAAATGAAATGCAGTAATCAATATCAAACTGTCAGTAAGGCAAAGGACATGTTATCCATGCAGCCTACGATACTTTTTCTTATTTGAAAATAATTTTATTTTAATTAATATTGACATGCATATAATATTACTTTCATTAGATAAACGTTATAATTAGGTCGAATTATTCTAAATGAACGATAACTGTGCAATAATTCTATAAAATACTTCGATAAATTATTTGAAAATTCTTGTTTGGCTGAATGTCGATTACACATGTCAGATTAAACACAGTTGTCCATTAAAAAATAAGAATGAATTAGACGGATATCAAGCGAAATATTTTAAAGATCGTTATATTTTCCTCCTACGTTTACAAACTTGAGAATTATTCATTATGCATATTTAATTCTAATTAGAATTTAGGACTATTAGTAGTTTCCGTTCATTTCAAGCATTTTATGGGCGTTCCCCTTTAACACTTGCTTTCAAACAGTCATCAGCGATACTATAAGTGGGCTTCGGATTAGTACCCCCTTTCCGACTAACCTTGTATATGCAGATTTGTAATCTTTATATATGGCAATAATCGGGAGTTTGTTACGTCGTTTCTTCTTCACAGCACACTAGGAAGCGGTGAAGGGTGGGCGTTATTAGGGTTTGTCTAAATGTTTTGTAATATTCATTTCATTTCATTCATTCATTTCATTGCGCACCCAAGTAGGCCGATGCAAACATAACCTAGCAAAATGGGGGATCATAGATCCCTCCGACACCCAGTGCGAGTGCGGTGCTCCTGACCAGACGATGGCCCATTTGCTTCAGTGCCCAAAGTGTCCCTACACTTGCACTTTGGAGGACATGAAAAGCGCCACTGATGCCGCGATAAATGTGGCTACTTAATGGGCACAAGTACTGTAATAAAAAGGATTTATAGGTACCATCGATTCGAAAAAGAAAGAAAGATTAATTTCATTTCTAGCCTGCGTCATCCCACTGCTGGGCAAAGGCCTCTCTCCATGACTTCCAGTTTCTTAAATCCAGAGCCAAGGCTTTGCTGTAGACATCGAAGAAGATGGCGGGACGAGCTAGACAAAACCATTTGTAACATTGACATTCAAAAAGAACCAAGTAATTCTAGTCTATTTTGAAAAAATGCGTTTTGAAGTTTGGAGGAACTTGAGCATCTACTAGATAATTATCTCTCATCAGCCTATGGTTGCATTAATAGAGCCTTCATGAGTGACGACTTTCGTTTAAGTATGGCTGAGACGGACTATGCACTACATTTTTATGCTATCGTATTAAAATTTCCAATTAATATCCGATTTTTTGAAAAATATAACTCATTAGGATTTCCTCGTGGCTAAATAATTACAGCCGCATAGACCGATCTTCCGGGTTAAGCCACGCTTGCCGAGGTTGGTCTGTGGATGGGTGACCATTTACCATAGCGAGTTTCCTCCGTGCCTCGGAAAGCACGTAAAGCCGGTGGTCCCGGCTGTAATTTGTAGATCTTTGACAGTCGTTACTGTTATTCAGAAGCCAGAAAGTCTGACAACCAGTCTTACCAAGAGTATCGTATTACCCTACTGGGTTGTGGAGGTCTGATAGGCAGTCGCTCCATGTAAAATACTGATATTCAGCTGCATCCGGTTCGACTGTAAGCCGACCCCAACAGAGTTGGGAAAAGGCTAGGCAGATGATGAACTCATTAGGATTTCCCCCGCTTCATTTTTGTACTGATGAATCATAAGAGTTGCGTTTATTCCTATCATAATATTCTGCTCACATTCATATTTTTAGGGATACTCTAATTGCAAAACGCACTCGTAGTCACAATAGCTTGAATTTCGACGTTTCAACAATGTTCAATACACCGTAATTGTTTTAATAATCACTAACTATTCTCGATAACTAATCACTACGCAATTAATGTTGTTGTATTTGATTGCGAGTATAGTATTTGGTTTATGAAGTCTACGCGACAAGGTCCCGAGTTTCATATAGCACCTAAATGTGGAAGCCAAAAGAGTGTTCTACAAACATCTTAGCAAGTTTAATAATACGCCAGGTATATTCTAGCGACAGCAGATCACGTCGCTGGCCTTAGATTACGTCATAGCTACAAATAAACCATGTATTATGCTTCGTCTTCAGTTGTCAAACTTTTTATCTTTGGCAGGACAATATTACTAATCGTGACGTGGTTATAGGGCCAAAACTCATTTAAAATACGCTTAAGTGATGCTGCAGCTAGCGAAAATACGCCAAATATAGTTGATTTAACATCTATTCAACGCAAGGTCCGCGTGAAACTTCTAGACCCTATTATGCTGCCATCATAACGAAGAGTGCAGTAAGTGCAATTTTTGAACATAGAATATTTAACCTTTTGTGTCTGCGTAACCCAACACTAAGGTTCAAAATTCTATGTTCAAAAATTGCAATTACTGCACTCTTCGTTATGACGGCAGTATGGTATGTCGACACCAGTGCGCTTTTATGTTCATCTTGCGCTTTCACCTTTCAATTCCTCTTGCGTCAAGCGCATGCAATATTGATTGCCATAAGACGCATGCAGCTTATCGTCTACACCGGTGCGCCTCGGTCAGTCGTCAATCGACATACAATAGATGGATTAGCGTGCGCTAGGGGCATGCGCTTGTGTCGAACTAGTATTAAGACATCTGCTATGGCGCTTCACGCATGCGTCAGACGAAGACGCAAGATGAACATGAAAGCGCACTAGTGTAGACATAGCTTTACTCTCGGCGTAAAGACTTTTATTACGCGTGGTGAGTTCGCGCAGGAAAATTTGTATGCAGCATGATGCATACGCATAACGCGACGAAATATGAGATACGCTCAATTTGCAGCCTTAGGACGCGAGAAGAGAAGACCTAGTTTTTTGGCTATAGTTCATTATTTAGATTTCTGTGGTCCATACCATATCTAGCAAGATGCAAATCAAAGTCCAAGGCAGGACAGGCTTCGACCGCGGTTAGCCGACGCCTGACGTTTTGCCCAGCCGAATTGTGGACGAGCGAATTTAGTAGAAAACGTTCTCAACCGTTCTCTCAGATAGAAACTGATTGGATCTTTGTCAGAGCTTCCGGTTATAGTTGAATGGTTAATAAGGTGGTAAATAAGTAATTTTCCATTATACGGTGCGGTTAATAATTTAAGACGGAAGTTACGATCGAACTTTATCTCTCAGAAACTGTCATGCGAAATTGGTTGGAGAAAGATATAATTGATGAAGACTTATTTTCTAATTTATTTATTAATACTGACTGCCTCGTTGGCTAAGTGGTTGCAAGCGTAACTACTAAGCGTAGGGTCCTGGGTTCGATCGAGCAAAGTATTATTGGGTTTTTTCGTGTGGAATTTCTTAGTAGCAGCGCGGGGTCGGAATTTGTGACCGGTTTCATGCGGACTCTATGCCCAGTAGTCGCGCTTGCGATCACTACACCAAAGAGGTAGACAAATGCAATAACAAAATAAATTACTGGCAATTACTAAGTCCTCCCTCAGTTATTAACTGATCTAAACGCTTTCCTAGATTCAAAACCAGATTTTGATTTACTCGCCGTTTAAATGAATGATGATACTGTCGAAATATTTGAAATTATGAGCGAATTAGAGCTCTTACACACCACGTTTTTTTCAGGCAACGTCGACGCGCGTTTCGCTATCGTGCGTTGTCGGCGCTGCTAAACTTGAAATAGGCAGATTATTTGCGATTGCATCGCTGCAAACTCACGAGAAACGCGCTACAGAAGAGCATGAGCAACTCTCTTTGCAAAGTAAAAAGCGTGGAGCACGCGCGCGAAGGAGCGTGTATCGCGGTACAGACGCGCGTGAGCAATTCTCCTTGCAAAATAAAACGCGCTGTACGTATGTGTTTGCAGCTAAAGAGACGCGCTGCGCCAGCGCGTCTGTATCAATACAACTCCGTTCTACGAGCGCGTCGACAGCTCGCAAAAAAGTCGTCGTCTGCATACCTACTATAATTTTATGAACGTGTGAATAAGTACATTGGTTGCGATAACATCGCGTTTGCAGCGCGTTATAGTTGCGTGAGACGCGCGTCGACAGTGTCTGAAAAAAACGTGGTGTGTATGAGCCCTTATTCTTTATGTAGTGTAATTGGTTTCGGCCGTTCTGTTTAAAGTTGAAAAAAGTAAACAGTTGAAGATTTCCTCGTGGCAGAAACCAAAAAAATATTCAATTATTAAAACTCGTTTACAATGACGACAGTTAAGTAAAGACATTCCTCATTTTACCCTAAACCAACAAACAAAAAGAAATGTTCGCCAAAATAATATTTCAATTTGAAAATATTTCGAAAATAAAAAAAGAAACAGAGCAAATAAAAACATTCATTACGAAACATGTCGTCCAAACAAGCGGGTCGGCTCCCAATTTTCTTGTGGACGAAGTTGGGGTCCAAAATAAATAAATAGAAGTCCAATCACGCTTAAAGTAAACAAGGGCGCAGTGGCAAATGGAACTTCTGTGAAGCGAAAAATTATGAGGACGTGGTGACTTCAAATAAAATAACTTTAAAAAAAAAGTAAAAACCGACTTCAAAAAAAACTAAAAAGAGTAAAATAGTTACCATATTATAAAACTAACAGTTTTAGAAGTCGGTGTAATTTTACACTGAACATAATTGAAGGCACCGACTTCTGAAACTGTTAGTTTTATAATATGGTAATTATTTAACTCTTTTTAGTTTTTTTTAAAGTCGCTTTTTACTTCTTTTTAAAGTTATTTTGTTTTTCGATTTTTAGTGGCATTAACAATACACAAACATGCAATTACAGCAATCTTGGGTAATTGGCTGTTATCCATTGAAGAGTTCCATTGTCAGTCTCCGAGGGTCTTCATCAGATCTTCACCAAATTTAAATGGGACCATTTCGGAAGAATTTTCTTTCAAACAAAAAAATAATTTTGCAAATCCGTCTATAAACGACGGAGTTATGCCCGAACACATATAAAAAATTATATGTATTATTAGAGATTTTTTAATTTAATGATGTCATGTAGGTAGCCGCACATATTTACTTCACGACCTGTCAAAATTGTCTATAAAAGAGTATGCAGTGCGGTACTCGGCCCCTCACTTTTGCTGCGACCTTTGGGTCGGACGGACGTTCACAATTGTTATAATTGTTGTTTTGTTTTATTTTTACACTGTAATTATGACTGTGTTTGATATTCCTTCAGTGGAATGATAACTGATCGTAATAAAGTATTCAGTTCATATGTACCATCCTGTTTTTAATCAATAACGCCCCTGAAAGCTAAAAGGCTATTAATCCTAATAGTAAATTCTGTTATTTTTAATAGCGTATCCTCCAGGGTACGCTCATATCAGAAGTGGGATAGGCTCCATTGCCTATCTTATTTTCTGTGTTGATTTGTAGACAGTATACAAGTTGTTACTTGATAATAGCAATCTTGAAAAATACGAGTAGTAAAGTTTAGGAATTGTGAACGTTCCTCCGTTTTACGAATCCGTGTAATCGTATGTGTTAATTTAAATGTGTTGGAAGATCATTCCAGGACTCGCAACACGGTACAGAGAATCTGCCGACCTGTTGCAACACGTCGAACCTCGCATGGACTCGTGCGTCGGTGGTGCTGCCCAGTGAGACATGATGTGCTACAAGTGTGATTGCGTCATGACACCATGTGTATCGCCGTCAGGTACTGAAGTGCGAGCGAGGTAACGGACAAGCTTATGATCGCAATCAATTCCATAACCCTGGTAAGATTGAACCATTTGTATCTAATTCTTCTGATCCCTCTTTTAATGATTTTAACGAGGTAGATCATGTGTGTATTGTGTGTAATTTCGATGGATGAGGACTAGATTCCTCAAATCCGTGATATGTGTGTTCAATATGTGTTTGGCGCGTAAAGGCAATTATTTGAGAGGCTTAATTTCTTGCAAAAGAAATTGAATTCAACTTGGAGCGCACGATCAGTAATGATCAGGCGAATCCGAGCGCGAATAAAATGGGAAGCATTTGTCTGTTTAACACTTTGGCCGCGTCGCCCACGGGTGACCGCAAATCAGGAGTTTATAATACATCGATGAAATTTAGTAAAATCAATGTTTTTCAACTGGCTCCGCGAGACTATTGAGTGTCTCCTACCATTGTCTGTCAGTGTTGAACTGAACGTGTTAAGCTTACTGATGTTGATGAGCACTAACGCATTAGTGCAGAGAAAACCAATGTTTTACCCTTAAACATTTTTTGGTTTCCTGAATAAATTCCAGCTATGTGTACTATGTACTTTTAAACCAGCTATGTGTACTTTGTACTTTTAAACCAGCTATGTGTACTTTGTACTTTTATACCAGTTATGTGTACTATGTACTTTCATATCTTGCTTACTTATAAAGTTACGTGGATATCAGGGTGACCTGGAGCGGACTCATATAAGGCCTTGTGTGGCATTGAATTGGTATCCTGTTTTCAGCGTATAAGACCTCGTGTGGCATCGCTCATTAACTTGTTAACGTGTGGAAATGTATAAAAGTGCATAGTGACATCTTGGCTCATCTAAGAATAAAATTATTGATCTTTTGACTATTCCTTATTATTCTTCTTCGTGTCGGCACGAGTATACAAGAATGGCTCATGCCGTGGTGAAAAGATTAGCCAGTTAGCTAGGATGGTAGCGAGGCTGACTGCCCAGGGTGCGCCGGACGTACTGAGGTATCGTCACTCCTAGAGGCCGTTTTCATGCACCCCAAACAAAATTATTTTGACAAAGTTATTGACAAACATGATGTATGTCGGACCTAACATATGTGTTTACTCCCCAGGCTATGAGGACTCTGTTATTGTTATTGTTAACGACCTTGTTTGTCACCAAATGTTCACAGGTTGTAGACAAACTTTATCCTGGCATCCGAGGCTCGAACAGCGGGTGCTAACAAATGGGTGCTACGCTGAGCATTGCCTACGAGTGAACCACCCAAGCGGCGGCAGAGTTTATGGTGCTGTGGCTGAGGTGTGTTTACCGACGTGTAACACACATCGACGGGTGTGTGCCGACGGGTAACGCACATCGACGGGTTTGTGCCGACGGGTAACGCACATCGACGGGTTTGTGCCGACGGGTTAATCAGGTAGCAGACATGTTAACTGGGTCATGTTGTGCCTGTAGCAGACATGTTAACTGGGTCATGTCGTGCCTTTAGCAAACATGTTAACTGGGTCATGTTGTGCCTGTAGCAGACATGTTAACTGGGTCATGTCGTGCCTTTAGCGGATATGGTAACTGGGTCATATCTGATTGGCTATATCCCGTAATGGGTGATGCCAAATGATTGGCTAGATCCCGTAGTGGGGGATGCCAAATGATTGGCTATATCCCGTAATGGGTGATGCCTGATGACATGTTAACTGGGTCATGTCGTGGTTTGGTTTGGTGTGATAACTTCTGATCTGTTCACAGGAACTGTGCTGACTTACATCACCTGGAGTCACCATTATATGGTCTTTGAACTGGTAATGTTTGGAGAGTTACAAAATAAGAACTCTCAAATTTATTTATCTTTGCTTGTTTGTATTTGTGTACATAAGACACATAGTGTATGTGTATTGGACATAAGTCCTGCAGACACATAGTGTATTTGTTAGTCCAACAGACACGGTAACGTGTGAAGTTGCCCTTGTACAAGTTAACATTGTACGAGTAAAATAATGAAAAGTTTAACAAGAAAAATGTGTTTCATTAAATTATGTAACATGTGTCGTAAGGAGAGCTAATGTTGTGCCACCTCCCTGTTGATGATGAGAAACGCTAACGTCGTGCTTTCTTTCTCTTGTTATCTGTTGATGATGAGAAACGTTAACGTCGTGTTTCTTTCTCGTGTTCCCTGTTGATGACGATGAGAAATCGCTAACGTAGTGCTTAAATTCTCATTGGCTGTTTACGTAAGCCTACGCGGTCTTACGAGTTCTCTTTAGCAATTTTCGTTGCTGAAGTTATAGCTGTGGTTTTACTAAAAATGTGTGCTGTTATGTATTACAGGTGCGGATTTTGACAATTAAGAAACCAAGCCTAGTCTAGTCACTGCCAGTCACGAGGATGAGCCGTGCTCTAGTAAAAGAGGTGATACCGAGCTACAGTCCATGGCACTGTGCGACGTCGAGTATCGTCCCGGGCTGTCATCGATTTATGATGAGCTTCTGCCTGCAGCAGAGAAATGAAGACAGAAAATAGAACGAGGATACGGTTTGGTATTTCGTATATCCTTAGGGCTCTGTCTAACTTTTAACTAATTTGGTTCATTCACTCCCTAGTTTACATTGCACAGAGGTGTGATGTACTTGTAAATGATTTTTATGTGTAAGACAACCTGAAGGCTCTGTCTAACCTTTAACTAGTTTGGTTCATTCACTCCCTTGTTTACATTGCACAGAGGTGTGAATGTATTTGTAAATGATTTTTATGTGTAAGACAACCTGAAGGCTTTGTCTAACCTTTAACTACACACATCAAAAGTGTCTAGGGATCAACATATATTTTTGCAATAACTTTTCTCCTGATTGATATTAATTAAAATTTTCTTTAAGGATTCATCAAATAAAGTGTTTTCGTTTGTCACAGTAACGATAAACCAAGTCACCTTTGCATTAATAAAGAAATTTGCCATTTTCCTAATAAAGGGATTTTTGACATTTGAACCACTAACACAAAAGTTCGAAAAAAAGACTGAAATAACAGTTTTCTTTAAAATTTTATTGGGTAACTTAAACAATTAATAATCCGTGTTTCTACCGCGAACACTAACAACACAAGAACATCGGTTTGGCATACTCAAAATGAGTTCATCCAAATCACGCTGTGGAATGGCCGCCCATGTTCGTTGCAACAACAAAAAAAGGTCTTCTTGCGACTGGATACCCTCCATATTCGGCAGAGCTCTTCTCTGTAGCATATCCCATGCATGCTCAATCGGGTTCAAGTCTGGCGACTGAGCAGGCCAGGGCAGGACATTGATGTTAGCTGCGGCGAGAGTCTGTCTTACAACTCTTGCGGTGTGCGGTCGTGCATTATCATGCATTAACTGAAATAAGGGACCGATTTGCGCTTGTAGAGGAACGATGACGTCTGATACAATCGTCTCAGCATAAATTTGAGCGTTGAGGTTGCCTCTGATCCAAATCAACTCAGTTCTTCCGCCGATCCAAATACCCGCCCATACCATGATGGTTCCACCACTATAAGGATGGACTTCCTGGCAGGATTTTAATCGCTGTTGGCGTCCAGGGGTTCTCCAGTGTCGTATACGTCTTGTATCCGGTCTCATACCAAAACGAGACTCATCAGAAAAGCACACGAAACGCCATTGTTCTTCTGCCCAATTTCTGTGTCCAAGAGCCCATTGATATCGAATCCTACGATTGTGCATTGCTATAGGTGGTACCCGTAGCGGTCTTCGGGAATGAAGGTTCACTTCATGCAAGCGGTTTCTGACTGTTTGGTCGCTAATTAAGTTCCCTGAAGAGTGATGAAGCCTCACGGCTAACATCATGGCGGTTATTGTTGGAGCTCTTCGAGTTAAGATTTGAATGTATCGGTCTTGTCTCCGTGTGGTGCAGCGATACCGTCCTCCATGGCGCTCAGCCACGGTACCAGTGCTTCGGTAACGTGTCCAAAGTCGACTGATAACACTCTGACTTGTATTCAGAGCTAAAGCCACAGTACGTTGCCGGGAACCAGCTTCTATCATTCCCACGGCTCTGAGCATTTCTTCCCTGCTTAAATGACGTCGCCGCTCCATAATAACGTTGGTTTTAATCAGTAGTAGGGAAACAGTAGCACTAATAATGTCTTCAATGCGTTGTATGTTTTTATAGGGAAAATATTGACAGCTGATTTTCATCTTTTACTCGAATTTGATTCACAGTTCCTGATTCAAATTATGAAATGCACCAAAAAGGATCCATATAAATTTATAAAATCATAAATTTATTACAAAGCCACATCTCAATCTCAAGAAATCCGCATAAAAATGCTTGATCCCTAGACACTTTTGATGTGTGTAGTTTGGTTCATGCACTCCCATTGTTTACATTGCACCGAGGTGTAAATGTAATTGTGAATTTTATTGATGAACATCATCATTGAGGATGAGTGAGTGGTCAGGTGTGACCGAACGGAATTATTGCCGTTTGCTTTTTGTTCGAAGGTCAAGGAGGCTTCTGTGAACCTGATGCTGGCCTGATGCTGGGCTGAGCTGCTGAACCTGAAAACCTGAAGTAGATGGCTGACATGGATAGCTGACATGGATGGCTGACATAGATGGCTGACCTGGTTAATGGACTACAAAAATGTAGAAGACCAGGAATGAGGAGTGAAGATTCGACTTGAAGATCTGAAGACATTATCACGCGAGGACGCGCGAATTATCAGAATGGCCGTATTAGAGATTTTTTAATTTAATGATGTTATGTGGGTAGCCGCACATATTTACTTCACGACCTGTCAAAATTGACTATAAAAGAGTATGCAGTGCGGTACTCGGCCCCTCACTTTTGCTGCGACCTTTGGGTCGGACGGACGTTCACAATTGTTATAATTGTTGTTTTGTTTTATTTTTACACTGTAATTATGACTGTGTTTGATATTCCTTCAGTGGAATGATAACTGATCGTAATAAAGTATTCAGTTCATATGTACCATCCTGTTTTTAATCAATAACGCCCCTGAAAGCTAAAAGGCTATTAATCCTAATAGTAAATTCTGTTATTTTTAATAGCGTATCGTCCAGGGTACGCTCATAGTATATAAACATCCGAATTGAGAACCTCATTTTTGAAGTGCGTTAAAAAATGCTGGTAAACGAGGAACTGGGTTCTGTGTGTATGTCTGTTTGTATGGAAGATGGGTAGGCCTCTGGTATGGGACGCAACGTGCGTCGATATCCTTGCGCCATCCCATCTTCCTAGCTCGGCAGGCTGTGCTGACGCTGCTGCTGCAGCTGCGGAGGACCTCAAGCGACGAAAATATAATAACTTCATTATATTTTCGAGCCGTTTGGGGTCGAAACACTCGGGCCGTGGAGACTGAGTACCTAACTTCTCTATAGAGAGGTTACAAGGCGGCTAGTCGACACTTCCCGTGACCCGAAGGCTGGTCTCTACTTCGGTCAAAGGATTAGCATTGCCATACAACGTGGCAATGCTGCCAGCCTTCTGGGCACGTTACCAGTAGACAGCGATGCGGAGGAATATTTTGATGCCTTATTTTAGTTTATAGTTTTATTAGGATATTTTTCGTTATTTGCATATACTTTTATTTGTAATTATGTAAATATTAATTGTGTAAATAATAGTAATCTCGTAGTATAAAATATCAATTTCTATATGAATGAGTTGACCTTTGACCTGCCGGATTAATTCTAAAGTGTAACTTTTTAGCTAAATCCAACTGTTGGTCTAAACTAGAGCATAACTCACATTGGTCTCGGTTTCGGCGAAAACAAACGTTTGGCCGAAACTCTAGAGCGAAACAGACGAATTAGTTTTATGGTTTGAAAGTGGGAACATAACATCATGCCTGTATTCGCCGCAGGGTTGGGTAGAGGTACTTAGTACACCCTCATTTCGCCGTCATGTTTAAACCCCATGTAATAGGGGGCGAGCCTATTGCCATCAACCGGGCACAAATTCAGACTCCGGGCTGCTATTGAAATTCCAGACGGAAAAACCCAATACCACTTTACCCAACCTGGGGATCGAACCCAGGACCACAGGTTCAGCAGTCGCGCTTGTGGCTACTAGAGCAATGAGACAGTCCAAACCATAATTGTTCGTTAAAAGGCTTTTTACTGAATTTACCAAAACACTTGTCCTAATGTAATTCAAATTGAATTTAAATTTTGAAATTCTGATTTTAAATTGAATTAAAATTTTGACATAATGATTTTTTTTTCATTGTTTGCGTAGTGCGACAATTTTTGTACGCATTAAATGGCAAAACATGTCATCAGATGATGACATGTTTGCCTAGCCTTTTCCCAACTATGTTGGGGTCGGCTTCCAGTCGAACCGGATGCAGCTGAATATCAGTATTTTACATGGAGCGACTGCCTATCAGACCTCCACAACCCAGTAACTGGGTAATACGATACTCTTGGTAAGACTGGTTGTCAGACTTTCTGGCTTCTGACCAACAGTAACGACTGTCAAAGATCTACAAATGACAGCCGGGACCAACGGCTTTACGTGCTTTCCGAGGCACGGAGGAAACTCGCTATGGTAAATGGTCACCCATCTCCAGACCAACCTCGGCAAGCGTGGCTTATCCCGGAAGATCGGTCTATGCGGCTGTAATTATTTAGCCACGAGCTCCTCCCAATGGCAAAACATGTAGCTACCTCATATTAATTATAAAACCTACATAGCTTAGTCATGTTTTACAAAATAAATATCTTACCTATCTTCTATCTGATGTTAATCTATATTTTTTGTGAACCAATCAGTATATTACGTTCACCGCTCCTCGAAGGAGTCTATGCGAAGCACTCATCATGTAAACAAGTAATTTACTACCTAATCACGACTTCCAAAACCAAAAAAAACCTTCATCATCTCTAGTTAAAAGCAAATTTATCCTTTGGCTCAGCTTTTGTAACAAAAACAAGAAGAGACAGAAGGTTCACTCTTAACAAATATCAAGTAACTCAAACAAAAAGCTATCGCTAAGGTATTTGTCGTGGTAAGTATCGTGGTTACAGACCCGATTGTTAAGCACCGGATTGCAGGTTCCAACGCAGGCATGTACCAATGTCATATGTAGGTACTTTCTTAGCTAATCTAAAACGTCGAAGTCGTGGCATCGTGAGGAAACTTGGACTTAGTGTTTTAAAATCTCCAACCCGCAGTTTGCAAGCGTGGCGATCAATGGTCGTTCCTTCGCTGTATGAGAAGAGGCCTTTGCCCTGCAGTATGACAGTTACAGCACAGTCTACCTACATCTTACTCATTACAGTCAGTCCACGTAGAACATTGTCGCAGAGCAATCATGCGGGGGGTTGCGGGGTGAAGGAGCGGAGGTTATGTCCCGAGTAGCCATACTGCATACTTGGGACATAACCTCCGCCCCTACATAATTTTGACATTTCATAGGACCTGTCATCATGTATGGGCGTTGACCCACTGTATGTAGTAAGTAGGTACATTGTGGTTACAGGCTGATTTATTTATTTTTACGGTATTGGTTAGTCAAAATAGTATCAAAACATTGCCGTGGTCCTAAGTTCCATCTGTTTATCATTTATCTGAATAAGTTGGTTTATGGTTCCTGGAATAGAGGGGGTTATTAAAGTAACGGCCAAGACGCTGTAAGAGTACACAATGCAAGGCTAGCAACTGAAAATTATTTGTCGTTTAACTGTTTTTTTTTTTTGTTATCCCAAAATAGTTTTTTAATACATTTGTCCTGTAACTGTTTTGGTCAAATTTTAAAAGATCTCTTGGCAATGCCTCCGACTAGTTGTGACCATAACCTCATTTCAAGGCTGGATTCGCGCCTGAGAGTCTCATCGTTAGCCTATTCAATAACCAATATAGGCTTAGAAGAACAGTGAACCTTCTGTACTGCCGGTTTCAAGTCATCTAGTCTCCTCCCTTGGGCACCGTCAGTTCAAACACGCTGCAGTTCAGGTCGTATTAACATTGCTTTGTGGAGTCCCGCCAACTTTGCCCTTTACAAAACTGTATCAGCTAAGCTTATCGCAAAGGTAATGAAGTTTCAAATCGTGTATTTATAAGTTGGCTACCTGGTCGAAAGAGATTTTAAGCATGAATTTGTATGTTGTGTTAAATTATAACCAATACATGCCCAATATTTGGATCCATAGAAATGTTGGGCGTGTGTTGGTCATAATTTTGAAATTCTTGTTACGTGTAAACTAGTTCCCGCAACTATATTTAATGAAAATACAGATGGCTTTAGTACAATAATTTACTGTTCAGATGGCAAAAAAAAAAAATTTTGCTTACTCATGGTATCATTTTTTATTGCCAAACTGGCCCACATTTTCTTTTGGACCACTCGGTCCAGGACAACCTGTATATTTATTTTTTATCAAACTGTTGTTTATCTAAATTAAACGTGAAGGCATGTAATCAGAGGAGCATATAATTGGAGATATACATACATACATAAACTCACGCCTTTTCCCGTGGGGGTCGGCAGAAACTGCAGAACGCCACATGCTACGATCCTTACATAATCCTTTCGCTTCGTCCACCTTCATATATCTCGTCATACACGCACGCCGGTTTACGGCCAGTTTCTTCATCAAAAGTAACAGCCAAAGTAACGTGACAAAGTCAAAGTAATGGTAAAATTTGTTTCTTCGCACTTTTAGCTGTTGCTTTTACTGTTACTTTTGCCTCTAACCTTTACTGCTCAATAAACTGCTGTGAAAGCTAAAGTAAACATCATTTTATCAAGTTGTAGGTTAGACCTTACTAACGGCCAGTTTCTTCATCAAAAGTAACGGCCAAAGTAACGTGACAAAGAACTTTCACTTTGACATTTGGCACTAATTGACAGTAAAATTGCAGTCATGTCATGTGTAAAAAAAGCTCCCGACGATTTTTAGGGGAAATTACGACGTTTGTGTTATGGCAGCTCCTTTGACTTTAACTGTAGCTGTTACTTGAATGAAGAAACATACATAAAGGTCAAGTAAAATTTAATACTTTTACTGACTACTTTATTTGTTGATGAAGAAACTGGCTGTTAGAGTACTACGCACCTGTCCTGTTTTAAGGACGTCACCAATAACATCGGTGTATGTAGGGACACGTAGAAGGCTAGGGCGTCCTCTACTGGCGTTTCCACTGACAACCTTATACTTTTGTTAATCGTCGCTCACTCATTTTTATGATATGACCAAACCACCTAAGCACACTCCTTTAAATTTTTGTCACTACATCATCTTTATGGTATGTCTACACCAGTGCGCTTTCATGTTCATCTTACGCTTTCAACTTTCAATTCCTCTTACGTCAAGCGCATGCAATATTGATTGCCATAAAACGCATGCAGCTTATCGTCTACACCGGTGCGCCTCGGTCAGTTGTCAGTCGACATACAATAGACGGATTAGCGTGCGCTAGGGGCATGCGCTTTTGTCGAACTAGTATTAAGGCATGCGCTATGGCGCTTCACGCATGCCTCAGACGAAGACGCAAGACGAACATGAAAGATACAAATATAAATAAATAAAATTTTAAAAAGCTATAACGCTCAGTAAATCATAGGAATCGGGTATTTTTGAATATAAACATTCATTTGAGTAGATTTAACCCTACAGTGGTTGCGATTTGTAACGGAACATGAGTGGTCGCGCGGATGACCCTAGTCATCCATCTTTGAATACGAATTAAAGACTAAAGAAACACGTAAATCGTATTTAACGTTTATTATTATAATCTTTGAAGTGTCTTACAGACCATAACATAAAATACATGAAATATAAACTGTTTCTTTAATTATTTGGAAATTTCAAAATAAATATTTTCATTTGGTCTAAAAAAACACATTATTTAATTCAGAACAAGTTTTCACCAAATTAAATTAATATACATGATTATTAAAACTAGTATTACACCTGTATTGACTGTGACCGGGGCACGTAAAATTTTGGAGTAATTGGGAAGATATATGCAGAAATCTCCTCGTTATGGCCACCTGTATCGCCTGCATCTGAATCTGAACTTTTAATTGATGATTCTCTATGATCTTCTAAATAATCACAGGTCTCAGTTTCATTTCTGACTGTTCCTCAACTTGGGCCAGCTATTCGTCATCAGAACAAGTATCTTTCGATTAATCATCTGCATTTGCCTTCTCTTATTCACCTTACAATATGCATTTTTTTTTGGGTTTGCCATTTTCTATCTGTAATGGTAAATTTACAACATGAAAACAACTAAAAGGGCAAACAACTTAAGATATTATAATAAACATACTACTAAAATACCAAAACATAGCTTATATGTCTAAAAATTAAGCATAATGAATTATTTCATCAATAAGTTTATGGGAAACAGTACTAACCTTATTGGTCGCGCGGATGACGTGAGTCATCCAGCAACAAAGTTTTACTCCTCTTGGCACAACCACTTGACACCAGCGCCTGATCGTCACTGGGGTGACGCAGCAACCTTTTGAGATTTATAATTTAAGCTTGCTTATACCGTCAGGGTAAAAACGACAACAAAAACGTTATATTTCGAGGCATGGATGACCAATGTCATCCGCGCGACCACTGCAGGGTTAAAACATAAGTACCTACTTTGACACAGCTTTTGGAATCATTTAAATAAACTCAAGCCTGATAATATTCAAATAATTAGTAGATTTATTTGTTTAAATGCGTAAAGACACTACGTTTAAAGCCTGCGATCGAGCACAAAATAAAATAGTAATAGGTACAGCTATTCGCTAAGAAAAACGCCAATTAAACTCAAATCAAAAGAATCGTTTCATTGCCGTTCAGTGAACTGGATTTATTGTAGATCTGACTCCTGTATTGTTTCTCTCACAAAATGTCGTTAAATACCTAGCACTGAAGTAGCGGCATGGTATCATGGCAGTTTTGACGTTTGCTCGCTCATGAAAATTCGTAAATATTGACAGCTACGTATGAAAGAACAATTGCCGTACTTTATTGTCAATAGTTACGTACTGCTATAGCTGCAATAGGATAGTTGACTTACCGCCATTTTCAACATCCTATCTATCGGCGGTTTTCCTTACTACAGATAGAATTTTGACATTACTTCTATGGAGCTTATGTCAAATTTCTATCTCTAGTAGGCGAAACCGCCGATAGATAGGTTACTGAAAACGGCCGATAAACAAGGTTAGTCGGAAAGGGGGTACTAATCCGCAGACCACTTAAAGTATCACTGATGACGATTTTAAAGCAAGTATTAAAATTTCAAAATTCGATGATTTTTATTTCCATGTACAATTATTTTCATTTCAGTTTTTTTTTTACTTCTTCTCCCCAACTTTAGTTACAAATTCAAAAAATGGAGCTTCTAATTCGTGACTTCATCTGACCTTAAATGTAATCACACCTGATCATAGCTGAGGATAAACAGGTTTTAGCGTATTTTTTATGTAATTTTTGAACAGCTATTTCTCTTATTCTATTGACTTTTGGGGAAAGTGGTAGAACGAAAGTTACTCAATATTATGGGTTTTTTAACACTCTTTTGAATTAGTACCCCCTTCTGTCTAACCTTGTATACCTTTGGGTGGTAAACACTTCAAGTTCCCGACTGTACATAACTAACAAATACTTACACGACTCGCACATTACCAGAATTTTTTCGATAAAATTTCAAATGTACAACACTATTGTAAGATGCCAAAAACGTCATCGTACCGTGCCACAAATGGTATGCCTACACCATTGCGCTTTCGCGTTCATCTTGCGTTTTCAACTTTCAATTCCTCTTGCGTCAAGCGCATGCAATATTGATTGCCATAGACGGATTAGCGGGCACTAGGGGCATGCGCTTTTGTCGAACTAGTATTAAGGCATGCGCTATGGTGCTTCACGCATGCCTCAGACGAAGACGCAAGATGAAGGTGAAAGCGCAATGGTGTAGACATAGCTTTATATAGCTAAGAAAAGCTCTTTCTTTAAAAAAAGAATCTTACTTCACCCCAAAAAAAAAATCATAAGCAAAAACAATATTTCCACACTATTTACAAGAATTACACACCACGGTAATCATCGATCACAAACGTTAAGACGTTGTCGGCCAGCCGTAGGGCTCCATAGAGCGTATCCCATAAATAATACCATGACGCGACGTACCGTGAAGCGACTGAAATATAGACGCAATAAAGACCGCTATGTGAACAGCAACATACTATGTAGCGAGCTAGTAGGGGAGGTTGGACGTTTTGTTAAATGTCTAGTTCCGAAAATACAAGAAATTTAAAGTTATGAGAGCCTAGCTGCTATCTGACTGGATGAGAAAGAATCAATTATAAATGCGAAAGTAAGTTTTTTTGTTTGTTACCTTTTCATGCCTAAACTACTAAACCGATCATTCTGAAATTTTGCATATACGTTGTCAGGTGAACAGAAACGGACATAAAGTACCTTGCATCCCGAAAAAAAGTACTGTTTCCGAGGCAAATCACAATAACGGTAATAGGTGGCGCCACGTGTCTTTTGAATCTTGATTGAATTATATTTATCCCAAAAATTACGGAATACGCGATAAACGACATCCACGCAGGCGAAACCACGAGCTACTTCTGGTAATAAACTAAAGTGGAGATGATTTTAATATCAGTAGACCTCCTTGTGAAAGAGTTTGTCCGGAAAGTACCACTACACACTATTTTATCCACCAAAAAGCATTTCTGTGTTCGCGATTGTGTTTGAAGGGTATTTGTACAGGTGAAATTACAGGTACACAAGACTTTTTATCTTTGTCTCTAAGGCTGGCAAGGTACCAGCAACCCGGTGTTGTAGGCTGACGCTGGTAGCCCACCTGATAAAAATCGATACCCATATATACACCTGCAACACCAAGAGCTCATGCGTTGCCAACCTTAGAGGCAAAATTGGAAAGTTTCTTGTGACTATAATTTCATCGGCACTTAAACCGTAACACAGCAATGCTGCCAAATAAAAATAGATATGGTTGTACTACTTTCTCGCACGAAGTCTTCTACAAGGAGTTACTATTATAATCATTGTTTGCCTTAGGTGATGATTATGATAATATCTCCCATACCCATTTAGTGGACCAAACATTTACGTGCTGATGACGAGTCTGTAATAGAAGCCGTGAAAACTTCGTACCTAAGTATAAACGCTTAAACAACTACGAAGTATTATCTACCACTCGCAATTCTCCACAAAGTAGCAAGATAAACTAGCGTTAAAACAACATCAAGTATGTATAGTCCATCGTAAAAGTTTAACTAAAGGAAAGGGCGTACTTAATAACAATCGGTTGCAGGTTGGCAACTGCTCGATACAATCGGCTTTCAATCTAATTTGTAGGAGTTGCCCTGTTTACGTAAAGGAATGGCGATCGTGAACTTGTATTGTCAGACAAATGTGTCAATGATAAGAATTGTTTCATTTATTTATCGGCGGCATAGGACTAGCAAAATGCTGTTTATTTGATAAAACGATTTTGTGTGGAATTAGTGAGATTAACAAAGGTTAGTCAGAAAGGGGGTACTAATCTAAAAGAGTGTTAAAGGACCCATAATGATGAGTAACTTTTGTTCTACCACTTTCCCCAAAAGTCAATAGTTTAAGAGAAATGCAGTTAAAAAATTACATAAAAATATGCTAAAATCTGTCTATCCTCAGCTATGATCAGCTGTTTTTAAATTTTAAGTCATATTTGGGGTCACGAATTAGAAGCTCCATTTTCTGAATTCATTACTAAAGTAGGGACGAAAAGTTTTTTAAAAAACTAAGATAAAAAATATTTGACATTGAAATAAAAATTATCGAATTTTGAAATTTTAACATTTGCTTTAAAACCGTCATTAGTGATTCTTTAAGTGGCCTGCGGATTAGTACCCCCTTTCTGAATAACTTTGTATAGACCTTCTGTTTTGTGTCTAGATTCTTTTTTATATAAATGCCTACCAAGCATAAGTATTATCTAACCTTGATCCGTAGGATAATCACCAATGTCTCGTTTCAATTTTAACCATAAGTCAATGCTGTAAAAATAGCAACCTTCATAAATCGTAACAACTACACTAATCTGGGCTGCAATTATGGCTACTAAATATTAATTACTGTTAGTATATAAAACATTAGCTGATGACATCAGCTAGATCAACTTTTTCCATTTCAACCATTCCGGCTTTCGCGGGAGATTGATGAAATATAGAAAAAAAATATTATTCCTGATTCAAAATATTACCCGCAACATTCTATATATCTTCAATAGATGGAATTGTTGTGTAAGGAAGACGCGATTGTGAATTATTGGGGGAAATATCGACGGGAATACACAGATAGGTAAAAGCATCTGCCCATTGGGGTGCCTAACATAGATATTACGGGGGTGAAACTGCGAGTAGCCCTCACTTAGGGGATGGGTCAGTAAATACTGATACATTTGCCAAACGTCGGACGAGTGTAGAGGGTGTAATCGAGGGCAGTTTGTTTTTTTCTGATTGATTAAACTTTCTTCAATGAAAATTGGATGGGACAAACGATTTGTTGGTAGGTTTTTGTGTATCAAGTTAGGACAAGGCAAAATAGTTTATTTTGTGCTTCTTTTGTGAATAGACCAAATCAATCAATATGTTCTTCGACCAATATGTAGTGACCAGGATGGGTGCTGTAGAAAAATCCGGCTAAATTGTAACGGACCCGTCTCAAACACAGTGTGAGTGTGAAGCCTATTTGCAAGAAATGTCTCATCTTCTTTCTTGTCATAATACACGACCACCTGCACTCAACGAGAATTAAATAATTCAAAACATAGGGCCGTCCAAGTCGCTACATCTTTAGTACTCATCATCTGCCTAGCCTTTTCCCAACTATGTTGGGGTCGGCTTCCAGTCGAACCGGATGCAGCTGAATATCAGTATTTTACATGGCGCGACTGCCTATCAGACCTCCACAACCCAGTAACTGGGTAATACGATACTCTTGGTAAGACTGGTTGTCAGACTTTCTGGCTTCTGACCAACAGTAACGACTGTCAAAGATCTACAAATGACAGCCGGGACCAACGGCTTTACGTGCTTTCCGAGGCACGGAGGAAACTCGCTATGGTAAATGGTCACCCATCCACAGACCAACCTCGGCAAGCGTGGCTTAACCCGGAAGATCGGTCTATGCGGCTGTAATTATTTAGCCACGGGCTCCTCATCTCCTCCTACATCTTTAGTACTAATCTAGAAGTATTTTAGAATTGAAGAAATACTTTTATAAAATGATTTTTAATTCACAGTCAAGAAGATGGACTATGGAACGGTCATTTGACATTACAAACTTTTTATTAGTAGTAGAAGTTCTTTGAATCTTCTTCTCTCGTGTCAGCACGAGCATAAGAGAATAGCTGATGCCGTGGTGAAAAGATTAGCCAAACAGCAAGGTTGATAGCGGGGCTGCTCAGAATGCTCCGGATGTATTTCAGAAGGGTCACTCGTGCAGGCTCGTTTTTTAAATGATAAGATGCTAAACATGATCATTGAGGATCATGTTCATGTTCTTCATTCATGTTCTTTAGAACGGAATTACCTTGTACCAAGTTCTGTCTACAATCGGATTCTTTTTGCCTAGTGTTGACCTCTTTGGGCTCATGGAGAAGGTGTTGCCTATGTGAATGCACGGCACGTGGCAGTAATCATTTTATACCACCCAAAATTGAATTTTCATTAGCCTTCTACCCTGTACCCCATAACATCAAACCACAAGATTTACAACCAGCAAGAGACTACCAACGTGCGAAAACAAATAAATCGAGCGAGTGAATGTCGTTTTAATTTGCAGCGCTACAGCGCTTCTTAGCCAGAGTGCAAAGCTGCGTACAGCATACGTGGTCCACCTAACACCCTGTACGAGGAGCTGCTAAACTTGGAGTGAATATTTTCGGAACAGAACTGAATAGGGAAATCAGAAGATATCTCGTCTTTTGCAACGCCTGTTGCTACTTTAAAACAAGTGCACATAAGTTAGCAGTTGCAGAGCCAGAAATGACACGCGCCACAAAAATAGATTATATTTACCACCCTCCAGAATAAAAATGCTTAACCATAGTCCCTATTTTAAGGCAGTAAAAATTTATAATAAATTACCAAACGATATAAAGAAAGAAACAAAACTAGCAATATTTAATAGAAAATTAAAAACATTTCTGACACAAAATTGGTTTTACTCAATGGAATAATATTTTGAATATAAAACAAAAAACAATAGACTCCACTAAATGTTATACATAATAATTATGTTTGTTTTTGCTTCGGGTTGATAAATGACCTATTCAAAGTTATTATGACGATCTACAGTTAATTCATTTATTTTATTAAGAATTCTTTTGCAACGCCTGAAAAAGGCAACTAAGTTAAGAGAGCTATTTTATATTGTGACACCTTAAGTACATTTAGTTGGCAAAATAAATATCTTTGAATCTTTAAATATTTTGCCCGAATGATTGGGCTGAAAATTATTAAGTTATCAGTCAGAGCTTCTACAGTAACAGGGGCACTCGTTCTGGTTCGCTTTTTGGGCAGTTCCATGTCTTTCCGATCTTTTGAAGATCCGGAATAGTTTCAACTTCTACAACCCTCATTACAACTTGAGAAATTGTCTGGTCTGTCTGAATATTATACTTACAGATCACATTTTATTTCTCACTTCTTCTTCCAATGATCTTAGGGGCAAAACTCATGTTGTCATTGCCAATTATTGACTTCAGGTTCCCACCAAATATTAGTAGTGTCCTCTTCCAAACAATTTGAATTTTTTACTTGTGTATTCAATATCTTATGGGAAAAACTCATGTTGTCACTGCAAATTGTTGACTTCTAACTCCATTGACAGTCCACCAAAGTCAAAGTTTTTTATTTCAAGTAGACCAAATTACAGGTGCTTTTAAAACGTCAAAACTAGGTGCACGGTTCCAAAAGGTAGGTCTCATGGAGAAGAACCGGCAAGAAACTCCATGGATACTCTTTTTAAATAGATCATGACAATTTCACTACAGTATCGTAAGAAAAAATAGTATCAAAGTACCAAATATCAGTGTCCGCTTCAAAACCATTCCTAGCTCCACGTAGGATGCATTAGGCGTCCAGTTTACGATCCGGCTCCGACACGGCGACCCGACATGTGCGAGATCATTCGATACACGACGCTCCCCTAACACTATAACTTGGCTTCGATTACCACTGCTGTTAGTTTATTTACTAACGGCCGTTTTCAATAAACTATCTGTCTGTGGTTTTCCTTACTAGAGATAGTGGCATTGCTTCTACAAGGTTATTCGGAAAGGGGGTACTAATCAATAAATAATTTTTATTTCCATGTAAAATGTGTAATATTTATTTTAGTTTTTTCAAAAATTCTTCGTCCCTACTTTAGTTACGAATTCAGAAAATGGAGCTTCTGATTTGTGACCTCAAAATATGACCTAAAATGTAAACACAGCTGATCATAGCTGAGGCTAGATAGATTTTAGCATATTGCACATGTTATTTTTGAACAGCTATTTCTCTTGAAGACTTTTGGGGAAAGTGGTAGATCAAAAGTTACTCATTATTATGGGTATTTTAACACCTTTTCAGATTAGTACCCCCTTTCTGACTAACCTTGTATAAACCTTGTGTTATTTTTCTATCTGTAGAAGGGCCATTATAGTATATATGTTAATGGAATAAGTATCATAGTTATTATATAACTTTTAGGACACGTAACATTTATTGTTTACAACGTAATTGTTTTCTGATATTTATCAGTTTTACTTTTAGTATTGCCCCTGGCAATGGTCTATTTAGTATTTAAGCATTATCAAATGTAAAATGTGAGTATCATGTAGCCATTATTGTTTACTACGTTTTACTGTAGGTACTTACTCCTATATAAACCTGCCCGTTGCCTGGTGGCTTGAGTCTGTCATGCTCACTAAAATGTCCTGCTGACGGTGGCGTTGTGTATCGGGTCGTCAAGTTCCCTACAATATGGTTGAGTTAAGCGACGCTGGTGCACTCGTCATGCTCGTGAACGGGTGCTGTCTGTCGGGACTGGTCGGCTCACACTTACTATGGCAGCTGTTAGGCACTTTCTCATTATTATTCCTGTATTTCTGAAAATGACCTACATTATTCTCACATTATTGTAATATGATTGTATTGAATTAAATATATTGAGTATGTACAATTATGTGTACCTATATTATGTTGAATTATATATATTGTTTAGATAACTTTAGGTAATTTTGTTTTCAATTCAACCAGAATTGTATTACTTATACTTTGTCTATAGTCCGCATTTTGCATAATTTCACTATTGTAATTAATATTACCTTTTGCTTTATTAGACTCAATTAATTTATTCACTTGACAGACAGATATGTGTTGTTGGGGAGTTTGTTGAGCCGTTTCTTCTTCACAGCAAAAACACTAGGAAGCGGTGACGGGAGGGCGCTTTTTGGGGCTTTCTTTGATGTATCTAATTTTGACGTTCAAAAAGAACTAAGTAATTCTAGTCTATTTTGAATAAATGAGTTTTGAAGTTTAAGGATTTACGTATATTGTGTTAAAAGAATCATCTACTTTCCTTTACTTTCCTTTACTTACAGGTTCGTTTTGATCAGAGTGGCAGCTCCCTTTTTAACTCCCGACGTTAAAAGAGGGCTTACTCTTTGTCTGTCCGTGGTATTGTAGCTCCCAAACGGATCATTCGATAACAGTATGTTTTTTTTTAAAGCTTGTTTAATCGGTATGGTTATAAGCAGTGATCGGAAAAAGGTGAGCTAATTTACCTAAACTTCAAAGAACACAGACAAAAAGTGGAGACTTCCTTACGACAAAATTTTTTTCGGGAAAATTATTCCGGGTTTCGGGACATCACTAAAGTACATTGAAATACGAGTATTAATGTTATTAATTCAGAAAACAATTGAATTCGTTTCCTGTTTTTGTTTCCCAAAATTGATACAAAACCAGATGACATTTTTTTATTGTTTTTAAAAAAGAGATTGTTTATTGTTTTCAAAAAAGGAGAATGTCTTTTATTTTTTGAAAACAAATGAAAGAAAATCTCCGAGAAAATTCTACCGAAAAAAATGCTGTCGTAAGGAAGTCTCCAGTTTTTGTCTCTGTTCTTTGAAGTTTAGGTAAATTAGCTCACCTTTTTCCGATCACTGGTTATATGCTATGTATATTTGACGGAAATCTATTCAGCTATTTGAAGATGGTCAGCTCTTTTCAAAGTTTGTTTAGAGATCTGTTTTACGATGGATATTTCTTTCAGTTCCGTTCCTCCGATTGACTTAAAAAACATATGAAATACGCAAACCCAGTGTTAATACAATATAACGGTACTATTGAATTGATTTCATTGAGAGTTTGGATCAAAAGGTTGATTACTCTATTCTTCAATCGCTAATTATCTGGTAGACCACTTTTTTATCTGGCTTTTTCTGTTTAAACTCTTTCCCACTTATTACAAAAGATGGTCTAAGAAAAATCTAATTTAAAATAGCCCCGTCTCTTTTTGTTATATGACATAAGAAAGTGATGGGTATATTTTAAACCTGGGTTTACCTTAGTCTTGGTTTAAACCATCTTCTGTAGTAAGGCCCTTTGGCTTTTTGTGTTTTAAAGTTTTTTCAAACACCATATTTTAATGAGACGAAATTTTCAGTTGCTTCATCTCTATATTATAGCTCCCACCTACTATACTCCGTGACTTTTTAATCGTCTTACGGCCGAAAACCATGGACTTTGCTCATAATTCTGTAAAAATTTTACCATGTGACAAATAGAAAAATTGGTGGCGTCGTGCGTCGGGTCGTTGAGCTCCCTAAAATAAAGTTGAGCTACACGATGGCTGATGCATGCGTCCCGTCAGTTGGGACAGGGGCCCAATTCTCCTAAAATAAATTGTTGCCAAACGCAATCGAACCACAACCGTCAGTCAGTTTTTGTTTTCGAAAACTTTCAAAATGATTGATTTTGTTTTTTGTTTCAAACAATTTGATAGCTTTCGAAATTGAGAACTGTCTGAATGAATGGTTCGGCCTTGGTTCGGTTGTGATTTATCAAGATTTATTTCAGGAGAATTAGGCCCCAGGTCAACTCAAACCTGCTAAGTATGGCTTTTTCCTCAAAAGGCTATTCCAAACATTGCCCAACATTATTACACTCGCATAGTTTTATACCACAATGTCTGGACTTTAAAAGAGACCTTGACTACTGAGTTTGTTTCGGCTTTTCTTCTCAGAGCTAGTCAGATAGGAAATGCCGGCGCCATCTCGTCTTAAAAAAACATTACTTTGACTTGTAAAAGTGTCTGTAACAGATTTATTTAGGTACAGAAATAAATATCATTTACAATAAATCATGAAAAAAAATCTGCTTGTCCATAAAAAATAATCAACGTTGCTCAACCTAATGTACGACATCTCATAGTAAAAGATAAACAGAATGATGAGTTCATAGTTTTCGACTGTAAGGCGACTAAAGAGTCTCAGTGTATTGTAAGCTCACATCTACGTGTATTTCCATCTGTCACAATGCTTTGGCTTTGATTACCACAGGTTTACTTACTATAGTGCCCGTCTCCACAAAGAGATTATTTTAGTGATGGGCTGCAGCAATCTCTTTAGTAACATCAGTACACCAATCAAGCATTTTGTGTGACATTCAACAAAAGGTTAGTCAGAAAGGGGTTACTAATCCGAAAGGGTGTTAAAGTACCCATAATAATGAATAACTTTGAAAGGCAGACGCCGTTTTCTTCCGACAATAGAAGTTATCCAATCCACTTAACACCCCTCCCCATAGACCAGATATTTTTCACCACATTTTACAATAGTCTTGCACCCACTTGGGGCGGTCCATGACTGTACTCCAATCGTGCAGCCATGGATGGTCCCCGGTTGGTGCCCCGCGCATTTTAAAGTTCTCAAAGGAGCCTCAGCGCTTTGGACCTGTGTCCCCGTGTATGCCTCCCAAAGGACCGGACATCTTCCACACGGAAGATGAGCCGTGATTCAGAAGAGTAACTTTCGTTCTACCGCTTTCCCCAAAAGTCTTTTAGAGAAATATCTGTTCAAAAATAACATGTGCAATGTGCTAGAATCTATCTATCCTCAGCTATGATCAGCTGTGTTTACATTTTAGGTCATATTTAGGGTCACGAATTAAGCTCCACTTTCTGAATTCGTAACAAAAGTAGGGACGAAGAATTTTTGATAAAACTAAAATAAAAAAATATTTTACATGGGAATAAAAATTATCGAATTTTGAAATTTTAACACTTGCTTTAACCGTCATCAGTGATACTTTAAGTGATCTGCAGATTAGTATCCCCTTTCTGACTAACCTTGTATAAGCAGCCCATTATTTTCCCACTGCTGGGCACGGGCCTCTTCTCAGAATGAGAAGGTTTAATGCCTTAGTCCACTACGCTGGCCTGGTGCAGGTTGGCGGGCTACACACAACATCGAGAATTATATGAGGCCGTCTCAGGGAGCCTACTTCTTAAGTCCGTCAACGAAGTTACTTGCCCGTCCGAAAGTAGCCCGAAACGTAGGAGTGAACAAAACAAGTGTAAAGTTCAACTTTTCGGACAGGCAAAAATACATCGGTAGTAGGGTAGGTAGGTACAACTGTCAAATCGTGTTGTCATTCATTTTTAGTTCGGGCCCCGAAATAATCGTATGTCCGTAGGTGATAGGGAGTATAAAACGCTCGTAACTAAGGCCGAAACCACGGACTTCGTGCTTATGGAGTAGACAGCCAGGTGTGCAGGTTTCCTCACGATGTTTTCTTTCACCGTTAATGCAAGTGGTAATCAATTTCTACACATGAATTCGAAAAGTCAGAGATGCGGGATGAGTTCGTACTTGTAACCTCCTGCATAGAAGGTAACCGTTCAATCGAGGCTATCACTGATAAATGCCATGTTCAAAGTGTACTAGCAAATAATTTTAACAAAGTACATTAATCAACTTAGAGCCTTGCTGCCCCACAAAAAGTATGACAGACCGACTTCATAAACAAATAAGTTTAATCCCTAAGGTACATGTGTTCCAACCATTCAGTTCCCCCAGGGCTCCAGCAAAGAGAATTGGAACTAAAACAGTTAAACATGTTGTAATAAATTTAAAAGCAAATTAGTTTTCGGGACAGGAGCCAGTATTATTTTATTACTAAAAACAATATGGAATCACATTACGGGAATGGTAAATAGCTGGTGGAGTTTGTGTTATTGTTTAATGTAAATTTTTGTGTTGTGGTTCCCGGTAGAGTTAAATCTTCGTCCTAGTTGGGAAACGCGTTGCATTGCATCGCGTCGAGCAGAGCAGTGGATTACGTACGCCATAGTCGTGGTGTACAGGCAGCTATGTTGCAGGTCTCATTGTAAGCCGGTATTGAACCTCGAAATGGCCACGTTTTTATTCGCCGACGCGCGTCTACGCACTGGGCCCTTACGTGTCCATGAAACTTAGAAAAACACGACCGCGTTACGATTATTTTCTTGCAATTTCTGATAGCACAACTTGCAAGGGCCATTTTAATATGACGTGATGCTCGATTATATTAATTCAGGAAACACCAGCAAACGCCGAACCTTTTGCTCTTCCACACACTGCTCTGGTATATGCAGTGATCACGTAAGCCACAAATACGTAGAGAAGGCACACTCTTACGACGCGATGCTCGACGCAATGCAACTTGACGCGATGCTCGATGCAACGTAGTTCGACGCGATGGTTGACGCAACGCAACTCGACGCGATGCTCTGCGCAGTGCCACTAGATGCGACGTTCGATACGATGGTCGACGCCGTGCCACTAGATGCGACGTTCGATACGATGGTCGACGCTGTGCCACTAGATGCGACGTTCGACACGATGGTCGACGCTGTGCCACTAGATGCGACGTTCGACACGATGGTCGACGCTGTGCCACTAGATGCGACGTTCGACACGATGGTTGACGCAGTGCCACTAGATGCGACGTTCGATACGATGGTTGACGTAGTGCCACTAGATGCGACGTTCGATACGATGGTCGACGCTGTGCCACTAGATGCGACGTTCGACACAATGGTTGACGCAGTGCCACTAGATGCGACGTTCGACACGATGGTCGACGCTGTGCCACTAGATGCGACGTTCGACACGATGGTTGACGCAGTGCCACTAGATGCGACGTTCGATACGATGGTTGACGTAGTGCCACTAGATGCGACGTTCGATACGATGGTCGACGCTGTGCCACTAGATGCGACGTTCGACACGATGGTTGACGCAGTGCCACTAGATGCGACGTTCGACACGACGGTCGACGCAGTGCAACTCGACGCGATGCTTGAAAAAGTGGAATTCGACGCGATGCTTGACGCAGTGCAACTTGACGCATGCTCGAAGCAGTGCAACTTGATGCGAGGCTCGACGCAGTGGTACTCGATGAACTGGAACTCGACGCGGTTCTTGATGCTATGCAACCCAATGCGTTACCCATCTAGGACGAAGAGTATTTAGATGTGTTCTGTTGAATTTTTTGTAGATTAATTCAGGAAATCAAATCCATGTCTGCCTTTAAACGCCGAACCTTTTGCTCACAAAACAACATGTTTTTCTTTACTATTTCCATTATCATAATCCTATCACCATGTCCACATTATACCAATCCCAGCAATCCATTCGGAACGTCATGGTGACGCAGTCTTGATAATTCTGTTTGGGCGCAATTTATGTTTTTTTGTGTTTTTGTCAGACAATTTTATTGTGTATGTAAAATTGATGATTTGTGATATTTCCGATCTATTAGTGTTTAACATAAGTGATAAATTATATTCAGCTTAGTTTCTAAAATAATAAATTGAACTGACGTAATATTGACAGTTAATTTATTTCATTTTTAGTCAATACGTGATGGCCAGTTATATAGAACGACATGAACACAATACATGACATGAACATATATGGTGGCGCCACTTGTGGAGAAAGATCTCAAACGCCTGTAAAGTGAAATCCAGTACATTTCATGTTAGTTCTGTATTTCGCCACGTTTGTTTAGATCCATGTTAGACTATGGTGATGATGACTGATGATCTCTGCTGATGATAAGGATGGAAGGATGGCTTCGGAAAGCTTCGGTCATCCTGCAAGTAAGGTAACATAAAAGTGATAATGTGCAAAATAATGAAATGCGGATGTACACGCCACTTAGAGCATATACCTATGGAGGTAGCAATGCGCAAGTTCCCAAACATTTTATTCTGCCAAATTTTGGGGGGGACGCGGTAAACACGTACAGCACACATTTACAGCTTAACACATATAAATATCGCGTAGCTATGAACTCACACTAAAATAAAAGCCGGAATACAAACAAAAAACACGCACACTAACAATAACTTCGTCATATTTATTTATGTTGACGTTTAACACAAACGCAAAATATACCTAGTGATGTGGTATGATAAAAGACCGATAAACTGAATGATAAAGGAATGAACAAATAAAATAATAATATATAATTTCATCTCGTGGAAAACAATTTGTATGTAATTATTGTTCTTTAAGGGCTAATTTTTCAATCGTCAGTTAAATTTTATCTGGGGAATAAGTTTGACGTTTTGACAGCTTTTGTATAGAAAATATGTCAAACCATCATATTTATTCCTTGGATAAAATTTATCTGACGATTGAAAAATCGGCCCTAAATTAAAATAAAACAATTGTAATAAGAATAACAATAATTTATTTTAAAAAAGGGCAATGGAGCGCAGTATACTTGGTGTTAAATTAACTAATCGAGTTCGAAACACAATACTGCGCTCCAAAACTCAAATTGTCGACGTGACTGAAAAGGCCGCCCAGCTGAAGTGGGACTGGGCAGGGCATGTCTGCCGTATGCCAAATGAGCTGTGGGCCCGTATAGCGCAAGAATGGAGCCCTGGGACAGCGAGACGGGGTCGCGGCAGACCGCGGAGAAGATGGCGGGACGAGTTGGATGCCTTTCTTGAGGTTTGGCATGAAGCTGCACAGAATCGCGACAAGTGGAAGGAACGGAGGGAGGCCTTTGCCCAGCAGTGGGACAGTACGGGCTAATAATAATAATAACAATGGATGTAGGAATGGGTCCCGCGGTACTAAAGAGCTACTCCTCATTGATATGGCCATTAGCCAACAGGTTCGTCGCTCGCGAAAGAATCTATCGACATGCTGGATAGACTATAAGAAGGCCTATGACTAGGTGCCACATGCATGGCTCATGAGGGTGCTGGAGTTGTATAAAATAAATACAACTCTACGCACCTTCCTGATATCATGTATGGGGCAATGGAGGACAGTCCTTCGCTATCCGGGATGTCGACCGATTCGGGAGAGCGGTGAACCGATCAGGATTGAGCGGGGAATATTCCAGGGCGACAGTCTGAGCCCACTGTGGTTTTGTTTAGCCTTGAACCCTCTTAGCACATTGCTGGAGGGGTCGAGGCTAGGGTATCCACTGCGGAGAGGAGGTCAGGTAGTATCTCACCTTCTCTACATGGATGACTTAAAGCTCTTTGCCCCCACCAAATTGCAACTGGTAGAGTTACTGAAGGTAACTGAAACTTTCAGTAATTCTATCAGGATGGAATTTGGTGTGGACAAATGTGCAGTCATGCATGTTAGACGAGGGGGGATTATGGAATCTGAGGGACTACAACTTTCGGATTCCATACACCTCAGACCGCTCTCCGCAAACGATACCTACAAATACCTGGGTATGTCGGAGGGGCTGGGCATCAGTGAGGCCGACATGAAACAATCGTTGAGGGAGCGCTTCTTTGGCCGCCTGAAAAAAGTTTTAAAAAGTCTTTTGTCGGGCGGCAACAAGGTGCGCGCCTTTAACGGTTGGGTCATGCCGGTCTTGATGTACTCCTTCGGCATACTGAAGTGGACTCAGACTGAACTAGATGCTCTGGATAGGAGAGTCCGATCTCTGCTAACCGCAAACCGGATGCATCACCCGCGATCGTCAGTAATGAGGCTGTACATCCCGCGAAAGTGTGGGGGTCGAGGCTAGTAAGAAATAAAGAATAGTCACAGAGACTACGGCAGAAACAAAAAGTTAAATAGGTACCGGGTGAAAATAAATATTAAGTACGATCGCGGTATCGCTACGCGTGGTCTGTCAATTCGGGGAGCTTAAATGCCTCACGTTAAGAACACCCGTGCGTGACTGCCTCGTTAACATGGTCATCACACCTGTATTCCCTGAAGGGTAAGGCAGAGGTGTATAGTATACCCTCATTTTGCCGTTATGTTTAGTTCCTTTCCCTTGTAATAGGGGGCGAGTCTATTGCCATCAACCAGGCACAAATCCAGACTCTAGGCTGCTACTAAGAAACTCCACACGGAATAATCCAATAACACTTTGCCCGACCTGGGGCAAAGTGTTATTGAGAACAATTTCAAAATTCGATCAGTTTTATTAATTTCCATGCAAAACGATTAATATTTTGTTTTTTTTTTTTAATTCTTCATTTCTGCTTTAGATATGAGTTCAGAAAATGGAGCTTTTAAACAGTGACCCCAAAATATGACCTAAAAGATAAACAGCTGATCATAGCTGGTGATACATAGATTTTAGCGTATTTTTCATGAAATCTTTGAACAGCTATTTCTATATAAAATATTGACTTTTCGGGAAAGTTGTAGAACAAAAGTTATTCACTATTATGGGTTCTTTAACAATAACACCCCTTCAGATTAGTGCCCCCTTTCCGACTAATCTTGTATAGATGTATTTGAGAACATTTTAACCACGATTCAGTCGATTGTGTTCGCTGCACACGTAATAGGGTTTAAATATTAATTTAAGTTAAATTTCTTGATTGAAACTTAGTTCTATCATTGTTGTTGGAGGCAAAAAAAAACCTTTTATTTTTTGTTAAATAGTATCAACAAGGCAAAATGAAATAAAATCAATAACAGAGAACATTATGAGAAGCGGTAAACCTCTTTGTAATTTTCGTTCATTCAATTATATTCACATTGTCCCGTCACTACCTCTCGTTTTAAAATATTTCTGTCAATTTCTGTCACAAAAGATGACAGTTAGGGCGCGAATTATATTTTTGAAAATAATGCAAAATGTATACATGTTTGCCGAAATAATGCTTATTAGTGACAGAAAACTCCATGTTTGAGGAAGCAGACCGCTTTTTGCACGAAAATACCGAACAATTAACCATTTTTACGAGGTGTGTGTCGTGACACGGTACGATATGAAATGGCCAGATATCTTTTTTTTTTTTTTTTTTTTTTCTATTGGACTGCAGTAGGTCGTCCTAGGGGACGGTTTCTACGTAACCGGGCAGTTATTGGCGAGACCTGAAGGGTCTCCAGCCAATGGGTGCCAGATATCGCGAAAGAACTAGTTTTTATAATCGTCTATGGGCATACGTTACGGGGGTACGTCAGAGGGGTAAGCGTATTCTTGCTCCCTCCATAGGTATATGCTCTAAGACACGCCATCACTAAGTAATAACGTGTACATCCGCCTTAAAAATGACAATCTAAAAGTAATGCCCGTTTCACACAAGGGCAGCGAGGTAGAGCAGTGAACAGAGCAGTACTATACTACTATTTGAACTAGGTATATGCTCTAAGATTTGAACAGGCGAGTTGCAGCAGAACAGTACTGTCGTAACAGTAAACTCGCTGCCTGCCTTGTGTTATTTGTTTCATTCATAAAATTGCAATGGAATTTAAGTACCTATGTGAAATTAAAACTTATTAGATATTTAAACATTGATTTGATGTATTGATGAATTTTTGGTAATACGTTTATACGTCGTAATGGATAGTCATTTTCCTACACGTCTTAAAACATAAATATATGCATTTAAAATATATGCAGAGCGACATCGCTGTGCTATACAGTATTTGCCATAAGCTACATTATACCGTAGTTTTAACTGCGCTTGAATTGCTACAAACATATTTTTCTTAACTATTTCCATTATCACAATCCTATCACCATGTCCACATTATTGCAATCCCACAGCTGGGCCTTTATACATAAAAATCAAAGGCGGACATCTCGCGTTACAGTCACGTACAATATTGCTTGCGTGACGTCATCTCACCTGATCCGCCCCAGACTTTAATGTGGCTAAAATGTTTCAGATTAAATGTCACAGGATTTAGGGCTTTGGTAGGTACAAGCTAGATATTATAAGATGTGTTTAAAAAGTGAAGAAGAGGAGCAGAAAAGATTTAATGAATGAAGAAATTAAAAGGCTTACGTTTAACTTACCACCAGATATAGTAACATATAAAAGACAAAAATAGTAAATGATCACCAAAATGAAACCCGCATTTTAATATAAAATTACAACCAAAGTTTTAACATCTCGCTATCCTATTAAAGCAAAACGACTCCAAATAAATCATTGTTAATCCAAAAGTAGTAAATGTTGTAGTTAATGAACACCAAACTGTCACCTATTTCTGTCTGCAGGGTTTAAAGTAACCTAAGACGAAGGGAATGACGGTCATCCCCTTCGAACCTAACCTATCCGGGTCGGGGTGCCACGGGGTGCTAAGATTTGGTGATCATTTATTACATTTGGTGTTCGAATACAATTTGAAGTGCAGTTGTGACTAAAATAGTTAGTAGGTACTACGTATTGTAATATAAGAATTTATTTTCTGGTGTCAAGTATATATTTTTGGTAAAAGAACTAAGGGTATCAAAGCATTTTATGGTGGTCATTATATTTAACTCCAAATTAAAACAGTGTCTGGTCAACAAAATTTTGTAACAAAAAAGGTGCTTACTAATTTTGAATTACTTATCTACCCTCATTCTAACTCCATATTTATTTTGATTTGATTAGGTCTCCTTTCTGTGTTACAACTAGTTACTACCCACAAAATTGAAGATTAAGCGTTTTTAAGTTTCATTTTCTCATTCAGAGTATTTATTATTTGAAGAGCGTAGTTGTATTTTTTGTTTTCCGAGTTAAGTGATTCTTAAATAATGTCAAGAAAGTGTAAAAATCCTGACAAGTTTTGTTACATTTGTGGCTTCATTACTTTTAAAACTCAGCGAAGAAATTTGACGCCATTAGTAACTTAATTATATGAACAGTATTTAGGGTTTGCCATCGGACAACAATACAAAACTTGGGTTCCACATATCTGTTGTGTTACATTATGTGGGTCTTCTCGCTGGATGGGCGAAAAGATCTCGATCTATGCCTTTTTTACAATATATCTATATTTTTTTTATTTTTTAAAGAAGGCTTACAGACTAATTACATAAATGCTTAAAAAAATTATACTTAAAATTGCTAATAACAAGCCTCCACATGTAATATGTTATTATAACATTACAGGTAACCTATTTATATATGTATAACCTATCGTATGCCTCTTGCAGAGGCGGATGTGTCGGAAAACTAATTGTGTTACAACCTAACAACTTTTGTACCATATCCTTGGCGAATAAATATCTTATCTTATGTATATATATTTATGAAGTTAAGTGCATTACATAATTGCAACCACCACGGCACCACACCCACCTATCATCATATCACCACGGTTTGAGTGCTATTCATTATTAATAAAATCAATTTGCAAAAAAAAAATCGTATTTGGAACATTCTAATTTTATGTCTATGATCCTTATCCTTGTTGTGTTACATTATGTGGGTCTTCTCGCTGGATGGGCGAAAAGATCTCGATCTATGTCTTTTCTACAATATAATAAAATCAAAATACAAAAAAACTATTCGTATTTGGAACATTCTAATTTTGTTTCTATGATCCATACCCTTGTTCTTAGCATAACGCATAACTAGACAAAAGTTTTCGTGTTACATACAAAAAGAGTTTTTTTGTTGACCATGTTCTACCCAGCCTTTTCCCAATTATTTTGGGATCAGCTTACAGTCTAACAAAATGTGGCTGTACACCAGTATTTTACACGGAGCAACCACCATCAGACCTCCGCAACCCGGTTACTGGGCAATGCCGATATCCTAAGGTAAAGTCTGACCACCAGTCTAAACTGGTGGTCAGACTTTCGGGCTTCTGACTACCCGTAATGACTTTCATAGGCATTCGTATGACACCTGGGGCCCAATTCTCCTAAAATAAATTGTTGCCAAACGCAATCGAACCACAACCGTCAGTCAGTTTTTGTTTTCGAAAACTTTCAAAATGATTGATTTTGTTTTTTGTGTCAAATAATTTGATAGCTTTTGAAATTGAGAACTGTCTGGATGAACGGTTCGACCTTGAATCGGTTGTGTTTTATTTTAGGAGAATTAGGCCCCTGGGACCGTAGGTCACGGGTCTCGATGTATGAACGGTCACCCATCCATGGTCTGACCGCGGTAAGTGTAGCTTAACCTCGCAAATCGTTTGATCAGCGCGTTTTATTAATTATCCACGAGCCCCTTTCTTTTTTTATATTTAGAATACACTACCGACCCGCCCCGGCATCGCACGTGTACGTTTTATAGCTTACAATCTTCCTCTTGAATCACTCTATCTATTAAAAAAAAACCGCATCAAAATCCGTTGCGTAGTTTTAAAGATCTAAGTATAAGGGGTAAGGGGGGGGGGATATAAGTATACGGGAAGTGACTTTGTTTTATACTATGTAGTGATAAAATCATCGTATTATTTTGACCTATAATCATGTCTATTCGACACGTGGGATGTGGACTCAGCAGTCATTGTGCCGATAGTCGTTACAGCCTATGGGCTAATAACACAGTCTATCTATATCTTACTCCTTACAGTCGGTCAACGTAGAACATTGTCGCAGAACAATCGTGCGGGGGGTTGCGGGGTGAAGGAGCGGAGGTTATGTCCCGAGTAGCCATACTGCATACTTGGGACATAACCTCCGCCCCTACATAATTTTGACATTTCTTATGACCTGTCAAACGTATGGGCGTTGGCCCACTGTATGTAGTAAGTAGGTCACTGTGCTAATAGGCAAGAGTTGCGATCAACATATTAGGTGGCTAGATCAAGGGCTTGATACAAATGACGGTACTCCTTGTGTAAACCGCACGCATTGTGAGGAAAATCCTTTCTCTAGAGCCCTGACCCTGATACCGGTGAGATACCTATAGTCGCGTGGAGAAGGTTTGCCGATAGCCTCATGACGTCACGCGTCGATGGTCGGTACGATTAGTAGGTAGGCCAGACGAGCGCGGGTAGCGGTCGGTGAAGTGGGAGAGGCAGTCATCGGCAAATCTTCTGCGCGAGCATAGTACATTTTTTTTTTTTTTTTAATAAACGTTGCCCCGCTCTGAGATTTCTCTTGTATCGTGGGTGCGTTTACAGACACAAATCTCGCATACACAAACGCCCAGACCCGAAACAACCATCTGTAGGCCATACAAATTTTTGTTCCGTGCGGGAATCGAAACCGCGACATGCAGAGCAGCAGTTAATCGCTTAGTCACTAAACCAAACGTGTCGTCACATTGAAATATTTGGCATTTATGTAAATATGACTTACTTGAATAAAAAATAATAAACGAATCTCTTTGTCATCTTACTTTTAAGAGCTACCATTTTGGAGGAGTTATCTACACGAGAATAACAGTAAATCAGTTGTTTTTAACCCTCAAAGTCAAAATAGTTAAAAAGGACGAAGAATATCGTTCATGTGATAAACTACAAAATAGCCAACAAAATTACTTTGAATTCCGTTATTAATAAATTGTATTTGATTGAATAGGAAGCGCCTACTTTCAAGGCCATAATTTGAATAATTAAAACTTTGCTCAGTTAATTTTGTAAGGCGTTTAATGATCTTTTCCGAAATTCAAATGTTCCTTAATTCTATTGCGACCAAAATTATCGTTATTTGGTTTATAATTTTTACAATTTGAGACATTCGATAGAAGACATTTTCCGCGATTTAAATCAAACGTAGACATCAAACGACATTTTCATTCAAATCAAGTTTCCTCTAATTACGTTAACGCAATCATTATGAATGGATTTTCTACTTTGATGAACTTTTGTAAATCAAAAGAGCAAATACCTAAATGCAAACGTGCGTTTTTTAGTCCATACTCATTATATGGCCTTAGATTTGTGGATTTGAATAATTCTTTTTTTATTTGGTGCAGAATACTCTCGACTTTTCCCCATATGAATTTCATTAAGTTTGATTTAGTCGTTTTTTAACCGCCGATGTAAAAAGAGAAGTGTTATAAGTTTAATGTGTGTATCTGTGTGTCTGTCTCTGGCATGGTAGCTCCTAAAAGGATAAACCGATTTTGATTTAGTTTTTTTGTTTGAAAGGTGACTTGACCGAGAGTGTTCTTAGCTATGATTCAAGAAAATCTGTTCAGCCGTTTAAAGATCATCAGCTCTTTTCTAGTTGTTGAAAGGATGTAAGCAATTTCTACTGATCTGATCGATTCGAAATTTAGTATCCTGTGACACTGTGTGTGTAAAAATTAATGTTTTATGAATATACTTGTCAGCGTCAGCGATGGCTTAGCGGCGTCATCCTTGACTCCCGAGTCCCTGGGAACTGGGTTCATGGCTTAGGTTTCAGGCAAATAAATCCACCAGTGTACAAATTACAAACTCGATGTGTTTACGAACCAAATTAATTAAAATTAATAATAGACCTATTCGGCAGTAGGTGAACCAACGGTCTCGTTTTGTGCGTCCGCCCCGTTCGATAGCTCGATCATGCTGTGCCGACTTAGTACATAAGTTCGTGACAGGGATTAAAGTATGGAAAGTAGTGCCATCTAGCCGTGATAGTGATATAACAAAATCAAGAGGTTGTCATCCTTAAAAAATATAATTTATGAACTATATTGCTTTACAAATAAACATAATTTTATTTAAAAAGTAAAACACATATAGAATTTTACAAACAATACATATATAAAAACAATTTTTATGACCATTATAGTCGTTTATTTTCTCATTCAAATGAAAATTGTAACTTTTGTATGATAACAGCGCTTTTGTGCTGACCACCCTGAGAAAAATGTCGGCACGTTACTGAATTTACTGATACGGATTCAAATTCCAATATTTTCTCGTCCAATATTTTAAGTGATTAGATTCCTTAAAATACAACTGAGTGTGTGAAAGTTATTTCCCTAGCATCGTTGAGTTTTATAAATAAAACGTAAGTATCAAAATATGGGGTATTCCTCGAAACGCACCAACGATGAAACAGAGAAGAGCATGAAAGGATACGTAATAAATGATATCATCGATAGACGTTTTAAAATTTAATAACTGCCCTAATTGTTTATTTATTAAAACTACCAGGATAGCAGAAATGAACTGGAGCTAGGTGCTTAAGCAACTTAATACTTAGCTCAAAATTGAACCACGGAACTCTCAAAAGGTGCTGTGATCCAACTATTTTTAAAGTTGGACAACTGCCCCTAGTAAAGACTCATGGTCCAACTAGTTGGACAGAGCAGTTGGACCACTGCCCCGGACTGGCTTTTTTACATGACTGCCCAAAAAAAGTAGCTTTTGTAGTAAAAAAGTAGTGTTTTCAGTGTTCATGTATGTATGTATTTTTGTATGTTTCTTTATTCCACCATAATTTCTGAACGCCTGAACCGATTTCGATGTGTTTGGTACCGTTAGAACCCTTGTATTTTCCCAGGTAACAAAAACTTTGAAAATTAAAAAAAATGATAATTGTGTCTAGGGTTTGATTTAAAGCCAAAATCAAGTAATAAATTGTAATTGTCAGTTTGTATAATCTATACATATAATAAATCTGTAGACATGGCGTGTCTGTACATAGCAAATATTTTGAAAAAACCTGGTTGGGATGTTAAAGTATAACTAATAGAACCCATTTTTAACATTTTTGGAATTTTTGTCTGTTTGTCTGTTTATCTGTTTGTCTGTTTATCTGTTTGTCTGTTTATCTGTTTATCTGTTTATCTGTTTGTTTGTTCAAGCATCACGTAAAAACAACTGATCCAATGTTGTTGACTTTTATAAATAAATATTGTGCTTATCTCCAAGTAACATATGTTTTTTGTTTCATCGCAATCGGTTCACGCAATCAAAAGTTATGCGAATTTTAAGTTTTCTAGAAGAACTTAGCATGTATTTGTGTACGAGTATACCATTTCTTTTCAATAGATGGCGTTACGTGTATCAAATCATGTTGTGAGGAAATATAATCAACGAATATATTACTATTCTCAGTCTACGGAAGGTCTATTGAAATGCTATCCGAAGAAGGTACTAACTAAGCCTAAACTAAGCCTTTATAAAAAAAAGAAGATAATGTTATTTAAAATTTATTAGGTACCTATCTATCTGAATGGCAGCGGAAGAGAAATACATTCAATTTCATAAGCGAGTGTAGGTATTCTAAATTTTTAATATTGCAAGGCAATACGATAGATTAATTTGAAATACTCATATATTTTATTATGAATACTTAAATACGTATTTATAAATCTATTTACTATTAATAAAATTCAAAGTGCACTTCGTCTGTAATTAAATATTTTTCCAAAATTTCGATTCGGTGGTACTATACTATCGATACAGAAACCATAACATTTTTTTTTTGAATTATTGTGTCTGTTTGTCTTTCCGTCCGGACATCACGTAAAATCCCGTGGATGGATTTTGATGGGACTTTCGCTGATGTGTTGCGTAAAGAGCTATAATTTTGCTGGTACATATATCATCACGCTATTGTTCATAGGAGCCGAGCAGCGGAACATTATTTCCACATACTGCGAAGTATAAGCTTAATATTCGGATCGTAAAATCGCGTGAATCGATTTTGATGGGCCTGCGCTTATTTTGGTATATAAACTATCACGCTATTGCTCATAGATGCCGAGCAACGGAACATTATTTCCATATACTGCGTAGTATAAGTTGTAGACAGAAGTAAGTGCTGCAGTGAACGGTCGCTGGCTCAGTGTCCTGCATTAAAACCTCACTTTAAAAAAATACACTTTTTGTAATTTTTTTGGAATGTTTTATATATTTTATTTTGTTCATTGTTGTCAGAACTATTCAAAGCCTGTCATCGCCGTTTTATTAAGTTTATTTAAGCCTTAGGTAATGTCCCAAAACACATAGCCATAAAGGGAAAGTACTTTAAATATTAAAAATTGCAAATTTCACTCAAAGGTGACTTTATTTTATTTTTAAAAGTAAGAAATATTGCCTGTACTGATTTTTTTGCCTGAACCGGGAATCAAACTGACAAACCTATACCATCTGGTGGCACCTGTTTATAATATCTTTATGGTCAATAATCAGGATCAAATCTCTCCAACAAACACACTGTCTTAAATTGAACGAAGTGGAAAAAATAAGAACTACTTAACAACAATTAATAAGTGCTTGAATTTAAATGTACCTGAGTTAGTCAATTTTCGTTTTATGGTCTTCCATCAATTTCAGACACACTGTTTATTGGAGCGATTTGATGCGTATTATTGATCCTATCGATTGGTGAAATAAAAATACAGATTTTTTTTCGCATTTGGGTTGATTCGATTTCCAGATCAAACTTTTTGAAATCTTTGAAAGCAGTACCTATTTCTAACTTATAAAAATAAAATTAAGTCTTCTATTATAGGTGATTTTTTTTACATATTTAAAGTACTTTCCTATTCCACACCTCGAATGAAATCATTTTATAGACTGCACTGCGTAAAATATTTTGATTTAGTTTGCCGATTGTGACTAGATGGCGTTGTAGCCATTTTTGTATCGCCATAAGGTTTCGTTACATTATCACAATAAATATCAATATTCAATTATAATCCATTTTAGCAAGGAAATGTATGGAAATAAGCAACGCGTTTTTAGTATTATGGTTATATGAACCTTTACGGTCAATCAAGAAGAGCTGAAACTCTACTTAAAGAAAGGGTTTAAAAGATATAAGTGTCTTGGTGGGACACCTTTGTCTATTATTATAATAAATGGAATACATATACACTATTTAGTTGCTGCGACACAATGTTGTTTTCCGAGTTCCACGCGGACGGAGTCGCGGGCACAGCTAGTCTTCAATAAAACCAATTGTTTACATTTACTTTAGTATTACTGATTAAACCGTAATAGTAAAGAATATTGTTTAATTTTAGGTGATTGTGATCAAGTAATAAATTAATTACAAAATAACTGTCTTTTACTTCTGACACCTTAGCATTGTAAGAAAGAAAATTAAAATTTTCTGTACAATACCCATTTTCTGTTTTCCTACACTTGATATTGTAATTAATATGTTAGTGTAAAAAACCGCTAAATTGAATTCACGATTATTCAATTTAGCGGATTTTTTACGATACACTTTAATTTCATCCATTCAAGTACGAAAGTACCAAAGTTAAACTATATATACGTACGTACCTATCCATTAAGATCTATACATAAATACATCTATAACTGCTATATCTAGACTTTAGTTCGATGAACGACTACCAGGGCGGCGCTGCTGTCGCCCGATTTAACCTAAAACGTGAAGTTAGCTCTCTATCTTATAGATATACTGTACTCTTTGAGCTCGATTTAGAATGACGCTAAAAACGGTTCCGCTCACGTTCAGTCACTCGTTCAACTCATTCCAGTCAATTGTGTGACGTCAGGACGTTCACTCACTACCGGTACAGTAGTAATCAATTGAGTTACTCTAATCGAAAATTATTGAAATCGTCGACATACTTTTTTTTCCGCACTAGGTTTTTGGTATATTTAATGAATTAATAAATCAAAATAAACGTTCTAAGATCAAAGGTTTGTTTACCTATTATACCTCCAACATTTTAATGGTCACACTATACCTACTACCTTCTACTACCCATAAAACAGACATATTATTAAAACAAAAACCAAATAACCGTTAATTAAAGTTGCCATCCTTAAAAAAATCAACGCCAAATCTTCGTCTATTACCGCACGGGCCCAATTTGCTGAGACAACCCAAACAAACCGAGAACGCACTGGCAACATTCATTAGCTATCATAACAAGGGCCCTTGAATTTCATCACCGCTTAGATTTGGGGCTCCATTTAACAATTAATTAGTTCTGAACGTAGTAACGTGGTGCAGGTAGGTAGCAGTATTTCAATTAAGAACAGGCTTTTTACGTATCATCACGCTTGTATACCCCGAAGGATTCAGCAGAGGTGTATATAGAATGTAAACGAATACCTACGTGTAATTCCTTCAAACCGCGTGATCTACTGGTGACATTGATTGACCCTACCTAGGTTTTTTACGTATCATCACGCTTGTATACCCCGAAGGATTCAGCAGAGGTGTATATAGAATGTAAACGAATACCTACGTGTAATTCCTTCAAACCGCGTGATCTACTGGTGACATTGATTGACCCTACCTAGGTTTTTTCCAGAAAAAACAAAAAAAAAAGTTTTCAAAAAATTAACCATGGTACTCTGAATTTGAGTAATTTTAGCGTCCCAAGTTAACCGACTGCGTGGAGCGATATCGCGCTAGTCGTACCCGTCAGCTGTGTCGCCAAGCCTTCATTCATTTATGCATATGATAGATGGCGCTAGTGCCACGCTTTACTTCAGCTCCGCGTATTTTAATCAATTAAATTATTTGAAACGCATTTTAACAACGGATTATCAGAGTTATATTATCATAATAATCCAACGAACGAGCACAAGAGTTATCGGAGTGATATCCTAAGAATAAGTGTAAAAACAAACAAAAGTTCTTAGTGGACTCATAAGTGAACTGTGATAAAATAGTGATACGGACACATCCTTAGTTATTTACGAACATAGTGAATTTTGGCAAACTTACGCAAAGGAACTGTCACTACCTAGTTGTGCGCGAAAAAGTGCTATTACCGTGAGAAATACACGCTTTTACTTTCAAAGACAGTTAATTTTTCAAACAAATTAATGTAAACAAACTGCAGCTGAGTCACGCCAAGTTAATCCACCAATCAAAGCATAAGTGCAATTTCTGACACATACATTTTCGTTCGGAAACGCAGCGGTGTTTTTTATCATAGTTTTGGACACTGGGCTTTTGAGAAGTGCATAAATACCAAAAAATCGACTAAACTAATAATCGATTTTTTTTGTCCCAAATTTAACCGTCTCTTTGCACACCGGGATACCGATCCAGCTAACCTGCTTTGTGACTGAGAAAAGTGCATACCTTAATTTAAATAAAATGCCACGACAAGCGCGTACCCCGCCTAAAGAATCCGGTGGGAGTAACATAACTCAGGCATCCTCTGAACATAACATACCTGCTGCCAGTACACCTGAATTATCGAATGTATGTGTTAGACAGAAACGCCCACGCATTGATGGCTCACCTGATCCAGAATTTCAATGCTCAAAAAGTGAACTGATCGACTGTATTCGTCAAGAAATACGGAGTGTTCTGTCGTTGGAAATATCAGCCAACATCAAAAAAAGTTTCACTAATGAACTGGGTGATATAAAATCATTGTTCCGTGAACTTAAGCAGTCAGTCGACTTGATAAGTGAAGAGTTTGATCAGATGAAGGCCGAACTCGGGACCTGTAGGAACGACAATAAAATCCTTCACAAGGAGAACGATTCTCTCAGGCACACAGTCTCTGAACTTTCATCAAGAGTAAACTTGATTGAACAGCATGCACGTCAACAGAATTTAGAAATCAACGGCATACCTGAAAGCAAAGCAGAAAATCTGGTTAAGACTGTTCAGCAAATTGGAAATGTAGTCTCTTGTTCCGTCAAAGAAGACGACATCCTGTCTGTAGTACGGGTAAGGAAACTGGACCCAGAAAGCAATAACCCCAGAGCTGTAGTTGTCAAACTGCGTAGCATGCTGCTGAGGGATACCATTCTAACCTCAGTGATGAACTATAACAAAGTGCACCCCGACAGAAAACTTAACTCGCAACACCTTGGGTACGGCAACTTAGTTAAGCCTGTCTTTGTATCGGAGCACCTGTCACCCCTAAACAAAAGAATTCATGCGGCTACCAGAAAAGCTGCGAAAGAAAAAGGATACAAATATGTTTGGGTTCGAGATGGTAAAATCTTGATAAGGAAGGAGGATGGACAACAAGCTAAGCAAATAAAAAGCCTGGAGGCTGTCTCTTTACTATAAAGGGATCAAAGACGCATAAAGACCGTGATCTTGCTGTCAGAATTCACCATCTATTATCAGAACTTCAGAGGTCTTAAGACTAAATTGCATAATCTCAGGCTAACCGCACTACTTAATAACTATGATGTAATAATTGGAACAGAGACATGGCTTGATGACAGCGTAAATGATGGCGAATTATTCGACTCCCGATATATCATTTATCGTAGAGACAGAGCTTCTACTCCTCTTGGCAGCAAAAAAGGCGGAGGTGTACTGATCGCTGTTTCTAGGGCGATAGACTCAACACGCGTAACAAAATGGGAATCAGATGCTGAAGATCTGTGGGTCAAGCTCAAAACCAATAGCAGAAAGGGCAACCTATACATCTGTGCGGCCTATTTGCCACCACCTGTGCAACATGCCCCACTTAGCTTGATCCTGGACAACGTGGATGCAGTGATTGAATCAACAGGAGGAGATGTAATAATTGCTGGGGACTTCAATCTCGGGTTCATCGACTGGAGCACGGACAATACTCTCTCCAGCTCACCGTGTACAACTGCTAGGAACTTTGCGAACAGGTTGGGCTACTCACTGGTTGATTTTATGTCGTCAAATAGCGTTAAGCAAATTAACACTGTTAGGAACTGTTACAACAGAACTTTAGACCTTATTTTATGTAACTTCCACGGTGGATCTGTCAGTGAATGTAAAAATCCAATGTCGCTGGTCGATGTTCATCACCCTCCTCTTGACATCACCATCAAGAATATTTCACCCGCAATATTAAAAAGTAAGAGTACTCTCAAATATAACTTCTGGAAAGCCAACTATGCACTCGTAAATGAGAGGTTGAGGAGCATCGATTGGGCGCGTTTGTTTTCGGATCTGGCGGATGTGGACTTAATGGTAGACATGTTTTACGCACAATTGAATCGTATAGTGGATGAATGTGTTCCTAGATATGCTCCACGCAATAACAAATTTCCTATATGGTTTTCAAAATGTTTGATCAGACTCCTCAACGAAAAGGAAAAGTTAAGACTTCGTTTTAAGAAATACAAAAATCCCAGGGACAAATATGAATACCGTATATTGGAGGAACGTTCTAAAAACATGATCAAAAAGTGCTACAGTACATACGTCAATAACACTGAAGATAACATCAGACTGAATCCGAAGGCATTTTGGTCATTCGTTAAGGCCAAAAAAGCCAAGTCTAATGACATTCCATCTGAGATGTATTGGAACGGGAAAGTGGCAACTTCTGGAGTAGAAGTGAGTAAACTGTTTGCCTCACACTTTTCTTCCACCTTTGCATCTCCAGCTGGTACACTCGCGGTTCAAACAGAGTCAAAAGAGTACCCTCAGCTTGCGCTAGGAAGCCATTATTTCACAGAGCGCGACATACTCAAAGAATTAAAAAAACTAAATATCTGCAAAGGTCCAGGGCCTGACGGCCTACCGCCGCAATTCATAAGGCAATGTGCCAAATATTTATCATTACCGCTCAAACTTATTTTTAATAAGTCCCTTATGTCTTCTAAGTTTCCCACGCAGTGGAAAAACGCACACGTAGTACCAATATTTAAAAAAGGGGAGCCTACTGATGTTAAAAACTATCGGCCCATATCTCTTCTTTCAACTTTCTCGAAACTGTTCGAATCACTAGTTTGTCCTGTATTAACTTCGCTCATTAAAACTCAATTGGCTACGCAACAGCACGGTTTTTGTACCAATAAATCCACTACCACCAACTTAGTTCACTACATTAATGATATCAGCAGATCCGTAGACTCCGGTGTGCAAGTGGACTCAATTTACACTGACTTCAGTAGCGCGTTCGACAAAGTAAATCATGTGCTTCTACTTCAGAAACTTGAGAACTATGGTATGCATGGACATTTGCTACGCTGGTTTGAATCATATCTTTCAGAAAGACAACAGAGAGTTATTATAAAGGGTTCTCAGTCGCCACTATATTACTCAACCTCTGGGGTGCCACAGGGATCGCATCTTGGTCCTATTCTTTTCCTGGTATTTGTGAACGACATCATATACTCCATTAAAAACTCTAAATGCTCTATGTTTGCGGATGATCTAAAACTATACAGGGAAATTGAATCAAGTACCGACATTGCTTTGCTTCAGAAGGACTTGGACGCAATTCATGAGTGGTGTCTTAGTAACAAGATGACTCTCAATGCCGTAAAGTGCTATCATATAACATTTACCCGGAAAAAGTTGATTCAGCCTTCAGCATATCACTTAAACGGCATAACTCTTCGGAAAGTCGATACCATTCGTGATTTGGGAGTCCAACTTGATAGTCAACTATCCTTTATAAATCACTTTGACACTGTTGTCGCCAAAGCAAATAAAATGTCCGGATTTGTAAAAAGAACTTGCAAGGAATTCCGGTCAGTTGGCACCCTTAAGATTCTCTATAACTCTCTGGTGAGGAGTATACTTGAATATGCATCTCCTGTATGAAACCCAGCGTATCGTGTCCACATCGACAGAATAGAGTGCATCCAAAAAAAGTTTACGAGATACCTGCGCTACAGATCACAGACTTGTGATCGCGAAGCTGATTATCCTCAAAGGCTCTGTCATTTCAAGATGAGCTCCTTGGAGCAACGAAGAAGTTGCTCAGATTTAATTTTCCTCTATAAGACCCTTCATAATTTAGCGAATGTACCGGAGTTGGTTTCGGAGATCAGTCTAGATGTACCCCGCCGTACCTTATACAGATCCAATTTTAAAACAAAAACATTTCAAATGCCTAAAAATAGAACTAATCTTGGTCGTTCAGCTCCTTTATACCGGTTTTTGTCTAGCTACAATAAGCTGAGCACGCGTACTAACAGCTTGGACATATTTTCGAACAGTCTGAATGAATTCAGACGATACGTCCTCAGTTCTTGATCGCTTTGTTTATTTTTGTTACAAAATGTTAATTTGTGTGACTCCATTAAATGTATTTACTTACAACTTCATTTAATTAAATTTTTGAACTCAAATTTTAATCTATTCTATTATTTTAATTGTAATGAATGAAATGTGTTCTAATTGATTTGTTATTTTTATAGTTTTAATTTATTTGTTTTTCCATTCCAATTTAATTGATCTTTTTTTTTAATTTTTGAATGATACTGTATTTTAATTTTAAACTTGACATTCTAAATTCAATGTAAATTTTAATTTTGTTAATAACACATTATATTTCCATTTTAGTTTTTATTATTGATCATACAAGTGCTGTGCACACCTATAAGTGACGAATTCACCGCAAAACTGTTAGAAAAGAATATATTTAATGTAATAATTTAGTGAATAAGTCGTTGGTGTGTCAATAAATAAATAAATAAATAAAAATAAATGCATGACATCGAAATTTACCTACTATCAAATAAAAATAAATTTGGGGGAAAAAAAGTTTATTTTTATTTTTAATCAATCTAAATTCCGTGCGGGGTTAATCTATGCCATTAATAGATCATGTGGTTTGAAGGAATTACACGAATTCGTTTACACCCTATAGTATACCCTCATTTCGCCAATAATAGGGGGTGAGCCTATTATCATCAACCGGGCACAAATTCAGACTGTGCGCTGCTACAGAAAAATTCTACAAGGAAAACCCCAATTTATTTATGTTGGAACAACTTAAACTGTCATTACAGGTTTTACCCTAATGCGACAGTTAAAAATTACATTTTTATACAATTATTGCCAGTTCTTATTAAAATTATTAATTATTAAAATAGTTTATTATTGCTTCCCATTTTATTATTGTAAATACCTATGTATTTACAGTAAAATTATTAACACAACATAACATAACTAATCTAACATAACATTATTACTTACATACTTAAATATTATTTTGCTTGTAGCATAATATAAATAGTAATACCCTTACGAATTCAGTCCAACTACCTGTAAACACATCAATCTGAGTTTGAAGGTCGTTGATGGTATGGATAACACTTTGCCTGACCTACGGATCGAACCCAGGATATCACGCTCAGCAGTCGCGCTTGCACCACTAGACCAAAGAGGCAGTCAACAAAACAACAGGCTTTTTAATTTCAATTAAACACTACTAAAGGAAAAGAAGTGTGAAGCCACTGGCATTTTTTTAGCTGAAGAGGAAGGAAAGAAAGAAGAAGCACTTAATTCTACGTCCAAGCGAACGCACACGCATACTTAAAAATAAACATAATGTCTTAAAACAAATGTAAACTACATTCTAAACAAAAAAAAAAATACTTTAAGTGAACCCTTTATTCATGTATTTATACATAAGTAGCAGAATAAAGGTCACAGCTCATTAGAGCCACCCGGCACCCGACCCGCATCGCCTCGTCGCTCGGCGTCCACTCGTTGTCAGCAGGTGAATCACGGGTGGACGCCGCGTTATCACCAGTAAACGTCGCGTGGTCAACCAGAGGAATCGTCGGAGGAGTCCACTCGATGGCAGCGCGCGGTTCACTCGGGACTTGTGCGTTGGCAATGCGCAGCAACGCAAAGCAAGCATGCGAGCAGCGAGTTGTCACCGAGTGGTCAACTCGTCGTCCGTGCGTGGACGGCATACGTCCGAGGCGATCCGGTGACGCTACGGAGTTCATGTAGTGAGCGCACATCCATACAAGTATTAACCGCAGAGGCGAGGCGATGCGGGTCGGGTGCCGGGTGGATCTAATGAGCTGTGACCCTAAGTGCCAAAAAATAACAATTTAGTAAACATTTATCTACTTTGAAAATCGTTCATCCATTTTTTGTATATTAATTTTCTTTATTAATTCTTGTTAGGTAATTTTAACTTTTGTCTGTAATCTGGGTTGTTTGGAGCCCTCATGAGCCGGAGGCCCCTGGCATTTTGCCAGGCTACAACTCTATTGTTACGCGACTGACTATAGCCGATATATCAAGAACCTAAAAAATTACTGGCGAAATAAATTACTCTTCTCTTTACAGTGTTATAAAGAAGGTGAAGTATATAGAACTTTTAAAGGCTAATAATAATGATGAGGAGAAATAGCACCAGCATCCTTTAGCGCATTGAATGCGCCATACTGCCATAACCTGAATTCTTTGAGGAGTCATCATCATCATCAGCCCGTAACAACCCACTGCTGGACATAAGCCACCGTACTCGATTTTCGGCAACTCTCATTCAGCTACTACCAGCCTCCTTGCGAAGATCGTCACTCCACCTAATATTAGGGCGTCTCACTCTACGTTTGCCGATTTGCAGTGTCCATACGTCTTTTCCAACGGTCATCGGCTGTTGTTGCAAGTTGTCATAATGTTAGTGTAGTATAAGTAGTTAGCTTAGGTTAAGTATTTTACTTCCCCCCATTGGCTGGAGACTCTCTAGATCTCGTCAAGAACTACTCGTATTTATGATTAGTTACGGTTTTCTCACGTGCATTTTTCGGGATTGCCCGACTAGTTTCGGACCCAAACGGAGCCCTTAATCATGAGCTGATCACGCGGCGAGGTCGCGAGTCGAAGTAGTCGGGCAATCCCAAAAATGCACGTGAGTAAACCGTAACCAATCATAAGTACGAATGAGTCTCACGAAAGTTATAATACAAAAATAACTAGGTACTTCGTTACGTAGAAATTGTCCGGGAGGTCTATTAACAAGAAGATAAATAGAAAAAAAAATGGAGGCCGCAGTTTTTTATTATTAGCAGACAGAAGGAAAACTGCCTATCCTCTTGTTGTAATCTCGCATTTTACCATACCCAAAGGTGGGAAGGACTTACCTTCTTTGCCGAGAACCAAAAAGAATACTCGCTCCGCATAAACCAAGACACTCGCTACCGCTTTCAAGCATCGTGCCCTGTTTAATAAACGCAAGACCAATTTAATCATACCGGACTGCGAATAAGACAGAAAATCGTGACTAGAATAAAGAAAAAATATTGTAAATTGCATTTTTATGTTCATATGCAGAGCGGGCGAGCGTCACAATTTTTCCTCTGCCTCCACACTACAACTAAAAGTTTCTCGCATTATTTCTGTTGTCCCTACAGCATCTAACTCGCCAAGAAACAATTTAAACTTCTATACTATCAACTGTATGCTGTCATAGTTTAAGTTTTCCTAATAAATTAGTAGTACTTTATCTTAAGCGTTGTTAGAGCGTAGCGTTCAGGCAAACTTCTAAACTAAGTAAAGTCTAAAACAGGTGAAACCAGAGTTATGCTTATCCATCTATATTGAACGCGGAACTTGGGGAATTTATGTAACTTCACGCTTCTTATCGTAGTGGAATTAGTAATATGCCTGTAGAAGCATTTGGGAATATAATATGAAATGTACCTATAGGAAAAGTAAGTCAAAGATGGAGGCAAAATCGTAATGAAACCTGCAAAAACTTGATAGGGCTCTTAAAAGTTCTCTCTAGCAGGCTAACGTGGTGGACTGTTAGCCTCAACCATCCTCATTCTGAGAAGATTCCCTTGGGGGTCTAGTCCAGCACGAAGTCCGTGGTTTCGGCCTTAGTTACGAGCGTTTCCTACTCCCTATCACCTACGGACATACGACTATTTCGGGGTCCGAACTAAGAATGAATGACAACACGACTTGACAGTTGTCCCTACTACCGATGTGTTTTTGCATGTCCAAAAAGTTAAACTTGACACTTGTTTTGTTCACTCTTACGTTTCGGGCTACTTTCGGACGGTCGACTAAATTCGTTGACGGACTTAGGGAGTAGGCTCAGTAGTGGGGCAGAAATGGACTGATTATGCTTATGCTATTAAGATTAAGGATACACTCTAACCTCAATAGGTCCCAAAGAGTCTTATGATCAAGTCAGGAAGAAAGGATTGGCATAAAATAAAAGTGTAAGCATATTAAGGGCGTATTTCAGCAAACTATCGTAACCGTTCATTAAGCTAATTTGGTCTCTAAACTTTTTAATAACTAACATTTGTATTTCACCACATATCAATGGTGATAATGACAAGATTGTTGAACACATAAATGTCATATTTCTAGGTCACATTTAGCTTACTTGGTGAATAGTTACGGACTACTTATTGATGTTGGTGAAATACCCCCGCAGACTTCAGACTTTTCCTCGCTGACAGTCTATTCTTTTCAAAATCCATAAATGTAATTTACAATTTCTTCAAAACTTATGTAGGTACAATCTTCTAAGAACGTTTTCCTGTAGCTACAGTAGTTAAGGTCTGCTCTTGCTGCCCCATCCCAAATTTCCACCTTGTTTATTAGAGTAAAGTAAAACTGGTGCATGGGGTTCATTGGTCCTAAACCTGCCTTGCCCTAGTGTCTAATCTGTCGTGTATATGTGAGTGTGTCAATTCAGGTGATTATATGTAGTTGAGGTACTGCTTTAGCTTATGTATCTACTGTGCCATAGAGGCGGCTGTCAGAGGCGCAGGACCTAGAGGGGCGCAAATTGTTGCTTGCTTATAAAACTTTATTTTTAGTATATACAAAAACCGAAACACCCCAACAAGATTCTCATCAGAACTGCCTGAATGCGTTTTTTTTTTTGTAAATCTCCAAGTCACACCTTAGTTTATGTCGCGTTAAGTTCCCTAGTAAAGTGTGAAATGCCTGAGATGTGCTATGCAGGGGTTGTCTAATACACGGAAACTGACCGAGCGGACCATCTCAAGCCTCAAGGTGTCTATTCCCGTCCACAGTTATGCGTAGAAACCTATTGAAAGAGAAATGAAATTTATGAAAAAGAAAAAGGAAAAATATAATGTGGTGTAAAAACTACGTCAGTCGATTCTCCTAGTGATTCTAAACAAACTAGTTTCAGGTTTAGTATATACTAAAACTAAACTTGTATGATTATCTACTGGGCCTATGGCTAGATCCTAGATACGACATTGACTACACTAATCCACAATACTTACCAAATTAATTATCTTTACTACAAGATTTGCGGGTTTGTAAATGATTTGAATCTTTATTCAGTTTAATTAGGCCTACGATTAACCAACTATTGTTACGATATTCTGTTTATGAAATAGTTAATTAATTACAATTTACTTTAATCACGAAGATACCTTTATTTCTATTTGAAAATTAATTTAACAGACGTTTAATTAAACTAGTTTGCTCAAACACAGTCAACAACAAGACTTTAGATAATTATAAAACTATTATCGTTAAAATTGAATTGTAATGTAATAACATGAGAATCACAACCAATTTAGAACTGTTTATTAATTAATTATTTTATATTGAAACTAATTAATTACATTATTTTTGTTTGTGTGAAATAAATAAAGAAAATAAAAATATATTGTTCCATGTACTTTCTTAGTTAATCTAAGACGCCACTGACATACGGTGAAGGAAAACATCGTGAGGAAACCTGGACTTAATGGTCTGAAATCGCCAATCCGCAGTGAGCAAGCGTGGTGATCAATGCCCGTTCCTTCTGTGTATGAGAAGAGACCTTTGCCCTGCAGTGGGACAGTTACAGGCTAATATTTTTTTGATTATGTATTAAAACGAAATATTTGCACAACATACTTTATTTTCTCAGTAATCTATTCTGCCGCGCTAACGAAGAATACAATAACTCGATTTTGGACGATTTTAAGTTAATTACATTCGGAATCAGCCAATCGAGATCTATTAACTATCTCTAAGTAACTTTTTGGAATACTTCAGGAACTTGGTTTTTCAGTAAGCAAGAATGCAATAACTAAAACAGTTCAAAATTAGAGCGCGTTAAGCGCGTTTTTTTCGGAAGCGGCAAAATCGAATTATTGTATTCTTCGATAACGCGGCAGTTTTACAAACGAGTAAAAATATTTTTAAGAGGTTTTTTTCATCTTTACATAAGTCAGTGTTAACATGGAACTATCCTTTCAGAATATTCCCATAATCACGTATGTCTAGCGGACTGGTAAGCACAGTATATGTTCAGTCACCAAAACACAAAAGATGCTGAACATCCTCAACTATTAAATTATTTATGAAGTAATGACTAGTAAGGTTCCAGAAGAGTTCTTGGTCTATAAATATGTCTCTAAATCAAATAAAGACAACATAGACTTGAACTCACTGGCCGAACACAATGGCGTATCAACCCTCTCAGTTTCACATAGTTTCGAAAAGTCAACATCATATACATTTTTCTCATCATCACTTTTAACCATTTGTATAAAACGGTGACCCCATAAAATATCACTTTCGGTATAACTTGTTCTTGCTTGCACTTGCTGCCCAGTTGATTCTATTATTCCTTCGAAAACTGCCAAAATTTCAAATTTACCAACTAACAAATCTGCAGCAGAAATACTATATAAAGGACTGCGCTCATCTATAATATGTATAACAGACACAGGCCATAAGAAAAAAGTTGATTCACAGCCATCCATTTCAACATCCAATTTAGTCTGTTCATAATCCTCATCGTAATCATCACCAAGTTTCAACACAAAAACGGAGGCTTTGATATTCAATATCCTAGATTTTCTCATGTCTCCCACTCTAAATATCATGCACAGTTTTCCGTCTCTCAAAGTAACTACTGCTTGTCTGCTGAATAGAATTGTCTGGGTTCTTCCTTTAGGTCTCGTCAACTTCGCAAATAGGATACCGACCATGAACGCTTGGAATATTGAGCAGACCATGCACTGTAAGCACATAGCAGTAATTGTTTGAGGGCATTCCAAAGTTATAGATCTTTTGCCATAAGCCACGGTGGTGTGAACTTCAATGCTGAAGAGAAAAGTGGAGGTGAACCCATAAATATTTTCGACACAAGGTGTCCAATTAGTTTGATTCTGGTTTGGAGGTAAGTGATCCTCAGTCAGGTCTCCATGAGTCAACGCGATGATCCAGTAGATGAAGCCAAAGAACAGCCAGTCCCCAGTGAAGGCCAAGAAGAAATGGACAAGGGTCCACCTCCAGCGTGCTTCGACCATTGTGACGAACCATCTCGAGAAGAACCCTTGGTGATTGGTGTTGCCTTTGTCAATGTTGAAGTCTCCGTTCTTGAAGACAAATCTTTTGGTTTGTTGTGATCGTGATCGTGCCTTCTGACTATGAAGTGGTCCTGTGAAGAAATTTTAAAGCTTGTAAAAGTATGAAAGACAAATCATAAATGTAAAGCTACCAGTATTTATTACGTCAAAGATGAAGAATCATTGTTGACTTATAAGTCAACTAAGAAAATTATATGAGTATTACGTAGTATCGTATTATAATGATGCAACTATATCCGTACAAATATTTCTGTAATAAATATATACCTAATTATTAGATATGACTAGACGATATTCTTACACATCACTATTATTGGATAGAAAGAGTGAAACAAGCGACGTGAGGCGCCGCTTGTCGCTAAGATAAATAAAAGATAATAGTTGTTCGGGGTTTCGTTTAAAATAATGTAAATGAATGCTGAATGTTTTTTAGACACAGTTTTTCTTTAAAAACACAAAATTTAAGTTCCGCAATTAGATTGATATTTATTTAAGATTGACCAGATATTTTTTAGAAATAAATGTACCTATTGGTTTCACGGTTTCTCTATAGAACAACTGCTAGGGCTATATTTATTTTCCAGATAAGAGTTATTCTACGATTGTGAAACAGCATTCTAATTGCGCAAAGCACTCATAATCGTTAAGATTTTGATTTTGACAAGTCATAAATTTCCATAGCAACGTATGTATTAAAAATCCGACTTCTCCACAACTATGTACCACGCGATGAATGGTATTGTCAAAATAGTTATGGAAGAGGGAGGTCTTCTGCTACAGGTATCTCCATACTTAAAATAAGACCTCTACAATATTTTTGTTAACACCTGTATTTTCCGAAATAAACTTTATTATTATTTATTATGCATCTCTGTTCACGGCTCATCTTCCATGCGAAAGATGTCCGGTCCTTTGGAAGGCATACGGGGGACACAAGTCCAACGCGCAGAGGCCCCTTTGAGAACTTTAATTATTATTAATTTTTATTTTTGTTAAAATGTAAGCTATTGAAATTACGAATGCGATACGCAATTAGAATGCAGGTCCTAAGCACATTTTAATGTTGACTGGCCTATTTTTATCCTCAATTTTTGAATTATTCTACATAGTTTACATTGTAACTGTTAACTTACTGTTTTTAGGATAGTAAACTCCTGGTTCTAAAAATACTAATTCTTCTACAGAATTTTCTTCAGTATCATCAAAAGGTTCACTGAAGCATTTAAAATCTTCTCCTTCGGTCATGACTGGTTTGAGCTGAAAAAAGAAAAGTATGATTACATTTTATACTTCTACATTTTATTCTCGATATTGAGAGGTTTACTTTAATCTTAAATTAACTAGACTTAAGATTTAAATTCGAACGGATTGCCACTGGGGTTCTGGAGTGGCGACCGCGTATCGGAAGACGCAACGTGGGTAGGCCTCCTACAAGGTGGTACCGATGACCTGGTGAAGATCATGGGAATCAGCTGGGTGCGAAAAGCATAGGACCAATCGGTGTGGCGATGCTTGGGAGAGGCCTAAGTCCAGCAGTAGACTGAATGATAATGATGATGATGAAGGCTTAAATTATAGTTCTGTGCTTATAAGTTTTTAAGGAAGAATATATGATGTGTCAATTGTTTACTATCCTGAAGTTGTCAACAGTCGTCATTATACATTACTGAAAATCGAACAAACTTATATCTAACAATTTGTTGTTGTAGGGAGTTGTTTGATTTCATTCAACTACGCGTTCAATAAAAGTGAAACATATCGTTTTGCACGGTATATCGCTTCGATTTATCGTAGCTAATGCACAATGAAGCAGAGATAAGTTGTTAGTGTCCATTGTAGAAAATATATTTTCTTTGTTACACAACATAATATTTTGATCACCTAGTCATCTAGAAGAGGCAATTTCCTCTAGTAGTAGTTTTCGGTCGGTAAGGTACTAGTCACCTTAAGAAATATTAGATTATTTATATTTACTTGCGAAGTATGTGCGATGTAACTTTGAATGATAGATTGAGGAATGATGTGATAAGACAAAGTGGCGGTTTCAAAGACGATTCAGTGATAAAAATTGAAAGGGGTATGCTTAGGTGGTTTGGTCATGTTCAGAAAATGAGTGAACTGCAATTAGCAAAAGGAATTTATAAGATGTCAGTAAACACGCCAGTAGAGGACGATCTTAATGGTGATGTTCTTCAAAAAGGTTAAGTGCGTAGTACTCTCAACAAGCGAGCGTGAATGACAAAATGTATGAACTTAGACAAAGCGGAGTATGTAAGGATCATAGCATGTGGCTTTCTACAGTTTCTGCTTCATGGGAGAAAGGCGTGAGTTTATGTATGTACGAGTATGTATATTATTTCTTACCTCCTGTCAGGTAGTTTTACAGTCAACTGTTCCGGTCTTCATAAAACATAAGTAACACACAATCACAGCGTCACAATTGTTCCCAATGTCTATCATTCTCGCAAAGCCACCGCCAACTGATATCGCAATCTCGAGATTTTAAACAGTAATTATTATAGATACATCTGTGTAGATAAGAGATTTTGTTTATTCATCTCCGAGATTGTATTTCTTTTTGAGGTGAGCATGATTTTCTTCTACAACCCAGCAATTTCAGGCCCTTTCAGAATTGGGCGTGTTCTGGCGTACCCCAGCTCGTTCACGTTAGAATATTTTACTATTTTCTGTATTTAGTTCTGGTCGAACTTCGTGTGATAGAGTTCGTCAACGTATCAGCAATCTTCTTACTGTTGTTGGTGTATACAGGGTGTAAAAAGACCCATCACATAGCCGAAATCTATGCACTCTGTACATCAAACTAAATTACATTGACCAAAAATAATTGTTGGGAAACGACTTTTATTTTTAGGCATAAAAAACGCTGTTTTTTGTAGCGCGCAATGTAATGCACGTACCCGACTGTGCCTGTGTGTGCCGTGCAGCGGCTACACAGTTGAGCCAAGGCGGTCGTGTGCGTTTAATATTCATTGCGTTTTTGTAACTTCAAATGCGTAATTTGGGAGGAAAAATTGAAAATTTTGATAAGGTTGTTTGGATGTTAGTTTAGTATTATCACTTAGAATAGATACGTTATTGGTTAAAAACTAAAAAAAAAATGTATACACTTTGATTTTCAATATCTCCAAAACCAATGATTTCCCAGTTATGGTCTGGTAGAAAAAATGGGTAGAATATGTGGTTTTCGTTATCGTTAAGGGTCTTTTTACACTCGATATAGGCGGCGGTACCCACTTTACATCAGATGTTCCGTTGGCTTGTTTACTAACAGATAACATAAGAAAAATTTATTACACCTACGCAAACACCTATAATTGACAACTAAATAAATATAAATCTACACCCAGAGTGGCTACAGTCTAACCTTCGAAATTTTTATGAAAAATAAATAAATAATATAATTAACAAAAATACATGTATGCCTGGAAGTAATACAAAATCATATTATATCAATAGGAAGTATTTGACTTCTGGAAATAGATTTACAAACAGACAGACAGTCAACACCTTAACATACACATTTATATTTATAGAATATTTTAAACTTGTTACTTTGTCACAAGATAAGATTTCCATGACGTACCTATCAAATAATATTTGTTTTTACTTATGCCAAGATTTTATTAATATTAAATACAGAATTAAACTACGGGTGTTATGTACTTTTAGCAGTTATCAAAAATGATAACTGTATTTACTTTAGGTATATAATTTTAGCAAATTTCTCCAAATTCGATGTTTATATCATGCAAACAATGTATTTGATTAATGAACGCAATGACGTTGAAGGTTGCTTTGTGACCTCATCGTTCACGATGTCGATCTCATCGTTCATGATTTGAGTCACGACATGACTCAGAAAAACGTGGCCACCAACGAAAACAACGTGGCCACCGACGAGAGCAACGTGGTCACCAACGAGAGCAACGTGGCCACCAACGAGAAAAACGTGGCTACTGACGAGAGCAACGCGGTCACCGACGACCATTGCCTGTGTGGCCGCGTTGCCTCGTTTAATATAGGGACTAGGGGCCATTACCTCTTTATTTTGATAGATCCGCACCCTAAGAGCGATTACGCACTGCATCCGATCCAAATCCGTGAAAATACCGATCTAGAGTAAAAATCTCGGACCGAATTCGGATGTTGCAGCACTATTCCGATCTCTGATTCAAATTCAAACAATTCAGGGGCCATCTTTGGCATATCCGTTTGGCGTCTGAATTGAATCCGAGGTAATGCGAAAGCGTTCATACAAACAGTACTAAGGCTACTTCGGTCCGTCAATTGTTCTTCCGAATTAGAAACTCACGGATGACGGATAGAAATCGGATGACGGATGCCGGATGTAGTGCGTAAATTACCATACAAATAGTTCTATGGCTACTTCGGAACGTATTTTCACGGATTCGGATCGGATGCAGTGCGTAACCCCTGTAATTGCGCAAAACACTCGCAATCGCTATAACTTTGTTTTTGACAGGTCAATAATTTCCATAGGAACGCATGTATTAACAATCCGACTTCTCCACAACTACCTATGCACCACGCAATGAATATTGTTGTATTGTCAAAATGAAAGCTATTGGTATTACGAATGTGAATTAAGATGGTGCGTATCTTAATGTCAAGAGCATATTATAGCATAAACCAGTACATTGAAGATAAAAATGTCTGGAATACGATTCCCAACTGCACACAGCGACCCACTGGCACTCCTTAACTGGCAGTCTAAATGTAAATTTTCACTTATATGTATTTAATATTTCACTGTAGGTATCATTTTTGTTACCTACTCATTATATATTGTATCATAGTTATTATATAACTTTTATTTTAGGACATGTAACATTTATTGTTTACAACGTAATATATTCTGATATTTATCAGTTTTACTTTTAGTATTGCCCCTGGCAACGATCTATTTAGTATTTAAGCATTATCAAATGTAAATTGTGAGTATCATGTAGCCATTATTGTTTACTACGTTTTACTGTAGGTGCTTACTCCTACATAAACCTGCCCGTTGCCTGGTGGCTTGAGTCTGTCATGCTCACTAAAATGTCCTGCTGACGGTGGCGTTATGTATCGGGTCGTCAAGTTCCCTACAATATGGTTGAGTTAAGCGACGCTGGTGCACTCGTCATGCTCGTGAACGGGTGCTGTCTGTCGGGACTGGTCGGCTCATACTTACTATGGCAGCTGTTAGGCACTTTTTCATTATTATTCATGTACTTCTGACAATTACCTACATTATTCTCACATTATTGTAATATGATTGTATTGAATTAAATATATTGAGTGTATACAATTATGTGTAAATATATTATGTTGAATTATCTATGTTGTTTAGATAACTTTAGGTAATTTTGTTACAATTCAACCAGAATTGTATTACTTACTAGCTTTTGCTCGCGGCTTCGCTCCCGTTAATTTACGGATCCCTAATTTTTTGATCCTAAAATATAGCCTATAGCACTCAGGGATAACGTAGCTTCCTATTGGTGAAAGAATTTTTGAAATCGGATGAGTAATTTCGGAGATTACCTCCTACATACAAACAAACAAACAAACAAACAAACAAATTCTACCTCTTTATAATATTAGTATAGATTATACTTTTTCTATAATCCGCATTTTGCATATTTCACTACCTATTGTAATTAATATTACCTTTTGCTTTGTATAGACTCAATTAATTTATTCACTTGACAGACAGATATGTGTTGCTGGGGAGTTTGTTGCGCTGTTTCTTCTTCACAGCAAAAACACTAGGAAGCGGTGAAGGGAGGGCGCTTTTTGGGGCTGTCTTTGATGTATATAATTTTGACGTTCAAAAAGAACTAAGTAATTCTAGTCTATTTTGAATAAATGAGTTTTGAAGTTTGAAGTTGAAGTTTCTTCAATATGTTAGGAAAAGCTTGCGCACACCGACCAATCCAATGACTTGACGCGACGATTGTGAGGAGTAATAATGATTATTCAAAGTATACTGATGGGTGCATTGTGCTTATCAGGTATTCAATTGTTATTGTGTTATTAGATAATAATAGAACAGTATTTGTTATTTTAACGATAGTGACTGTCTAGAATTCTAGGTATATAATATAACAATGAATTTTGCACATACACTGTTTACTATACCTACTAAAGTCTCCTTTTTCTCTCGACACGTGCTATTTGTGAATAGCTCATGCTGTGGTGAAAAGATTAGACAGTCAGCAAGGTTGGTAGAGGGACTTATTGCTTAGGGTACGCCGGTCACCGCCAAGCAAAACACTAAAGGTAACTGAAAAGTGTGAAATGGGCAACCATTTCACACTTTTCAGTTAGCTTTAGTGTTAATATTATGGGTATCAAAATAAAATTACCAGTGCTGCCATCTATTGTGTATTTTAAGAATAATGTCAGGATTGTATAAAGGTCAATTCGCAACTTTAGAATTAAAGAGACCTATTCGAAATTTTTAGATTTCAACTTTTACTCATAGTCTGACCCATCTTCATCGACTCATATTAATAAAACAGAGGCCTATTGTCGCATAGAAATGTAATGCCACCGAATAATCTCCCGTTTCTACAAAATTTATAATTATACGCAACTTTATTCAACATTTTCCAAAACCTTAGTTTTTTGGTTAGGTCTCTTTAATTCTAAAAGAGCGATTATCCGGAATAAATTCATTCACTCTCTTAGTGTCATAGAAACACGTTAATTAATTTTAATTTAGATTCAAAATTCATATTTTCTAAAGTATGTATATGTCGTGGCCAGATCATAGAATTGATCACTTCATGATGTGGCCAGCCATTTCATGAAATGGTTGCATTTCATGAAATGGCCAATACCCGCTGCCCACATCATGAAATGGCCTGGCCAGATCAATGAATAATCAGCGTTTAACGATATGATCAGCTAAACGCACGGCTACTTCATGATATGGTCAAACATTAGTGATCATATCGTAAAATAGTTACATTATTCACCGTTAGAGGCGCTGATATCGTTTTGTTTTTGTGATGCATCATGGCGGCGGACAATTATTCTGACAAAAAAAGCTAATAATAATAAGTAAAGTAGGGTGACCACGCAACGAAAATTAATGGACTATTATTGGATTTCAAAATATGACTTCATGGTAACTGCGGGTGAACTTATCATAGAATTTTATTTGTTCGATTATTTATCTGGTTAACCTGTGAAACTATAGCACAAAATATCGATGCACGTTAGTGCAAACATTTACTATTTAGTATATTGAATCATTTGGGTTAGGTTAGGTTAGAACAGTGACCAATAACGCGCGAAGGCGAGCGAGCGAAGCGAGCGTGCCGCGGCAGCGGCCGCCGAGCGCCAGATCCCCTTAATTGTTGGTGAATCAAGCTATTAAACTTTCGCGGTAACGTACATCGATATTGTGTGGGTCGAAATTCCGTAGTCTACTCCTTTGCTTGCATGGTACGTGCTTCCTTTATTTGGATTTTTTATTAAACCTTTGATATCATGGAAACCCTACATTAATGATATGGCCAAACGTGGATGGCCATATCATTAAACGTTGACGTTTCAACGATATGGCCAATTTTAGTTGGCCATTTCATGAAATACGACCATTTCATGAAATGGCCGGCCACATCATGAAGTGATCAATTCTACGATATGGCCACGACATATATATGTCGAACTCCCAATCCAAAGATTCGCCTAGGTCAGAACTTTTTTTCTCTATGTAAAAGGTATGAAAACCGTGTGCATTAGCGATACACAACGCCTTAAACGCAATGGAATGTATCATTTTTGATACACACCGTATTAACATGCCGTGCAAAAATGATACGCCGGTGAAGGTGTTAAGTATCGGCACTCGTGGAGGCTCATTGGGGGAACGCCGTAGTAGTTTCAGTCGTTAAGACTCCGACACAACGCTCTCCTCCCCAGGCGGAGGGTAATCACGAGGAAAACATGTTGTGCCTGACGTAGTTTAGTATCATCGCTCTTGGTGGCTAGGTCTTTAATGCACCCATAGTGCAGCATTTAGGATTTGTAGACTTGTGGTGTTGACCCTACTTACCACGGAGGGGAGTAAATTCGTAAACTGATGAGATAATAAAATGGAAAGGAATCAAAATTAATAGTAAATAACACGATTTATAACAAGTCGATTATAAGACCTATCGTAGTGAATGGATCTGAGTGTTGGACCACCAAGGGGATGGATGAAAGGAGAGTGCATGCAGCTGAGTGGAGTGACAACAATGGGTAAGATAAGGAACGAGTAGGTATGTCAAAAGAAGGTTGAAAGTAGCGTCAGTGACTGAAAAGTTAAGGAGTAATAGGCTAGCGTGGTATGCGGAAGAAAGTCATGTTCAGAAGGTTATTAAATGTGAATATGGATGGATATACAAGTAGAGATAGGCTAAACAAAAGATGGATGGATTGTGTGAAGGATTATATGGATAAGAAAGGAGTGAGTACTGAGATAACGGCTTATAAAGGAGAATGGACTCACTAGAGGATGGGCAGCAGCTTTCTCTGAGTACTTTAACAACTATACTGCGATCGCCAACCCGCCATCCAAGCGTGGCGATTATGGCAAAACCCCCCAACAGTGTTTGGGGGAGGCCTGTGTCCAGCACTGAACGTCATTCGGCTGAATGATGATGATGAGAGGAGAATGAAAGAATACATGTTGTGCTGACCTTACCTAGAGTGGGATAGGATGATGCGTAAATAATATGATATAACAAGATAAAACACTTTCAATTATAAAAGTAAAATATTGTAATTTTTCTTTGTGCTGTGCGGCTGTCCCATTTCAAAACCTAGTAAGGGACACTTTTTATAAAAATCGTTTTAATGCATAATCTTGCTAACTTAGAAAGTCTCTACTAAATACAAAAACGGCAGCGTTGAAAACTCAAATAATAAGCAGATATATATTTAAGCATCGATACCTAGTAAGTGCCATTCACTGCCTGTGATAATTTATAAACCTAGTAAGTCACTTTAACCACATGGTTTCACGTAACATAAATTACTTTTCAAAGGCTGACAGATTTAACGTTTATGCGCTCTCCTGTAAAATTTCGTTTTAAGCCCTTACTAGGTTTTGAAATGGCACAGCTGTGCGGGCCTTGCTGCCCTTCGCACTGATGAAAGAGGAATGATTATAACTCCAACACTTTCCCATCAACTATTTCACTTACAGTTTCTCCCCCTATTTCCACACTATCAGTTCTCAACACAAATACCCGTATAACTATATCCATTTACAAGATATAAACAACGTTAACATTATGAACTTATCGCCACAAGACGGAGGGGATAAAAGGCTTCCCGCGTGATCGACCTCCCCCTCCACCCTCCCCCCTATCGTATCGCGTAATTCATTACGACATTATCTAACGCAAGAAATTGTTTGGAAAACATCAACGCTATAGCTAGGCGTAGGAGGAAAGTGGTGTATGTCTGATATTATGATTTTAGTAACAGAAAAAATGCTTTGATTGTAAGACTTGAAGAAAAGCAGAATAAAAATAATTTTGGTAAAAACTATGTGCATTAATTAATTAGGCACTTATATGTCACCTGGAGGTATAAACCAAATAGGATAAATTGAGTTTTTAATTTGCTCCTTACTAATACTACTGTTAGGGATTTAATGACGTCATGGCGGTAGTCTGACATGTTTACTTCACGACCTGTCAAAAAAGTCTATAAAACAGTATGTAACGCGCTAGTCGGGCTCTCTGCCCTTTATTTTTACTGCGACCTTTGGTTTGGACGGACGTTCACAATTGTTAAATAGCTGTCTTGTTTAAAGATTGTAATTATGACTGTTTGAATATTCCTGCATTGTAATAATAACTGATCGTATTAAAGTATTCAGATCTTATGTATGTTAGCGGTAGCGGAGGATTCTGTGTAGATCAGCTGAAGGAGTCTGACCTTTTATATCTGTCTAGCTTGTCCTTATTTATAATCTTGCAATGGTTGTGTAAAGTATTATGTTGTGATCTAGTTCATGTTATTAACACTAACCCAAATACAAGTACTCTCAGTGGTGGAGAGTCTATGTTGGTTTTATTTATCACATGTACCATCCTGTTTTTAATAAATAACGCCCCAGAAAGCTAAAAAGCTATTAATCCTATTAGTAAATTCTGTTATTTTATTAGCTATCCTTCGGGTTAGCTTAAATCAGAAGTGGGATAGGCTCCATTGCCTATCTTATTTTCTGTGTTGATTTCTAGATAGTGTACAAGTTGTTACAAGACCGACAGATATCTTGAAAAAAATAAACAATAAGAGCACCTACCGACATAAAAAAAAAAAAAAATTGTGAACGTTCCTCCTTTTTACGAATCTGTCCAATCGTACCTAATTGTTATTTTAAATGTGTTGGAAGTTGATTCTAGGACTCGCAACACGGGACGGAGGATCTGCCGACCTGTTGCAACACGTCGAACCTCGCATGGACTTGTCGGTGCTGCTGCCCAGTGTGACATGATGTGTGATTCCGTCATGCCACCATGTGTATCGCCGTCACGTACTGGAGTGCGAGCGAGGTAACGGACAAGCTTATGATTGCAATCAATGCCATAAGCCTGGTAAGATTGAACCATTTGTATTTCATCCTTCCGATACGTCTTTTAATGATTTTAACTTGTGGTGTGGTAGATCATGAGTGTAATTTAAATGGATGCGGACGAGATATCCTCTATTCCGTGATCTGTGTATTCAATATGTGTTTGGCGCGTAAAGGCAATTATTTGAGAAGTTTTATTTCTTGCAAAAGAAATTGAATATTTACTTGGGACGCCTTCTGTCTGATCTGTTCACAGGAACTGTGCTGGTTTACATCACCTGGAGTTACCATTATATGGTCTTTGAACTGGTAATGTTTGGAGAGTTATAAAATAAGAACTCTCAAATTTATTTATTTTTGCTTGTTTGTATTTGTGTACTTAAGCGTATACCTAGTGTTTGTGTATTGGGCATAAGTCCTGCAGACACATAGTGTATGTGTATTGGACGTTAGTCCAGCATACACGGTAACGTGTGAAGTTGGCCTTGTACAATTTAACATTGTATGAGTGAGACATTGAAAAGTACAACAACAAAAATAAGTGTGTTTCACCAAATGATGTAATATGTGCCGTAAGAAGAGCTAACGTTGTGCCACCTTCTTATCGGTCTGGTTTGGTATCACAGGGGGAGCTAACGTTGTGCCACCTCTCTGTTGAAGATGAGAAACGCTAACGTCGTGCTTCTTTCTCTTGTTCCCTGTTAATGATGAGAAACGCTAACGTCGTGCTTCTTTCTCGTATTCCCTGTTGATGATGAGAAACGCTAACGTCGTGCTTCTTTCTCGTGTTTCCTGTTGATGATGAGGAATCGCTAATGTAGTGCTTCTTTTTCATTGGCCGTTTACGTAAGCCTGCGTGGACTTACGAGTTCTCTTTAGCAAGTCGCGTTGCTAAAGAGATACCTGTGGCTTTACTAAAAATGTGTGCTTTTCATATAATACAGGTGCGGGATTAGTCTACGCCTGGTCTAGTCGCTGCCAGTCACGAGTATGAGCCGTGCTTATGTACATGAGGTGATTCCGAGCTACAGTCCAAGGCACCGAGTGACGCCGAGCCGTCATCGATTTATGATGAGCTCCCGCCTGCAGCAGAGGAAGGAAGACAATAGAACGAGGATGCGGTTTGGTATTTTGTTTATCCTTAGGGCTCTGTACTTCTACTATTCTTGGTAACATAAAGGTTCTATTAGTTTAAATTTCGAGTTGATATTTCTTATGATGATTTTTATGTGTAACAACCTGAGGGATCTGTCTAACCTTTAACTAGTCTGGTTCATGCACTCCCATTGTTTACATTGCATCGAGGTGTAAATGTAATTGTGAATTTTATTGATGAACATCATCATTGAGGATGAGTGAGTGGTCAGGTGTGACCGAACGGAATTATTGCCTTTAACTTTTTGTTCGAAGGTTAAGGAGGCTTCTGTGGACCTGATACTAGCCTGATGCTGGTGTATGCTGCTGAACCTGAAAATCTGAAGTAGATGACTGACATGGATGGCTGACATAGATGGCTGACCTGGTTGATGGACTATGAAGATGTAGAAGACCAGGAACGAGGACTGAAGATTTGACTTGAAGATCTGAAGACATTATCACGCGTGGACGCGCGAATTGTCAGTATGGCCGTGTTAGGGATTTAATGACGTCATGGCGGTAGTCTGACATGTTTACTTCACGACCTGTCAAAAAAGTCTATAAAACAGTATGTAACGCGCTAGTCGGGCTCTCTGCCCTTTATTTTTACTGCGACCTTTGGTTTGGACGGACGTTCACAATTGTTAAATAGCTGTCTTGTTTAAAGATTGTAATTATGACTGTTTGAATATTCCTGCATTGTAATAATAACTGATCGTATTAAAGTATTCAGATCTTATGTATGTTAGCGGTAGCGGAGGATTCTGTGTAGATCAGCTGAAGGAGTCTGACCTTTTATATCTGTCTAGCTTGTCCTTATTTATAATCTTGCAATGGTTGTGTAAAGTATTATGTTGTGATCTAGTTCATGTTATTAACACTAACCCAAATACAAGTACTCTCAGTGGTGGAGAGTCTATGTTGGTTTTATTTATCACATGTACCATCCTGTTTTTAATAAATAACGCCCCAGAAAGCTAAAAAGCTATTAATCCTATTAGTAAATTCTGTTATTTTATTAGCTAACCTTCGGGTTAGCTAAAACTACAAATAAATGCGAAAGTAACTTTGTCTGCCTGTTTGCTACTTCTTCACGTCTAAACTACTGAACCGAGTTTGATGAAACTTGGTACAGTGATTGTCTAGAACTCTAAAACGGATGTAGGCTACTTTTATCCCGTAAAACGTGGAATACGCGTTAAATGACATCAACGCGGGCGAAATAGCGGGCGACGCCCTCTAGGTATAGCCCTCTAGGCAGTGCCAACATATTAAAAATATCTTTGTTTAATGCAAGGACAACCTTGATGAATAACCTTTTCGGTACTTTGTTAGGACCTATGGATATTCAATACAAGTTATTTATCAATTTGATTGAGCGGAACAACTAGCTATTCTATTATTCTTTTTTTTTAAGTGTCCCCATTTGTGGCAATTTAATATTTTTTCTTTCTTTCCATCCCGCAGTTCCTTCTTAATTAATAGCAACTTTATTTGGCATATAAACATCTCCAAAATTCCTAAAACAAAACTTATACCTACTTCCTTAATACCACATCCGGCAAAGGCCGAGTGAAAAGGGATTCTGACAGATGACGAGCAATCCCTCCACGGGGTGTTTGTCATTCTATTAGCAAAGAAAACATGCTGTAGCTTCACTACTCGAACTCGAACCAATTTGTGGAATGGTTCGATTAACTGTGGTATTAAATTGGTAGTTATATTGAGGCTTCTGTAAACATGGTAGGTTGGTACGAAGATAATAATTTACCTTCGTAAAGGTTCTTTTTTCAGGTTCCGTACCCAAAAGGTAAAACGAGACCCTATTACTAAGACTCCGCTGTCCGTCCGTCTGTCACCAGGCTGTATCTCATGAACCGTGATAGTTAGACAGTTGAAATTTTCACAGATGATGTATTTCTGTAGCCGCTATGACAACAAATACTAAAAAAACAGAATAAAATAAATATTTAAGGGGGCTCCCATACAACAAACGTGATTTTTTTGCCGTTTTTATAGATAATGGTACGGAACCCTTCGTGCCCGAGACCAACTCGCACTTGGCCGGTTTTTATTTAGTTGGCGAAGCTTCACGGACGTAATGGGTATGAGTACCTATCTATTATTAGTTTACTGTGAACTCAAACTCAAAACGTATTTAGGTATTCAAAATAGACTAGAATTAATTAGTTCTTTTTGAACGTCAGATTTACAATAGACAGCCCACAAAAAAGCCCTCCCTTCACCGCTTCCTAGTGTTTATACTGTGAAGAAGAAACGGCGCAACAAACTCCCCAGCAACACAGATCTGTCTGTCAGGTGAGCGTATAAAACCTTAAATTAGTTCTATACATGTGTGAGCTCTGATACACCACGTTTTTTTCAGGCGCCGTCGACGCGCGTTTCTCTATCGTGCGTTGTCAGCGCTGCTAAACTTGAAATAGGCAAATTACTTGCGATTGCATCGCTGCAAACTCACGAGAAACGCGCTACAGACGCGCGTGAGCAACTCTCCTTGCAAAGTAAAACGCGTGTAGCACGCGCGCGAAGGAGCGTGTGTCGCACTGCAGACGCGCGTGTCGGCAAGTAACCGATTATAACGCGCTGTACGTATGTGTTTGCAGCTAAAGAGACGCACTGTGCCAGCGCGTCTGTATCGACCTAACTCCGCGCTACGAGCGCGTCGACAGCTCGCGAAAAAGTCGTCGTCTGCATACTACAATTTTATGAACGTATGAATAGGTAAATTGGTTGCGATAACATCGCGTTTGCAGTGCGTTATAGTTGTATGCGACACGCGTCGACAGCGCCTGAAAAAACGTTGTGTGTAAGAGCCCTATGATTCAAAAGACTACTTCCATGAAACGAGGTTCCTCGATAAAAAGGCCACAAAATTCATCAAAGATGAAGACACTTAAAGGTCCACTTATAACCAAAAACGTTATACAAAACACACTAACCTTTTATAGTAAACATCCGAACATAAAATGAAAAGGTTCCCTTAATATTAACATAAGAATTTCATCAGCGAAGCTCCTGTCTGTAGTGTCCGGGGGTGTCCGGGCATCGCTCAATGTCCAGCCGGATCTCATATCCGGACAACCCGACCGTTTTCTGTAACGACTAACGTAAACTATTCAATGGACGTGCTGAAATGTTTTTGACTGTACTAAAATTGTTAGGTTTTGTAGGGAATTGTATTATTATGTTTTGTTTTTAATATAAATAAAAACAAATTGACTGGCTTGTTAGGGAGTATACATAAAGGAAGTAGGTAACCAGCGTCGACCTACCAGCGCTTATCGGCACTGGGGGCCTACCCCCTAAGTCCGTCAACGAAGTCACCCGTCCAAAAGTAGCCCGAAACGTAGGAGTGAACAAAATAAATGTCATGTTCAACTTTTCGGATTGGCAAAAACACATCGGTAGTAGGGACAACTGTCAAATCGTGTTGTCATTCATTCTTAGTTCAGGCCCCGAAATAATCGTATGTCCGTAGGTGTTAGGGAGTAAGAAACGCTCGTAACTGAGGCCGAAACCACGGACTTCGTGCTTAGGGAGTAGACCTCTTGATCCGTGCAGGTGACCGCTACATAAAGGAAGCGGGTAGAAGCAGGGGCTGGCATTTTTTAACAAAGATACGCCTTATTCCCTTGCAAATACAGCAACAAATGACGGCCTACCAGCGCTAATCGGGGCAGGTCGGAACTTGTCGGCGACGACGTTCGGAGCTTGTCGGCGCTGGTTCGTCACACAGCATAGAAACTACCTGCGCCGACTAACTGCGCGGACCAGCACCGTCAAGCGCTGACAGATCCGCGCTGGCAATCCGCTTTCTTCGTGTATACGCACTTAGTCTAATGGCTGCCTTTTTGGTCTATAGTCGCAAGTGGGGACTACTGAGCGTGAAGTTCTTCGATCCTCAGGTCGGGCAAAGTGGCATTGGGTTTTTCTGCGCGGAATTTCTCAGTAGCAGCCCGGAGTCTAGATTTGGGACCGGTTGATGGCAATAGGATCTATAATAACTATCACGGTTCATGAGATACAACGTGGTGACAGACGGACGGACAGCAGAGTCTTAGTAATAGGATCCCGTTTTACCCTATGGGTACCCTAAAAAGAAAACAATGCAGCCTCACAGAAGTCCATCTGTCGCTCTTTCTGTTACAGAAATGTGTCTTTCTCTTCCGGTAACCTTTTTAATAATTTGTGATACTAGTTCTAAGTCATCATTTCGATATCTTTAACATTTTGTTTAGGATTTTTGTTACATTTTATAAGATCTATGTTATATCTTATCTTGGGACTACCATACCATTCGATTATAATTATTTCTGCCTATTCTGCATGCCTCGTTGGTATAGTGCGACTGCTGAGCGTGAGATGAGTGTGTGAGTGCTCGATCCCCTCGTCGGGCAAAAGTGTTGTTGGGTTTTTCCTTGTGGAATTTCTCAGTAGCATCTCGGAGTCTATATTTGGGACCGGTTGATGGCAATAAACTCGCCCCCTATTACATGGGACTTAAAAATCACGGTGAAATGTGGGTGTACTATTTATTATACCCCTCTGCCCAACCTTAGGGGAATACAGGCGTGCTGTTACGTTTTTTTTATGTTCTATAATAATTTTCACAGAATTTCAACAACCACTTCTAAAGATATTTATATAGATATATGTATATTTATTATAAAAATACAGATTCGGGGCTAGTCGCGTAGAAAATTAAAAGGCACTAAATATATTTTTTATCGTTAAATAATTAACGTCGGGATAAAAAAAGTATTTAGTGCCTTTTTAGTTTCTACGCGACTAGACCCGAATCTGTATTTTTATAATGTGTACAAATCGCGAAAGTTTAAAAACATAATTATATATTTATGTTACGGATAAAGGCCGAATGGCGGGTACACCTAGGTTTACCCGGGTATAACTAGGTGCAACCAGTAGCAGTTGGGTAGAACTAGGTGTAGCTTAAGTCGACAGAGCCCTGCTGCGCGGGGCTCCTATTTCTGTCTGCAAAGATTAAAGTAACCTAACACGAAGGGTATGACGGGGGCTTCGTTCGCTCGCTTCGCTCGCTCACTCTAGACCCGTTATCCCCTTCGAACCTAACCTATACATTTTGGGGTTCTCCTTAACCACCGGTGTGCGGATACACTTAGTTCTACCCGCTATGATGAAGGGTAAACCTAGTTCTAACCGAAGATAAGTATGATACATCTAATTTAAACCGCATGTGGCCGGCTGCACCTAGTTGTACCCGGGTAAACCTAGGTGTAACCGCTATTCGGCCTTTACCCGTAACATATATACTAAGATATCGGGCAGTTGGGGTCAAACAAAATGTTCTTAGGCGTCTACACAAATAACTTTGTCGCGTGTAATTTTTTGGTTTCTTATTTCTTAATTATGATAAAGTGTGCGGTTTTTGGCTTTATTAAAACTTAAACAAATGTTAATTATAAATCTTAATGAATCTCTTAAGCCCAAATAGTTTAGACAACTAAAGATTAAGGTTACAGTTTAAAACTTTAGCTAGAATTTACTTTAAACCTTGTATTTAAATAATTAAGTTTGTCTTGTTAATTCTTTAAGGTTTAAATATTTGATTATAGTTTAAATTCTCGGGCACGTAATTATAATGAATTTAATAATCGTAGCAAAAATGTGGTTCAGGCACTTAGTAAATTTTTGAACTTGTATAAGAGGTTGGGATGACGAATCCGGCTCGAAGGACCAAAAAGATGTACGGTATTGTACCGCACAACTTTTACTGATAAGGTTGATATGATATTAAATGATACGAGTCCTTTAAAGTCCAACAGTTTAATACACTAAGTTAACACCAAAGTTCAGACAGAAATAGTTGTTAAGATTAAATGATATTGATAGAGTTATGAATAAATGATATTGATAAGTGAGAACACACGGTGCATTCGATGACCGGTAATGAACTGAATTGTAACTAAATGATAATGAATTATAAAAGGTGGCGGATATGCTGACGCGGTAAGTACAATAATTTTGCAATGTACGGTTGCACTGTACAAGAGGATCGTTTCTTATCATTTTTGTTTTATTTATTTATTACTAGGCCTGCGTTTAGCCGCCATCTCGCCTGATGTAAAGCGATGATGCGGTCTACGATGAAGCACGCTTGCCCAGAAAAAACCGATTCACTCGTGACTTGAAGACACCCAGATTGTAGCTGTCGGGGAACACCCACTCGGGCAGCGCATTCCACTGTTTGGCGGTTTTCATAATGAAAGTGGAATCAAAGCGTTCGGTTGGGTGGTTGAATTATTATAGGGATCAGTTGTTATGTTAAATTATTGTATAATGTATGTTACCGCTAATGTGTAGAAATTAGTTAGAATGCAGACTAACTTGTTAATCAGTAGATTACCTGGCTGCGACCTTTAAAGTGCGAAAAATTGTTTCTTAATTCTAATTCTTAATTTGCAGAGTAACGACCAGGCATTCATTTAAGTGAATAAAATAGGTTCTTTGCTTGAATAAAACATTCGAGTTCATTGTAATAATATACTTACTTTAATTAGTCAAATCTCTATTAAGCCGGCTTCAGCCAATGCGAACGTAAGAATTGATACAAGGCGAGTACTAAAGTGTTTGTCAGGTTCGACCGAGACCAATGACAAGCCGACAAACATGTGGACTCGACTTTTTGTGCAGAAAAAGCGACACTGTTCCGAAGTGAGATGGGTCGTGGCAAGCGATCCCGAGTGGTAGCGAGGCACACCAAACGAACCGTTTACACGTTAGCGCTCACCTGCATTCGGCTAGCTAGGCGAATAACTACGAGCAATGGCGAGGTTTGACAAAAGGGCTGTCTATGGATCATAAGTTCGAAAAATATTTGACCGAATTTCATTTCACCTAAAACTTTTCAACTATAAAGCTAAGCGCGCACTACGAATTTTAATCGGTGCGATTTTTAAACTGCGAAATAAAATCGCAAACGAAAATAATTCCTACGCACACTACAATTTATTATCGCCTGCGAAATAGCGGGGGCCAAAGAAAGTCAGTGCCACCATGAAAGACAGAGTGAAAATCGAAACATGGATTTACAAAAGAAGGCGTCTGTGCAGGCAATTCGGACTCACTTACCTCAGAAATCATCAAAGATCACAAGTCGACTGAACTCTGCGCTTGCGATTTTTTTCGCAGTGCGCGCGCCTTTGTACAACATCATAGGTACAAAACATACATACTATTTTGCATCTGCTATTTTAAATCGCAAACGATTTATTTTCGCAGTGCGCGGATTTTAGTATATAGGGTGACTGGTAATTAGTGAACGATACTTTAACACATGATTGTACTCATGATAACAAATAACTTTCCCAAAGAAACATTATTTTTATTTTTTTCATTTAAAATTTATTAATAAACCGTTACGGAATGGACGCGGCTCCTATTTTTTTTTTTTTGGTTTTATTTATGTTTCTTTGGGAAAGTTGTTTGTTATCATTAGTACAACCATGTGTTAAAGTATCGGTCACTAATTACCAGTCACCCTATATTGGTATTGTTCACAGATAGGTGATTATTTTCCGCAACGATTAAATTTCGTAGTGCGCGCTTAGCCTTATTGTTTTGTTTTTTTTACTTCATCGAAGTCACATCTGGCGCTGTAACAGTTGACCTATTATCAATGCGATTTTTTTCATTACTCCGACGTTTCATTTGGTCAAAAAACGTTTTACCGAAATTACACCTAGCCGAAATAACATTTGTTCGAAGTATTTTATGTTTCCAAACGTTCATTATACCACTGTTTTAATTAGCATATTTTCATTTCACCAAACGCCTAGAAAGTACAAATGCACACTATTTCATTTCTATTTTTTGCTGTTGCAAACAAGCAAGCAACATGCAAACAAGCATGCAACATGCAAGCAGGCATGCAACATGCAGCAAGCATTGTTTCTGCAATGGCTCCGGTGCTGCGGAAAAGTGATACAATACAAGCTTAGTTTTAGTATAAACTAAACCTGAAACTAGTTTGTTCAGAATCACTAGGAGAATCGATTGACATATTTTTTACACCATATTTTTTTTTTTTTTTATTTTTTTCATAAATTTCATACTTGTTTCAGTAGGTTTCTACACATAACAGTTGACGGGAATAGACACCTTGAGGCTTGAGATGGTCCGCTCGGTCAGTTTTGTTGTATTAGACAACCCCTGCGTAGCACATCTCAGGCTTTTCACACATTACTAGGGAACTTAACGCGACATAAACTACGGTGTAACTTGGAGATTTAAAAAAAAACACATATTCAGGCAGTTCTGATGAAAATCTTGTTGGAGTGTCTCGGTTTTTGTATATACTAAAAATAACATTGTATAACCCACACCACACAAATCAATTAAAATTTTTTTTTGATTTGTATGGAAAGTTATAAAAAAATACGCGAATTTAGAAAAGTTGAAGGACAAAAGTTGTTCAACTTCCAATACCGAGTAACCCCATAAAATTCTTAGAGTTGATTTTTTAATACATTGTATATATTCGTAGCTTTCACAGGTAGAATTAATTAGCTTACGAGTACATTTCGCTTTGTGTTCGCCGCTCCATCCGTTTCAACTAGCACGCCTTCTCAAACCGTAAGTAGTTTTATCTCTTCATTCCTGTAAAATTTAAATAAAACGCTTATAAAAAGTTGAAGTAATAAAACGAGAGAAATTTCTCTAATAACTTATTCAATGCAAGTTCGCCGTTCAACGCATTCGTGGCTATTATCCAACCTTAAAATTTCATCTTTCCCCTGGTTTAAGGTGTTAGCATACTGTGGTAGCGAGGCGAGAGATGTGCGAAGCGAGAAATCGGCTAAGTAAGTGGAGTTGTTAAGAAAATGCTATCATTTAATCTCCTAGCTAAATATTGTGGTTTTGGTAAAAAAAAAGTATAAATGCATGTATTATAACTTTCGTGAGACACATTCATATTTCTGATTATTTACGGTTTACTCACGTGAACAGGTCGCGAGACGAACTCGCCGCCTGTTCAGCTCATGATTAAGGGCTCCGTTTGGGTCCGAAACTAGTCGGGCAATCCCGAAAAATGCACGTGAGTAAACCGTAAGTAATCATAAATATAAATGCATGATCATCAATGTATGATAAGCGGTTTTTTTTAAACAATATGTCAAACATATTTTTTAAAGAGTGTCCCTTTGCTTGCTTGCCCTTTTTTCTCCGTAGGACCTATTATTTGAAACCATGCACCTAGAGTTGACCAAAAGAACCTGTGATCAGCAGGGCAATTGAGTAACGTAGAACTACGAAGTGGAAAGCATTCGCGTCATGATCACTTTCCACTTCTAGGTAGGCTTTTCTTCACTCTAGGTATCTAAAGTTACCAAGTTGGGGTGTTCAGACGATTTTAAAGCAGATTTTTCTTGCTAACTGCATAATTATTGAAAAAAAATACTGCAGACTGCGCTAACGTAATAAGAAGCTCAGAAAAATATCGGTTCAAAAGTAAAGTATCTCATAATTATAGCTAGCGTTGGAACGTCACGTTTATTAAGGAATCCTTTGCACGTACCCGTTTTCCATCTACCGACACAGTGTTTTGTTAATCATATTACAGTACTATGTTTTGTTGAAACACTGCACACGTTTGTTTTTAAATGCTTGTGCAAATATTATGTAGATGTACATTTATGGTTTTTTTTATTGATGTAGTGGTTTTTCAGGGTTATTTTGTTTTGCAAGTGGTCTGTCTGTCATGCGAGTAAAGGTAAGTTTTTTTTAATTTTATACGAAGAGATTGTCACCTGACTTAAAGGAAGAATTTTAAGGAACTGGCTCATTATGCTGTATTATTAATTTATCAGAGAAGCACTGTTTATCCGTTCTTTAAGTACAATTTATATGCCAGTTGTCAGCAGTGCTTAGTAGAGTACGAGTCTTCAGATCGGAAGGGGCTCGTGGCTAATTAACAATGGCGCAGATCATACCACTTGCGAGGTTAAGCTGCGATTGCCGCAGTAAGTCCACGGATGGGTGGGCTACACTAGAATCAGAACCTGTTTTTTGACACGTAACCATATCACAAAAATTTGGTATTTGAAGACTCATTTTTCCTCGCCTTTTCTCAACTATGTATTTTGGTTTCAGCTTCTAATCTAACCAGATGCGGCTGAATACCAGCATTTTACACGAAGCGACAGCCATTAGACCTCCGCAACCCAGTTACTGGGCAAAACCAAAGGTTAGAGCTGTTGTCAGACTTTCAAGCTCCTGACTACCCGTAACGACTGTCACAAGTATTTGTATGACGCCAGAGACGGTTTAACATGCTCTCCGAGACACGGAGGATTCTCAATGTGTAACGAAAGGTCACCACGCGTCATATGATCCGCGCGATTGTTAACTAGCCTCATTTTGATCTTCTTCTCTCGTATCAGCACGAGCTATACGAAAATAGCTCATGCTGTGGTGAAAAGATTAGCCAGTCAGCAAGATTGGTAGCGGGGCTGACTGCCCAGGGTGCGCCGGATGTACTAAATTATCGTCATTCGTAGAGGCTCCCCAGTCATTTTGATGACTATGACTATGACGATGATTAACGATAAATCATGGAATCAGGCGTTACTTTGCGGAAATCCATGACATACAAAAATGCAAATAGAATATCTAGCTTTAATTTCGCTGAACGATTTGACGTTTGTGACATTGACGTTTGTGACATTTGTGAAATGTCAATGTCACAAACGTCAAATCGTGACGATATATAGAGGGGCGCGAGCATCACAGACCCATTCGCGTCCTAGCGGTCGAGGAGTCAACATATCTTGAGGATGCCCCGTGCAGGGACGAAACATGTGTCGTGTATTGGTGCTGCATACTGCACCCAAACTAGCGATCTTGTTCAGCGGAATTAAAGCTAGATATTCTATTTGCATTTTTGTATTTTTTGTAAACTTAACGAAGCTAAAAATATGCAATGCGTTGCTAACGCTTGCTCAGTTTAACTTGTAATCGGTTCATACTTGTGTACTTTGTTGGTGAAATTAAAACAGCTCTTAGCTTCTTACGCAAGAACAGTTTTCATCGCATCTAAGTTGCTGGAGTTACTTCGCTTATGGTTGAACAGTTTAAGTGTACAAACTTTCAGAAACAATAACGCTTGCATTATTTCAAGCTATGTTTTAAGTTTTAATAAAGGAAGGAATACATTTAAGACCGAAAAACTAAACAGAATATTCATATACAAAAGGTTTTAAGAAAGTTTAAGTGAGCTAGAGTTTGTTTCTTTTTGCTAAAAATAACGAATTTTGAAGGCAGTTCAGACTACGCCATAATATATAGCATATAGTATACAACGTTATTTTTAGTATATACAAAAACCGAGACACCCCAACAAGATTTTCATCAGAACTGCCCAAATATGTGTTTTTTTTAATAAATCTCCAAGTTACACCGTAGTTTATGTCGCGTTAAGTTCCATAATAAAGTATGAAATGCCTGAGATGTGCTATGCAGGGGTTGTCTAATACACGGAAACTGACCGAGCGGACTGTCTCAAGCTTCAAGGTGTCTATTCCCGTCAACTGTTATGGGTAGAAACCTACTGAAACAAAATTGAAGGAAAAAAAAAATGTGGTGTAAAAAATATGTCAATCGATTCTCCTAGTGATTCTGAACAAACTAGTTTCAGGTTTAGTATATACTAAAACTAAGCTTGTATATATTAGGTATATTATGCAATATATGTATTGTATAGCGATTCCACTCAGTATACATTTTATATGGACACGTACAAACACGACAACGGTGTGCTATAATGTATTGGCTTGCTGTACGCGATAAACTTGAGCGATTTTCAGAGCTAAATCATACGATTCTACAGTCCCCGCCCCACCTCACTTCCACCCCGTCGGTCACCCGACGTATTGTCGTCAAATAACTTGCTATACACAGCAAACCGGCTCGCAATATAGCGTATAGTGTGAACGTCATGCTATATAGTTATAGCTTATGATGCAATAAGCTATACTATACAAGGTTAGTCAGAAAGGGGGTACTAATCCGAAAGGGTGTTAAAGTACACATAATAATGAATAACTTTTGTTCTACAACTTTTCCGAAAAGTCAATAGTTTAAGAGAAACAGTCGTTCAAAAATCTCAAAAAAAAATCTCTAAAATCTATCTATCCCCTGTTATGATCAGCTGTGTTTACATTTTAGGTCATATTTGGGGTCATGAATTAGAAGCACCATTTTCTGAATTTGTAACTAAAGCAGAGATGAAGAATTTTTGAAAAAACTAAAATAAAAATCATTTTATTTGGAAAAAAAAATATCGAATTTTGAAATTTTAACACTTGCTTTCAAACAGTCATCAGCGATACTATAAGTGGGCCTCGGATTAGTACCCCCTTTCCGACTAACCTTGTATAGCGAAATAGTATAGCGTACTCTAAACTACGCTATAAGACTGGTATAGAATTAATGCTTTATGGAATTAAGTCTGCATTATTACTTACTATTAAATAAATAAATAAATGTTATGATTCTCCGAGCATAATAATATCATTTCAAGTATTGGTCGTCCAGATTAGTCGTAATCCGTCATAATATACGACTTAGCCCCCTGATGCTTAGCATTGGGCCGTTTTATTTTCATCTCTAATTACGCAAAAGCATTTGCTTCAAACATTAATCGATTAGTCATCTGCTCTCAAATACAAGTCATGCAGCTAATTAATGTGAAAAACAATCTAAATACCACTGATTAAGGCTTAAAAGGACCGCTTGATGTCTATTCGAGTCTGAAATTTCCGATAGTTCCAGAAGTGGCACTCTCGTTTGTCGTGTGATGAATTAATCTGAATTTGTGTGTGGGTTTTTGCATTTTAATGTGGGTAATTAATTTGCAACGAAAGTCTTCAAACTTCAAAACTCATTTATTCAAAATAGACTAAAGTTACATAGTTCTTTTTGAACGTCAATGTTAGGTACTGACATAAAAGACAGCCCCCAAAAGCGCCCTCCCTTCACCGCTTCCTAGTGTCTTTGTTGTGAAGAAGAAACGGTGCAACAAACTCCCCAGCAACACATATCTGTCTGTCAAGTGAATAAATTAATTGAGTCTATACACAGCAAAAGGTAATATTAATTACAATAATGAAATTATGCAAAATGCGGATTATAAACAAATTATAATACAATTCTGGTTGAATTGAAAACAAAATTACCTAAAATTATCTAAACAATACAGGCTGTAAGGGTAAATACCGTTATCCTTGAAACCAGTGGTTTGGTTTCATTTATAGAACGTAAAATCAATAAAAAATAACAAACTTTTTTTTATACAATTTTCGTTTTTCCTCAAAAGCATTTCACCCTATGCGCGGGGGCAACAAGCTACGGAAGGAAAGCGGGGAACACGCCGCGTGGCCTGACGCACGGCCCCGCACAGTTTGCTACCCCAGTCAGTCAGCTATCTCGTTAGCGAGTGTGTTTACGCCGCGTCGTAGCGCCGCCGCGCCGCTCATTTCTCGGCCGTATATTTTTTTTACTCGGTCCTATATTTTTATGTTTAAGTCCCCATGGTTTGAGTGATAAAGGTGTTTACCCTTACATGCTGTATAGATAATTCAAAAGTCTTGTAAACAAAGCCTAAAAAACAGTGATAGTCTAGCGGTTAGACGCTTCCTTGCAGGAGGGTCGAGTTCAATCCCGGTTCGCACATCATCATTCAGCCGAAAGATGTCATTGTTGCATAGGGCTCTTCCAAGCATCGCCACAGCGGCAGGTCCTATGCTTCTCGTATCCAGCGGATTCCAGCGAGGTTCACCAGGTCATCAGTCTGACTTCTGGGAGGCCTTTCCATGCTACGCCTTCCGGTACGCACCGTGTCCGCACATCAGTTTATCAAAATTGCATTATCACTTGCTTAACTGTGAAGGAAAACGTCATTAGGAAACCAGCACAACTGAGAGGACTATAATAGTAGATTGTATCATAAGGGAGCAAAATAATATTTCTACGGCGAGGGCGCTTTTTTCAATTCAGAGCGAAGTGAGGGATTCTAGAATAGAATCCCGAGCGTAGCGGGGGATTCTTTAGTAGAATCCTGAACGTAGCGAGGGATTCAAAGTACGTCGCCCGAGCCAAAAATTTTGCACCCGAGTGATACACTCTACTTTTCATCACCCACTATGAGAAAATAAAAGGCGCCTCATATTATCCCTCACATTTCTTGCGTCACTTCTAATACTTTCAGGAGTTAATTCTATATTTTCACTGTCACTTGAAGAACTCATTTTTCAAAACAAAACCATGAATTTCTAACAATCCTTTAAAATTGACGAAAACGTGGGTTGTAGTTCGCGCGTTATTTTTAATTTGATTTCTTTTTTTTTTATTCAGCCGGCGACGCGTCTGTTGGCCGTCTCCTACCAGCCAGTTTTTATTCAAACAATATTTGCGTTCGATTTCTATGGCGCTGAACACTAAGGTCCGTATTACATAACGAAACTCAAGCACTGATCTCTGTTTAAAACTAGTTTTAAGTCGAGTTTTAATTTTAGAATGTTCCTCAAGCATAGATTCATTGATCATAGTTCAGCCGAGTGTTGCTTTATTCTAGATCATTACTCAGATGTAAATTAAGGTTTAAGCAGAGATTTGATCTGTGATCACGCAAGTGTGGTCGACACCGCGCTTGAGCAGAGATCTGCTTGTCAGTTTATCAAATAATGTGCTGTTGAATTGGAGTTTATAAACAAAATGGATATTTTTGAAGAAATTGATTATTACGATGATTTATTTAACGATGATTCGAACAGAAGGTTGAACTTCAGCGTTCCTCTCAGATACCTCAGAGACGTGCAGGACCCATACAATTGTGACAACTTTAAGAAAAGGTACAGGTTTTCACAAAATGTGGTAAAATCTGTAATTCTACCATTAATTGACCAAGATCTGAGAAAACCATACAACCGTGGCCATCCCTTAACCCCTGAGTTACAGGTTCTTGTGTGTTTACGTTTTTATGCGACAGCGTCATTTCAAGTAAGTTTTATCTACTAGCATTACAATAAAACCTATAAAAAATGAATTATATCGACAACGATCATACTATTCAGACAAAATATGAAAAATATTTATTATCTTTTGCTTTTGGAAAATTTGCTTTTTTAAATAAAACTTATTTCTAAACAGAAACTAATTTGTTAAAAATTATTTTCACTAATAATTTGGTTTTAAACTAAAATCTTATTTTGCGTGAATTGAAACAGAATTGGCGAAAAAAATAAAACGTAAACGAAAACAGCCTGATGCATAGACAAGACATATTCTTTGCTTGAGGCGCGATTTGAATCTCGATTCAGCTGAGTGTAGTTTGATTACTGTTCTGGAATAAGACCGATCCTCAAGTACAGATTCTATGTTTAAACTATGATCAAGTGATTTAAGATCAAACTAGACTTGAGTAGCGTTCTGTAATACGGACCTAAGATGTTCCAAATTCAAAAACTGCGCGGCAAAGATAATTGCGGCGCACTTATAAAGAGTAAAGAGGATTAAAAACTCATTACTGCCCGCTAAAAGTTTCTTACAGAAAACACCACCTTTGGGTGCACTTAAAGGCGAGCCAAGTCGTCCTTTTCGAATAGATGGGATGAAAAACAGTTCTCGATGGTGTGTGTAGTCCGCCAACCCGCACTAGACTAGCGCGGTGGACTAAAGCGTCAACCCTTCTCATTCTAAAAAGCACCTGCCCGGTATTGGGGCAGTATAATTTCGAATAGCCTAGCCTTTTCCCAACTATGTTGAAGTCATCTTCCAGTCTAACCAGATGCGGCTGAATACCAGCATTTTACACGGAGCGACTGCCATCAGACCTCCGCAACCCAGTTACTGGGTAATGCCGATATCCTAAGGTTAGACCGGTTGTCAAATTTTCTGGCTTCTGACTACCGCTAACGACTATCATAGGTATTCGTATGACATCCAGGACCGACGGGTAACGTGCTCTCCGAGGCACGGAGGGGTCTCGATGTGTAACGAATGGTCACCCATCCACGGACTGACCGCGGCGAGCGCCGAATTAGCCACGAATATTAAAATTTTCATTAAAGGACTGTTGAAGCATCTTAAATTATTTCACGATCCCTTAAGGTGCGTACATATTATACAGAGTGTTAACGAATTCGTGTAATTCCTCAAAACCACATGATCTGCTACTGGTGTAAACAGACCCTGCACGGGATTTAGCTTGATTAAAAATAAAAAAAATTAAATTACTATTTTTTCATGCGGCTTTGTTACCGATCGTATCTAAACCACCTAATAAGGATTCAGTAAAAAAATAAGAATTTATTTTTTTGTAAAAAAAATATTTTATTTGTGTGAACATTTCGATGCCACGCATAAATTAATGAAAGCACGGTGACACGGCTGGCAGGCACGACTAACGCGATATCGCTCTTTGCAGTCAGATAACTTAAGGCTCAAAAATGACTCAGAAATAGAAAACCAAAAATTTTTTGCAAAATTTTTTTTTAGTTGGTTTTCAAAAATTCCCATTTAGGGTTAATCTGTGTCGCCAGTAGATCACGTGTTTTGAAGGATTTACACGAATTCGTTAACACCCTGTATAACATAACATGTTATAAAACGTTGTTATATAACATGTTTCAGTAATGTGGAGACTGAATGTTATAAAACATGTTATAATAACAAACGTGTTATTTAACATGTTATTAATATTTACAACAATGTCAATAAACTAGGACGAATCCAGCATCTACGTTTTTTTTCTTTTGTTATTTAAAAGTACAACAGTTGCTGCAGCAGCTAACAAAACGTCCTCTCGTGTCGACATTATGAACAGCACTGCAAAACGACAAACGACAATCTTATGTAACATGGTTATATCGCATTGTTATTCTAATGTGTACAGTATTGTTATATGTTACAATGTTAAAAAACAATGTTACATATTGTGGACGTGTTATATAACACAAGTTACACAACATGTTATTTAATCTGTACGCATCTTTAAATAAAATATAACATGCCTAAAAGTCATATTATATCATAGTTCATAAAGAATTCGATACTGAATTTGAATAAACATCACAAATCAACTAAACGCGCTTGTTCCAATCCCCATTACAGCAACAGAGAATAATATTTCACCTTTAGAACGAGCTCGGCACTATAAAAAGCGAGTGTCCAATTGGAGGAAGACCAATATTTTATTTAAAACCCCATATCAAAGGCTCACGGTACAGCGACCCCCTGAATTATACACCGCTCTGCGTTTAATGGGTTTAATTTTCAAACTCCTGAAAAATATCTGTGCAAAGTTTCAACGTTAAGTGCGGCGAGAGATTCGAGTTCGGACAAGTTAGGGAAATCTTTTGTCAAGTTCATGTGACGTCGTGGTGAGGATGAATTTTTAATTCGACGTCAATTTTGGGGGTGGAAAATTTTGCTGTTCTGATTTTTATGGGATGAAATTGGGGTTTAAATTGTTATTGTACAAATTGTTTTTGTTTCGAAATTAAATTTTATTAGATCAATTACAAAGTTTTTTGTTTTGTAAAATATCAATATTCGCGTCCAAGCGGTCGACGATTCAATATCTTCTGAGGATGCTCCGTGGAGGGGCGAAACACGTTACGTATAGGTTTGGTTGCATGTTGCATTTTTTTTCCCGCCCCTTTTTCTGCATATTATATTTAATTTTGTGGGAGGGAAAGTGGTGCTGCATACTGCATTCAAACTAGCGATCTAGTTTGGCGGTGTACGGTCCAACCGTACATTTCCTAAGTCAGCAATTTGACGCGACACATGCATTTTCATTTTAATATTCAGTTCGTTCGCGATAAGCTATCAAGAAAGCCGTGCGTTCTCAAATTCATGTAAAGGCAACAAGGCCGCGTGTGTTCAATATCATTTTAACTCCCATCAGTTCATTAAGCTCATTTCATCAGTTAAGTTTTGGACAATATATATTTCAATCTGAACTATCGAATTTCATTTCTAAAGGTGCGTACAGATTAAGTAACATGTTGTGTAACTTGTGTTATATAACATTTCCACAATATATAACATTGTTTTTTAACATTGCAACATATAACAATACTGTACACATTAGAATAACAATGCAATATAACCATGTTATATAACATTGTCGTTTGTCGTTCTGCAGTGCTGTTCACAATGTCGACACGAGAGGACGTTTTGCTAGCTGCTGCAGCGACTGTTGTACTTTTAAATAACAAAAAAAAAAACGTAGATGCTGGGTTCGTCTTAGTTTATTGACATTGTTGTAAATATTAATAACATGTTAAATAGCACGTTTGTTATTATAACATGTTTTATAACATTCAGTCTCCACATTACTGAAACATGTTATATAACAACGTTTTATAACATGTTATGTTATATAATATTTACGCACCTTAACACAAAAGACTGTGTGGTCTAGCAAGGGACCATACAGGCGGAATTATTACAAAATATTGTGTTTGCATATTGTATGTCATGGATTTCCGCAAAGTAACACACGTTTTTTTTTTACTTTTCTCTTCACTAAGGTTTCTCTTGTACTGTGGGTGCGTTTACAGACACAAAATTTTCACATGCACAAACACCCAGACCCGAAATAACTATTTGTAGGCCATACAAATATTTGTTCCGTGCGGGAATCAAACCCACAACCCGCAGCGCAGAAGCCAATCACTCAGCCACTGCACCAAACGTGTCGAAACCTATTCTATATGGGATTCCATCACGCTTTTTATAAAATATCTACGATTAATTTGAATATGGGTCAGGCCCAGTCAAAGCTCCAAAAAGCATGCGATGCGTTGTAAAATCACGAAATAAAACATAAAAATGTTAAATTAGTTTTACGTGATTGGAATTGTTCGTTTTAATCCTCTGAAAAATGCAGATTATTCTTTCTATTTCTGGATGGAAGTAACTAATTGATGTAGCTGCTATATCTCTCTATTGACTGACTAGAGAAGCGATGACATGCTGTTTTTATAACCGTTACACAATATACCCCATAAATCGGTAAAAAACAAGCTATGTTTGCACATTTTCTACATTAACTTTCTAACTCAATTCATATTTATTTATGACTTTTCTTAAAGCTACATTTGCAAATTCCAGCCAATTTATTTCAACCCCCTTCCACGATAAGCAGATTTCACCCCCAAAAAAGTAAAACAAGAACATTACGTTACTCCATTGTAAAAGTAACAGTTTTAAGCAAAACATTTTTGTAAGCATTCAGGTGTGACATTCCCATGTGGATGATTTTATGCCTCATCGGGTTACAGTCGCAGGGGATTGGGATATCGAAACTCGGAAGTTTTGCGTCCTTTGAAACAAGACTATAGGTATTTGAACGAAACATTTTGTATGCGGGGAATTGAAAGGGGTTATTTAAAAAAAGTCTTTTTATTTCTTTTATCATTTGGACCCAACATCGAGAAATGCGGAACTGGGGAAATTAGAGAAGAAACCTAAAACGAAAACTCATTATTCAAAATGGAGTAGAATTAATTACTTAGTTCTTGAACGTTATAAAAGACACCATCATAGCTACAAAGCAATTTCATTGGTTAAAATTTGTTTGACATTATTGATGCGTCAATTTTACTCATTCTGATTGGTTGTGTAGGTAGCACGTGATTTTAACGATAAAAATAAAAATTGAGCAATTTTTAGGCATCTTAAAAATAAAGACACAACCAAGATAAAAAAGGCTAGAAAGCGCGTTTTCATAAAAAAATATCCTCAAAATCACGTATTTCAAACAGATTTTCCAATACACGTTTTATCCTGCTTCCCGTCCAATTAGCAGGACATTGCACCCCCGGGGTCTTACAGAATTATTTAGCCGGAGGTAAATAATCCAATCGTTGGGTACCGTTTCAATCGGTATCTGAATCAATGAATGCAAATCGCTGGTCGGATGTCGCTAAGGAGATTAACTCTGTTGTAATTAGAAGAATACTGTAATCAAAGGTTCTGGAGTAATTAGTGGGGCTGTGCTGACCAATGATAGTTAGTTTTGTTGGATAGAAGAGATATTTAGGCTTGTGTTCACTACCAGTAATGTTCTGGGGGGCAATTTGACTAACAAAATGGTTGCTAAACGCAAACGAACCACAAACGTTAGTCAATCTTTGTTTAAGAACACTATCAAAATGATTGGTTTAAAATTGTAAAAAATATTATGATTTTCTTTTTAAACACTGTAGTATCACCTTCATGGTCATTCACCTACCTACTTGCTATTTATATTTTATTGATGACAGATGGGATTCTAATTTAGACTTAGCTTTGGGAGATTGATTTTGGGACACCATGGTGATTTTTTGGAGACAAATATTTTCTGTATAATTTATATTGATACTAGCGGCCCGTCCCGACTTCGCACGGGTGACATTTATTTTTTAAATATAGCCTATGACACTTCCAAATAACGTGGCTTTCTATTGGTAAAAGAATTTTCTAAATCGGTTCAGTAGATCCAGAGATTACCCCCTACAACCTCACAAACTTTACCTCTTTATAATATTAGTATAGATTAAATTAGCTTAGCTTCATTTTACAATGAGCTCATAGATTTACCATAGCAGCGCCATCTATTGATTACTTACTCAACCCAGTCGAAAGGTATCGACATCTGTTAGAATCATTTGGAGTTAACAGATAATTGTGACTGTCAAATGATAACAGACAAATAATTAGCAATAAATTAAAATTGCGACTATAATTTGAGATTTAAACTATCCTATCTCTCAAGTTGGATCGAACTGCACATGGTGTGCGAATTTTATTATAATCGGTTAAGTGGTTTAGGAGTCCACTGAGGACAAACATTGTGACACGAGATTTATATATATTAAGATATGTTATAAACTGAAATTTTGAATATTTCTATGGCAGAACAGTTTTTGATATTTTACTGAAATGAAGCGTATCAAGTTAAATAAAAAACATTTGTGGAATTTCTACGTGTTTCCCTTGGTGTTATTAACAGCTGCGGCATGTTATCCAACTGGAACGCCAGATAAAGAAGCTGCGCCCCGGTGGTAACCACTTCTCCCTTCTTTTCACTTCGTCTCCTGCCCTACCTACACTTGTGAGATCGGCGATCGGACCCGCTAATCTCTACCGGCATGACTAAATGCTACAGCCGGTCTGTTTGCTACCGCCGGTTTCCATCAGATGGCTGTGTGGGCCATCGACGAACGCTGTGAATACAAGAAGGAACTCGCTGACTACTGCAAGGGACGTAAAGCTATGCTGACTCTTACTCTATAACCACTTTTACTATTGTTATTTATGTAATAGGTATTGAATGCCCTACACATTCTTTACAACTGGTGTTGCAGACGTACTCAGGAGATCCTGGGGCCGTCTGTTACATTACAACACTCAGTTAATTTATTCACCTGACAGACAGAACTGTGTTGCTGGGGAGTTCGTTGCGCAGTTTCTTCTTCACAGCATAAACACCAGGAAGCGGTGAAAGCAGGGCTTTTTTGTGGGCTGTCTATTGTATTTGACGTTCAAAAAGAACTAAGTAATTGTAGTTTATTTTGAATAAATGAGTTTTGAGTTTGAGGTTGTTTATTTTGTGTCAAACAATTTGACAGCTTTTGAAATTGAAAACTGTCTGAATGAACGGTTCAACCTTGATTCAGTTGCGATTTATTAAGATTTCTTTTAGGAGAATTGGGTATTTGGTTAAAGAACTCTTTACCCGAAATTCTACGTGCTTTTTTGAGTAAACGATCATTTACTTATAGTTGGGATAATTGGGAAAAAGCTACGCAGAACGATAGCTACGAACGTGGGGAGATTAGTCCAAAACCGGGTACGGCGGTAAACCCGGGACAAAGCAGTACAGTCTCTTACACGTTTCAAATTTAGGCGCGCGTTCGCTCACTGCTTTAGGCCATCCTGAGTAGTTTGTCAACAAACTTTCAATGGCATCGGTGCGTGGTCGACAACAATAAATAAGAAAAAATGATTTTATGGTGCAATGATCTAATATTCTTTGGAATTAACAAGTGCATCATTATACTCGTTTATCAAAGTAAGTTAAAATTGTTTTCTAGCTTTTGTTTTGATTAGGAATGTACTGACGTATAAATAAACGTAAGTTAAGTTTTTACTGCATTGTGTTTTTAGGTATTTTTTTCTTTTTGTCCTTTGGTCTTTTTTTTTTCTTTTGGGGTAATACCGGGTAGTATCCGGTTATTATACGCGAAGGAGCGATGCATGGGTGCAATGTCTGAAATGTAAGAACTGGGCCCATGAAGTCTAGGAACCCGAAGATCTTGATGAGTTTCATTGCTACGACTGTTTTTGATTTTTCTTCTTGTTTCTGTTTTTGTTTCTGATTGTACGACTGTGGGGCAAAATCGGGTGTAAGATTTGGGTATACCCGGTTTTGGACAAGGGGTAGGGTAAAACCGTAAAGATGTAACTTCTATTTATTGATTATTTAAAATTAAGAATAAAGTGATCTCAAGTGCTAAATAGGTGACTTATAAACTAAATAAACTAAATGTAGTCTGTTAAAATTGATTGAATTTTCTTCAAATTTGTGTTTTATTGAATTTTTGCTTTGGCGTCCCGGTTCTACCTCACTTTCCCATATATGTGAGCGTCTAATATGCAAAGCTATAAATTCTTTGCTTCATTATTGGTAAAGATATTAAGCTGGCAATACATGTTGGCCATAGCTTGCCGAGCGAAGGCACCAACGTATAGACAGCCCATTTCTCTAGCCTCGCCATTGCTCGTCGAGCGCCAACGTGTATACGGTTCGTTTGGTGTTCCTCGCCACCACTCGGGATTGCTTGCCACGACTCATCTCACTTCGGAACAACGTTGGTTTTTCGGCTAAGCAGAACGAACGGTTGTTTTACCAGGGAATTAATATTGGAACGCCTTATAGTATGTCTACACCAGTGCGCTTTCATGTCCATCTTACGCTTTCAACTTTCAATTCCTCTTGCGTCAAGCGCATGCAATATTGATTGCCATAACACGCATGCAGCTTATCGTCTTCACCGGTGCGCCTCGGTCAGTCGTCAGTCGACATACAATAGACGGATTAGCGTGCGCTAGGGACATGCGCTTTTGTCGAACTAGTATTAAGGCATGCGTTATTGCATGCGCTATGGCGCTTCACGCATGCCTCAGACGAAGACGCAAGATGAACATGAAAGCGGATTGGTGTAGACATAGCTTTAGAATGTTAGACATTCTTGACACGGGAAAGCGTGTACTTTGATTAAATTTAAATGCATTGCCGCGTTCAATCATAATTTATTATGTAGATACGATATTAGCGATTTAATTAATTAATTAAATTGTTAATGATAGACTAATTAGTTTGTCATGTATTCATTTATTAACGCTGTTCAGACAGCCTATCGTTTTAACGCTTGCAATTAATGTAGGTCAGTCTGATTTCGATCCCGGTCCGCACCTCTAACCTTTCAGAATCAGAATTTGAATAACACTTGCGTTAAAAGTGAAGGAAAACATCGTGAGGAAACAGGCAAAGAAGATGAGTTTTAAAAAAAATCGATGTTGTATGCCAATCCACACCAGGACAGCGAGGTGGAGTGGCCAAGCCATTGGAGTGAGTAGAATTAGTAGGTAATATGCGCCTTTATAAGCATGAGGAGCTCGTGGCTAAAGAATTACAGCCGCATAGACCGATCTTCCGGGTTAAGCCACGCTTGCCGAGGTTGGTCTGTGGATGGGTGACCATTTACCATAGCGAGTTTCCTCCGTGCCTCGGAAAGCACGTAAAGCCGTTGGTCCCGGCTGTCATTTGTAGATCTTTGACAGTCGTTACTGTTGGTCAGAAGCCAGAAAGTCTGACAACCAGTCTTACCAAGAGTATCGTATTAACCCAGTTACTGGGTTGTGGAGGTCTGATAGGCAGTCGCTCCATGTAAAATACTGATATTCAGCTGCATCCGGTTCGACTGGAAGCCGACCCCAACATAGTTGGGAAAAGGCTAGGCAGATGATGATGCGCCTTTATAAGCATTCGGCAATATAATTAGAAAGGACATGACCAGTAATACCATTGGCGCGATTTTAGTCACCCGCCGCATGCGGCTTGTCGCCGCACGGCAAAAGTCGGATAGCACCCAACTTGGGGCTTGCGATTTTAGTCACTTGCAGCCTAGTCGAATAGTCATTTAGACGGGTCAATTTTCCCCGCACGTCTAGGCCGCACGGCGAAAATTAACCCGTGTAAATGCCCTATTAAAGTTAATAGCCAATTTTTTTGTTTTTACATTCGGAAGCTAACCTGGCCGTGTTAATTGCGTGTTTAGTTTTAATGTATCTGTAGTAAACTAGGCCCCAACTAATTTAACGAGACTATTAATTTTAAATTCAAGCATATTGCTTTTTTTACATAGACACCAAGCCTCTAAAATGTAGGCTAGGTTATACGAAAAACGTTCTTAAAACTAGACTTCTAAGGTACAATTCTAATTATAGATTTAAATAATAATTAACCTTATACATTACACGTGAAATGGCTAATGATTCCTGTACGTTATTTACCTTTTAAGTGAAATACTGAGAAAGCATAAGGTTAATGTTAATTGTGAAACCTATAAAAGTAACGTAGCGCCCATTCCAACTAACTAGGCTAATATTACAAAAATAACAAAAAAAAAAAAACGTTGATCGAATCGAAGCCGAACCGTAAATTCAGAGTTTTTATTGGCATGTGTTTAACGCGGCGACAAACTAATCTGATTTAGGGTTTTAAAAATAATTAAAATGGGTAGCAAAAATAATAGGTTGGCAGCTACAGTGAAGTAGCATTTTAAGCAGGTAGGGGGTTTTAAAAATAATTAAAATGGGTAGCAAAAATAATAGGTTGGCAGCTACAGTGAAGTAGCATTTTAAGCAGGTAGGGGGTTTTAAAACTAATTAAAATGGGTAGCAAAAATAATAGGTTGGCAGCTACAGTGAAGGAGCTTAAGTCGACGGAACCCCGCTGTGCGGGGCTCCTATTTCTGTCTGCAGGGTTTAAAGTAACCTAACACGAAGGGGATGACGGGGGCTTCGTTCGCTCGCTCACTCTAGCCCCCGTCATCCCCTTCGAACCTAACCTATCCATGTCGGGATTCCCCTTAACCACCCTGCTAACATTATTAGTCGCCAAGTCATTATTTGTAGCTCCTCGCCTCATTTTATTAGTTGCAAACACTTAGTCGCCTTTTAAGTTATTAGTCACCTGGAAAATAATAAGCCGTTTTTATTTACGAAAACTGTCAAAATATTTGACAACAAAAACAAAACCAATCGTTTTGACAGTATACGTAAACGAAAACTGAATGATGGTAGTAGTTCTAATGAGCTATTGGCTTCTGCATTACGGGTCGTGGGTTCGAAACAAAAATTTGTATGGCCTACGGATAGTTGTTTCGGGTCTGAGTGTTTGTGTATGTGAGATTTGTGTCTGTAAACACACCCACGATACAGGAGAAATCCTAGTGTGAGGCAACGTTTTATATATAAAATAAATAAAAAACAACGCCGCGTTTGGTGAAACATATTTTGTTTCAAATTCGTAATAACAACTGCAAGTAGACTATACATACAGTCGCAACTGTCAATTATGCAACTGCCAAATGCAGCTTGAAGGCAATGAGGATGTAATCAGTGCAACTGCGAAACAACTACTGACTAGATGTGCAACAGACTTGCAGTTGTGATTAAAAATATGAAACGAAATATGTTTCATTAAACGCGGCGTTATTATAGCGTGTGGATAGGAAACCCGAATAAACTTTACCAGACCTAGAATCAAAACAATTAACACACGGCAGGTCCTCTTTACACGACCAAAAAGGTAGTCGCAAGCAAAAATAAATACTATGAATTGAGTCTTAACAATCCACCATTCAATTTACAACGAAGGAAATACATTCCAGCAAAGCGATCGAACGGTACTAATCGAAAGAAAGCACTCGCCTTTAGCCTTCGTCAATACGATTTCTTCCTAGATATTCCGAGCATGTTCTTTGTAAATTGGCATAGTATAGGTACTGTTGAATAGTTCACGTATTTTAGATATCTTCTAGTCCTCTGTTATAGAGGTTATGACGATGGGATGCACTCGTGCTTGTGACTGTACTTTGATAAAAATAGATATTGGAATATCAGTGGTTGTATGCTTTTTTTTTGTTTTATTCAATGTCTGATGAGTATTTTTCTTAATCTGATGGGTTAATTGTTTGATGAAAATGTATCCTTATACAACGTTATTTTTATTATATACAAAAACCGAGACATCCCAACAAGATTTTCATCAGAACTGCCTGAATATATGTTTTTTTTTAAAATAAATCTCGAAGTTACACCGTACTTTATGTCGCGTTGAGTTCCCTAGTAAAGTGTGAAATGCATGAGATGTGCTATGCAGGGGTTGTCTAAGGCCCGGACTCCACCAAAGCGGAGACGAGACGAGCGGAGCGGAGATGTGTTTTAAAAAACCAATAGAATTTCGTTATTCACACATCTCGTCTCCACTCAGCTTATGTGGATACCACTGAGCGGAGATGTATCATATTTGTATGGCGCGATGGAAGCGGAGATGTGAGCTGTTCCTCGCTGAGATTGAGCTGGGCCGCGGTACATGGCCCAGATGTGAGCTTTGTCTCGCATGCTGGCGACGGCGCGCGGCGGAGACGAGATGTATGCGGTGCAGTAAACTGTGCGTTCACATCCAACGCTCGCCGCACGCATCTCAATTCCGCTCTAGTCAGCGCACATCTCCACCCTAGCCAGCACACATCACCGCTACAGTCTAGCCAGTAAGCAGCTCCGCACAGTTTCGGTGGATACACCCTAGCTGAAAAACATCTCTTCTCGCCTCCGCTTCGGACATCTCCGCACATCTCCGCTTTGGTGGAGTCCGGGCCTTATACACGGAAACTGACCGAGCGGACCGTCTCAAGCCTCAAGGTGTCTATTCCCGTCAACTGGTATGGGTAGAAACCTACTGAAACAAAAGTGAAATTTATGAAAAAAAAAATGTGGTTTAAAAAATATGTCAATCGATTATAGTGATTCTGAACAAACTAGTGTCAGGTTTAGTATATACTAAAACTAAGCTTGTAGTATTTGCTAGGTAATTTTCTTTCCCCTCAGCCTTTTCCCAACTAAGGGCGTATACATAAAATAAGCAGGTAACCAGCGCCGACCTACCAGCGCTTATCGGTACTGGTCCGTGTAGGTAACCGCTACATAAAGGAAGCGAATAGAAGCAGAGGCTGGCATTTTAACAAAAATACACCTTGTTCCAAATACAAATTCGCGCCAATACAGCAAAAAATGACGGCTTACCAGCGCTGATCGGAGCAGGTCGGAACTTGTCGGCGAAGTTCGGAGCTTATCGGCGCTGGTTCGCCACACAGTATAGAGACTACCTGCGCCGACTAACTGCGCGGACCAGCACCGACAAGCACTGGCAGATCGGCGCCGGCAACCCGCTTTCTACGTGTATATACACTATGTTGGGGATGTTTATCATACATCCAAAGGTTGCACGACTGCTAGGCTCTATTATGGAACAATCACATTAATCAGCATCAATTCAAGGGGTGTAGGGTACTCAAGAGGACGTGGGACAAGGCTCCACATTAGAAAAGCATGCACCGCGACCCCGGCAGCCCCTGGCAGGCTGAGGCCTGCCGGGATCGCGGTGCATGCAGCTGCGGAATCCCACGACCCCGGCCAATGGTCAGGAGAAGGAACACCATGGGTTTTAAGTCGGTAAGAGTCCGGCATAAGCCTTTGCCTTACCCGGGCGAATGGTAGGTATACATGAGGATGTAACCAAGAAAAAAAAGGAGTATAGGGGAGTACTTCTATATCTCTGTTATTTGCGTTCGTGTGCTCCATCTTAGACCCTGTACGACTCGGGAAAAACGCCCAAAGATAGATAGATATATTTTGTATACACTAAAATATATAAAACACAAGGAATACACGTAATTAAGAACAGATAAATGTAGGTCTTATCGCTTAGAGAAATTTCTTCCCGACAACCATTGGATGGAAAGAATTGTTAAGAAAAATATAAAGGGCAGTCTACAGCGTACAAATATATAACCGAATAAAAATCAGGAATCAACCAAATAACTAAGTATAAAATACTTCTACTTTATCACAAATATATACATATTTTAAACATATATATTTATAAAGATAATTTAAAAACTAAATTATAAGTAAAACGAAAAAGAAAATTACTTTCCTTTACCTTCATGAATAGTCAAAAACTTATAGAGGTTTTCCTTGCATTATATATGTGGCTATACTAAAACTAATAAAGAAATTGTAGCCATATTGAAGCAAATAAAAGCGAACCATAAAATTCCTCCACCAAATTCTCACTTCCTACCGAAATATCTAGAAATATTTGAAGCATATTTGAAGCATTATTAAACTGTGTTGAGAAATATTCTAAGTGAAAATATAAGTTAACTGTTCAGTGGATGAAAACTTAATAGTCCGGGTTTCACTGCGGATTCAATTAGAGCTCCGTTCAGGTGCGACTCACCGGTTTGAACCACCTCGAGCCGGTGTGAGGCGGAAATATCCGGATATTTCCAGATATTTCTAGAAATTTTACTCCACGCGCGGGTTAATTTCATTTGGTGTACAGAAAACTGTGTGCACGTTATTGCTGGAACTGTTTTTGTTTATATTTTTAGAATTTATACTAATAAAATGTTTACCAAAAACATAGATAGGTACTGTTCCGGTAGTTCCGGCGGATGTTATTTTTAGTTTTTCATAGTGGGGTACGATATTGATATTTATTTTAACTAGTTTTTTAGTAGTTTGCATATAGTATCAATATTTATTTTATTTGCTGCAATGTTAGGACAAAGTTGATCTGCCAAACATTTTCCCTACTAGATATTTCGGCTCAGCTTCCAGTGTAAACAGATGCGGCTGAATCATCATCATTCAGCCGAAAGAGGTCCACTGCTGGACATAGGCTTCCCCCAAAAGGGGGGGTTTGTCTTTGTGGCGGCATCTATCCACACCACATGCGAACTACGCAACACGCCGGCGGTGTAGGTGACTACAGCGACAATATTGACAACTGTCTCAGATGACAGATCCTACATCGCGCTATCATGATTTAACACGCAGATAGTATATATACAACCTCCCAACATCAACCGTTGGGCAGTAGCCCGCCAGGCACAAGACTCCGCCTGGTTGGAGGATCCTCCCTTTGGTTGGAGGAACACCACACCTCGTTCCTCCACACCGTAATCACCACGCTTGGCAGGCGGGTTGGCTATCGCAGTATGGTTGTTAAAGTACTCAGAGAACGCTGCTGCCCATCCTCTACAGAATCCCTTAGTCGCCTTTTACGACACCTACAGGAAGAGATGGGATAGTGCTATTCTTTAAGTCCGGCACTACGCGAGACTGCGGCTGAATACTATGTACTAATTTATTTTACGCGGAGTGGCTGCCACCAGATCTTCGTAACCCAGTTACTGGACAATGCCGATATCTTAAGGTTAGACCGGTTGTCAGACTTTCGGGCTTCTGTCTACCCGTAACGATTGTCATAGGTATTCGTATGCCACCCGAGACCGACGGTTTAACATGATCCCCGAGTCATGGAGGGCTCTTGACGTCTAACAAAGTCACTCTTCCATTGATTGACCGCGGCAATACAGCTTAACTTTGCAAATAGTATGATCCGCGTGGTTGTTAATAAGCCTCGGAGCTTCTCGTTATCCTTAAGACAATAAAGGCCAATCATTGATATCTTTTTTACCGTATTAAGATCATGGCAAAGGCCAATCATTGATATCTTTTTTACCGTATTAAGATCATGGCAAAGGCCAATCATTGATATCTTTTTTACCGTATTAAGCTGCAGCACGGCGGCGTCGCCTCGAATTTAGGCTACGGCTAGCCGCCAGCACGCTAAATACGCGTTGTCCGCGAGGTGCAAGCTCGCAGTCCGCGCGCCAGCCGCAAGGTGCAAGGTCGTAGTGCAAGACGGGCGCAGTGACGTTGTTTCGCTGGCGACTCGGAATCGGCGCGCAGTAAGCACGCGGTCCGGTCGCTTGCAGCGCGCAGGCTGCAAGTCGAGTTCTATGGTAACGGCAAGCGCGCTGACTGCCCGCCGTTGGCTTTTTCATATTGACGTAATGAAATATATTATATGACACACGATTTAATGCTCTAATTTGAATGACAAATTAGTTGCTGGGTTGGAGCGGTGCCGTTGCGGTGCCGGTATAGTGTGACATGACCTTTAGCTTTGTTAATTGCCAGAATCCGATATCCTAAGAAATCTTAGCATATTGCATTGGATAATCAGCCCATCCCTCGGCTGGACACGGGCACATGAGTAGATAAACGGAACAGAGACAAAGCTTCATACAACCGCGCGAATCGGTCGCACTACTACAAGCACGCGGGGTATGTGTGCGTGACCACTAGCCGCTTGTCGCGTACGCGGCGAGCGAGACTGAAAAAAACCGGTTTACGCTGGCACAGCCAGTTGACAATCTCAGGGTTAGTGCGACGCACGTTGTTTGTTGCAAGTTTGAATATTTTAATGTAAAAACGTGGTATTTCATTATTGGTAATGGTTGTTTATTGTACTATGTGTATGAATAATACTAGAAAAAATAAAAATATATCAAACATTAACTATCCCAAGGAGTACAATAGGTAAGTAAATATTTGATTATTACTTTTTCAAGTAAGTACCTTTATTTTATTGTCTGATCCTTTTTTTAATAAGAAGAGGGTAAGGCCGTGGCTCCATGCCTACGGTGCCGCGTACGTCGCCGTGTGCGGCGACACGGCGCCGCGTTTTTCATGCGGTACCTATGGTATATATGTAATTATGTACCTATGGTAAGTATGGTATGTAGGTACCTATGGCTAAATGATCGAATCTAAATCACAGGATTCAGTAAAATACAAATGTAAATGACGTCAACGTCAAAATCCAAGATGGCGGCTGTGAAATTTTACAAAATATGCATCATTGGTGTCGTGGCCATGGTTTTCGGGGGCGATGATGACGAAAATGAGGTCGAAATCAAAATCCAAGATGGCGGCTGTGAAATTTTACAAGATATGCATCATTGGTGTCGTTTCCGTGGTTTTCGGGGGTGCTGATGACGAAAATGAGGTCGAAATCAAAATCCAAGATGGCGGCTGTGAAATTTTACAAGATATGCATCATTGGTGTCGTGTCCGTGGTTTTCGGGGGCGATGATGACGAAAATGAGGTCGAAATCAAAATCCAAGATGGCGGCTGTGAAATTTTACAAGATATGCATCATTGGTGTCGTTTCCGTGGTTTTCGGGGGTGCTGATGACGAAAATGAGGTCGAAATCAAAATCCAAGATGGCGGCTGTGAAATTTTACAAGATATGCATCATTGGTGTCGCGTCCATGGTTTTCGGGGGCGATGATGACGAAAATGAGGTCGAAATCAAAATCCAAGATGGCGGCTGTGAAATTTTACAAGATATGCATCATTGGTGTCGTGTCCGTGGTTTTTGGGGGTGCTGATGACGAAAATGAGGTCTAAATCAAAATCCAAGATGGCGGCTGTGAAATTTTGCAAAAATGCGTCATAGGTGTCGTGTCCATGGTTTTCGGGGGTGCTGATGACGAAACGGAGGTCGAAGTCAAAATCCAGGAAGGCGGCTGTGATTTTTTTTTGGCGCACGGCGCCGCAGCACGGCGCCGCACCGTAGACATGGGGCCTCGGCCTACCACACGGTGTATTTTTGCCTTTTTATTGTTATTAAAAAATTAAAGATATGCCATGTGAGCGTTTCCCGTTAGATTGTGTACTTAAAAAAACTATGTGTTAGAGTCAGAACTTACCACACCATTAAAAGAAACAATAAATTAAAGTTATAAAAAGAAAATTATTAGAGTAAGTTTGTAAAGTATTCTATTGTGGAGGAACGAGGATGGATGCTGAGCTGAGGGAGAGATGATGTTGCTACCAAGGTTGCGAAGGATGCGAATGACGTCACCTGTATGGAAACACTGTCAGTGAGATCACGTCGGGGTCACCAATGTGGAGGAACGAGGTGTGGTGTTCCTCCAAAGGGAGAATCCTCCAACCAGGCGGAGTCTTGTGCCTGGCGGGCCCAACGATCAATGTTGGGCGGTTGTATAAAGGGTGGAAACGTTAAGTGTCAACAGGCGATTATTCCGTCTATTTAGGAAATATTTCAGAACTTATGGCTAATATCAAAACTAGGCCGCCTAGTAACTAAAATAACATAAATATTTTTGGAAAAATAACTGCCATATATCGAGAATTTTGATATTACCTACTTCCGTACATTTAGTATGACATTATTGTTCATGAGAGGCAAGAAGCTTCTAATTTTGTTGCATTTTATTTTCGTGCATAATTGTTTACTGAATGACAG